>OY728150.1:744322108-746822108 GCA_963277665.1 Viscum album
GATTCATTCATGCATTACATGGATTTTATTAAAAATGAGATAAATAATTATATATGAAATACAATAAATAAAAACTATACATCAATTATAACAGATAAATAATTATCATTTACATTTCATTCTTTTAAGATGATATGAAAATGATGACAGTCTTCATGCATACCTATGACCTACCATCTTCAAGAACAATATATTTCATCACCTATCTCCAAATTTTAGTAATTAATCTAAATAAATATTTATATAATATATATAAATATAATTTTTAAATAATTTTTAATTCATTATATGAAGAAATCAAGATCTTGGTAATAGGAACTAAATAAAAACAAGTCAAAACACACTCGAAAATCCTGGTAATTAGCACCTTAAATAGTGAAAATAATAAAACTTTATCCAAAAATGAGTAATAAGATATTATAAGATGATAATATATGATATCATAAATATTAATATGGTTCTAGAATAATTTATTTAAATGATTAATACTAGGTTGTTTTTAAAACTCGGCTTCATAACAAATTGTTTCGGATGTTCAAACAATTAAAACTCATGAGATCATTTTAATGAAATTAAAATTAATTAATTTGAAATTATCAAAAAATATAAATGAAAAAATTGAAAATAATATTTAATTAAGGTTTAAATAACAACAACAATAATAAAAATAATATTTTTACTATTTATGATTATGATTATAATAAGAATATTAATGATGACGATTATTTGTATAATTTATTATTATTATTATTTAGGTTTCAGTTTTCTTAACTCTATTAGGGTTCACCCTAGTCATTCCACCTCTAGTGCGCACCCCTCATATCCATCATTCACCCCTTGGCCGCAACCCTATAGTGTGACACCATCCATGGACAAACACCCTCAGCCGCACGACACCCCTCGTATGTGCCTACCTCATCTCCACGATCCCCTTCAGCTGATCACCCAATGGTGAATAATCCTCCTTCAATGATCTTTTCTCCCCATATTCTTAGTAATTCTACATTGAATATGCAATTTAAGGGATTTATTCTCCCTCTCCATCCTCATTTGATAATTTTTCTCTTTTATCTCCCAGATTCCCCCTTCACCAAAAACCCAACATAGGGGTTGATATGATTTTCATTTTTCCTATATTTTTTGGTTGTCAAAAAGGCCTCACAAGTTATATTGATGCGTGTTATAGAAACCACCGCTAAAGGGGAGGTGGTTCTGGTTATTTGGTTTTCCTATGTAGTCTAGATGTAAGTATTTGAACCCTCTATTGGGGTTTTCACACTTAATTTGAGAATATTATTATATTTATGTGTACTAGATTTTGTTTTATTTTGTTGTGGTAGATTTTGGGAGACCCATGGAAATCAATTCTTGTTTCTATATATATAAACATGTATATCCTCCATGTCTGTATTCTATTATGGCTTGGGGAATTCATGCAATAGGATAATTGTATAAATATAAATATATATAGAGAGAGGTATGTTCATGCATGTGGATGATATCTTAAGTTATAATGTGTTTTCTTTGTTCCATTGATATAGGGTACCATTCCATTCATCATTAATTTTAGTAGTGACATAAATAATTATATAATTTACCATTTATAGTTTTTAATTAAAGATTTTTAGTTTTATGTTTACGAGTTTCAGTTAAAAAGTTATTTAAATTAATAAATGTTATATATGTTTTGAATGATGTCAATGTCACATTTTTGTAATAAAACCCCTCCAATGAAGTTATTCTACCTACAAGTTAAATTTATAGAGATAGAAATTTCTGCTTCCTAATCTACATCCTTTCTATTTTTTTATTCACGATTTATAATTTATGAATGATATTTTTAGGCTCTTCAACCATTGTACGATAGTTTCTATATCTAAATGAGTTAAATTAAATGGTTGATGTTAATGGACAAGTAAGAATGAATTAGGAAAGCTCATATCATTTATTTTGGTTAACGAACTAGAACCCTATGGTGTATGTACATTAAAATAATTTTTCTAGGTTTAGGAATATTTTGTGCTAATGGATTTAAGTGGGATGGATCATAGAAAATGGAATTCCTTGAAATTATGGATTACCCTAAATTAATTGTTTTACTTGCATTAAATTGATTGGTTTGTTCAATCAGGTCAATTATGGCCTTTAGTTATGGAGAAACCCATTTGGGGTGTTTTCATTTCCCCTTGTATATCCCTTTAGTTATTGCAATATGAATTGGACTATGTTACATTTATATAATATGTGTATAATTTCTAGTGGTTTTTTGTGGAATAATAAAATTCCTTATATTTCTTTATGAGTAGGGATTTATGAGTGGATTCTTCTTGATAATTATAATTCTTGAATATAATCTTTTATCCCATGTGTGGTGCCTCCTACATATAGAATACTTGAAGATTATTTGAATTCAGAGTTACTTACATAATAAATTACCCATTTCAAGTTACATGACTACCTTGCGAACTAATGAACTCATTATTCCATATTTTGTGCTCCTTACTTGATCAATTTGAAAAGTTTGGATGGATTGTGACTCATGCTCAATCTCTATATATTGGGATGATCAAATTTCATTAATGAAATTTTGGTTAAAAGCACATTTATGCCACAAGATTATCCTATAATTCCATGATTATGCATGATTCTTTATTGATTATGACCTTATTATTAAATTGACCCATATGAAATATCATGTTAAAATTTGTAGATTTTTAAATTGAGTTTCATGTGTAGGTATGCAATTTTTTAAGGCTGATTCCCTATAGCATAAGCGCCATACCTTTCTTCTTTTGTTATATTTTTCTCTCTTGTTGTTTTAAATGAAATCAGGTCAAGGAGAGAATGTGGACCCATATTAAGAACCAACATTTGGACTCTCCGTAATCGATAGGTTCTGACATGATACACTAGAAAGGTGATGCTTTAGGATCTCCAAAATAGGGCTCCCCAAGCTTTCTAATTTACTTTTGGGTGATACCGGTTCCCTTAGGGGTAGTCGAGGACAGACCCATTGGAAAGATGGATACACTAGGACTCAGTTGATATTCATTCCCTTACTGTAATACCTAAGAAAATATCATAGTTACCATTCCACAATTGATAAATTGTCTTCTTAAAGGATCACATTTTAAGGTATTGGTGGCATTGGATAATTTTAATGAAATTACAATTGAGATAACTAAGAGATGTGATAAGACACCACCTCTGAAATTGGATATTTTTAATATAATTTCTTGAGATTCATCCTCCTTTATTATTTTGAATTCTAATTTCACTTGATTTGTTTACCTTACATTACTAGATTAATTATGTGGTGACAAGAGATTTAGACCCCATGTTAAAGGACTACCTAGGGGATATTACATCCTTGGTTTTCCGTGTTACTGTTGGACCTTGTTTATATACTCTTCCTTGTTCAACTATAATTTTTGAACATCCTACTTAGAAAGAAGTGGATGGAATGATACAATTTTCCATTTAGGAAATCGAACCAAGTTGATATTATATAATATATCATCTTTCTACAATTGTTATATATGGAACACTTTTAAATATATAATAAATTTTCTGGATTGGGCTTCACAATGTTCATGTCGAACTACTAAGTTTATATCTCACACCCTAATCAGGTACCCCTGGTACCTGAGTAAACTATATATTTATAGGATATCGGTTGTTTTTTATATTCCTTATACCTAGGTGTTAGAATTAGGGGACTGAGATGGAGCTTGGGAAACTAATGGAGATGACCCATGGGGTTTTTATATCCTTTCATTATTACTTTAATATGTTGAAAATGATGTTGTATATTTTTATGCATATAGTTATGTATCATCTACATTACATGCATTAATTATTGTATAATCGGTAATTGGACACTTTTATTAAATTGTTAACTATTGTCATTTGTTTCTTTGTCAATTATTTATTTCTGATTTTACTAATGTGTATTATTTTTAGGATCACACAACTTTTTTATCTTGTTAATTATTGATCATACTCTGATCTCTAAGTTCATAGTCTCCCCATGGGCACACCCTACTCCCTCACTTGTATTCAGAAGCCTCTAGCATTTAGGGAGATATGATTAAGGTCATGTGACCCACTTTTCCAGCAACCATCATTGAGGTGAGCCGGGACAAGATGTTATAATGTGGTATCAGAGGATGTTATTTTATTTTGTCATACTATTTTGGGATGGTAGATATGAAACTAGGGTTGCATCATCAAATGGTAAATTGTATTTCCTAGGAATTTACACTGAATGAATGGGAAATGAATATGTATCTAGAGCAAGGAATTGGTGTTCATGGTTTTTGATATTATAGTCGATATGATTTAACTTCGAGTGATTGGCGTAATCTACCCTGCTTATAGATTTATGGTGTTTATGCATTGGCTTGTTCATGATTGGATGAAGTATTACATTCATTATAATAGGAATATAGGGATTCAAATGTCATGAATATGACATGCTATTTAGTAAAATTCATTGGCTTTCTACAAATACTATTATGTGCCATGCCTTCCATGCCATGTTTTTTGTGTTTATTATCATGCATTTTTATATTATACTTAGATGTTAATATATATTTCTTCTATGAATATTTCATCTCTTCCCTAGATACCTTCTTATGATGACATGATAGTTTTTTTCATGTAACTGTTTGAGTGAGATAAATGTATTGGTTGAAATTAAATGGGATAAAATGACACATGTAAAGTGTATGTGTGCTTTATGGATTGGTAGATGGCCACACATAAGACTATATACTTAACATATTCATGATGTGTTATGAAATGTTTTTAAATTTAATGGGATTTCAAATAGAACACGTAGTGATTTTCTCTATTTAAGACCCTCATTCAAGGGTAGATAATGCATCTTTGATTATATTTGGAATGAAAGAGTTAGTGTTTTCCATAGGAAATATTTTCTTTATAAATGTATTACATGATGGGATTTTTAACACAGTAAATTCTTTTAGTGTGAATCAGTGCTTGGGTCAATAATTTTTCCAAGTAAGGGGATATCTCATGGCATGTAGCATTCATAGAAATTAAATTACTTTCAAGAATGTGATAACATCTGGTTATATGTTTCCTTAATCCCTATTTATCCCCCCATTAAACTAAAATAAACCATTTTCAAGAGGTTTTTTATGTCATTCATGGCCTTAATAAGAGCGTGAGTAATGTGTAATGTTCATTTGCAACTGGTTATTCAGGCCTTTGGAATGGTTGACTACTTTATAGGTTATTTAACCACCTCTTATCCACAATGATGGATGTATCGATATATTTTCATCCGAGTTAAATGTTTTCTTTTTTCTTAACCATTTGGTAGTACGTGTTCATATATGTGGTGTCGTCAAGACTTTAGTGTTTTCACAAACAAACTGAATTTGGTAGAATAAATGATCCTTGTTTTGTTGTGTATGGTCTAGGGTCATATTCATAGTAGTGCGTCCAAGGTGTAATGATATAATGTTCTTACCAATTCTAAAGGTATCGTTCAATGTATTGTGAGTTTAGGCATGTCATTCTATTTGGGTTTGGTCTTTATGTCGATTTTCTGAACGTTTCTATTAGTTTTGACCTACTGTGATTTTGATCAAACAATCTCTCTTTTAATTATTATAAATAGTAAAATAATAAGGTATATAGTGTCATATCATTTCATTTAAATACATTTCTATCAATGTAAAAGGAATAGAACCAAATATAAGTATTTAAAAATGGTCAGTCTTCCTTAAACACCTTTTTCGATGGTGAGTTTTGTAGATGTTAGTGACTTCATGGGAGCTCAAAATCAATGTAGTTTTCTATGTATAAACACTTTGGAAAAACCATTGATTTTCGATGATATTGGTGTTTAGGCTTAATCCAAGTCATGCCTTGGGGTTTGAAGGATTATTATTGGTTGGAAACAACATTCGTTAGGTGAATCCGAATTTCATCATTGAAATGGACTAGTTTTGGTTCAATTGTGTTATTCATTGTAAAATGAAATCCCACTTACTGTATTCTTATTAGTGATGAGAATGTAACCTATATTGAAGTCTTCTTAGATACACTTATAGTGTGTCGGTATTTCATTGTGCTAATGATTTAACAGCTATTGAGCTTGTTGGGTGGTTCGCATTCGGTTTTGCACACTGTATTTTTGGTTAAATACATGGTTTGGTGTATAACTTCAGCAGAAGTAGTTAATGTACATAAGAGTATGTTTTTGGGTAGAATGTGAGATTCCCTAGGAGGAGGCATCATGGATCTTCTTAAAATACATCGTCCATCTAATTTGAGAGTTGGTGATGATGAGTGTTGTATGTATTGGAATGGGCATTTAATGAAAAGATAGATCAACCTATATAGAGGATGTTAATGGGTTATCATCCATATGACCATTAAAAAATCACCTGAGGGGATTCTTTAAAATGTTTTGATGAAAATTTGTAACAAAATTCAGTCTAGGGTTGAACATTGGTTTAGAATTTTACATTTAATGATAAAACCTATGGCGGGAAGTCCCTTTGGAATGTTTCTATGCAATACGAATATGTAATTGTGTATCTAGAAAAATGGGCTTGGGTAAGAGTATTTTTGGTGGTTTGGCTGTAGAATTAGTATAATCATGAATTTTTACTACTTATGGTGTCATGTGTTTGAATGAATTCTTGATGGTACATTTATTGTTTGAAAATAAAATGTTACCATTTGAATGAAGCCTTAGGGCCCCTATAGGTTGGGTGATGTTTAAATTGTTCTCAAATTCATATTGAAGATAAAAATTTATAAGTTTTCAAGGTTATAACATCTTCATTTTTAACTCAATAAAAATTTCTCAGGGAATTTAAAAATTTCTGTTTTAATTCTAGCTATTTCTAATACAATGTTTCAGAACAAATTTTTCTTCGGATATTGGAACACATAACAGTAATGAGTATTTTTTATAGATATTAAAAATAATTAATTTCAAATTAAATAAAAAGGGGAACGATAAAATAGAAAATAAAAATAAATTGATGTTTAAATAATAATAATATTATTATTACAATTGTTGATGTTCAAAATTATAATAATAATTATTATTAATTTAATATTTTTAGGATTATTTTTTATGAACCCAAAGACGGTCCACCCAAGTCATTCATCCTAGAGTATGAACCCCCACATCTCTAGTGTGTAACCATTATATGTGACCCCCCTAGAGCTCGACACCACCCATGGCCAATATCACTTAGGTGAATGACACCCCTCGGCAGAGCATCCCTCAGGTGTGTGACCCCCTCCAGCCGATCCTCCCTACGATGCATAACCCCACTTAGTTGAACCTTCTGGCATGATGTTTTCTCCCCATATCATTGGAAATTCTCACTAGAATCATTGCGTTAAGGGAATCTATATCATTTTCCTCCCTCGATTGATCGTTTTCCTCTCCCATCAACTATATCCCCACTCAACCAAAACACTATCTTAGTGTTTGATCTGATTTTCAGGTTTCTTCTATTTTAAGGTTGTGGAAATGGCATTCCAATATATGTTTATTCTTGTTATAACAAGTTCCACCAAAGTAGTGTTTTTTTTTGTTGTTTTATTTCTCCACCAACATATATAGGTTTGGTTTTAAAACCGCTATTTTTCTATACCCTTATTTCGAGAATCATATTATGTATATTGCTACCAGGTTTTGTGGTAGTGGTTTCTGGTAAATTTTGTAAGAATCTCTGGAATATACTAATGTATGTATATATATATATAAATATGTATATCCTCTATGTGTGTATTCCATCATGTAGTGAAGAATACATGAATTTTTTAAGGTTATACATATATATATATACAAATATGTATATATGTGCACGTGGACTAAAACTGAATTTATAATGTGTTGGCTTGGTTCCTTTCAGGTAGTGTCCATTACCACATTAATTTGTGTAACAAATTATTTAGTTTTATAATTCACCATTATTTATTTTTAATTAATGTAGATAGGTTTTCATTTTAATGTATTATTTGATAATTTTTTTGAAATTCATAAAAGAGATATATTTTTTGTTTGACAATAATGTCATGTTTTTATAATAAAATTACACCACCGAAGATGTGTTTCCTACAAGATAAAAATATGGGGATATAATTTCATCTTTCCTACCTTATTACCTTGTTTTTTCTTTATTATTATGTTATAATTATTGAATGAATTTTTAGGTTCTTTATCCCTTGAAATGTAGTTTCTATGTATCAATAAGTACAATAAAATTTTTGATGTGAATGGAATGGTTATAATGAATTAGGAAAGATGGTATCATTATGTAAGTGTAATAATCATGATTCATTTAGAGTTTTTACTTTAAAATAAAATTTCCATTATTTAAAAAATTTATTGAGAATGACCTTTAGTAGGATGGATCATTCCTAATAGCATTCATTTAATAAATGGTTTAGATGTATTGAATTTTTTTGACCTGTATTACATTGTTTGTTTTGTTTTAGCATGTCTCTTATGACCTTCTTTTATATAAAACCACATTAGAGGTGTTCCCCATTCATATTGGCTAGCCCTGTGGGTGTTTCCATCCTAAATGGCCTCAGTTTCCACAATAAAATGGAAAAATTTCCCTATGATGTGTGTGGCACAATATAAATGCCTTAATTTGAATAATGATAAATTAATTATGAATTGGGTCTCTATAGATAATGACTATGCTTGAAAATAATCTTTTATGCACTGGTTGGTTCCTCAAAACTAGGGTATGCTTTATTTTTATATCAATTCAATGTTCCTTACATACAAAATTACTTGTCTCAAGTTACATAAGTTCCATGTCTATTAATGAACTCTTTATTCATTGTTTGGTGCTCATTGCATGAGCCATTTGAATGGATTGGTTGGATTGTGAGACTTGGTTATACCTGATAGAATGGGATGATGATATTTCATTAATCACATATTGGTAAGAGGAAAAATGATTCCACACACCTAGTTAATAATTCCTTGATTACAATATTTTCATTACTGGTTATTCCATTTTTAGTGGCTTGAACATTATAAAATACCTAGTTAACATTTATATCTTGTGAAATGAGTTGCTTGTGTTGAAATGAAATTTTTTAATTCTTATTCCATGTTGATTAATCTTAATACCTTTTTTATCTATAATTTTTTCCTATATTTTTGTATTAAATGAAATTGGTATTGGAAAAGAATTTGAATAGACAATTGGACTATCTGTACTCGATAGGTTACAACATGACGCTCTGGGGATGTGATGGGTTAGGCTCTCCAGGAAAAGGATTTCTGAGATTTTTATTATACTATTTGGTGATACTAGTTTCTTAAGGTTTATTCTAGTATGGATCCCATAGAAATATGGACACAACATGCCTTGGTTGATACTCAATCCCTTACATGTGATACTCGAGAGGAACTCATCATTACCATACCATTAGCAATAATTTCAATTTCAAAAGGCTCACCATGGACGAGCTCTGTGTCATTGGATAATTTCCATAGATGTAATATATCGGTACATTAGGGATGAGATCAGACTCTACCTCTGAAATTAATGGTCATTATTGAATATCCTTGATATGTATCCTTCTTTATTATTATGGATCTCTATTTTACAGGACATTCTTCAATTAATTTAAGAACATAATTTGTGATAAAAAATTATTTAGACACAATGTTTATGAAAAATCATTGTTATATAGATTCCTTGGTTTTCAATGTTACATATGTGCCATGTTTATATTTTCTCCCTTATTAAAATATACATTTTAGACATCTTTTTAGGCTGAAGCAGGGGGTATGGGATGGGTGTGCCTTTAGAAACCCATACCTTGTTTTTGTTATTTAACTTTTGATATTTATATATTAATTATATAATGAACACATATATATTTATAATTCATTGTATGGATTAGGCTTGAAACTATGGGTTATATCCTTATAATATTTATATCACACACTCTAATTGGGTACCCTTGGTACCCGAGTTGACCTTATATTTACTGAGTCAAGGTACTTTTCCTTATTTCATATAATTAGGAATTAGGTCAAAAGGACCGAGTTAGGGCTCAAGATGCTCATAGAGATCACCTGTGGCGTTTTTTTCATTTATGTATTATTTTTTTATGTTGTAAAGAACATTGTATTATTTAATTGATTCATTTATGTACCATCACTGTGACATGAATTCATCTGTTGTATAATTTGGCATTGGCCACATTTTGTTATTTGTTAATTATTATCTTCCAATGCATTGTTAATTAATTATTACTATTTATTATGATATATGTTTTTCTTATTATTTCTCTATCTATTATGTATTGTGAGTCATTATGAATACTATGATCTATGAGGGAATAATATCCCAACAGACACACCATAGGCGATCACTGCACGTTGAAAACTATAGGTGTTCGGGGAGATGTGCTTGAGGTCATGTGACCAAATGATCTAGCCACCAACTTATAGGGGATTCGGGCCAAGACTTTTCAATATACATAATTGATTAATTTACTAATTCTCACATCAATTTTTATAATCATTTTAGAGGATTATTTAAAAATGAAATTCTAATCAATATTATTTATTATTATTCGTAAATTAAAGGGTATTTTTTGACTGTTTATTAATAAACTATTTATTTTATTATCCGAAGGCAATTAATTGGTTTTTTCAAGTATATATACCATATTTACACTCATTTGTACATAAAATTTTTATTTAAATGTTTTTAATGAAATGAGACTACATTTATTTTTTAGGTAAGAAGTTCATTTTCAAACAAAACCATATTTTTCAAAAAGGTTTTAAAATTTTTTATTTCACTGTTTTGGTATGATTTTATAGAATATATTTTTAACAACATTTTCTTTTATACATTGATTTAAACTTTATATTATTTTCTTTTTTTGAACACATCACTTTTAGAACATTTTACTATTAAAAAGTTATGTTCATTTTATCTATTTTGGAATTTATTGGCCTCATTTCAGTAATGTTTAATTTTCAATTTAAAAAAAAATATTTTCTAATGAATTTTTTTTTAAAATATAACACTGAATGGAATTTATTTTAGAAAGGAATTTTATAATTAAAAGGATATTTTCATCTTGAATGTTTTTAATGATATATTTATTTCATCTAGGAAAATAACACTTATCCAAATTTAATGGGTACACATCATATTGATATAATCCTTATTTTTCCACTAGATGAATTTTGAATATTTTGACCAAGGACAATATTGAAATTCACTTCCTTGAATCTTATTTGTAGTCATTATCTTCTCCTTGAGTAATTCACTTTGTTGTGATTAATGAACATTAAATATTTTATAAATATCTATATTATTTATCATGGATATTATTATTTTCTAAAATGTATACCATTTTTACAATTGAGTCTGACTTTTATAGTAATTTGATTATCTATGGAAACATTGAAAAATCTAAATCCATTAATCAATATGGATATTTGATAAGCCATATTGTTCACTAATTAAATAGATCATTCAATATATAAGAAATGATTTGGACATATATGGATGGTTGCAGCCCATTGATTCAGTATTTCTTCTAATATACATTACACATAATAAGTATTTGACCTCACCCTACGTTTTTTCCATTCTAAAAGATTCCATAAAGTGTAATGAGAATTATATTCAATGACACAGTAGAGGGAATAATGTTATTATCCTAAAATAATAATGTTTTAATTGGAGAATGAATTTTTAATATAATACCAATTTTTTTGTATCTAGTTTAATTAAACAACCACACTATTTAGTCCTTTGGGATGTGATTTACATGTATCTTATAGAAATGTATTGGTAGTATGACACCAGATTTTGGCTTACTAGGTTAAGATTTCTATAGTTGGTAGTAAAAAATGTTTAGTAAAAACCATTTATTCTTAAATAAATAATCATTATATTATGGAACATAGTCATATTATAGAATTTGAGGATAATTATAAATTAACGTCCCACTGAAACCATATTTATTTTTAATAGATTAGATACACATAAAATTTTCCATTTATGTTATGTATTTCACTATTTTTTGGATTGTACATTATGTTTCATAATGATATGAATTATTCTAATGTATCCCATCATTTATAATTGATTTTATTAGAAGGAATGTGAACCTCACTAATGAACATGATCCAAATAGTCAGAATTATCATATCTCTAATGGAATTAATTGAATATTTTGAGGGGAAATAGTATCCTAATAATTCTCATCATATGTGTACATTATAACATGTTTTAATAATAGAGGTAAATAATTATCTATGTATGATGTCATCAGATGGAAACATGAGAAAAGAATTGTAGTTTGGAAAAGAGAGATAATGAAATAAGATAAAGAATGATTTTCCCACATGTGATAATTTTGGGAAGAATCCACCTAGTACTTTGTTAAAAAAGAAATAGAGTTTTCCACATTTTTGAAGAGAAATGACATTGTTATATTGATTAAAATGGAAAAGATGATTCAAATTCAAAATTATTTAATTGTAAATAGATAGTAATCATGGTAAATCGATGCCTAAAGAATCAAAGTTATGGACCTAAAAATATGGCAATTGATAAATGACATGATTAGGATACCACCACATCTAAAGAGTAATGATTAATAAATATTTTTTTGGATTCCTGAATATTTTCATCAGTGTATTTTAATTGTGATTTACTAGTTATATGAATGATGAAATATATAATGATTTTATTACAAAAATTTTTCATTATTGACTTTATAGGATATGAAACACGTTGTCGATGACCAAGAAAAATTATTGAGTGATAAGTTCAACTTCTTGGAAAACACATTTTTAAGGTAAATAAAATCATTAATATGTTCCTAATGTTGAGATAATAATTATTTCATAAATAAATGATTCATTTGGATAATGTAAATATAATTGTACTAGTTAACTTGAACCGGATTAATGATATTTTGACAACATGATTTATGATTTAATTGATGGATTCTAAATCAATTTTTCATTTATATAATATTTCTAATATCCTATCATATACCTAAATAATTAGAGAGCATGAATAATTTGCAATAATGTTTAATTTTAATTAATTCTATTACAAAAAATCAAGAGAATACATGATGAATTCATTCACATTGTAAGAACCCAGATCTCTTTTCAGGTATGTTTTTCCTTTTTCTGGGGTTTTTGAGAAAAATAAATTTTCAGGAAATTTCATAAGTACACGCCATGTACTTTTTGAGTACATGCAGTGTACTCTTCCCGGATCGAAGACGTGTGTTGGTCGTGCCCGGGCCACACACACAGTGTGTAAGGCTGAGGTGGAGGCCGGATTTTCAGAGTACAGAAAAATTTGAAGTACACGCCGTGTACACTAGAAGTACATGCTGTGTACTTTCTTTTTTTTGTTAAACATACCGGGGTCGCGTCTAACCCCCAAATCCATCTTCTTCTTCAGTTTTCGACCGTCTGAGAGAGACCGTACAGTCGGATCTTCGATGGAGTCCTACCTCGCCATCTGTTCATTTGTGTTGGAATCGCAGCGGTGAGTTCTTCATTCTGCTCTAGCCTTGTTTATTGATTCCCCCTCCTTTCCATGTTATCGTGGGATGAATGTTTTGTGAGTTTTATCAGATCCACGTTGTTCTATGGGGAATCTGTCATCGAGGTTCATGTAAATCGATCTCCTAGGATCGAGGTAGGTGGTTTGTGCCTTTCTGTACAAATTCTTTGAGTATTATGTGCAAATTCTACCAATACCCTTGAATGGGGTATTGCATGTTTCCTTTTTTTCCCTTGTTTCTTGTCTTATTTGCTTGATTGCTTTATTAGTGGTTATTGATTGTGATTAGAGAAAATTGTTTGTGATCAGATTGCTTTTCCATGCTTGTTGTGCCTGTTTGGCATTTTCCAGTTGCCATGCCTAGTTGTAGGATAATGGAATTGTTGTTTTATTTTACTGTTGAGCCATAATTGATATCGAAGTAGTTCATATGGTTTACTTGGATGATACACACGTGCTGAGCATGTTTAGTTAATCATGACTATGAGAACCTAGAGTAGAAGACCAAAGGGAGAATTGACGGAAGGGCTTCTCCAAAGTGTCTTTTAAATCACGATGTGAGACCAAGTGGAGAATTGAGAGAAGGACTTCTCCAGAGAGTCTTTTAAATAGGACGTGGGTCATAGGGGGAATTGATATTGAGTGCTTCCCCAGAGAGCCTATAGCACGATACGAGACTATAAGGTGAATTGACGGTGAGTGCTTCCCTAGCGAGTCTGCTTAATTTATGTAGCTAAACTAGAGGGGTGAGACTATGTGTGCCTCCAAGAGGGTATCTAGTACTTAGAGGTTGAACCGTATGGGTTAGAATGTTAGAGCTACCCATAGGGTTACCTATTTTCTCCTTGTTGTTGGCAGCTTACTTGTGTGTTATACTTGTTAGAACTATGGATTTTAGGTGCTTGCGCTTTTCCGTTTACTGCAATGGTATCTCACACCTTGTTTGGGCCATGCTTTTGGGCCCAAGCAGACAATGTCGTTGTAGGTATAGATAAGGGAAAGGGGCCTTCTACTTCAGGATCTTGATTACACCAAGAGCTGGGGAGCATAGGACCGAGCCGTGGCTTGCGATGCTGAGGAGCTTTCTTTGTTTTCTTTTTCACATGGTTTCAATTGTATTTCAGCGCGTTGTTGTGTTTGATGTTTTCCTTATATACTTGTACCTGCTGCATTATTATCATCATTGTTATATATCTGCATTGCTTCCGCTGTTTGGATTCTATTGTTATGCATGTTGGTTGTTGCTCCCGCTTTTATTGTGGTTTCATACCTTGTATACCTTACCAAATTAGGGCATAGTTTCCCCACTGACTCACCAAGGCCCACGCTGCTAGTCGGTAGCCTCTGGAATTCAGGGAAACGCGCTTGAGGTCATGTGGTGAACCAGGTACGGGGCACCAGTGGAGGGGCTCCGGACTCAGGATGTTACAAAGTGGTATCAGAGGAGTTCATTTCTCTTGTTTTACTGTTTGGAGACCTTATCTAGGGATAGGACAGATTCGGTACTTGGCATTAGTCTTTTCTCGGGAGTAGCTAACCTGTGTACAGTGAAAATCCATACTACCTCGTTAACTAATGTTTTCTGGTTTTGAGATTTTATGGTTGGTATGTTTTCACTTAGAGTGATTCATATGACTTGTGCGGTTATTATTTTGATATTTCAGTTCTATTTCTGTCGCAACCTGATGAGATGAGGGTATTCCATCTCATGCATCATATAGGCACTTGTAGAAATAACTTGTCATGCATTCTTACCATGCCATCTAGGGTGCATTAGCGATTGCATGCTTTTGTGATAGACTTTTTGTAGATTAAGCATGTTGTTGTGATGTTGTTTGATAGATTCTCTACTATTTTGTTAGAAAACTGTTGCTTTGTTCCTTGCTTAAAATGAACGCTGAATTTTGGTTCTTGAGGTGTTACGGGCCCTCGCAGAATAGAATTTGGACCCTTTTCCCTTGTTTTAGTATTTCTGGAATTCTACGCTGTTTCTGAGATACTGGCCAGAATAACCCAGAATACATGGCGTGTACTTTTTGGATACACATCATGTAGTTTGCAGGCCATGTCACTGACCGTGTAAGCAGAACACGATGTCATGGGAGTAACTTTGGGAACACTCCGTGTACCAGTGGTACACGCCGTGAGGGTTAAGATCCGTGTACCCGGCCGTGTCACTAACAACACTGGCCGAGGAAGCTCGGGTGGAACACGCCGTGTCCATAGGGAACACGCCGTGTAGTCCTGTCTAGGTACCCAGCCGTGTCACGAACAACAAGGGCCAATGTTACCTTCATTTCCACACATCGTGTTTGCTCAGAACACACCGTGTAGTCTTGCCAGGTACCCAGTCGTGTCATGAACAACACGGGATGATGTCGCCTTCGCCTATGCACGTCATGCTTGTTCGGAGCACTCTATGTAATGTCCAGCCGTTTAGACGGTCGTTTATTCAGCAACACGGATTGCCGAAGCCTCGTCTAGTGCACGCCGTGTTTGATACGAACACACCATGTAGTCTCAGGTTGAGTCAGACCGTGTGGGTTAACCGTGTAAGAAGACTTGGGTCGGGGAATAGTTTCTGGTACATGCCATGTGTGGGGGTCAACACGCCATGTAGTTTGAAGTGTACATGACTTGTAGGGCAGGAGTACATGCCGATTTTTGTGGTTTAAGAAGACACGTCATGTAGTTTTATACACTTCGTGTAGTTTTATACATGCCATGTAGTCGTGTTTTGCAATCTTGTGTCTTTTCTTCCCCCGTTTCCATTTAGTAATATTATGTTCTATGTCCTTGTTTTCCTGATCTAAGGTGTTCTTTTGATCTTCAGAGCTATGCCTCTGAGACGTCATCCGGTCGTACATCTGTCATCATGCAGTGATCAGATTCCAGATAGGGTTGATCAAGGACTTCATGTCGATCCCCCAGCCGAGGCAGCCTTGGCATTGGTTGTTGTACCAGTCGCAGGCACTGATGCACAGTTCAGGGAAGGTTTCATGAGGATGATGCAGGCCTTCCAGGGAGCACCGCCTCCTGCCTCGTCTATGGCAGACTTTACCCGGGTCTTTCAGAAGCAGTATCCTCCCACGTTCTCGGGGTAGGGAGGACCTCAGGCTGTAGTGTCATGGCTGGAAGCCATGCTGACTATATTCAAGCATCTCGAGATGCCTCCAAAGAGGCGGGTCAAGTTCGCCACATACATGCTCCGAGACTCCGCCAAGAGGTGGTGGAATGTGTTCTCACAGGCAGGTTAGCAGCAGGCTATGACTTGGGAGGAGTTCCAACGCATGTTTTACGAATACTTTCCCTTGGAGACCCTGAGGGCCGATCGAGCCGGGAGTTTATGAGCTTAGAAAAAGGTACTCTATCTATCATGGAGTATTCCTCTTGTTTCACTGAGCTGCATCATTTTACACCACAAAGGAATGGGAGTGGGGTTTTCTTGGAGAGGAAGTTTTAGGATGGACTCAGGAGGGAGATTCACTCATAGTTGAACATCTTCCAGCTGACTTAAATTACATCCATCATCAACGAGGCACTGATTGAGGAGCGCAATCTGAGAGACTCTAGAGTTGCGAGTCAGGGCGGTTCTGCTTTTAGAGCTAGATTTCCTTCAGATGACAACAAGATGCGCCGTAGGGATCCGACACACATTGATTCAAGGAAGCGATAAACGTCATCAGGAAGCTAGGTGACGTGCTACCAGTGTGGACAGATAGGGTACACGAGTCTGTAGTGCCAGAGAGACCCAGTAGAGTGCCGATATTGCGGCAAGTTGGGTCACCTTTAGCGTTTCTTCCAGGTTTTCCCACAAGCAGCAGGTGATATGGGTTCTTCCATGAATCCTCATTCAGGATCATCCCCACCAGTCTCTCACCAGTCAGGGAACTGGAGTTCTTCCGGACGTTTGGGCTGAGGTGGAGGACAAGGTTGTGGCAGTCAACCACCAGTCCCTCAGCACCAGCAGGGAGGTTCAGCTCAGAGTGGTCAGTCAGGGGCGTAGGGCTGCGGTGCAGGCCAGTCATTCTCTGTGGAGAAGACTAATCATGAGCAGGATCCCAGCCCTTTTACTGTTTGAGGTACGATTTTAGTATCCTCAGTTTTATCTTCAGCCCTTTTCGATACTGGTGGTACACATGGTTTTATCTCTATTGCCGTTGTGGATAGCCTTGGAATATGTATCTTTTCTTTTGCCAACTCATTGACACTAGACACACCTTTGGGAATGAGGACATCTAGTGTACGTCACTATAGAGAGTGCCCTCTCGAGGTTGCATGGTATTGCTTCTTATGGGATCTCTCTTTCATAGAGATGACAAGCTATAATGTCATCCTTGGCATGGACAGGTTGATTCCCTTCCGGGCAGTCATCGACTGCTATCGCCATAGAGTCAGTTTCCTCTCACCAGAAGGTAAATCATTCCTTCATAGAGAAGAATGGGACATTCCGGCGAGTCGGGCAGGACTCGAGCATCTTGGGCTAGGAGGGGTGACAGTCCAGATATCTAGTCTTTATCTGGATGACCAGGGGACTCCACAGTTGGACTTTCCTCTAGTGGTGGATCGCTTCAGTGATGCCTTTCTAGAGAACTTTTTAGGTTTTCTTCCGGAGCATGAGGTGGAATTTTCTATTGAGCTCATGCCAGGAGTGGCACCAGTGTCTATTCCTCCCTATAGGATGGCCACACCTGAGTTGTAGGAGCTCAAGAAGCAGTTGGAGGAGCTATAGGCTAACGGTTTCATCCAACCCAGTACTTCTCCTTGGGGTTCGCCTATTCTGTTTGTAAAGAAGGCGGATGGTACCCTTCGGCATTGTGTGGATTATCGGAAGCTGAACCAGTTGACGGTCAAGAACTGATATCCTTTGCCATGGGTTGATGACCTTTTCGATCAGCTTCTAGGATCTCGGGTGTTCTCTATGATCGTCTTGAGGTCCGGTTATCATCAGTTGCACGTTAGACAATCAGATATACCTCTGACAGCTCTGAGGGGCAGATACGGTCTTTACGAGTATACAGTCATGACCTTCGGTCTCACGAACGCACCTGCAGTTTTCCTGGTGCTGATGAACCGAGTGTTCCATCCTTACTTGGACTGTTTCGTCATGGTCTTCGTGGACGATATGTTGGTGTACTCTCACACTCGACATGACCATGGCACCCATTTTGAGATCGTTCTGAGTACTCTGAGTGAGCAACGACTTTTTGCTAAACTCTCGAAATGCCACTTCTAGATCGATCAGATTCACTTCTTGGGTCACGTCATCTCAGAGTAAGGAGTATCTATGGTCCCAATGAAAGTGAGAGTAGTACTTTCCTGGGAGCATCCCAAGAACATTTTTGAGGTACGAAGCTTCCTAGGGCTGGCTGGATACTACAGACGCTTCATTCGGGACTTTTCCCATTTAACAGCACCTTTGACAGGACTGACCAAGAAGGGGGAGAAGTTATTATGGATAGATTCCCGTGAGTCAGCCTTTCAGGAGTTGAAAGGTAAGTTGATGTCAGCACCGATACTAGTCTTTCCAGAGCCAGGAAAGAGCTACACTTTTTACTGTGATGCTTCGGGTATCGGGCTGGGAGTTGTGCTTATGCAGGAAGATAGAGTCATTGTGTATGGGTCTCGGCAGCTGAGGACACATGAGAGGAACTACCCTATGCACAATCTGGAGTTGGCAGCTATTGTTCATTCTTTGTGTTGTTGGAGACACTATGTTCTGGGAGAGCACTTTGTGGTCTTCACTGACCACAATATTCTCAAGTATATCTTCACTCAGCATGACTTGAATTTGAGGCAGCGCAGGTGGGTTGAGTATCTACAGTATTTTGACTTCGATCGAGCCTATACGCTAGGAAAGGGCAACGGCATGGCAGATTCATTGAGCAGGAGAACTCAGATTTTGGCAGTTTAGGAGGCCAGTAGTGAGTGGTAGTTGATGGATATATTCTCTGAGATGCATCTAGAGGTGCATGACAGACGGGGACATACATTTCTATCTTCTATAGCTATTACATGTACGCTACATTATCGTGTATGGATGAGGCAACTATCAGACTCGTAAGACTTAGTCCTGCGGGAGTGTGTGTCTGGAGAGGACCCTCTTCCTGGATGGACAGTGGGTGAGGATGAGATCTTGTGTTTCCAAGGACGTGTATGGGTGCCAGTAGGCATACGTGAGGAGCTGATGCATGATTTCCATTCCTCGGTTTGGTATGTTCATCCTCATGTCACCAAGATGTATCGGGATCTCCATCGCCAGTACTGGTGGCCAGGTATGAAGAAAAATGTTGCTGGTTTTGTCATGAGATGTTCTACTTCTCAGCAGGTGAAAGAAGAGCATCAGCGACCAGAAGGTCTCTTACAGCAGTTACTCATTTCAGAGTGGGAGTGGAATGATGTTGCGATGGACATCGTGACTGGGTTGCTGAGATCACCTCGAGGGAACGATGCGGTTTGGGTTGTCGTTGATAGGCTTACGATGGTTGCTCACTTATTTCCGATCAAGGAGAACTTTAGTGTCGATGATCTGGGTTGAATTTACATCAGGGAGATTTTGCGTCTGCATGGACTTCCACACTCTATTGTTTTATACAAAGATGTGTGCTTTACCACTCAGTTCTTGTAGGGACTTTAGAAGGCCTTGGGTACACATGTACTTTTGAGCACAGCATACCATCCCCAGACTGATGGCCAGTCTGAGCGCACAATCCAGGTGCTTGAGGATATGCTCCGATCTTGCATCCTTGACATTGGTGGTTCTTGGGAGAAGCATATTCCTCTGGTGGAGTTCATCTACAACAACAGTTTCCAGGTGGCAATCCAGATAGTACCATACAAGGCTTTGTACGGTAGGCCATGCCGATCACCCTTATGCTGGCTGGAGGCAGGAGATGCATCTTTGCTGGGACCTCGTCTTGTTCAGGAGACTTCAGAGCAGATAGAGCTGATTCGGGGGAGGATGGCTATAGTGCAGTCTCGATAGAAGTATTATGTGGATCAGTGGAGATGACCTCTGGAGTTTGAGGTCGGTTATCGGGTTATCCTACGTGTCGCACCTAGGTTGGGACACAAGAGGATTCAGAGACAGGGTAAGCTTTCGCCGCGGTACGTCGGGCTGTTTGAGGTCTTGGAGAGAGTGGGGCCAGTCGCCTATCAGTTGCAGCTACCTGAGAGGTATCGGGACATGCACGACGTCTTCCATGTCTCTCAGCTCTGACATTACTTTTCAGGCCCGTCTCACGTCTTTTAGCACGAGGAAGTAGATCTTAAAGCGGATTCGTAGTTCGAGGGGAATCTTATCCAGATTGTCGATCATAGTACAAAGGTTCTCTACGGGCGGTCTGTTCCTCTGGTACGGGTGCGATGGCAGCATGGGTGAGTACATGAAGAGACCTGGGAGAGGGAGGCCGATATACGATCACAGTGGCCGGAGCTGTTCGGGGATTCTTCTTCTCCACCTCGTTAGGGAAATTCGGGGATGAATTTCTATAAGGGGGGATGTTTGTAAGAACCCGTATCTCTTTTTAGGTATTTTTTTCCTTTTTCTGGAGTTTTTGAGAAAAATGAATTTTCTGGAAATTTCAGAAGTACACGCCGTGTACTTTCTGCGTACATGTCATTTACTCTTCCTGGTGCGAATCCGTGTGTTTTCCATGCCCGGGCCACACACATGGTGTGTAAGGCTGAGGTGGAGGCCGGTTTTTCGGAGTACGGAAAAATTTGATGTACACACCGTGTACTCTAGAAGTACACGACAAGTACTTTCTTTTTTTCGTTAAACGGACCAGGGTCACGTCTAACCCCCATATTTGTCTTCTTCTTCAGTTTTCGACCATCCATGAGTGACCATACGGCCAGATCTTCGACGGAGTCCTACCTCACCGTCTGTTCTCCGATTCAAGCATGGTCATTTGCGTTTGAATCGCAGCTGTGAGTTCTTCCATCTGCTCTAGCCTTGTTTCTTGATTCCCCCTCCTTTCCATGTTATCGTGTGATGATTATTTTGTTTTGTTTTCTCAGATCTTCATTGTTTTATGGGGAATTTGTCGTCAAGTTTCACGTATATCGATCTCCTAGGATCGAGGTAGGTGTTTTGTTCATTTTTGTAGAATGTATTTGAGTATTTTGTGCAAATTCCACCAATACCCTTAAACAGGGAATTGTGTGTTTCCTGTTTTGCCCTTGTTTCTTGCCTGCTATTCTTGATTGCTTTAGCAGAGGTTATTCCTTGTGATTAGAGTAATTTGTTTGTGCTCAGATTTTTTTTCCATGCATGTTCTGCCTGTTTGGTGTTTTCCAGTAGCCATGCCTAGTCGTAGGATAGTGGAATTGTTGTTTTATTTAACTGTTTAGCCTTAGTTTATATCCATGTAGTTCTTGAGGTTTACTTGGACGATACACACGCGCTGAGAATCTTTAGTTACTCAGGACTGTGAGAACCTAGAGTAGCATACCAAAGGGAGAAATGACATAAGGGCTTCACCAGAGTGTCTTTTAAATAATGATGCGAGACCAGGTGGAGAATTGACGGAAGGGCTTCTCCAGAGAGTCTTTTAAATACGATGTGGGCCACAGGGGGAATTGACGTTGAGTGCTTCCCCAGAGATCCTTTAGCACGATAGGAGACTATATGGGGAATTGACGGTGGGTGCTTCCCCAGAGAGTCTGCATAATTTGTGTAGATGAACCAGAGGGGTGAGACTGTGTGTGCTTCCGAGAGGGTTGCTGGTACTTAGAGGTTTAACCGTAGGGATTAGACTGTGAGATCTACCCAGAGGGTTACCTGTTTTTTCCTTGTTGTTGGTGGATTACATGTGTGTTATACCTGTTAGAACTGTGGATTGTAGCTGTTTGGGCTTTTCTATTTACTACATCTTGTCTTATTACTGCCTTGTTTTAATTGACTGTTAGGCGCAAATCGTTGGGTTATTGCATATTGTGATTGTATCTCACACCTTGTATGGGCCATGCTTTTGGGCCCAAGAAGACTATGTTGCTACAGGTATAGATAAGGGCAAGAACCCTTCTACTTCAGGATCTTGATTGCACCAGGAGCTGGGGAGCATGGGACAGAGTTGTGGCTCACGATGCTGAGGATCTTTCTTTGTTTTATTTTTCACTCGGTTTCAGTTGTATTTCAGCATGTTGTTGTGTTTTCAATTTTCCATAGATACTTGTACCTACTGCATTATTATCATCATTTTTAAATATCTGCATTGCTTCCGCTGTTTGGATTCTGTTGTTATGCATGTTGGTTGCTTCTTCTGCTGTTATTGTGGTTTTCATACCTCGTATAACTTACTGAATGAGGGCATAGTTTCCCCACTGACTCACCAAGGCCCTCGCTGCTAGTTGGAAGCCTCTGGCATTCAGGGAAACGCGATTGAGGTCATGTGGCGAACCGGGTACGGGGCACCAGTGGAGGGGCTCCGGACTCGGGACGTTACACACATGTTGGTATGTGACGATTTTGAACTACATCATATTTTTTAGGGAATTGATGATGAGATAATCTTATAAATTAAGTGACCTTATTTCTAAATTTTTTATCATAATATTTTAGAAGGTTAATAATATTGACCATTTAGGAAATGGTTTATGTTGAATTGTGGATGTGCTTTTAGACATTATTTTATTACAACACTATATGATGCAGGTTGTGGTAACATGTGAAGCTAAAATAGGTAATACCATAACTAATGGATAATATTGTTTATATTGAAATTTATATTAACATATATTCATAGAGAGTGAAATAATTTCATAACTATAAAAAAATGGGGCTTCAATAAAAATGTTGTCATATTATCGATGTATTTTTCGATATAAATGAACCTCATTCAAACATCTCATTTATAGATTTATAGGGAATAAAATTATCCTGAACATGTTATCTATCACTCTCTGTTAGAACTTGATAAGTATATTTCTTTTCCTTGCCTATTTTATCACTAATTTCTTCTTATTCTAAAGTCTATATTTGTGGTGACCATTACATTTCTATTTCCTTATTATTAATAATATATGTTATTATCTATATTGATGATGCATATTTTTCAAAAATAATGTTATAATATATCAAACCCTAAATTATAGAGATAAAGATAATTTTTAAAAGACATAATTTATTAAGGTGGGGAGAATATAACACCCTGAAAAAATAATGTAATAATAATGTATTTAGTAGTATGTAAGACACACAACTTAAATGTTTTAATGAAATATAACCAACTAGTAATTTAAAAAATTTACAATTTTACATAAATCCATTAGATGTATTTTAATAACACCATTTTATCAATCATTTCAAGAAAGAACAACTTCTTACAAGATTTTGTGTTACATGGAAGACTGAGATTTACCAAAAAATAATATAGAATAATTATTTAATAAAATAAAAAATAGCATAGCCTTTAAATTTAATGTCATCATTAAGATTAACTAAATTATAAAATTTATTATAGAAATCAATGGTTACTGATTAAATATAAATAAAAATAGAAAATAATTGAATCACACAAGAAAATTACGCTATATCCATACTTTCAATTTCTATTTTTTGGAAACACATGGCCATTAATAGTCTATTTCCACAATTTCTTAAAACTATGTCTATATACCAATAGATATATATGGTTATAAGATGCCATGGTTATAGATATCATGGGAAAACCAAAACAATAAGGAAATTATTTGGAAAGGGTTAATTCCATGGTTTAGTAAGCCATGGATATAGACACATATTTCCATTGTTTAAACCATGGCCATATCCACCTATTGCCACTATTTAGAAAATCACCAGAGGCACCTATTTTTATTGTTTAATCCATGGACATAGCCACAAATTTGAACAATTTAATTTGTGGTTATAGTATCTTACTTCTAGTTTTTAAACCATGGTTATATACAAATATTTCCACTGTTTTCAACCATAGCTATAGACACATATTTCCACATTTTAGACAATTGATATAGGTTTTTTTTAATTTTTAAATATTCTAAATTATAATAATATGTAATTATTTATCTATTCATATGTATATATATACATTTTGTTTCTATAATAATAGTGGTTGAGAATTTTGTAAGAATATATAAATGGTCCTAAGATCATATTTTTCTATATTTATATATCTTGTAATGGCTATTGGGACTGTTTCTAACTATAGAAATTGAATCCAAAGGCTGATTTTCTAAACCGTGGACCTACCCACCAAATTTTATTGTCTAAAATGTTGATATGGAAACCTATTAACACTATTTAAATAGCAATTATATACATTGATCTCCATGATTTAAATAATGTCTATATCCAACTATTATCACATTTTACACCTTCGATATGGCCACCTATTTTCAAGGTGAAAACAATGCCTTTATAAAAATAATTAAATTTCTATAGAAGTGATAGTTTAAAAAAAATATAGGCTATGGACATGATTTTATACCCTCATTAAATTTTATGAAACTATGGAAAAAGGATGATTTTCTTATGGATAATGCAATGTAAGTGTTTCTAAGAATATTTTTCTACTAAGAATTTTTATCATAATAAATTAAAATAATTGACATTGGTAACTAATATTAATTATATATATATATATCATATTCAATAAATAATTATTTATATTTATTATAGGCCTAATATAAAAATAAATCAAATTTTACACTTTAAATTTGTATTTTTCTAAAAAGAAATTGTTTCCTCCGTTTAATAGTGAAACTATTTTGAAATTGATTTTAAAAAACTGTTATAAATTTTATATGAAATAATAGAATTAATTTTATATAGATGAATTTCAAAATTAATCTTTGGTGATTTTTTTATTTTTATTTTATGCGATTTTTTATTTTTTTTTAAATAGTAAAAAATAATGTATTTCAATTGAAAACTGATTTATTTGTGCATATAATTTATAGTGTAAATTTAGCGTGGAAATTGTTTTTAATGTATAATATTTTTAATATTATATATATTAATATAATTTTTATCTTTTTAATCATTATTATAATTAAATTACATATAAACACTTAGAAAAGCTTTACACATTGTTACTTTAAAGACCCGATTTCCCATCTCGTACGCAAAAATAATTTTAAATTAAATACTCCAACTTATATGATTGGAATTTGGAAACATATGTTAAATATTTTTAATTATATTAATTAATTAATTTTTTTATGTTAATTGTTTTTTACCTAAATGATTAATGGTAGTAATTTAAATTAATTATATTGATTGAGGAGAAAATGATTTTTCATAGACATTAAACATTAATCATATTGGGCCAAATGACCTAGACACTTATCGAAATCCATTGGTTTAAAACATTCATATCATATGATCTCTTGGATATAATTTGGATCATTATTTTATCAACATGATTAATGGGAGACCTCCTAACACTATTTAATTTTTTTTACAATAATGATAGTCCTCTTTAGCTATAAAAGGGAACTCAACCCCTCACTTATTCGCACCTCCAAATAAATTTTCGAAAACCCTGAATAGATGATATTCCAAAATACCTAACCTATTACTATATGAATGAATAATTTAATGAATTCAATAAAATAAGTCTATTGGTATAAACCATAAAAATTTACCTGAAAATTAACAATGTTCTTCAATGCGTACATTAGTTTTATTTCATTATTCACCCATTAAATTATCATTTATATCCTTAATATATAAAAACATAAGTATAATGATTATAATGGTATTTTTTATTAATGGTATGACCATAACCTTCAATCACTTCTATTAAATGGGATATGCATTCAGCGTACTGGTGTACGACATACTACCGCCTCACGAACCAATATCATTCGTTCTTCCATTGCGACCTTTCACAGTTGATAATAATGATTTATTTAAGGAATATATATTATATATATTAAATTAATAATTTCATTATGAATCTATAATATTCTAATAATACATACCTTATTCAACCCATTTATACGAATCTGATAACAATGTTTGTGGATGTACGACTACCACCTCTTCAAAGTGATGTTATTCATCTAGAATGTATATAGAATGTATTAAGAATGGGGGTAATAAAAATATGTGAAATATTAGACATTGAAATTATACTATAATTATAATTTCTACATATATATAATTTACATTATATGATTTTAATATGACTATAAAATTAAAACTATATTCATGTATATGTACGACCTACGATCTCCATCAACAATGTATTTCATTTACTATACCAATATTGTAGGGATTAATCAAAATACATACATAAATTATATATATATATATATATATATAATATTTACATAGTGGTATATATTTTCTAGATGAGAAAATCATTATCTATGTAATATGAATAGAAATAACAAGTGAACACTTACTTGAAAAACTAGTCGATTAATACCTGAAATTCTGAAAACAATGAATGATTAACCATAAATTTTAATAAAATATTTTAAGAATATAAAATATGATATTATAAATATTAATAATTTTTATATTAATTTATTAATATTTTAAAAAAATATAAATTAAGTTAAATGTAAATCATAAAAGAATACAGGGTAAGGTATTTTCATCTCATGTTTTACATATTTGAGATAAATTTCATATCCACAAGTGACTTATTTTGTGTCATGTATCTAATACCTGTATTGATATATTATATTGTGAAATATTTTATCCTAATTGAATTTATATTTTAGATTTAAATTATTTATTCTAATGGGATTTGTACACATTGTTTCTAAGTGGTAAAGAAATATAATAACTCAATTTATTTTAATAAGTTATATTGTTACCTCATTGTCATTATTATTATATGAGTATGTGTATAATTAATTTTGATTATATATTCTTGTATTTAAAAATGTTCCACTCTAATTTACACTTGATACTAATAAATTAACAAATTTATTTATTCAAACATTACTATTAGGATGCATTTAGGGGTTTAGTTCACAATATAATTCTAATAGAGATTGTTTATTCATGAAATTACATGAAATTAAATTATTTGATTATTTATTAACAATCAAATTAATTTTATTCACATATGGTTTACCATTATTATTTTCATGTAAAATTTACATTTTTTTACACTATGTTTTTTAAAAAAAATTATAAATTGTTTTAATAAAATCTGACAACTATTCACTCTTTATCCAGAAATATATTTTCATAAAAAACCATTTTTTCCAAAAATTCATCAAAAATATTTTATTCAATATTTTTAAAATGATTTAAAAAATTAAATTTCTAACCACATTGAATTTTTTTTAATGAAATCAATGGATTCTTGTTGTGGCTTTCAGAGCAAGGAACTTTCCATAAGTTTTTTTCAATGGAAAAGGAATATTATTTTTACCTTATACAGTATTACATACCACCATTTATTTAATGATTCCTTTTCATTTTTATGAATACATTTTTTAACGAAAATGTGGATAAGAGTTATTTTCAAATAAGGTTATTTTATAAAAATAAAAAATCAAATGATAATTTCCTCAAGAAATTATTAATGATATTTTTATTTCATCAATTACAATAACCTTTACCTTACACCAATGGGGATGAATCTTATCAAAACAATCATTATTCGTTATTTAGATAGGAATAATTATTTTGACCAAGGATAGTATTGAAATTAACTTCTTTGAATCTATTTTATTTCATTAATATATATGTGTGTTATTCACTTTAAAGTGATCATTAAACATTAAATTTCCCCTAAATAAATACATTATTTATCCCAGATATGATTTTTGCCTAAAATGAATACATGTTTTACAACATGTGTTCACATTGATATGTATTTCATTATTTATAGAAATATGGATAAATCATTATTTGTAAATCAATATGTATATTTGATTTGCCACATTTTAGATTAATTAAACTGATTACTCAATATATGAGGAATGAATTGGACATGTAGGGATTAGTGGAGACCACTCATTATATAGCCCAATAACACATTAGTAGATTCTAATGAAACAAATCCATGAACAAAATTAAATGGGTTTCATATTTTATATTTAAACATTCTTGTAAAATTTATTGATGGTATTTAATTTCATGTTATCTATACATTTTTTACACTAATTAAGCACTTCCTTAATAATGATTTCGATTATTATTATTTTAATTCCAGAGATTTCAGTATGATAAAATAATTTGATGCACTTTATTCTTAGTTTATTTATTAAATTACATGTTATTTATGTTATTTAATTTTCCATATTTATTATTTATTTCATTCTCATTTTTTTGATAAAATTACTTGTATTTATGTTATATTCCATTATATACTATTTACACACTTCTTTTTCAGTTATTTATTACATGAAATGTGTTCAAAATTATTTATCATTTCATATTGATAATTCTGTTTGATTTACAATTTATTATAGAATAATTTATTCTTACTAAGAATTTCATCTCATCCATAATTTTTCTCCATTTCCTAAGATTTAATAAATTATATAAATAAATATATGTAAGGATATAAAAAGGGAATAAATTAATTATTAAAAAATATTATGTAATTTTTGTATTTATTTCTAATACAAAGCTCATTTAATTATATTATTTTATAATATTACTTATCTTTATAGTATTTTGGGATGTAATTTACTTTTATATTATGTCAATGTAATGTTAGTACGACACTAGATCTGGGCTTACTAGGGCTGGGTCACTAAAATCTGACATGAAACAAACACATATAAAATATAATAAAATTTATAAGTGTTAATGTGACCTCACATTGAGTTTCATATTACCATACTAATAAATAAAAAATCTATTATATTACTAAAATGTATTGGATTTACCATACCTTCATTCTATATCAACCATATATTCATAAAGTAGACTATATTACTCGATCAACCACACGTTGAATCTCATCGATTACATGTTCATTTTCATTGAAATCATGTTGACACTAATCAAAATATAATTAAATAAAAGACCTATTATAAGTAGTGACATACAGTTATGAGTGAAAAACTACAATAATTAACTACTATAAGAATAATATGATAAAAAAGTTTCGTCCAACATATATTATTTCTTCATCATAATATTTTATATTATACTTTATTATGTGTTTTTTCTAACTATTTTAATTGATCAAATTTTTTCTTAATAACTTATGAATTACTATTATTATATGGAATTTTTATTATTATTTCTTGTTGGTTTAAGTTATCATCATAGGGGTTGAATACTCAATATTATTTTGTTCATGATCATGATTTACAAATTTGAAGTGTTTGGAATGTCAAAATTTAGTCATGATGGAATTATGGATGTATAACAAATAACATTAATTTCATTATTATATTTATGTGACATATATAAATTGTTATGATGTGTTTTTTTTGAATTCTAGATTTAGATTAATTGTTTATTCAAAATTTTATAATACATTGATGTAATTCAATGTTACTAAAATAGAAAAATGTGGTTTCATGTGGAATTAATGATTATAACTGCAATGAATAAATTATTTTGTGTATATGGTATCATCATATATATTTCAATAGTCTGAAATCATTTCATAATGGTTGAATATATTATAAATTTGTGTTGTGGTAAAATTTTTCTTTTCACATCTACAATAGTCTTGACTAGACTACATCTATTTGGTACATTACTATAAGAGAGAAAACTTATTTGTTGATAGTTAGAGTTGTAATTGTACAACTAGCTCTATAGTGTATCCCTATATATTTTATATTTTATGGGATTTATTTTTTTGGGTAATTCCACTCTTCAAAATTATGAATTTTATGTAATACCACCCTTATAGAAGGTACATGTTGGTTGTTCCCAAATGATAAAAGGAAAGGGATTTTGTAGTTCATGGATCTGGATAAAGAGGGTATTGGTTTCTTCCACCAACTCAATTTTTTGGTGAATTATTTGTGAATAAGTGTGTGGTAATTCATTATTAGGTAGTGCCTCTACTATTTAATAAGTTAATTGAATAAGGTTATGGATCATTATCATAGTTAAATTTTTTTTAGTGGGCATTATTTCTCATTACATTTGAGAGGGGATAACAGTAGAAATATGATCAAATAGAATTAAAATACTATAAAAATAATTGTGATTAATTTATTTTTATTTCCCCTATAAAAAAATATTTATCATTTATTATAAATTAACATTATTTGTTGTAGTCAATTATCCATCCTTGTCAATTCATCAATTCTCACATTATCACATTCTTCCATAAAACATAAAACCTTATTTTGTAATTAAATATTATACTTTCATCTTTATTTATAATCACTTTTATGGATAATTGTGAATTAATTTGAACAATATATTATTTATTGCCTTCCCCCGTGATCCCAAGGCCCACCCTTCTCGGATCCATGAGTGTTTGGGTGATATTAATACTTTTAATGGATAAGATAGCATGATCTATCCTATTTAGAGTGTAATAATAATTTTTTCACTTAATAGGGTATAAATGATTCATCTAGTATAGTTTTTTATTATGTCAAACCATCTCTTTTTTTAATTTTTATCAAATTATATTGGATTATATACAATAATATCTTATGATTACTTTATATTTCACAATATTACAATTAATATAATTCCTTAATATAATCAATAAAAATAACAATATAGTCACCTCAAAATTACATTTTGGGTAATTTCACTCATTAATGTTTAACTTATGTGAGGAATGAGATACCTCCATTTATTTACAGATGAGGTTTTATCCCAATATCTTCTTACATGCACCAATGTATATAAAAAACATTTTCTATAAAAGGATAGAGTGAGTATTGGTGTAGTGACCAAACATTTATTGAGATCCTTCCAATTTTTTTCACATCGATCTTTTAATTTCTATTGTACTATAATTACAATTAACATTGATATTATGTTCAACAATCACAATGAATTTCAGGCAATGGGTCAGTAATATCTAACCAATCAATAAATCTATGGATCACTATTATAATGGTTGGTATGAGCCATTTTCCAGTAACATATTTATTCTAAGGACCTATAAATATGAAATCAATTATTATTACATGTCTAAAGAGTGAATATTTTTGTACCCCTAATTAAAACATTCATAATTTGGTATAAAATTTATCTTTTACTAAGATCATTATTAGTAGCCTAAAACAAACTTCATGATCTTTCTTACACTATAAAGATTTGAATATATCATCTATAAATGTAATAATAATTTGATTGATGTAATATATAATGATTATATTCAATTGATCCATGAAGATATTAGTTGGATATTGGAGTCTTAATTGTATCATTATAATTTTTCAGTGCCCATATAATGAATGAAAGGTATTCTTGGGTACATCATCCATTTAGACCCTTAATTAATGATATCTATGTCAATTTAAAATATCATAGAAGTTGTGTTCACCTCATAGTTGATCAAAAACATTATCAAAAAGGGTTAGAAAAAATTATCACTTGAGCATGTTTTTTTTATGTTCAAAATAATCAATGTAAACATACATTTCGACATTGTTTTCCTTTTAAAAGTGGAATAGTTCACCCCATGGTGTAGTTCTTGGTAACATAAGAACAATACAAATATTTTCATCATGTTTATTCATAAATTACTAAAATTAAATCATGTTCCTTCTACAATGATTCTTTTAGATAATCCTAAAAACATCTACGAGTTATATTGAATACTCAACCACATGATCTAGGAGAATATATGGAAACAATTATTGAAATATATCCAAAGGTTCCCATATATTATCCCTAACTATAATATAAATCACTTACATAACCATTTGAACAAAATGACCCTGATTTTTTGGTATTAATACCCACATAATAGAGTTAATTTCCATAGGTATTTTAAGGATAGTTTTATATTGATAAATAGTCATGGGTTTATATGGAATATTAAATGTTTTTTCCATATCATTGAGATTAATATGGTATTTATATAGAGAGTGACCTGGCATTTCAAAATTCCAATAAACATTAAGGAATAGGGGAATAAAAATAACTAGACACCCGAACCATAGTTCATAAGAATTAGTTGTTATATTATTACATATGTGCTTTATACAAATGATCAAATCCAAAAGGACTGATGATTTTGGTTGTATTCGAAAACTATATAGATACTTGAATTTCACATTAAATCAGAAAAATTAAATTAAAATATTTTATTTTATTTTATAAATAAATTATTCTCATAATCATATCATTATATATTAAACATAATATAGTCACAGGAATAATGGGGAATTGAAACCAAAGAAAGGGGTGAGATTGTTTATTAGTAAATGTATGTTTATAGTCTAATCAATTAATATTACATAAGGTATTATCAATATAAAATGTTTACTGACTAAAAAATAGTCTATTTAATAAATTACTTGATCAAAAAGAATAATATTTAAGGAAAAAATAGACCATTCCTATCAATTAGTAAAATTTATTCCTCATCTTAAGTAGGTGAAAAATTTTAAAGACCCAAAAATTTTGAGAAATTGTTTTCTTAAATTCTTTGAGATTTTACAAGAACGCAGTTTCTGACGGCACCTGATTCCGAGGCCCGGTGAGCCCAGAATCAATTTCTGATGTTTTGTTAAGCTTAAATTAACGCACGTATGCAGTTTTAATGAAAAAGTATAATAACTCTTAAACGGTTACTCAGATCAGAAATCTGAGGGCACCGTTGCACTCAGGATGGTGGGTTTACCCTAGGCGCGACTTAAGATTAGTCGGCGCGGGCATCCTGTGAGAAATTCCAAAATTGGCTTAATAGTATATAAAATAATTAAATTAATTAATTTATTTTTCAAATGCCTATAACTGACAAACGGTAGCTCAGATTAAAAATCTGAGACAACCGATGAACTCGTGAGGTCATGGTTTATTTAGGAAGATACTAACTTCGGCCAGTGCGGGCCACCAGAAAAAGTTTGTTTTTAGCCGCAAATAAAATAATTAAATGACAATTATTTTATTGTAAAAATTCGTATCTTTTATATGGTATCTCAGATTGAAAATATGAGAGTACCGTTGGATTCATTGGGGCGTGTTTCACTTAGGCAGAGCCTGACCTTGACAGGCGTGGGTCGAGGGTGACTGATAATATTTTTCCAAACTTTTTTTCGGGTACGTTCAGTAAACGTACGTGTGGGTTTTTCTAACATTTGCACCGGTGCTCGGAATTGAATTCTGAGGTCACCGATGGAATCGTAGCGCCAGTATTTGCTTAGAAATGCCTTTTCTGGAGTTGCGTTTTCTCAGGTGCGGTGAGACCCATAATATCCTACCCACATGGTAGGATATTTGTGAGGTGGGGTCCACACGATCCCCATCGTTTCTTCCCTCATAAGTAACGCACCTGCAACCCCCTTTTTAATGAAAGCCAATTGTGTGTTTTTCTAGTTAAGAAACGCCCCATTAAATTGGGCAGTTAAATTGTTACAATTAATTTTTCGAATTAATTTTTCGTTTCTTATCTTTTGATTTTCAAATTCTTAAGTTGATAATAAAATAAGAAGTGGACTTATTTTATTATTGTTGGGGATTTGTGTTCTGTTAAACCTTTGGGAGAACAAAGAGAGGATTCTTCGTTCTTCGACGAAGAACGCGAAGAATGCTCTACCGCCAACGAAGAACGCCAACGTCCGACGACAAGAGATGCCTTCCTCGGAGATCACCCAACGCCAACGGCGAACCTCTTCTTTCGCGACAGTTAATTCCGCGAAGAACACTCGTTCAACGACAGCGTTGAGGTAGGGGTTTTTATGCATTTCTATTTTGTGTTTTTCTTCCGTTGTTTTTCCCCTTTCAATTGAACCACATGTTATCGCATTAATGGGAGGAGGTTGGACTGCACGAACACGACCGACACTCCTCCTCTTTTTGGTTGTGGATTTTTGATGCGGAGAACAAGGCAACGTGCTGCCAAAGCACCCTGCGGATATTTTAAAAGGGAGAGTGGAGAAACGCGGCGCTGCCGCACCGCGCCGTGGGAAGAAACAAATCCGCGGCGCCGTCGTGCTGTGCCGTAGAATTTGAACAAAGGACATGGCACCATCGCGCTGCGTAGGAGGACCTCAGAAGCACCGCGGCCAGAACGAGGCCGCGGCGGAGGGGCGCGGAGCCGTCGCGCTGCGCCGGACAGACGAAGGGCGCGGCCGGTTCCGGACCGCGGCGGATGAGGGGAACCGGCAGACGGTTCCGGGCCACCGGCGTCGGATCGAGGGGACCGGCCCCTGCCGGTCCCGTGATGGCGGCAGCCGGCCGGTTCTAGGAGAGCGTCGGGGGTCGTAACCCCTGGTCGGCTAGCTGAGCGGCCCCATTAAAGGGGTCGCGGTTTACATCACGCAGGCGCAGCGCCCCCTACCCCGAACCGGGTCTGGGTCCGGCCTAGGATATTTGTGAGGTGGGGCCCACACGAGCCCCATCGTTTCTTCCCTCCTAAGTAATGCACCCGCAACCCCCTCTTTAATGAAAGTAAATTGTGCATTTTTCTGGTTAAGAAACTCCCCATTAAATTGGGAAGTTAAATTGTAACAATTAATTCTTTGAATTAATTGTTCGTTTCTTATCTTTTGATTTTCAAATTCTTACGTTGATAATAAAATAAGAAGTGGACTTATTTTATTATTGTTTGGGATTTGTGTTGTGTTAAACCTTTGGGAGAACAAAGAGGGGATTCTTCGTTCTTCGACGAAGAACGCGAAGAATGCTCTACCGCCAACGAAGAACGCCAACGTCCGACGGCGAGAGACGCCTTCCTCGGAGATCACCCAACGCCAATGGTGAACCTCTTCTTCCGCGGCGATCCTCTTCTTCCACGATGGTTAATTCCGCAACGAACGCTCGTTCGATGACAGCGTTGAGGTAGGGGTTTTTATGTGTTTCTATTTTTTGTTTTTCTTTCGTTGTCTTTCCCCTTTCAATTGAACCGCCTGTTATTGCATTAACGGGAGGAGGTCGGACAGCAAGAACACGGCTGACTCTCCTCCCTTTTTTGGTTGTGGATTTTTAATGCGGAAAACAAGGCAACGCGGTGCCGAATCACCGCGTGGAAATTGTAAAAGGGAGAGCAGGGAAACGCGGCACCGCCGCACCGCACCGTGGGAAAAAACAATTCAGCGGCGCCGTCACGCCACACCGTAGAAGATGAACAAAGGACGCAGCACCATCGCGCCGCACCGGAGGACCTCAGAAGCACTGCGGCTGGAACGGGGCCGCGGAAGAGGGGCGCGGAGCCGTCGCGCTGCTCCGGACAGACGAAGGTCGCGGACGGTTCCAGACCGCGGCGGATCAGGGGAACCGGTGGCCGGTTCGGGGCCGCCGGCGTCGGAGCGAGGAGGCCGGCCCCTGCCGGTCCCGTGATGGCGGAAGCCGGCCGATTTGAGGAGAGCACCGGGGGTCGTAACCCCCGACCGGCCAGCTAGGAGGCCCCATTAAAGGGGTCGCGGTTTACTTCATGCGGGGGAAGCGCCCCCCGCCCAGAAACGGTTTGGCTGTTCGACCGAACCACGGGCGGCGCGCCAGCGTGCCGCGCGCCGGGCGGCTACCCTGGTCGGTCCGCCGAACTGGACCGCCGGGCTGGGCCGCCCTCAGGCCGGGCCAGGCCACGCCAGCCAGGCCACGCCGCTCCCAAGCAGGCCGGACCCGGACCCTGTTCGGGTCGAACCGGTTCGGGCCGAGCCTGGGGGTATCAGGTCAGGTCAGACCGGGCCCGAACCCCCTATTACCGAACCATTTTCGGTCTGTCGCCCATAACATAGGCTACGTGCCTCTAATCGACGCACCGTCAGTTTATATGTGACCCTTGGATCGAGACAGTCGTTTCGGTATATCGCACTCAAGGTTGCGGAATACTTTCGGTTCGGCCGGGTTGGTTCGTACAGGAAACCAACCGGGCCCTCAGAGCTGAAACGCTCATAACATAAGCTATGGAATTCTGATGGATGTGCCATCAACTTTGATGGATTCCTCTAAGTGAGACGGATCATTTGTCTTGCTCCGCTCGAGGTTTGGACGCCGTTGGAGTATGGTCGGGTTGGATCGCTCACGAAACCAACCGGGCCCCTGGAACGAAAAAGCCAATAACTCAAAGGCCGGGCATCCAATTGACGTGTCGTCTGTCTCGTTGAATTCCTCTAAGTTAGAAAGAACTTTTGGCTTACTCTGTTCGTGGTTTGGACGCCGTCGGAGTGCGGTCGGGTTTGTTCGGTCATGAAACCAACCGGGCCCCTCGAATGAAAAAGCCAATAACTCACAGGGCATGCGTCCGATTGACGCGCCGTCTGTCTCGTTGAATTCCTTTTGATGAGATGGAAATTTTGGAATACTTAGCTAGAGATTTGGATGCAGTTGGATAGTGGCCGGGTTGGATTGCACCCGAAATCCATCCGGGCCCCCGGAACGGAAAAGCTGATAACATTAAGACTGGATATCCGTTTGACGAACCGTCAGCGGCTTTGGAGATCACGTGGAGAAACGGTACCTATGAGTATAAACTATGATAGTTCGGGGTACAGTTGAGATATGGCCGGGTTGGTTTTCACACGAATCCAACCGGGCCTCGGGGACGAAAAAGTTAGTAACTCACAGACCGGGCGTCTGATTGACGCGCCGTCTATTTCTTTGAGACTCATGTGAAGAGGTGGTCCTTTGAGATAATTCTTCTAGGAGATTTGTGAAATTTGTATTATCGACCAGTAGCTCATGGATCGGACCCTCCCGGAGACAAGCGTGGGGAGTACAGAAACCGTGTAGCCGGCTGAGACCTGACGACTGCTTGACCGATCAACTCAGTGTGTTTCGGATATCCCAGTGGGGAGTGCTTAGTTGTAGCGGTAGACCCACGGAGAGGGAGTGCTTGGTTGTAGCGGCAGACCAACGGTGGAGGAGCGCTTGGTTGTAGCAGCAGACCTGCGGTAATCAACAGAAGGGGTACCTCTGGAGGCTATGAGGGGGAGCGCTTGGTTGTAGCAGCAGACCCATGGTGGGAAGCGCTTGGTTGTAGCAGCAGGCCCATAGTACTCGACAGGATGGGTACCTCAGCAGTCTTAGGTTAGTGTGCAGTACCTCAGAGTCGTGACAGGACCACTATACACTCCAGAGACGGGGCTCTTCAGCAGTTGTGGTTTCGATAATGAAAATCATGGTTTGAGATGAGTCTATGACCTTTGTGTTTACCTCATGATTGAAATGGGTCACTTGATAACTTACATATATGTATGGGTATATACCTGGGTAGTGGTTATCCGTTGATTTCATAATCTTTGTGTTTCCTCATGATTGAGATGGGTTACATGATAAATTGGGTATATGTATGGGCATATACCTATGTAGATGTTATATGTTGAGATCTTCTTTGTGGTTATCCTTGGTGTATTTAGTGAAACCTTGAGGGTCTCGGGGTCCCTAATGAGTATCGTTATACTCACCCCTGCACGGGCTATGCCCGCACCTCATTGTGTTGGTTGCAGACGACGGGCAACGCAGACAGAGGCCGAGTGTTCGAGGACTGGACGGTACCAGGAGGTGGACCTCACGATGAGACAGTATCAGGTGGTGGACTTCACGACGAGACGACACTCATAGGAGGTTGATGGTTGAGATAATTTTGGAGGCTATCTGTACCTACCCTTCAGGTTGGATCCTAGGAGGACGTTCCAGGAGCTGCTCTATCTGTACCAACCCTTTAGGTAGGATCCTTGGTGGTCGATCTAAGAGCTTATTGTCACCTTTTGGCTATTTTATCTTTTTCCTCGTACTTTACAGTTGGGCTTGTATTCCCGGTCCCTTTACATTGAGCATTGCTTGTTTCAATTTTACTTAGTGTTTTACTTATGCTTGTACACTGTGGTGTTTCGTTACTTTTATAAAGGAAATGCCTTACCAGTTATCGGGATTTAAGCCTTGGGTTCTAGTCTCCAGCCCCTGGCCTATGGAAGGTGGGCTTGGGGTAGTCACGGCACGGGCCCCGAGGACGGGTCATGACAAATTGGTATCAGAGGAGTCGGTTCTACCGCAGAACTTATAACTATGATATTGCCTTTCTGTGAAGCAATAGTGTTAAGGGTTCCAAGTGTGGTTTTCAGTTCAGGGAGTCCAGTGTTGGTGCGACGACTGACTTATACGTACACCAGGACCCTGACTACTGATTTCTGACATTGTGCACGAAAACACTGATTGTGTTTGTGTTTCCAAGAGATTTAAAGTCAGCTCAAATCAGGTCAGCTCACCAGGTATAAATCGTTTGACCATGACGTATCTATTCAGGATGTCTCTACGCAAACAGTCAGTTGGAGTTCTGAGAATATACTCGATGGCGGCCCACCGAGCGATGAGGCTATGGTGCGGGGCCCTTTTTACTATGTTGGCACCCTCGGGTGGTGTACCAGCAGCACCACCATCTGTTGGGCAGCAGATTCCAGCAGCTATACTAGAGAACTGTGCACGCTGGCAGAGCGCGTTGCACGAGTTCCAGCAGTAGAGTCCTCCGAGGTTACGAGGTGAAGCAGATTCCCAGACATTAGAGGAATAGATGGAGGGGATTTCTAGAGTTTTCCGCCTAGCTCAGACACCAGTGGAGTGGATGGTGGACTTGGCCACTAGTGTTTTCCAGTAATGACCATGAGGATGGTCTGTATAGTGATGAGGCTTCGGTACGTGGACCGATGCCTAAGATAGTGCCTTCGGGTAGTGTGTCAGCTATACATCACCACCTGTTGGTCAGCAGTTACAACCGGCGGTACCGGTAGGTGACACATGTAGGCTTACTGCCTTATAAGTGTCCCAACATCAGATACCCTCATGTTCCGAGGCGAACCTGACTCACAGGTGACTGAGGAATGGCTTGAGGAGGTGGTTGAGAGTTTTCTAGAGCTTATACAGCTTCGGGAGGATGACATGTTGGTAGCTGAGAATTCATCGAGGCATACCAAACATTCCGGGTACTAGATGAATACGATTCGATCAGTGCTATAGAGCTCGGACCTCTGAGTGTTGTGTGTTTAAGGACATTCGAGCCAACACTTTTTCCTCTATGCATTCCTATTCACGTTAGGGTGCCAGAGAGAACCTTGAGGTTGAATGTTCTTTGGCTGAATGAATATAGCTAGAGAATATTAGAAGTTTGAACGCAACGAGCTGGTTCCAGTCTCAGAGACATGGGCGTGCGAATGTTTCAATAAGAGGAAATGTTAAGGACAAATATATCTGCAGAGCACCAGACGTTGAGGCAGAGTTAGGAGAGCAACATCGGGTGGTGTACATTTCAACATGTTACAACCCCCGCCTTTTTTGTCCCCTCCAGGATTATGGAGCTGGAGGGCAGGGGAAGAGAGTAGCTACATGCGGTTAAGGAGTGTGACTGAAAGGGCTCTAAGGATGATTCGAAGTGCAGACATTGTCTTCTACTAGCTGCCGTAGCCACAGACATCAATACGAATCATCCCTTCCTTCCATGAATCTAGTCCCAAACCTAGAGTTTCCGGTTAAGCTGTTGACTTGACCCTCACGTCTGGAGATACCTTTGGGAGGAGACTCGATAGTCACACTTACACCAATGGAGTGATCTGACCCTTGAGGCGAGAGTCTCGGTTGGGACCTCTTGGTGACAGCGTCGAGGCCTTACGACGTTAGTTTGAGTATGGATTGGGAAATCCCTGTTCATACTCAAATTGACGATATTAGGCAATCGTCGGGATGGGTTTTCCTTGGTCGGCGAAAAGGAAACCCCAGGCAGCACATGATAAACTCGTGCATCCGAGGGTGTATCCGATCATTCTTAAGTCAGCCAACCTTACCCTCGTGGTAGCAGTAGTTTGAGTTTCAGTTCTAATCAGGAAAGGGAGACCTCTAGAGTTCGAGTATGAAGACCACGTTCTTATACGGGTCTCACCTCAACGGGGTTTGCAGAGATCTTGCCGATGCGGCGAGATATCTCCGAGGTTCAACGAACCTTTCTAGGTTCCCAGTAGGGTAGGCGAGGTGGATTACCACTTCACCTTTACACCTCAGTTGCACCGAATGCATGAAATCTTCCACGTACCTCGGATGAGGAGATACGTGCTTGATCCTTCACACATCATCGACCTCAGGGAGTTGGACGTCTATTACAGGGCGACATGCACGGAGGTTCCATAAGAGATTGAGGATCGATAAGAGTGGGTCCTCCGAGGACGGTCGATTCCTCTTCTGCGTTTTTGTTGGAAGCACGAGAACCTCCAGGTGAGCACATGGGAGCGGAAGGCTCAGATGCATGCTCAGTACTGCTTTTGTATCCCTAGTTTTTGTTAATGATTTACTATGACGTAAATCCCTGAGGTGGGAGTAATGTAAAGACCAGAAAATTTTAAGGAAATTTTTTTCATAAATTCTTTGGGATTTTACAAGAATTCTGTTTCTGACGGCACCTGATTCCGAGGCCCGGTGTGCCCAGAATCAATTTCGGAAGTTTTTTTAAGCTTAAATTAACGCACGTAAACATTTATACTGAAAAAGTATAATAACTCTTAAATGGTTACTCAGATCAGAAATCTGACGGAACCGCTGCGCTCAGTGTGATGGGTCTACCCTAGGCGCGACTTATGTTTAGTCGGTGCGGGCCTCCTGTGAGAAAAATTCCAAAAATGGTTTAACAGTATATTAAATAATTAAATAAATTAAATTATTTTTCAAATTCTTATAACTGACAAAAGGTAGCTCAGTTTAAAAATCTGAGACAACCGCTGAACTCGTGAGGGCATGGTTTAATTAACACTTCTCATACTGTATTTTAATTTTTATTATAAAATGAGGGGAAATGAGTGATGATAATGAATTATTCCATTATCATTCCAAAATTATTGTACATTTATGTTTTGTTAGTTATCAAAAAACATGGTGGAATTGATGTGAGTAAATAAATGAAATAAAGGAACTTGAATGGAAATAAAAAAAAACTAAAAGTGGATTTTACCTCTAGAATTTATCATAATTGAGAGCCTCTTTAGGTTAGATGATTAGTTCTTTGGAAAATACTAAGGAAATATGGTCATGAAGAGGAAGAAATATTATATCGGCATTTCATAAACATTTAATTTAATTATATTATCCATAAGAATAAAATATAAAGTAAAGTGATAAAAAATAAATTATCATTAAAATATTCATTTATAATTGAACATATTTTTTCCCTGTCACAAAATATTTTAGATACTAAAATCATGAATGTGATATTTTGATAAAATCTTTTACATAAATATTATGCCGGTAAAAATCAAAGAATCATGGCACTATGTTTCCATATATTTATATAATGTATGGACATGGGAAAAACTAATACCACATGATAAAAGAATTTTTTAGGGAATTTTTGTTCCATTTTTATATTATTTTTAACCATAATTACTAAAATTACCATCACTATGGAGATTAATATTTAATATGTAATATATTTATAATGAATAAAACTGATCCAATTTCAAATATTTAGGCCCCTTAATTTATAATATGTTATCAATTATTAGATACTGAACTTGTATAAGTTCATAAAAATTAATTTCTAATTAAAATTCAAAATTCAATGAAAATCAGTTTTTTCATAAAAATCACCCTTTTAGTATAGAAATTTTTTTATACCAGTTTACTATAAAAATTCATTAAAAATAATATAATTGGATTTTTTTAATAAAAATGATCTACTATAATTTTTAAAACTAATCACAAATATAATTTGAAATTTTAATTAATTTTATAAAAAATTACCATTCTAAAAAAATAATTATCGTCTATTCTTCATTGAAAATTATATATTTTCCACAAATTATTAAAATATTATTCGAATATAAATTTGACATTATAAATTTATAAAAAAAATTAATTTTGAAAAATTTAAATTCTATAACTTGGAAATATATACTGTAATAAAAACTATATAGTTCTACAAAACACAATTTAGTAATATATAAATCCTTTTTCCTTTTTTTGGAGAAAATAATTTATATTTTTATAATGTGTATAATTATATAAAATATGGTTAATGAATATTAATAAGATATCAACATGATTGGTCTTGAAAAAACTATATTGTGACATTCATCGCCTATTTTGAAAATTATGTCTACAAAATTTTATTCACATATTAATAAAATTGGAATTTATTTCCCTCATAGAATATTAAGATTTCAATATTATTTCTTCAACTGTATGTTTTTACCCAAAAGCATAACATGATAAATAAAGTTATCTTGAAAAAAATTTCTCTATATAAATAATCTAAATACACTATTCCTCGTAAGAAAGGTTACCTTCATAATAAATTAATTCATGTCTTAAAATATGATATTATTCAAGAAAATATTTCCTTAACATTAAAAGAAAAAATACATCATGAACTAGAAATAAAAACAAATCCAATAACATTTGATAGTATACTAATCCATTTTTAGTTATGATTTTATAAAAGCCAATGAACAACATACATATCTTTCCCTTTCACCAAAAAGACATTACACTTTCTTATGGAGAATATTTTTTGAAAAACATGTCCACCTATATTGAATGAATGATCTTTCCACTAGTAATTGGTATAAATTTTCTTTCTTCTCCAATTCATACTCATAAGTTTCTTGAATAATATTTACCTTCTACAAAATTTCATCTAATAATTTTCTCTCTAAAGACATTCTTTCACCTACTACATCTCAAAAAATTGAAATATGACATATTATTTCATATAACTGCTCCAATGGTGCAATATGTATTCTTGAATGAAAATTGTTATTTTAATAAAATTAAACTAATGAAATATTTAAATCTCAACATTATCATTAATCCGTTCAAAAGAAAAATGAATTACTTTAATGGTTTGAACTATTCACATGTACTATCAAACTTATTGTTGTTCAAATGATGTAGTGAATGTTAATTTAGTGACCAATGATTTTTGATGTCCTTTTTAGAAAATATAAGTGATCCTAATATCATTGTAAGACACAATATAGAGAGTAACTCTATATAACCCAACTATCTCTGCGAGCTACAATCGAGATATGTGATCTAAATATATAATATCTAAAATGTAAATGAAATATATATATTTTCACAACAAAACAATAATTACTAATATATTATTATTTCCATGTCATGAGTTTATTATTTCCATTCCATAATCCATGGGTCTATTTTCACATTTTTAATTCAACATTAGAAATTTCTGAAGCACAACATTTGGTTTTTTTATTATAATTTAACCCATTGAAAATTTATAATTTTCATTGAGAATTTAGCAATATATCTTGTTATTCCACCCCACCAGTAACACCCCTAATAGTCTCTGTACATCTTATTGTGGCCTAGGTGAACAAAAAATGTGAAATAAAAAGTTTTACACATCATTTATCTCTCCAAATAAAATCACATGGCACACAAAATATTTCATCAAATATAATAAAAAATCCTTCTACAACATTAAATATTGGAAACATACCCTACTTAATTGATTTATAATTTTCAATAAATATCAATCATCATTCTAATTTTACATAATTGTCTATAATAGAGATGATTTTTTCTAACTCCTAAATAAAAATAGAGGAAGTTACAGAATACCCAATTTCTAGGAAAAAATTCATTACATCATTAACCATTGGGAAATGATCCAAATTTAAAGCGGTCAATGTTTATTTTTTCCCAAATCAAAACCTTAACTACTCAATTTTATTTTCCAATATATGGTAATGAATCATTCAGTCACCATCCATAATAATTTGTGGCAATCATATATGCCTACGGTTCAAAAAAAACTACGTGGATATACACTTAAAACATTTTTTGATCATTATATATTTAATAGTTTACATTATATAAATGGTGACTCGAAATTTTAAATTAAAAAACTATAGAATCAAATCCTTTATCGTGAGTAAGATATTTAATCACATTAGGTATCTGTTTCTATAAATCATAATCTATTAAATGATCACTCTACATAAGATGAAAACCATGTGCATTCTATTAAGCAACATATTAGATGCAAAAGTAAAAAATTATAGAGGGTAGATCCAAAATAGTATAATAAAACAATCATAATTTTATTTTCTTTAACAAAATCATCACATTAATTCAAATATATATATTTAACTCCATTTTGAGTTAATATATTCATAAGCTTAGATAATAAGGTATAGTTTTCAACAAACTACTACTATTAACCATCCAATAAAATAGAAAAATGAATAATAATGTCATTTTTAGGTCTTTGAAATTAATAAAAAAACTTTATTTTTAGTAGGGTTCATAGTTATTCCACATTTAGTAATAATAATCCTAAGGAAATAAATTATTTACAAAAAAAAATTCTCACTTAATAAATAATATATATAGTTTATTTTCATGTGAGGCTTATAAAAAATTACATAGTTGTCCTTCATAATTCCCATTACTTTTAGAATATTTCAATGTATCATCAATATACACAATTTTGGGTGTAACCATTAATTCTTGGAAAATTCGATTTACATTTTCTATAAATACAGTTTGTGAATTTCAAACCCTGAATAGAATTACTTGAACTTCATAATTATCATATCTTGTTTGTAACACAATATCTATAATATCTTCATCCATCACCATTAACTGAGGATACCATAACATGAAATCATGATTCTAAAAATATTTCACTCCCTGTAGATGGTAAGATAAATCATCAATATGAGTTAAAGGATAGTTGTTCTTAATATATTTGTTAATAAAGGTGATATAATTAATGAAAAGACTAATTAAACATCATTATTATATCAAATAAAATAGGAGAACCCCATGGTGATGTGAAATGATGAATGAGACAATTATATAGAAACTCCAATGATTTCTCACTCAATTTAAAAATTTCTACTTGATCCATTTTATACAGGGGTTTTGAAATGGGTTAAGAATATGATACTACGTTAATAGTAAATTTAATAACCCAATTAGAAATGATAATAGGACAATAATTTAGAAATCTATTTTTATAATCATTTATGATATAGATATAACCTATTTGTAAATTTTAGTTCTTTTCTACTACATGAACTAGGTAACATTCACTGCAATATGTAATTAATTTCTTATATTCATGATTGGTTATAAAATGTATTAACTCATGGAATGAAATAGCCCTTTCTCAATAATCTATCTGATCATGATAAACTAAAATCCAACTCATTAAAAAAATAATTTTAAACTCTCTCATGTGTTGTTTGACAATATTAGTAGGAGGCATTATTCCTATATAAACAATAGGAATATTCCTGTAAATATTTGTTTCGTTAATATTTCAACCATGTTTTCTAAAATAAGTTATATCTTCTTTTCAAGAGGTTATATTCGCATTTTAATTGAAATATTTCCAAAAATAATGGAATTAAACGACCCTGAACCAAAAGTGTATTCAGGTAATGGAAATAAAAATTTAATATTCCTTTCACCACTCCATTAGATTCCCAATATCAACCACAGTAGTAAATAATTATTTTCTACACTATTTTATTTCAATATTTATGATTTCCACCCTGTATTGGTAAATTTATACAAATGTTATCATAATTCACAAAATTTATTCAATTAATTATTTTTACTATCAAAATTTTATTATTTAACCTATCATTTCCTTGAAGTCATGAGTCACATTTCCAAAATTTCCATATAAAAAAACTTATGATATTTTTTAATATATTCTCGATGATTCTTTTCCCCACACTAATCATAATATGGAAACATGATTTTGTTACCTCTATATCTTATTTATGGATCCTTCCCCATTTTCTACAGTCAAGAAATTCTCTTATTGTTATTGACATAGGATACACCATCGTTGATAAAATATATTTCTACAATATAATATTATCGATCAAGTATCACATAACTTTTTAATGCATTAGAATACAATTCCCTTATATATCATTCTTTCAATCGTGAGTAAAACCAATTAATTATACATTCGAGATACCATATATTATAATCCATGTACCTTTCAAAATGAGTGAATTTTTCATCATATATAGCTAATTAATCTTTATCATTCTACATTTATTCCATGAATTTATTTTTCACCATAGGCCAAATAGCCTTAAGAAAATATTTATATAAGAAAATATTATTAAATTCATACCACTCTATGGAATAAATTTTATTATCTGTCTATAGTATTGATAACCGATTACCAACATAAATCTGCTTAAAAATTATAAATAAAAATAGTTATCTTTTTTCCCTAAAAACACAGGACCTTATATATCTTTTCCCTAGATTTGATCCATACCTTAGTAACCATGGGGTCAAATGGCCCACTAAATGCTATGGAGTGTTGTTTCGTTATATGTTCCACTTTTGATATTTTTTTTCATCGTGGAACTGGTATATCATTTCTATGTATACCCCCACCATGTATAGCATGTTTCAACTGATTCATCACAACCAAAAACCTACTCCATTTCAATTATAACTATTCTAGGTGGCTAATTGGTAATGATATTATCATCTAAGTTCATTCTTAAATCCATTTTTAATATAAATAGTTTAGATGAATAAACATTGTAATATTAATATAATATAATAATGATACATTACAATCTCTTAGGGGAATTTTATTTCATTATAATAACCTCTAAAATTATGTAAACCGACCGCTAAAACAAACTATAACGATGAAATCCTTATTCAACTAATAATTTTTTTTTTGGACAATAAGTCACTGTCATGCATTTTAAAATATTTTAAATGTAGATTTTTATATAATAAGGTAATAATTTTTACATAAAAAACCAATAAAAACTCATGTTGGACACTTCCATTTATTATCTTTTTTCCTACAATACATAACATTAAAAATATACATGTTATATTTTCATGGAGAATCATTACTATTTTCAACAAGACATCTTCTATATTCTTAATAATCATTAAAACCAAAGAAAATAAATTCGAAATTTTTGATGGCCCAAAAATACATAGTATAGGACAATAGTGAAAAGAAATATAACACATTATTCTATTTTAAAATAAATATATCATGAAGCAAGGTTTCATTTATACATTGAACCAAAATGAATTAATCATTACTCTTTAATTTCTATCGTAAAACACTATGTAATAAATTACAAGGAATAAATAAAAACCATTTGGGTTTTATAAAAAATGATTTACATAGAGAATTTTTTTTAAAACATTATTTTTTACCAGAAATGGCATAATTCATCCTAAAAAAATATCATTAAATTAATATTTGAAATCAAATAATTGACATAAAATATTATTAGTAAGAATTCGAAAGTAATTTTTGAAATATGTGAAATAATATCTATTGAAAACATAAAAGAAGCTATATTTTAATAACCATACCGTTGAATTACAACATAAATCTCTAGATAACATAATAATTAACGAGTTCATTGGAGATCTATTTCATTCTCAATCATCATCATGTGCTTTAAAGAGATCACCAAACATCATGATCTATATATCTCTTAACAATAATCATAAAATAATTCTATGACCAAATCATGAATAAATGATTTCAATATTTTACATTTTTATATTTAAAACCATGAAAAAATATTTTAAACTCATATGCAAAATAATTTTGGATATCAAAATAACATTTACGTTTAGAAAACCATTTTCCAAATTTAAATACCCACAAATGGGAATGTGGATTTTTTTATGAAAATATTGAATGTAATAATGTAAAAATAATGTAAAATAATACTTTTAGTGGTCGTAAAATCCATAGACACCATATACATTAAAATAGAACATTAATTTATCCTTTTGTATTTAATGTCAAATTGTTCGATATAAAATATGTAAAATTATTCATTTTTAATACATTTTTAATTTATTTAAAGGTTATATAAAATTTAATTTTTTATTAATTTATTTACATATGAATATTTACATAAAATGGTTTAAATAATATATATAAGGATGATGATTATTTCGATAACAGACCATTAAAACAATGTTTTAATATATCATGCCCCATATCTTGTGTTTAATCCATCAGATACATTATTTATCTTCTTGAATAATATTTATATTAATTATATAATTTATTAACAATAATTTTATATTTGTTATTCAAATAATATAATGTCATATTCAACTACATAATTCACATGAAAATATTGATTATATTTGATTAATATTTCAGAAGTGACTTTGGTAGGGTCACTATTGTCAAACATTACATTATTCTATCATATTTAGAAAAAAAATAATTAAATTATTATCATCTTTATACATACATTATAATTTTTAATACAAACCATGAAACGTGGTTTTTAAAAATTAAATATGTTACAATCATTAAGAGGGTAAGTCGTATGTTTTCATTAGAAATGTTTCAACATTTCATAAATCATCAAGGAATGAGGGATACATTTTTCATAAATAATCATCATTATATTATTAATAACATATTATTTTTTTCAGAAATATTATACATACCATCAATATGATATGGTGGTGAAAATAAATCACTTCTCTTCAGGAAGGTTTTTTTCCACATGTATGCAAAGATAACATTGTCATTTTTAAATTGATGGATAATAGGAAAATATAAGATATATTATATTTTAAGAGTGATAATTATTTAATTAATATAATATATTTCCATTTAATTTTTCTCCATAACTATCTATAATTAATGGTTATGTAAATTGAATTAAAACTATTCTCGATGTGGTAGTCTTCAGAAAAAAAAAGAATTTTTTTGTAATCGTTTGATGGAAGAATGAATGGATATTAGTTATAATATAAAATTAATAATATATATTTAAATTTAAATTTTTTTATTATATCATAATGGTTGATTAATATTTAAATAAGTTTTAGTTATAATCAAAACAATAATTCTTGGTTAATAACTACAACTCTTTTTTCAAACAACATCTTATGTTTTATGATAAAATAATTTAATGGTTGGTTTATTGATGAATGAATGTCCTATAGGAAGTGTAGAGGAATTTATGGAAGGAATTTGTGATGTTATAATCAGAAAAAATTATTATTATTTTTTAAGAAAATGTGTCAGGAGGCTCCTTTTATATGTGAATGGAGGGGCACTCTTAAAATTACCAAAACTTTTATACTAAATTAAATTATTCATCATAGTAAAATTGTTTAAAAATGATATAATTAATATAAAAGTTGAGTATTGGGTTTACTCTGTCATGAAACAGTTTTTTTAAATGTTTATTTGATGTTTTAACTAATGTCATTTTTTTATCCCATTATTAACCATTTTGACACTTACAATGATAAAAATATTTTTTCACTTTTGAGGGATTCATATTTATTATAAAACGAATGTTGAACCATAAATGGACCATGATTTATATTATCCACCAATTACAAATATCTTTCCTAAAAACAATAGTTTTATCTCCATTTCTAATCATTTAGAAAATTATTATTTGTTATAAAAATCATTTATGTTATTTTTTTAATTACGCAAATAATTTGAATCTAAAAAATGAAAGAAAAAATATAAATATAGTAATTTTAAATATCATTGATTGAAAATTAACTTTTTTATTATCAAAATAATTTGAGGAGAAAGTGAGAAACCATGGAGTCCAACATTACCACCACAAAAAAACATAACATGAAATATCCCAAAACAAACTACAGGATCTACCCCACACTAGTAACTACATCCTGAAAACAAGGCTCCACCAATGCATGAAAATTAGACAAGCTATCCCGTGAAAAATTGCATGGGCACATAACCAATGGCATATCCATACCCTCTCAAACATCCAATTCCAAATGAAAATACAATGTGTTGACTTTATAAAATGAACCCTTTGTAAAGTAGATCCCACATGAATGATGGTTGAAATGAATCTAAACCATCATCAAAAGCCCAAATATGATATATACAAAACCAGACCAATCATGATTAAATTTCTCCTAAAATAACCAACCAACTAATACAACTAAATTAACAGTGTCATTAAAGATTAAATTTATCCTACAAGAGTTTTTACCCCTATAAAGTTTATAGTATTATGATAAAATATGGGTAGCTAGAACATCTCTCACAATCCTTTAATGATATGGATCTAGATAATCCCAAGATTGTATATACTCATCAGTGTTGATCATCCATTTATTGAATCCCCATATTAGGAGTAAATCATATTTGACAATCCCGGAATATTTCTCTTCTATGAGAAACACATTTTGAGACCTCCCCATCATCCTAGATACCTTTTCTTTAGTTTAATTGTGCAACAATTCCTTCTCAAATAACTCTCTTTAGAACCTAAAATAAAATCTGAGGTTTTATAATCCTGATCTATTATGATCTGATGGATCAATGTCCCAGCCAAAATCATCATGTCATTTATCATTTTTGAGGACTGAGTCTCTAAAGGAGGCAGAAAACAAGATTATTCCTTCCTCCCCTTCCTCCTCTTAAGGATTTTATTTTTCTTTGGGAGAGAAGTTTCATAAGACGAGAAACTGGTTTGACTTCCTTTGGGATCCTTCACTTAGATCCCATTTTTATAAACTGGTTTCATGGAATTTGAATTAAAATCCACATTAGCAGGGTCTCCTAACATGGTACTAAATTGTTGTAGGGGCCTAATCATATAATCTGAGCCTCTATCTTCCCCATATTGGGATTATTTGGCCACATCCATTTCATATACAAATCCATCTCACCCCCCATATGTTCCAAGAATGCATATCCCCATTCATGTGGTTATGCAAACGATAATCCTTGACCAAATCAACACCCCAGCATACACTAAGAATCTTTAGAGCCTCCAAATTCTTCCCTAACTTGATAAACACTTCAGCCACCTTCGGGGATGCCTTAGGCACTATATCCTTCTTCACTGGCTCAGAAACATAATCATCCTTAACATACACATTGCGAACACCTTCAGGTAGTTCCTCCTCTCTATGAAGTAGATACTAATTTCCATTACCTCTACCCACTACAACAAATTCAATCAGTTTTGGACATGACGCCACACAAATATCTGGAGCATTAACATTACATCTATCCTTCATTTTTACCATAAGAAACATTTCCATATGAAAAACCTCCTTCAGTTTATTTTAGGTTCCCCTTCAAAAAACCCTTGTAGAGTGTCCCAATCCATTTCATGAAGAACCAATGTCTGTCTAGTTCTCATAGATAACCCATTTCTTTCACCATTATTCCTTGCCAATTGTAATCAATAAATTATCAAAAGGAGATCATGATGCACCCAATTCTATAAAAATCTGTGGATTAACTGGTGTCAAACAACCTCAGTGAAACTATGTAATCATAAAAACCTACCAACAATATTACCAATCATTCCAATAAGGGAGCGATTTTTTAATGGTAAATAGAGATTGGGGAATCTTACCCAAACCACAGCGGAAGGACAATCTAAATTCATATAAAATTTGAATGAATAGTAGAAGAGGAAGAAATGTAGCACGTTGAAGATATGTTATCCACTCGACCAAGATTTAATGAGGTCCTCCATGGATTCAAATTAAATCATGATATGGTGAATGTACAGAAATCCATCTATCACACATTCTCCATGATCCCATGAACTGAAGTCAAAAATATCAAATGCATATACAGAAGGTATTATATTCTTAAACCAAGAATCCAATTTGAGATTCAAGAGCACCGAGGATTCCATGAATTTAGAAGTTGAGATTTTTAGATTAGGGAGGCCATCAATGAGTTCCGGTACTTTAGGGTATAACAATGATTTCTGGAATGGTAGAAGGAAATCTGGATTATTGAAGGGGAATAATGAATGCCCTGTAACAAAATATTATAGATATTAATATATAAAATGTGATATCTTGAGACTATAATTTATTTATTTGTTATAATGGTAAAAATAAATTAAATATGACAATAGTGTTACAATTTTTTTAGATATAATGGGAATTTTTTTAACTCGACTCATAACCTTGGGAAATTTAATGTTTTAGTGTCCTTTTCCTGAATTTATAATATTATTTTTAACATTAATTACACCATTTAACCATACAATAGTGACTAATATTTATTATGATTACCATTCACAATGAGAAAAAATAAAATGGAAATATTTACCAAATTTTATAAACCAAATATGCAACCTAAAATCCACTGTCGGTGATTCGATTTTTATATGTGTCATAAATTAATTTAATATTAAAATTCAAAATCTGATGAAAATAAATTTTTTAGAAAAATTCCTATTATTTATTAAAATATTTTAAAAAATTATGAAGAATAAATTTAATATCAAATACTATAATAGGTTTATTTTTAATAAAAACTGAACTAATTAAATTTTAGTAAAATCCAAAATATTAAATGTATTTGTGAAAAATTTAAGAAATATATTTCATTAAATTATTTTTATTATTTTGAACTAATCCTTGAAAAATAAATCTATATATAAAAACCTCCAATATTTACCCAAAAATAATTTTAACAAGCTGAATTGAAAAATTAAATTCATTTTTCAAAAATACAATTCTATAATTTCTAAATCTACTTTGTTGATAAAACAAGATAATTCATGAAAAATTAATTTTGATAGAAATAATTTATTTTCCAAATTGACAAGAAAGGAACATAATATTTTCATATTGAGTAAAAATCATTAATATTTAATTAATTAATATTAATAATACATTAAAATTAATAATCATGAAATTACATAGGTGGTAAATTGTGAAATAAAATAAAATAAATCTTGGTTACGTTGAGTTTTATAGATGAGACATTGTCGAAAATATCATTTTAATGATATATAAATGGAAGTCCTCTATCAATAAGATGACTAAAGATGAGTTGATAGAAGATTCAGGATGTTTCCCACCCCCCTCTAATGTTGAATGGAAAAGTGGATTACATATCTCATATTAAATCACCATGTGAAGCTCCTGTTTCCCCAAAATTTTCCAACTCAGAAAAAACCCTTAATCAAAGCAACCATATTTAAAATAGATACAATCCATGTCATTGATCACTAATGTTACTACCATGAAAAAACATACAATGAAACTACTACTCAACTGAAAAATCATAAAAATTAAATATATTCATGATAACATAGATTCAATATGTTATTATTTTTCAATGATTTGTTTATATTTTAGGAAAATTTACCTTATATTCTTAGGAACCATGAGAAACAATGAAATTTTAAGTCAATTATAATAGTTTTTTCGAAAAATAATAGTTCATGACTAATAAACTTGGAAACCAATTTTCATGGATTATTCATATAACCAAATGATTATTTATAATATGTGATGACCAAATTGATGGATCCAAAAAATATAAATTGTATATGTATCTCATCCAACCAATAATCAGGTCAATAAAATCCATTATCTGATTGAAAAGATAGACATTAGTAGAAATTTTGAAATATTTAACATGTTTTCAATATTCTCTCAATTACCGTTAAAGAACACAATATGCATTCACCCTCTTTAAAAACTCTACTATAAGGGTGTCTTAGGGTTTCTTTAAGAACCCACTACGGAATTACCGAAGAAAAAATATGATTATGAATAATTAACAATGAAACTACTAGTTATGTTCATAGGAAATAACCTATAAAATTTCAATTCCTTACTATGATAACATATGCTCATCCCTGACTTATATTTATGAGACATTTCATGGAAATATAGTATAATTAAATCACCTATTGAATTTTCTCCCTTTTCTGTAATCACTAGTATCCACTAATAACCATTCAAGTCTATAATGAGCATGCATTTACATGTATATAAAAAAATAATCTTCTCTAGTTACTCATGTTTTAATTCCCCCAAGCCTGTGATCATCCATATAACTATATTTCAATTAAGAATAAATGTAGTAACCACCATCATTTTTTTATCATCACACTAAAATTCAGTCAACATGAATCTTATTGTCATATCATTAATTGATTCTATCTATTGAAATTATATACCACCGAACATTATTATTCAATATTTACAACGAACCCAATGATGTATTATATTATATACCCTAGAATATCATACAACTAATGTATAATGACACTAATGTTTCCACACAAAAACTCTGTATAAATCCTTTTACCATATATTCTTGAATCTATTTCATTTTTCCCAGCATGTACACCTAATCCAAAATCAAAAAACAAAATTAGAATGAGTGATAATTATCACATCACACACACACATGAAGCCCCATGGTTAGGAAACATAGAAAAATTCATTGATTTACACTATTAGATAATTTCAAATTATTATTATTCAGGTGATTCCATGATATAAAATTCATTCCTCATGTGTGTATTTATTACCACTACAGTTCATAGTTCAAAACAATCATTCCCTTAAATAATCTAATAACGAGTATCAGATATATAAATAAACCTACTTGAATTAGACTAATCTATTATATATATCTCAACTTCATGAATATTTCCATGGAGTCTCAAATATATCAAATTAATTAATGTAAGGTTTTAGAAAATAACTTCATTTCAAATGGGAATTTATAAAAAATCAATGAATTTATTGGTTTTCCAACAAGAAATTGATATAACCATATAAAAAAACTATTTGAGTATTATCAGGTCTAATAAAATTCATTTTATAAAACTATATCATGAAAAAAATTGTTTATCTCTTTAATTGATCATTATACATAACCATAAATGAAAACTAAAACATCAAAATCTTGGAATCACATCCCACTATCTCTTGGACAAAATCTGAACCTATAACTCCTTACAGATAATGTGGAGGTTAGTTTATCTACATCATTTATGAGAGATGTAGAATATTTATTTTTACATTAAAATAAAAAATATACTATTACAATGTTATTTCTCATATCAATATAGATAATAGTATTTTATTTGTATTCATATAGAACGTAATAATGTCTTAGTGATGTGACATCAATTAGATAAAAAATAAAAATTAATTTTACCTTAAAACCCATTAAAAGGGTCTCTATTTTTACCATATATACTTGTGATATATAATAAGACTTGATGTAAACTATCCCAGGTAGTCCTAAAATGTTCCAAACTCTATACACTATCATAACACTCTGATACTAATCTATCATATCCTGGAATATAAGAAAGTGATCACCATAAGCTGACAACTACTAGACCAAGGTATAGTAACTATCATATAGGACTTCATTCATTAATGGGAGGAATTTACTCAAAATATACCTCAAACTTATTTTCATAAATCTTCATCAATAATAAATTCATGAAATGTAATCCAAATTGGTCTTAAAAAAATATATAGTCAAAAAATGTATTATAAATAAACTGAAATAATATAATCCACTATATAACAAGTATTATGACAGGAAAAAAAAATATATAAAACTCGCATATAACAATCCAATTCAATATTGATACCAAAATCGAAATAGTGGAAGTTATCCTAATACCACCACTAGAAAGATAATCCCTATATTCAACCCATATTCTAAATCTATGATCATTCCCCCACTATATACATGGGTGATTATAATGATATCTAGTATGGGCATACCATGTATTGATCCTTCCCCATATTCAAATAGTGTCCACATGGCTCAATGTAATATAACATGTAATTGAGTTATGTATCACCTGATGTCACTATATGGCATATCCATGAAATATCTTTATATATCAACAAATTTCACACATTTATCATGATAACAAATTTCAAGGTCCATAAAAAATGAATAACAGTCACTTATCAAAACCCATCATAGTTATACATCTCAATTATTCACCCACTATATACTAGTATTTTGAAAATGGAATAAATAAACATCTTTATCTATCTGGGTAGAACATGAGGAAATAAATATCTTCAATAATTTTATATGTAAAGGAAGAAATATAAAAAAATTCTTAAAAAATATTAAATTTACATCTATCTCAAAATTACTTTAAGAAATAAACATATCCATTGAATTAAATACTAATCTCTATAAATAGTAACATATATATTTCTGAAAAATGAGGAAATTTACATCTTCCAGTCTAGAGTTATATATATTTATTCTGGTCAAAATACATACCTCATTGTATACAAATAAGTATCAATTAATCCCAACATAATAAAATTATGTTGGGAGAATATATATTATTAGGTGCATCAAGTACACCCCCAAGTACATTATTATGGGTGGGGAATAGTGTTTCCACAATGATGAATTATTGTCCATCAAATTATCATTTCAATTATGCTGAAGGAATTATGCATCTCCAAAAAACCCTTCCAATAAGTTATTATTTCAAATATAATAGATTAATTTACATTATAAATAAATCCTAAATTAATGAAGTTCTTGGAAATAAAAATCATGAACTATCTATTAAAAATATATAACCAGTATTATCACTATGAAATGTGAGGTTCCCCAAACCCATTTTACCATATATATATATATATATATATATATATTATAATTTTAAATTTAATGATTATCATTGATACCATGTGAGATGATATAAATTAGTCATAATAAATTTCTTATAATTATTATATCTCATAACAATATCTTTGATCCCAGATAACGATTTGATTTATTGTCTTTGAGTAAATGTTACATAATAAACATATTTTTTCAGAACAAGTGAAATTTTCTCGATAATCTAACCAAAATAGTGTCTGATATATACTTCCCATAGGATAAACACATATTCATATTCTCAGGAAAGATTAAATAATCAATTGGTGATCATAAATGGTCATTAAGGGAAATTCACTCATGATCCTATTATCATGGGTCGGATAATGAGCATGAGAGAAACCAAGCCCAGGGAGAATCATCTTGTTAAAAAATATGAAACAATTTTTTCCCCACAAGTCATGATAGAAGATGTAATCTCAAATGAATAAAACAAATGACATGGAAAATAGTGATTATTAAAGAGAAAATAAACATGATTCATGTAACCAAATTAGGTGAACATGGCATGGAAACATAACATGAAATATAAATATTACATAACAATGATCTTTAACACAAACATAGGCATAGAAATGATAAAATAGTTGAGAAATAATAACTAATCTATTCCTATAACATGGTAGAGATGGAATCAACACCTGATTCCCATATTTTTTAAGGAGTCTCTTTTAAATTACAACAAACATAGTGAAAAATGAATCACCACATGATTATGATAAACCATTTAGAGATGGTATTTCATCCAAAATACTCTATAGGAGTAGGAATTAAAACACCATGTTTCTGATGCTTTGGCCAGGGTGCGCGCATCCGTCCATTCGCAGAGGAGGACGCGCTGCACTACTGCACCGCATTCTCAATTTCCAAAGGTGGGCGGCATTCGCTCCTTATTCAGGGGCGTCTGCACCTTGATCAAAACGGGATAATGGGATGTCGGTTCTTTCTTCTGCGGATTCCTCCTTAGAACTCGTCACCTAGTCCGGGTCTCCCTCATAGATTTAATACGTTGTTCTTGAAACTCTTCCCAGTCCCATATTTCCATGGACTCCTGTAAATTACACTACTTCTGTCGGGACATTCCAAAGGGTTCAGTCAGGGCAGTAACCTTCAGTCGGGGGAGTAGTCACATTGAGGCATCAGTAGCGTGTCTAGATGCTGGGGAACCGACATGTCTATCTATTATCCCTGGTTATAGGGCTTTTCGAGGGATTGGGAGCCCGAGGCATCCCACAACGAGCGTAGGGAATTATATGCCATAGACACATATCTGAGGATTCCCTCAGCTTCATGTGTTTAACACAGGGAATGCCGCAAGTTTAACATCCAACGGAGACGGATCAGCCCGATCAGAGCATTATCTATAATGGATCAGATTGAGGTATTTCCCTTGAAGGGGTGCCGATACTGGGACCAGCCCATGGGCGGCTATGAAGAGGAGCGTACCGACATGGTCTCACCGGGATATGACGGTCCGTGCGAGAATCAGGGTGGGTGATGGATGGATGAATGAAGTGGAGGGGGGAATGGAAAGGGACCATCGCACGGGCGACGGTGAAGTTGGGCTTGAGCCTCAAAGAGACCTCCTACGTATCCTTGTCGCAGGGAATCAAAGTCCGCGTAGTTTGGGATGGTGCCGGTGAACCGGCATGAAGGTGGACCTTGGTCCAATGGATGTCATTAGCGAACCAAAGTGAAGGTGGGCCTTCGTCTGATGCGTCAGTGAACCGACATAAAGGTGGACCTTTGTCCAAATGATGTGGGGCGTACACACTAGGCTTCCCGATTGTGGATGAACCTACGTGAAGAAGGTCAGAGTGACCAACAAGTGGTGGTCTTGATCCTCTAAGAGGCTTCCTACATACCATGCTGTGGCATGGATCAATGACCACGTAGTTCAGGTTGGACATCGGAAGGCCGACGTGAATGAGGAGGACCAGGAGGGTCCTAGTGGTGGTGGGCTTGGACCTCGTGGAGGCTTCCTACGTACCATGTTGTTACATGGATCAAATACCACGTAGTTCAGAGGGGATTCATCGGCGAACCGACGTGAAGGTGGACCTTGGTCCGATGGGTGGTGGGCTTGAACCTCTAAAGGGCTTCCTACGTACCATGCCTTGACATGGATCAATGACCTCGTAGTTCAAAGGGTTTCATCTGTGAACCGACGTGAAAGTTGACCCAGGGGTTCGCTAGTGGTGGGCTTGAACCTCGTTAAGGCTTCCTACGTACCATGCCTTGACATGGATCTAAGTCCTCTTCGTTCGGATGGTGGGTGTCAGTGAACCGATGTGAGGAAGGAGGGACCATGGTCCAATGGGGGATGGGCCTGAACCTCAGAGAGGCTTCCTACGTACCATGCCTTGACATGGATCAAAGACTTCATAGTTCGGATGGTGGGTGTTAGTGAATCGATGTGAAAAAGGAGGGACCTTGGTCCAAAGGGGGATGTGATTGAAGCTCGGAGATGCTTCCTATGTACAATGCCGTGACATGGATCAACGTCCTCACAGTTCGGGTGGTGACAATGGCTTGTCGTCGAACTGGAATGTAGTTTAACGTCATGCTGGACAAAGGTAGAACTCGATTTGAATTGGATGACGGGTGGGATTGAACCTCGTGGAGGCTTCCTACGTACCATGCCTTGACATGGATCAAAGACCTCGTAGTTCAAATGGGTGTGCAGATTAATGTCATGCGGGACAAGGGCATACAATTTAACGTTATGATGGACGAGGGCATCGAGTTTAATGTCATGCTGGACGAGGGCATGCAGTTTAACGTCATGCTGGATGAGGGCATGCTGTTTAACGTAATGATGGACGAGGGAATGCAGTTTAACGTCATGCTGGACGAGGGCATGCAGTTTAACGTCATGATGGACGAGGGCATGCAGTTTAACGTCATGATGGATGAGGGAATGCAGTTTAACGTCATGATGGACGAGGGCATGCAGTTTAACGTCATGCTGGATGAGGTATTTCCATGGCCAATTCCATCTCTAAGCCCACGTGAGTCATGCTCGGTGTGAGAAACAAGAGACAGCAAGGACGTGACCATCACGCCGCGAAGGGTGCGTCCGTGGGAAGCGAAGAGGGGCTTACGCGTTAGGTGGCCCATGGTGTTGGGACTTACTCCTGGATGGAGGCCCAAAGTGCGGAAAAGCACAGCGAAAGAAGGATTTGGGACCAATGATGGGAGGTGCATCATTCCCTATCATGCCCTCCACTGACCTTCGTAGGGGGGAAGTATGGAGACGCAGGGGTGCAACCATCCGTTGGGGAACTAGGGTCACCCTTCTCCTGAGAACATACGCCCCTCCAATAAGGAGGATACCATCCCTTGTGGAGGGGTGATTCCACTCCCGTTGAGACGAGTGGCGTAAAAAATGTTCGAGCTGGGGGGACCCTTCGTGTGAGGCACGAGGTCAGGTCAGAGTTTAACGTCATGTGTTGAGGACATGGTGCTTGGCAGTTTAACGTCCTGCAGCTCGGACGAGGCGAGTTCAATCCACACCCCTAGGACATACATAACTGGTACCCTTTTCTCCTTGGGGGAGGGAATGTACCAGTAAGGTCGTGGTCAAGGGGGGTTGTGGAGTGAACCATCGAGGGGTCCACATTTGCGTGGCTATGCGTAGAAGCAATAGCTGTTAGCATGCCCATGCGAAGAAGAATTAGGCGAAGCAATGCTGCGAGTAGTATTGTCCGTGGGACGTTAAAATCACATCGTGCATACCTGGAGGGTCACACGGGAAGCGCAATTGCCAAGAAAAGGAGTGTGCTTCACGAAGCGGAGTGCCTTGGCCTTAGCATGGGGCATAGGTGAGAGTGGAGGGTGCTTCGCGAAGTAGAACAGTATTCGTGGAGCACTGCCTCGCGAAGAAGAGGTGCCTCACAAAGCAGGGTGCTACGAAGCAGTGTGCTTCGCGATGTGTAGCGATCCTTCCTTAGCATAGGGATCACTATTACAGGTTAGGTGTTTCGCGAAGCATAAACGCTCCGCAACTGTCTGAGTTCCCTTGGGAATCCCCCTCCTTCGCGAATTCCCTTGAGCTTCGCGAAGGGCATCCCTCTCAGAAGAGGGGCTCAAAACGAGACAAAGAGAAGGCGTCACGAGAAGTAGAAGTACCTCGCGGAGCTCATGATTCCCGGGGCAAAAGGGTGCTTTGTGATTCGGGAGAGGAGAAGCCTAAAGGTCGGATAGTCCGTCCTCGAGACTCAGGGGGAGCCCAGTATTTATTGGCAAGGGGCGCCGTGAAGCAGAACTCCCACGCCGCCTCAGGTGCTTCGCGGCATGCTCGCGAACGTCAAATTCGTTCGCGGAGAGGTACCGCCTTTGGAGCTTCGCGGGACTGCGATGCTCGGGTGCTTCGCGTCAGTGCTTCGCGAGGCAGTGTTCGGGACATCTTTTTCGTCCCTTCCTTTCGTGCAATATTTTGGCGCCATCAAATGCTCCCCCTCTGACATGGAGCCACGAAGGGTGAAGGGTCGATGTCTGAGAGAAAATCGCCAAAATTTTCGGTGGTTCGTGATGCGACTTCGCAAAGGGGGCACGCGATGCTGACTGAGGCCATGGATCCGGATGTGTCGCGGTGCTCCGTGCGGGCGGGGCCCATCACGCTTCTCAGGGTCGCCACCTATAAATAGGGGGGTCGAACTCTTTTTTCTTCACGCGATTTTCTTGTCTTGTTGTTCTCTCGATTTTGCGATGCTCAACGTACTCCGCTCTAGCTCTCCGCGAATCGAGCTTCGCAGGGAACCGCAGGTCTCTGACTCCGCGACCGCGCCAAGAGAACTCCGGCTTGCTGACCTAGGTCAGACTCTGCGGCTTGGTCTCGTGACCGACCTTCGGGAGCCGGCTTCGTGATCCAGCTTCGCGATCCATTTTGAAAAAATTATTTTCTGAGTGCCAGAACTGAAATGGGCCATCGAGAAGCTGTATTGGGGGTACTTGAAGATGCCGCCCGTCGGGATGAGATGGCCAACTGTCCAGGCCTTGTGGAGATGGTCTGAAGCCACTCGGACCACGCTTCTTTGACAAATCTGGTATCGGAGGGTTAGAAGAATTATCCGCATTGTAAGAAGCATCCATTGTACGGCTTCGGGTTGAGGAATGACGTCTTCATCCCTGAGGCGAGTACGGACGAACCCGTTTGCTGGTTTAGGAGCACGCCATGTTAGCACCAATGGTTCAGGGCAGCCGATGGTCATGCTCAGGAGGGCTTCACACCCGTTACCGCTGACTGTCTCTACAACCACGTGGTCAATATTGATGGGAAGCCACTGCAACCAGAGACGTCACCTCCTCTCTTCCATACCATACTGAAGGTGGCTTTGCAGGATTTGAAGAAAGGATGGTCCGATGAGTGGGACCTGCGCCAGGGAAGCAACTTTATTGAGGAATGGGCCTGGGCCTACTGGGAAGGCGCCTCATGTGAGGAGTTTGGGGCCAAGCTGAGGAGAGTGGGGTTATATGAGGCGGCATGGGCCTCCCAATTCCATATTTACCAACCAAAACAACTGATGTCGGAATTATTGACCAGATGGTCATCTAGGACCAATACCTTTCACCTGCATCACGGGGAGGTGGGAATCAGCCTGTGGGATGTCCACCATATTTCTGGGGTTCCGATATTGGGGGCCATGTATGATGAGTTCCTCCCCGTCTTGAGTGCATGGGAGAATACAGAGCAAATTCCGCAACTGGCCTTAGTGCTGATGGCACTCGTCCCCGGAGAGGACAAGGAGGCAGTGGGGGATGTCCACTTTAAGAATTTGTTCAAGTGCTTCCTGAATTTCCCAGATAATCGAGAGTTCCCTCCGAGGACTTGAACTTGTACAAGGGTGTCCCAAATGGGTAAAGAGCACTTGTATTGGCGGGTCTTGGAGGACAGCCAATGGAAGACTTGGGGTTTCATTGTCATCACTGAATAATAGTCGATAGTCAAGCTGGCGGTGTTTATCGCGGCTCTCACCTGTGGTTGTATTCTACGGGTGAGGGATACAGGCATGGGGGTGCAGCCCAGCTCGTTTATTATGGACTCCATGTTGGCCATGGGGCAGCGGGTCAATTTGGGGATTCCAATGCTCACCAAACTGTACAGAATGTTGCGGTACATTAGTGAGGGCAAGAAGATGCCAAGGATATGCGGGCCCTTCCACCTCTTAAATGGGTGGATTGTGGCACACATCAGGTGGATCTATGAGTATCCAAACCCTATTTCGCCACCGGGATCAAACTTCCTCCCCTCCATCCAGAATGCGGTCGGGAGCTTCCCGTTCAAATTAACCATGATGATGGTGCTGAATCGGGTGTGGAGGGCGGATGAGTTTAATTTCCACCCCTTCCCATTGCCGACGGGGATACATACTGACGACGGGTGGTGAACGGAAGAACATCGGGCTTACCTCCTGGACTTTCGAGGTGGAGTTTTGGTTGCACAAGTAGATCGTGAGCCACTCTGCGAACCGTACATCCCGCATCGGTTTGAGAGGCAGTTTCGATTCCACCAGTGGCTAACCCCGTAGGTCTACTGGGAGGTGTGTCACGAGGAGCACCCATGTGTGATGAAGCAGCTATGGCTCATGTTCACACGAGAATATGGTAAGATGCGAATTGCATTAACTCCATCCACCGCCGCTTTTGGATTGGTGAGGGAGTATGCCATTAGATGGGAATCTGCTTACCCAGGGGAGATGCTGAAGCAACCAACTATTCTGGTCTGTGACGGTGGGCCTCCTCTATCTCGAGGATGGGGTCGGAGGGCAGCTAGGGCTTCTCGCGGTGGCAGGGCTACCATGTCGGTGAGACCCGTATCGGCCGAGGGTGTGGCAGCAGTGGCATATCTGGTGATTCCAGAAGAGCAGGGCCATCCAGAGGGGCGTCCACCAAGGGGATTTCGTAGGATATCCACTCAGGCCACGAGGAAGAGGCTGCATCATATTGACATGGAAGAGGATGTTGTCTTCCCGGAAGCATGGGACATTTGGGATGTCAACTGGAAATTCCTCAGCCCGCCCGAGATATGGGCCCACATGAATTGCCTCGGGATGGAATTACCGGGCATAGGCCTAGTCCGGGCTGGTTTCATGGCATCTCCGGCAGAGGCAGAGCAATACATGGACATGTTGGAGGATTACGTTCACTCCAATGGTGTCCCTCTCCCAATGATAGACTGGGTGAGGGTACTGCTGAATCAAACAGTCCGCCCACAGTTGTCATTCGCCAATATAAGGGAGTGATTCCCCAGGCTGGAAGTGTTAGAGGACTCCTCTCGGGATGACGAGGCTGGAGGATGGAGCCCGTTGGAGGAGGGCGAGGTCGGTGATCAAGGCTCATATTCTGAGGATTTCGCAGAGGATCTCGAGGTAGCCTTCCATGCATCCTTCCTCATGGTCTGTTCTTGGGTCATTATGAACTTCTCACCGACGTTTGATCCATGAAAGAGGAACATGTTCGCATGCCTCATTCTCTCCCCTCGGCGGGTGATGATGCGAGACCTTCAGAACCCGCGCCTATGGCTGCGTGCAGTTCCACATCTGGTGGGACTAGAGCACCCAAGGAGGATCCTCTAGAATCTCCAGACCTTCCAATAGTATACGGAGGGCCTCGCCTCGGGGTCCCGTCAGTACCGGCTCAAGAGCAGCACCAGGAGGTCGATCTCCATAAGTTTCCTCTACCGGTTTCCTTGTCATTATATGTAGACTATGCCAACTAACGTTTATGTCCCTATCTGTCATACAGTTCTTCGACTGGCGTGGGATGCTGCGGTAAGACTGGTCGGGATGTCTGGTAAAGTTAATCCAAGGTGCATGCCAGTGATGGTGGCGATAGTCCCCCATCTCCCCAAGCTGCAACACACATCATCACCAGCAGGACCACCAGCAGGGTCGTGCCTGAGGTCATTGAGGTGGACTCCAATGAAGAGGATCGGCCGACCGATCCTACTCCTGTCATGCCTGCTTTGGTGCCAGATGTCGTACCGAATTCAACGCCAGATGCAGATCCCGCCGAGGACATCCTACCGGAGTATCCTGCGTACGAGCCTGCCAATCGCGCAGACTGGGACGAAACGGCCTCTGACGAGGAAGACAACAGCATATTTTGCCTCCAGTCGTGGAAGCTAATAAGGCGCTTCATCAAGGACACCCCCTAGCGTTATGGCTGGCCGAAATTGACAGACTCCATTCGCGGTTGCGTGAACTGTGCGTTGGGGGAGTGGATGCCCAACATCCTCACACGCTCATCTGAGATCTTATGGTTGGAAAGATCCGAGAGCATGATTGTGGGCTCAGTGTGGGATGGTAGCGGAGGAAGGTGACAAACATCACAAAGCTCCGAGAGGCTGAAAGCGAGGTCCAATAGCTGCAGACCCGAGCAGATGAGCACTCAGCCTCTCTTAATGCGAAATCTGAGCTGATCTCCTGGTTGAAGGCCCTGCTGGAGGAGGCAGAGATGCTTATGAGGAAGGCTTCTGAAAAGATGGATGTCATTCAGGCTAAGGTAGAGAGGGCCAGAGCCAAGTCTGACGAACTGCGCCCCGCCGCTGCTGAGGAGGAGCGGGAGCTGAGTCAGCGGTATCAATCCTTTGTCGCCACAAACCAACAGATGGAAGAGCTGCAACTCTCTTTTGACGGGGTCAACCCGTCCATGGGGGGAGTCGACCCCCGGGTATTGTAACAAACCAGAAACCTTTTATGGGTACTTTCATGCTTCAATTTATTCTTTCTTTGTTTTGAATGTCGTATAACGCACGATTTACACTATTTGACTCTCCTCATTACATCCCTACAATGTTTGCGGGACGCTCGACGATAATTCCCTAAGCCCACGTGGGTCGAGCCTGATGTGAGAAACAAGAGATAGTTGCCTTCTCATCCCACCTAACATAGGAGTGGAGACCATGCTCCGGCCATCCAGGATTCAGATTACCAGTCTGGATTTCCGAAATATGGGAGAGGCTTGATCGGAGAAGGAACTTTTCAGAACCGTTGAATTACAGTTTCTTCAGCGTGCCCTCATGTACAAACGGTGCAACACCAGTGGCACTGGAATCAGTCCGAACAGACGGAAACAGGAAGTGTGAATTACGATGCCCAAGATTCGGAGCACTGTGGGGATGGCATGAAAATAAGGGACAACCGTAAACCAGGGAGGAGAAGCGGTATCCTTACTGCGTTAGCCTGTAATGGGGACAAAAATGAGGGTCAACCATTGACCATGTTTGAAACACGGGACCATGTCACACATATTGTCGGTCAATCTTTTGGGACATTGACCCAGGACAGTTGGCGGACCATAGGTGAAACATCAATACTATTAGGGGGTCCTTCCAAACATGACCATTCTTTCGGAACGTTGGCCCGGGATGGTAGGTGAGCCGATGCGGCATGAGACCAGGCTGTTAGGGGGTCCCGTCAGACATGAAAGGGGACGAGGATCCGAGTAAGGGGCATGCAAAGCGTGGAATATGGAGTGATGGTTTGTCCGAACAGAATCCAACACTTAGGTAGTAACACCACTGTGGTGGGATTACGCCAGATGGGCGCGTTGGCTTGGTCATGGATCCTTCCTTCTTTGGTACATGGCCTCTCTAGTAAGGGGTCCGGCCAGGGGGTTGGAAAGTGGAAGGATGAAATTAATGATTTCTATGGGCTGGACCGTAGGAAAAACACCAGGGTGTCTCTACGTATCCCATGAGGATGGTAATCAAGCCATACTTAGTTCTTGAAGCGTAGTTTAACGTCATGCGGGACATTGATAAGTCTGGCTGTGTTGTTACACATCCCGCGAAAACTACTATGCCCACGTGAGTCATGCTCGGTGTGGGAAACAAGAAGTAGTGGTGGGACTTTCCCGAAACAGAAAAGGGACAGGATAAGGAAAAGGGATACTTGGTGAATTCTGGCCCAATGACACTAACACGATCACGTATTTCACATAGATGCGCGAAGAGAAAGAGCCGGGTATGATGGAATTCCCCTTGAACATGAGGAAGTGGAAATGTGTGAATCATGGCGCTCAAGATTCAGATCACGATGATGGCAGTGTGATGATGCAGGATAATTGTTGACCGTGGAAGAAACCCAGTATCCATATCGCGTTAGACTAGAATGGGGACAAACAAATGAGGGTCGACTGTTGACCATGTTCGAAAAACAGGACCAGGTCACAAATGTTGCCAGATATCCGTAGGGACGTTGGCCTGAAACGATTGGAGGGCCCATAGGTCCAGCATTCATGGAGCGCCATTAATTCTAGTATCCATGTCATCTGAGGGACCTTTTGGATGTGGAAGAGGATGATGATCCAAAGAGAATGCTCATGAAGCTTGGTCATGGGACGAAGGGAATGTCCCCAGGAAAATTACACACTTCGGGATTTGTCAAAACACATCTGAGTACGTCAATGAGACGTATTAGATAGAGGGAGGAAACATAAGAGGCACATGGTGGAGTAACTCAAACACCTGGCGTGAATAGGAATAGGGGGTATATGCGGTGCGGTGGACAACCCGACGTGAATGAGGACACAATCCCATATCACACTACACAACCTCCTTGGGAGAGGTTTTTTGTCAAGGGACCAAAAGAAAAAGTTAGGCTGGGCCTGCGGGGAAGTGCCCAGGTGCTCCTACGTATCTCATAAGGATGAGAATCAAGCCTCATGTAGTTCTTGATGGATCTTAGACCATAAATGGGTAAATGGAGAATGGGACACACGGCAACAAAACCCGACGTGAATGAGGACCTAAGCCCTACTTACCATGCGTTCTCTGGGGAAATGCTTGAGTTGAGGGACCGAACACAAAGGTTAGGTTGGGCCCGCGGGGAAGTGCCCGGGCGCCCCTACGTATCTCATGAGGATGAGAATCAAGCCATACGTAGTTCTGAAAGGCGGCATGGTAAGGTACCAGCTCTAGGGAAGAGGGGAGTGTGGGCGTGGCCCTTGCACTAAAAGAAGAAAAATTTGATAAATCTTGTTTGTCCTTTAAGGTGAGTGGTTTTTTTTGTGAAGAGACAGGCCTAGAGTAGTAGGACGTGGTGTCACCACAAGAATAAAGCCATGATAGGAATTGAAAAATGGCATGGCACATGACCAATAACCAACATGATGTCCTCTATAATGAGTTCATCACAATGTAGTGTCATTTTTCATCATGCGGCCAAGATGATAATGTCATAGTTTATGATCATGTAACAGGACCAAGCGTGCATTTTATCATCATGCATCGCAGACGTAGCAGAGGTGATGCTAGGTGGGGAATGTACGCAGTGTTATAAAACACAATTGATGGAGGCATGATCCCACATCACATTGTACGCCACTCGGAGAGGGTGACCTTAGGCCGAGGGGCCTATATAGAGGTAAGAGGTGAAACATGGGGGAGAGACTAGCTCCCCAAAAGGGATGGACCCGAAGACAAGCCATCTGGGAGGTCTTACGTATCCCATGAGGATGGGAATCAAGCTGAACGTAGTTCTAGATGGATCTAAGTTTATGGTCTTAGAGCTTGGACCATGAATGGTGACAACTTCCCAAGTAAGTACTGACGTCAACCCGATCCCTAAGACCATGTGAGTTAAACTCGGTGTCTTGAACAAGGGGGCATCCTTATCGCAATACTTGGGGCGCCCATTAATGGGGAGTTGGTAGAGAGCCCTGAAGGAAACCTTTGACGCGGATTGTTTCGCCAACGCGCAGACGTGCACGGAGGAAAAGTACCAAGAGTTCTAAGACTCTACCTGGACACGATGAAGTGATGAAGGGTGTGAATTTTGTACCCGACATTTTGGGCTTAATTGTTTGGTGTGTGGATAGAGGAAAATGGTTAACCATGGTGGAAACGCAGTATCTATATCGCGTTAGCCTGAGGTGGGAACAACAAATGAGTATCAACCGCTGACCATATTCACAACATGGGATTTTATCGATTTGTTGTCCGAAACCCTCAGGGGTGTTGGCTCGTAATGGTAGGAGATCCCTTGGGCGTAGTATCTAGGCCATTCTTGCGGGTCCCTCTGGGTGTGAAAGATGATGGAATCCCTGATGCAGGGTTACACAAAGCCTGGAATGCGGGGGCGGACGTGTCCGAGTAAAGTTTAACATTCCTGGTAATAGACCGGACTCCCCTTGGGTACATTGGTGAACTGCCGAAAAGGGGTCGACGAAACAGCTCAGGAGGGAGAGGTACATGGCGTGGTCATTACAAGACTGACGTGAATGAGGAAATAATCCCACACCACACCATATAATCCTCTCATAGAGGAAGGGTAGACCAAGGGGCCAAGGTGGGATGAAGATTACCGAGAGATGGGGATGGACCTGAATCCTAGACATTCATGTGGTCCTATGTATCCCTTGAGGATAGGAATCAAGCCACACGTAGTTCTCTAGATGTAGTTTAACGTCATACGGGATGAGGGGGGGAGTAATATACCCCCAAACAAGGGAGGTGTACGGTACGGTGAGTAAACCGACGTGAATGAGAAAATAATCTCACGCGATATCATACACTCCTATAAGATAGGACTTGGGCTGGGGACCGAAAAGGCCAAGGGGCCTGATGGTTAGGAATTGGTCAGGAAGACTTGATCTGCTTGTAGTTTAACCTCTTGCGGTGAGGACGAGGGTCGGGGACCCAAGGAGGCCAAGGGGCCCGAGGCTAGGCCTCGTAATGGAAGGCGTATGGAATTGTACATGATCCTGGCATGAATGAGGACGTAGTCACACACCACACCGTACACCCCGGGTAAGAGGTTGGGCGGAGGGGCCCGAGAAGGCCAAGGGGCCTAAAGTCAGGCATCAGTCAGGAAGGCCTGACTGGTTTTCAGTTTAACATCTTACATGTGTACGAGGAAAGAGATAACTTTATCTAATTCTGGGGTGTGTATGGCATGGAAAGTAACCTAATGTGAATGAGGATGTAATTCTATACCATGTCGTACATTCTTTATAGGGGAATCAGGGTAGTGGGCCTGACCTCTAGCACCAACCAGAGGGAAGTTTGTCACTTTGGGACGGGGTAGAACAAATCACTGCACTCGATGTTTGGGTCATATCGGGGTGGACCCGAAGATCCAGGACATTGTTGACCATGTTCGAAACAGAGCGTTCCTATGGTGACCTGATATGGGAGCAACAAATGAGCATCGACCGTTGACCAAATTCGCAATGCGGGACTTGTATCGACTTGTTTCTTGAAAACCCTCAGGGGCGTTGGCCCGTATTGGTAGGAGAGCCCTTGGGCGTAGTATGCAGGACGTTCTTGGGGGTCCCTCCGGGTGTGCAAAAAGGATGGCATCCCAGTCAAGGAGTGGGTGAAGCATAGCTGTATCCATATATGAAAGAGGAAAACATCTCCAGGGGGGATGTGAAGCCAGGTCGAGGCTTCCTCGATGTCAGTTGGGGAAAAAGAGTGCACCATGCCATATATCTTGACCCAAGTGGAAGATTTTGGCTTTTGGGTTGGGCCAACAGACGAAATTCTCAGGCGTTCCTACGTATCCCATTATGATGGGAATCAAAAAATATGTAGTTCTTGAAGTCCATGCAGTTTAGCATCATGTGGTGAGGATGTGGGAGGATAGAAGAACAAGAGGGGGTACATGGTGCAACCCTTACAATCCTTGTATGAGCGGGGTTGTATGAGCGGGGCTAAGAAAGCCTAGTCCTCACTACACAAGGATCCTCCAAGGAAACTATTCCCAGGGGGGATAGTGGGAGGGAAAATCTTGGGGATGGGCTCAAGACGAGGCGTCCGAGCGTTCCTATGTATCCCATTAATATGGGAATCAAGCCACACGTAGTTCTTGAGGCGTGGTTTAGCGTTTCTCTGGATGAGAAATGTGTCTCAACTGGGTATATGTACGGTACGACAGGTAACCCGACATGGATGAGGATGTAATCCCACACCACACCGTACAATCCCATTAGAGAGCTAGAGTCGATGCAGGCCAAGGGGCTAGAGGCTGAGACTCATTCAGGAAGGCATGACTGGCTTGTAGTTTATCGTCTTACAGTAAGGACGGGGGTCAGGGGCCTTAGGAGGCCAAGGGGCCTGAGGCTGATCCTCGGTCAGGAAGGCCTAACTGGCTTGTAGTTTAACATCTTACAGTAAGGACGGGGGCCGGGGGACTGAGGAGTCCAAGGGGTCTGAGGCTGAGCCTCGGCCAGGAAGGCCTGACTGGCTTGCAGTTTAACGTCTTACAGTAAGGATGGGGGCTAGGGCCCCGAGGGGGCCAAGGGGCCTGAGGCTGAGCCTCGGTCAGGAAGGCCTGACTGGCTTGCAGTTTAACGTCTTGCAGTAAGGACGGGGGATGGGGGCCGTGGAGGCCAAGGGGCCTGAGGCTGAGCCTCTGTCAGGAAGGCCTGACTGGCTTGCTGTTTAACGTCTTACAGTAAGGACGGGGGATGGGGGCCCGAGGAGGCCAAGGGGCCTGAGGTTGAGCCTCGGTCAAGAAGGCCTGACAGGCATGCAGTTTAACGTCTTGCAGTGAGGACGGGGGCTGGGGGCCCGAGGAGGCCAAGGGGCCTGAGGCTGTGCCTCGGTCAGGAAGTCCTGACTGTCTTGTAGTATAAATTCTTACAGTAATGACGGGGGGAGATCTTAGTTTAATGTCATAGAGCTCGGACCATTTTGAAGTTTATCGTCTTGCAGGATGAAGATGCAATTTAAGGTCATGCAGGTCCCTTTTTCCCTAGGCAATGTATCGCTTGAGGAACTTGGCCTCGGTGGGAGGGGTTATGCGCTCTCCATCCGTGGTCACCAAGGATTATGCTCCATTGGGGTAAACCTTATAGATGATATAAGGCCCTTCCCATTTGGGTTCTAACTTGGGCGGTTTCCTACCGGGGATCATTGGTGCTCGATGGGCCAGTACTAGGTCGCCCTGTAGAAAAGAACGGAGGTGAACCTTCTTGTTTAAGGACCTCACTATCTTATCCAGATGCCGTTCCAAATTGTGCAGGGCACAAATCCGGTTCTCGTTGAGTGCTTATATTAAAACTAGATGGATTTTGGCTACCTCATCTGATGTCTGGTGATCATAGACTGCAGTGTGTAATGATGGCAGCTGGATATCAATGGGTAGGATTTCCTCAACTCCATACACCAGGGAATATGGGGTCACCTTGTTAGAGTTGCGAGTCGTCGTCCGATAAGCCCAGAGGGCGTTGGGGAGCTTGTCTGGCCAACTTTTCTTGTTCTGGCCAACCGTCTTCTGCATAATGTTAGAGAGGGTTCTGTTGAACGCCTCGATCGTTCCGTTTGCCTGCGCGTGGTAGCGGGAGGTATGGTTCGAACGGATTCTGTACTTGGTGTACAATTTCATCAGTTCAGCTGCTCAGATGTTGGATCCATTATCGGTGAGTACGGCATGAGGGACCCCAAACTGCTGGATAATATTGGAGCTCACAAAGTCAACGATGGAACGAGCCTTGACCTCTTTGAGTGGAACTGCCTCTTCCCACTTGGAGAAGAAATCTCTAGCAGTCAGGATGAACTTACACTAGTGGGCTGTTGCCGGTGGATATGGTCCCACTACATCAAGTCCCCATACCGAAAATGGCCAAGAGTACTTGGTGGGGTGGATGGGATCCGACGCCCGATGCAGGAAGTTGGCATGAACTTGTCACGCTTGTCATCTCTTGGCATACCCAATACAATCATGGATCATAGAGGGCCAGAAGTACCCCAACCTCCGGATTTGATAGGACAGCTTTGGCCCAGCTTGATGGGCGCCACAGGAACCGGCGTGATCATCTTGCATAACTTGAGGAATCTCTACTTCTTGAATGAAACGGAGGAGGACGCCATTGAAGCTACACTTATAAAGGACTTGTTCAAGACTGGGGCCGATCTGGAGGGTAAATTGCAGCGCGCGGCGTCGGATTCGCTGGCGCTCGGCCCGGTCGTCTGGGATGTGACCATTATGGAGATACTCGATAAAAGGTGCCCTCCAGTAGGGAGTGGCTTCAACCACTATGTCTGACGAACTCGGGACCCCTGACGTAGAGAGTCCGGCGGTGAGATGACTTACCCACATGCCATCATTGTCCTCTTGGGTGACGGGGGAAATGAATCTCCGGTGTGACACATTTATGATCAAATCATCTTTCTCAGGTTATGTGAGAGATGTAGCTAAGCCAGCCAAGTTGTCTACTTGACCGTTCTATGACTGTGGGACACAGGTAATCTCTGGTCGAGATGAGAACTCGGCCGTTAGGTGGAGGGTGTACTCCAGCAACGGTACAAGCTCCGGCTTCTTGACAACATAGTCATCATTAACCTGTTTGATTACCAGTTTGGAATCTCCTTTCACATGTATATGGGGCACATTGATCTCAAGGGCCAACTCGAGGCCGGTGATGAGAGCCTGGTACTCTGCCTCGTTGTTTGTACAGCCTTCTGACAACAGGAATGAGTATGGAAGGACGACTTGCACCGGGGTAATGATGATAATATCCAGGCCCACTCTGTTGAGCTTAGGATCATTGAGCCTCCTACCGGTGGGGCTCCGGGAGGCACCGTCGAAATGCATTTTCCAACACGGGACGACATGATCAACTGAGAGGATCGTCTCATCAGGAAAGTCCAGCTCTAGGGATTGATCCATTGAGGTTGTATGGGCAGCTAAAAACCCTGCCAACACCTGTCCATTAAATTCCTTCTGAGGTACAAACCTGATATCAAACAGCTGGAGAATCACCACCCACCGTGCTAGTTGGCCAGTCAGTATGGGGCGGTTCAAGATGTACTTCAGTGGGTCTACCCGGGAGACCAATTGCACCTCATGGTGCTGCTGGTAATGTTGCAACTTATGTACGGAAAAGATGAGCGCAAGGCTCCTCTTTTCGACAGGGGAGTATCTGACCTCCGTATCGAGAAGCATGCAGTTGAGATAGTAGAGACTGTTCTCAGTACCCTCATTATTCTTCTGGGCATGCAGTGCACCGAGGGATCATTCCAGGGCGGTCACGTAAAGGACCAACAAATTTCCAGAGATGGGTGGCATCAAAACCGGAGGTTGGAGTAGATACTGTTTGATTTCATTGAAGGCGGTCCGACACTCCTCATTCCATTCGTAGGCGGTGCCCTTCATCATGAGCCGGGAAAAGGGATTACACTTGCTGGCCAGATTCATGAGGAATCAGCGTATATAGGATAAGTGGCCTTGGAGTCCTCGTAGTTCCCGAATGTTGCTCGGGGGAGGAATTTCTCTGATGGCCTTGATCTTCTCTGGGTCGATCTCAATGCCTCGGTATCTAACAACAATGCCCAGAAACTTCCCAGAGGTGACCCCGAAGGCACACTTCAACAGTTTCATCTCCAGGTGAGAGGAATGGAGGAAACCGAACACCTTCTCAAGGTATTTGAGATGGTCTTGGCGCATACATGATTTGACCACTAGTTCATCCACATAGCATTCCAACAGCGTCCCGAGAATCGTCTTGAATATGCGGTGCATGGCCCTCTAATAAGTGGCACCTGCATTTTTCAAGATGAATGGCATAACCTGGTAGCAAAAGGTACCATGGGGAACCCTGAACGCAGTGGACTCCTCGTACTTGGGGGGCCATCCAGATCTGGTTGTACCCGGAATACCCATCCATTAAAGAGAGAGCTTGGAACCCGGTCGTGGCATCAATCAATAACTCCATCACCGACAGTGGGATGTCATCCTATGGGCAGTGGCGATTAAGGTCGTGGAAGTCGATGAAGACTCTGATCTACCCATTCTTTATCCTGACTGGCACAATTTTGGAATGCCACTTGGGGTATTGGACTTCCTTAATGAATTTGGCTTTGATAAGCTTGTCAACATCGGCCTCAACCATAGAACCATGATAAGGGTGCATCTTCCTGGGAGGCTGCTTAAACCCACGAGGGTTTGCCGGGAGGCCCAGATGGTGAACGGCTACCTGGGGATCTAGTCCTGGAATCTCGTTGTAACTCCAGGAAAACACGTCACAGTGTTGTTTGAGGAAGTCCACGTACTGCTACCGCTCCTCGGGGGACATGGCTGCAGTGATCAATGTGGGGTTTGGATCTGCCTCGCTACCAAGGTTCACCAGTACCAGTTCATCAACTATGGTAGAGACGCCTTCCTCAAAGGTGGGGGGAGCATCCTCCAGGTCTTCCTATCCACCCGTGGGTGGATTTCCCGCAACGGGAGATACTTCTGGGCTATTAAAGACTGAGGGACAGCTGGTGCCGGCTTGGGCAGCAGTGGTCATCATATCCGAAGACCAACTCTCCATTGAGACAATATCAATGAAGGCAGTCGACCCTATCCCATCTGGCCTTCGGCCTAAGGGGCCACATTTGATGGTATCAAAGCAGTGGTGATGTGTCGGCCTAAGTCGGTTGATTCTAGCTCGGCGGAAGAGACACATATGGCATACCATCGTTGTCATAAACTTTACATTCCGGCACCATACAGGGGTAGGAGGTTCTGGGATCACCTGAGCCTGGTTGATGTAGGAGTACGAGGTGATTTTACGCAGTCTCTTAGACACGGGAACATGCCTTCCTTGTGTACCCGAAACAACAAAACATTTCCCAATGATGGGGGTCGTGGCCTCCAATCGCTGGATCGAGAGGATGTAGGTTTCATCCATGCTTGCCTAGGGATCACTTGTGACTGGGGCGGGTTCATCCTCACTTACTAGGATATTCATATCCTTACTCTTGTAATAATCAACATCCAGATAGCGGGCCTCGAAAGAGGTGAAAGGAGACGCATCTTCTTGGAGCACGCCTACTCGACCGTTGAGTGATAATTTGAGGCACTGGTGATACGACGAAGGGACCGCTGCATGCAGATGGAGCCATGGACTACCCATCAACGCATTGTAGGCGGTGTCCTGAGAGACGTCAATGAACTCGGTGCTGGCAATTAAGCCACTGAACTGGGTCTTCAGGCGGATCTTGCCGACTGGGGTTTGCTCGGTCCTATCGTACCCCTAGATTCTGAGGTCAGAGGGAGTTAAATCACCTTCAGACAGAACCAGCTTTCGCAATGTCCGAGTCGGAATTAGGTTGATTCAGGAACCCGTGTCAATTAGGTAGCGGTGGACTTCCACACCATTGAAGTGGCCAGTGATGTACAGCGGGCGAATATTCCCCTGTATAGGAGGGTCCTCATCTTCACCGAAGAATGAGAAAACTACCTGACATTCGGCGTCCACAATTGTCTTGGAATGGAAGGCTTCTGCAGCTGCTACCTCCGTCTCAAACTAGAGGGGGCTCCTTAGGGCCTCGGCAAGTGCCTCGCGCATTTCAGATGACAGGCGAAGGGCCTAAAGGATAGAAAGCCTTTCCGGAATTCTGTCCAGGTGCTTTATGACATCATACTTTTGTGCCAAACACAAACCTCTACCTATAGGAGGTTGTTCAGCATTTGGAGGCATAGCGGGTCCTGCCGGTTGAACTGGCGGTCGGCTAGTACTGGGTACATCCTGCTGCCTACTAGTTGAAGCCTGGAGAGTAGTCGCCGGACTAGAATCCGACAGCGGAGACTGGCCTGTAGTGCGGCAAGAATGAATGTGATAGGAATGAAGCAGCTCTCCCTGATCTAGTAGCACAAACGGCGGTGGAGGTAGAGATGAGGGCATTAGATGGGGTTGTGCGTGCTGAGCTCTGCGCTGAGCCTGTTGTCTAGTCTCAGTAGCGTGCATGGCTTGGCTGAAAGTACCCACTGACGTACCTCGATGACTGGCGTGGTTGCGGTTCCGCTGATGTTGATGTCGACTAGAAACGTTGGGGAGGTTCGTCTGGCGTTCCCCCTCGTTGGGATTCATATAGGGCTTTACCAACTCCACGATGTTAACCGAAGAGCACCCCTGGCTGTTGGTCGATGAGTCATCCACCACCGGGTGGATTCTGGGAGGAATCCCCATTTCAGGGGGCATAATTTCGCCGAGAGTGCGGGATGATGACGACACCGGCGGAGCGCATTGCTTCTTCTTGCATCGTCACTACTTGCCCTTTTGGGAAGAGGTCGGCTGTGAAGACGATGCAGAGGTACCAGCTACTTCTTCTGAAGGATCCGGCTGCTTCAGGCGCGTCCTGATGATAACATGGGCATGGATGGAAGTTTTTCGAGCCATCAATTCATCATATTTCCCAGATCCGTGGCTGGGATCCTGCTGCCACTCGCCTTCACTATCGCTACCGATCTCTGACCCTGCAAAGACTCTGGCCACTTGTGTTGGTGTCGGGCCCAACCTGACTATGTTGTTGTTGTCCTGGTTTTGAAGCCAGTCTTTAGACACATACCATTGCTTGAGGGTGTGCCCCAGAATCCGATGATAAGGACAGTAGTTGGGGTGATCAGTGATATTTTCCTATGCCGGGCATCTGCACTCGGGCATGCGCACAATCCCTTGCTCTAGAGCACTTCGGAAGTAGCCAGTGACCTGATTTTCGTTGAACGAATAAGTCTTGTGCCTTCTTTCTGGATAGGGTCCCCTGGTGGCCTGGTCATTACAAGGGGCCGGAGGGGCCTTCCGAGGAGGTGGCGCCTGATTGTCTCGCCTAGGTGGAGGTGGCGCATTGCACGGGGGAACCTGTCGATTCTGAGGTGGTCGCTACTGGGAAGGAGCATGGGCTTGAGGTGGAGGACATCTGTGGGGATGCAAGGATGGTGCCGCTGGAAGTAATTCCAGCTACCTAGGGGCTTCTATTTGGGCCACCACAGCAGGTTTGGCTCTGGAGATCCTCCTGGATGGGATCATCGGGGGCAACGAACGTGCCTGACTAGCATGTTGCAGAGCCTCCTCAAGGCGCTGAGCCTTATCTGAGAAATCTTTAAAACCTCCAAGGTAGTTCTGGGTAATCAGGGAGGGTACCAGCTCCGTTTTGATGTTCTCCACACACATCGTCAGTAATTGCTCCTACGTCATTGGCATATCGAGGGACTACGTATGTCCCCTCCACCGGGCGATGAAATTTTCAACTCGCTCATCCGGCCTTTGATTGCACTTGAATAGGTCTGCAATGCTGGTCTTTCGCGTGGTGGAGCTGAACTGGTATATGATCTTCCGATGGAGATCCTCCCAACCGGTCACTGATCCGATAGGGAGCTGGCTGTACCAAACGAATGCGGGACCTTCCAATGTCTGTATGAAACATCAAAGCTTGGCGGCTTGTTGTTGGTTCGGGGTCGCCGGCATGAGGCCACACCTGGAAGAAAAATGAGCCAAGTGCTGAGGCGGGTCCCCTATCCCATTTAAGGGCGAGAGAGTGGGGTTCCCAAAACCCGGGGGTGAGGGAATATCATCCACCCACGCGGGATACAGCTTGCCATCCGGTGGGACTGCCACCTGCCGCGTTTCCAACGCTTCGAGGCGGGCTGTGAGTGCCGCTATAAGATCATTCGGGTGGGGGTCCCTATCTTGATGGGGATCCCTAATCACAAGTGCGTTTCCAGGTTCTTCAACACAGTATATGGCTTCAGCAGCTCGTGGATCGACTGGCGGAACGACCTGTGGGGTGATTGGGGGAACCCAGACTAGATTCTTTAGATTTCCTTGTCATTCGGGGGGGGGGGGGGGGGTTGGCGAAACGTATCACGCCCTCTTTCTGTAAGTTTCGGCTTCTTCCCTGTCTGCGGAAGTAGCATGATCAGGGATCCCCAGAGGCATCTCACCCGAGTGAAATTGTTCCTACCCCTGCTGCCCCGGCCTGGGATTACCATAGTCGAGTCGCTGCTCTATAGCGCGCTTAGCCAAGAGTTCATTAACCATCCTCTTCTACTCAGCAAGCTGCTAGCATAACATGGCCTTCTCGGGATCTTCTTCTGTTTTCTTCACAGAGGCGGACAGGTCAGAGTGCTTGACAGTTTCGACGTGCTCCATACCCTTGCCGGTATTTTGACCGAGTACCAGCGACTCGGTGGGTACAGGGAGGCCGAGCAGGTTCCTCTACTGACGAGTAACCCTCCCTGATTGGTCCAGCAGTGGCAGTACACCCTCAGGGGGTAAGTCTCCATCAATAAATTCAATCTCATCTTCCTTGTCAACTATGTTATCCATGTGGACCGCGGCCCCTCTTGAGGGCATGTCCTCAATGTCGCATAACGAATTGGGCTGTCGTCAGATAGGGTCGAAGATGAGAGTGGCATAATGTCCCCAACCACGGACTTGCACATGGGGGGTAGCTTCCCTGATGACTCTGTGGAATACTTTGAAACTCTGAACACATTTCCGTTGAAGGGCACTATAACGGCCTGGCAAATCAGGGTGCTGGGCCACAATGAGTGCGGCCAAATCGATCAGGCAGCATTGCTCGCCGATTTCTTCAAAGTGATCTCAACTTTAGGGGTACACACCCGCACATAACGAAGGTGGAAGTGTGTCTCCCTTAGGGTTTGAAAAAATCATCCCACTTCATCAGGGGTAAGGTACTCTGGGGCGCGACAGTTCAGCGCCACCGTTGGCCTAAACTTCTGCAGGAAGTAATCCGTTGAGAGAATGATCTAGAAGCTCTTGGGTTTGGACTTGGGGTCTGGCCCTGTATTTCCCCACTCTTCAAACGGGGGAGGCTGAGGGACAAGTAGCGGTACCGAGGCAGACCTCTGGGATAGTAAACTCTGTGGTAGAAAATACGGCGAATGAGCTGACTGGCTGCCGAATTCCGGGCCATCCTCTGAAGAGTGAGGTGACCTGGCCATGATGTCAATATATGATGGGATGATAGCCACAGCTTCCGGAACAGGAGTCGCGGATGCCAGTGATAGGTCATGTCGTTTCTCTACCGCCGTTGGCCCCCAAAATAGCTCTATGTGATCTCTGGTAGAGGTAGAGGGTGCTTCTGGTGACAATGGTGGTGATTGAACGGTCGAGACCTGCGGAATTTCCACAATTTTTTCCTCCTGGATGTACCTTCGGAGAGAGATGGGAATCTGGTGGACCTCACATTCTGGGAGAATGAGGCTAACGCGCCTCGTTCCTGCCCCAGTCCTTGATACGGAGGAGCTGGGAGAAGGTTCCATCGCAGAGTCGCATTCCGCTTCATAATCCGAGAAACAAGCCGGTTTGATCTCCACCAGGGCCTTCCCAGGACTCTTCTTGTGGCGGCGACGACTCGCTCTCCTGTGCCCGGGTGGCTCTTCGGGACAAGGTTGATCCTTAATAGGTAGTCTTGGGGCGGCGATGGAGCCGTGGCGGAGAGGGCCCCCACTCGAGGTGGCCGGGTTGCAAAGGGCTCTAGGGATAATGTTGAAGGGTACATGGGGAGGACCTCCATGGATGGTGCGGGTGCAGCGAGGCTGACCTTCACTCCCCAAGTTGCTGGGGAGAGGACCTTCGACGGTTGCAGAGAGGACGTAGGGTGGTCCCCCACGTTGGAGAAGGACCGGATGGATAGTGCCTTAAGATCGGCGGTTAGGGGCAGGAGGATGGACTCCATAGCCTGTATAGTGGGCGCGGGAGAGGTTTCCTCACCGAGCATCACTGCCATGGGGTAGGTCTTCCTTCGGGATGGGGGTAGCACGCGGCATAACTCTATGAAGAACTTCGGAGCAGGGAAGGCCCACGCTCTATGGAGTAATGGTACGGGGAGGGCCTCCGTACGAGGTGACATCACTGCGGGTTAGTTCACAGCGATCACCACTCAGGCCTGCAACCCGGAGAGTCAACCCTGCCTACCCGTGGGGTGGTTGGGGTCTCGATCCTGGTTGGGTGAAGTAATTCCCCTGCTCAGTTTATGCAGGGACTCCATGATGAACGTCGATGGTGGCTCGGGCCACTGTAGCTGTTGACGTTGACGCATCTGGGCGAGCGTCCTCTGCCCGGGCCCGGCGCTGACATCGGGTCAGACGAGCTGGCGCAGGTGGTGTAGGGGCATGGCATACCTGCTCTTCCTACGGAGTCGGACGGTGGCGCTGACACGGCCTAAAGGGAGCCCCTTCCTGGAGCCCTTCGGTCGGGGCCCTGACTGGTCTGAGCCGGACATCACCCGCCTCATCAGCGTAAGGCGAGGAGTCGTTGAGGCATTCCGGGGATAGGCTCCCGAAACAATTTAACATTGGGGTAGGGAGCAAGGGCTCCTTGTGCGGCCTGTTAGGGCGGCGTTGATGGCGGGGCCTAGATGCCTCCAGGTCCAGGCGGGCCGTATCCCGAGTTTGGATGACCCCTTCCTCCTCATATCTGCATACAAGGTTTTTGATCACCCTTCGCTGGATGATCTCTGATGGGGAGAGGGGACGTGGGTGCCCCATATTCCGCGATGTAGTGGCCGTCGTGGTGGTAGAAGAGCCATGCGGCGTGGATGTGCCGGTGTTTCCCCTACCCCTGCGTAGGAAAGCGGGCGGTGATCATGTCTCCGCAATAGCAACCTTGTTCCTGGGAAACGAAGGGATCAACTCATCCGCACTATGAGGAAAAGGATTAACAACCAGTGCCCGAGTGTCCTTCCATTATCCAAATATGTATGAAGGATCGACACCAACACATTGCAGAATGGAGTGCCCCACGGTCTACTGCCCCGACATCCGGTGAGTTTCACGACAAGCCCTCTATTTGTTTGGCGGGACTAGGCGCCAGATATCTAGATCCGGTGACACATCTATCTACTGGTGTCTCGAAGTCTACTAATCTCCACATTGAGGAGAATAAATTCACGTCGGGTTCAAAATTTCTGTTTCCAACGCTTTCGCCAGGGAGCGCGCATCCGTCCGTCCGTGGAGGAGGACGCGCTGCACTGTTTCCCCGAATTCCCGCTTTCCAAAGGCGGGCGGCATTCACTCCTTATTCATGGGAATCTGCTCCTTGATCGAAACGGGATGATGGGATGTCGGTTCTTTCTTCTGCAGATTCCTCCTCAGAACTCGTCACGTAGTCCAGGTCCCCCTCATAGATATAATATGTTGTTCGTGAAGCTCTTCCCAGTGCCATGTTTCCATAGACGCCGACTAATTACACTGCTTCTATTGGGACATTCCAAAGGGTCCGTTCAGGGCAGAAACCATCAGTCAGGGGAGTAGTCCCGTTGAGGCATCAGTAGCATGTCTGGATGCTGGGGAACCGACATGTCTGTCTATTATACCTGGTCATAAGGGTTCTCTAGGGAGTGGGAGCCCAAGGATACCACATCGAGCATGGGGAATTATATTCCATAGACACATAACTGAGGTTTTCCTCACCTTCTTGTGTTTAACACAGGGTATGTCGTGAGTTTAACATCTAGTGGAGGCGGATCAGCCCAATCAGAGCATTAGCTAGACAGGATCGGATTGAAGGATTTCCCTTGAAGGTGTGTCGATACTGGGACCAGCCCATGGGCGGTTGTGAAGAGGAGTGTACCGACATGGTCTCACCGGGATATGATGGTCCGGGCGAGAATCAGGGTGGATGATGGATGGATGAATGAAGTGGAGGGGGGAATGGCAAGGGACCATCACATGGGCAATGGTGAAGTTGGGCTTGAGCCTCGAAGAGACCTCCTACGTATCCCCGTGGAAGGGAATCAATGTCCACGTAGTTTGGAATGGTGCCGGTGAATAGGTATGAATGTGGACCTTGGTCCGATGGATGTCGTCAGCAATCCAAAGTGAAGGTGGTCCTTGGTCTGATGCATCAGTGAACCGACACGAATGTGGACCTTGGTCCAAATGGATTGGGGATTAAACACTAGGCTGCCTGGGTGTGGATGAATTGAAGTAAAGAAGGTCAGAGTGCCCAACAGGTGGTGGGTTGATCCTCTGAGAGGCTTCCTACATACCATGTAGTGACATGGATCAAAGACCATGTAGTTCAGGTTGGACATCGGAAGGCCAACGTGAATGAGGAGGACCAGGAGGGTCCTAGTGGTGGTGGGATTGCACCTCGTGGAGGATTCCTACGTACCATGTCGTGACATGGATCCAAGACCACGTAGTTCAGAGGGGTTTCTTTGGCGAACCGAAGTGAAGGTGGACCTGGGTCCGATGGGTGGTGGCCATGAACCACTAGAAGGCTTCCTATGTACCATGCCTTGACATGGATCAAATACATCGTTGTTCAAAGGGTTTCATCGGTGAACCGACGTGAAAGTAGACTGAGGGGTCCGCTAGTGGTGGGCTTGAACCTCGTGAAAGCGTCCTACGTACCATGACTTGACATGGATCAAAGTACTCATAGTTCGGATGGTGGGTGTCAGTGAACTGACATGAAGAAGGAGGGACCTTAGTCCAAAGGGGGATGGGATTGAACCTCAGAGAGGCTTCCTATATACCATGCCTTGACATGGATCAATGTCCTTGTAGTTCGGATGGTGGGTGTCAACGAACTGACGTGAAGAAGGAGGGACCTTAGTCTAATGGGGGGTGGGCTTGAACCTCAGAAAGTCTTCCTACGTAAAATGACTTGACATGGATCAAAGTCCTCGCAGTTCGGATGGTGACAACGTCTTGCCGTCGAACTGGAATGCAGATTAACGTCATGCTGGCCGAAGGAAGAAATCGACGTGAATTGGATGGCGGGTGGGCTAGAACCTCGTAGATGCTTCCTACGTACCATGACTTGACATGGATCAAAGAACTCGTAGTTCAAATGGGTGTGTAGTTTAATGTCATGTGGGACAAGGGCATATAGTTTAACGTCGTGCTGGACGAGGGCATGCATTTTAACGTTATGATGGATGAGGGAATGCAGTTTAATGTCATGCTGGATGAGGGCATGCAGTTTAAGGTAATGCTGGATGAGGGCATGCAGTTTAACATCATTCTAGATGAGGGCATGCAGTTTAACGTCATGCTGGACGAGGGAATGCAGTTTAACATCATGTTGGACGAGGGCATACAGTTTAACGTCATGCTAGATGAGGTATTGTCATGGCCAATGCCAACTCTAAGCCCACATGAGTCATGGTCGGTGTGAGAAATAAGAAACAGCAAGGACCTGGCGATCACGCCGCGAAGGGTGCGTCCGTGAGAAGCGAAGAGGGGCTTATGCGTTAGGCGGCCCATGGTGTTGGGACTTACTCCAGGATGGAGGCCCGAAGTGCAGCAAAGTGCAGCGAAAGAGGGATTTGGGACCAATTATGGGAGGTGACTCATTCCCTATCACACCCTCCACTGACCTTGGTAGTGGGGAAGTACGGAGATGCAGGGGTGCAGCCATCCGTTGTGGAACTACGGTCTCCCTTATCTTGAGATCATACGCCACTCCAATAAGGAGGATATCATCCCTTTTGGAGGGGTGATTCCACTCCCGTGGAGATGAGTGGTGTAAAAAATGTTCGAGCTGGGGGGACCCTTCGTGCGAGGAACGAGGTCGGGTCACAATTTAACGTCATGTGTTGAGGACGTGGTGCTTGGTAGTTTAATGTCCTACAGCTCGGATGAGGCGGGTTCACTCCACACCCCTAGGACTTAAATAACGGGTACCCTTTGCTCCTTAGTGGATGAAAGGTACCAGTTAGGCCATGGTCAAGGTGGGTTGTGGAGCGAACCATCGAGGGGTCCACGTTAGCATGGCTATGCGATGCAGCAATAGCCGTTAGAATGCCTATGTGAAGAAGAATTATGCGAAGCAACGGTGCGAGTAGTATTGTCCGTGGGACTTTGAAATAACATCGTGCATACCTGGAGGGTCGCACGGGAAGCGAAATTGCCAAGCAATGGAGTGTACTTCGCAATGCGGAGTTCCTTGGCCTTAGCATGGTGCATAGGTGTGAGTGGAGGGTGCTTCATGGAGTAGAATAGTATTCGCGGAGCACTGCCTCACGAAGAAGAGGTGCCTCACGAAGCAGGGTGCTGCAAAGCAGTGTGCTTCACGATTTGTAGCAATCCTGCTTTAGAATAAGGATCACTAGTACAAGTTGGGTGTTTCATGAAGCATAAACGCTCTGCGGCTGCCTAGGTTCCCTTGGGAATCCCCCTCCTTCGCAAATGCCCTTGAGCTTTGCGAAGGGAATCCCTCTCGGAAGAGGGGCTCAAAACGAGACAAAGCGAAGGCGTTACGTGAAGTAGAAGCACCTCTCGGAGCTCATGATTCCCGGGGGAAAAGGGTGCTTCACGATTCGGGAGGGGAGAAGCCGAAAGGTCGTATTTTCTGTCCTTAGGACTCAGGGGGAGCCCAGTATTTATAGGCAAGGGGTGCCATGAATCAGAACTCCCGCAACGCCTCAGGTGCTTCGTGAAGCGCTCGTGAATGTCAAATTCGTTCGCGGAGAGGTACCACCTCCGGATCTTCGCGGTGGTCTCGCGAATGTCAAATTCGGTCACGGAGTGGTGCCGCCTCCGGAGCTTCGTGGGACCGCAATGCTCGGGTGCTTCGCGTCGGTGCTTCGCGAGGCAGCGTGAAGGACATATTTTTTGTCCCTTCCTTTCGTGCAATATTTTGGTGCCAACACACCATTCTCATAATCATCGTGTGAGATATTAATTATTAATAAATTAATTCTAGGGTGACATTTGGATCCAAAAATTTTTATCCATATATAAGTGTTCCCCTGTAAATAAGTCCATAATCAAATAATAAATAAAGAATGGAAATAAAAATGTCTTTATCATCATTTCTACTTGGTATCTCTAGAATGGACCTCATGAATGTTAATGGATAATACCTACAACTCAATCACCCAAAAATATTTTCTATAATATATTAAAAAATATGATTCATTATGAAATATTTATAATGTAATAACATATTTAGTAACAAAAAAGAAAATGGTTGTGCAATAGTTAAGGGTATTGTTGAAAACACATATAATTGGAATAAAATAAAAAACCATAGTCAATTTTAAAATTAATTTTTGAAATGGTGTGGTGAAAATTTTAAAAAACTAAATATTTTTGAAAAATATTTCCCAATATTTGAGCTTTGAAAATGAAATTATTTTTTAAAATTTTTTAATGTCAAAATTCATTGAAATTTTTTAATTTTATATTGAATCGTCAATAGTGGTGTCTTTAAAATACATAATGCATTAAAAACAATCATTAAAACATTATTAAAACATTTTATTTTCAAAAAAATAATCCAAAATAAACATCCATTTAAAATGAAATAATGGATTCAAACTGGGAAATGAAATATTATTGAAATGAATAACTTTTAAAAACAAACATAAATAAAAGATATTTAAAATTACAAAATATTTATCAAAATAAAAATGGAATGGAAGTAAAAAAATTATTTTTAAAGGATGAAAACATATTTTCAAATACCATTGTTGAAAAATCACATTGTAAAAACTGGATCAAAAATTATTTTGAAAATAGGATATGGGAAATACAAAATTCCCATTAGATAAAAAATAATTGGTTTCCCAAATAAAATAGAGATCATTTATGGAAAGGAAATATTTGGACTTGGGGGATAAACCTTCCTTAAAATGGATAAGAATTTTTCATAAAAATGATGAACTTATTGTGGGTGAAATACTTCAAGATAGAATATTTTAATTTTAAATTCATTTTTCTGTAGAGAGAATAAGAATGTATAATGTAATGAAATATTAGGGTGGAATAAAATAATGTGGTAATTATCAAGGTTAAGGAAAATGTGTTTCACTTAACGAATGGAGTTGAGTTGACAATAAACCTTACAACTATGGAATCATTTGAATTAAATTACATTTAATGAAATAAAATGATATATCTATTCATACCCCTTTAATTACATGATTATGGTATAATATATTCATTAGATAGTAATCAAAACTCATAAATGATTTCAAAATGTATAATAAGAAAAATAACTTAGGAAATTAAATTTGAGACAAAGAACACCCTTATGACATTAGAAAAATTCAAATGAAAACCCCTTTAAAGGATACAATTTCTAATAAAACATTATGTATCATAAATTATAAGTGGATCGGGATTCACAATATCAATGGGTCTATAGATATAACATTTTTATAAACCACCCTATAAAAGAGAACACCTCCTAGGATGATAATGAGAGTGGGATGATCGTGACTACGAGAGTCCTTCTTCATGTATGACATGGTTTGGAGACTGACACTGAGGTTACATTTAACATAAACGTGGGAGGTATTAACCTCTATGATAACATGCATAATAGATAAATAATATAAACAGACCAATCAAAAATTATAAAATATATATAATAGAATCCAATGTGTGTGCATGTAATTTCAAACAAGATTATCGCAATTGGAAAGGAAATAAAATTACTAAAATATAAATATTTGACAAACTGTGATGCCTAATGAGATCCTACAAAACCATGAGTTATAAATATCCTTAAAAATATCCACACACTAATGCAAACCTAAAAAATATTTTTTATACATGTGGGGTGATCATAACATGACACATTGAAGGATATTCCGAAATGCCACTCATGTAAAAGATATATAAATCATGATAAAACATAAGGAATCCATGTGAAGTTAAATAACCACCTAAATATGTATAATATGTTTTCATCCTCTCTATGGATTTATCCCACCATGTAACGCGTTGAAACCATCATTTATTATACTAATAAAACAATAACGGTACTCTGCTAATACATCCGCACTAATTTTCTAATCTGCCCTGATTTCACATGTCTTTATCCATATCTATCATAAATCATACATTCTTCATATACACAGACTATGTATCATGACATTCTCCTTGAGTTTCACATCATCTCATCCACCTCACCATATAGTAACTGAATAGTTTTTATAATACACTATAACCTGTATGAAGTGAATCATGTATTAAGTATTATACCTCATTCCCTTACATCCATTAAAGATGTAAGGTAACACAATATGCCACACCCAACACACATTATACCTATAATAACCATTGGGATACATTATTATGGGATTCATATTTTTAAAATATATACAATACACTAACTTCCTTTACACATAAATATGTGGGAACTAAACACCATTGCAGGGTTGGAATGTAATTTAAAGTGTTTGGTGTCCATTCTAACAATTGATATGATGAAATCATCTCAAATTGACCAAATCAAAAATTTGGAGGTAGTTTAATTTGGACCATATGAGTTCAGGGATTTTATAGGGGATGTTTTAAATACTATCCTTATAGTTTATAAGTTTTCTCCTAATTGAACCACAATAGTTACTAATATTAATAAATTGGCATGAATGTTTATTCGGTACTAAAAAGTTTACTTTAATATGCGCACCTCCTATGCTAAATTGATTCTTCAAAATGATAGTAAAGGTGATGAGATGATTGATCCCATCCTGAAATAACTGAATCAAATTCCTACATCACCCACAATGTGAGTGTTTGTGATTAAGAATAATTATACAAATTTCATTCCTATAAATCCATTATGAAATTATTCTTTGTCTAGAAATAAGAATCCCTCTATTGTAGGTGTCTCAATGAAAATAGTATCTAATGTTATGTATTTGAATAATACTTTTGGTACTGGGAAATAATGGGTTATGGGATTTCATAATGGTGTGTTAGTAGAATTTAAGGCCCATGATGGTGTTTTTCATTCGATCAGAAGGCGAGCTCTGGATTTTATGTTTATAATAATTCACATATATTAGGATATAAAACCACTAGAAAGGTGCATACTGAAGGATGAGAATCTGTAAAATAAAAATGGAAGAAGAATGATACACTTTTGAATATTGAAAATGAGGTTCTTGAAGATTTTGGATGTGGAGTTTAACACATTTTCCTTTATAATTAATTAGACAGGAAGTTATCTTCAGTGTTGAGGTATGAACAATATTGTAACACCCTGACCCATCTAGGGTGCAGTTGGTGAATTACATGTGATATATGAATGGTTAGAAGGAATAAAAATCCCAAATCGATGATCATTTTATTAGTATTGAAGAAACTAGATACATAGATGTTAATAAAATTACATAGGAAATGTTTACAAAGTCAATACACAATGAAAACAAAAAACTTCATCCACAAGAACTCAATAAATGATCTCCCCTTTATCACCTGTGGAAGGTAAAAAATGAAATGGGTGTGCTCAAATTCCCCATAAGGGTTACAAATAGTGTAATCATGAATGCAATAATAAGTGAATCATAGTAAATCTGACATAATTAATATGGCATGGTGAATAAATGAAACAATAATTCCATAAATAAACTGAGTATGAAACTACATTAATAGATTTTGTCTTAGTGAAAACCTCAAGGATAATAATAATAACTGATAATGAATAAAGAGAATTCTTATTAATTGGATGTCATGTATCTTTCACATGAAACCATAATACTATTAAAATGGTTTAGTTCTGTGGGAAGTAACCCGTATGATTTTTTGAAACAAACTCGAAGGGTTTTTCGCCAAACTGATTTGTCTCATGAGACCATCTGATGCATCTAGTAGCTATAATGGTCCCCACCCACCACTTCATTTCCAAATATTATTTATACATTTATTCAATACAAGAGAAATATGCCTTTTCAATATATATATATAGAGTAGAGTATACGAATTCATCAATATTACTATAATTAAAACAACTTTCCAAATAAACACCATATGTAAAATGGTATATGGTTTAGACAAAAAACATATCAATGATATAAGATTATGGATATTTAATGTAAATATAATTTCAAATGTAATGTGATCTCAAATGGGCAGTAGGTACACCACATAAGGATTATTAGGTGCACAATACAAAGTTAGTCAGTGCAAATTAGTAGTTGAGACAGGGTCTCTTACCACAATGTAATCGGACGAATAATATGACCAGATCATAATAACACTCAAATGAATCATTAAATATTTCACGATCCATCCTCGAGCCCCATGTCGTGACTACCCCAAGCCCGACGTCCATTGGCCAGGGGCTGGCGACTAGCACCAAAGGCGTAAATCCCATTAAAAGGGAAGGCATTGCCTTTTTATAAGTAAACAAACACAACAGAGAATGCAAGATGAACACTAAGTAAACTGAGTACAAAAGTAAGTGATGGAAAGTAAATTGGTGGCAATACAAACCCAACTGAAAGTACAGTACAACAGTAAAGAAAGCATAGCTGCAGTAAAGTAAACCAGCAACCATTGAGTCATCCTTCGGATATCCCACCTGAAGGGTTGGTACAAATGGTCTCCTCAGCTCCTCGGGTCCGGCCGTCTGCTCAGTGTACGTCCCGCCAAGTGTTCCACCTCTATGTACCATCCCGCTCCACAAGACTCCACCATTATCAGTGTTTTCTGTCGACTGCATCCACCACAACATAGTGCGGGCATATCCTGTGCAGGGGTGAGTATACGGTACTCAGTAGGGACCCCAAGACCCCTGAAGTTCTCCCAGAATCCACAAAGGATAAACCAGAAAGTAAAGATAAAAAAAATTTGTCAACCAAATCTAATTATGTATCTGCCCATACAAATACCTAAGTCATCAATTACATTTCGGCTCCAACTCACGTGCCCAAGTACAGCCCAGTTCACACAGGAAAGCACAACCCAGTCCACACAGGATATCAAGTCAATCACATCATTGACAATGACAGAAAGTCGTGACATAGCTCACACAGGTATACTACTCACGAAGAGTTGTGGGGATGATATATTTACCCTCTGAATCATCTCTCCTTCTTAACCCACGTAGGATCCAAGAATAGAAGTCGTCACTGCTGAACCCTCGTAGGATCCAAGTACAGTAACCATCAATGTTGAACCCACGTAGGATCCAAGTACAGTCATCATCACTGCCGAACCCATAGAGTATCCAAGTAAAGTCGTCATCACTGTAGAACCCACGTAGGATCCAAGTACAGTCGTCATCGTCGTCGCAGTCACAGCCAGCTCTAGGGTTCCTGCACACAACATGCTCGATTCTGGGAGGCTGCACTGCACGAGACAAGGGGTCGATACATAAACTATCACAAAGTCTAGTGTTGATGTATCACAATGTTTATTATCATCAATAAGAACTCAACGTGACAGACGGTGCGTCAATCGGATGCTCGGTTTGAGTGATGTAGGCTTTTCCATCTTAGGGGCCCGTTTAAGAATATGCTCATTTCTATACAGACCGATATCCAAATTCATCTGAAACTTACGTAGAGTATCGAAAAAAAACCATCTCATCGAAAGAGTCATACTTCCACAGATGGTGCGACAACAGGACACACGGTCTTAGAGTATTTCTCGTTTAAGTGATTAAGAGGACCAACCCGTTTAGCCTAGTGGGCCAATAGGTCGGGTTAACCCAGTTTGACGGGTACAACATTGGAGGGGTGCCTGACCAGTCTGAAGGAAAAAACTAATCTTGGCCCGAAGTGGCGCAGCCTGGCTCAGCCTGGCCTGGCGCGGCCCTGCCCGCTGGCTGAGTGGGATCCAAGAGGGGGGGCACGCCCCCCCCCCCCATCCCACCCCCCATTTTCCCGCACCAGTGGCGCCAGGAACCACCACCCTTCCCCAAACTGGCCGGCTAGACTGGCCGGTTTTCTGCGTACGCGGCCCACTTGGGCGGGCCGCCGGTCTTCCAGCACGACACCATCCTGGAGCCGCTATCTAGCTCCACCCGGATAGCCGACAGGCCGGCCGGTCCTCTTGCATGACACCCTCCATGCGTCAAGACTCCTCTTCTCCTGGCCGGCCGACGGGCTGACCGGTTCTTCCGCTGAAGCAGCCTGTGTAGCGGGCCACAGTTCTTCCCACACAACCGACGCGATGGAGTCGGCCTCCTATGTCGCGTTTCCGGCATGGTGCGACTGCATCATTCCTCCACTGTCACATTCCTGGCAAGGTGTGATGGCAACGTTCCTCATTCTCCTTCGATTGATGATTCTAGAATAATTAACCAAGAACAACGGAGTGTTGTCGGGCCATGTTCGTTATGCCCGCACCCTCTGTGTAAAATTATAAAATTTTTCCATATTTAAACAACGATTTCCAATGAGTATGGGGTACGAAAACATCCACTTTCAAGAATTATCCACTACCTCTATAATCGATGTCGAACGTCAGCATCACGGTTGACGACGACGTGAGATAAGGATTCATAGACATCAACAGGGAGCGTCCGAGGAGGAATCGATGTCTCCCCTTTTTATCACGTAGAGAAGAAAACAATGCGTGACGTCGTTGGCGAGTTCCCACATCGTTGTCTCCTCCCTTGTCATAGAGGAAAAAAAGGGTAGAGAATTCAGGGTCACTGAGTCGAAGATCTTCTTCGGAGAGTTGGTGTTCTTCAGGAAAGGAGATGAATCGTTCTTCAAAACTCAAGAGCTCTCTCCCCAAAATCTCAACACAACAAGACTACCAAAAATAAAATAAGTCTTCTCCTTATTTTATTAAATCATTCCATGCATTCAAATTTACAAAATTTAAATTCTAATTCACTTAATTATTTAAACCATGAGTTTTATAATTAATTAAGTGATAGGTTGGAATGTTCTAATGGAGTGAGATATTGAGAGGAAGAGTCCTCATTAAAGAGGAGTTAACAATTTTAAAAGGGGAGGTTTAAGGTTTTTTAGGGAATGTGAAGGGTTTGGTCTCTTTTGGGCACCACCCCACAAATATCCTCACATGGGTAGTTAAGGGCCCACCCCAACTCCCCTATGTAGGATATCACCACTTAGATATAGAATAAAGATTGTTCCAAATTTTTATTCACTTATTACATAATCCACAATTTTTAACTTCTCTTCCCGCACAAACTCAACTACGGTAGAGGTCCCCTTTAGAAATTATTGGCGTTGTGATTTCATCGGTGCCCTCAGATTTCAATTCCTAGAACCAGTTCAAAAGATAGAAAACCTGCTCGTTCGTTTACTAAACGTACCCGAGATAAACTTCGAAAAATTGATTTTGAGAACAGAGTCCCTCGGAAACAAGTGCCGCCAAAAGCCCTAGACTCGTTAAATTCCAACGTATTTAAGAAAAAAAATTTCCTTTAAATTTAAGGGTCTTTACATTACTCCCACCTCAGGGCTTTACATCCCCATAAAGCTACATCATAAAATAGGGAAACCAATGAGGGTAATGTGCATGCATCTGAGCCTCCCGCTCCCATGTGCTCTCCCGGAGGTTCCCGTGCTGCCATGAAATGCGCACTAGAGGAATAGACCATCCACGTAGGACCCACTTCTATCGATCCTTGATCTCCACCTGGTCCTCTGCAAAATTCTTCCTGTCATCGATGTCCAACTCTTCGTTATCAATGATATGCGGCGAGTCATGCATGTATCTCCTTAGTTGTGATATGTGGAAGATGTTGTGAACCCGGTGCAACTGAGCTGGATGGGACAGGCGATAAGCCACATCGCCTACCCTACTAAGAACTTAGAATGGTCTGATAATGCACGAAGATAACTTGTCACCCCGACCATATAACTGTATTCCACATCGAGGTGAGACCCATAAGAAAACATGGTCTCCATCATCGAACTCCAATGGTATCCACTTCCTATCAGCATATGATTTCTGTCTGTTCTGTGCAGTCCGCATATGCTCCTGGATGATCTGCACCTTCTATGTCGTTGCATGAACCATATCTGGTCCTACGAGTGTTGACTCCCCTGGGTCAGTCCATCATAGAGGTGATCTGCATGGTCGGTCGTACAATGCCTCGTATGGTTCCATCCCGATGGTGGAGTGGTAGCTGTTTTTGTACACAAAAACTACCAAGGGTAGGTGATCCTCCCAGCTATGACCAAAGTCAATAACACATGCACGGAGCATGTCCTCGAGTGTCTGAATGGTTCTCTCCATCTGGCCATCCGTCTGAGGATGAAAGGCGGTGCTCAGGCGTAGCTACATCCTAAAAGCCTCCTACAACCCCTTCTAGTGTTGGGAACTAATGCGAGAATCTCGATTAGAGATGATTGATGATGGAACACCATGAATCCGTACGATATCCTAAATGTAGAGGCTTCCCAAGCTCTCTACTGAGCACTGCACTCTGATAGGTAGGAAGTGGGACGACATGGTGAGTCGATCAACAATCACCCAGATGGAGTCGTGTCCACTAGAAGTATGAGGGAGCCCCTTCAAGAAAACCATAGATATCCCATCCCACTTCCACTCTGGGACCTCTAAGGACTGAACCAAGCCTACCAGAACCTGATGCTCCACCTTCACCTACTGGTATGTGAGGCATCGTGAAATGAACTCTGACACAACCTTCTTCATACATGACCACCAATACTATCATCTGAGATCTAGGTACATCTTCTCTACTCCTAGATGTACCTCTAAATGGGAAGTGTGAAAATCCCTCATCACCTCCTCTTGTAATGCAACTCGTACCATGTTACATCCCCTGAATAGGATGAAGTGCTCTATTCCTACAGAAAATCCATCAGGTGCATTTCCTATGTATATCTGTGCACCTTGCATCTCATAGTCAATGTCCCCACGTTGTGCCTCTCTGACCTGCTGAAGTAGTGGAGGAGTGACTGTGAGTGACTGTAGAAAGGATAATCCATCTCTATCCATGAAGGATATCTACAATGCGGCTAGTTGCTCTGTCACCTCTCCAAGTAGCTGAATGCCTGATCTCCTGCTAAGAGCATCAGCTACCACATTCCCCATCCTAGGATTATAGACTATCTCAATGTCATAGTCTTGGAAGAACTCAAGCCATCATTGTTGTCTCATGTTTAGGTCCATCTGCGAGAATATGTAACTGAGACACTAGTGGTCAGAGTATACTGTAATGAGATCTCCCATAAGATAGTGTCACCATATATTCCAAGAGAAAACCACTGCTACTAACTCCAGGTTATTGGTAATGTAGTTCTTCTCATGCTGCCTCAAATTTCGTGAACCATAAGAAATCACTACCCACTCCTTCATCAGGACACACCGGTGTCCGGTCCCTGATGCATCGAAGTAAACTACGTACCCTACTCCCTCCTCTGGAAGCCACAAGTTGGGTGCACTATCAATCACTGCCTCTACTCTTGGAAGCTCTACTGACAACTATCTGAACATACGAAGGTTTTTCCCCTCTTGGCCAATGTTGAAGGTGATACTAAAACTATGGAGAAGTCTGGCATAAATCTCCGATAGTACCCATCCAGACCTAGGAAACTATGCACCTCCATCACGCTCCTGGGTGGCTCCCAAGCAAGTACTGCCTCGATTTTCGTAGTATCCACAGTAACTCCCGCCTCAGAGATGACGTACCCCAAGAAGTGGACCTCTCAAATTCAAAAACAGTCACTTAAAGATCATTCCATAAACCTAGTTCTCTCGGAGTGTGTTCAGTACAACTTGTAAGTGGTAGGAGTTCTCCTCCTCAGTAGTCGAGTAAATCAGTATGTCGTCGATGAAGACTACGACAAATCGATCGAGGTAAGGCGGGAAGATCTTGTTCATGAGACTCATGAACACTTCTGGAGGATTGATTTTGACAAAAGGCATAACCAACAACTCATAGTGGCCATACCAACAACTGAAGGTTGTCTTCTACACATCCTCGTCTCAAACTCAGAGCTGATGATAGCCTGACCTAAAGTCTATCTTCGAGGACCATCAGGCTCCCTTGAACTGGTCAATGAGGTCGTAAATCCTTGTAAGTGGATACATGTTCATTAAGGTCACCTGATTCATGTGACGGTGGTTGACACAAAGTCATAAGCTCCCATCCACCTTCTTTACAAATAAAATCAGAGAAGCCCAGGGTGAAACATTGGTTCGGATGAATCCCTTGCCTTGAAAGTCCTCTAGCTGTACCCGCAGCTCACGAAGCTCACCGGGAGCCATCCGATATGCTGGCATAGACATCGGGGCTGTGCCGATGTACATGTCAATGTAGAAATCTACCTCTCTGCGAGGCGGTTGTCCTGGAACGTCATCAGGAAAAACGTCCGCATACTGATCCACCGCAACAGGAAAACTCGAACTCCGCACATCAACTGCTCCTAGGATGATACTAGCCAACTAATGGGTGATCAGTTTCCCTCTCTTCTGTGTATGTCCATCCTGCACTTTAAAGGCTCCCTTCTCGCTGGTGAAGGTGAACCTGCTCCCATCTGTTCAAACACACCACACTTTGCGCCTAATACTGTCGATCTGAGCATGGACTGTAGATAACCAATCCATTCCCAATATGATGTCTTAAGGCCTCGACACCTCTAAAGAAGATCCCAGCAGATGATCTCGCCTCCTATATTATGTTCACACTGTAGGCAGCAGTGCGTAGTCATCGAGTCTACTCATGTAAGAGTCTCTAGCCATAAGAATTGAGCCAATAGATCTGTCGGAATATCCGAGCTCTGAAAAAGGGCAGCAGCAATAAAAGAATGATGTGCTGATGTGTCCATAAGAACAGAATCATGGTTGGAGTAGACAAAGATAGTATCTCAAATCATCTTAGGTGCGTCGTGGTCGTAGGCCTCGACTACCTATAGCTGAGCCTTCCCCTATCTGCCAGCTCCCTGTGGTCAGGGAGGTCCTCCTGGTGGTGGTGGTGGTAGAGCCTCGAAGCATCGTCCACCACCTACTTCTCGGACAGCTCCTCTTCCTCATCCTCGTTCTCCCTACGGACCACCATGGTCGAACCTATGCCTCTGCCTGGGTGATCCCTCAACCGTCTGCTGATTCTCTGCATGGAAGGCCAGGCAGTCACGAGCCATGTGCCCATGCCCGCCGCATGCGTAGCACTTCCTGCCTCTCGTATGACTGGCTCTTCTGGGTGTGCCCGCACCTCTGAACTAGTATCCTGTGGTCGCCCACATGATAGCCTGGTCTGCTTGGACATCTACTACATTTGTCTACTGCCTACTATAGAAGACTCTGCTACATGTCGCCCTACGATAGGCCTCGTGGATGGTGTAGGCTCAGCAAGGAAGATATCCACAGGTAGGGCTCGCTCCAGTACTTTTTCTTGCATTGGAATGCTGAGGGAGATCATGGAAGCACTGATCTCATTCCTCAGTCCCTGCTCGCAGGTCTGGTCGCGGAAGAATGGGCCTCATAATCTGTTCGTGGAGTAGCGTGAGAGGTCGGAAAAACTCGCCGAGTATTGGGCTACTGTCATGCTGTCCTACTGCAGTTGTACTAACTCTTGGATGCGCACCACACTGAGGGTGGATGAAGAAAACTACGAGCGGAAGAGGAGATCGAAGTCCATCCAATGTATTGATTCCTCGTCGTGCACCTAGTGCATCAGGCTCCACCATCTACTTGCTGATGCATGTAGGTGACTCATGGAAATGATCACCATATGATCTGCTGGTGTCCCTACCAATCTGTATACTAGGACAATATCCTCCATACAATCCTCAGCTGCATGAGGGTCCGTCTCTCCAGGGAACCTGGGCGGCCTCTGTCACTGAAACTGGTGCAATGCACTCAGGCAACGTTCACTCTCTGCTGCTAGGTCTAGTTGTATCAGTGGCCCAGCGGGTAGAGGTACCGCTGGTGCCTCCACTGTAATGGGGCCATGTACCGAGGCCTTATCGCTCAGTGGGCTGCCCTCTCGCACATAACTAGGAACCCTAGCTTGCTGCCATTGTGGGGCCATCCTAAAAAGAAACAGGTGCTCCATGGTTAACACAATATACCTAGTGACCTGACACAAAGTAATCAATAAGAAAACTTTTGATACACTTATGCAATTAATGTTTCTGTGCACTGAGTCGGAAATCAGAAGTCATGGTCCTTGTGTATAGATACATCGGCCACCGCACCAACACTGGACTCCCTGGATTGATAACCACACAGAATACCCATAACAATATTGCTTAACAGAAATAAATTATCAGAGTCCTATGTTTTGTGGTAGAACCGACTCCTTTGATACCAATTTGTCACCACTTGTCCTCGGGGCCAATGACGTGACTACCCCAAGCCCGCCATCCACAGGCCAGGGGCTGGTGACTAGCTCCAAAGTCTTAAATCCAGTTAAAAGGGAATGCATTACCTTTATATAAATAAACAAACACAACAGATAATGCAAGCTGAAGTAAACACTATGTAAACTGAGTACAAAAGTAAGGGCTAAAAAAGAAATGGTCCAGAATATAACCCAACTGAATGTGTAGTACAACAGTAATAAAAGTACAACTGCAGTAATGTAAACCAGTAACCACCAAGTTGTCCTCCAGATATCCCACCTGAATGGTTGGTACAAATGGTCTCCTCTTCTCCTCGGTTCTGTCCATCCGCTCTGTGTATGTCCCGCCATGTGGTCCACCTCTAGGTACCTTCCCGCTCCACAAGACTCTACCTCGATTAGTGTTGTCTGTCATCTGCATCCAACACAACATAGAGAAGGTATATCCCATGCAGGGGTGAGTATACGATACATAGTAGGGACCCCAGGACCCTCAATGGTCTCCCAAAATCAACAAAGGATAAACCACAAAGGAATGATGCAAAAACAAATTATCAACCATCTCTAGTTAGTTATATACCCATAAATATACCTAAGACATCAATTGTAGTTCGAATATGACTCATGAGCCCAAGTACAACCCAGTACACACAGTAAATCACAACCTAGTCCACACAGGATAGCAAGCAAATCACATCATTGATAATGACTGAAATTAAAGACTCATCTCCCACAAGTATACTACTCATGAAGAGGGGTGGAGATGATAGATGTAGCCTCTAAATCATCTCCCCTGCCGAACCCACGTAGGATCGAAGTACAGAAGTTGTCGCTGCTGAACCCACGTGGGATCCTAGTACAGTAACAATCGCTGCTGAACCCACATAGGACCCAAGTACAGTCGTCATCACAACTGAACCCATGGAGGATCCATGTACAGTCGTCCACGCTATTGAACCGATGTAGGATCCAAGTACAATCGTCATCGTCGTCACAGTCGCAGCTAGCTCTAGGGTTCCCGCACACAACACGTTCGATTCCGAGAGGGTCCGCTCCACGAGCCTGGGGTCGATACATCAACTGTCACGTAGTGCAAATTTGATGTATCTCAATATTTTATCTCGTCAAAAGGAACTCAATGCGATAGATGACTTGTCAATCAGACACTCGGTATGAGAGATATAGGCATTTCCTTCCCTAGGTCCCGGTTAGAAATATGCTCATTCCTAACCTAGATGATATCCAAATTCATCTGAAAACTTAGTTATAGTGTCGAAAAAGGACCGTCTTGTCGAAATATTCATAGTTTCGGAGACGGCCTGTCGATCAGACACACGATCTTAGATTTATTCCTGTTTAAGTGATTAATAGGCTTGACCCGTTTAGCATAGTGGGCTGACGTGTCGGGTTAACCTAGTTTGACGAGTCCGACACAGCAGGGGTGTCGAACCGGTCCGAAATAAATACACAACTCAGCCCTGCGTGGCATGACCCAGCCCAGTGTGGCACGGCCCGGCTGGCCGGGCGGTGTAGCCGAAGAAGAACTTGTTCCAGGGAGGGGGGGGGGGTTCCAAACCAGTGGCACCGCCCTTCCCCAAATGGCCAGCTATACCGTCCGGTCTTCTGCGCATGTGGCCCGCATGGGCGTGCCACCGGTCTTCTAGCGTGGCGCCCTCCTAGCACCGTGGTCTAGCACTGCCCGGTTGACTGATGGGTTAGCCAGTCCTCTAGCATGGTTCCCTCCTGGCATCACAGCTCCTCTTCACCCAGCAGGTCGACGGGACGACCGGTTCTTCTGATGAAGCGGCCCTTGTAACGGGTCGCGGTTCTTCCCGCACAACCAGCGCGATGGCTTTGGCCTCCTTTTCCATGTTCCCCACATAGCATGACGACGTTGTGCCTCCTTTGTCAAATTCCCAACATGGCGCGATGGTGTCATGCCTCCTCATCCTTCGATTGCCGATTAGAGAATAATTAAACGAGAAAAATGGAGGGTTGACGAGCCGTGTTCGTTCGGCTCGCACCCTCCGCGTAAAATGATAATAATCGGCCATATATGAAAAATTATTTCCAATGTGTATGGGGTATATAAACATCCAATTTCAAGAATAATACCCTACCTCGTTAATCGATGTCAAATTTCAGCATCGCGGTTGACGGTATGGTGAGATAAGGATTCGTAGACGTCAATAGAGAGTGTTCCAGGAGGAAGAAATGTCTCCTCTTTTTACGAATAAGAGAAGGAAACAAGGTGTACCGTCGTTGGTGAGTTCCCCATGTAGGATATAACCACATAAATAAAGAATAAAAATTGTTCCCTATTTTTATTCACTGCTTGCTTAATCCACAATTTTTAACTTCTCCTCCTGCACAAATGAAACTATGGTAAAGGTCACCTTAAAAAATTACCGACATTGAAAATTCATCGGGAACCCCAGATTTCAATTCTGATCACCTGTTCAAAAGATTGAAAAACCCGCTCGTTCATTTACAGAACATACCCGAGCTAAACTTTGAAAATTGATTTTGAGCACACTGGGACTCAGAATCAAGTGCCGTTAGAATCCACAGACACGTAAAATTCCAAAGTACTTAAGAAAAAAAATCACTTGAAATTTCTGGGTCATTACATATTAAAATGAATATAAATATAATCATGTTATTATATATCAAATGGTAGTATGAATATACCACATGCAAGAAATAAGTGGTTACCATTGAAAATCTCATAGAAACAAAAGTGAGAGTAGAAACCCCTTACGAACATTTTAGCATGGTAACAAGTGTTATTGGGAGGGATCAATGATAGGTAAATGGGTATTCTATTATCTATATGTCTCAAGGGTACTAGGGGGTGAGGCAAAAACATACCCCATTATTAGGAATTAAAAATAAAAGGGCACAACATAGGGGATATTCTTGAACTAAAGTGACAGATAAGATCACATACCTTATACTCAAAGGTGTAATTGATAGTTCTTAACAACCAGAATAATCAAAATTATCTTAATTAATTAAAAATTATAGAACATAATCATCATATAATTGATATATTATGAATTTATTCGGTTTATTAATGGCCTTTTTTATGGTTCAGGAGATTAAATTTTATTGTTTTGGTAGCATTTTTCACTGGTTTTCATGATATGTTTACCTGTATTCTTGAATGGATGTCTGTTTTAAATGTGGATAAACATCAAAAATTGTTAATATAAATTATTAGTGATACTAAATATATATAAAATATCTTATAATTATTCTAGTTATATAACTTTAGGATGACTCATTCGATGAGTTAAAATAAATGATTGGATTTGGCTTGGCTGTTTTGTGCACAATAAACATGTTTTGTATTATTATTCAATATTATGAAGGTTTAAAGATTCTAGAACATTAATCAAGATAAAATTAATATATTATGACTTGATTCAACCATTGAAAAGGGTTCAATTCCCATATTGAAGATAGTAATGAAAACTGCAAACCAATCTTCCTTGAGTGTGATAAATTTAGAAATCTCAGATGCTGTTTTCATTATTTTTATAAAAGGAGGGAAAAGGGAGATTATGATAAAATATTACATTATCAAAATGAAAATCTAGTGCATTAAAGGTAATGTGATTATCATGGAATTTTATGAGGGGGTGAGAGGGGAGAACAAAATAATTGAACTTTGTAGTAGAAATTGAATGAAATGTGATTGAAGGTTTACCTCTTTAGTACTCCTCCTTGAGAAACTCCATAAGGCCATTGTTTTTGGCCTTTTGGTGAGACCAGAAGGTCTTGGACATAGGAAGAGGGCTTCGGATGTGTATTTTGTTGAATTTAGGAAATCCTTGCACTTTAGTGGTGTGGGAGGAGTAGGGGGTGAGGGGTGGTTTATACAGTGGAGGGGAGAAGAGTTTTCTATATTTTTATAATAATTAATTTATTATAACCTCTCAAGAAATCTAATAGTGAGTATTACATGAACAAGAATAGTAATATATTCATGTGAATTAGAACCAATTAGTCTTACATCAGCATATAATCATCAACGACTCAATAAATTATTTATTTATCATTTATCGTAAATTGTCGCATATTACTAATCATAAAAATTTAACATATTTCAGAAAAATCCAAAAATTTCACCATAACCATTTTTCAATGTGTAGATTATAAAAAGAAGTCCATTTTGATGAATAATTTTCTAAATATTATTTATTAAATATTTATTTAAAATAATTATTTAATCAAATAGTATAAAAACTTAAAATAATCATCTTCATTTTTAAGGTGCCTAAATTCATTTCTACCTTCAAGGGAATATGTAACATTCATAGGAGACATATAACTATTCATTAATGTATGTTACTATTCATAAGGGTTGGATACTATTCATAAGGTTATGTTTATATAAATCGAAAATTATGTTAATTATCATAGACTCTAAATATCATCTGGAACACAACGGTGTATGTCAGATTTATAAACTTCAAGTCACTAAGTTAGAAAAATAAATTTTAGTGGCTATGTTATGGATATATACTATAAGTAACACTGATTGTTTCATTATAGGCTCATTGATTATTGAAATATAGGATATAACTAGAATTTATTTTAGAGAAACAACCCGTGAAGTGTTTGGGGTTCCCCAAATATATGGTGATTACATCTCGGTGCAGATAGTGGAATGAGAAGCATGTAAAAAATTGGAAGTATTCCAGTAAAGAAAATGAAAAAAGGAAAAATCATTCCAAATACTACTAAAACCATCCTATGTCCATGGTTGCCAGATTAGTTATAAAATTATTGATAACTATGGAAATTTATAGGATGGACCCATCATGGGATCATAATGTTGTTTTAGAGGAGGACAACAATACCTACTAGGGATGCGGATTTTTTAATAATGAATTTTATTAATATTAAGGTAGATATGTTACATCAATTTTTCAGTATCAATTTCTAAAAGTAATATGTTTAAATAATGTTTGAGATATTTTTCCAAGTTGTTCTTAATTATATGCAATATGAGTGGATCAAAAAGCAATATTAGATATCAGAACGTTTAATCAATGATGGGATAATTAATATAGATTACTTATCCATACTTGGGATAATATGGCCAATAATTTTGAATATATTATCAAGGAAAATATGGATATAAAGTTAAAAAAATCACAATGAGACATATATTGGGTGATTACTTCCATTAATCATAGATCTACAAGTAATGAAATTTTGAGTTCCTTCTTTGTTTATCACAATTATGTTTTGACATTTTCGTTTACCCACATCTCCATAAATGTTATATTTAAAAAAATGTAATTTTTAGGGAACATACCACCATTAATATAAGAAAAAAATAATTCCCAGTGAAGATATTGGGGATAGTGTTTGATGTCATCCATTCATCATCTCATTGGGATGTTAGAGAAATACATCCTTGAGTCCACTGTGTGTTAGTTCCCCTAGAGAACTAGTTGGGTGTAGTGTATGAAATCATAACAACACATAGAATTTTGTGGATCAAAGCCCAACTATTTTCATAACCTTTTGTTGGACTCCATTGAAAATATTCTATCTTAGACTCCCATAAGTTATTTCTATTAACTAGATATCCTATGAAAAATTTGTTTTAATGATCCATGTTAAATAAATTTTTTTTCATTGAAAAATTCACATTACTTTATTTAATTCATTATTAATTAATTAACCAGAAACATTATTCCAGATATATTCTATTTTCCAATGAGTGATCTCGATGTCCTCTAGGAATAATCCAAACTGAGACCATAATTTCTAAATATTATCATCAGAATTTGCATTATAGGAAGAAAAAAACATTTGGGTTAAACATTTATTATAAAACAATTTATCATTCTATACTACCATGAAATGTATAACATCATCCTAATCTTCAATCTATGATATGAAATAAATAACATCCAACTGCCTCCTCAAATGGGAAACAAAATGCATAAAAATTTAGTAGCCTAGGAATCTAGACATTTAATTGATTCATTCATAAAAATAATCCCATATTTTATTACAGAAATGGTAATCCCATAATCTTCCCTTTCCATCATCTCTAGTCTTTCCCAAAAACTTATGATTATACCACCATGAATTCCACCATCACAGGTATCAAATAATTTTACAACCTGGGGCCACCCATCCCATTCCACATCTTCCATACAAGGATCATGCATCCATGGATCATATCGCGTCACATAAAAATTAAAACATATAACGAATACACGATCAATTAAATAAGAAAGGTAGATAAAACTAGTAAATAATATATATATATAATAAGGGATTCATCATTCAAATAAAAATGGCTCTCACCACCACAAATACAAGATTTACAGCCATTATAAAAAACCATGCATTCATGGTCCAATGGATTATCTTTATTAGGACAATTTGTTTTTAATTAGTAATTAATTAACAAATTTATTATTCAAATGTTCCATTTGTTGATTTACAAAGGCATAATATACCATAACCTATCACAATTATGTAATCGCACAACCATAATAAAATTCATTTTTTCAATTTATGATAATATTGATCTAAATTAATGTGGCTCGTTTTTTCTTCAAAATTTCTACTAATTAGATATTTGTGTAATTAATGACTTCCATGAACTCATGGAATACCATATTTTAATTAAAAATTCATATTTACACCAATTTTATTACAATAAAATCATATGAATCGTCATATTATTAAAAATGTGACTTCATGTTAAATATCCAATTTTTATTCACAAATATTGGTTTAAATATTTGTGAAATTACTTTAATTTCAACTTGATGAACTAAAAATAAATACCAACATGATAATTAAACATATCATATATTCCACCGTCTCTAGAATAATAATATTCAAACCGTTATAATGAGATTAAACAAAAAGAAGTGATCAATATCTAATTTCATTGTTAATATGGTTCAAAAATTATTATGTTAATTCCACTACCATACAAATATGGTAAAACATGATAAATTTATGATTTAACATAAATAAATTAGAATATTAATGAATCTTATACTTTAAATCATTGATGTTCTTCTAAAAAATTATAATGATGACATCTGATCACATATCGCATGAAGAATCTATGATACCCATTAGGATTCATGTCATGAGCACAACATAAATTAACAATAACAATCCATTATAACAAGGGAAATCAAATTAAAAACCATGGAAAAGTGCAATTGATGAAAATGTGATTAAATGAAGTGAAACCGATAGAAGAAGTATTTTGAACCCATATTAGATTTATATGGATTGATCTGTAGGAGTCATGGATCAATACACATCAAAAGGGGATTCAAAGTCATAGAAAACTACTTTAGGTCATTTATGGAATGATTAATAATTTTTATAAAGTTGGGATTTAATGTAATTTTGGTATTTATAGTCCCACAAAAAAAAAGTGGACAGTGGGGAATATAATGGACCATTCCATAGAATTTTCTGAAATGGGGTGCTCTATTATGTAACATGATGGAAAACTCCATAAATTCCCTTAGTCAAAGAAATTACATAACTCTATGGTAAGATCCAATAAATTTGGTTCTAGGACTATAATGATGTCTTAAACACAACTCCATAATACACCTTCAATAACATTGAGGGTAATCTATAGCCCATTCACATCGACCCAACTATACCCTGATTTCCAGTATCCTAAAAAACCAATACACCTTGACTTCCTTTATCCATACCCCACAAACAATAAATGATATATATTAATATACCCCTAGACTTACTCTCCAATGACCCTACAAAATATCCATATCCAGCAACCAGTTCCATCAACACTATAATGCAGTGAATCTCTCTACACCATAGCCATTCCTGTAATGGTCCGGCCGTAGAAACCTAGAGTTGGTGATTTATTACATATCATTGTCATGATACAAGGAAATCATGTTCTGAAAGACCGATCTATTTAGTTGTCTTGGAAATATATTACATTCCTCAACTTCAACTTACAATTTCAATCATAAAATACAGCATGGGTAGTTCATTGAGAATACCATTATTCTATTTCAGCTTTACCATGTATATTAATCATCACAAACTTCATATAAATCATGGGAAAATAAAACATAATAAGGGGTGAGCCCAGATTCTCATTATGGGTAATCAATATAGAAGAAGATAACATAAACAAAAGGCATGGTGATTAATTGAAAACACAATCCTTTACAAATAATAATCATGAACACTTTATGGATGAAATATGAGAAAAGTAAATAATGTCATAATAAAACATAGCCATGGGTATTGTACTAGTCGAATAACTAGATGAACAATCAATATTATTTTTATAATGGCGGAATGTATAACGCTAGAAATTCTGAAACATTTTTTCAAGGCTTGGCCAAGACATCTAAAAATGATTAAGGCCTCGTCCAAAACCATATGTCAAATTTGGAAAGGCATTGACCAATTCTCCATATAATTTTCTAATGAGACCAATATATGCATTGAGGAGCTATAGAGGGCTCCACCAATCACTTAATATGTTTAATACATTCCTCATATGAAATGGTTGAAATATAATATAAACATTCATATTGAAACTAGCATACGAAATGTAAATACTTTATCCATAAAGCATGAATGGTATAAAAATAACACATCCACAAGGAAACATATCACAATACCTTCAATACAATATGGAATATTTGTATGATAATCAATGAAATTCATAAAAGTTTAAAATCAATCAAAAGATGTTGACATAGATGAAAATGATTTTTAAAACTCAATGAGAGAAATATCCCTTTTTCATAAAAACATTTTAAAGTCACAAAATTCAAAAAGGAATAAATTTAATGGAATTTAACAATCAAAGTGTCCCATAATCATTTGAAACTTTTTAATGGAATCAACATTTTAAAAATATTCATGTCCATATAAATAAATCCTTAAAAAACTATTTTGAAAAAATGGACGTTCATGAGAATGATTTAGAAGAATAAATATTTAAAACTTATAAAATGATGTTTTAATAAAAGTTCCCCATAAAAATAATCCACTTGAAATATCTGTTATGAAACATGGACATTGATAATAAATATGTCCTAGTAATAACATACCCATATATAGTCACGAATAATAATGAGGTTAAGGAATTGACCTTTACCACGCACATTCCTTTGGTCGAGGGTAGGTTTAACCTCGTGTATAATGACCATAGTTAGTTTTAAAATTAGATCAGAACCATATTCATATTTATTATATCATACATGATTCATTTTTTTCTTTATAATAACGATTTAAAAATTATGTCCATTTTAAATTAGCATTTTTGGTAGTAATCGCTTTCTTTATCGTACATTTTTTAAGTTGTTCTTCAGGATCGTATCATTTACATAAAGATTTTAATACTTACAGAATATATAACATGATTTTAATATGAAATATATTTATATTTTAAATATTTATAATAAATAGATATATGAAATGGAAGGCACCATTTATGGAGACGGTAGGCCATATGTACGAATAAACGTTGTTTCTGTGTTCATATTGTATTGATCAGAAGTAAGTGAAGAAGATATATTTAAGTACGTACATACATAAATATATATATATATATATCCATTAGAATTATTATTTCATATATTACATACTTATTAATAATATATATTTTTATAATCATCATTGAATGGTGAACGTGGGAATCAATCTCATCGCGTCGTGGAGACTGTACTCCGCACGTATGCACGTATGGTGATTTGTCATTTATTGGATGGATAGAATAAAAAATATGGTTATACCATATTCAAAATAACATCACAACATTTAGGGGGAACTAGTTTTATTATTTTTTTATGGAAACTACAATGAATGAGGTATTGGAAGATGAAAATAACTTGGAAGAGGGTGGTGAAATTATTATCTCTTCTTTGGGTGTTTCCTATAGAATAGATCAAAAGGGATACATAGATTGTATTTTTGGTCATAATAAGGACTCCAGGATGATTTTAGAGAAGTTTTTATAATATTTTGGTAGGGTTTGGCTGAGAAAAATGGCTTTGGAGTGTGATTTTGACAGATGGGGAAGTGCCCTTTTATAAGAGGGGTGAGGGTCACTATAAGAAAAGATTAAAATATTAATTTATTAAACAATAATATTCATTTTATAATGGCTCAAAATGAATTTATTTAAATCTTTAGGGGTCATGGGTATATATTCTATTAACAAATAGGTTGTAGACATGTTTAGGTTACCATTTTAACCTTATCCTTTAAATTTAATTCTTAGTTAAATAATTTAACTTTTACTATGTAATCTTTTATTCATACTCTACATGTATAATAAACATAATCTAAACATCCACGATAACCTCAAGTGGTTCATTAATGTAATATATAATATCATTTAATCCCTTTGGTTGAACCATAGATTTTTAGGAATATTATATCTACCAATAATATAGTATTTGTTTTAATAACTAATTTATGTCAATTTTGACACTATTTGTTATTTAGTTTTTTTAAATGTCATAACAAACTTATCAATTCATTAAAAATATCTAAACAACCCTTACATGATATATTGACATATAAAATTATTTTAATTCATCATAAGTATAAATTTTCATTTATTTGGATATTTCTAATGTCAATTATTTTAATTGTTCATTTATAATATAATTACTGCATCATCATTGAGTCATAAATAAATTAAATTGGTTAATGTCTAAAATTTATAAATAAAATAATATTAGATAGGACATATATTTATATTTCTAATTAATATTTATAGCTGAGTTTATATTGGGTTTAACTCTATATAAAAAATAGTTTAGTTATCGAACATTGAATTTAAGACATTTAACCTTTTATTTAAATAAAATACTATAAAATGTCCAAATCCAATCCAAGTGGACCAAAAAGAATAATATCTTATTCTTAAGGTTTTTTGGACGAATTAAAAATATCCAATAAAATTATTACTTGTTTTAGAATAATAATAATATCATTTTCACTCTTAATTACTCTATTTACATTTAACCACGGTTAAATAAAGTCAACAGTTACTATTGATCAAAAATTATTTTCATCGTTTTGAACAAAATTGTACTTAGTTATATTAATTTAATCTCTTGGATTTTTTAAATTCAACTCATAGAGGTTGTAAAATTATGTTTTATGCAAATTTTCCAATGCTGTTAGAAGGTGTGTAAAAGACAGTTAAAAGTTCAATAAATTTTTATATATCTAAACATATTATAAAATTACTCTAATGAATTACATTGAAAATATATAATTATTATATATATATATATTTACATAAAATAAATGAAAATAAAATAAATAATTATTTAAATAGAATGTTGTTTTTAAATAATAATGCAGTGTTTTTCACTATTCATAAAAAATGTATGTTTTCAGAAATATACCAACACATTATCCGAAGATAATTTTGATATTACAAATTCAAAAATGAGGTCCATTTAAACAAATTAAAAATATAAATGTTTCATTTATTAATTTCAAATTAATTATCATTGTCAAAACCAAAAAGCATATTTTTTAAAAAAATATAAACTATCAAAATATTGACTTGTGATTATGTCAAATTTAAATGTTAAATTACTTATGATGACATACATTTTATAAAATGTTAAAAATAAAATCTAATTATACTTTAAAATCATTCAAATTCATAATTTATCACTATAAATTATTTCAATTAAAAAATATGTTTTCAATTAAAACAAAATATTTTTCACTATTCATTATATTATGAATATTATCAGAAATGTACCAAAAAATTACCCAAACTAATTTTTTTGGCCCTCTTATAAAGAATAATTTAACTTCACTATATTGAATATATAAAAGTGTCAAATATTGGATTTAAAAATGGATCTACATTAACAGGAGGAAAATTTGTTTTCTTAAATGCCTCTTTTATCATAAAAATTAAATTGTTATTATATTATCTCTAAGAAACACAAAATATGAATGTTAAAATTATATAAGATATATAAAATTTAAAATGAGGTTAATAATATTAATAAACTTATCTTTTAAGGTCTAGTTTGGTTTGTCGGGGTGTGCTCAAACTATGTGTTGCATGTAGCATAATATAATGAAATACATTGAAGAGATAACATAGTATGAAATAGTGGGGTGTTAAATTCTCCCCACCATTAATAATTAGTTTCATCTCAATTTTATATTTTTTTTCTAAAAATGAAAGGTTAGAATAGAAAAATAATTTTTTGGAAAACCCACATCAGAAATTGGGTTAACAAAATTTAGTCTTAATAAGAGGGAAAGGGAAATGAAAAATTCACCACTAAATTATGATCTCGGTTAGGTGAACATTGAATTTAATTAGAGAAACATAATTGGAGGGAAAAAGTAAATATTTATAGAGAGGGATTGAGGTCATCAATCACAAACAAGTGTAAAATTGAGGGCCTCAAATCCACCAATCTAAGAAGATGTAAAATATAATTGGTTCAACCAAACATATGGTATTAGGGTAACGCATTTTTTTTAAGATCCCTTATCTAATGTCTAAGAAATAATTTATTCGTAGAATAAGTGGAATATATATATATATATACTTGAAAAGTACAGTTTTATCCATTAAGAAATTCCTACCACAAACTCACCTTTCACTACAAAAGATAATATAATTCAAAAATATTCAATTAATCCTAATCGAATAGGGTTACAAAAATAATTAATTTATAATTAATTTGGCAGTATATTTAACAAAAGTACATTGTACAAACCCTGAAATCAAGTATCTAGTGGTAGGTGATTCACCCTTGTCTCCATTTGGTTAGGGGTTCAAGTCTCACGGTCGTGCCAGATTTGAAGTGTTGTCTCCAGACCTCCATGTTTTCCTATATATAACAATCCAAAAATAATCATAAGAAATTATTTAACCTTAACAATAGTATCTAATGTAAAAAATAATCGATTCCACCCTTTATACTTATCCGAAATACATCTTTCCAAACTCACATTCCAAAATTTTTAATGATGGTAAAGACAATGAATATTGTTTTCCACATAACAACATGTGAATACCATCATCATGTATACCATTAAAACATGATAACACCTTGAATAACTATAAAACCGTATTAATTAAATTAATTCCCCCATATTCCTTAAATAATTCTGGATATAATCAAAACCATATTATGGTTCATCTTTATCTCAACCATATATTCTCCAAAAAAATTACCCGCTATTCAGTCACTTTTCTTAGTTCAACACAATCTCAAGTCATTAATGAAATAGTACTACAATACAATCCTTTTATACTCTAAAATTATTATAACATGTACGTTATTAATACAGTACTGAAATAACATAGTACATTAATTACAATATAAGAACACTAATCATTCCTCTTCATCTTCGGTAGTATAATAACATGATTATTATCTAATAACAACATTTGGGTTATACTATGATGATTTGGAAATTGATACACATAGTGTCCCAACTCTTTATAGATGAATCATTGTACATTTGAATCCTTTTTATTTCCCATGCAATCACATACATGGTATCATTTTCCACCACAATTAAAAGGAATTCACGTTGCCTTCAACCATTTACCAATGTGATTCTTTCCACAGTTATCACATGTTGGAAAATACATATTTTCCCACTTCCCTTAATCCATCTTTCACTCATTCATCCTTTTATTCTATTTCTTCGCTTCAAATCCATAGGACTCATAGAATTCTTTACTTATATTATTAACACATGATCCTATTTCTTCATATTATGAGAATACATGGGAGACTATTTTCCATTTTAATGATGGAATAATACCATGAAAGATATGATAATTCTTAATCTTATGATCATTTGTATTGTTGGAATTATCATTACTTATACTATGAGCCATTTGTAAACAATGACATACACTAGGTTTGTTTATGAATCACAATGTATTGTTCCAAACATGTATAATACCAAATGTAAATTGAAAACATTATTCATATAATATAAAATCATAAAATGTTTCTTTGAGGATGTATTTACTCTTTAATCCTTCATAATGGATTGTAATGAAAATGTGAATTATTCTATGCATATCCTACAGGAGTGTCATAAACAAGAGTGCAGCATGTACCATTGTTGTGTACTAGGATATCCTAGTTCAATCCTGAAACTCCTTGTCGGAGTCTTCACTCCACTGTACATCTGTGCCTGGGACCCCTATACTTGCTGGAATCCATAAAGGGATGTATTGCATAGAAAATACACAAAATCAATACATTACCATAATTATAGGAAGTTCATCTATACTAATCATCAAATACTATCGTAGGGTATTGTTCTCTAATTAGATTTTTTTCTAAATTTCGATACAAATATTATTGAAAAACATCCTCAAATTCCAATTGTAATGTCCCATCCCAAGTTACCTAGAGTCGGTGCTTTAATACATAACATTGGAATGATTCAATGAAATCATGTCTCCAAATATATATTAGTTTAGTAGTCTTGGAAATAGATTACATATATCAACTTCAAGTTACAATTTCAACCATAAAATTCAAAATAAATAGTTATTTGAGAATACCATTATTCCCATTTAGTTTAACCCTACATATCAATCATATTACATTTCTTGGAAATTCTGGGAAAATAAAACAAATAAAATGGGTGAGGACAGATGCTCAGTAAGGTTATTCAATTCAGTGAAAGATAACATCACAAAATATCAAGGTGAATAATTGAAAAAACACGCCTTGACAAATAATAAACATGAAAACTTTATAGAATAAATATTAGAAGATTAAATAATGCCATAAAAAATAGTCATGGGTATTATACTAGTTGTATAACCACATGAACCATCAATATTATTTTCATATTGAGGGAATGTATAATGCCATACATTCTGCAAAATTTTGTCAAGGGATCGTCCAAGATGACTAAAAATGATTAAGGCCTCAGCCAAAACAATATGTCAAATTGGAAAAGGCCTCAAACAATTCCACATCTAATAGTCTGATGAGACCTACCAATGCAATGAGGAGATATAGCGAGCTCCACCCATCACTTACGTTGTCCAATACATTCCTCATATGAAAAGATATAAATATAACATAAACATTCATATTTAAACTAGCAAGCATAATGCCAATATGTTATCCATATACCATGAATGGTATAAAAATAACACATCCACAGTCAAACATATCTCATAAACATTAATAAAATATAGAATATTTGTATCATAATAAATCAACTTCAATCAATTTTAAAACATATCAATGGATGTTGACATAGATGAAAATTATTTGTAAAACACTTTGAGAGAAATATCCCCTTTTTAAAAATAAATTTAAAAGTCACACAATTTAGAAAGGAATACATTTTAAGACATTTTCAAATCAATGTTTCGCATACTAGTTTGAAACTTTTGAATGGAATTAACATTTTAATAACATTCATGTCCATATAAATAAATCTTTAAAACCCCATTTTGAATTCATGGACATTAATGATAACGAGTTAGAAGAATAAATATTTAAAACATTTAAAATGATGTTTTAATCAATGATTCCCAAAAAAAAATACATTTGGAAACTCTGTTATGATACATGGATATGGATAATAAATATGTCCCAAAAAAAACATAACTATAAACAATCTTGAATAATACTGAGATTGAGGAATTAACCATTACCATGAAATTTCCCTTGGTTGAGGGTACGTTTAACCTCATGTATAATGACCATATTATGATACAAATAATACCAGAACCATATTGCTATTTTTTATATTATACATTATACATTTATGACTATATATTAACCATTAAATAATGATTTTCATGTTAAATTAACATTTTGGGTAATAATCGCTTTCTTTTCCGTACATGTTTTAACTTTTTATTCGTGATCATTTAATTTAGATCAATATTTAAATACTTCAACAATATAAAACATGATTTATATATCAAATATATTTAGAATATTATTAATTATAATAGATATATTTACAAAATGGAAGGCACCGTTTAAGGAGAAGTTAGGTTGTGCATACGCATAAACACTATATCCGTTTTCATATCATATTGAATAGAAGTAAGTTAATAAGATATATGTAAGTAAATACTTACATATATATATATATATATTTTAGAATTATTATGTCATATATTACATACTTATTAAGAATATATATGTTTATAATCATTGTTGAATGGTGAACTTGGGAACAAATCTCATCGCATCGTGGAGACGGTAATCCATACGCACATGCGTATCGTGAATTTGTCATTTATAGGATTGATAGAATAAAGAATATGGTTGTACCATATTTATAATAAAAAAAATGTATGTAGGAGGTACTAGAGTTATTATTTTGGTTTTGAAACAAGAAATAAATTGGTAGTGGAAGACGATAATAATTTGAAAGAGGGTGGTGAAATTAGTACCTCTTCTTCAAATGTTTCCTTTTGAGTTGATCAAATGAGCTCTATATTTTGGCTTTCAGATCGATTTAAGGACTCTAGTTTTATTTGATAGATTCTGGGAGGATATTTGGGTAGGGTTTGGAAGATCCAAATGGCGTTGGAGGTGTTATTTTGAGATAAGGCGATGTTCCCTTTTAGAAGAGGGGTGAGGGTCACTTTAGTGAAGGATTAAAATATTAATTTATTATACAATCATATTCGGATTATAATTGTTCCAAATGAATGTATTTTGATCCTTATGTTGTAATGGGTCGAAATCCTCTCAAAAAATAGGTTTTAGACACGTTAAGGTTACAATTTTAAACTTGTCCTTTAGATTTAACTCTTAGTAAAATAGTTTAACTTTTATAGTGTCTTTATATATTCTTACACTATATGGTTAATAAACATTATATAAACATAAAATATAACCTAAAGTGGCTCATTGATTGAATATATAATATTATTTTATCCCTTTGGTCGAACCTTAGTTTTTTGGGAAAATTATCTCAACCAACAATATAGTATTTGTTTTGAAAACTAATTTATTTGATTTTTGACACTATTTTGTATTTTTTTTAAAATTCATAAACACATTATAACTCCAAAAAAATTAATATAATCAACCATAACATGTAATATTAATCTAAAAAATAATTTTAATTCATCTGAAGTTTCAATTAACATTTCTTTCTAAATTTATAATATCCATTATTTTCATATTTTATTAATAAGGTAATTACGACATCATCATTGTGTCATCAATAAATTAAACTATTTAAGTTTTAAAAATTATAAATAAACTACCATTATTTATGAAATATTTTTTTCTTTCTAATGAATATTTATAGTCAAATTTATATTTTCTGTAACCATATATAAAATGGATTAGTTATCAAACGTTGAATTTTACACTTTTAACTCTTCTTTAAATAAAATATTAATAAATGTCCTCATCTAATCTATGTGGACCAAAGAGTATAATATTTAATTCCTAAGGTTTTTTTCTTCTAATTACATATATCCAATCAAATTATGACATGTGATAGGATAATTATAATATCTGTTTTACCCTTAGTTACCGTATTTAATTTTAACCGCGGTAAAAAATTCAAAAGTTAATATTCGCCAAAAATTATATTCTCTTATTGAATGAAATTTTAGTTACAGATATTCATCACATCTCTCAGATTTATGAAATTTAACTCAAAGAAGCCGTAATGCTAAGTATAATTAAAATTTTCAAATACTCCTAGAAGGTGGGTAAAAGACGGTAAAAAGATCAAAAAACATTTATATATCTAAACATATTAAAAAATGGCTCCAATGAATTACATATAACATATATAGGTATTATATATATTTTATAACTTAAAATAAATTTAAATAAAATTTCAGTTTTAAATAATAACACAATCTTTTAACTATTCATCAAAAATTTAAAGTTTTCAAAAAAATACAAAAAATTTACCATATTCTAATTTTGATATTAAAAATTCAAAAATGAAGTCCATTCTACCAAATTAGAAACATAGAAGTTGAATTTATTAATTTAAAATTAATTCCCATTGTCAAAACAAATAAGTGGGTTTAAAAAAAAGTAAAAACAATCTAAAGATTAGCATGCATTTTTTTCAAATTGAAATGTTAAATTACTTATAATAACCTAAATATTAATAATTGATAAAAATATAATCTAAATATACTTCAAAATAATTAAAATTCATAATATAACACTATTAATTATTTCTATTAATAATGTTGTTTTCAATTAAAACATAGTATTTTTCATTATTCATCAAAATATGAAAATAATCAGAAAGTACCAAAAATTTATCAAAACAAAATTTTTATTACTCTTTTATAAATAAGAATTTAATTTCAATAAATTGAATATATAAAAGTGTCAAATGTTGTATTTAAATAGGGTTCCCTATTAAAAGGTGGATAACAACATTTTTTAAAAAATACATCTTATATCCTAAAAAATGAATTTTTCTTATATTATGTCTATGAAACATAAAATATTAATGTTAAAATTATATAGGTTATTTATAATTTTAAATGTGGTTAATAAAATTAATAACCTCTTCTTTGAATGGCTAGTTTTGTAAGTCATTTTTCACTCGAACTTGGTGCTGCATGAAGCACGTGTTATTAAACTACTTTGAAGTGATATCATATAATGAAATCTTGTGGGGTTATAATTCCATTTTTGGTATTTGAAACCCCATTTCTTGAAGAACTATTAAATCTTATTAGAACATTTTATAGTCTCCTAAAACACTACGAAATCCGGACATGAATGGATGTTAGTATATAATCCTTTACATAAAAAACAAGTCAACTAATTCTCATTCATGAGAAATAAAAACCAGACATTGAAATGATGATAGAAAGGGGTCATCAAGATAGTCACCTAGAGAGATACATCAATATTATCTTATCATCATAAGAGATCAACAACCTCAATTTCAGTAATAAAATATAATCCCATGCAATAGAAAATTCTATCTATTAAATTACCTTCCAAGGGAGATTCCACTCATACAAGAGACAATCCAAAATAAGAGGCAATATAAAACTCTCTCATAAAACATAAAATTATCATAAACATCAATAAAATTTATAACAAAAGAAGATATAAATATAAACTAAATAACCATAAAGAGTCAGTATTTTTGAATCAAATACCCAAGTCCTCTCCTCCATTCTTCTTTATATCATCAAAACATAAACCATAGAAATAGAACATTGGAAAAACCTGTTCTCTAAGATTTCCTGAATCTCCATAGGCCAGTCCTAGAATATTACATAGTCATCAACATCAATATCTCCCCAATCAATGATGTTTTATTTTTTATAAATATAATGATGAATATATATGTTTTTCATGAAATAATGTATTTAGATGATTTTTCTAGAAGTACTATCTTTTATGCCACAGATCCAACATGATCCAACACATCATAAGTCATATTAAACTGAGTAAAAAATATTCCATTCAAAACCAAACCTTCTCTTCACATGATGAGGAGTCACCTTCCAAAACATATGATCTCCAATGTAAAACTACAGAGGTCTCAACCAATGATATGTATATAATTTATGATGATTATTCATTTCTTTTATCCTCTCATGTATCACCAAAATCCAATCTATCATATTATCCAATATATCATCCCTGATAATTACAAAATCTATGACCTGAGTCTAAAATAATGGAGAATGGGAAGTTCATATACACAAAGAGTTAAACTGATCTATACAAATAGTAGTGTAAAAACTATTATTCAATGAAAACTAGACCAATGGAACGTGCCTCATAATTGAACCTCCAAAATACAGGACACATGAATGCAACATGAATTCAATATTATGGATATTCCACTCTGTCTGGTCATCTCTACATGGATGAAAAATTTTGTTAGGGAATAAATATGAGCTAATATAATAGTGGAAATCTATTCACAGCCTTTATGTAAAACAAATAACATGATTTGAGATGATGTATACTTGGAAATATAGGGTGTATCATTGTATCCAACTAATACTACCTAAATAAAAAACAACTGAAATCGGTTCCCAGTTCACATTAAATTGGGATAATTTCATCAATTAATCCACTATATCTCATATAGAAAAATATCCTCTCTAAACTAGAGATTAAACAGAAATATGCTCCATGAATTTCCCTCCCACTTCAACCGAGGAACACCTAATTGATGATAAGAAAAATCAGGAACATGGTGCTTATGCATCACCTTCTATCAAACCTAACATAGAGAAAAAAACAATTGAAACTACATGCTTCATCCCAGGTCACCAAAAATGACCTCTCAAAGCTCAGTACAACATTTTAGTGCTAGGTTGTACCACTAATTATGATCTTTAGGATTAAAAGATAACAATCGCATGAATACCTAATATGATGAAAATACATACCTAAAACAACACATATTGTTTAACATTATCTAAACAACAATCTTGGTAATCACTAAAAATAACTAGATCCTTCTAGAAAACAATCTCAAAACACCCCCAACATATATCTACAAAATATTTCACCAATATGACTTCATTTTCATATGTAAAAAACAACCTTCACCTCAAGACTCTACTATACCAATATGAATCACTGAGTACTCTTCCATCACTCTCCAAGAATCTCTAGATTCAGCTATCACATCTGTACATGACATAATACATAGCCCATCAGCTACATCATTTCTATTTCTTGTCTTATAAAAATGTCAACATATTAATCCTTTAATAATTTAATCCATTATCATTATTTCATATTCATGTCATGCTAGAATAATTCTTACCCAAGTATTTTATGATTGGAAAAATTCACATAATTATCATCGATGATATTATTTTAAAAAATAATTTAGATAAAAACAATTATTTCAAACACGAGATCATCAGTGGCATAATTATTCTCATAGGGATCTAACTAATGATACCCAAAAAAACTGGTATCTACTACATTATTATATATATGACCTTAAACAAGAAGCATAAATTAAAATATCAAACAATAATCCCTCTTCGAGTTAACAAAAAACTAGTGTGATGAAATAATTCTCTTTTAGGTAATTTAAATATCTACTGAATTTTTTCCCAAAAGATTGTGTGATCCATACCAATCTATGCTCTTATTAGAGTTGAAAATGAGAAAAATCATATACTAATATAAAATTATATCCAATAAGAGTAAAAAACATCTCACCAATGAAAATGTCTTAGGGGATACCCAATAAATTTCTAAATATTTTTTAAAGGATCCATAGGAACTCCTTTTGGGAAAACCACATTACCTAAGAATTGATCTACACGGGGCTATAAATCACACATTGAAAACATCCAAAATATAAAATGATGAAAAAAATTACGAAAAATGGAACCTATATTCTATATATATAATCCTCATACATGGATAAAACATGTGTTTTATCATTTAAAACAACCATGATCTTATCTAGGAATACCATAAAATATTTGTTCATGTATCCCATGAACACTGCTAGAGATTTTTTTACACAAAACAAATTAATAACGAAAACTTATTTCCCATATTTCAATCAATAATATGTCAACAGAATATCCTTCTTTTCACTAAAATTTTATGTTATCCAAACCATAGATCAAACGTTGGGAACCTACATCCTCTCATTAGTTGATAAATTAAATCATTTAATTGTGGAATATTAGATTATTTCATCACTATTACATGATTAATGTAATGATAATTAATAAAAATACACAAAATTCAATATGGCTTCATCATGAACATGAATGGTTCACCCCAAGGTGTCATAATCAACCTAAGAAAATTTCTAAAAATAGATCATTGATTTGTACTCATAGCTCCCACAATATATAAAGAATCAACATATTTAGAGACAACGATATAGTAGAAATAACAACTTGATCTCAATCCCAATCATGGTTTCATGTTTAGGGGAAACACTAAAAACTTCATAGGAAAGACATCAGCATAATATTACATGACCCATGAAAAAATAATCTATTAAACCTCTGATGAACCCAGTATAATATTTCCCACATAGGGTGATAATGATGGAACATGTCTCTCACCCATCTGAGTGTCCCTTTAGTCAACAAAAAATTTCATTTCCCCATCATCATCATAGAACACAATATTACCCTAGAATTAATATATCATATCCATCCCTAAATACAAAAAATCCATGTGTGTGATGTTTTTTTAAATATGTATCCATGAATATTGGATGTATCCCCAAGAATAATTATTCCCCAACACAAACTCATAGTCTCTTTATACATTATAATGTTGTCCCGCCCTCCAACTGGTGTATTTAGTTAAAATAGAACTAAAACACTCTCTACCTTAATGTCCTAATGCATTGAAATGGTAGGTGTTATGAAGGAATGTGTAGAACCTGAATCATACAAAAATTATCCTATCTTTATATCATACATAGACTACGTAGAACATTGTTTGGATTCCCTAAAAATAAAAACACCAAAGAATGATGATGTCCACAACCTGCTCCATGGACTAACAAAAATTGATTTTGAATAAATCAATAGATTCACTCCACCATCATAATATGAGAAGAATCATTGGTATATAATCTTCCTAACATTTCACATCAATACTAATCCTAGATTGGAATACCATACTACTTCTTCACCAGTTGAAACTGCCTCAATGGGTGAAACTAATCTGGAACACTTCGAGGACAATAAATACATACAATTCATGTGTAATATCTCCTCTGATGAACATATACCTCAAAAGGGAAAATAATTCATCTAGTCCATTGGAAAAGGAATGATAGATTCCGCCCAAATTAAAACTGGATAATGATTTGTATGACCAGCCCCTCAATAACTAAAATATCTCTATTCTAGGAAATTATGAACCCCCTACAACAATTCAGATTCATGATGAATAATAATGAATCCCATTTTTAATCATCATGTTCCATCAAACATCCTCTAAAAAACCACATCCCCCTAAATACCTTGATATAAATCTATAACATTAATGGGGTGACATTGTGCAGGATATCAAGATTCAGTTCTCCCTTAAAAAGTATTTCCCTAGACTCTACATCTAGAAATAGTTCTTAAGAATATAATATAAGGGTCTTTAAATGGATCTCAACCTACCACACACTAGAAATACTCGATCAATTTGAATGATGCTCCTGGAAACATAATAAATTCAATTTCCAAGAAAATAACACTTCTGAAAACATATCTAATAATAACACCCATGTGATTGCTTTCTCCTCACAATAAATGTTTAACATGATCCACCACCTCATAACTACCCTACATAGTATTGTCATAGGCAACAAAACCCCATGTGCTTTTTAATCATATGTCAAAATAAAATATATCTTATCCTCTGCAAACCAATCATATATCACTTCATCTGAAATGGATCCCTCATACTTTTTCAAAATCTATTTAAAAAAATCTAATAATGTCCTTATCTAGGTATCATCATCATCGACCTCTACTATATGGAGATTTCACGGAACAACATGTTGAACATATTCAATGAAACCATAGAAAAATATCAACCTAAAGACATTTTATAAAAGTAGAAAAGATTATTATAGACTCCTAATCCATGAATATGGAAGTCTTAAAATTAATTTGATAATTATTTTTTTGTCTTATTTTCTAACATAACCCGTAGTTTATACTTTTTGAAAAATTGTGAAAATAAAAATGATGCATGTTAAATTCTAATTAATATAACATGTATCTTGTATCTCTTTTTTTAGTAGGATTATTAACCTTAATGGATCATGCATTAGATCATAGGGGGCCTAAATACCCATTTCACATCCAGTATCCTATGTTTACATTGTTTACCAAAAAATATATGACATTGTTTCCCTGAATACCCATGTAGTCCAACTTATTAGATACTCCAAAATCCATGTTATACCTCATTATGAATCTTTGATACTAATCTATCACATCTCACTCCCCCAATTAGTAACCATTCTAGGTGCACGATGAGGGATGTAGGATAGTGACAACATGATTCCCACCTCTAGTAAGTTCTGAGTTAGTGAATAGATTCGATTGTATACGAAATATACAAACGGGATGCATTACCCTCCTTGAGTACATACATATAAGAGATATAAGAAATATAAAATGATTAAAATATACTTATCTATATAATGAAAATCCAATTTCATACTTTTAATTTCATACAAGACTAACAGAACTAGAAAGAAACTACTTGTACATAAATATAATGATGGTTGCTACCAGGATGCCCATATTGCTCCTAAATAACCATGATCTTGTCATATCCGTCCTTATATCTGAATTTCTATTGATGATATGAAAAAATTATTGTATATGTATGATGAGATTGAATGTATTCTAACTAGAATCATACCCATAGACTCTCATGTAATAGACAAACAAAACATGATAAAACATAGTGACCACCAAGTGAAAATAAATAGCCACCTAAATTGGTATAGAATTTTCTAAACCTACACATATTTATATCCCAATAGGTTTTACAAAAATGGAATCATTTATAAATGTAATAAATCAATAAAGTTAGAAAGCGACCCCCACACATCTAGTTTTCACTCTTCCGCAACATCTCACATATGGATCCATATCTTTCTAAAATAAGCCATGATATATAAACATGGTATAAGTATAACAACATAGAACATGTTCATCAAATCATCACATAATCTCCACCACATCAACATATCGTAACTGTGATGATTTCCATAGAAACCTCATCTTGAATGATGGGTATTAGACATTGTGTATTATACCACAATCTATAATAGTATGTACACCATGTATTGTTGCTTGAGTCATCCAAAACCACACACAACATACCTTTAATAACTACTGAGAAACTATATACAATCATTAATTTGTATGAAATATCCACAAGTCACTTTATCTATATACACTAATATATGGGGAAATAATCCATTGTGAATATCATCACATAATAATATCAGTAGATTAGAGTGGGACTCTGGGGGATCTCATCCATCCATCCTCCAACAAGAATGTTGGAGAAAACCTCCTCATAGATTCCACTAGGTTGTAGAATTACTTAAAAAATATGTGTTTTGGTGTATGAAATCACAAATCATGCATGATATACTATTTATCAAAAACACAATTTAGGTAATACATAGTCTTAGATTCATCTGAAACTAACATTTGTATGACTCCCATCTACAACGTATAAAAACTAGATATACTGTAAGCACACAAGAATTTTTAATATCCATTTTAAATTAGTTTATTTTAATTGAAAATTTCAATTTATGGGAATTAATTCACAATCTATTATGAAACCATCAATATTATACTGTATTTACTCCATTAACAAACAAGTTAATTCCATTCCCTCCATGGTTAATCTAAACTGATACCACATTTTCTCATGAGTAACATTATCATTTTCGTTCCAACAGGGAAGAATGTCGTGGGTTAAGTATTTATTAAAATTTATTATTATTATATAATTATAGATACTCAAAAAAATCATTGTAATCTGTAATCAATCATATAAAACCTTGAACATCAAATTGTATCATTTAGTGGGGAGTAGATGGTAGAAAAAATTAATAAACCTAGTCATATGTCTATTAAATAAATTCATTTATGAACCAGATTCATAGACTTCATTACAAAATTATTAATACCTCTCAAACCCATTTCATCACTTATGGTTCCATCCAAAAAAACCACATGCTTATCAATTTGTGTCACTGTTTTATAGGCATCAACATTTTGAACATACTCAAGATTCACCACTAATATCTCATTTGGTATTCCAATATCATCCATTCCTAGAGCATATCACATCACATTACAAATATCAAATCAAAATCGCATTGATTGAGTAAATCAAACATGAATATAAAATAAAGAAATCTATTCCCCTAAACAAGAGAACTATTCATCACATTTAAATGGGTTCTCATGACCCCATACACAATGTGATCAGCCTCTATAAACAAAAATCCACACATATTCCATGTTATTATCATTATCAAACAAAATGTGGTTTTATAAATATTAAATTAACTGATTTATTACTAATTTACTCCAACTATAAGAAACCTACGGTGTCAACTATCTCATGATACATAATTATGTAAAATTTCACTTAGCATACAACCAGGTTCATCAAATTTTGAGGATAACGATTCCAAATTAACATGCCTTTTTATTCTCTCCATCATTTACCTGCATTATATTTTTTTCTTAGTCAATTCCATTACCTCATGAAATAATATATTCCAGTTCAACAAGAATAGATGCCCCAATTAGATTACAATGAAATTATAAGTCACATTATAGTATTAAAACTACTTATTTATGTTGATATGAAAACAAATTACTTATTTCAAGATTAAAATTATCCACCAATATTCAAAGTTTTTACAAAAATAAACTAAACATAAAAACATTTAAAAAAAGAATATAATAGATAAAAGACTATCTAAAAAATGAGGGAAAACTATTATCACCGCATAAAAAAATTGATCACTATCAAATTTTGTTATCAATATGGTTCCATATTTATTAGGTTAATTAGTATTCCTTGCATAGAAAAAAAATTCTATTTTTTGTAAATAAATTAAAGCATAAAAATCCCTCATACTTCAATCTTTTAAAATTATTGAAATGGAAATGGAATTCCAAAGAATATATATGATCTCTTCTCTTATAAACAATGATCCACTGAAACATCGTTCAATAGAAACACTATAAAATGAAAAAAAAATCAATTACAATGTTTTAGATAAATTAAAAATTATTTAAATGGAAAGGTGTGTAAAATGAAATGAAAAATGATAAAATTATAGAAAAAGGATATAGAAATCAACTGGAATTTCCATGAATTTATATCTTAGAGACATAGACTAATCTCTATTGAAAATGGTTTATAATCTATTGAAAATATAAACTAGGGGGTCTTGGATTAAATTGGATAATGTGGAAAAAATTAATGTTTTAATGGACATGGGTTATTTATAGAACCACAAAAGAAAGGACCCTAAAACATATCATGTGATCATACCATTGAACTACTGACATGAGGTACTCTATGACGCAGAATGAGGGACCACTCTAAAGCTTCTCTGGGTCAAATTCTTGTTTGAGTTCTTCTAGTTGAACCTATTAAAGTGGACCTAAGGCCATGATTCTGTATTAAACATTATTACATAATACGCCTTCAACAACATGTTTTCCATTTTGTAGATTAGCCACCACAGTGTAGCAACATCCTAATTGCCAACAGCCTCAAAACCTAATAGACCATAACCTCCTAACTCCACATCATAGAGTTAACCCACCAAAGAATTGAATGAGTTGCATCCTACCTCCATGGAATATCCGTGGATAAAAAAATTTAGCCTAAAATTTACTCTCTTGGGAACCTATACCATATCTAGATCCACTACGCCGCCACAACCAACACTATAGTGAAACGAGTAGCTCTATAGCTCAACCTTTCCATTTTTTGAGGCTGTACATAAATTTTCACTAAACACACTACAAACATCTAAGAAACTAATCTAGGATCCTTCAAAACCCATAACACATAATGTGAAGGTATAATGGTATCTAGGATAGTAAAATAATTCTAAATAAAACGTGGTTTATATTATGATATATGTGTAATAGTGTGAAAATTTATGTCAATAAACCCTACCCTTAATTTATGAATTCAAATAAATAACTCGAATATCTTATATAAAAACAAAATATCCTAATAATCTACTTTAAAACCTTATTCCTATCTATAAATTTTTATTAACTTTATTTAATACTATCTTCTACTTGTATATTAGTTTGTCATTATCAATTTTCAATGGAAACAATGTGTAATATTGAGCATTTTGAACTTGTTCCATAATAGATGTGTTGTTATACATTAATCTACCCAAGTAAATATTTCATAAATAATAAAATGTACATTAATTTTTGATATATAATATCTTAATAAATTATTATTTCTACTTATTATATGTTAAGTTATAGTTATTATAGAAGAAATTGGTTATTGTTATTTGTTGATGATTTTATCAAAAAAATGATGTATCTTATTTAATTAGATTAATATTAATGTTAAAATTTGATAAAAAAAATAATTATTTTTTATTTATATCATACTTAATTTATAAATAAATTCATATTTTCATAAATGATATATACAGAGACACGTAATTTTCCATGCAAGACTTTGAAATATTACAAAATATATTTCTAGCGATAGTCACTAAGAAGATGAGTAATTCCAAGGACTGATGTTCCCATTATTAATGTTATAAAAATATTGAATGAATTTTTTATTTCACTTCCATAATTGTTTAATGAAAATGAGATAATTAATAAATGGTTGATTTGGTTTGAAATACGAGACCAATGTTCTGACCAGATTATGGTGTTTAACCTAGTTGTGACCAAACAATGAGATGACAAGGAACATTCAAACCCCTCAATCTCTATAGTAACATTTATGAGAATTATTTATCTATATATTTATTTCATATCATTTAAAAATAAATGAAATTTTTTATATGTATTTTTATAGTTAATTCAACAAGGTTATTATCATAATAATGGGATTCACTAGTATGATCTCTATCCCTCCTCTGTTGAAGAACCTATACGTTGAATGAAAAAATGTCAGATAGGATTGGAAGATAACATATTAAACACAATGGATCCACCTCTATAATTTTCAATCATGTTCTTCACTTTAAATCAATACAAAAAAAAGGTAGTTGTATTTAAGTGTTTTTTGTGTTTTTCTTAATTGGTATTTTAATATATCAAATGTTATTATTTAATCTACACCCCTGATTTCAAACAATTGAAATAGACTAAGTATTGAAACATTTTTTCAACAGATGATGTATTTTCTGATTTTGTTATTCATGATTGTTTACCAATAACACTTGACCAACAATCATGACACCTTTGTTCTTGTGCATTTCATCACACACTCTTTCTATTCTTCACTATTCGAACCACAAGGTTCCTAGTTCTACATTGGCATAAAACACCAATCATGATCAGGCCACCAAATTTTTGGTGGTTCAAAAAAATGTGAATGGATTTGTGACATAAGTGTATATATGTGACGGTTTTAGTGAATGGATGATCCGTTCACTGATTTTAGGGAATGTAATCAATGTTTGAAGTATATTGTCTAGAGTATTGTGAGAGGTATGTACAAATTCTCCCAGATTTGTAGTAGGACTAAATTTTTGGCCATTAGATGGTAAGAATCCATTGACTAGTGTTATTTAAACTATATTTGGATGGGAATTGGTAGAATATGAAAGGCATGTAGTATATGTTTTCATGAAAATTGGATCCGATGTTTTAGAAAATTACCCTACTGAACTCTAAGTAGTATGAAGAAAACCGAATATGTAGCAGTCCTTAGTGGTGGTGCAAGGGTTTGGTTAAAAATAAAGATGACACAACATGAATTCCTCCCTCACATTCCATGTATCCCTTCTTCAGATATAAAATCATTTGATGGGTTATAGGATTGGTGTCACCATGTAAGAGAATAATAACATCGGTTGACCACATGGGAAACAAACAGGGTGGATCAACAATTCATATACCATAATACATACCCACGGTGTCTGAGTACACACACACACGGCCCATAGACATGGATCGGTCCCCAGATAGGTGGGACACACCATGAGGTCCTCCTACATTCATTATGAACCTACATAGATGAGACTCATGTATATGCCGGAGATGTGGCTAGGTAGCGAAGTAGGACCCCACACCATGTGGGCCCCCTCACACATCTTGTAATACTTATTCTCTACAGTGTGATCTTTAAACATCTGTATCTTCTTTGTTCGAACCTGAATTTGTAATATGAGATTTCTACCCTTGGGGTTTTCCATGTAGGACATGATGGTTCCCACAGAAGAAGCTTTCAATATATGAAATAAAATAATCTAAGTTTGGAATGCACTAAGGAGAGACCTAATTATAGAAACAATAATACATAATAACCCTAGCATGATTGGTTTTACCCTTCAACTATGTTGGGTAGCGGGACTCCTCAATTATAATAGTAGTCTTACTATCCATATGGGTTGTTTAGAAGAATTACTTATACATTGTACTGGGCTTACACTGTAGCTAGGTAGCTAGTTGTGTTACATGAATAAAGTACCAAGATTACCTTCCAGCTTATCTAGGAAGTGGAAATTCTTAAGGATCCTACTGAGTTACCCTCCAATAGAGCTGGGAAATAGAGTTCCTCCACATTCCGGTCTTACCCTATTGTAGGGATAGGATGTGGAATTCCCTGATGACATCTTACATGAATAAACATCTTTCCAGGATGGGTAGTGGAGTACCTGGATGACTCACGGGGATTACCCTCCTATATGAATGGGAAGTGGAATTCACTGAAGAAAATTCTGACAGTAACCCTCCAGTAGGGCTAGAAAGTGGAGTTCAATAGTGACTATCATAATAGGAACCTCCAGACGTACGATGTTAGGATATATTTACATAAAATTTATAGCTCGGGCCTATGTAGCATGATGATGAAAAGCGGTTTGATGTAGCCTTGGACTCCCAATGGTGAGAGAATCTTAACCCACTAAGACACGTTATTATGACATGTCCTAAAACCATGTGGGTGAGTTAGTGTCTCCCAAAGATGATAATATCAAGGTGTGGTGATCTATGCACTTATAATTATGTGTTCAGGATAGACACATGAGGTGCTGGCCATTATAGATGACTTTACATGGAACTGTGGGATACTCTTCTTCTCAGGATGAGATGTGAGAGGGATATCCCCTTACTATCTCATTTGGGTATCTTTGATTGAGCATGCATATATATATATATATATATATTCATTCTACTTCACTACCCACTCATTGGGTAGTCACTCTCCTTCCAAGAGAGGCAAAGACACATGGGGTATGTCGTATGCTTTCCATGTCTAGCTTCTAATGTTGGGATGAGTCCACTCTCCTATTATAGGTATTGAAGACTCGATTATCTTTTCATCTTTCCACCATGTTTAGTTCCTTATGTTTGGATGAGTTCAATTTAACAATCTTATTGGATTGAGATGTACTCTTTTTATATACCTTGTCCTATGTACTTATTCACACTTTAGTTGTATCTCATGGTGCTCTATATTCATCTTTTTAGGGTGTTCAACTGTGTATGAACATACTCAACCCTTTTTGGGATTTTCCTGACACGTGTCATGAATTTTGAAGATGGTGGATATGTTGATAATTTCATCATATGATCTTAGGGGAAAATCATGGTTGGGCCGCATAATGTGATCATATCTTGGGGTAAAATTTATAGGATCTCTCATTTATTTACATTTTTCCAAATCTTTCAGGTTGTGAAATATTTTAGTTTTGGATGTGTATTTTTTCCCTTTTATAATTAACTACACACCACCATACTTCAATAATTTTCGTGATCCAGGCATATTCTATATATTAAAAGTTGTTTTACATCCTTAATTTTATTCCATGTTTACTTTTTCATTGAGTTGGTTGTGTGTGTTCATACAGGTACTTTTGAAATGGCCTTCCTCAGTTAGTTATCCCTTCAGCACTTGTCATCACACCCTAGAAAATTGAGGCAATCAGGGGGAAATTGTATCTATAGCCCTAGTTTGGTTTGTATCATGATAATATATTTTATAGCATTGTTCATGTAGGTGGTTAGGACGACCCTAACATCAAAATTACTTTTTTATGGATGAGTATGGTAATTCATGCATTTTTTTGGAATATATCATTGTAAAATAATCAAAATGATAATATTTATATAATTTTAATATTGGGAGTCATATTTTAAGATATTTTAAAAAATACTAAAGAAACAACCTGAAAATAATACAAATTACATTGTAGAGGTGGTAGTCCACACATCACAAGGCTTACAATTTCATTTCAGGATGAATGAGAGGTAAAAGGTTTATGCTAGTATTTTATCATTATTATATTAATTATATTATATATTTTCCATTTATTCTTTAATTTTTCAAATATAACCATTATAGATAGGTGTTCATTACAAACTAGATGGGGTCACTTAATGTAGATAGTAGTAACCACAACATGAGAAAAAAAATTTATATATTCTTAAAGACAATTTTGGAAATTGGATATTTTTAATTAACCTATAATAAAGACATTTAATTCAATTATATAGGAATAGAATATTATATTTTTCAATTTAATAATTATATTTAAATAATTTGGAAGAAATTACCCATGTTGAGGACATAGGATTTCCTATGGATGACTCCTTAGAAATGGATGTTGTAGGATAATCTATTATGACTAGAGGCTCATGGATAAAGAATGGGATTCAAGGGTTAAAAATTACATTTTATAAATGGGAAACTAAATTTTTAGGGTAGTTTGGAGGGGTTTTTAAAGACACTTTTATATGTTTTGAGAATAAATATTTGTAAATATTTAATTTTAATATAAATAGAGCATATTTTCAATGGTCATCAAGACTCTAAAATAGATAATAATGGTTAATCGGATGATATAAACATCTTAATGCCTCAATAAATCATTTTAACATATGTTTAAAAAGTGTTTGTAATTATTATTCTCTTAGATTTTTCATATTTACCCCAATGGTAATTGATGATTCTAAATATGAAATCAATTTTATTAGATAAAATTATTACGTTTAAGAAAACTTTATTTTACCATTAGCCCATATAAAATTTAAAAATCAATTTTTATAAAAGAATTTGTTTTCATTCTAAAAAACATTGTGTAGGATAAAATTATCGATGCATTTAATTATCATTAAATAAATTTTTTTTAATATGAAAATAATAAATGTTGTGTTCTATTCAACTAAATCAAAAACTATATTTTTATATAATATATTATAAAATAAAAATACCAAAATTTTTTTATTGAATAATATTTATTATTATAATGCATTAAAAAATAGTTTTATTAATTCATAATAGTATTTAAAATTTAATATTTTTATTCTATGGCAGTATTTTTGATCAATTAATAGGTTTTATAAACTTAATGAACTTTTATATATAATTATATTATCATAAATGTTATTATGTTGATAAAAATTGTATTTTTACTATTCACATACAAATAAACTATTTTGAAAAAATAAAAGAAATATTACTGATCAGATTTGTAAATTATAAAATAATAAATTATTTTATTTTTATCTTCTTCAAATTTTAAAATTATAAAATTTATTTTAAAAATGAAAATGAAAAATAGAATGAAAAATTATTGTATTGAAAAATAACATGTATCGACAATAAATGTTCATAATACCAATTTCTTGAATAAATAATTTTAATATATCAGTTTATATATATAAAAATATAATATTAACATAATAATAGATTGAAAGTGTTTGATTTAATTATTTATCACATTAAATAGTTATTTGAGGATGAAAAATAATATTTTAAAATGTAATAATTTTTAATTTATTATATACCTTTTATTTTTCTAGTGGTTTTTTTATTTATAATAATGATCCTAAAATATTTCAGATTTTATTATATTTTTTTCATTTAGAAAAATGTATTAAAATAATAATTATATAAGTACAATACGCAAAACAATTCATATTTTTACATAGTGGGTGACAATTGGAAGACACTCCCAATTATCATCATTAGTGTCTAGAAAGATCATTATGTAAGATAGTGTACCTTCAAAATCACCACAACACATCCCCATATCACGAGTGAGAGTAAAAAAGGCTTATCAGCATATCCTATCCCCATTGATACCAATCCATCACATGTTAAATCAAGAATCAATTTACTGAGTACACATAATAAATCACAATCAGGGATCCCCCTATTTTTCTAACATGATTCCCATAATGAAATGTAGAGTTGTTACATCATCATCATTAGAGTAACATATCATAAACTCATATAGAGTTAATGAAAATTTCATTAAGTATAGGTGTTAATAATTGAATTTTTCTATTAGTCACATCAAAACATTGTATATATTTCTCAAGACCCAACCCACTAGGGCATGCCTAACCTATGGTTGTACAAGTGTGACAACTCAATACCTCCTCCAATAGGTTAGGGTATGGAGACCAGAAGAAATATGAAATATATCACCAAATGGAGGCCTTATCCAATGTACCATTATATATGAATACATCTTATAATACCCATAAAATGTTGAATGGAAAATTAAAATTGATACCATTTTCCAAAAACAACATCAATCCCACATCAGAGTACGTCATAAGAACTGGAGCTCATAAATCCCAAATACAGTGCCACCAAAAACATGGAAAATATGTCCAGCCTCATTTGTAAAGGGGGAGTACTCTCAAATTCAACATTGGTTCCATCAATGATATGTCTACATAGCTATGATCATCCTTTCCCTGATCCTCCTAGTCCACCATCAAAAAGGCCTTTGATGTGCATAAGACATGGCATGTTCGGTAATATCCAATATAATGGGTAGTATAAAAAGAACAAGATGGACATCTAGAAATCAATAAACATAAAGAATTAAAAATGTAGTCAACTCATCACAAGGTATATCAATATTCATATGACACAAATATATAAGAAAAAACAAAACAAGATATACTTTTTTAGATTTCATGTATCAATTTAGTATCAACCATACTTGTACAAGCAAGGTTCTTCTATATGCATCAAGGTAACACTTGTCTAGGAGTTCTCATTCCATGTGTTATGATATCATTTATGATGCTCATCTGAGAGTTCATGCAAATCATGTTATTCCAAATAAGTAAATAATGGATTTTGAAGATCATAAAAGAAGAGAGGGTATCACACCCAAAATTATAGGGTGACACAGAAAACCCAATTTTAGAATAAGCCATTATTAATGGGATCCTATGAAATAAATTATAACATAAACCATATATGGTAAAATAGCTAGATAAGGGTCCAATTCCATAGGTATATTGGTCATGATGATACCAAACCCTCAACATTGGGAAGAATAATGAATGATATAGGATCAAACCCCATTTTTCACAGAGGGTCACCATGAACTATATCTAAGAATCATCTCAAGGAGGATCAATATAATATTAAGAGGATGTAATGATCCACTATAAAATCATAGGCATTGTCCCTAGAAATACATTCAAAATATATTGGAATATATTAAAAATGTTTGAGGTGAAACCACTATGATTTTACCATATAATAATTTAGAAGAATAAGATCTCCAACTTACACTACATGGAGTGCACAATGTTCATCAAGGGGAAAGACATGTGTCTCTATAATCGTGTAATTGGCCATGTCATTCCCTTGCACAATATTCATTTCTACAAAATAAAGGTACATACCATAGCTGTAAAAAATGTGTAGATACCCTTCACGAACATATCATCCCATTCTAGCTAGACCATGTAGCAAATCCCATATCTATATACATTGGTTGTGTTTGATTTGATTTCAAATAACGAGACATGTTCCCCTACAAACTATATTTTTGTGTCACATAATGTCCTGGGATGGTATTTGGTGTGTGATTTATGCTCTTTCACATGTATGTTCTGATGTACATGATGTGTTCTATCACTATATAGATCGTGTAGTGCCACATGGGCCCGTAGGAATGATCGACTTAAATAGATTGATCCTTCACACATTGGTTACAAGATGTGTGACATGGTCCCCAAAGTGTGTAGAGACTCATTAATCATTGGGGTTTTACTCTTTATAAACGCTGAGTTGGTCCGATAAAATTCAAATGACATGTGGCTCCACCACATGATGATTGATAATTAAATCCACATAAAAACACATGCAAACTCAAATAGGTGACTACACTTTATGCCTTCTTAATACTAAAATCAATGTGGATATGATTTTTCTATAAATAATTGGTGTTTCATGCAGTGTCACTCATTCTATCACCATTTCCGGTTCCACTATAATTTTCATCTACATTCATAGATCTGTGTTTTTCCAGCCTTATCATCACCAATGTTTGTGTAATGTCTATTTAATCCACACTGAAATCTTTCCTCACCACACCATGATGTCATCACTTCACCAACCTGCAAGCCACAAGTCACCAATATGTGATCTTGATCCATCGTCATCATCTTCCTCCTTGATCTCATTGTCGATAATCAATATAATCAAATATAAAGTATTTATTGTTCTATATATTGGACATTAAAGGATCTGTTTCTATGAATTCATTGAACCATCAGCCAAAAGGAATTCTAGTGATGAACTCTATATAATGTGGGGGCCACCAAAACCAAAAACAATGACAGATTTAATTTATCCATTTTTTATTTTCCTCAATTCATTTTAGTTATAAAAATTAAATATGAAAACCAATAATAAACTTTAGGAGTTCTTTATCATTTCATAATGATAATCTCAAACACTCAAGTCCTGATCAACTCACAAATCACTATGTTGGTTTATGTGAATAAAAATTGACATGGGAAAATCAAACGGGGAAAATAAATCAATTGAAAACAATACCCTACTTCGGGTTTGGATCGATCGTTGATGAAGAATGAATCTAAATTTTCATCTTTGGAAAGATCCTCGAGCTCTGTTGCTGAAAAAAATCATCATTCCATCAATCATGATCCTCTATCTATTATCATTCTCTAAGATAACCTAAAATGATTCCCCACTCAATCTCAAGGTTATGATATTAACCCATTGAGTGGGTATATCTTTTTATATATAGATAAGTTTTAGGTAATTTTATCATAATTAAAAATTATTTACATATTAAATTACTAATCGTCAAAAAGAATCACACTATCAAAATTATAATTTACAGAAAGGTTATTTCATACATAGGGTAAAACCCACATTCCAGATTCAATGTTGGTCTCAAAAATCCAATATGACTCTCCATTTACTATTTATTCCATAATTGTTTAATAATTATACATTTGTTATATAATATATTTATTATTTTTATTATATCAACATTAATTCTCATAGGGCCATAGGATTTTCTTATATCTCATTAGATGGATCTAAAAATATTCCTGAAAACATTCCAAAATCATACAAGAAAAAACTGGCTTGTTTCATTATCCCTGTCATAATAATTTTCATCATGACTAGAAAAAATTATACTGTAAAATATTAGGGTATTAACATCTAATATAGGTCTCTCATTCTCTAGTTCCCTCTTACATATTATCTTGATGCAATAAAACACACACCAATGGAATAAATGACAAATGGGGGATATTATATTGATTATTCTTGATCAATATAAAAAACTCTCCAATGTTAGATCCATCATTGATTTCATGTTCACCCCATTATATATAATTCAATGAGAAGATTACATACCTCATCAGCAACAACACATGACTGACATAATGTACCTAATATATCTATGGTAGTATTTCCATGTGTTATTCCACCTCACTAAATATTAAACATATCTAGAAATGGAAAATGGACCTTAGAGGTAACATATTTTCCCTAACACAATCTCATTCATCTTGAATGTAGGGATATCTCTAATAACACATAATATACTTCTATAAATCCAAAGTCTTTTATCATTATTCAATAATTTGATACTAACATAAATGGGTAGTCCTTATATAAATATGGATGAACACTCCCCTTTATATACATTGATTTCACAATTTCTAGGCCCATATACATTGTATCCCATTGGATCCAACCTATACAGTGATGACCTACATGGTCTGCCAAACATGAACTAAAATAGTGCTACACAAATGGTAGAGTGGTTTGTGACATGATATTTAAACTAAACCAATGGTATAACATCATCCCATCTATTTTCTCAAGATAACATGAATTCTTGTAGATTGTTCTACTGAACCTGAATGGTTTAATTTACCTTTCCAACTGTCATTGGATGAAAATTTATTATTGGGTACATCAAAGCCCCCAAGCCTCTTGCATCTTCCCACAAATCGATATGTGAAGAGAGAATTAGAGTGTGAATAAATCATTGAGGGGATTAAATAATGATAGAATATCATCTACACATATAGGTGTCCCAAACACTATACTAATATTTACACTCAATGTGAAAGAAAGTAGTTCAATATTGTTAGTTAGATTACGATCACATTGATAGTGTCATGACCCCTCTCTGATCGTGAATGCTCTAAAACAAAATCAAAAAATATATCATCCCACTTCTACATCCACATGAGAAAATCTACCTCCTCCTATTGAAAAGTGATACATGAAGGGTTAAACATATCTAAAATCTACAACATCCTTCAATAACCAATCCCAAATCCAAAGGTTCTTGGTATATCTGCATCCCTCATTGATATATTTATAATAGAATGAAACCACCTTTATGCCTCCTATCAGAATGTAATTGGTTTAACATTCATCCATAGAGGGATGAAATTCTCCACGCCTTCATAAAATACATCATGAACACATGTGGAGGTTATCTAGTCAAAACATATATCACAATTGATTTCCCATAGATGTTCCTCACCAACATGTTAAATAAGAATGTTGTTAGAAAAAATAGATTAAAGATAATATGCACTATGTTATTACATATATACCAACTATGTACAGACCATATACTCTGTCACATCACTCACCAAAAGATGATGAAAAAAATTCACTCTCAGTATCTACTACTATGAACATACTCTTATGTATATATCAATATAGAATACCCTTACCCTTTTTAGGTAAATGTTCAATACCGTGTTGGAAAAGACATGTCCCTAAATGTGGAACTCCAAAATAAAGAACTGATACATTGAGAGTTTACCATAAATATGGTTCTCTCATATGATGTAAACAACCATAATAAAGTGTTCCATGTGCACCAAAACATACATGAAGTACACATTGATGTCATCTTGGATGAATAACAATAAATGATTCAATAAGGGTCAAAGTATCCAAATTATAAGTCTCAAAAACAACTATGGGGAATCCAACATTCCAAATGGTATCACTATAAACACAAATAAAACATATTAGATGTAAAAAAGATACGTTTGGTTCATCCTTCTCTCAAAACTAGAAGTAGTGATATCATGCCACATGGTAAAACTACAAGGTCCTCATTTCCTCAACTTGTGGGAGAAGATGACATTGATTCCTGTTAGTGAAAATTCGTATATTATAATCTCCAGGTTTGGGTTAATTAAATCCAAACCTATCCTCCCTTCTCTGTAGATTTCAACAACCAAAACAACCTCTCTCGCAACAATATTGGGTTATCTGATATTATAATGAAGATATAAGGTCATTCCTATAGTAGGTATTAATATAAAATCTAGTAATGATAGGGAGATAATCTTGATGAATCCTATAGGAGGACATATACATACTCCTACATCACAGTAGTAAACTAAAATATCATATAATCTATTGTACCAAGGGTTATAAAATCAATATGTAAATATATTAATTATAGTCTCCTTCACATGGGCTGATCCTACTCTAATTAGGATCACTTCTTACCCAAGGATAAAAACACAATACCTTGACTCTAATTAACATCAAACATCACTGGTAAAAGTTAACTGAGAATTGATTATATAGAACCATCCAATAATAATGAAAACAATATAGGGTATCACTACGAATATATAATTTTTTAATGAAAGGCTCCCTCTCCCCCTGAGCATGGTCAAACTTCCAAAGAGTTTGTGATAACCGACCATATTTACTAGAGCCTCCAAACAAAACAATCAATCCCTAGACCAAACAACAGTTTATAATTATCATGATACATATATATTAAGAAATGGTTTTCTCATTACTGTGTCTATACAAATTGAATCTAATATAGAAATGACCTAGATCATACCTAAAATTACTCCCAGACACTTTGTTTCATAATTATGTAGTTCCCAAAACATCTTATTCCCTTGACCACCAACTCTATCAACTTAGTGTGGACCACTTGGTAATGATGATGGAAAAAAATCAATGTTCCTGACACATTTCAATGCTTTTCATGTTCCTCATTCATTCTAGCCACCCAAAAGACCTCCCTATTTCAACTATCTTCTATTACTGGGAAGTATCTTGATCATCTATTTTGAAAAAATACGATGTGTATGAAAATATCATGTTATATGTAAACTAAAAATAAATTTATTATAAATCCAATTCAATAAAATAATGTGTTCTCTCTATGTTATTTGTGAATAAAAAATCCTTATATACCGTGACCTATATGGAACTCAATATATAATTGGGTCATTCTTTCCTACAATCCCAAGTGATTAATGACATAGAATATCATGATATATAGTAAATCCATGATATTCATAGTGAAACACCATATGTTCCATCCATGGATCAGTCTCAAAAGAAGTATTAAGCAAGAACACTAGGGGTGGGTATATGTACTGGTCATTGGGAGGGGGCACTACCTATTGTCATCCTAGAAGGAAATCACCATCGGGCCATGCCCTTATATAGTGGACACATCACACATAGTCTAATATCCGCTAATATAATATCAATACCACAATAATTATCAGCATGAATAATTCTAGTAAATAGAAAAGATGCACTATAGTCAATAAATATATGTGGGGAGCTGACTGAAGAATGTTTTGGAAGCAATAACCCATTCTTATACGATGCATAAAAAATGTCTTCCATTCAACCAGTTATTCAACGTACTAAGTCCAGAAAATAGGTTGTCAAAGTCTTGCTGATTGGATATGCTTTTCAATTCATGAACACTAGATTCTGTGACTTTATATCCAATCTCAAAACATTTTAACTCATTTTTCATAAATTCCAAACTAAACTTGACATATATGAAATACAGAAAATATGGTTGTAAGATGAAAACTCCATTGATACCAGTTTCTCATGATCGGAAGTATCATGGAATTAATAGGAAATGGTAAGATTATTTTTATACCCCATTCTCACTTCTAATTGACAAGGATCTGGAATGTTTCACCATGTAGGCATATCTCACACACAAAAGGCCTTAGACAATGTACCAATACAAATTCACAAATAAATACTTACAAAAAGGAAAAAGGTAAATTGAAATTGACACCAAAATTCATGAATAACATCTATCCCACATAATAGTATGAAAAATGTGATATAAGGTATAAATTCAAAATACAAGCACACCAAAAACTAGAAACGAAGTTAAATATACTCATTTGGAGGTACATTTATCAAATGAAACAACTAGATTATCCCTAGCCGGTAATGATTTCTATGTTGTAATGGGTCCTAGTCATCCATGAACATATTAAAAAGTCATTTCATATTCATAAGAAATGGCATGAGTGGGAAACACATATATGGGTGAGAATGAAAACACCCTGTGGGGAACCCTGAAATCACTAAATACCTAGAATCAAGATAGCAGTCACCTCATAAAAATATACTGCAATCAGTATATTGTAAATTGAAATAAGAAAAAAAATAGTTATAATCATTATATACTCTATATATTAAAGAGATATCATCCATAATGTTCTCAACATGTTTCCAGTTTAGGGTTCAAGGTAATAATTAGTTGGGAGGTATTACTAAATGATTTATAACACCTATGATGATGCCCATATAAGAGGTCATTATCACTAGGTCTCACAAAAAATTTACTCATTGGATCTCTGATTATATTGACACTCATATAAGGAATTACACCTGGGACCAACAGGGGACACCACAATCCCTAATATTGAATAACATACAATATAGGGTATTATAAGTAGAACAATACCCTAAAAAGTCATCCTACTATAGAGGGGATCAGCCCCCTATGTATGTTGTTCACAATGTTACATTAAACCCGAATTATGTAATAAGATGTAAACATTAATAATCCCATCCCAGGTCACATAGAAGGGTACCACAATATCTATCTGATACCTATATAGTATAGAGGATCAAAATACTTTGACACAGATGTAAATCCACACTATGCACTTATAGGGACCGACTAGAGGGACACACCAAACTGATACAAGTATAAATATAAATTATCTAATGGAAAACTCCCCAAACTCATACCATATTTGAACTATGTTTATGGAGGGACCCAAAATTCCATTTAATGAGTACATCATTTGTGCCAATGGGTACACATTTTATCTCTCTATGACTAAAAATATACGTGACTCATGATCACAGAACATACATTTCTTCAACATACATGATGTGTTCAATAGGGTTACATGACACGTAGATGTACATCTATTACTTGGAATGTCATCCTTTCTATTCAATTTACCATATCACTCTCTAGGCATGCTGGTCATTTCATAGTAATTTTTGATAAACACAACTTGTTCTTGTACACACATAGTGTGCGGTGTCACATGGGGTCTTATGATGGAACTCAAAATAGGATGTCTACTATAACACATGTACCATATAATGTAATGAGCTTTTTCCCCTCCATAAAACAAGTGTGGGGACAATTGGTAACCTTGATCATTTACACCCTATACATGATGTTCCATCTTCTAAGGGTCACAAGACATGTGAATTGGATCACATGTCTTATCGATCAACATGGGTCCTTTTTCAATCAATCAATAAAGGATTAGTTTTTTTCAGCTAAGGGTCACATGTATTATGTCTCAACCACATAGATCCCAATATTTTAAACCATTTGAATACCATTTTAAACCAAAAAAAATATTACTAAATAGTTTGTATTGTACATAAGACATGTCATGTTGTGTATATTTCTCTAGAAATCCCCTATATTTCATGTGATTCTAATCACACCACTACAAATACCAATCATGCCACGATTATTTCCTAGAATCTGATATCTATGATTTCAAAGCATTTACTTCTCTGATGGATCAATTCCATCAATCATATCTTCTCAATAATCATTCCCTCTCACACTATGTTATCCTTGTCATACCAATCTACAAGATGTGGTCACTGAAATTTAATCATTATCAATAATCAAATATAAGAAACTATATCACATTACCGATCCAAAATCCAAAACTATGGAAAAAATACATTGTGATATGTTTATAACATGAAAGGATTTATTTTAAGGTATTTTTTATACCTTTATCAAAAATAAATGACACCCACAGATGTACATTGAATGGTGGTGGGGATAGAACCATAAAAAATAAACACTAGAGAAAAAACATATCAATTGTTTGGGTATCCCTACATTTTATTAGGTAAGAAAGATGAATTAAGAAAATAAATAATTAAAAATATCAATTATCTATAGTCGTATGAAGAAAAACTGCACTAATAAGTCAAGATTGACCCAGGAATAATACTGTTGGATGATGTAATTTAATTTCAACATGGAAATATTTTTTCTGGAAAATAACCAAGACATAAATAGTACTATATACTAAGTTGGGATAAATCATTGATGTTGGATGAATCCTAGTTTCCGTCATTGGAGAGATCCTAGATCTTTTTTGGAGAAAATTATCCATATTTAATTGATCGTGAGCCTCTATATACTATAATTCTCCATGTTATCATCCAATAGATCTCATCTCAATTCCAAGGATATAGAGAAAACCCTACAAATTGATTGTGAAATTTTATTTAATGAGGGGTTTTAGGTCAAGGTGATAAATAAGTAATAGATAAATAAATATTTTTATTAAATTACTACAGTTTCAATGATTGCACATTCTCAAAACGACTGACGATAAAAAATATTATATCAAACATATAGTAAAACACACATTATGGATTCAATGATGGTATCAGATTTCTAATCCGAGAATCCATTTGGAATTAAATATATATAATTTTTTAAAATAATCAGGCCTGATATATAATATTTTTATATTTTAATTATTTCAACAATGTGGCTCATCAGGATTTAGGAACTCACACTGTTTAAGAACCTGGCTTAGAAAATAATTTTTCAAATATTCTGAATTCATTACACGAAAGAATATATATATTGATATATTACTTTACAAAATTTAACCAATGGATTTTTTATCATTCACAATATAATTCAACAGTACAAGGTCATTTTTTTATTATGATAATAATTTAAGAATCTTAAGAATTATTATTTAATTATTTGGTATGGTTCAGTGGGACCTTATTGACAATACTTCTTTCACATATAATTAAATCTACACCATCATAATTAACTAATGATACTCATTTTAACTACATATCCATTCTCAATGATTAATTAAATCTTTATTAGAATGATTATACTACTTTTTACATAATGATATAATTACCATTAACTATTATTTTTCATCTATTTCAAGTCATACATTATTAATATCTATTTTTATATATTTTAATAATGTCACTATATTTGGGAAAATCCCCATACTCATCTTTTTATGAAAAATAAATTCCAACTTATTTATTTTAACCATAAAAACCATTGTAAAATCTTTGTAATCTAATATATTTATTCATATTTACAATCCCAATAATTGTTATAATGTGTCATAATATCAAAAAAAATATTATATCATTCAATAACCTCTAAATAGTTGTTATCTATACAATAATATAACTTATTATTTTCATTACCTCATCATTTATGTCATTTTTTAATATTAATCTACATTTATGTGATAATATTTTATATTTTATACTGATAATTATTCTATTCCAAAACATTTTTTTATTCATCCATAAAATATGTGGTCAATAACCATGATTAATTATTTATTAATTATCTCATAATCTCCAGGGGTGTTTTCAATATGTTTTTTTAACTATCATAATTGTATTTTATGATTCTCATAGTCAATAAATTCATCATGATTGTTAATTGATTACTGTAAACCATTCAGCACCTACTATGGTTTAAAAACACATCCATGTGTAGAATTAATTATCCTATATTGATATTAAATTATTACCATTTAAATATCATTACTAATAATTATAATAATGTTTCATATAATATCCCATAAAAAATAGACCTCTCAATAAAAATAATTCCGTTATAAAATATCTTCACCGTATAGAAAAAACAATATCTGTTAACTTGAATCAATAGTCTGTGAATTTATTTTGATACATTGAATTATTTAAATACAATTATTTTAAAAAATTATTTATCTTTTAAACATCATTAAAAAAATAAATCATCTATTAAATGATCTGAAGATTTCCTATACTAGGATCAATGAGGTCTAATATGTTACTTATAGAAAAATATAGTTATCAATTCCTAAAATGGATATCACACATGCCCCCTTACACACTACCAGATTCCATCTAATTAGGGGAAATGTGGAACCCCACATGAACACCAATGTTCCCATAAGGTTCATTGATTTCTCATCATATGATTGAACATGAATTTTAATCAGAAGTCTACTAGAATGTTGTTCCTCCTAACCATATTGCCACCAATGGGTTTTTATATAGTAATATGATCAAATGGATCAAATGTATCAAATGGGAATTCATCATTATGCCTCCACAATGAATAAATAACATGCATCACATTATATAAACAAGAAATACTCTATTTCATCAATATATAATGGATCATTTTGAGAACAAATAAACATTGTAAAAACATTTCTACAATGTAATAATATTCCAAAAAATAATTATATCTAGAATGTATGTTTTTTTTCATTGTATTCTTATAGAATTATTAAATAAATAAAAAATATTATAGTAAAAGTTATAATTTAATTTTATTATAATTATCATTTTGAAAATAATGAATATATAACCTTTTAGAAAACTTATTGTCATTAATGAGTCAATGAAATTAGAGTAATTTGTAGTAATTATAAATCTTATGTGCTAATTGTAATAATAAAATGACCCTCATTAATACTGACTTAATCATGTGGAATAATAACACGACTATTATGAAAAATTATATGACCACTAGAGTAGTATCTTAACAATTTGTATAGTAAAATTATTTGTAAACAATAATTAAGGTGAATTATTTATGTAAATAGATATAATATAATTTCATTAAAATTAGAAAACAAAAAAAAATTCCATGTCTATATTTAATAAATTGTATTTTAATGTAATTTGAAATAAATTAATATTTATATTAAATAAATAAATTTATAATGTTATAAAATTATTAAAATATAATTAATATCGTTTTTTGAATGATTACATTGTAATTTTAAGAGTATTTATTCGATAATTTTCCATAAAACGTGAGTTTTTATGTGAATCATAAAAATATATTTTTTTTTCATGTATTGTATATTTTATGACATGTAAGGAAATTATATTGAACTAATAAATTATAAAAAAATTATATTAATCAATAATTTATTTATATATTTAATGTTATTTTCAATATAAAAAACATATTTTCTGAAATTAAAAAATAATAAATTTACAATGATTAAGAAGGAACACTATTCCATTAATTGTTTTAAATTTTATTACTTTCTTATGTAATTATTAAAAAATTAGATGATAAAGGGGTAAAAATTTATAATATTTTTTATTTAAATGAAATATTATTCACAATTTAAAATAAATATATATTTTTTAATTATGTAAATAATAATGTACTCAATTTTCTTACCCAAAAATACCCCACCCCTCCATAAATACCCCAACCTCTCAATGGAAAATTTCTTCTACCACAATTATTTTATACCATTATTCACCAGTAAAATTATACTAATGCTCATATCATCCTTAGGGTGGTTATTGTGTCATTATACTCAAAAATAGTAAGGAATTAATTCCTCAATAATGTATTAAAAATCATGGAAGTGGAAATATTTTCTCTCTTTTTTTCATTTATTCCCATCGTCTTTTATTTTATTGTTCTAACTTTACCGAACATAATTATTACAAAAAATAAATTATTATAATGAAATAAAATTAATTTAATTATTAAAATATAAAATAATTTTAATATTTTTATAATTTATGTATATATTCTAGGTCTCCCTCTAACATTTCCCATTAATGGTCCATTTTATCCACTAATGTGGAAATAACCAATTTTTTCATATCAACAAGATCATGGTTGTTTAACATAATATATTTATAATTTTAAAAAACATATATTCATGAATTATAATATTTTCCCTGTAATTTGACACATTTAAAAATAATAATGAATCAAGATTATGAAATTGACATAAAATGGGAGAATTTAATGAATCGTGTTTTCAAACCATGTCATCTATTAAAACATTTATTAAGAACAATAATGAATATAATTAATCATGGATAAAAAAATTTCATTTTGGATTGATGATTTAATGAAAATTATTTACATATATATTTGTATTAAGCATGAATTATATATCTGATCCTAATGTGGGGGTACATTAAAACCCTTCTCTTCGATTTTGGGATTAACACCTCTTCCAATTTCATTATAAATTGATTATTTTAATTTCGTTTTAATTTTGTTTACATATATTTATCATTTTTATTATAGGTATATAAAGTTTTGTATATTTTTTGATGAATATTAATTCATCTTATTGGGTTTTTATTGAATTATTTTATCGAAATATATCATTGATTCTTTTAATGTTTATATTTATCACAATATGGTCTTTTATTATCTAGTAAAACCAGTAAATATTACAAATTATATCTTACCTAATTAGTTTGGGTATCCTTGTTGTTTTGTTGATAAATATATTTCTTAAAAATCATTTATTAAACATGTTCTATTTTCATGGGTTTATTTTATTTTTATGATAGATAAGTGTTACCATTATATATATAATGCATGTTTTTAAGAAATTTATGATGTGAAAAAATTGAATAAAATTATATATCACTCTAATGCATGGAAGAAGGTGATATATATCATGAATGGAAATATTTTATGTGTGGATATTATTTATGATTTATTCACACTCTATTTTTAATGTTTTGTTCATATATATTTTAGATGAACATGATACAATATTTTTCACATTTTAATCATATGAATTGTATAAAATGTTCATTATGTCTCATTATTATGCACATTCTCCATTCTATATTTCATTTGAATAATTTACATGTATTTATAATTATGAGCATATTCATATTGTATAATGATGATGATTACCATTGAGACTGATAAGAGCATAATATTATTACTCATCCCATAAAGGCTCTTATTTACTATTCCATGTGTCTCTTATAGATTTAATACATGTTTTTTTAAATAAATTCTTGTTAAAATACTAGTGATATTTGTTGTCTGGAAACCTTCAACTAAAAGGAGATATCATATGGATATTTTATTTTTTCTCAATTGATCTAATTATTTAGTAAAACTATAGTTTAAATCCATATAGGTAATCACTGTATATTATAATTCCATCTTATGTGGCATTAAGGGGTCATATGACAGGATTAAAAAGTTGTTATAGTGGAGGGATTAGGACCACGAAATAATATTCCTACATTTCCAGATGAATGGAATTATATCCCATGTATTTGGGTGGCATTTTAGATGTTACATCATACTTTTAATGCTAAATAAAATGGAAAAAATTCAATCCTTTTTTATCGATTCATATACGGAAATTTTTTCCCCATTTATATTTATGAAACTAGGATATTTTTCAAGTATTTTGAAGGGAGGTTGATTGGAATAATGGGTGAGAGATTCCATGATAATGTTTGGTGTGAGGGTTTTGTTAAAGCATATTTGCATGTATTATTCTAGAAGATAAGACAAGTGAATGTAATATTGGCGTAACCATGAGAAGGATTCCAACTAAATTCATTTAATATAATCAAGAAGATGATGTCAACTGATATAATTACTAATCATGGTGGGGAGGATATTAATTTAATGTGAATTATAAAACAAAAATGAGGATACTGAACAAAGTCATTTATGAGAATCCATATAATTGATCTCAATTCATGGTTCTATGGGAAAACAAGAGGATGATGAGGACTCATGGTACATTATAAAACAATGATTAGTATTTGAATTCTTGTAATATATAGGAATTAAAATGATGATTTTTAATGAAATTATTTCATGAAACTAAGTGGAGAATCTAGACTCAAGGTGCTTTTGTTATACCTAAATGTGATCTTCCCATATGGAAAATCTTTCACATATGGTGTGACCATACACCTAATATTCACGATGATAAAACATTTCCATGGAGTGAACACATGATATAAGATTCTATAATCACACAAAATATTTATATTAAATAAATGGATGGTTTTATACCAAAAAAATCTTTGACACCTATTGAAATAATCTATAACATTGTGGTTAAAACATATTTAATTATTATGTAGATATGAATTATTGGATAGGGAATAAAATTCCATTTAAAAAAACCAATTATTTAAAATATTTTACTTCCATGTGAGTCTGTAGGGTCTACCAATGACACAGTTATTTAAGGACTTAAACACACAATGATTTACACAGTCAGTTTCCCTCAATGAATGAATTATATAGAAGTATTTTTAAAATTTTAATACATCTATGATGAATAAATATTGTTACCATTCAAAAAATAGTTATTACAGGAGAAACAACAAATATGTTATATAAGAGATGCATCACCACATATAAGCCATGTAGGATACATCCTCATTATTTATTATTGGATTCAAAAGTTATCAAATGTATTATATGAATACTATAAATAGTTAAGAGCTCCATAAATTATGTGATGGAATTTTATTAAAAATTTTACATAGAAAATATCTTCTCACAAGTCTTATTGGTTTTTAAAAAGGTATATCAGGGGGTATATTCCTAGAAAGTGAACATAACATCATTCCCTAAATTTGTAGAACCATTTACAAAAATGATGTATGCGATCGAATAAGAAATCTACCTAAGAGCCGCAAATGAAACATTGTTGAATGGTTTAATATAACAAATCTGCAATGGATCCCTTATTTAAACTTGCACGGGGAGCTATTTAATGGGACCTAATCTGTTTTTACTACATATATAGCCATTAAAACATTGAATTAACCTTATAGTTTTTTAATCTATCATTAATATGATTCATGATTGGATCATATCCCTATATATTCTCTTAGAGAATAATATTATCATTTAGTCTTAATTTATTTCTAATGGTAAAATACAAATAAATTTCATTTTTTTATACAAAATAATTATTGGTATCTTATGAAAATGGTTTTCCCTATATATAAATTTGTATGCATTATAGATATTTTCAATATGGAATAATAGCTTCATATATTTATAATAAAATATTTTCATAAAAAGAACCTAAAATTTGATATCGGTTTCCATTTTGGATCAATGAATATTAAATATAAATCTTGTTGAATGAACTGCTTCCTTGGACAAAGGTATTTCCTATAAAATGTATTTTAGGATGAAAAAAGTGTCTATAAAACCCATTAAAATGGGTTTTGTATTTTCAAATACATTTTCACTTGAAATGGATAAAATACGTAGCCTACTCTCAATTAGAGTTTCATAGCACCCCATCACCAGACTATGAATTTGGTTTGATGTAACTCTCCCCCTCAACATGTGAGAAGTTACACTCACCCTTTTACTATATTGATTCATATATCATATTATTACCATATTATATCTCCACATACTATGATTTTAGCTAATCGATTATTTAAATTATTTCATCAGGTGACTTCATCTACTAAGAATAATATCATTCGGTTTTAGAGGACAAACTAAAAGGTTTTGAATAATGCCAAAAATATCATTTGTATTCTTGCATTATGAAATGAATTTTCCAAGTACACAAAAATTATCAACAATAAAAAAATTATTTTATTGTTATATATTGTTAAATTTTTGTAATAATCATTTATGAAATATAAGTGTATATATTAACATTACATGTTCATTAATTTTATAGTTATAAATTAAATTGAAAAATTAGAATGATTAAAGGAGTACTCTTATGGATTGTAACTGATTTGGACATGTAAAATCTGAGGCTCAAAAATGTATTAGTAACATATAAATTTAGTTATTTGTATTTATAAATACCAATTCTCTAATATCTACCCAATTATATTTATCATTTATTTCTTTTATTGATAATTTATCATAAAATTTTAAATAAGTGACATCTTATGAGTTTGGAGTGTGTTGTAATGATTCCTTGACGAAAATATAATTTCATCTCCATGTATTGTTGTATATGGAATTTATGGATTTTTATTCTATTAGGACACTTTATAAAGGCCCCAAATTAGTAGATGAATGGAACAATTATATTTTTTAATAGATATTTCATAGAGATTGTATAAAAGTAAGAATAATCATATAATGTCCCGTTATTAGATTTTGATAAAATTGGATATTTGTGATGAATTTTATATGAATATAAAAGTTTAATAAAGGATTTACATTAGATTATGGAAGGTATATATCATGAATCAATTGGTAAGTTTTAGTGGACGAGAATTAAAAGTATTTTAGAGACCATTTTAGGTGAATTTTTACCAATCAACAACAGAAGGGAATGAATTAGGTTTGAATAACTCTATTAAAACCATTTAACATTAATAAGAATAATTGAATGGATATTTATATATATATATATAATTTATAACTTGGTTAGTTCATAAAATTAATGGTTTTCATGCCTCGGGTAGTGGTGGATATGTTAATAAACTCATTGCATTTCACACTCATAAGGAATTTGTGTTTTATAAAATGCGTTAAAGTTTGTTTTATAGATGTAAATAAGTTTTTAACTAGAATATCCATATATTAATAAATATATTATAACATTATTATTTTCCTTCTGTGTAACATTACTTTCATTATGTCCATAGAGTACTTATCACATCAAAATGTTAAAAGGTATCCTTCAAATAATTATAACTAGGAGGTGATATGGAAATAATATAAAAGATATGACCAAAAATAAATATATATCTACAATAAGGGGCAGAAGAGATGTTTTTATATAATTTTTTGGAGGATCATAATAAATTGAGACTTCATATCAGTATTTTCACATGTGGTGATATCCAAGATGGGAGAACATGATGATAGACTCTCTAATATGAACTCTATAAGTTTCATGTTTCAACAGATATTCCTATCTATAAACATGTTTATTTTTCCTTATACATGACATTATTTTTAATTTATAGAATTAATCACATATATTTATGTATGGACGAAATCAATGATAAAATATACTCATTCTAGGGTTGTGTAAAATAATTGCATCATATTTTATAAGTCATTAATTGAATATGTAAAAACTTGTTTTTAGATTTTTGTCAATGGAACCATATATATTCATCACATAAAATGAAGTTTTACTTCTTAATGAATCCATAACATTGGTAGTTTATAGATAAGTTCATTTTAGATCATCAATGAAAGATAAATTGACTATATAAGGTGATCACACTAGTATATATCTCTACTGATGTGATATAATGTGGAAGAATAATTATATTACAAAGTACAATTCATATGAAGGTTATTTTAGTTGATAAATTAACTTAATTATCTATGGGTTCCTTTTGTGTAACTGTATTTTGATCTTTTACATCAGAAATGTTCACCAAATTAATATATCAAAGAGTTCATGAGGGTTATACACTAAGTATATCTAGAAACTCAATAAATCATGTTGAATATAATATTAATACTAAATATTATCCTTTTATTGTAGAAACACTTTTACGAAAAAATTTGATAAACCAATTGTGAAAGAACTAAAACAAATTATTGAACCATTAAAGGACAATATATGAAAAATAGATTTTATCTCCCAACATATATCCCAGATATATTTATAAATTATGTGTAAGAATCATACTTCAAAAGGACCTCAAACAAATATGCCAGCTTGTCCAAAGACTGTATGTACATTTTTTGGTTAACCTACCCATCATTAAACCCCTTGATCAAAATCATGTTTTTTTAAATCTTGTTACGCCACTCCTCATTGGAGACCACCCTTAATTTCCTTCCCATAATTCTATTATCTTAATCATCAATATCATTTCATGTCAGATAATTTTGAACCGTTTACTCTCTCGATGGCATATATAGCTCCAAAAATTGATCGATCACCACACGAGACTCTCACTTCTGGATAGTGAAAGCCTTGAGAGGAAGGATGGGATCTTATTGATTGATATTGGATTTCAATTTTTTGAAGATCTAGCCTCCATTGATGGTGGAAAAAACGAATAGTCCTTCTTCACTTTCTAACACCCCCTCTGGCTCAAATACACCTTGTGATAGATATTAGACCACCCTAAGTGTAATCTTATAAATAGCCTGTTAATTTCATTGAATCCTTATCACTGGACTTGGCCCTGAGGACCCCTTTTCAGGTGAGGTCCTATCATGATTGATTTCATCCTTCTTTTAATTATTGTAAATCAATAACTCTTCAAACCTATTTTATAGAACAATTACAGCCACTTACCTACTTGTATCACTCTATTAAGCCCACTACAGTACCATTTCACTAGAAGAATACCCCTCAAATTGGTTTTTTAGTTTTTGGAACACTTCCCAGAGTACCAGTCCTTGAGTGCACTACCTAAACATATGAAGAAGACATTGGTTTATTAGAACCTCCATAATCTACCATTTGTGGATCCACAAAATTGAGACCACAACTAAGTCACTCCTACTATATATCATCACCATCTATACCCAATGTAGTTGGAAAAGGATCCTGAGGTTTACCCAAACAATTCCTTATGATAATGAAGACATCCATCACCAATGGGACCACTTCATGTGAACAAATATTAAACTCAATGTCTACTCCCACCATCTTCTTTCCCATACAATCCTACTACCATACAGGCATATATTGCCTTACAACATCTTGTACCCATCTTCCCAGAGAGACACTTAGACCACCATTACAGGTTGTTGTCTTATGGTCCAACCGTATACATATGGAACAAAAATCATACCATGATTCCTAGGGAACACAATGTTCCCCCCAAAAAAACCCCAATTTCAATCCAAACATAATCAAATGGTATTGTGGAAGAATCCACTTCCACATAGACATGTGGGTTAATATGATGAAAAAGATATCTAGTGTGGCTACCCGAACACTTGTATATACAACGTGGGTTCCTAACTAGTCTAATAATTGAAGGATTTTGAAATGGTAATGTGATATTTAGGGAACTCGTCCAAACCACCACATTAAGGAAATCACACTTCATATAGAAGTAATATGTTCTTCTAAAGAGGTAGAAATGAGATCCATTAATGCTATAGAGATCACAAGAATAATCTATGAATAAATCAACCTCTAACTCAATACATATTATAATATATCTACTATAGATCAAACCTATTATCACCCTCTCTTATAAATCACATGACTTGAATGAAAACATGTGAAACGAATCAACTGCGGGATGTTGTATCTTGAATCATGCAAACAACTATATTTTTAGAAGTATAATGGTTTGATTGATTCAATTTTAACAATTTTTTTCACTATCGACAATTTAATAAATATATCTATTTATATGTATTTTTTGTGGGTATATCATAATAAATATTTTATTATGTTATTTTCTAATATATAAAAATATAAATTCACAATTTTAGTAAATTTGATATTTATTTAATAAACTTTATGAATAATAGTTACTAATATGAAAAAATAATTTACCGTTCAACGTAAGATAAATTCCCTTGGAGGAAAAATGGTCCATGTTAATTTTCATTATAAATGATATATTATAAAAAAATTAAATATATATATATTTATTTATTAAATAATTTACCTTTAAGTAAAAACATGTCTTGAAAATATTATTAATATTATTAAATAAAATGAATAATTTGAAAGAAAATACATTTTTTACATATTTTTTTAAAATTATCAATTTCTTTACCCATATGAGAATTTCTATATAATATTAGTTTTAATGTCGTGGTTGATATATAAAATAGAGAGACATCCTTTATAATTCACTCAATTATAAGAGAGATTATGGAACTATTCCTCCCTCTAATGTATAAATGATAACAATAGACATGGTTTTGATGGGCAATGAATAAGGTATAGAAAATTATCACTCTCTTTTAACATAGATTTTATAGAGAATACCAATCATATATTTATAGAGAACATGTGGATACACCTAATTAAATCATCACATTGATTCCCTATCTCAATAATAATTCCTTAAAGACATCCACAAAAATTGATTTTTAATATTACCGTGAATGAGGTAATTAGTATTAATACTTATTTTAAATTAAATCTACAATATCCCATTTAGATATTTTTTGAGTGGTTTTCATCGTATTCAGATATTATTCATTTATATTATTGTAAAACCGAAAATAGGGCCTCTAATAGATGATTCCTTTATTCCCCAAAACCATTATGTGGTATTTTCTTATATTTATATTTATAATTACATATATTTTATTAGTTCAATATAATGTATATGACTGTTAGTTTCTGTATTTTTAATTTTATTTTTAGTCTTGTAGTTGAGAGGGAATGTTAATCTAGATTTTTACTAAAAATAAATTACTAAAATTTCATGAAGAATGCTTTATTAATTCATCCATTTGTTGAAATCAAATTTAGTAAAAATATAAAATTATATATAGTGTGATTAGTATGAATTATGTTCTACTATGAAAGAATATAAAAATCAACCATTGATTAATCAATTGGTTTTTTAATTTATTAATTTTGTAAAAATTAAATTTAATAGAATTTATAAGATAATTGCATCATTACCGAATGTGTCATTAATTTTATGATATGATTGATCCTGTTCATGTCAAACTTGTGTACGTATTGGAATTATTTATTTAATTTAATAATTAATTATTTGATTTTATATGTTTTTAATTATTAAATTAAATATAATTATTTGTTAATAATTTATCAGACTTTCATCTTGTATGAGTCTATAATTTCACAGATTGTTTAATTTAACACAAAATCTCATGTACCAACACTTGCGTGTGAGGATAAGTTTTTCATGGATAGAGTATTTAGCAGGTGGAGATCATTTGAGACCTAAGTTGAGGTGAATCTAAGGATGGAGCTACAAAGTAAGATATAAAAACACTTAAACCAAAGCTAAGAGTTGTTTCAAAGAGTTATTTCCAATTAGATCAAGGTTATTTTATAATCTCTCAATAAAAAACCTTATAGATAAACGTATGATAATTTCACATATTTATTTAATTTTTTTATTTTAAATGTTTGTTATTTATTTATGTGATGCGTAGTTTATTTAAATATTAATTTTATAAAAAAATCAGCAGAATGGTAATTATGTAACAATCATGCCAATATAAAATGAAATATAAGTCATAAGATATATTTTTAATGTATATTTTATTAAATATAAAATATTTGACTTAATGTAATTAAGTAGTATGTAATGATAAAAAAGTTATATTATACTAGTAAAATCAATATTTCTATAAATTATTTTATCCTACATGGTTAATTAATTATGTATGATCTACTTAACAGTATCTATCATGTGAATAATAAAATAAATAATATTTATAAATAAAAAAATACTTTCATTTAAATATTATATTTGAGAAAAAATTCCACAACATAAATTTGAATTCAATATTATTTAAATGTACTAATCTATCCATCATCAGTAAAATTAAATAATTAAGATGTTATGATATAAAAATTGCGTTCATTTATCCACATTATAATCTAGAGTAGTTTTTCACTAAATACATATTGTATCTTGGAGAAATATTTTTATGAATTTTGATGATAGAATTTTTTTATTAAGGAGTTCAATAAATAAACCAAGGTGTTATGAGTTAAATTTTTTAACCTAAAGATACAGCGTAAATATATTTAAATAATTTTATATCGCCATCTATTGTTTTTTTCATGGAATGTATTGATCCTTGACTCTAGAATGTCCAAGTAACTTGTTATTCTTAACCCAATGGTGTGTGATATTTGGATTTGATAATCTTTTGGCTGAATAATTAATTCATTAGTTATTTACTAACCTTATAATCAATATAATGATATCAATTCCACATACAATTTTTATAAAAAATTGAAAGAACTCGTCCACCTTATATTCATTATGATCTATTTTGATGAAATATTATCTTCTAAAAATTTCTATCTTCTGAGTTATATTTCATTTTTTGTGAAATTTATTACTTTTTGAGAGGATTTTTATATACTAGAGTCATATGTTCCATCTTATACCTATAAGAAAGAAAATTACCAGGATAGATATTTCATAAAAATATCATCTAGATGATTCCTTGGATGTACAATGCCTCATGTTTTCATCCATGACTATGGAGCAACAAAGGATTCATTAAAACATAAATTATTAATCTATAATTAATCATTTAAATGATATATATATATATATATAAATAATGAAAATTTATGTTTTAAATCTCTAAAAAACTCATTATGGGTAATTTAGGTGAACGAGATTCAGAAAGTATTCTTTTTTTCAAGATAATTGTATACACATAATGTTTATAAATTCTAGGATTTTAGTAGATTAATTAATTGATAACAATTCAAATACACTCTACACATCTCAATATATTATCATGTTTAATTATAAGTTTTAACAAGTAAAATATAAATAAGTCACTCCCAAAGTGTATGACATTAATTTTCATGCTTCTAAATAAATGAATTATGAAAAACATTATATATTTCATAAAAAAGTATACAAGTGAAATGAAATGTTGTACTGACATTCCAAATCCCATATGACTTTTAAAACGCCCATCCAAAATTATAAATATGTCAAGATTGGTAATAGTGTAGGGAAAAAAAATTTATTATAGAAAAATTCTACTATGAAATTTACTATACACCACTAAAGATGAAATAGAATGATTTAGGTATTCTTTATGGATAGTGAAATATTTTCATATCTGTAAATAAGTCTTTAAATACATCTTTTGGTTCTAAAATTTTTATAAAAATAAGGGATCCATTTATATTCTAGATGATTACAAAACCAGGGTTACATATTTGAGCTAGGAATTTATTGTTAATATCTAAATAATTTATAGGAGACTACTGTATTACATTACTAACAATATTGATTATAAATTATAATAACTTTTATTTGTTGGGACTATTTTGTATGGAGAGTATTTATTGATGTAAGAAAAGTAATTTTAAGGAGTGTATTATTTTGTTTTAAAAAGGAATAAATAAAGTAAATTTCTAATAGTCTTATAAAATATAACAACAGTAGATCTTAGTGATAAAATCTTATGTATCATAATAATGGTAGTTTTTCAGAATCCCAACATTCACTACATAGACTATGGTGGGAAAAACAGTTCAATGGAGGGTTTCAGTTCATGAGAGGCCAATGTCTTATGGAAGAACATATTTTTTTGACTGATATGTAGTGATCTAGATGTATATTAAATCAGATATCAAGAAGAAATAAAGGTGTTATACGAACTATTGAAGGAAAAGATGGTTTATAGGAGCAGTGTTCATAGTGACGGTTGTAACACATAGAAAATTTTGGTAAATGATATATGTGCTATTTGTGGAATAATTTACATATATAAGGGATTATAATACCAGCATCATGTATGATATAAATTTATAATAAGTAATAATCACTATGTAATGAATTTGGAGTCTTTTGATGTAGTTCATGACGTAGTGGTCCATGATGGAGAAGAGTTTATAGATGATATATTTTCATGAAGGAGAAGAGGGCATAGAGGAAATATTTTCATGTAAGAGACCATTTGTGAGTTAATTATATTAAATATGTTTGTGGTTCTCTATGGTTTTTAAATTAAAAGGGACCATGTAGGAAATATGTACTATAAAGAATTATCTATTTGTGGCGCAGAGACTGATTGTGGAAGAAGAGGTGGTCCGAAATGTACATCATCCATGAGGTGAAAGTCATTTCACAAAGTATACATGTAGTTTATGGAGGAAGAAAGACAGTTTGTGGTGTACTTAATGATTATCATACCTTCTTTTGGGTAAGAAACAAAAGAATTGTTCTGAAAGATCAAATTTTAGGAATAATGATCAAGAAACATTATAACATTTTTTGCATCATTTTGTTCTAGAAGAAGAACAAACACTATTATACTATTTAAAAGAACTACATGAGATTAATGAAATAAACTAATAATTTTATTCCACAAGAAATTTTGTTTCCTATAGGATTGTGTGGTATTGTATTTTCTCCAAACCATACCATGGATGTAGTTATTCGTCTTGATTACTGAACTTTGTAAATTATTTAGTCCCTGTGGAAGTATCGTTGAATTGTGTTAAATAGTTATTGAAATATTTTATAGGATTTGAGATTTGATTCATAATTAAGGAATCATATATGAGAAATAGATCATTAATTCCCCCTCCCTTTCTTAGTGATACATGAATCCTATATATATTCTCTAATATTATGAGTTTAGTGTAACCATGAACAACATTTTTATTTCCAATTTATACAAAGATAGTTTTAATTTAATTTATGATTTAAATAATGATACTATGTTAATGATATTAAATGTTATGGTGTGGAATATTTGAGTAATGGCATTTATGTATTAGACTCTAAAAAATTATTCATGGAAACTAATAATGAATCATGTTCACATAACCCATATCACATGCAATTATGGAATCATCAACTTGGGCATGTAAACTTGAAGAATTTGAAAAATGTATAAAATGGTATTTTAAATATGTTCAGATAAAATTCATAACTATATTTAAATTTTTTTTCAATTAATAAATACAAATTCATGTTTTTGTATAAGGGGATACATAGTCACAATGCTTCTTCAATTAGTTCACACTAATTCATGTGGTCGTTTTCCAGCAAAATCTTGTGGTGGATCCCTATAAATTGTAATTATTATAGAAGAATTAAGTAGATATGGAAATATGTACTTAATTATCTATAATAAATAATTTTTTTGAAAAAATAGAATATTTAAATATTGTATTATAGAATATGTATTGTTTGAAGATAATGGAACTATTCTCATATAATGTCAAATGATATCTTAACCATAAGTCTTTTTATCACATCCAAATATTAAATGAAAATAATTCATTAAAATTAATTTAAAATTATTTGGTTGTTATTATTCCTTGTAATGAATGGTTTATTTTTTGTTATATACAATATCATGTTTACATTGTGATTCAAGTAACATCGAGTTTCTTTGATAAATTTTGATACACATAAGGTCGAGTCTTACCAGATAATAATATACTATTATTATTATTATTTAACATGGTAATTATCAAATTTTCATTGGAATGGAAGGAATGAATAATATTATCGAAATTATAAAAATTTTATTTTATTTTATTTATAAAATTAAGTCGTTGGTTACAGATTAATTATAAATGAGAATAAATAACTCATTTAATATAATGTAAATGTTTTTATTTGAAAACAATTTCAATGAACCTAATGTAATTTTACCTAAATAAATTTAACTAATACTAATATTGAGAAATCATAATAAATTATATATATTATATATTAAATGAATTATTTGGTCATTATCTAATAGATTTTATAGTCATAAGAATAAAAAAAATTAGTCATAGAATGATATATTTTTCTAAAATAAATTTTTCCACCATTAAATATAGATCATATTTTAAAAGCAAATATTGTAAAATTTTCATATTTTATTTGGAAAAAGATATTTTTTAAAATATGAATTTAAATTTTTTATTATTTATAATTTTTTCTATCTTTATAAGATGATGCATTTTTTTGAGGAATGGTGGAAAATATTGGATTTTACTAGAAAACTGGTTTTTCATCAAATAAATTTATAATGATATATAATATTTTAAAGTCACATGAATTTAATATTATATCAATTATAGATATATTATTTAAATTTAGGAAATTTCAATAATTTTATTTTTAATTTATATATAAAAACATAGTAAACATTTATAAAATTTAACATTAAAAACTAAATCACACATCGTATCTTTGGGGTTAATTTTAAATTAAAATATTCGATTTATGTGTATGTAATTTTGAAAATTCGATCAAAATTTTTGAATATCAATAATGTATATTATATAATAATGTCAAAATAATTTTTTTACCAAAATTATTAGTTAAGTCGCTTAAAATTAATTAACGCGGTTAAGGTCAAAACAGGCTTTGCGTATTAAATGTCTTTTTATTAAAATAAATTTTACACAAAATAGGGTATTTATATGATGAACTGTAAATAATATTCAGAATTTTTCTAATACATTATCTATTATACTTCAATTTAATAATAATAAAAATGGAAATATTTCCATCGTAGTTCAAATAATATAGGTCACCTTTTTAATTACTATAATGAGAAAATTGAGTGAACATAAATATTAAAGAACAAGTACATAAAAATGTATTTATTTTTCATTTTAAGGAAATTCATGACCAATTAATCCCTCCAATTCATTATTTTTAAATTTTTTTGGCCCCTCGCCTAAGGGATACCTCACAAGAGAGATTTTTTTTTGGTATTTACATGAATGTCACTCCACCCTAATTATTATAGGGCGTTCACTCTCCCCAATTATTCACACACTACAGGATATTTGGCACAAAAAAACCTGAAATCATAAGATAAGAAAACATACATATGTTCATCTTATATTCCAACATATCAAATAAATTTATCCAAGGAAGTCATTTGGTGAAACCCCAAATGGTATACCAAATGAAGAGCGAAAGATTATCAAAAAATGTTTTATTTTCATCCTCAAAACCCTTAAATTATTTTTACAGCATTCATTTATAATATCCTGAACATCCTCAATGAACATATATGTATTTTTTATGGTTAAAACCAACACCGACTCTAAATTCTCTCAAATGGGTCCCAAAATCATCATTCATGTGTATGACGAACTACCTCCTCCTGAAATGATGTCGTTCATTTTTCCATTACCACCACTCGTGGTAGAGAATAATAATGGTACTAATATTTTTAAATGTTATTTATGATATTTATAATTGACATAAAACTGTATAAATATTATATTAGAAGAACCCTTTTCTACTTTTCGTATCAAATTATTTAGAATGGCATAGCTTGTGTGTATGGTATACTACCGCCTCACGAAATAATGTGAAAAGTTTTTCCCTAATAGTATCACATTGAAGATAATAAGATTATGTAAAATGGATATATATTATATAAATTAAGGAATGTTGATATTAATTTTTTAATTATCTTGTTGTGAATACATTTATTATTTTATTCTTACCATTTCACACACTAAAAAATTTATAACATCATTCATTGTTGTGTGGACTATCTCCTCCGGGAAGGGATGCAATTCTGTTAAAATAAAAATAAATATATATATATAAGTATATGTAATAAAATATCATGGTATAAATGATATAACAATCATTCTAGAAATATAAAATATTTTTTCCTATTTGGCATAATGATTACTAATAAATGCAAACATTACTCATGTGTACGTATGAACGTCTGTCTCCATGATTATAAAATTGGTTAATTTTTCATAAAAATATTTAGTGAATGGTATTAAGAGTATAATTTATATATAGATATGGTTATTATGTAATTTTTATCATTATTTATATTTTTAAATATTTACATCATAAATGATAGTCAACTGGCAAAATTTTATTTTTACACTTAATCTGAATATGGTCCAAATATCATAATTAAACATAATAAATTAAGTAATTATATATAACATGTCCATATGTCAAATAAAATAAATAATATAATTTAAAATAATCATTAATGTAACCAATTAACAAAATATAATTACTTATGATGATAAATTACAAGCATGACGAATCAGAATCAAGGCCTGAGTTTTTCTCGCCTAGCATTAATTTCATTGAGATACATGCCTTGTTCACAACTTATATTTGTTGTGTTGTATATATACATATCATGAATGTTTTTTAAGATTTGTATCATTAAATTTATATCTATTTTAATATAATCATTATGATCTCTCTTTCATGGTGTTTACAATTTAATGATTCTCAAATCGGTAATGGATTGTTTTCCACATTTTTCCTTCTTTGAGACTATAGTCATATTATGAACCTATATTATTTTATGAGGTGTATATATATACCATTCGACAAGATATATAAATATTTTATTTATTATAAAGTTATTTTATTTTTATGTTTTTATAATCCTTTCATGGGGATCATGATTCAAATTCACTAAAGTGGTATGAGAATTTTATTACAATATCATCATTAACTAGAATTGTGTATAATTAGTTATCCAATGTTGAAGTATTCTAATACTCATGATGTATCATAACCTAAGGTTATCCAAGATATATTAATGTAATTTTAACTTTTTTAAATTATTTGGAAGAGGTGATAATTAATTTTTTTTAGAAAATTTGCATTATTTCTCTCTTCAGTGAGAAATCTATTTTCTTAAAAAATAATGTTTTCCAAAAATGATTTTTAAAAATTTTTATAATATTTTTATCAAATCTAAAAAGGTATTTTACTCATTATTTTTTAAAATTATTTTTTGAACTTATTTTATGTGATCCGTGGATTTTATTAAAAATTGTATATTTTCAAAATGTATTATGTTTTAAAAAATTATTTCCAAATTAAAAATGTTTTCCCCTAATAATGTTTTAAAAATCATTTAACTGTATTTGCATTAAAAAATTTCAAAAACTATTTTTTAAAATAGTCCTACAATGGGAATTAATTTTGTTTAGGCCACCATATTTCTTTCTCTAGATGGATAATGAATAATTAAAAAACATTTTTATGTAAATTTTTTTCCCATCAGTAAATCATATTATAATTAGATTAACTTGAAATGGATTTTTTCCATGGGTTGATCGGTTTATAAAAGTAATAATGATAGTTTATCTGAGTTGTATTATGAAATAAATATATAATTTATTCATGGTCTGGTTATGAGACTTTTTATATGATGGGGTGTACAAAATAACATCGGGGTAGCCTGTTATAGATTAGAAGAGGTGGTGGTTTAAATAGAATTATGTGAACTTATTATAGCATACAAGATGTGGTGTCACAAATAGAACTGGGTGAGACCATTGTAGATCAATTTTTGAGTTCTCCAATATGGATCACAAATTCATTAGTTAATATTTCCTTACATAATAGGTAATAAATATGGAGTTACATAAAGGTATCTCATATAGATAAAACTAGGCCTTAGTTATTTTGGTAATTATTTAAAAACTTTTTATGAATAAAATTGTTCCAAGTTAATGACATAGTTTTTAGATTTTTTTGGTTTTTGATTTGTCATTGGATTCAGACTGATATCAAATAGCTCAATATTATTTAATCTTATGAATATTTACATTGAGTAAATCCTAATGAAATGTTTTAAAATTTAATTATAAATGTATATTTTGGAATGGGTTATTATATGATTCACTCAGGAACTTGGATTATGTCATCATAACATAATCCTCATCTTATGTCCATAAATGACATTTATTTTTTAATGTTTACATTTTCCATTACTGATCATTTGAGATCAACCATACTAACATTCTTTTTACCTAGGTTTTATATATTATGGATGAATGATATATACCCATACAATATTTTACAAGGATTGTGTTGATGAACTAATCTAAAATAATAAATTCCAGCTTAAATGGGAGAAATTTTCCTTTGATGTCTTTGGTACTTTTTATATTTTATTTTTCCTAATTTTATAAAACTAAAAACATAAAAGTTCATCTATAAGGTATGTGATATAGGTATTCTACTTTATTATGTATGTATTTTATAGAAAACATAATTGGTCACAATTATCGACAACATAGCCTTAAATGTAATGTTCAAGATGTCAACATAAAATCATTATTTATGATTCCTAATATGTTATTTTAGGTATCAACATATGGTTTACATATATTTTTAGATCATTGTATATTATGTGATGTTATCATAATAATTGGGGATATTGGCATAGGACTATAAGAATAAGTTTGATCATAATTTCAATGTCATAGATACCCTATATGAGTTTTTTTTGAATATTTTGAGGTTATCAATGATATTTTTGAGATATTTTACTCGGTAGGAGTATTTTTAACCCTGAATATCAACATGAAGTGATATTATGGGGGGAATTATGTTTTCATGTTTAGTGAAAAAAGTAAAACTGAAATTATGAGGGGACATTACTTCATGTCCAGTAAGCTATTGGGGCTTGAACCCATAACAAAATTGTGAAAAGGTTGTAGTGACTATCACTATCCTATGGGATGTCTTGGTTAGAAAGAAATTTTTATTATAAAAGATTATGTTTATTTCATAAACATGATCTTTTTTATTTGATGAATATTGTTTTTTCTTGTAATCATATATATGATCATAAAATTTATATCATTGGGTTTCAATCCTAGTTAAGAAATTTTGAAAAAATTTAGTATATTTGATTATGGAATAGATTGGTTTTCAATTTGGATATTGAACTTAAATATTAATGATTCATGTGAATGTTTACTTATTTTGGGAATTATCATTAAATGTTCAAAAAATATATGTTTTGGTTAATCTATAAAGACCTGTGAAATAAAAGGAATATCTTATTTATGGTTATATGGTCTTTTAATGTTTTTTAGTAAATTAATAATTAATAATTCATCAGGAATACTAAACATTTTTATATAATGATTTTGTTTTGGTGGAAATTTATTAAATGTGGAAATTCAAATCATCAGGTAGGAATATTTCTATATTCCTTCTATCTAGAGAGTGAAAGAGTATCCAACATTATTAAAAGGATATTCAAATAAAATTTTATCCTATAACCCAATTTTATGATGAAATTAATGAACTTTTCCACATCTATTTCTATTTTGAATTATTTAATTTTCTTCATATGGACCATGTTCTATATCACACTTTTTTCTTTTAGATTAATTTTCCATTTGAAATCCATTTTTTAATTTCCCACCAATGTTATCTGTATGTTGAATCCTAATAATGAATAACTCAAGGTGACCATTATAATTACCACTTTATATTATTAAGGGATTATTTCTTTATATCATTTTTATTATGTGTGTTCCAGAAAAGGAATTCTAGAAAGGTTAATCCTTTGATATATATTATTAATTCCTAGGACAAAATTCATTTAAAAGGGGTAAGATGTAATATCCCATGATTTTATGAAATATATTCTTTAATATGAATTTAAAATTATTTGGTATCTTGTGTTATAAAAAATTCACATTTATCTTGAATTATATACAAAAAATGTTTATATTGTGTTGTGTGTAAACTATAGTTTAATTGCTAATGTATGTTACACACATGGTCGAGTATTATAAGTAAATAATATACTAATAATATTATTATTTTATATAACAGTTACCACCTAGATATTATAATGATGGTAATGAATAAGATTAACATGATTATGAAAATATATTTTAAATATGTTTATAAAATGAGTTCACTGGTTTCCAAATGAATATAAATTAAAATAAAAACCGATTGATTATAATGAAAATGTTTTCATAAAAATATATTTTTATTCCCCCCAAAAAATAATAAAATAATTAATTATAATAATTAATATAATTAAATTATATTAATAATATATATATATATTATAATATATCCAACGAAGAATTTTTTACATGTTTACAATATATTGTATAGGAATAATGTTAGAAAAAAATACCAAATTTTATGCATAAAAATATGTATCATTCTAGAATGTACTTTTCATGGAGTTAATCTTGTTTTATGATGATTGACATGAAACACATTTCTCATCCATTGGTTTATCTGGTTATAAATGTAATAATGATTGTTTTTAGGGGTGCTTTTTTATGATTGATATATATAAATTATTCATGTTTTGGTGTGACCAAGAGAGAATCTGGTGAGTCTGTTACATCATAGAAATGGTGTGGGTGAGATTGTTTCAGGTGATCCAATTACAACTCAATTGGTGTGTTGTCCTAGATATCCCTAGATTAGTCCATTATATCATAAATGACATGTTCTACCTGGTAATGCTCTAATGTATTGGGTAAGTTACATTGATTTGGTAGTTATGAATGAGGGAGTTGTTTTAGGGTTTATACTATATATCTAACTTGGATATAGTTATTTCTAACATGAGTATAACATGAATATTGTAGGAAATGATTGAAGATTATAACACATTTTTTCAATGCTTTTTATTGGATTATAATGCTACATTTTATCAAATTTGATATCATGTGGGTCATCATTATTGATTCTTATAACTATTTACTTTGACTATAGCCATATGTGATGTTTTTTAATTTTCTTATATATGCATTGATTCATATGACTGTGGCATCCTGTAACCGGGTGCCACTCAAATGTGCCTCATTCTCGGATTTTCACATGTCCTCAATCGCTCCTCACCATATTCTAGAGGCTTCCGAATAATAACGAGGGTTTTGTGTGTGTGTCTATGGAAAGACTATTAACTCATGTAATAGTATGAGGTAAGATAAATAGATAAATTTATATTAGAATCATATGAAAATTGAAAAATACAAAGAATAATGCATAAAATTTCAAACACTAAATAATAATCATAATTATTTAACTAAATCATACAAAATAGATGATGTTTTCATGTATCTACAATACAAGGAAAAAATGTATACATTGTAGTACGTAGTGAATGTTATATCTCTCGTACCCATCGTGGTTTAATTTTCATGATCACAATCACTCTCTTATTTATCTAATATTGTTTTAAGTGTTTTTGGTTGATAGGAAAAATTTCAGATTGCCAAGGAATTGGGGCAAGAAGGCTGAAAGCAAAAGTGGACTGGTTTTCAGTCCACCGGCCAACCGGTGGAAGACTATCGGCCGGCCGATGGAGCCTGGACAGAAGGCATCCTTCTGTCCAGACCACCGGCCGGCCAGTGTCTCAGCACCGGCCAGCCGGTGGCAACCAGACAGAACAGTGTCAGCTACTGCCTTAGCACCGGCCAACAGGTGGCCTCCTCACCGGCCAGCCGGTGGTGCCTAAGCCCGAAGGCCTCTCCTTTTTCAAAGCACCGGCCAACTGGTGGCCTAGCACCGGTCAGCCAGTGGAGCCAGTCAAACTAGCCATTGGGCTTTGACCAGTCTTTTCCACTTGACTCCCAACGGCTCCGAAGACCTCTCCAATGGCTCCGAAGACTCCCAAAGGCCATTTGAGGGTTCCCCCTCTATAAATAAAGGACTAGGAAGCCCCGGAAACTCACGGAAGCCCACGGGAACATTTTTGAACATTTGGCGAACCTCCGGCACATTCCTCCAAGGAACCCCCAATTGCTCCAACTCACTTCCACATCCAAGGAGCACCACCATAGAAGCTTGGGAGCGTCCTTCATCAACTTCATCAATCCTTTGGCGCCCAAGGCTTCTCCCCATTACGTTTTTTCAATATTTATCATTTTAATCTTTATTTTGGGTTTGTGCCTACAAACCCCCATTTCTCTCATCCTCCTTTCATTTGGGTTTTCACACCACCTTCAAGGTGTGAAGAGGTTATTCAAGCCTTACCTTTCAAAAGGCTTGAATCATAGGTGAGCTAGCCTTCACCTGTAAGAAGGCTAGTGGGTTCTTGCTCAACCATTGAAAGCAAGTGGGTTCTTGCTCAACCAATTAAAGCAAGTTGTAATAGGTTCTAGACTAACCTTAAAGTATAGTTGGTTTCTTTCTAAAACCATTAAAAAGAAAGCGGTAGTAAATCTCTCAACGGTTGAGTTAGGAGCGGAGACGTAGGCTTTGGTTTAAGCCGAACTCCGTTACCAATTTTGTGTCTTGCCTCATTTATTTCCGCTGCATTCTTTACTTTGATTTTAAATTGTTAATTATTTTTTAAAAGGGAATTCACCCCCCTCTTGCCATCACTTCCTTTTCTTTTCCGATCCAACAATTGGTATCAAAGGCAAAATTTGAGTAATACCTTCACCGGTTTCAAATTCAAGATCCATTGTGATGGCTTCAACAACTTTCTCCCCCGAAGTCTTTTCTTTGGGTCGTGCTCCATTTTTTGATGGAACCGACTACACCTATTGGAAAACCCGCATGACTACTTTTCTTAGAAGCATTGGTTATCCTATATATAAAATTGTCATGCATGGTTATTCTCTTTCTACTCCCGATGAATCCAAATCGACTCAAGCCGATATTAAAAATTTAGAGCTTGATGGCAAATCCATGAACGCTCTCCATTACGTCCTTGATCGTAATGAGTTCAATTGAGTTTCTACTTGCACTTCATCTCATGAAATCTGGATACTATTGGAGGTTACCCATGAGGGGACCAACAAAGTCAAGGATACTCGATTGGATATGTTTCGTCAAGATTTTGAGTCATTTACCATGCATCCATCTGAAAATATTTCTGAAATGTTTACACGTTTTACTAATGTTTGCAATGGGAGAAAGTCCCTTGGTGATGATGTGTCTGCAGAAATGATGGTCAAAAAGATCCTATGGATCCTACCAAGCTCATGGGCACCGAAGGTGACGACAATCCAAGAAGCGAAAGACATCAAGAACATGTCGGTCAAAGAGCTCATCGGATCCCTAATGACATACGAGATCACCATGAGGAGGCAAGCTGAAAAGGAGGGAAAACTGATCAATGTTCCAAAGAACATCGCCTTAAAAGTTCAACAAGAAGAAAGCCCCTCCTCCTCATCGTCTTCCTCTTCAAGCGGCGATTTCGAAATGGAGAATCTTGCCTGAAAATGCACAAGTTCATGAATAAGCACAAGAAGAAGAAATCCCGCAAGGCTCAATCCAACGACAAATCCGAGCCCGAGGTAACTTGCTATGGGTGTGGAAAGAAAGTCCATTACAAGCCCGATTGTCCACTCAACAAGAAAAAGTCCAAACAAAAGGAGAAGAAGAAGGCATTCAAGGCCACATGGAGTGATAGCTCCACATCCTCATCCTCCTCCTCCTCCTCAAGTAACAACGGTAAAAAATGCCTAATGGCATTTAATGAGGTATCCTCTTCCGACTCTTCATCCTATAGTTATTCAAATTCATTTAATCATTTATCTTATGAGGATCTCTAATATGCAAGAGATCAATTGGAGGAAGGTTTTCACGAACATTCTTCCAAATTTGTTGCGTTAAAAAAGAATTTCAAAAAACTTTCTTCCAAAAAGGAACTACTTCTCAAAGAGAAGGAGGAGTTGTCCCTCAAGGTCCAAAACCTTCCCGATGTTGATTCTATGGAATTAACAATCAAAGACTTAAGGGAATCTCTTGCCAAGTTCACCCAAGGTGAACAAAATTTGACCAAATTGCTAGGTTCCCAATGCATATCTAGAACCACCAAAGGGCTTGGATATTCCAAGAAAGCTTCCTCTTCCCATGCTCCAACTATTTTTGTAAGGGGGAGCTCCCAATTTAAATTTTGTAATTATTGCAAAAAACACGGGCACTTAATCTTTGAGTGCAATTGCAAAAATTCCCGGTATGGAAGGCCCAAAACTTTTTTCTTTAACGATGAATTTTATAGTAGAAGACCCGCCACAAGACAAGTTTGGATTGAAAAATACCTCTTAGCGATTCTCACCGGACCAAAATTTGTCTCGGTTTCAAAATCCACTCCCTGATGATTTGTTGTTTTTATTTAGGGGGAGTTAGGATCGTTTAAGCCTTTTTGATTTCAATTTCAAAACTTTCAATTCAAAATTTTCAATTCAAAACATTCAATTCAAAATTTTCAATTTTCAAAACTTTCATTTTAAAATTTTCAATTTTCAAAACTTTCATTTCAAAATTTTCGATTCATAACTTTCAATTCAAATTTCAAAAATTTAAATTGATTTAAAATCACTATCTTGTTTTTCAATCATTTCCCTCAATCAAGTTTTATTCCCCATGCTATTTTGATAATCACAAAGGGGGAGAAATTCTTGGTTGATTGGGGAAGAAATCTTTCTTTCATGATTTTCTTTACTTTTCATTTCATCCTTTAAAGCATGCCTCTCATTTCAATCTTTTACATTGCTTGTTTTGGTGATTGTGATCATCAAAATAGGGGGAGATTGTTGTATCTCTCGTACCCCTCGTGGTTTAATTTTCATGATCACAATCACTCTTTTATTTATCTAATATTGTATTAACTGTTTTTGGTTGATAGGCATAATTTCAGATTGCCAAGGAATTGGGGCAAGAAGGCTGAAATCAAAAGTGGACTGGTTTTCAGTCCACCGGCCAACCGGTGGAAGACCACCGGCCAGCCGATGGAGCCTGGACAGAAGGCATCCTTTTGTCCAGACCACCAGCCAGTCGGTGTCTCAGCACCGGCCGGCCGGTGGAACCCAGAAAGAACAGTGTCAGCTACTGCCTCAGCACCGGCCAACCGGTGGCCTCCTCACCGGCCAGCCGGTGGTGCCTAAGCCCGAAGGCCTCTCCTTTTTCAAAGCACCGGCCAGCCGGTGGCCTAGCACTGGTTAGCCGGTGGAGCCAGTCAAACTAGCCGTTGGGCTTTGACCAGGCTGGTCCACTTGACTCCCAACGGCTCCGAGGACCTCTCTAACGGCTCTGAAGACTCCCAAAGGCCATTTGAGGGTTCCCCCTCTATAAATAAAGGACTAGGAAACCCCGAAAACTCATGGAAGCCCACGGGATCATTTTTGATCATTTGGCAAACCTCCGGCGCATTCCTCCAAGGAACCCCCAATTGCTCCAACTCACTTCCACATCCAAGGAGCACCACCATAGAAGCTTGGGAGCGTCCTTCATCAACTCCATCAATCCTTTGGCGCCCAAGGCTTCTCCCCATTACGATTTTTCAATATTTATCATTTTGAGCTTTATTTTGGGTTTGTGCCTACAAACCCCCATTTCTCTCATCCTCCTTTCATTTGGGTTTTCACACCACCTTCAAGGTGTGAAGAGGTTAGTCAGGCCTTACCTTTCCAAAGGATTAAATCAAAGGTGAGCTAGCCTTCACCTGTAAGAAGGCTAGTGGGTTCTTGCTCAACCATTGAAAGCAAGTGGGTTCTTGCTCAACCAATAAAAGAAAGTTGTAATAGGTTCTAGACTAACCTTAAAGTCTAGTGGGTTTCTTGCTAAAACCATTAAAAAGCAAGCGGTAGTAAATCTCTCAACGGTTGAGTTAGGAGCAGAGACGTAGGCTTTGGTTTAAGCCGAACTCCGATATCAATTTTTTGACTTGCCTCATTTATTTCCGCTGCATTCTTTACTTTGATTTTAAATTGTTAATTATTTTTTTAAAGGTAATTCACCCCCCCTCTTGCCATCACTTCCTTTTCTTTTCCTATCCAACAGTGAATACAACACATGTTATAGTAAAGATACAAAAAACCCAAATTCTATCCATGAATATAGAGAACAAACCCGGCTATCTACTACCATTAACCCATACTAAGTCTAACATGTAGTCACACATATGTAAGGGGATTCCTCCCAATATATAGTCCATAAATAATATAGTTCACACATGTACCAACATAAACCTAGATAGGATGTGAGATAAATTCTGTAGGTCACAACCAATGTCGTGTGTATATTTCCATTCCATGTATATAACATGAAAGCGTGTAAAAATAATATGTAACAACGAAAACTATAAATGGGTATGATTTAGTCCCTGAAGCAAACCCGACGGACACAACCTGCTTCTTCTCATTCCAGAATATATATGAACTTTTATCAATGGCTGAAATTCTCAGTATCAATGATGTAGGAACATATTTCCCATTATCACAATACTGGTCTTCATTCCCATCTCAACGAGTATATGGACATCATGCATGAAATTACAAGAATATGGGGAAATATTCCAAATATCTCAATAAGGTTCACCAACTATTTATATCATATATATAAATCATCTCTATTCCCATGTAACATATATGGATTCATAGATCGATATCACAAAATAGAGACATAATTCCTGCTATCATAGAATAGGGATGTGATGCCCTATATCACATCTAAAAAGGGTCCACATGCCTACATATCATATTCTTCATAAGAGAATCCATGACCATATATATATATATATATAACATTAATATGGGTCATCAATCCCATTAACCGTAGTTCTAAGGGGAATCCATTCCACATTCAAATTCTATAAAATGTTTTCATGTCTTTAAGAAGAATATGTAGTTAATTTATAAATCATTTACATTTAATAATAGTGATGATGTAGCCATCATTCTAGCTAAGCTAGTGATATAGGGTCTCTACACACTCCAACCAAATAATAATATAGTTTTTACAAATTAAAGTCATTTCCCAAACCATTTAGGTGATGGTTTGGGTCCTCTAATCAGTAATAACATTAAAGAATATCCATAAGCACACCTCAATGGGTGGAATTGGTGATAAGGATCTTATCCCAACATGCATAGGGTAACAAATATTGATTATTATCATTGAAATTTAATTAAACATGATTTATGTGATTTTTTAGTGAAATGAATAGGTAATTTTTTGTGAATATTTATGGTACATGTTATAAAACCATAATACAAGATGGATAAATTCTAGAGCACCTACCTCAATCTCGCGGTACTCTCCTCATCTATAATGGTCCATTATTTGGATTTTATCATGATAAATGAATGAACTAATCAATGCCATAAAAATAGTCCACATAAGACTAACAAAAAATAGAAACTTCATGGGAATAAGAAATGACGCATGAATAAAGTTGGATAGAGTTCTTAATGATGCACATCCAATGACATGAATGAGGATCAAATCATACTTTAGAGAATATAAGATGACTAAAAACATTGGAATAGAGATTTGGGAGCTCAATAATGGAGTGGAATGTCGCTCATACATGCCGGAATGTGAAAAATAGGAAAAGGTGTGTGTTTATAATTCAATAAATTCATTTTTTTCATTTACCAAGGAAAAATAGGGTCGCACAGGTTTTCTACCTGGTTGGCCCAAAAATGTGGCAACCATTCTTGGATCACTATCTACATTGGCTACCCAAATGTATAGGCCACACAGTTAGAGATATTATGCACCAACAATGCAATTCATCTCTTCTACATTTTATTATGATACTCACACATACATGAATCCTAAAATGCATGGATTCCTCAAACCGTGAATCCCCTTGTTTCTAAGTCACAATCATCATATATCTATGGGTAACATTGCGTCATGTCATGGATGGTTTCTTCTAACCATGTGGCTAGTCTCTTTTCCCAAAATTTTGTGCTCTGGGATTCATAAAATCCATTTAAACCAACAAATCATCTTTTAAATCATTAGTCATCCACATTAGGTAAAAATATAGTTTGAAAAAAACATAAAATATTCATACCTTGGAGAAAATATAGGTTCTTATAGTCTTCCCACATAAAGGAACTCTTCCATGATTTCATCTTCAAAGGGAGGTGAAATACTATTTGTGAACAATTTCTACCACTAATCAAGTACCTCAGCCTCTAGATCTTATGTATATTTTTATTCCTGACCATACCATCATGTCACCCATACTAAATGGATAGTCTATCCATAGAAAGCCTGAGAGATTTAATAGATGATGCATATAGGATACTACTCAAATGATGCAACAACATCTAAATCATCTAATTTAAGATCAAATGTGTGAGACAGGATGGCATGAAAATTGAAAAGCTATGAAACATAGATGATGTCATTATTGGGACAATAGATCTGATGAGATTTCAACTAATAAGATAATGTCAGATCTCTCTAAGTGGTGTAAGAAGGCACTACAATGTGAGGTGTAATATCCACATTCCTCAGTATCCATCTATGAATGTTTTTTTGTGATACACATTATAAAAAGCATTCCCTAACTTCGAACTCCAGAGGCAATCATCAGCACTTTTCATATGATTTATTTACAAACTGAGTTGTAGTAATACTTTGATGGATCAACTAAATCATCTCTAAATTCACCTACATGAAATGAGGAACTAGTAGCACTAATTCTTCTACATCTAATTGTATAGGGTTGAATATCATAGCTACCCATAATGTAAAAATAATTGGGCATATATATCATTTCCTAGAAGATATTATTATAAGATAACTCAATGAAGGGGATATAATTCACCAATGAGCATCAAAAATCAAGGATATATTCCTAGATATTGTTCTCTAATAGAAATATCATCCATTTACCCTAGAAAATTGTTTGAGGGATATTAGTTATGTTAAATATAACATGTGTACCCTTAGATTTGAAACCCATTCCTGATCCTCATTTAGAATTGAGCATACCTATAAGAAATGATAGTACTAGGGAACCTATAAATTATTATAATCTAAGATACATACAATATTTCTATATCAAAAATGGAGAAACTCTCCCAGATAAGATGAAATTGTTGTAATTTTTTTAGTCTGTCCATTATTACACAAACATATTCTCTACCTCATATCATGCATGGTAAGAAGATGTCAAAATCCATCGCTAAATCCACCCATTCCCATTCCAGAACTGGTAATGGATGTAAAACTAAATCACATTACTAGTGATCCTCCTTTACTTGAATACAGGTGGAACACCTAGTTATATGTCCTTATATCTGACGCATCATCAATAGACACTAATACTATCATTTCATATCTTGATACTTCTTTAATATTCCCAATTGTACTACCTACTTAGATGCATGTGATTTATGTATCATTTACTATCTCATATCTATGTGACCCCATATACATCCACATATACTGTGGAATTCTTTATCAATAATAGTCTGGTACAATGGTGGTTCCCCACTAGAAATACATTCTCTTATGAACAATCATTTTTGATATGAAATCATCCTCATCATCACCCTCTTAAAAAGTGACGAAACTAATAATTTAGATTTAATTACAGACATTAGATTATAGTTTTAACATTTATGTGCATCATAGTAAATATATCTATAAGATTCCCCTCACTTTTCGATTCCTGAACTACTTTTTTTTAGTCCTCCTACTCAGACCAACATAAAAACTCTTCCTTCCCCTGCCATATAGGTAATATCAATATCATATGACTTTAGATATTCAACCCATCACCTATTCCCAAGATTAATGTCTCGTGATTTAAATATATAACTGGGACTTTTTGGTCCTTAAACACCATAAATCTATCTCTAAATAGGTAATGTTTCAAACAAATCAAGGCTTACAAAAGTTGTACTAACTAAATAAAGCAGTACATGGATAGATGAAATCCATACTTGAAAATTTTAATAGTAAAATATTAGGTCCATCTTCATGAATATTGTTTCTCCTAAGAGATGGTAAAATATATCATGAATTCGAGGTAAGGGGTGTTGGGTTTTAAAAATAATGTTATTTTATTTATGGTAATCCATGAAAATCTCAAGGATTCCATCTACCATTATCTGGATAAGAAGATATAAACTATAGGGAGATGTATTAGGCTGTATAAATCCTTTGGCCTCCAAATCCTCAAGCTTTCTCTAGAGCTTTGTAAATATATTATTATACACCATGTAAAGATTAGTGAATACCATTGAATCTCATAGTATTATAGAAAACTCTACCACTCTCCCTAGATATAACCCAGACAAGGAGTCATGGTATACATTCCATAATCGATCGATTACAGGTGGGAACTTTGTCTTATGTAGTCCCTAGTCATCTATATAATAATCATTAATTAAGGTGGTCACACCACCTATCCCACATATATATGTTCCTTCTCTCCTAAATGGACATCACATTCACCCTACTACATATAAGTATATCCCTCTAGAGATGTAAATTATTCCATTCATTGATAAAAATCCAATTCGTCTTGATATGGAACAAACCAGTCCATCTCGATAATGACACTAATGACTATCATCATGAGAATGAAGAGGTCCCATAAGAAATGATGTCTTCCTACATCAATAGCAGAATCAATACATTGTTATAAACTCACCTATTTGATTCCCAATTTAGTGTCATGTGTCATAATTACACTAGAAAAAAACATTGAGACCAAATATCTCCATAAAAGGGAAATATACAATGGAATGTGAAGAATCCAAATAAAAAAAGGTAGAAAATATAGTATATATTACTAGAGTAGTACTTCAAACTGTAAATGGTTTGGCATCCTTCTCCATTGGTATATAATGCACTATGTAAAAATATGTCATTTACATCAACTCGTAACATATGGGAATGGCCACCTAATCCTAATGGTGGAGATGATAAGGATCCTCTCCAACTCAGAACATATGGGAAATTCCTATAGAAATTATATAGATTCATAAACCCTTTATATATTTTGATCTTGTTGGGGTCTTTCGGACACTAGGGCCTCTTATGACCATTCTTCCCATTATAGTGGCATACCTTATAATCATAAGGGAGTGTAACCTGGTTATCACAACTCACACACAAAATATCAAATTGTCACTTCTGACTGCTTGTAGAACCCCTAATATTTTTGGGTTCTAAAATTACCTCATTGACAACATATACTTCTCTCATGTTCTACTTGGTTATAATGTAATGGTTCATATATATTATTTTCAACTGGATAACATTATCGTGGAACTTATTGGATGCCTCAGGACATCCTCAAATCATCTAGCTTCTACTACAGGATCAATGGTATTGATGGGAGTTAAGTGTTGAAGATTAATAAAGCATTCATAATAGTCCTTAACTATCATAGATCCCTACTGAATTTTCATGTACATTATGACATTATTGGCTCTCAAGATCCTAGGGATGAAATAACCAATCATGCTCGAAGGAAATCACTTCAAATCACATCATAATAGTGACCAGAATGATTTAAAATATCCCATAAGAATTTGGTGGATCCTTGAAGAATATAAGTACTAAGATTTAATATCCTCTAATTATGTTTATCAAAAATTTTGAATATAGATATATCCATCTTGATCAATATATCTATTTCCAGCGGTCCACTATCCCCCCAAAATGTAGGTTGTTGCTGCTACTAGAACTCTAGAGTCCACTCAACTTTTGAAGGGGGGGTGAATTAAGCTATATGTAACATATGGATAAGACAATTAAAATATCTTTGATACTAAGTATCATAAACCACTTAAAAAATATGAAGATATTCCAATGATGGAACTACTATAGGTATCACTAGCTGCTCAAGGACCACCACCTTCAGTTGAATGGATATAACTAACATCATACCATCTAACTAGAGGGCATCATGGTGGTATTTCTCCATAATTTCAAAATGTGCAGATAAGATACTTTTCAATAACATCATAAGACGAAATATATAAATATAATATGTAAAAAGCCATTATTTGTAATAGTCTCACCCCTCTTCCATTTCTAAAATTATTGTTTGGGTGGTTGAAACATTTATATGTAACACATGAGACAATACCCACTTCAAACTACTTCTCGTGTGTCTTAGACAATCTTTATGCTTTGAAATTTCAGTATCATTTTAAATTCATTTCTACATTTCAATTTTTAGCTTATTGAACCAAATGGTTCACCACTTACATTCCATAAGGTAGAATACACCTTATGAAATGAAATTTTCAACCACTTAATCTAAACCATAAAATGGCATTGTCTATGATTCGAATGGTACAGGACACAACATAACAAAGTTGTTTGTTTAGGGTGTCTCATGTATCCTAAAATGGAAACCGGTTAGTAGGTTACAACAATAACTCTAACTACCAAATATGTTTCTTGGTCCTCAACATATAATGTCAGTCAATTAAGCATTTATATTATAGAGGAATATATAAAAATTTAATGAAATCATTAGATGATTCCAAGATTGCATGACTTATTCATGAAATGTGATTTATAATATGTGACTAAAATTATTAATGATCATTGCATAATTTACGGCCTCTCATAAGGCCAGGTATTAAAATTATTACTAAATCATTTTAATAATGACATAAACATTCAACTTTATCACCCAATGGTTTAATTAAATCAACATTAAATATCATAATATTGAAAAAAATCAATTTTCTCTATGGAAAATTGTATGTTTTTTGATACATGGGTTAACTACTCCCCATAAAAACTCATTACCAAAACCTAATTTATTCTTAATCTTCTGAATGTTGTATCAAAATAATAATGAAATAAAAATTAGTGCACTAATACAACATTGTGACATCTAATACCTAGTTTCCACTCTAGGGTTCCCTGAGACAATTTTTCCACATGGCCTCAAGTGGGTCTCCCCGCACACATGAGGATACCGACTAGAAACAAGGGCCTAGGTTGTGTTGAGGGGGGAGACTATTACCTCATGATAGAGTAAAATAATTGTTAAATAGATAAATAAATAGAAGAATAATATCATTAATATAAAATAAATTAGAATGAATAATAAAAAATAAAGAACTAAATAATAATAAAAATGTTTAAATTGAATTGTATAAAATAGATGACTATTTCATCTCTCTAAAAAATAGGGAAAACATGTATACATGGATATATGGTGTCAATATACCTCATATTATACAAAAGGTGAAAAATGGTTGAAATCCTAGCTAATAATCCAACAATCTAGGATAATTATCTATTACCAAATTCCTATTATAATTCTTGAAGGTAGTCATGAATCTGTAAGGGATTGCTTCCCCTTGTCAACATCTGCATGCATATAGTCTTACCAGGTACCATAGAAGACCCATATATGATGTGATATAAATATAGTTGGTGACCATCAATAGTTTCTATAATCATCCAGTCCATTTATATAACATGACGTTGTCTATATATAAGTCATAATGAAAATAGTAAACATGTTAGCTCAAGTCTATGAAGGAAACCAAGCTGACACTACCTTCTTCTACCTATGACATAATATCTCGAATCAAGTATCATGGGATAAAATTCCATGTGTCGCATTAATATGGATTCCATGGCTAGTAACACAGTAAGGGTCTACATTCCCATCTATCACAATATAGGGATTCTTTGAACAATGATATGGTAAGGGACATAATGCCAATATATAATAGTAAAAATGTTTTTCTATGACCTTTTCACATATAAGGACACCATTCATTGTATCACCAAAATAGGATTTCATTCCCAGTATCACAAAAAATGGATTACATACCAGGTATCATAGAATAAGGATGACATGCTAGGTATCACATCTATAAAGGGTCACCATGAATGTGTATCACATTTAGTAGAAGATACTACATGAATGCATATACATATGACTTATATAAGGGTCAACAATCCCATTTACAATAGTTTTCAATGGTCTATGCTACCATAGTCATTTGAAATAATAATAAATCTAGACTAAAAAAATCAAATAATTAATTTATAATGAATTTATATTTAATAATAGAGAGTTCATAACCATAATTCAATTTAATTAAGTGACACGATCTCACCACTCCCTTTCACCCAATCTAAATATTTACATCATAAGTCAAGGTCATTCCCAAACCATTTATTGGATGGTTTTGGTCCTTTAATCCTTTATAACATCATGTAAAATCCATTTCCACACCGAAATGGGTTCCCTAGGATGACATGATCATAACCTAACATGAGTTGATTCTTATTTAATACATTTAATTAAACATAATTAATGTATATTTTTGTTCAATATTGAGAGAAACCAGCATGTTGCATCATTGTGCATTGTATAAAACAACAATACTTGATGGATAAATACTAAACCTATCATCACATTAATGTAGTACACTTCTCATTTGGTGTCATCCTATATTTGGCATGGATCAAGAGAAAATGGAACAACAAATAATCACTGTGATAATAGGGTATATGGTCCTCCATCAAAATATAATCATAGATGAAAAGATAAATTATGAATGACTCAATATGAAGAGATTATTTTCTGATGCCTATCCAAGGAGGATAATGGGGATTAAATTATGATTTAGATGATGGAATTAGATTAAAAATATGGAATAGGGTTTTTGGATCTAAAAATGTATAAGAATGGTTCTCATACCATTAGTAAAGATAAAAGGATTAAAAAGGGAATGAATATAATTCATTAAGGTCATATAAGAAATTTTACAAATGAAAATAAGGAAATATGGTTTTCTAAATAACACATCAACCATGCTTCGCTCACTATTTAAAGATGGAACCCAAATTTTTAGAACACATTGTTAAAGAAATAGTTCAAAAAACATGAAATTTTGTTATTCAACATTTTAATGACATACCATAATGGATGTGTTGACCAATATGCAATGTTTTATCAAATTTAGAATCCCCTGCTACTAAATCAACATCCTTTAACATTTAGGGGTAACCATGCGGCATGTCTTGCATTGTTTCTCATAACCATGTGGAAAGTATCTTTTCCCAAAAAGTTGGGTTCTAGGATCTTAAAAAGACTCGGAAACCCATGATAAATCTGTGAAATAATTAGGCATCAATATTATGTCAAAAAAAATATTTTGTTGTACATTTAATGAATCCATACTAGAGATAAGTCCATGTTTCTATAGCTATTTCATTAGTGATTTTTTCTGAATGATTACTATTTCATCATACCCTTCTTCTCTTCTAATGTTAATTGATGAAATACATTTTTTATTATATTTTACCAAACAGGTAATTCCATATCATTCTTCCTATATTTACTTTTACACATGTTATAAAGAGTTATTATGAATTATTTTTTAATATAAAATATTTCCCAAGGATAATTTGGAAGACCTAATGTGAAATAATAAATGCAGGGTTAAATGGGAGAAAATACCATTTTAAAAAAATTATATTGTTTATATTGGATTTTTTTAATTCTTTAAAACTATAAACCTATGAATTCTTCCAAAATTTATTTGATCCATGTTTATCTATTCAAGTTATAAGGATTTTATGGAAATAAATTTGGTCACAATTATCAGCTTCATAGACAAAAATTGCAAAGTTAATGATTTCATCGGAGGATCTAGGAGTGTGAGTCCTAATATATGATATCATTTATTATGTAAAATATATTGAAATATTAACACTTTTCACTTATTCATATTCACTAATATGGTATGGTGTTCTTGAAAGTTGAAACATAACCATGTTGGTAATGGTGAGATCAATAATGAATAATGAGTATATTGCATTTTCATTTTGGTAATATTCTTTACAATAAAGAATATATGAACTAAAATAGGTGCCAAAAAAGAGGAATGTAGAATCCCATGTGAGTCATGGTATGTTCATAAATTTTTATCATATATATATATATATTTATCTATATATCTGTGTGTGTATGTGTTTGAGGGGTTTTGAAGAAATTATTGAGGATAATTACGGTACCAAACATGAATCTTGAGGAGATGTGTATATTTATATGATATTACAATTAGAAAATTTAATATTACATATTACATCCATCTAATTAATGGGTAAAATTACCATGATAATAAATTTTAGTAAATAGGGATAACATTTATAAATGTTATTGTGGGGGAAAGGAAAACATCAATGAAGTATAGGCCCAAGATACATAAAGATTTTTTTGAAAAAATTCCAAAAGGATGTATGGAAGAAGTTTTTCTATATAAAAATAATAATATATAATATTACTATATATTTTGGAGAACAAATTATATATTGTTTTATTATCACTAGAGATGGTAAATCTTTTTTAAAATAATGATGTTATGTTTATAAGAATGTAATAGGAAATTCGTATGTTTAAAAATAGATAGAATAAACTTGTTAAGAAATGGAATATATTTTTCAAAAATAATATTTATATTTTGTAAGATATACTAGTATTTTTTAATATTACTTGGTGTAAATGGGTATTTATGAGGAAGGTAGACATGAATAGTGAGTTCACTACCTTTAATGGATGAATAGTTAATAATGGTTTATGGTAACACCCAAGAATATGATTTGTAAAACCTTTTATAAATTCCCCATGATGAAATTTGTTATTATTATATAATACACATTGTAATTAAATGATTAGTATATTAGGAGAATGGATTGTAGGGTCCCATTCTTTAATAGAAATATTATGGAAATATTTATATAACACTGACATGGGGCTTTCTAACTCCAAACGTAGCCAAATAAATATGAAAGTTAAAAAGATTAGGGAATATTCTATTTGATGATTCCATTTGAGATATTTTTTTTATAATTCATAAAATTCATTTTTATATAGTATATTTAGTGAGAGATTAAAAGTTTTCGATGTAATATATTTTGATGATAAATTACTGATAAAAAATGAGATGTCGGTCTTATAATCAGATAATATAGTGAGGAATAAATTATTCCCCATTCATGTATAAGGTAAAAAATCATAAATTGTAGGTACTTTTATCAACAAAGATATATTTATGATTTATATTGAATTATTTAGGGTATATATATTGAAATTCTAGTTTGGAGATACAAGATTGAATAGTTCAATAAAGGATTTTTTCTCTTCATTATAAATTATACACATCTCAAAGAAAATATATCCTTAAACAAAATAATAGAAAAAATGATAAATATAATACCTTATTATTTTCCCTTTGGATTTGTCATGTTTTTTTGTATATGTACTAGGGTTGATGTTGCCCGCCCAATGAGCATGGTATGAAAATATTAAGAAGAACTATGGAAGATGTTTTAGATGAATATAATGAATACACTAAAGAACTCATCCCTTAACAATGATATGTTCCTATTTTATAGAGGAGTATAAGAGTTATTTGTGATGGGATGCCCATACATTAGTTTCCAAACATATCCGAATGATCAAAAATTGATATTGAGATATGTGTTTTTCCATAATAGAGCTGTTTTGGGATGGAAGAATTCAATAGAGACATTTATCATAACTTCTAAAATAGAGTCCATTAATATAATAACTTCTGATGAAACATAATAAGAAGCTTGGATATAAAAATTAATCATTAATCTGGGTGTTTTACATTGTACTAATGTTTTTATCAGAATATATTTTGATAATACTGAAATAGCGAATCTAGATAAGGATCACTTGGAACGTTAATGAATAAAGAATATAAATCAAAATTTTATCTATTGATATATTTTACAGAAAGTGGTTAATTAATAATAATGATAATATCCATAGATGAAAATCAGGTTGACCAATTGACTATATTAAAAAATTATAAGATTTATTTAAATAAATGTGCGATTTAAAATTGATTGACTGTTGTTAGTAGTTTATTCTTATACTAGTGAGATTCTATTGGACCTGATTCCTTGAAACCAGTTTACCATTTTATTTTTTATTTCCAATATTTTACTAAATATGTTTTCAAAATATTATTATTATTAAATGTAACAATAATGATATTATTCAATTCATAATTTTGTTGCATTCAATGGTTATGTAGGTCTATTCTACTATCATAACATTGGGATGTTATTATAATACTATTAAATATATGTCCTATGGTCAGGATACATATTCCAAATAGGACACATATGTTATATGAAAATCTAGTGTGGGAGGCCCATAATACACTGTGACTTCATGTCATAGATTTTTCTTTAGATAATATTAAATTATAGAGGATATAATTATAGACCCACCAGAATAAATTTGACATGCATTATGTTCTGGTAGATATTAATCTATGCTAAAATATTTGTTGCTATATAATCATGTTGTTATAATTAACTTATATCATGAATCACATACATAGATGTATTCTAAAAAAACTAATGCCATATGATCATGAAAATGTAGCATAAAATATGATCATCATAACATATATTAAATTAAATAAATATATCATAAAAATTCCCTATTTGATTTAATGGAAGAATATATCAGTTTCGCTTTGATTGGAATGGAACATTATAAAAAATCAATAGACATGGTACTTCATAGAGAATTTCATTTCAGAAATTCAACAAAAGATAAATTCAATATAAAAGGTTACTATACCAATATGCATCCTTCTAAAAGAGATATTAGGAGAAAATGGATTATTTTACATAGTATCAATAGTATGATGTTATTTTAGTTTCTATATTAGCTTAGTTATCTATGTGTTACTTTTAATTTTTCTGGAATCTAATATTGTACTTTTGGTATGTCAACCTAATTCCATAGAAAAAGACACATAGAGGTTCACACACTATACCAATCAAGAATATCACTACATTCTACTGAATTTAACATTAAGAAGAAATATAATTCATTATTGTTTTAATTATAATTAGTCATGAAATATTTATCACATAAATTGGAACATAATGTAGTTAGGTTCTGAATATATATGTTGAATTTTACATCCAATTTAATTATTCAATTATTAATAAATAAATATTTATATTATCATAGTTTTAGTGAATGGAATATAATAAATATTTTTCATTGATACATTAAAATTAAAATATGGATTTAATCAGAATTTAGAGAGTATAATATTTATTTATTTATCAAATGAATGATATAAACATTGATGAATAAATATTTTATCATTCAAGGTTGGTAAATTCCATGGAAAAATAAAGGATCCATATTAATTGAAAATGGAAGTGATATATATTTAATTTGATATATATAAATATTTTACAATTTATATACAAAATGACATCTAAATAACCACATATGATGGAAATAATAATATTATGATTATTTAACATAGGGAACATCATACAAAAAATATTTTTACAGAATGAAATTATTTAAATAAAAATTATTCTATAGTGTTTGTAATTTTCAATTATATTAATCTTTATGTGGCAGATCTTATACTCAATAGCGACAAATACACCATAATTTTCTCAAGCACGATATAGATTCATTTTTTCTCTCACTCAAGAAAAATTGATAGAAATTTGAATTTATTATGATAGATGGGGAATATAATAAAGTACTAGATTAATCAATGTTAGAATATAGTGTATCAAGAATGATTCTTGAAGATTCATTGAGCACATTTGTACACAACTAGTGGAATCCTAATAAGGATTCGTCGTTATAACTACTACATAAAAAAACTCAATAGAAAAAAATAGAGGATTTACACCTATATGTTTTTTCTTATTTTAATAAATTAAATTTTATATGTACAACATCACCATTAGATATTTTAGGGTGTGGTGATTATATTTTTTATTCAATATTTCATGATATTGGTGAGAAAATAGAAATCGATCCTCTACTTGATGATCATGTTACACCTCAAAACCATTAAAATATTTTCACCAGTATATATATCTTATAGAGTAGTGTTTCATAGAGTTTCTTGATCAATAATATTTTATGTTTATTATAGATTCCAAATAGAGATATATGGATATTTGTCAGGTGATTTTGGTACACAAATGCTCAAATGTATTGCATTGAAAATTAAAAAAAATTGACATAGTGGATGATTTTAAAATATATTATATTGTGTGGTCATATATGTTGTACCTTAGTGTATTGTGATTTGTTAAACAATATTTGATGAGGTTATCGTATAACTACTAATACTACTATTTATTTATTGAAAATATAATGATACAATGAATTACATATAGAACCTTATCATTATCAATTGAATTAGGTGAATATTAAAGAGAAATTTATTATTAGACACATCATAGTGCATATTATAATAATGAAATTTCATTTCGGATGAAGAATTTCATGAGAATGCATTTATTCAGTAAAAATATTAACTTGTTCATTGGTGTTGGTGATTAATGTATATAGTTGATAATTAGGGATTTTTTTCTGTCTATCTACGGTGTAGTTGATGAATTCATGAGAGATTTTATATGTTATTATAGATATTTACTAATATTTTTTTTTGCATAATAAATTTAGAGATGTAGTTAATTATTTTATGTTACCTTAATTAATGATGTGTGTGCATGATGCAATCCACGTGTCATTGTTGTGGAAGTGTGTGCATAAAAAATATAATGTTATCATGTATGGAATATCAGAGAAATAGTAAGACACAATGAATTTGGAATATCATATTAAGATTGAATATCATATAGAGAAGGTCCTTTATGTTCAGGTTGTTCAAATGTTTTAGCGTAAGGGTAATATATTGATATGATGGAGACCAACTGGGAGTTGGATTCAAAGAGAAATATATGTTACCCCCATTATTTTTATTATATTTCACTCCCTTTCTTTTTTTACACATGAAGAAATATTTTATGTTATTGAATAAAATAATTAGATGTTGGTTGTGGTTCCTTTTTGCGTTTTGTTTTTAAGACTTTCTGTGAATATATATAATCTTTTAAGTGATGAAAAGTAGTTTAAGTTGATATACTTTTTAGAATCACACCTTTTAGATTTTTAAGGATATATTATATTAGATTAAATCATTTAAATTGAAAATTGAGACTTTCAATGGAAATAATTAAAGGTAGATAAATTATAAAATCCTTGAAATGCCTATTATAAGAATATATGAATATTTTAATACCATTAATTTTATTTTATAGTAAATGTAAAAAATTACATTTAAATTTTAAATTTTAAAAGAAGGTTTTTAAATGAATTAATTTTGAAAAATAGATATACAAATATTTTTTACAAAATTATATGGTTTTTTAAATAATAAAATATTTTTAATTATAAAATGATAATTTTTTTTGATAATTTTATTTTTTTAAAATATTGTTTCATGGTTTTGTAAAAGTATGTAGAGTTTTTTTAAAAGTGTTTGTTCTAGAAGAATTTTTAGAATTTAATGAATTTAATAATATGTTAATACATGACATTATTTAATAAGTATGTAATTATTTTATTAGAAATAGGGTTGTAATATTTGTAGTCAAATTATCTAAGGTTACTATATTTTTTATAATATAATGTTTTAATCAATTGTTATGTAAGATATGTTAAAATGAATTTACTATTTTGGATGTATATTATCTATTTGGATGTGTTTGGGAATAGTAGTAGTGGATGGATTATTTTTTATTCTCTATAAGACAACCATGATTACTATTGGATATGTTTGTTAATTATAATGATAAATAATGGAGGTCGGTTAAATTAAGAGAGGAGTGACATGTTAAAAAGTGTGGAAATATTAGAGGAATTAATTATGAGGGTGATTTTTTGTTCAATATACTGATGGTTAAGGTATTAATATTTTACATAACATGGATTTATCCACCTTTACCCATGGGAGGATTCTATAATTTCATTATTAGTAGAAACCATTATAGGGGGTTTCTTTTTTGATTATAGGGGTATCAAAACCCTTCTAAACTAATATTATGTGGAACATTTAGAAGGGGTTTTAACAAACTATAATACAATCACCACTAATTTTACCATCATTTTACTAGTAGTTCCTCAAAACAACCCCTAACCATTAATGTCATGAACAATAGCAATATATCCTCATAACTACACCAAATATTTTTATAATGGGTTATAATCTCTTCAAATCCAAAAAATAACACCCCTTAATCACCATATATTTCATTAGTAAAAAGTGGTTACTTATTGGTAGGGAATAACTGTTTTCAAAGTTAAAAACATTGATTCCACAACCCCACTATTCAAGGATAGGGAGAGAAAAAAATGATTGTATGTTGACCATTATTGAAACATGAGAACCACCATTTGTCGGTTGGTAACCCTCGATGTATATTCTGATATATAAATATTATTTTTGAAAATAAATATAATATACATTAACAATTTAAATTTTTAAAATGTTTTTTGTGCTCATAATATCTTAGATAATTCTCACCCATTACCAACAATTTTAGGGAATTTAGATAAAGCTTCCCCTTTTTTCAATGCTGTATGTTTAGCGCTGATAAATAAATGTTGAATGTGAACCAATATGTGGTGTTTAATAATATATATAAATTATTTTTATATGATTTATTAAATTAAAATTTATTACTTGTAATAAAAAATATATTTCTCTTAAAGATTATTAAGTAGAACTATCATATTTCATGAAAATACCATTAATTATAACTTCATATTTTTGAAGGTAGGGTTATTTGCAACTACATCAAATATATTTATATGAATATGGGTAATAGTAGACCATAAAAAAGTAGTCTTAGCACTATTTTTATTAAAAAAAATAATAACATTATCTAACTAAATTGATTTTATTATTATTTAAAATATTGTAGAGATTTCGTAGAAATATCATTTTCATGAAATTATTTTAAATTCATCTACAATTTTACTAAATCATTATCAATATTTATTAAAAAATTATCTAGTTAACCACTATCCAAAACACCATCCCATCCTCTAAAACCCTAACACCCACCACTTGAGAACCCATGCCTTAACTCCAACTTCTTTATTTCCTTTGAACCTCTCACTTCGACACCACCTCAATGATGCACCCCGACCCCAATCACTTGTCTCTAAATTTTGATTTTCAACTTCCCTTCTATACCCTCTCTAGAAAAATCCATCCATAGTGAGTCCCCTGAAAATTTATTTTCCCCTCAATAGTAGTCCCTCTTCTATAGTTTATGGGGACCACCACCCCTAATGAAGGTTGATCACTAACCCCATACCCAATACCCTTTTCACCTCCCTACCCTAACATGATTTCTCCTACACCTATACATGTATGAGTCAAACATTTCTAGAATAATTTCCTAGACCTCAAAACATCTATTTTTTCTAGTATACAGAGTAATATTATTCTATAACATCAATACCTAATATTTTTAGGGGTAATATTTATTTATTTATGTTATTTAATGATATTTATTTTGTATTGAATCATTTCCAAGTTGAATTTCTATTATTTCGAATCAAGACCACACCCAGCTCAATAACAATGTTGGGTGATATAAAAATTTTATTGTACTTGTATATTAAAGTATTTATGTATATATGTTTGAATTTATATGGAGATGAGTGACATTCCATTACATGTGGATAAATGTTGGATTAATTTACATTGATATAGAGCTCTATATTACAAGGGATTGAATGAATTTTTAGATTATTCAATTAAATTCTGATTAGTGGATGGTAGAATAAAATCTCAATGCCCTGATTATAAATTTAATTAATTGTTAAATAGAAAACTAGTTTTATAAGAAATTATTGAAATAGTTTCCCAGTCATTATGTATGTTTGATATGACCTAGAGATTCGAATGTTATGAAATGTTAAAATAATTATTATCATGTTAAATAAAAAAAGTTACCCATAATAGAATAAGATCATGTCATGTTTGATAAATTATGAAATTAAATTTTAAGAATATATTTTTTTATTTTAATATATAAAAATAACATTTAATTGATCTTAATAAGTTTAATCTTTCTTGGAAAATCATGGAACAAAAAATTGGGTTTTAGGAATCGGTTGAATGAATAAAAAGAAATATATGAAGGTTTTGAGAAGTATTAAAATTTTCCTTTTTCAATATATGTTATATAATATCATGTGTCTCTAATGTTAAAGAGAAAAATTAGTGTCTATTATTTTATTGTATCTTCATGATGCATATAGTGAAGTAATGACCCCTGAATAATTTTATATGATGAATAAAATCATCAATGTACATGGAATTGATTATATAAGCATACATGCATGCCCTAAATATTTCATATATTATTAGAGGGAATATTTTGAGAAGATTAATTAGAAATATTTCATACAAGTAGATTGATTTCAAAGAAAAACAATGAGTGTTCTAATCAATTGAAAATTTTGAATAAGTAGAATAAAAAACTAATAACAATGTATTGATTTAAATTCCTCTAAAACCGCACTTTCAAAAATTATTCATGTAATCTATGATTTCATATGGATTGAAGTGGCATGATCAAGACAATAAAAGTAATGACTTGATAAGAAATAAAATTGACTCAGTGTCATTGATGGTATATGATTCATTATAAACATTGTTTTATTAACAACATAGGAATGCACATGTGGGATTATCGTCTAATGGGGTTTAACAATTTGGAACTTTATGTGATAGTTATATAATATAGTTATCCATTTTTATTCCTTGAATTTTAATTCATTGGATGTCTATGAAGAATAATTATTTCATTATTTCAATGATTATTCCGAGAAAGAAAACTCTTGGTAATGACCTTGATGTTTAAATTGAACCTCATATCAAAAAACTGTGGGAAATATACGACGCTAACATATAAAAATATGATTAATTATTGAGGAATGTATTCAAAATACATGTTGGTTTAGAGTTTTAATGTACTAACATTCCCTATATGGGAATCTTTTCTTTTTATATCCCTCTTACTGGTTTTCCATGTCCATTTTAAATTTGTATTATTGATCCTAAATAATTAACTTATTGTAGAAATGATTTTTTGTGTGTCATAATCAATTATTTGAGGAATATCATAAATATAGATATTACAATACACCATTTACATGATATATTGAATTCAAAAAGTCGCTAAATGGGTTATCTGGTTCATAAATCATTGGAAAATTAATGAATGTCACTATAAAATAAGAAAATTTTATCTAGTTTAATTAAAGGGGGAGGGTTTGAGGTATAATATCCATTGTAGGTGGATAGTAAAACTGTTTGAAAGTGAATATATTTTTAAAACAAACTCATTTTGTTCTTAATTTTATATAAAACAAGTATGATGAAATTTTTATTTAGATAATCATATTCTATAATGTAATTTTTTCATTTCATAATCACATGGGTAAACCAAATGATCACCATAATGCTCATAAAAATTAGGAATAAATTAATATTAATTTTTATTTTTGGATAAATTTGAATAGAAATTATCATTAATAAATTTTTATAATGATTAATAATAATAAAGTCTCATTACAAAAATATTTAAATAATGTAAATGTTCATCATTGATATTAAAGTAACATTTCATGGTGCATTGAATTAAAATATCAAATATTATATGTATTTAAAAGTGATGAATCACATATTTTAAAGGATTAGTTTTTTCAATGGACGTTGCATAATACATTACCTTATATTTAACTATATTATATTTTATTTATGTATCTTCTTTATAGAATTTTATAGAAACTATCTAAATCAAACTGATCTTGATAATCATTGGGAACTAATTTGTTTAAATCTTATTAAATTTGTGATATTATTTAATCATTCATTTTTTATTGTGATGATTTATTTAACTATTCATTTGGTTGAAAAAAATATACTTCATGTACTAATACATTATCAATGGATATATCATAGTGAAAAGTAAGTTAATATTATTTTTATTTTAATATATAAATTCAATTATATCGTATAATTTTTTTAAAATTTAATTATGATTTTCTTATTTTCATTAGGTACTTTGGTTTTTTGAAATAATTTATGTGAAATAAATCTCAGCTAGAAGACTATTTCTAAATATAAAAAAGTCAGATATTTCTTCACCATCTATTTTAGGTATTTTTAAGTTATTTAGAATACATTAAATCAATTTAGATGTGTATATGATATCTTCAATAATTCTCTTTCTCAAAACAAGCCATCAGTATATACATATTTTATATAAATAGTTTTAAAGGTGTAAAATTTTCCACTAACTGTATTGTAGTAACTCGAATCACATAGATATATGCTATTTGACCATCAAATTAATGAAGTACAAATTGAATAATTGTGATTGAATGAACTGAGATGAGTAAGTGACAAATATCTAAATGAGATTGAATAAAAAAATTAATATGGAGATTATTGAATATTTCTCCCATCATATAAGTATGTACACACATATATATTATTGTTGTGTAGTATTTTTTTCTATGTTAAAAGTGACATAAATTATATTCTAATCTAAAAAATAAATGCTAAGAATTGATATAAAATTTGAAAGGATTTGAATTTTTTTCGATGAGTACCTATAATTTAAAAGTTTTTATTTGATGAATAAAATATTTATGGGGTTAATTTTTATAAAATTAAACATGAAGATTGATTGAAACCTCAAAATAGTGGGGTATTTACACTTTTAGAGGTCGGGTAATATATATATCTTATTTATATAAAAGAATTAAACTATCATGGTCAATTTTTTGTTTCATTATTCAAATTAATGTTGATAAAATTGGTTGGGTTATAATGAATTATTAATTACATTATACTTCTATCAACTTCTCTTGCTTAACCCATATTGGTGAATTTACAGATTATAATCCATCAATATTGGCTTTATAAGAGAAGATGGTTTATTATGCGAATTATAAAATAAATGAATATTTGAGTGTTATTTTACAATTAAAATAGAGATAATTAAATGATATAGGTGATGAAGGTCAATTGGTAGATTGTTACAATGAACATAGTCATCCAAACTACATTCAATAGATTTCACTAAAAATATTGAAACAATATAACTTCTAAAATACAATTAAAATGAATTTCACATTACAATGGATGTTTGTAACAATGAAGACCATAAATATGATGATAATTGATTATTTAAATTGGTAACAAACCATACTAAAATTTATCATTTATATGTTTTTCATAGATACATATAATGTTATATTTTTTTTGCACAAATACATTACATATTATTTTATTTTACATTGAATGTGTTTCGGACAATTTTAATTGTATGAATGATGAGATAAATAATTCAAGATCATACATGAAAAAAACTTCATCACACACCTCGACTATCATTATGTTTAGTGGGTTAAAGTGATTTTGATATTCCAAATACTTCCAATGACCCAACAACATCCCTCGATATTGTTGTTATACCTTGATCAGATTCATCTCCACTGATGATGTAGTTGTTAAAACATAAATCTATGGTATATTGGCATGTTACCATTACTGGTATACATTTCATAGTATTAAAAACAATGTTTTTATAAATTACAAAATTAATTAGTTAAAATATTATTGATAATAACATAAGATATATTAATATGAACACATTAGATCTATGGGACTTGAATGAAATAAAAATTATCATTCAATTTGATTTGATAGGGGTTCACATCAATTACTATTCCAGAATATATTTATATATTAATGATCACCATTATTATGAGACTATGAGGTTTCCAATTAATTACAATGATTAAAGACTTATACCCATTGAATTAAAAACGGTGGGGTTTTATAACGAATTAATTGTAATGATAATTTAATATTTATTGATAACTACTTTAAAATGCATGTGTGAAATTATTCATACAATATAAAGTATAATGTCTATTATTTAATTTTTTATATGAAAAATTGATCCTTGACTATATTTTACAACCATGGGGCCTACAAAAATGTGATAATAAATAGACAGACATGAAATAGATATTGTTGTATTATTTTGATTACATATATTTAAGTTCTCAGTTGATATATGAAAACCTTACTGATGGAATGTGTCATGAGAAAAAGAAGATGTTTCTTAAAATTAACAGAGATTCATATCACGAGTTCATTTCATATTTTACAGTGTCATAATTATATAAACACAATATATTATAATTTCTCTTAATGTTATAGTCTTTTTATAGGATTTATCAAATTAAATATAGTGAATCATGAAAAGTAAGTCCTTCCTTATATAAATGATTCATTGATTATTTTTTGAAAAAGAAGGATCATAGATTATTTTTTCAATTATTTTTTTTATTTATTTTATAATAACAAATTTTTTTCTGTGACATATATAATTTTTTTATATAGGATCATGAATTTGGTTACACAGTTGGTAAAAAAAATATTGTGGCATAATGTTCAGAGGAATCCTGATGGTTGTTTTGTGAATGAACCAAATAGATATGTTACTGTATGCACTTTTCAAAAATTTATTATGTAATTTAATTACTATAACAACATAACAGATAAAATTTATTTAGAAACCAAAAAAATCCATAAACCCAATTAAATTGGGTCAACTATAAGGATCAAATGGTTCAAATTAGTTCTATTGGTAATGTCTGATCCATACTGCCTCATTTTTTAATTTGGTTTGAGGATTGTATTTTTTTGATCAATTTTCATTATTTATTCTATATAGTAATGAAATAATATTAAATATTAATAAAATAAATTCTTAATTAGATAATATTATGATGTTGAGAAAATTTGAATCATTAATGTTAATATTTCTGTATTTATATGTTAATATTCTAGACGAATAAGATGTGAAACCTTCAAAAATAATCATATATTTCCTAGAATGATGTATATGAAATCATTTTAGCAAGGATAAATTTTGGGAATATATAGGGATGTTTTATGGGATTACTCCACCAGTATTCATGGTAGGAAATCATCATCATTTACTAATACACATTGTTATAGATAGATCGGTTCTATGGATCTGGTAACATAGAGATAAATTTTGAGGATGAAAAAATTGAATGAATATGATTTTGATATGATAATATAGGTTTGTTGTTGGTTGAAAATGTAAAATTCCTTAGATTCTATATTTTAGTGGATGAAGGGAATAATAAATGAAAATTTTTATGGTCGTATTTCTTATCCTAGTATGAAAAATTACAATGTAAACTATGACTAAATTTGTAAATTGAAATTATATCAATGTTTGTAAAAATATGTTATAGTGGTTAAAAATATGAAAATAGAATTAAATATCTACTAATGAATATAAAAATTAATATATATTTAATTTTGATATGTAACAACCTATTCAAAAAAATCATAGTTAGATTTGTTATGGGAATCCTATAAATATATTTTTATTGTTTGAGAACACTAAAATGTGAGTATAATGGTAAAATCAAAGTAAATAAAAATGGAATGACATTATATCCTTTGTTAAATACTGTGAAATTATTTCTTATGTGTACTAGAAAAAAATGTCAGTATGACAAGTTCTTTTCTCGGAATGACTCAATAAAAAGTTTTAAATAATATTAAAGTCTTTAAAAACATGTGTTATGAGGTAAAAACTATGAAAAATTTGTCTGATGGCTGTGATTTAGTTTGAAATTATAGTATATTTATTTTTTAAATTATTGAAATGATTCATGTATACACAAGTTAATTTTTTTCTGGGATTTTAGTTACCATGTTTTTTGTGTTTTAAAACAGTAAATGTGATAGTAAAGGTTAGAGCCATAGAAAAACCCCATGGATTTATGAGTATTTAATTGAAAAAACAAATAATTTTTTTATGTTTATAAGTATAAAACACACAAATCCAATGTTCAGTTCACTTGGAATTAATCAATATGTCGTTTTTAAAGATATCAAATTCATTAAGACGTTTATCAAATGTTCAAAAACAAGAAAATGATGTTATATGAATAAAAAAACATTGTATAATGGATAAATATTTATTTTTTAAATACATGAAATGGATATTTGATAATCTAAGTTATATTTTTTCAAGTATGCATGTAAATATATATTTTTATTTAAATAACTAATCCATGTTTGTAATGATAAAATGAATTATATAAAGCTCATAGTATAATAAAATCTGGTGTAACCCTCCATTAAATTATTTTAGATGTGTATGTGTATAAAACAAATTAATCCTACATATGGTGTTCCAAAAACAACTCAATAAGTATAATTAAAGGATATAAAAATGATTTAAAATGTGAATTAGGGCCTCAAAATCAAATAAATAAGTCTAGGATGACCATGGAATCATTGGATGGAGACCAATGATTTATTTTTGAAATCTAAAAACCAAATTCATGTCAATCAATGTTACAGTATTCTCAGAATGTATATAAACCTGTTTTTAGTGTCTTAAAACACTAAAACACTCATTTAATTGTCCGAATTTTAGGAAACATCCTCAAATATACAGTAAATAATGTGATAACTATTGATGAATTATTTTTATATTATATAAGCATAAAACATGTTCATCCCATTTTTCATGGGCTCAGAATGAATTAATTATCATTTTTAAAATATATCAATGTATTTAAAAATGTTTGGTAGGGGGTCAAAAACAATTCACATGACATTAGAAGGCTATAAAATATTAGGAAAATTACCATATATTGATTTTTGTAATTTTTTAATTCACTTAAAAAAATATATTTTTGTTTCATTTGATTCCATTAAATATAATTTTAGTGTTTTAAAATATTAAAACATTCATAAGACGATCAAATAATTATAAATTGAACATAAATTTACATAAAATCATACTAAAATCACTATTTACTTATTTTTTAAATTTTTGAATGTCATATACATAAACCTATATTAATGTTTTCTATTAACTAATTTCATGCACATCACATGTCAATTGAAAAATTTATTATATTGATATATAGTTATTCCATTTGTGTTCCTTGTTTTGAATCAAATCTTAAATAAGTATGTGTTTGTTTTCAAAGTGTTCTGCATTAAATATTATTTGTTTTAATTTATAACATTTTATGTTTCATTGACAAGAAAAATATTTTCGATACAAAGTATGAATATATTCTATTCATATTATTTTTTTTTGATTATTTCTTAAATGTAATTATTTATATTTTATGTGATAAATGCCAAAAATGGGTAGGAAGCACACCATTTTGATCCACAAAAATCATTAGTTGACATTCATGAGTGTTTACTGTTTTTATGTCATGGTATAATATTAACAATGATTCTTCTGTAATTCTTATTTATTATGTTCAATTTTAATTTCTGACATTTCTCCAAGTGGATTAAAATGTGTGTATGATTATATGTATGATAACTTTATCTCTTCAGATGGATGGGTATTGTGGAGTTTGTCAGATAGGCATATTTGTAAGGCATTGATGAAGGATGTCAGATATATTTTATTATATAAATATGATTACCGATCATATTCGTAGACTTGTGGATTTTAATATATAACTATGAATGTATAATATGGATGTATGACTGAGTTTATTGTGTATTCATAGTTTAGTTTATTATATAACTGATTGAGTTATATGTGTATAACGTTTTATTAACTAAATTTTCAAAAAAATTGTCTAATATATTTAATAGTGGTATAGGAAGATTAAATTATTTCATTACTATAGTAATGTTACCAACAATTAAATTATTTAATAATTTCTGTTATGGTTTCCATTTTTATTTTCCTTTAAAAATGACAATTAGCTGAATATAAAACCTCTACTAAGTACCCAAAATTTACACATATAAACACAAGCAATAACCTGTAAAAAGGAGTGTTAAATGTTTTCTAACGGTGAAATGTAATAATGTTTAAATAACTATTTCTCTAAAATATAGTTGTGGTATGAACTAGAAGCTATGGTTAAAAACACTAATGAGACAATATTTCTTATTGTGTGACTAGATGTTTTCTTCATCATCCAAAAACTTATATTTTCATTGGTAGCCTCATTAACAAAAAAAGACGTATAATATATTGATAATTAAAAACCTATTTCCATATGTAATCTATTTTATGAAATGGATTTATAATTATAAAAATACACTATCAAATAAATATACTAAGTGATGTACCATGTAATGTTGAGATCACACAGAGGGTGGAGGGGGGAATCATTGATCTATTTATTTTTATTAATTAATTAATTTATACCAATATTTTTAAAAAGTGTATTTCTCAATCCCACCAATTTATTCTTTTTATACCTATTTTATTTACAATATGATGATATAAATGAAATAACATGAGGATTTAAAATCATCTTCCATATTATGAGATCCTCCTCATTATATGGTTATGGTTTAGTTTTGAGACCTTATTTTATATATATAACGAACAATGAGTACAATTTTAAACTATATCCTACAATTCATGAAAGTAAATTTTAATTATATATAAATTTCAACCCATTACATTGTTGAATTATAGTGATGTAGGTTTCTGATAAAATTTTCAAGAATATTATAGGATAAAGGGAGATGTTTTATCTCATAATATTAGATAATATATATTCTAGGGTGTGTAGGATTTAGTTTTCCCTTGGAGGGGAGTCACTAAAGTTAAGAGAAGTAATTTTTTTTAGGACTCTAGAGTAGAATTTTAGTGGTTCTTCTAAATGTTTTTTTGTGGCATGGTTACCTTGTTGTGGTGTGGCCCTTTATTGTATACTATGGTCTTGTCCTCTATCATCAATTCTACTCACTGTTTAGGAGTCATGTTCTACATTTTTATATTTCCAATAATTCCTATAAAATCCCAAACCAAATTAAAAATCATCAATGTTCTAAATTTTCTCTTGAAATTTGGAAACCCAATAATATCCCTAAGATTTATTTTTTCCCATTTTCATTGTCATTGAACCCCATTCATGGGAGATTGATACATGGTTGTTTTATAAGAGATCCCCACTTTTCACCTACAAATTTAATCTCTTTCCTTCTAATATGGAAGGATTCATCCACGAGAACAACTAGTATTTGTGTTTTCTTATTATGTGAATTATGTGGGATGATGTGCTCTAGTATGTTTAAGGTGATTCCAAAAATTATAGTTTTTGGTTTTCATCTTCCTCTTATTCCAAATATTCATAATTGATCAAAAATATTTGGTTAAGGAATGTGATCCTTTTTCATTTTTTCATTTGTTATAAATGTGTGGGATCAAGATTTCATTTTCTTTTTTAGAGATATCATGCATCATTTTAATGATGTAATAGATTTTGTTTGATTGAAATTGACTGTGATGGGAATGAAGTTACATATATTACTAATTGTGATATTATTTAAAATGATTTTATAGATTTTAAATGAAATCATTAGAAATAACAACTGTTAAAAGCCATATTTATGTCGGAGTAGATGTGTCTGTAGATCCCTCAATCATGTGATTATTTTATATTACATTTAATTAAAAGGATTATCAGTTATATATGGATAATGAATCAATTTATCCTAAAAAATATTTTTCTGTGTGAGTATTACATTGAGAATAAATAAATGAATTTCATATAAGAACTTTTTCTAAACTAAAATAAATTTATGAAAATGGATTTTGATGTGTGGTTTTGTGTGTGTGGTGAATATGATGAGACGTGGTCGAGATATAAAAAAGTTTTGATGAGAAAGTGGTTATGATATGGGGTAGTGGTAATGGGGGTATTATTACAAAGATAAATATTTTTATTTTTTCATTTATTCAATTAGTTTCATAGTATTAAAATAATTAAATATTAATAATGAAACTAGAATGGCTAATGGGTTGAATTGGAGATTGGTTAGGAATGATTAATGAACCCTTATATTGAGTGGGGATGTCTGGATTAGTTGATATTGTAAAATGTTAAATGAATGAGATTAATAAATTGAAAATGGGTGGTAATTTTTTAATATAGAAATTGTGTTACTTGAAATGGAGGATGAGTTATGGTTTATCGTTCTGGATCATTCATGAGGTGTAATGAATTTTTAGGTGGAATACAAAGTTATGACGAAAATGAGGAATTTTGTGATGTAATTTGATGGTATTGGTCACGACCCCCTCCCACCAATGATGCCCCTCCTAAGCTGGAAATGGTGAAAGGGAGATAATGACCCCAGAGTATCACCTCCAATAGGCCCTGGGGTGGTGACTAGCACCAAGGGTATGAGTTTTCACAAATATAGGAGGCATTACCCATTATATTATTTAGGATCGGGAAATAGGATGAGTCAAGCACGAAAAGAATAATAACAATAAATGGAAATAAACCCAAACAAATCCCACATGCATGTAAAAGCAATTTTATAACAAGGTGAAAGTACATGAAAGCTCAAAGTACAATACCAAAAGAAAACAAGAGTACAACAACAGCAAAAAATCCAACTGTCCGAATAGTAGGGTCCTGCACGGCCCTGGTAGTCCTCCTGGAAACAAGAAAGTAAGCGTAGGGTGAGCATAAAAGTATACTCAGTAGGGAAACCTAAAGCTCTCGTGCACAGGCGGGGAGACATCATAATGTCCCGTGAGAACAACAGAAGAAACCTAGCAAGGAATTCTATCCACCCATCCTCACCAGCCACACTCACCAATAACACAATCAAAACATTTATTAGTTTATAAGTACAAGAGTATTGGGTACCCCTCACCATTTCCCTTTAGTTAGCTACTCTTCCTAACGACAAACATCCTGACGCTGCCACACTCTCCCCGCACACAGACACCTAGGCCTCACCATCACGTACACTGCCCACACACACCTGGGCCTCACAACCACGTATCTGGCCCGCACACACCTGGGCTTCACAACCACCTATCACCGCCTGCACACACCTAGGACTCACAACCGTGTATCCCGCCTGCACACACCTGGGCCTCATCCTGATGATTCTTGGGAAATAGTAGAACCAGACCGTAGAGTCTTGGGCTAAAGCCACCCCAATCTAAACCTACCCGAAGAGTCATAGGTGTAAGGTCACCTGAACCCATCACATCCTTGGGGAGAAGGATCAGAAAGGAGCTATGGGAAAAACACCCACTCCCATAAAAATGGGAGTGTTCGGCAATAAGTGCTAAACATGGGTGGGGTGCGATAAAACACAAAAGATACAGATATATATCTATATTCCAAATACACATCCCAACCTATGACTTCTAAACAGTGAAACTGAGCACGTGCCTCGGCACCGCTACTACGAAGCATGCATACAACAAACAACCCCAACCCGATTTAGGTTTTCACGTTTCAGAATAATTAGTTTATTTAGTTCCTTGACTTCTGGGAAAATATCCACAACCAACCACATCTATCCTTCATGAAACATATCCCTGCCATCCAGAAATCATGTTAGGAAAACAAAAGAAGTACAACAAGTCCTTCTTATCAACCAACCAACCCCATTGATTATTATTTCCGTTTCATTACCATGAACCAACATTCATTAACTCTTCCAATTTATATTTAATATTCACAACCCATAGTCCGTTCACATTCAAGCGCATCCCTGTAGCCCCGCTGCCAACCACCATAACCACAACCTCAACGTACATCATTATCCTTTTAATACCATTTATCGCAGCCCCGCTGCCCGTTACTAACATAACATTCACACCAACCCACAACCACACCAACCGCATCCCCGCTGCTCACCCAAATGAAAATAACCCACAAAACAACCCCATCCCCCTTTCACATGCCATGTATCAAAGCCAACACCCACATGTTCATTATTCCATTTTGTTTAACAGGGGTGATCGCGCAAGGGTTCCAAATTTTAAACAGCCCACTTTACATGATTAACCAACTTCCACATTCTACAATGTTCTATCCACTAAAACGATCTAGAAATATAGGGCAACATTTAATTGTGCAAGAAAAGGCCCCCAATGGATGTGATTTTCAGTAGTCATAATACTATTAAATTTATAACATATAAAAACGATAAGAAATGATAATCATAACAACTTCCCCATCCCTGTTCTTTAACCAGTTATTATCTTTATTTAATGGTTTAACTGTTTCATATGAAAACAAGTGGATAGACACCCCGCATGATGGAAAAATTAGAGATACGAATGTAAGATCCCTACCTTAATAGGTTCTGATCACAACGCTCCCCCAAATCAACTTTATAAGACGTCTGTCGGCGTCTGTCACTTCCTTCGATTCCCGGAGAAACTTCCTCGGGTCGATGTCGGAAAAGAAAGTACAAAGGAAAGACAACAGACCCAATATTGTATGTTCCGCCTCGTTGTTACGATCCCATGGCCGCTGACTGATCGTAAATCGGAGCTCGGACGAAGAAGTTATAGAATAAAGAGCCTTCGAGTCTCTTGGAAGAACTCTGCTCAGAGGAAAGGGGAGGAGAGGGTTGAGTTGAAAGGAGGTGGGGACCCCTCCTTTTATAGGAGAGAAAAGAAAAAGTACACGGCGTGTACTATATGGTACACGGCGTGTACTTGGTTATTTGACAATGTCTCCACGCGACTTCCAACACGGCTCCGCGACCATTGACTGGTCAACACATGGTTTGAGGGTAACACATATGCGGGGAGGGACTATACGGCGTGTAGTTTGGAAAAACGGTGTGTACCCATTTATTTCACATGGTAAGGACATGGCTCCAACACGGCACACGAGCGTTGACTGTTAACACATACGCGGGGAAGGACAACACGACGGGTAGTATCGGACACACGGCGTTCACCCATTATTCCACATAGCGAGGACACTGCCTGCAGCATAGGGTATACCCGGAAAGGGGGTACACGACGTGTTCTCAAACTACACGGCGTGTAGTTTCAAAATTCTGGAAAGTGTGGGAAAGGTCAATATTACCCTCCAAAACACTTCTTGACCTTATTTTTGACAATGGAATGGGATGGAGAGGTCCGGGCCATTACATTATTATAGTGAACTAGGATTTTCATTATTATTTATAACATATTTTTTGATTAATATTCTAAAAGATACACAAATACACACACAAGGAGAATATTGGTTTAGTTTTATTAGAGACTAGATATACAATATTTTTATTTCAGAGATTATTTTTCACATATTCCACAATGATATCCCCATTTAGTACTCTTCATAGGCATACCCTACATAAAACCATTCTTCAAAACATAGGTAAACGAAACATAATAATGGGTTATCTCTGTTTCATAGTAAGGGTATACAATGGTGATAACCATGATATCATATTTATAACATTAGAATAGGGTAATGAGAAAATGAGATTACCATTTCAAAACCACACTATGCATAAAATATATCATAAAACTACGTTATGGAATAAATTTTGACAGGTCAAAATTCAATAATCATAATGTAAATATATGATCAATAGACATGATAGCTTAACATAGACATATGAATGAGGAAAAAACATAATATAACAACATTATGGACATTTATAAATAGAAATACCTTCACTCATTATGTTAAGGGAATGAAATAAAGACATAACATAAACATATGTGTATGAAATACAGGTTGATTCATAATCCTATGAACATAAAATTAAGGTCCATTCATAAACATGTGAACTTGAAAAATATGCTTATGATTAATCTTATAGAATTTTATATGAATGCCCTCATGAAATTTGTTCTTAGAAAACATGTTCACAGATATCTTATTTAGCCATGAGTATCCATATTTACTCTATACATTGGAGGGCTATATAATTCTAATCCCACCAGTCACATAATGTAAACTATATATATGTGTTGAAAAATAATAATTAAACATTCATCATATCATCATATAAAAACACATTCATAAAATTGGGTTTCAAAAACATTTGATCAATCCATGATTTTACAACCCCTATGAAATTAACGGGTTTTATAAACATATCATTATCATGATCATAATATATATATATAAATAAGAAGGATATTAAGAACATATCGTATCCATAGGAAAACAAAATAATTGCTAAAGGGTTTTGTTGATTGATAAATATAAATCTTATAATAATCATTAAATTAATCTTGGGGAAAATTGTATTTATATTTTGAAAAAACATCTTTAAAATAGAAAAAATTCCAATTATTAAATAAAAGAAATTATATAATGATAACCCTATAAAATTTTATAATATTCATCAAATAATTTATCTTCTATAATGGTGGTGAACACCATTTATTCCTTTCAAGATTAAAAAATCATTCTTATCACATATTTAATAAAACGTGAATCATTTTCAAAATAAATATAATAATTTTCACTATTTTAGTAATAATTCAAACAAGGATAAAAACTTAAAAAAAAGTTTATAGTAGAAAAAAAACCTAACAACATTTTTTAGAATTCATGGATTTGGAAGATAAATGATTTTTGACTGAAGAGATAAAAAAGGTCAATTTTTTTTAATTTTTATAGTAACTTGAGGTCATACATAGTGTAAAATTAACGAAAAAAATTTATTATATCAAAATTAATAAAATTTAGTAATATTAATATGTTTCATGATAGTTAGATGGTAATATTTTATCATTATATGTGTAATCATAAGAAATCTTTATAATCAATGAGATTGTAACTTCAAACCCTTACCTGTTTGATAACATTAAAATATCAAGACCCATGAATGCGAAAATATGCATATTTAAATGACCATAAAATAAATATTAATAATAAGTGAAATTCTGGGATAGTTCATACACCAGAAAAAAGAATCACGTGTTCAATATGGCATTTTCCACCCAAAAATTAATCTGAGATGATAATCCCAGACCATAAGTGCCACTTCATACATTTTTTTATGAACCTCCTATATAATAAATATATATTTATTATATATCCACTAGAAACCATAATAATATATATAGTATCATATATTACTTATTTATAACTATTTATCATAATTTTATTAAAAATTGTTTATTAAAATAACAATTCTAGGTGATAACTTCTCCATTTTTCATGCTTGTTTTGGTTTGGTAGTTTTTTCCTTTATAATATGATCATGATTCCATTATATAATAAATTATATAAATAGTTTATATATATATATCATATATATTCCTTATATATGTATTCATAATTTGCTTTAAATTTTAGGGCTAGAAAAATGAGTTACTGTACTCATGATGACAATATTTTGTACGTAAGCATAAAAAATGTATTAATTTTTCAATTGATGGAAAAAAATAATTTAAAATAGTAAATATATTCATAGGACCAAAATATAAAAAATAATAACATTAATACATTAAATATATCTTAGTTATAATAAATGAAAAATGGAAATGATAAATTATGTCGCATCGTTTCATGGAGGTGTTAGTCAGGACATATTCTCGAGGGACAATATAATTTTCCAATGGATTGGAAAGTAAGAAATTATAAGTAATAATATAATTTAAAAGGATGAAAAATTTCATAAATATCTTATAAATAAATTAATCCCACCATTAAACCCAATCATTAGAGGTGGTCATGGTAAATGAATACCATTGGTTCCTGTAGTGAAAGTCTTCCGAACACATAATCAATGATTCTATTTCCAATTTTATGATAGATGAAATGGATATTGGTTATTCAATAAAAAATATAATTTAAATAAATTTTTGATACTACTGTTATTTTTTTGGAATTATTATGTCAAAATTGATGGGTGTATTAGAATATGTTAAAAAATAGCCATGTAGAGATATACCTCATTTGGATATCTTATTAAGGAAACTAATGTTAGTATGTTTGAATGGATATATTATATAGAACATGGATAAGGATTTATGGGAGATTATTTTCAGATTTTGTCTGATTCAAACGTATGAATAGCTAGGAATAATTGAGGGGACGTGGTTCCCTTTTATAACTAAATAGTTGTGTAATTCTTTAAATACCCAAAACTAATCAATTATGGTAAGTAACTCTATAATAAATTACCTAAAAATTGATAAATAATAATGTGAAGGGAATTTAACGGTGATGCATATCTCAAACACCATAAAATATTTGTTTAACTTTTTGTTCCATTATCCTTTATGTTTTATTAAATTTACAACATTAGTTTTCACAATGGTAACTCATTTTTATTTATTTACCTAGGTAATTTATAAACTAATCATAAAAAATGAGAATAATTAAATAATTCTGAGGCAATAATTCATAATATGAAATAATATTTATTTAATAATTTTCTTATATGTGTGTAAAGTTAATTTTAATATAGGCACATGTAATATAGAAAACCTTCTTTTAAACATAACATTTTTAATTAATTTTAAATGTGTTAACAAATAATTTTAACCCAAAAATAGGTTAAAATTATTATATATGTTGACTTATTTAGATAAAATATATTGATTACTCATTATAAAATTAAATTTTTATTTTTTGATAGTTTAATTAAATGTTAAACCCATAAAAATGATGAGAAATAGGTTTTCCAAAGAAACAAATTCAATATGTATGAACCATTTTTATAAAGAAAAAAACCTGTATTTGATTAAAATTATACAAATTAAATTAATAATAGCAATCATTAATAATTTTTACATATAAAATAATCTTAATCAATATGTGATATTGTAGTTTCTTTATACTAAAAGGTTGTTTTTATAGAAATCAATATTCTCACTAATATCGTAAAATTGATCTTTTAGGAAACATCTAAAATATTCAAACTAAGGTAATTTGTAATTTTTTTTCAAAACAATTTAGTTAATTTTTCTAAAAAATTTTATCTTAATGATGTATAAATTAATTTGAAAATATTTTTGGAAAATGTGACGAAACTTCTTTTTAGAAAAAACAATGTTATGTATAGGTAAGATTATTTCTTATTTCATTCCTATAAAAATTACTAAATGAATGAGAGAAATCTTGATTGAATATATACTACAAAAATTTCATTAAAATAATACAAAAATAATGACAAATTTAATTAATTATGGTAAAAAATCCTTGGAATCATAAGAATTGTTATTTAGAAAAATATTTCATTAAATGTAAAATGATTTCTATTTTATTTTCTAATCAATTAATATCATAATAATAATAATTAAGCATTTTTAAACCATATAATTTTCATAATTTTGTTGTTATTATTCATATGCTTTATTTTAATGGATATGTTACAATTTCAACACTAAATAAATTCTTTTAATAATATATCACTATTCATTTAAACTCTATGATGCAAATAACTCATGGGGTCAAAAAAATTAAGATTATTTTAAATAATGTTAAATTAAATTAAAATATATTATATTTTGACAATTTTAATAAATTATGTACTCATAATTTGTACATTATCTTGGGAATCAAGAGTTTGACATATGAAAATTTCATTGAGGAAAACAGAAATTGATAAAGGGGATCATAACAAAATCTATTAAAAAGAAGGAATGTTATATATAATCGTTATCTACAAATACTTAAAATTTAGTTTCCAAATTGTAATTAATTAATGGTTTATGAAAATATGGTAATTGAGTAGAAAAAAAATTCCCTTCAACCTAATAAGGGTTGATAGAGAACACTGTTAGGATAATATTAACCACCAAAAAGCCCTAAATATTTGATGGGTGAAAGAAAATGTTTCATCGAAAATGAATTGAAATTTATTAGTTATTTATTTAAATATCCATTTACTAATGTTAAGGGATTTATTTACTATGAATATAGTGAACAATATAATATATAACCAGTTGATATCTTTTTATTTTATAATAACAATTTAATCCTCTAGATGTACTTTGATCAATTTTGCATTCATTTCATAATAAATGAAATGAACTCACATGGGTAATTTTATTCTGACTAATATATGAAAATAAAAATTTATTTGATCATAAGATCCATAAAATAATGACAAGTATTTTTTGGTCTCTAAATATTTCCCACAAGAAAATGGTCATAACTAGTTACCCTGTATTTATAAATTCAGTATAGTAAGTTCTAAAACATGAATCCTCATAACAGTAGTTCAATATAACCCATTATTTTAATAGTTAACCATAAGGATCCTAGAAAATATGTCTCACAAAAATTTAACCCAAAATTTTGAAATTATTTAATCTCATATCCCTCTATGAAAAACTGAAAAATTATCATTAAATCATTTTAATCAAACGAAATTATTCATAAAAATATTTATATACCTTAATAAATTTATAAAATAAATTCAAATATACTCCCATGAAATAATTCAATTTTTATTCCTTATGTATTCTTATATCTTATACCAAAAAATATTTCCATTCAAATCCTCGGTTTATCCATTCACTGATAAATGATCATTGATTGATTAAAAATATAAAATTTGATTTCAATATTTTAAAATATTTGTAAAGAGAGATAATCAATTATCAAAATCATTAATAATTTCATTTATGTATGAAAATTAATATTTTAATAGAAATCCTTCATATAAAATCCAACTTGAAATTCCCAACACTTGAGTGGAGGAAATAAGTTCCTTAATTTTCATGATTCACATTAGATATTATGATTGTATAAAATCTTGCCTTTTACATTGTCATTATATGTTATTGTTGATTATTATCCTCATTTTAAATTGTAATAGAGAATTTATTCATATAATTCACAAAAAAAATTGAATATATTACACTAGTGTGTAAGTGGTGTATTCTATTGTACCCTCTCTTAATTCCTTTCATGGATCGACTTATTGACATTTCCTTTATAGTATTTCCTCAGTGGACAGGTTTCCCAAAATTAAAACATATTATTATTAATTCAATTCATTCACCTGAGTTATCTTTCTTAGATAATGGAAAGTATGATATTTAAATTTTTTCCTCTCTCCATGTGATATGCTACTATAGTGTCCATGAAACATGATCTTTCTTATCTTATCACTAGAACCATGAGGGTTTTCAAATTCTATTTCCAATTTGAGAACACATCTAATAATCCATTCATAGAATCAAAAATAACTTCGTTATAATGGATTTTTTATAATATTTTTCAAATATCTAATGAATTAATCAATTTACTTTCACAGTTGATGATTATGAAATAAGAATACCTTGCATGACTTATAAAATTTTCCCTATTAGTACCAATGGATTATTCATCCCATTTCTTATTCTCAATGATTTTTTTTAAATTTTTAATTAATAATATGATAAACGTTATTACTAAAATATATCCTCATATTCTAATCCCATTACATTAATTTAAATTCACCCTCTTGCAAAATATTTATATTAAAATTATACAACTGATTTTATTTTTCAAAAAAATAATAGATGGATAAGACAAAAGTTTTATGGTTTGAGATATGAAGAATGGAAAATATCCTTTCCATCACATTGATCTATTTCATAGTGATTAGTGGATTATATTTTTCTTTTATGGAAGGTGTGAATTTTCTCATAAAATATTTAGTGGCATGATTCTCCTCCATTTTAACATTCGGATGTTCCAAATGACATGGTTTTCCACTATTATTGTGGGATATTTGATTGATAATATTGAAAAAAAACATTTCATCCCAAATTCAAATTAATTTTGTATGATATGAGTATTTTTTTTTATTTTGCATTACATTAATTGTTTACATGATTCCTTTTGATTCTATCCATTTACAAAAACAAAAAAGCATTCTATGAGAATCAATAATCATTACATTGAAAAATTATTAATAGTCTTTATTAATAATGAAACTCTCTATTCATTAAATGATACATTTCTTTTTACCTATTTGATTCATAAAAATTATATATTCATATAAATCATGATCTTTTTCCAGAAAATATGAATTAACCTCAGTATATCCCCTCTGGAGTGTCCAAATCCGTGAGTTGGAAAACTTTTTTTGTGCACCAAGTGATTAGTGTGTCGAATCCCAATGCAGTTTTTAGGAGTTATTATCCCAAGGTAAAATTTTTACTAGAGTATATAAAATTTTATTATCTCGAAAAGTTTGTTTTTTGCTACAGTTACATATTTTATCCTTAAAAAAAATAATGATATTTTCCTTTAAAAAATAATTTCCCCAATGATTCCACTACATTATGATTACCCTAATCTCAAAAGGTTGCCTAAAAATATAATTTTATAATAACTATATGCATATATATATTTATTACAAGTATTCTATAATTAACATCTATTAGAGAACTCCACATGCAGATACACCTCCTTAGTGGGACACAAACCACCATCCATAGTGGATGCACTTTACACATGAATCCCTTGGGCAAAGAGCTAGTTTTTACCCAAAATTCACATATGAGAGTTTATAATGATTGTATTCAATCAATTTCTTTAATACCAATAATAGAGTCCCGTTAATTGTATACGTCGATATCAACATTTTATATGAATATTCAAAACAATTAAAAAATACATCCCTAAGGACCATAGAGATTTTTTTCCTTTGGAGACTAGAGACAGAATATTTTTATTTAACAAATAGGTTTAAATGTATTCCACAAAGATATCCAAATTGAGTACTCATAATATTCATTTCCTAGATAAAAAATACTTCAAAACTAGAGGAATTGGAACACAATAATTATTAAAAATATATGATATATAAGTTTCAACAATAGTGATGCCAATTATCACTTAGTAAAGACATGAACATAAGGGTATGAGTACATGATTTTATCATTTAAAAAACATATTCCAAATAACAGTTATCATAATCATGAGTCATGGATTAATTCTTAACCATTATGAATAAATGTATCATAAAATAAATATATGAAAATGTTTCATGAGAGTATAACATATACATTAGAATGTTGAATAAAAAATTATAAAATATTGATTTTGTATAAATATAAACATGTTCACTCCTTAAATTTAAGAAATTAAATAAACCCCTCTCATTAACATATGGTCATGAAATACATGTCTACACATATTCTTATATACATAAAATAGATGTCCTTGAATAAAATTATGGACAAGAAAACCTTTCCCATACATAATCCTATGGACATGAAAACTACATCCACATATGAAATTGTGAACATGAAATCAGGATCATACATAACATATTTACTCATTATTTATCTGTATTTACCCAATTAATTTAATGTCAATATTAATTTTCCCCAACCCATCACGTAATGAAATACATACAAATGTGTTCTATAAATTCATTACAAAATAATCATATTATAAACCATTCAATAAATCTAGGTTTATAAATTTTTAATCATTCTATCAAAGTATAAAAACCATAGAATCGTTATATTTAATACAAATTTCTTATTAATTATCAATAGAAATCCATATAAATAATAATATTGGTGCAATTGGATCATATCCCAAGTAGAACATAAGAAGGACTATTTTTCTTTTTGTTAATGAATAGAAATATAATAAAAATATCATTAAAATATTCTTGATTAAAATAACCATTCCAATTTTATAACACTTATTTAAAATATAAAAACATTATCAAATATTTTAATAAAAATCCCTGAAATTAATCTTATAATATTTTTTAGGAAACAATAAATCATTGATAAATCTAGAAGATTTGAATCATTGCCCATGTCAGACATGTTGAAAAAATGATCCCATTTACATATTTAGTAAAAGGTAACACATTTTTAAAATTGAAGAAAATAAATTTAAAACACATTATAAAGAATAGAAAATGAAAACAATAAATTTGAAAATTCATTAGATCATTTTAAAATCATTGTTGAGAAAAAAATTTGTAAAACAAGGATATGCAAGAGAAAATATTTGTGACCTATGTAAGAAATAATATAGATTTTCCATAAAAAACCATTTAGTCTCTTGGGTTCTTAAATAGAGGTAAATAAATAGAAATTAATATTTCTAATAAAACAACTTTTTTAAAATAAAATTAATTTCTTTTTTTAGTGTTATATCATATTATTTCATCATTAGAAGATTAATTACAAACATGCCTAATAAACAATGATATTTAAACTCTAAACCCATACAACATTGGTAACATATATATCATAAGACACATCAAATAAATAATGTGTTATGGATGTTTAATTCCCTATAAAATTCTAAATAATAATCATAAAATATATTCATGGGTATTACAAGAAGCTCACAAAAGAAATAAGTGGTGAATATTGCTTGTGTTTCAATAAAATAAATGTGAGATAAAAATCCATTACCATTACTACGAGTTTCATTTCATGTGAAAAAAAATAATTTATAATGAATATAAATTTATTATTTATATATTATATAATTATAATAATATATATTTCATAACATATATGAATTTTAACCTTTTATTAGTTGTTTATTAATAATTCATTATTAAAATGACTATTTTGGGTGGAAACAGCTTCCGTTTTCATGTATTTTTTGGTTTGGTAGATTATGTCCTTTCACTTCAATTGTGTTTCAATTATATAAATCAAAATTTTCATGATATAAATATATTATATGTCAAATATATTATTATTTATAAAACATCCCAATTTTTTTTTATATAAATATGTGTTACAATATTTATCGAGATAATAGGCCATATGTATGCATGAACATTATTTTCATTTATTCAAAAGATTATAAAAAAAGGTAAATAGTAATTCACATTTATATTATAAATATAGATATCTCATATGTAATATTTATCCTTTTAATATATCTTTATTATCATAAATGAAATAAATATATGAAAAAATGTTACGTCCCTTCGTGTGGGTGTTAGTACACACATACGAACAAATGACATTATCATTTTCGAATAGAATAAATGTTAAAAATGTAGATGTAATAATATAAATATATAAGTATAAGTATATTTAAGAGTTTATATATATATATATTTAATTCCTCATCATATCAAACCATGTGAGGTAGTGATGTCTGATGAAGGTCATCGATTCGTGAGGCGATAGTCTGCCGTATACAAGATTAATAGGTTTATTTTCCATTTTATTATTGAGTATATGGATATATGTTATAACCTAAACAATTTAGTATCATTTTATATTATATATATAATTATATATATATTTCTAATGTTAATTCATACTTTAATGTCGTAAGATAAGTGGTAAAATTGATGGTCTTAGTGAAGACAATTACCTTCTCATAGAAAAAACAAATATGGATATCTTATTAAAGAACAATTAATTTTCCATTGGTGATAAAGATGGCTCTTAAAAATATAAAAGGATTTTGGTGATGTTTTTTTATGGTTATTTAACTCCAAATGGAGTAATATGTATGATGGATTGAGGGGAAGCAGTTCCGTTTTATAATTGAGGAAGGAATTTTTTTTAAATACTAACAAATATTCAATAATTTGATGCGACTCTAAGTACATGTGACATAAAAATTACAAATTAATGGATTTTATGGAATTTTTTGAATTTATCTTCTATAATATCCTCCACTAGAAAAGAAAAACATTTTTTAAACATTTTTTTTCTTATCCTTTATTTTTTATTAATTCTACCATTTATTTTTTCACCAAGGTATCTAATTTTTTATTTATTTACATATGAAATTTATAATATATGATTAAAAATAAGAATTTTTTTATTTAATTTATAACAAAAAATTTTAAATATAAAATCAAATATATCAAATGGAGTTCCCATGTTTCTGGAAAATTAATTTCAACACCGATATGTGTAACATGAAAAACCCTATTTTATCATTAACCGTGGCTATAATGACATCCCACTTTTATATATCTCCTAGATCAAAATGATTAAGGTTGGACTCAAGGAATGGAGCAAAGTCATGTTCAAATCATTGGATGCTGACATTGAGGGGCTTAAATTCTGTCTTCAAGACATTCAGGAAATGACTACTAGCTCAGATTTCTTGGGTGACATGGTCTTTGAAGCTGAAGTGTCACACAAGCTGAACAGCCTCCTAATGCTTAGGGATAACATAAATAAATACCTTCAAAGTCAGATGGATCAATAAAGGGGATAGAAACACACAATTATACAATGATCTATAATGGTCCTGGAAGGCGAATAAGCCACTATCCATCTGTAATTATGGTGATAAAATTTTGGAGAGTATACAAGATATTTCTTATCACATTGTGGATTTCTATTAAAACCTTTTTAATGGTACATTTAGGACGAATGGGTAAGGGAAAAAATTTTCCCTAATATAATATGTTAGGAGGATAACAAAATAATCACTAATCTACCATTGGATACTGAGATTAAATATGCAGTGTTTGGCCTAAAAACATAAACCTCTCCGAAGAAAGATGGTTTCATGAACTTCTTCTTTCAATGATATTGGGATGTCATTCAAAATGATGCCTGCATCCTTGAAACACATTTTTTCAAGGATGGACACATTCCAATAGGATTTAATTCACAGTTTATTGTTCTCATTCAAATGGTGGATCATACATGTGAAAATTTTCAATTTAGGCGGGTTTCATTGGTGAATACCATGCACAAAATTAATACAAGATTCTAGATAACATGCTTTCTTGGGTTGTTGTGAATGTTATTTCCTAGAATTTGTTTGCCTTTACCAAAGAAAGAAAAAATCAGGTTTCCATTCTCAAAGATTTGGAATCCTTTAATCTCCTCAGGAAGAAAACCAGGGGAGGAAATTTGGCCATTCAACTGGAGTTCTGGAAATAATTTGATATAATCTGATGGGGTTTCATTAAGAATATTCTACAAATATTTGGCTTTAGTGGGGTGTTTAATCAATGGATTTCAACTTTGATGGAGTCTAATAGTATCTAGATCTTGTTAAATGGGTCGCCATAGGGATACATTTCATGCTATATGGGTGTGGGGTTTGGAGACCCCCTATCGGCTATCATATTTTCTTTTGCTGAGGACTATTTGAGGAGAAGTCTAACTGACATGGTGGGAAATGGGAAACCTTCCACTATCAAAGAGGCTAGAGGTATTTCAGCACCTTCTCACTTGTTCTTTGTTGATGACATTGTTTTCATTACACAGGAAGATAGTTAAAACAATAATAACATGAAGAAACCCCTTATACACAATGAGAATGTATCAGGGAAATAAATATATTAGAAAAATTCTTTTATATACATTGGTAATAATGTCTCAGTCACATGAAATATTCAGCTAATCAAAAAATCTCTGCCTAAGGGAAGGTTCTTTTCCATTCAATTACCTATGGGTTCCAATTTTTTTGGTATGTCTCAAGCATATCACTCCTTAATAACTATAGCACAGGTCAAAAATATTATTGACTCTTAGAAAGTATCATAACTTTCATTGGCAGGATGTGTCTGAATTGTCATGAACATTATTATCTCACAGCTTGATTACCCTCTCTTGGTGTACATGTAGACTGCCTCAACACTTAAGAATGTTAATTCATTTTTTAGAAACTTTGTTTGGTGTGGAAATTTGATGGAAATGAATATTATTTCAAATAAATGGAGAAAATTCATCATGTATATCCTTCTTGGAGGTCTATGCATTAAAAACATCATTTGTTTAAATAAAGTGTTGCTGGCAAAATTTGTCTCGGGTCTCATCCACAATAAATCTGACTCACTATAATTCCTAAAGTGATTAATTCTCAAAAGGCTAGAAGACAAGAAATGGGGTTATATGGACTACTATAGTTGGTTTGTACTACACTCTATTTTCCATACTATAATGAGTAATTCTTGTCGGGAAGTTACTGATCACTCCTCCTTGCATTTTTTGAGCACCGACTAGACTGGTAGGCCTCTGACTGACATGGTGTCAATTGTAGAACAATATGTTGAGAGTAACATCACTATCAAAGAGTATCTTGATAAATTTTATGGACTCCTGGATGATATTATCTCCCTGGTGGAGAGTTATGATTTTATCATGCATGAGGATCTACTTCTTTGGGAAGGGTCCTCGTCTGCTCTTCTAATCTCAAAAAATATTCTACCAATACATAATACCTTGGGGATTCAACTTGATCAACACCTAGATTTAGAGATGGAATCTTCCTTCATGGTTTACTATCATTTAGATACTCATTTAGAATAATATTTTAGTGGAAGACAACCTTCAAAGAATCGGTATTTCTTTATTCTCAAGATGTGTGTTTTACCACCAACATCGTGAAGATGTAAACCACCTATTCATGTCCTGTAATACCGCTACCTTCCCTTAAAAAGATATTTATTTAACTATTTGAGATGAAATTTCCTCACACAGGGTTAATTCATTATTTTTTAGACTTTATGTCTAGAACTCAGCACTCGAAGAAAATCAAGGCTCTTCTACGCACTGCCTCTGCTAAAGTTATAGATGCTATTTGGAATGGTCGCAATAGTGCCTTTCACTGATAGACAAAAGGGAATGAAGACCAAGAATATGATAATATCAATAGGTCTATTTAAGATGTGACACCTAGGATCAATGAATTTTTCAACATCTCAGTTAAGGATTTCATTATCGTTTGATGGCTGAAAGTTGCAGTACTTTTTCCTAGGCCATGTGGTATGTTAGAGGTATCCTGGTCGGCCCCCTTTAGGAGATTGTTGAAGTGGAACACTGATGTTGCTACTAGGGGTAATCCATGTCCATAAGGATTCATGGTTATCTTTAGAGACAATCAGGAGGAAGTGGTAGAATGCTGTTATGGATCTTTTCGTAGGACCACAACACTCGAAGCTGAAATGATGGTCGTTATTAAGGTAGTGGATACTATTAATCACCGTGGTTGGACAAATATATGGCTATAATGTGATTAAATGGTGGTTGTGTAGGAAATTAGATTAGGTCAAAAATACATCTCATGGATGATGGTAGTAAATGGAATAAATTTCCTTGAAAGGATCTCCCCCTTGAATCATATCGTCACACATACCTTTTGGGAAGTGAACTACATTTTAGACGCAGTTGTGAACAAAGGTGTTATGGAAGTGAATTACATAATGCTCAACAATGTGCCAAATTAAATGATGCCTCTTATTCATCATCACAAATTTAATTTATCCTCTTTCATCTTTGTATAACCTTTTTTATTTTGGCTCAATATAAGAGCCTTTGTGCTCAATTTTATAAAAAAAATTAACCATGTAATTAATTTTTTTTCTTCTTTAAAAAAATCATACTAATATATAATATTATTTATTCTAATTTAATATTTTTTTAATAAAATGTTACTAAATTAAACTATGAAATGTTTTATATTTTTAATTAAAATTAATCTTGCAAACTAGATGAAAAGTGGGTTTCCAATGAAAAAGATTATAAATGTATTAAAATGTTTTATATAAAAATTAAAATATAAAATTTATTATAATAACATTATTAAGATTAATAACTATATTATTTAAGTAATTTTACATTATAAATGTTTTAATCAAAATAGAAATAAGTAAATATGATTAATGAAAAGGGGGTTTTTTAACAAACTTTATTTTCACTATTCATTGAAACAAAAATCTTTTAAGAAACTTCTACACAAATTAATCTAAATTGAGTTTTTCAAGTTTATTAAAAAATATTTAATTTTTAAAAAATATAGTTTTTAAAATTAATATAAATTAATATAATATTAAGTGTGTAAATCTTGAAGAAACCACTTTTTAGAAAAATACATTTTATGACTAAATGTGGATTTATTCATATCATGTTCCAATAAAGAAAATACTTCGAGAATAGTATTTATTTGAATATATATTATATAAAATTACAAAAAATATTTAACAAATACTTAATAATTATCTTTATTAAGATAAAATAACATTACATGCATAAAAATAATTCATTAAAAAATATTCACTTTACATTTAATGGATTTTTATATTCATTACATATAAATTAATAAAAAAATGAATTTATTTTTCTCATTTTTAAACCATATAATTTTCATAATTTAATTATTTATTTTCGTACCCACTATTTTTAAATATTAATTCTAACTTTAAAATTTAAATATAACATTTTAATAGAATATCACAGTTTGTTTAAAATTAATGTGGCATATAACTCATGTTATCGATGAAATAAAATTTATTTTCCAAAAATGGTGTTCATAAAATCCCCAGGTATTAAATGGATAGTATTTATTTGATAAACTAAACCATCCAAATGTTTACGCAGATAGTATATATTTTATTTTCATTGAGATTTAATTGCATGCCACACCTTAGTTGAGCATTATATATGAACACCCATATATTTGAGAGTGTTTATCCCAAATTCCATGATATTGAGGATAGATGGCTAGCTACCTGAACAGTCCCACTATCTTTTTTAGGTTTATGTTTCATGGTGAAAAATTTCAACAGTGGACTACTAGTGATGTTTGATGAGACTATTGAGTATCCTTATATGGGGGCTATGCATGGTAGGTGGAACAAGGTTGATGTCCTTTAGGTTCAGGATACCGTATAATTATATTATGTTATGTTGTTTATATGTGAATTGGTTACCCATGTTTCTTTAGTAGAGATATTACATAGTGTCTCAAGTGTCATTGGGTGGAATTTTAATGCTATTTTCTCATGGGTATTTAGAATGATACATTTTAATTGGTGTCTTTAGGTATGCTTATTGTATGAATGATATAGGAGTTCCATGACTTATAATTTTGGGGGTGTGAGAAACGAAATATTAGGATAGTGGTGTGGGTTACCATTTTTATTAATATTATTCTTATTATGTTACTATAGTTTTATGAATTATTTTGTGATAATGTCTTGGAGAGAATGTGATTTGTTAATTGGCATAAATAACTTTTATAGGTTCTATTTTTTCTCTTTATTGAATTGTTATGAACTTTTAAAATGTTCAAGATAGAGTTTTGGTATTTTCTTAATATGTACTGAAGTTATTATCACATCATGAATATAAAAACTATTTATCTACCTTCAAAATGGATATTGTGGACTATGATGGGAATTTCTAGATTAGGCACTATATCTTTTATGAGGTTTCAACTATCAGATTTTATTTTGTCGATTATGTGAGACTCTTTGTATCTGTTTACATTATAAATACATTATATGATGTTTATTATTTAATATTTTTAATGTTATTTAATGTGGTTAACATCTATTTTGATTATCTTATATCTTAAGAAGGTATCATCTTTAAGGGCAATTGATTCTATATGTGATATTTCTATCCCCTCAGTGCTAGTCACCATCCTGAGCCAACTGAAGGTGAGACTCATAGATTATTATATAGCTTCCTTCATTGTTGGCCTATGAGGGGTATATTTGGAGGGATATGGGTCATGAAAATAATATTTTGATGTAACTAATTCAATAGTAATTAAATGGTTACATCATGTGGATTTCTTATAAAGGTCTCTTCATAATTGAACCTATCGCCTGAAAATCTATTGGCCATCTCCTACAAGTTCATTAAATTCCATCATCACAGTTCATATAAGGATTCTATTATAATATTTCATTGAATAGGTGTTCATATTATCATTTAAAATGACACATTAAGAGTCAAAAATATCCTCTATAATGCCCCATGTCTAGATATTCAACAGGATCACAAAACCATGCTTACATTCATCTCCTAATAATATGATGATAACATAGGTGAATGGAAGGGCACCTACTTATCTACCGTTTTTCTTCAGCACATAAGGATTCTTGAATGTAGTTCTATTCACATCCCTTAATACAAAATTTTTTCTATTTCCCTTCAATATCATGTTCCCTATATATTCTCTACCATAATCATCATTTCAATATAGAAACTCCTCGATTTTTGGATTTAATTTTTATATCAAATTATTCCTAAACTTTTGTTTAAGGTTTATATTTTTTAATCATCAAAAAGAATCTGTTGTTTCCATCATAAAATTATATTTTAATATAAAATATTCTCTATCTCCCTTTTATCTTCTCATTACATTTCTAGAAATGATTATCCACATTTTAAAGAAAATTTATCAATGATGTTTCACTTTCCCTTGTGAAATATAATATTTCATATTATATCATTCTATTGTGCTAGTTCGTATTCAATCATAGCATGAGGAAATTTTTTAATGATGATTATTTCATTTATTAAGAGTGTAAAAAAAACATATTAATTTATCTAACTTTATTTAAATAACTATTATGAAATATCTCACTATATTTATGTCATATAAATCGTTGAATTTCACCATCTACGTGACTCCTATGGATCCTCAAATCACTCATATTGATCCATTACAAGAATCAATTAATGATTATTATTGATTATATATAGATATAAAATCATTTATATACAACATTTAGTAACTAGTACATTGGTCTAGAATGACTAATAAGCTATCATGGAAATGACACGTACACATAGTTAAATATCTCACATTATGTCTTCATTGACACATGCAATGCTCCAAATGAATCTTAGATAGTCTCGTTTTTTTCATTAATATATATCATATATATTCTTATAATGGATTGTATGTTGTTTCATATTCACCACATTATCAATTCTAGAGTCTGTTACAAATTCTATACTTTACCCACACTATCAACAATTATAATTAAACCAATATAAGAGATTATCAACCTTCTCGATCAAACAATAAATATGTTTAAAATGATCTCTGTTTATTGTGTGGATATTCTTCACATTAACTATAATTTTAATTTATTCATATAACTTTTTAATATATATCACTATATGGAAACATATAACTTATTTTAAAATATTATAGATAAAACCACATTTTTGTCATAATTACATGTTGTTAATCATAAAGGTTAATATATCGATCAAGACAAATAGTTTCTCCTTCCTGAATATATAAATTCATGTTCATCAAGAAGAATAAAATACATACTTATCAATTTATGATGTAATAAATTCAAAATCACATCCCAACATCTCCAAAAAAATTGACAGTGATTTATCCATCAAGACAACCTTCATTGTAACAAAAAAATATAATCCAGCACATGGATTCTTCCATACGAAAAATTATGTCTATTATAAAGACCTTTTATATACAATATCAATATGTAAAATTCATCTAATTCCATCTCTCCCATATTAATAAATACTTCAAAGTGATATAAGTGTGCAAGTCACTCTTCTTCGACAATTTTCATTGGTTCTAAAAAAATCCCTTCATCCTTTACTCAATGTTACATCCTGATATAATTTTAAAAAGAATAAATCCACCATATTTCTATTTAATAAAACACGAAATTAAATTATATCATCACATGGGATAATCCTCAATAGAAAAAAGAGTTAGCTGACCAATAATTTAAAGAGGTCTATTAATTAGTTTATCATGTCACCACATCTTATTTCCCAGGTTTGGGGAAGTTCTATTAGATTTATTATGAAAGGTACATTTCAATAATATTTGACAAAATTATCCAATATTTTGAGTGAAATGAATAAAAATCACCCTTTTTATTCCAAAAAATATACTCTCCTATGCTAAAACATTATATATAATTGAATATAGGTATTCGGGGATGATTGTTTACCACCACCATTAAATTTCATTTTCTTATATACAGATATCAGATTTCGATGGAACAATTTATTATCAATTAAAACATCTCTTTAGAAACACCCTCTTAATGGATTCGCTTATATATTCACTAGTGATTATTTAATTCCATAACATGCAATGATAAACTATTATTTTTTCTTAGAAATGGTCTAAAACAGTCATTCATCCCCATAATTTATTCCATTTAATTCCATTATTTTTACTATGAAAAATAATTTGATAAGTTAATGTAGAGTGATAAATAAGATATTTGTTAGAGAATTGGGTTTGAGAGTTACATGTCAACCAATATCTATTATTGTTTTTATTACTAGATATTTATGACTTCTTCATGTTCCGATTAATAATTTATTTTCAAATTTTTCTTTGGTAATATGGTTGGATAATTTTTTCATAAATTTTATTATATTAGTTATTCATCTTATTTTGGGAAATCAATATGCATAATTCATCATATACTTATCCATGATATAATAGAAGCATTAAATCTTTTTTGATGTGTTTTTTTTATCATTATTGATTTTCTAACACAACGCTTCAACAGGTAATCCTACTCAACATCCATTAAGATAATAATTTCATGTTCCCTCTATATATTTTCATTCTTATAAGATCTTTTTTGAATATAATGGTCATGTTTTGTCTATTTCATTTTATATTTATAGGCTACAATAGTTTTTAGATTCATCATAACAATTTTCATTATAAAAATTTTATGTTGTTAATCTTGTTGCTAATATCATCCACATATTCAAATCACCATTTCAAACATGTTTATAAACTAACAAAAAAACAGATTATTCATAAATTTTTTAATTCCATTGAATATTCCCGACAGACATAATTTTTTTTGGAATTTATTGTTTCAATAATAAACTATTAGTCTTGTCTATTTTGATGTTATTAAAAATAATTGTTTTACTGGTGATATTACATTGATGGGTTTCAAGATAATATTTCTTGATATATTTATATTATTATAAATGTTATATATGTGTCATGTTTTTTCTAAATCATTGTATATATATTTTATTACTTTAGAATCATTGTTTATACCCTATGTTTGTATGTAGTACGTATGGTTTTTAAACCATTCATGTGGATAGAATGTAGAGATTATATACCATATCTTATAGTAAACGTCGGTATCCAGAACAATATTATTGAGTGAAATCCCATGTTTTTGAATCTCATGTATAGTTAAACAACCCATATTATTAAAGCTAACAATACATTTTCAACTATATTTTCGAATTTAACCTAATTTTTGACTTTTTCAACTATAAAGATTAAATTTGAGATATTTTCCATGATGTTTACAATGATTTCACCAAAACTAAATATCTATTTCATAATAAATAAGGGCATATCTAGAATATCATATTCAATATCTTAAATCATTACAATTTTTAATGGATTTAATGAAATTATTTGAACATTTAAATTTTAAACACCTGTGAATTTTCAGATGATTTTTTTATATGTCTAACCAAAAAAAATAAAATATCTACAATAAACCAACCCCAATGACCTTTCAATCTCGTACCTAACCTGGTCGAACACATATCCAATGGGAATTCCTAATCCCCCAGAGCTGGCGACTAGAACTCGAGCATAAAATAACATCTTCAGGGAATGTTATCACCCTATTAGAAGAGCAAAAAACATGTAATATATACTCATTAAATAAAGAATAAACAAAATATAATGATATATTCCATTAATTATAATGAACAATGGAATGAATAAAATTGAAAATTGTATAAAACAGTATTCAAGGGACAAGTAAAATAAAGAAGGACTAAAAAACCGAAATACTACTCCAACAACTCCATGTGAAAACATGGTAAAACTTCCACAATCTCAACACCAACTACCCAAAACATAGCAGATAAAAAACCACACAACCTCACGACAGAACATTATATTTATATACATAAAAAGACATCACCATCTCCACTCGTAGCCAAAGGGGTACTCAGTGTATAATTAACTAATTCAGTGGGGTTCCACATAGGTGTTAAATATCATGTATTTGAAGAATAATCAAAGAGTAATAAACTTTAATGAAATCATGGAATGATAATGGTTTAATATTTTTATATGAAAAGCATGTAAAAAATTAAATTTACCATTATCCACATTTCCAAATATATTTTTTAAATTAGCTTCAAATATTTTCATAATCGTAAATCACATTAGATATATCTTAACCAAACAAATAATGCATCATATATCATATATTATTAATTGAATTAAAAAAATAATATAAAAAAAATATTCCAAATGTTCTATGAATCAGATGTATCTTCACACTATGGATCATAATAAGACAGCAGAACAAAAAACTAATAACTAACATAGAAAATATTGTATTAATAAATCCACTAGACATATGAATCGAGTTCAGTTAGTAATGAAATTCCCAAACAATTTAACCCCCAACAATCCTAACAAGTACCTAAAAAAGTTGAATTAATGAGTTAAAGAAAGCCACCTAAGAAAATGACAAAAAATGGATGTTACATATTACTATTACTTCCACCTAATTCCCCAAGTTATCCCATGTAATCTATTTTCTTAACGAGTTAATAAAACCATTTTTTCATATCATTCTCAGAAAACCATTTCACAAAACAAATTATTAATTTGTGGAAATAGCATCTTAATTTACCAAACCCAATGTAAAAAAATAATTTTTTAAAAAAACTTCCTATCATACTAAAAATAGTTATAAAATTTTATTTAATTTAATATAACAACTTTAAAAAAATATTATAAATGAAGTTCCCCAAAACATGAAAGATATAAACCGACCTCCCTCAAAACCTAGGTTGTCCACACAAATAACGGGATCCACCAAAATAAAATGATTCAATATTTAAAAAAAGAGGCTCTAAAATCACCCTAAACTTATAATAATTGATCTAATTTAAAAAAAATGGTCATTAGAGAATAGGAAATAACATGTAACTCAAGAAAACTGAATTTTTACACCAAAACTGACAAGGTTCATCCCCTAGAATAAGATGTCTCAAAAGATCTTGAATGTATTATGTGAGAATATCACACTGAGTCAATCAATCAAATAACACAATGAAACAATGCTACTACAACAAAAGAATTAAATAATAATAAAGGATTACTCACTTAGAGAGATGACGTCTAACCACAATAGTAATCAATTGCTGAATGAATCAATCCAATTCAAACAGAGACACAAAAAATAATTAGAGAATATATTTGGGTAGAGAGAAAGGAATTTTATGGGAGAATGAATAAAAAAATAATAGATGATTTACAAAATTGTTTGACTCCAAATAGTTATATAATTTGTTACCACATTACAGGTTGTGTATTTTATAAGGCTTAAGTAGACTAAAAACACATATATTATATAATAAAAACCGATCATTTTACATTACATGTCGTATAACCATTAAATAGTGTGTGATCTATTCACACCATGTACATAGCTCATAGATTTTTCTTACTAACCAATTAAACATTATAGAGCCCCTTTACAAACCATGTATTCTCAAAGAACATAGAAAAAAATACATTCTTGCAGAAAACACCAAAACATCTTGACTATTCTATGAAATCTAAGAGGACCCAGTAAATCCCTAAAAATATTCATACCTAGACTTGGTTAATAATAAAATAACATACATACCTATAATTTAGATCAATTTTCTAAGTAAAATTTCTCTATTTTTATGAGTTCCTAGACACACCCAATTAAAGAGGAAAGCATGAAAAGTTAATAAAAACCCGGAAAATGTATAACAATTTGTCATAAACTTCCCCACCATAACCATTTACATTCATGGAAAGTCATGTTGAATAATGATTTCTGCTAAAGTAGTGATGCCACTACTCCCTCATCAATGACTGACACTCTCAAGTCTCTGGACAATCCAATTTATCCCTCCATAATACTCTGAACTACAGAATAGACTTCTCATGCAAGACCTTCACATAAGATTCAACAATCTCAAATATCTTATCAATAACAAAAACATATAGATAAAACACAATATATTCCAAAAGAATAACATGATAGGGATTGAGATGTTATTTTTTCAAATGATATATGGAAACATCATTAATTACTTTAAAATATATTGAAATTCCAACTAATAAAAAAACTACCCTAGTTTCTCTATAACCAAAAATATTATAACATATCTCTGAGATAACATTCGCTATTTTCCAAGATGTCAGTGACCCAACCTAGTAGAAACATCAATGAAAACATGATCACATATGGACAAACCAATTGGAAATGCTTTTGTTAATGTACTATTTATACCAGGTCTATACTATATCAAAACACCCACATATATCTTAAATTCTCATAGAAATCTCCTCAATCAATATTAGTCCCACCAAAGAAGCATCACCCACCTCTGCCCAATAAATTCTTTATCTTCATATTCAACCATAAAAAGCCTCAAAATGGGTCATTTATATTAAAAAATGATAACTATTAATACATTAAATATCTATATTTATTATATGGATATCCAAAGATCTAATGAAATCCATGAAAAAATTATGGACCACATCCTTCAAAATATGAATATCATGTTTTGTATGACCATTTATCTATTGATGATAATATATACTCAAAATGACGTGAGTACCCATATCTATGTGGATACATATCTAGGAAATTGATGTATACCTCAGATCCCTATCTAAAACAATAGTATAAGGTACCCCATGTAACATCACAATTCTATGCACATACAACTTATCCATATCATAAAAAAACTTTAGTATTTAATCAGATTTAAATGAGAAGACTCTGTGAATAGATCAGTCACCACCAATATAGTATTTCCCTGTCAGAGCATTTCAAGTAATTCAATAATAAATTACATGGAAAAATTTTACCACTTAAAATTCTTCACTCCATGTGGGTGGAGAAAAATATATGGTTGTATATGTTTTTCCATAATCTATTGGAAGGTGTAATAGTGGGATACCTAATTAATAATGCATTACATAATACCTAGACACTAGAATAACCATATCATGTCATTATACTTCTTCATCATTCCCTGATAAATGTAAGATGAATAAAAAAACAATACACCTAATAGATTCTATGATAATAAAATAACCACCAAAATTGAGAATACCATCTAAAGAGACATACCAAACAAAAACGGTCTCCCCAAAATATACAGTTTCAATAATTCCAATGAACTTGTGATATTGCATTTAAATGTATTGAATAGACTCAATGTTATATTATTATAACTAAACACTGGTCAAAACCATACATGAATTTGCCTTATATGAATTTAGACAAAATATAAAAAAACCTTAAGGCTCCACTCTTTCTTTAATTCCAAAACATTTTTTAATGGAATATTCCCTTTAAAAGCTTAAGAAATTAATTTCTCATTTTCCTAGTTGTAGATAATATCAAAATCAAATGTCTAAAGGTATTCCACCCACTAGGTATATCTAAGATTCAAGCCCATCCTTGAAATAATATTTCTCAAAATATTATGGTAATAAATGACTATAAATCTTTCCCAAAAAAGGAAATTCTTCTTAAAGTATATCACATGCACATATATAGTAATATCTATATCATTAGTGATTTAATTATTCTCCTGATGTTAAATATGGAATTGGTTTTAATATACAACATGATCATCCTAAATGAGAACCTAAAAAAAACTGGTTCAGGAAGCATCATAAAAAACCACATTTCCCTTATAAACTAAGGTAATATGAAAATATGAGCCGATGACAGAGATATTTTACAATCATTGAAATAAGACAAAAAATTTAATCCCAAATTAATGTAACCTATTTCCTTGTATTATTAGTCAAAGTTGATTCCAAATCCAAGAAATACATGGAAACCCATCAATAGTATCCGACAAAGACATAGAATCTATGAATTTCATATAGGTTATCATGTTCGTACCATTACAAAATATTTGTTACCCTATCATGATAAATTCATAATCCATAATAAAAAATCATGTTCTGAAATAATGTCACTTCTTGAATCCAAATGATTATTTTTGAAATACTTAAATAAAAAAATGATTAACCGTGATTTCCTCATTCAAAACTAGATGGTTCTCATGTTCACAATTATATATGATATAAAATAAAATCTCATCTACAAATACTACCACAATTTTGTCAAGTTACTCATGAAATATTCAATTCATCATCTACAAATAAATTGATGGATCACTAGTATGACCAAACAAAATCTAAATATATTTTTATTGGATATACCTACTTTTAAAAGACATCTTATGTATATCAGACTCTTTCTCTCTTACATAATGATATCTTGACCAAAGGTAAGTCATTAAAAACTAATCCACACCTAAATTATAAAATAAATAATCTGAAAAATGAAATGGATACATGTTCTTAGCCATTACCCAGTTCAAAATTTAATTGATCCCACACAATTCAAGAGAACCATCTACATATTTATAAATGACCATAGGTGATGCATATGGAGAAACCCTAAGGAACACAAAACCCATATCTAATAGATCATCTAGTAATATCTTGATATCTTTAAGCTCCACTATCAATATACGATAAAGAGGAATCAAAATTGGGTTTGCACCATGAATTAGGTAAATTATGAACTATACACCTTCTATAGAGGAAGAGAATAGAATTTTTTTTTGGAGAATAACCAAAAAATCTAGAACAATGCTTGAAAAAATAAAAATAGATGAATCATACGTGGCATAAACTACTAGATTAGAAAACATACTATTGAGATCTATGTGGGAAGGTCCCGCATGAACAAACCTCAAATCCCACTCTCCTTGAAACACATGTGATCTCCCATCGGTTGTAAGAAATGAGGACTGTTGATGATAATAATAAAGACCACCACAATAAGATATAATCAAATCCATCATGGTCATTGAATCAAAAATATCTAGATCGATATAATAGATATTTCTAACTAACACTGTATTATCTAATGATAGTGCTGTAAAATAAACTGAAACCCCAAATCTTTCCTCTCCTGGGATTTTTCCTTAACTACATAATAGATGACATGAGTTCTGTTGAAATATTAATTATATCAACACGACATTAAAATATAAATGAGTGGGAAGAACCAATATCATTTAGAGGAACTACTAAAGAGGATGGAATAAATATGGTACCTATCACAATAACTAGAAACACATCATCCTATGCTAGAAACATATCTACTAAAAAAAGGTACATCACACCCGAGGAATGTTTTTTTGATCCTTTTAGTATTATATGCATTCGACAATGTTGTTATAGCCTTTATATTTGAGGACCCTTAACCATATCGAGGTGAAGACATAGAATGAAATAAATTCATTAGATGACCATAACATCAAAAACTATTACACATATTTTTAGTTAAAAAATTATAAATAGGTGTATGTATGAGCTTTATAACTGATATCATGTTTTGGAAACACCAATAACTCCATCTAAAGGTCCCAAAGTTGTATTCTCTCAAGAACAACCAACACCACTCCTGCGATGATCATTCCACATCATATTTTACCCTGGAATTCCACTGAATATACCATTAGGTCGAAGAGAAGGTGTATAATATGTAACCTTTACTATTCTATTAATGTTTTCCATTATATCACTATCCATTATATCACTATAAGTAAAAAATTTCATTATAAATACCTAGGATCATAAATTCGATCAAAAACCCCATAATTAGTTCTGATCATCCATCTGGTCATTATTTACTACTTCAAGTAAAGAAGGATAATTATTAAACAAATTTCATTCATATCGAAACTAAGAACTCTCCATACTACAAAGAGAAAAAATCAGGTGTAACTCCCCGACCTTGGTTACCTATAGTCAATGCATTATTATATATCATTGGTATCATCACAAGAGATAAAGTCACGAAAGAAAAAATAAATTAGTAGCGTTGGAAGTACTAGATATATACATACTTTTTACATTACATCAAGAAAAGAAAAAACAACAACATTATTTCCCTTGTATCACACTCATATACCATAACATATTCCTCCAGTTTAATTGTAATATAATTCAACGCATCGTACGCAAAATTAAACATAGAAAGTGGTGCGTACAGATGCTCATTAAGGATATAAATATAGTGGAAACTATCACAAATAAAAATAAACATATAGAGCAATGTATAAGACTAAAATAAAATCGTTTTAAAACTAAATCTTCAGTATAATATGGAAAGGATAATTCCACTAATTCCATTTACATATTTACATGGATATTCTACTTGTCAAATAATCACATGAAATATTAATAGCCAATCTTATAATGATGGAATGTATTTTTTTGGACATCATAACCAAATAGTCATGGCCTCATTCTAAGACTAAAAATAATATTTTGTCAAGGCCTTGTTCAATGACACTATTTTGTATCATGAGACCTACCGATGCATCGAAGAGCTATAGCTGCCTCCACCCGTAAATTACTATGTCCAATGCATTCCACGTATGAGAAGGTTGAAACATAACATAAAAATTCATATAAAAACTAGAATATGAAATGTTAATACATTAACTATAAACAATCAATGGTTGAAAAATAACACATCCAAGGTCAAACATATCAAAAAATCTTCAATACAATATAGTATATTGTATCATAATAAATCAACTTCAAACAATTGCACAATCCATCAAAGGATGTTGACCAAATGGAAATAAAAACTATTTGAGAGGAATATCTCTTTCTAATTTGAAATCATTTAAAAGTCACATATTTATAAAAAGAAAAAATTTATTTTGAAAATATTTTTATAATCTTGTAATGGAAGCATCGAAGGTGTTATAACAGTGAAAAGTAGATGCACTCTCTATATAAGTTAAAAAACATATGCTCCTTAATTTCATCAATATGTTCGTAAAGTAACTTGTTTAGAATATGAAAAAAAGCTTCCATTACAAACATTTTATAAAAACTAAAACAATGGTATAAATGAATTTAAACCATTGTATAGTAAATATAATAATTTTTTTGAAATATATTTTTATGAAACATGGATGTTGATGATAAAAATGTACAAGTATATACTCACATATTAAAAAACATGGATAATGAAGTGATTTTAGAATTAACACTTTCCTTGTACATTCCATTGATTTATGGTAATTAAGCCTCCTTTTTAATAGTTAAATCATTGTTATTAGATTTTAAAATAACCACATATATAAAATTGATATCATATATGATCTTCTAATATTACAATGTTAATATTATTTCCAGAGTATCATTGTTTCAGGTGTCAACTGATTTGTTTTCCTTTATATGTTTTGTTACTTAAGTATTGTTTGTTAAGGAAAGGATGTATTTGATTCATATGAAAAATGATATTATGTTCATAAGAATTATTTTTAATCATAAAATGAAAATTATTCTTGAATTATTATGATGGGGAATGAATCACATCGCAATCATGTAGATGGTAATTCGTACGTACGCTCGAGATAAATATCATTCTATTGTTGGTGAAATAATTTTAAATTGGATGTTATATCATATATAAAGAATAATTAAAATGTTATATTTATTATTTAAATCAATTATAATCATTATTATACACATATAAAAAAAATTAATTGTTGAATAACAAACTACACCACGACGTGGAGATAGTAAGTCATACATACCCATGTATAATGACATTTTCTTTCATAGAATGGATAAAACAATGAATATGGTTCTAAAATATTAATGATAAAATCAAAGTAAGTATAAGGTTTATGATTTATTATTTATGTATGGAAACAAAAAACAAAGAGAAAGTGGAAAAGAAAAGAACATTGAAAGAGGTGATGAAAGTATTACCTCTTCATCAGGTGCTTCTTTTCTATTTGATCTAAAGGGATCCATAGGATAACACCTGATCAAAGTAAGTACCCTAATATTATGTGAGGGTATTTGGGAGAATATTTGAGTATTGTATGTCTAGGAAAACGGCTTTAGATGTGTGATTTTGAGATAAGGTGAAGTATGCTTTTATTATAGAGGTGAGGGTCACTTTAGGAAAAGCGTGAAATATTATTTTATTATACAATAATATTTGGTTTATAGTGGCACCAAAAAGATTTATTTTTAGGATAAGGTGGTTCTACTTCCAAAAACTCTCATCTAATAGGTTTTATTGTGTTTATGGTCACATTATTAACCTACTATTTTAGAGTTAACTATTAGATAAATAGTTTATCTTTTACCATGTATTCTTGTATTATTATAATAAATGGTTAATTAAATTACAATAAAAAGCCAAGAAAAAACCAAGTGGTTCATTATTAATATATATAACCTTATATATGTCTTTTTTCCAATACATAGATTTTTAGGAATATTATATCATTTAAAAATATGGTATTTATATTAAAAACTCCTTTATATCAATTTTGAGAATGTTTGTTATTTTTTTGTGAAAGTCATAAAAAATTTATAACATCAAGGAAAAATTATCTAATGTACCATAACATGTCATATTATATATTAATTTTTTTAATACATCAGAAATCTAAATTTACAATTATATTAATATTTATAATATCAATTATTTTATTCATTCAATAATAAGGTTATTCATACATCATCATTATGACACAAATAAAATTATTTATTTAATGTCAAAAAAATATAAATAAAATGAAATTATGTAGGAAATATTTTTATAATTATAATAAATAATTTTTTTGGATTTATCTTATGTGTAACCCAATATTATAAATGGTTTACAAATTAAAATTTGAATTTAACACATTAAACTATTCTTTAAAGAAAATAATAATAAATGTCCTAACCTAATCCAAGTGGATGAAAAGAATCATATATTATTCCTACAGTTGATTTTGATCGAAATAAACTTTTCTAATAGAATTGGAACATGTGATTGGGTAATTTTAATATCATGTTTACATTTAATTACCTTATATACTTATAGATGTGATAAATAAAATTCAAAAGATACTATTCACCAAAAGAATTTCATCCTATTGAACCAAATTATAAATACTGATTTCTATAGTGTCTATTATTTTTTTTTAAATTGAATTCATTGAAGTTGTAAAATTATGTTTTATGCAAATATGAAATTGTGCCTAGATGGTAGGTAAAAGACATTAAAAGTTCAATAAAATTGTATATATCTAATCTTATTATAAAATGACTCCAATAAATTACATTGAACATATATAGGTTTTATGTATCTATTTAAACAAGAAATAAATTTAAATAAATTAAGTAATTATTTAAATATAAATTTTGTTTTAAACCATACCACGATGTTTTTCACTATTCATGAAAAATTGAATGTTTTCATAAAAATACAAAAAAAATTCTCTAAGCTAATTTTAATACTATGAATCCAAAAATGAGGTCAAATTTGAAAAAAAAAGTTATAAAATATCAAAAGATGGGTATTACTACTCATAATAGATAGTTTTGTTGGTCGTGGTGTGCTAAAACTCGATGTTTCCTACATCTCAAGTTATTCCATTATTAAATGAGAATTATATAGTGGAAGCCTAGGGTGTTAAATATATAGTCTTATCCATTATTAGAGACTCCAAAAAATACAATAAGATGAGAGTTGTGAAACCCTTCAATTCCAAACCCATATGAAAATCAGCCTAAACTATGTAATCCCACCCACACATTCATGGACTCTCAAGTATTAATATTTCACAATTCAAATGGATACTCTTATGTGTATCTAGGATGTTGATGATATGATCATCCCTTTTAATCCATTCCTCCACCTCCTATGGTTTTTTCACACCATTAGTGGATTGTGAATTCTCAATAAAGGACCCATATTATCTATCACATTCCCCAACAGCTACCATATATACATAAAAAACTACATTTTGAGCTAGTTGAAAATGAGAGTCAATATATTGTACATCATAAAAAATATCTTCAAAAAAAATTTAAATCCATCAGAGGATTCCATTGGGGTTCATCAGCTACCCCCTCCTGCAGAACTCAAAGAACATGTCTCAATGGAAAACTGTTGTAGACCAAAATAGAAGAAATGATTAGACATATAATAGTCTTAGTTCACACTAGAGAACCCATAAGAAAAAATTATGATTAACCTAGGATTTTTTTTGAAACACATACCAACATCCCAGGGTAACTTTAGTCCCATCATGGTAAGAGATGTCTAGTAACACATTAAAATCTACCAAAAATGTCTTGAAAGTCATGTATCTTGTACATAAAATTTCCCAACATAATGAAAAACCATAAAAACCCGAGCCTCAGATATAAAAATATAACAAACCACCCTGAATAACCAATCAAAATAATTCATGACCTGGTCATCCACATACCTGATGGAAGTTTTCAATCCTCATGGGATGGAGGTTGAAACTTGAGCATCTAAAAACAACATGAAAGAATGATTTCACCCAAAATGAAGTGATAATACCATTGTATATATATAACACAAATAAATAGTAGAAGCTAAATATATATTCTATAATAGATAAATAATAATGGAAACGATACAACTAATAAAGGTAGAAAACAATATCCAAGAGAAAAGTATAACCTCAATGAACATCAAAACCAAAAGATACTCAAATATCTAATTAAGAAAACATGGTCGAACTCCCACCATCTCCCCACCAGTTATCCAAAACCTATCGAGAATAAACCCTCCCTATTTCACTATAGATCCTCACCTTTCCCTCTATCTAAATACATAACTATTTAAATAGAAATATGAAGGGCTACATATATTTTTAGATAATAGGATCAGTATCGTCACACCCAGGTGTTCTATAACAATCTTTTAGACAACAATACATGCAAGCTCAAATTTTAAAAAAATGTAACGATAATAGTTTAAGAATTTTTCATCAAAGGAATGGAAAAATAATTAATTTCCCCTGTTTCAATACATCAAAATAAAATAGGTAAATAATATTAAAATAATTTCATAACCATATATCACAACATACATATCATATCAAAAATATCATGAATTATATATCATATCATTTCAATGGAAGTTGAAAAAATAGTACGAGGCAAATGTATCCTAAATCATCCTAGAAGCACTGGTAACATATCACAAAGATGACACTTGATCAGTATAAGGGGGACACTCATACATATCATTGAAAATCAGTTGTGAATAAATCCAATGAACATTTTCATCTAGTTCAGGGATTAGATGTACACCCCATAATGTGAATTCTCTAATATATTTAATAATTACAATGATTTATAGACCTAGGGATCAGATCGAATCCCCATGAGAAAACCCTAGACAAGTTGAAAACATCAATTAAAATATCTTCCAAATAATTACCGAATGAATCTATGTTATATATCTTATAAACCAGTTCATAAAATCATTTCATCATTTAAATCAAAGATTAACATTTCACATAAAAAATTTTCAATTGTTTGAAAAATCCTTTTCATTTACCAAAACAGTGGGGAAACAATATTTTCTTTAAAAAAATTGAAACACACAAAAAATCATTCTTAAAAAGCCACCACATTTTATAAAACACTCTATAAAAAATAGGATAAATATTGTTCTCCAACACAGGATAGAGACAGAACCACCTACCTCATAACTCGAGTTACACTCACCTATAATAGGATCCACCATCAATGAAGGATTAAAAAAATGAAAATGTTAGCTCTAGAATAAGAATAAATGACTTATAGGTGATCATTTTTAATAAAAGAGAAATTTTAGAAGTATAAAAACACATATGTAAATAATTCACAAATTTCATTCCACAACCGACAAGGACTGTCCCTCAGAACAATATCAAAAAAAATATTTATCCTGAAAGTAACAAAGAGGAATTATCACCATGTGTTAATAAATATGACGAAACAATGAATCAATGATACCATGATCAAATAAATGAATACTAATAATGGATTACTCACTCAGAGAGATAGATTCCAACTATAATGATGATAATACACTAATAAAAATATGAAAATCAAATAGAGAGTCTCAAAAATTAACAATGATTGGATTTGGGTCATGAAAAATGAGATATGTGGAAGAATAAATGAAAAATAAATCAATTCAACAACCTAAATTTCCACCTCCTGACAGTTACATGATGTGTAACGACATTACATGTCATGTAATCCACGGGGAACAAGTTCAACAAAAATCTATTGACTTTTAATTAAAAAAATATTTTAACATTACATGTCATGAAACCATTACATGTCATGTAACCATAACATGACATTTAGTCCATTCAAACTATGTACATGGTTCCTGAAATGGTTTTGTAAACCAATTAGACATCATGTAACCCCATTAGTTTCCATGTAATCTATTAGTACACAACAGATATCCCATACACTTAGAAATCATAACAAAATATACTTGGTAATTCTATGAACTTTTGGATAGCCACAAAAATTCTTTAACACAATTTTCCTTAGCTTTGTTAAATAATTAAAACATACTTCCTCAAACATTTATTTATAACCATTATAAACTTTTCTCCATACTCAAAAGTTTCATGACTCACCAAATTATATTGGAAAATAATAAAAGAGAAGGGAAATGCCTAAATAATGATAATAATATGTTACATTATATTATTAAATACTAAAATTTATATCATTAATATTAGATGTATCTAATGAAAAATAATGAAAATATATTATATTCTATGTATCTACACATTTGGGACATCCATTTTTTGTCCTTTTTCTATTTTACTATTTTTTTTATTATTCTCTCATTCATTATGGTGTTGTTGTATTTCTTAAAGACGTTTTCCACAACGATATCTTTGAAACATCCCTTTCATGAAGACACATATTTTTGAAGAATAATATCCATCATGTATTAATGTTTTTGGTAACTATGAAAAAAATCTATTTCTCAAAAAATCAATTAATCTTGATTTTTGTGTGTATTGACTGATTTTACATAGTCGAGGTGGATTTTTAGTAAATGTACTAAGATGTTGATGAAACATGCATCTATTAAAGAACACATCCAAATAATTGGTATCCAATAAATTCACTCAGTTTAGGGGGTCATATTATAAGAGGACCAATTTTTATAAAATCACCACTGTCACTAAGATAATGTTTATGGAGTACACTAGGGTATCATTATTCCTAATCCAATATAAAAACTGATGCATTATAATTAGTTATTTTTCCACCACATAACATGATTATAGAAGAATACACTATATTTTTTTTAAAATATATGATTATAGATAAAATTAAATCTACGTTGATTCATAAAAGGAAATAGTTCTCCCTCTATTGGGTATCATCATATTATTCCTACCTAAAAATTGGAATTAGAGGTGTACTTTTTGAAGAAGTATGAGATGATCTTAGATGCTCTAGTAAAATAACTATATGAAGAAATATTTAAATAGAAGAATTAAAAGAAGGAATGTCATGGATATATTATCCTTTCATTAAGGATGATAATTATGGTAGGTATAATTATTTCATGTCAACATATTTGATGAATCTTTGTTTCAAAGATTACATGAATATTTTAAAATTTCATGAATTCACTAAAGAACCGAAAAACTATGATGTTTCTGTGGAGGTCGAGTATAATGTAAATTAAAGAGACATTAATGAAATTATATATTGACTTGGTATAGATTAATTTAATCATTTTTATAAATGTACTACTTCATATATGAATTGGAAAAATATAATTGTTTTTTTTATGGAATTGTCAATATCAAGAAATTAATATAGAAAAATACAAAGATGAAATTTGAAACATTCAGAATTTATGATAGATAAAAAATCACTAAGACAAATGGAATATTTAATGAATTAGTCAATGGTTTTGTTGATATATGAGAAAAAATTTTATAATCATATCATGATTTATAATTTCTAAAAGTCATAACCTTTAAATAGAATGGGATATCTGATGTAATAATTCATTGAACCTCTATCATATAACTAAAAAATAATGGATTTTATTGAAAATATAATTATATAAGACGTTTAAATACACGATTAAGTAGTTTATTATATAATAATATAAAGATTTAATATCTCCTTTAATTGTTTTGATAAAATGAATTAAAAGAAATCAAAATATCATACTATATTTTAAAATGATTCAGAATTATCAGATTTTAAAATGGAAGTATTTTATCTTGCTGTACGATATAGTAAATGACATAATAATTATAAATCCTTTAAAAATTACATTAATAGAATCATGAAATTTTTTTAAAGACTTATTGATTTTTTTAATTCATGAACATGTGACATTTGATACCAGATTTCCCAAAACTAAAAATGAGACACGAAAAATTAATAAGAAAGAATGAAAATACCTTATGAGAACTTATTATGAACTATGTGGTAAAAAGGAAATGATTTATACATGGAGTTTATATAAGGAATTGTAAAGTAATTATAAATCTAATTCATAAAAATTGTCATTAAATGTGAAAATATATATATTATGAATAATGAGAATGATATTAGACAGTGATACTATTCTTATTATTTTGATTCTGATAGTTATTAAAACAATATATTTTATTCATATTGATCAATTCATTAAGATATTTATGAATATGTTAAAAAAGGTTAAATAATAAAAATATTTATAATGATCTTTTAAATGAAAAATATTCGATTCTAAAATAGAATATTGAATTAAAATAAAAATTTTAAAAAAATATCTCAAAATGAATGGTAAATGAAAATAAAATTAAAGAGTTACAGGATGATCTGGAGTCACTCAAAAGATCTTATAATATATTTTATATGCAATAAGATAATTAAAAATATATTCATAGTAAAAAAGTTTATCCATAAGAGAATTTTGGAATAGGGGACAATAAAGATAAGTAAAAATTATATTCAAATTTTTTTTATCTAGTTTTAATAAAAAACAAATAAATAATTTCTTTTTTTTATTCTGTATCTAATTAATATTATTGTAATCAGTTTGGATTGATAAATACTCTAATTATTGGAATAATAAAGGATTTATTTCTAGTAAAAATTCTGAAATTGTTCCTAAATATACATGAAATATTTGGGAAATCTTGTAAAGTAGATCATTTCTTGAAGATATATATTGACAAAATAACATTAGGTTAACAAAACAAGCTTTCAATTTAATGTTTTTTTGGAAAAATTTATTACGAAAAATAATGTAGTAGGTTGTCTGGAGAGTTGACACTAAAGACAAATAAGGTTTCCCTATTCCAATTTTCATATGTTTTTGAATTTTTATAGATGAAAAGTTTGCATCATTGATAATGAAAAATGAAAAATATATGGATTTGGATTAGTTATATGTATAAAATCATTTTTGATCAAAAAATTAATATATGTTCAAGAGTTGAGGAGAATTCTAATAATAATATCATAACTCTTCTATGGTGGTTTCTATGATGTCTCATGATCCAATTAATATAATGTTTTTAAAGAGGAACTCTTAAAATTTATGAAATCATTAATTGCAATTTTTTATACATTGGAACAGAATTCATAGTGTGAAAAAATATTAATTATTTAAATTGTGAGAAAAAATAAATCAAATATTTTGAAGTGGATACTTAGATACTATAATGTATTTAATTTCTATAAATTATGTTTGAAAATAGTAGTTTATAATTTTCCCAACCTAAAATTTGATAAAGATATATTTTTTGATGCATGACAAATAGGAAAGAAACAGAAGTCATCATTTAAATCTTTTACCATGGTAGATACATCCAATCCACTATAACATATCCACATGGATTTTCTTGAGAATAATCAGTAGAAATCATAGATTTATGTTGTTATGTTTTTATTTTTGAGGAAAATTTATTCCGATTTATATGGGATTATTTCCAAAAATATGAACCCTAGGTTTTCTCTATTTAAATACAGATTTTTAAAATAATTAAAAAATGAATTTTTTTAATATAATTTCATTGAGAAGTATTCGGGCTCGAGAGTTGTAGAATCAATAATTTAATTATATTTTCTCTAAACAGTAATTAATCGTACATTTTCTCATTTAAGTACAACTCTGAAAAATAGAATTGTCGAAATAAAAAATAGGATAATTCAAGAAATTGATTAAATAAATTTAAATGAATATAGTATTCCAACTTATTTTGGTTATGAATTTGCTAAAAAACATTCCATATCATGATGAGAGTTTTAATAATACCATTTATTAAAAAGGGATTATATGTATTATGGTATAACATATAAAAAAATGTTAGATGAATTTTTTTCGATGCAATGTGTAGTGTTTAAATAATAAATAAAATATTATTAATTTTGATAGAATGTCTGGTGAAGGAATAGTTCATGGATATTCATTTATTTACATTTTTATATAGTCTACAATAAGATATCAAATATATTTGAAGAATAAGTTTATGTGATTATTTACGAATGTGACTATTTTGATAAAAAAATCGAACAGATGAAGTAACTAATTCTTTATACAGTGTGAGAATTGAATCTCATAATGACGATTTTGGAAATAATCTATAATATGATGAAATTCAAGCTCATCATAAATAACATGATATTGTTGAATGAGAAGTGTATTACCATGAAAACATAGATCCTTAATGGATAATAATTTTGAAAAAATAATAGGAAATATTGATATAAGATTTATAACGAGATGAAAATTATAAAATATAGTTGATTTATATTCCCTCCTATCTCAATTATAACATATAACTATAAATGAATCATTATAGGATGTAGGCTAGCTAATGTATATCTAGGAATAACCAATCCGTTTTAGTATAAACAAAGATATGAATTAGTTAAAATACCATCCAATCATCTAGTAATTGAAACCAAATGGGTTTATATAATTAATAATGAAGACCAATGAATAATTACTTGAAATATAGAAATATTAATAGATTAATGATATAATAAAGAAGGCAGAATAGATTATGATGAAGCATTTTCACATATGTATTTATTAGACGATATTATAAATATTTTAAATTACATAATATATTTAATTTTAAATTACATCCGATGTAAATAATATTTTCATTTCAAAATGGATATTTATAAGAGGAATATTATTTTAGGAAATATATTTGGTCACTAAAATCCAAATCATTAAAATTTATTCCTAAAACATACTACAATTATTTATAGCCTAAAAATAACCAAGATCGTGGTATGATCGATTATGTTATTTTTTATTGGGAATTTGATTTTTTCAGATTGGTAGAATATACTCTCTTTAAGGGAAATTTTTTTGATGTTTTATTTAAGTTTTTCATATTTATGATGTTAGAATTCATCAACTATTAAAAATATTGGCAATGAATTTAAAAACAACTCAAAAGTAATGTGAAAATAGTATGATGTAAGAATTAAAATTCGTTCATGGTTTTAAAATTTATCTAAAATATTATGTGATTTTTTTATAATAAATGTAAATATATTGTTGATATAATGAAATAATTTGGTCAAAAAAAAAAACATGTAAAACATCCATGTGTTCCAATATAAACATGATTTAGATGAAGACATAAATCCTGTTGTGAGTCTTTTATATAGAGTAATGATTAGAATTTTTCTATAACTTAATTATAGTATTATAGACATTGGGTATCCTATCTATATTTGTGCAAGATTTAAATCAAACACAAAAGAATACCCTTGTACTACATTTAATATAATTTTTATATTTTTTAAATGAATTAATTTTCAATATTTACTTTTTCAAAAAACTAATTAGTTTAATTTAATCTCATACTCAAATAATTATTCTGTTGGTTTCTAATTATATAGAAATATTTCCTTATGAACATGAAACTTTTTTGGGATGTCCATAGTTTCATGGTCATGTATGAAACAACATTAATTTGATTATAAAATCACTGAGGAATAATATATTTATGTTGTAAGATTCTGTAAACATTTGTAGTGGATCAAATAGAAACTACTAGACATTGGAACCAATTTCAATAATATTTATATTTTATGTGAAAATACATGTGTAATAAATATATTAGAAAAATATTCACTCAGAGACTCAATATATGATATAAGGAACCATTTTCCATGAAATCATTCTTTAAAAAAGGATATATATTTGGAATTTATTAATACTAAATATCAACATTATGATGTTTTCATTAAAAAAATGTCATTTCTAGCTTTGAATTTATGAAGGTAATGATCATAATGTTTTATATGAAATGAAACTTTTATTAAACTATTATTTTATTTATTATTTTATATAATTATTCTAATTTACCTTCTATTATTTATTATTGACATGTTATTAAATAAATTATTGATTTTTGTACTCTTTTCTAAAAAAATTTCTTTTCGAAACTAAATTCTATATTGATTACTCTTATTATTTGGTATCAAGAAACAAAACCATGGTAAATAAAAACAATCTAAACAATATCCCCCTCTCTCTATCTTACATTTATTCTTAAAACATTTCAACTTTCGGATCCCTTGATTTAAATTTTCACACTATAATCCAAACCTTAATCCTTCAAAATTTATGTTAGTAAATAGATAAATAGTATATAATATAGTTAAATGACTGAATCTAAGCATCGATGTACTTTAAGAGATGACAAAAAAAACTCCTTCAATGGATGGTTGTTGACATTGTCTAGTTCGTTCAGATAAAGACACTATTAATAAATGATCACGTTTCTCAAATTAAATAATTTATTCTAAATACTGAAAATAATGAGTTTGTTTTTTATATTTACTAAAAATAATTTCATGAAAACTCATAGTTTATATGGGTCAATGGTGGACACAATATCCTAAGAGGTAAATAGTATCGAGTATACAGTCTCATTAATACAAACAGAAATCATTTTTAGTGTTTCAAATAAGGAGTTTTTCAATTTAATCATAGACCTATTGAAGATGAAAATAATAAATCTGAGGATATTATGTCATCTTTTTTTAGATACACCATACTATGAATGATTCTTATAATATTTCTTAATGTTTAATCGAATATTTTCACCAAATTTATTCAATCTTCAATAGTTATTAGGATTATTGAGTTATAAAAAATTATCTTCCATAATGAGTTTATAATTTTTCTGATACTAATTGAGAAAAGTTAATATATATATATATATATGCGGATGTATATTACTAAATTCAATCAAAAATAGGCTAAAAAACCTTCTTATCTATATGGGATGATTATTTAGTTGATATTGTTTAAAAATAAAAATATACATGACATTCAGATGGACATTATATGTCATCACAATAATATTCTTTCTCAGGGAACATTTAGAAAATTTTGTTTACTTTGAGCCACATAAAAAAACAAAGATGATGCCTATTGGTGATGGTGATAAAAAAGTATTTATTTTAGATTCTTAGGGGGAGAACAGGAAAAAAAATTATATGTAAGACCACAACTATGTAATGATTAAATTTAATTATCAATAATAATGGATGTTATCAATAAAACATATATGAGATTCCGGGATGATAAGTGTCCCAACTACTACAAGATATGTACACTATTCTCAATATGTAACTTCACCAGAATCCAATAGTGTGTATATTTTTTCAGTGTTTAGAAAACGTGAAGATCTTATAGTTATAGAACAATATTATAAGATGAAAAATTTTAAAAAACAAGATTTTATACTGGTATTAATTACTTATATAGAATAGAAAACTAAAAATAAATATGGGAACGAATATCATTAAGAATAAGAGGTTGAATAGAATTATCTAGATGAGTAGATTTTTATTCATCTATGGATAAAAGAAATAAAATTATTGAAAAATAGATAGACTATATTATTATAATTTCCATATATAATTGTTTTATTGATTCTTGTGAGAAAAAAAGTTTATTTGAACCTTTACATCATCATTCATTGTGAGTATTAAAGTTCATTTCCATTCATTGGTTGATGTAGTGAATCCATGAAAAAATAAAAAATATTATTATTTTATTCTCTTAGTTATTAAAATGATTCGTTTGTATATAGTTATAATAATATAAAAGAAATAAATTGATATTTGATAATCGTGGTCGATGTTTCTAAAAATATTTAAATAATAGATAAGTTCCAATATTCCAAATGTAGAGATAGAATCTATTCAATATCATTAGGATAATAAAAAAAAGTTATACTTCTAAAAGATAAATTGATTAATTTTAAAGAGATATAAATAAACATTTTAGAAAAAATTCAAAATTAGTTTCAAATAAATATTTATTATTATTATGGTAATAATTGTGGACTCAATATGAATCAAGAATAAGAAGATCATTCCAATAAAGGGATTCAATTTATTTACATCCATGGTTAACATATGTGATAATATGGATTGAATATATTACTATATTTATATATACAATAAATGACTGGATGCTGAGTCTTCAGTGTGATAGAGTTCCACTTCACATTTTTTACTACAGTCTAAATGTCCTTGAATTAAAATTAATCCCAGATGTTCCTAGTAATATTAACCTTCACAATCTATTAAGTCAGATTATGATGATGTTTATAAAGTCTATCGAGTCTATCCATGAGTTGTTAAGGTAAATTTACTTAAAATTATGAAATTGAGATATGAGTAAATGATTTTGATGAAATTATGGGATCTGATTTTTAATAACAATAGTAATGGAATTATACTTGATCTCTTGGATTATCATTAGGCTATTTTAGATTAATTAACACCTATAACCCCATATGAACATGAAAATATTTTATAATCCAATCCATCTTCATAAAAAATTTAGCAAAATTTTTATTATAATAAAAAATGTTAAATTATTTTCATCATGATAATTTTTTTCCTTTAATTATCTATCTATATCAATTGACTATATGTGAATAATATTTTTCATAAACTAACTAAATAATCACTACCATTGTTTTTCGACATTAACTTTGTTATATAAAATATTTTTGGTAATTTTTTATATAACCATAGGGGTGAGATAATCATGAAAACAAAACTTTCATATGAATATATTATATTAAATAAGGAGATTAATATAAATTTATAAATATAAATATTTAATATAAATAAATTCAGTTTGGCCAAAATAAAATTATCATAATGTTATTTATTTATCAATTTTTAATAATCCATTAAATTGTGAAATTTATTAATTTTATTCATTTAAGAAACTATTTTATTTGTGTTTAAAATAACTATATTTTCTATAAGTCTTAGATAAATGGGTTTTTTATCAAAAAAATTGGGGAGATTTTTGGATATTTATTATCGCATTAATACTATATAGGTCCTGTAAATTTTGATGCTCACAATTACCCTTGATAGTTTTACTAATAGGATTATTTTATGATTTTATGATTACATTTCATTAGATATTTTTCTTGTTCTAAAGGTCATTTATGGGTTAATATTTTCATCTAAATATTTTTGGATATAATTTTATGATGTCTATAAATAATTTTTATACCATATGATTGTAAGTAGAACATATGTTTTTCATAGCCTACATTTGGAGAAAATATATGGATCATATCCCCTTTGTATTGGTAGATGTTTTGATCAAGCCCCATTCTCCCAAGAGAAACCCCACACTTTTTAAACTAACATATGGTTCACCGACCCCATATTTTGTTGTTAACCATATGTTGGAATATTTACATTTTATTTCCCCCCAATGTATGACATAGTCATGTAAAGAGCTTAAATTCAAGAAAATATCTATTATTTCTGCACAGACCTCACCAAAATTAAAAATATATTTAAATATGTTTAAAATCATATAAAAAGGATTTTTTAAAGATTATTTCATTCCTATTTCTATTATAAGTTACAGGTTTCTCTAAATGTTTTAAATTTAAAAACAATTAATTTTTCCACATATTTTTTTGGAACTATTTATCCAAAAAAATATATTTTACCCTTTAATATACCCAGAGTTATATCATTTTAAACGAATTATTTTTTTTAAAATAATTAATATATCATATATTATGAATACATAAACATTTGAGACACACATGTTTCAATTTTTTTCTTGACAATTGTTTTATTATTGATACTTCCTTTATTCAAGTATATTATTTATTACTGGTCATTTTCAACAAGGATATCTTCGAATAAATTAAATTTTTAATACTCTTATCTATAGATAATAAGATATATTATATTTTAGTTTTTTATATATATGAGCTATATTTGTTTCTCATAACATCAAATAATATTTACTTCATAGATTATTGACAGCTTGTACTCAGTATTTTTAGGGTTTTAGCTTCTCACAGTAAGTTGTGGACAAATAGTATTTCATTAAATGAATATATAATTTTGATTTTTTATGTTCCTATACTCAATTTGACATATATTCTAATAAGAAGACCTATGTAGTGGAAATCATTAATCTTACTGAGAGATTGATGGTGGGTGGACTAGTGAATCTATGTGCCCGAAACAAATATAATCACTATTGTGTAATTAATAAATATATTTCATCTCTAAAAAATTTTTATTGAATAAAATATTCTATATAAAAATTATATATGATGATGGATAAAATTTGAATCCTTCAAGATAATTAAAAGGACACAATTATCCCACTCATGTGTGTCCTCATATTATTCTGACCTAACATGACTGTCGTCAAATCCTCTATTTTGGGTAACTATATCATAAAACCATATGAATTTGTAATCCATAGTCTCATAATTAGGAACATATATTTATTATTACTAAGTTATCCAAATATGATTTATATCCTATTTATTCTTCCCATTTTTTATATATATTCTATGATTTCCTCTCCATCTCTTTGGTAGTTTCACGTCTGAATAATTTTGTTTATAATTTATCACAGAGAGATGATAAAATAAAATTCATTGCTATCACATTTACCTAAAGGGAAATATTTATAGAATAAATCATGGTAATATCACTTCCATGTTGTGGAAGTCCCGCTATAAAAATATCACTTACATCAATAATTTAGGGTATAAAATATAAAATCATTATGTTTTATGGATAACAATCATTACTTCCCTAAAAATGTGTTCACCGTTGTTTTTTAATCTAATATTCTACATTACTATCATTTTGAAATGATTGTATATTGCAACATGGCACCATGTTAGATATAATACCACATAAATTGCTCATGTCTAGTGAGATCATTAACAGGGGGAGTGGTGAATTTGTAATTCCATTTTATTTTATTTCGAATTGAATCCATATTTTTGTTATTTTATAATACAAATTTTAAGGGTAAGTTTGAACCAGTTACAAATCCAACCAAGTTAACCTCAAAATCCATCCAATATTAGAGTCCTTCCCAGTGCAAATCCAATGTTCAAATACTGTCTTACTTGTCAAAATTAAAAATTCAATCTTCATCATTTCATCTTGGTCCATGTGCCACCTAACGTCGCTTGGTCCTTGATTCACACACCTTGTCACCTCATAGCCCCATTGTCACGTCATACTCAATTGCATGCGATCTATTCCATCAGAGTCTGATGTCGTAACAGGTTCATCGTCTCCACCATTATCAAAGTACCGATACCAGTCATCACCACATAAGATGAACCCGTCATAGACCGCTAAAATTAGAAGTCACTGCCTGGACCAAAAAACGTCAACACTGAAAGAGATCTGCATCACTGTCATCGTATGATCACGAGCATCCCCATTTTTGTAGTCGATATATCAGTCACTACACCATCGAACACCACATGTGTCAAAAACATCACTAGATCATAACCACCATGACCACCAGAATCAACAAAAAAATGAGACCACCAATGAAAATAAACCACTGTAGTGATGGAAAACCAAAAGATGAACACAAAACCGAGGGAAACCCCGGCAAAGGCCGGTAATGATACCTTGAAGAAGTCTGGGGATGCAACCCTAAATGGAATCTCGAGGACCACAAACTGTATAACCCAAAATCTTTTGTACCCATTGCTCCACCTTCGCCCTGGAGAGTTGCATTAGAACCCTATATCAGATCAGGTTGGGTGGACGAGTATGAGGGGCCAACTCCGGTAGCGGCTAGAAAACCAACGTCCACCGAACCGTGACCCCAAAGTCTCTAGGCTAACATCATACAATCCATAACCTGGAGAGGCACAATGGAACTGGAGACCAGACAATACTCTAACTCTATGTTATATCACAATTTATTATATATAAGAAGATGAAATAATAGACATTACATGATGGTGTACCAATATTTATCTCAATATGAGTTCCCACTCTTATCATGTATGGGATGAGTTCCAAGACAAGTTTTTTCAACTATAAATAACTTTTATAAATATAAAAATAAAATTATTAAAAATATTTAAAAACAATATCCAAATTTTCTGAATTCATATGTATGTATATAAGCTACCACTTAATGGGTAATTTTTACATGCCCCATCAAGATGAAACTATCTCTAAAAAATATTATTGCTATCTCCAGATTGGGTCTTTACACTACCCCTAATTATCATTCAAAATTCCCTCCCAAACAACTACATTGAATAGGTTTTCAAAAACATCCACCTCTTTATACAGTGTATATTAACCATATTATCATGTAATTCCTCTCATTCATATATTCAATAAGATCACACATCTCTACCGTCCTTCTTCTCCCAATGATATATTGATATAACAGATCATGAGAAGTGGCCAAAACGTCGATGTTGTTTTTCCATGATGTATTGGCTTTCCTAGATACCATGAAATGTAAATTTCTTAATATAAAATTGTTCTATATTTTACATTAGTGTAGGGTTATATCTCTATTTCATGTTCGAATAATTGATAATCAAATCATAATTCCCTCCTATATTTTAATTTATGTAATGTGGTCATGAATAATATTTTATATATTTTAACATATATACTCAATGAATTTTCGTGAGGATTTATCATACAAATTATTCTCCAAATCCAAAAAATTACTTATCTTTACTAAATCACTCTATAGGTTTAGTTTTTTCCATCCTCTTGAGATATATTGTATCACATATTCTTTATCTCAAAAAAATATGATTTTTAAATTATTTTTAATTCCACATCCTTCATAGCATAAAAATGCATCAATGATGTTGTATTTTACTTTGTAACATTTAAATAATCATATGCACTCCTCTATTAAATGGTTATTATTTAATATTTGTTTTATTCACAAATTTATATTGTGATGTTTAGTTAATTTATGAATATTATATTATTATCATCTTAAATATAAACCATTTATTTGAATATTTATTTTTATATTTTTCATTTTATTCATTTATTGATAATAAAAAAAATTTCAAGTAATATACTCAACTTAAATCAATTCACCCATTTTGATCTAGTAAATTACTCATACATATATATCATTGAATAATATTTATTTTTATAATCACTCGTACATTGGTGTATAACGATCCCAATTCAATCATGTAAATTAAACACAAATAGATAAAAATAACTAATGTGAATTTATGAATTATTATACATTTCTTTAAATTACTCATATGTAGTGTCAACCATTTTTTTAAATAGACTCATATGGAGACCACTAATTATTATTATATTATCTGTGATATGAAAACATTTTTAATTCTATAGTCAATTCAAAATTATAAATTTTACTAAATCGTTGATGTTTTCCAACAACTTAATCTTTGATATTCTCTATCATCTCAAATATTCTTCAATACTAATATAATGGACTCCCTTTAAAATATTAACTTCTTAAAATAGCTATTATTTTCATTTATTAATACCATTCTTCAACATGTCCCACTACTTGAAAACATTCAAACTCATTCAAAAATAGTGTTGAAAACAATACATATCATTCATTAGAACATGTAAATAATCATAAAAGAATAAAATAGTAATAATCACATAGTGGTTCTTCAACAATAATCAATATACCTATGTTACTCTTATATTAATATATATTTCCTTTTATATTTATGATCCAATATCCTTACGTTCAATTCAATACCTTTTCAAAATGTATTTATAGTCTTCTCACAATCTTGATATATTTCTATAATTACAATTAATAATATACAACACTTCTTATCCTTGTTAAACAATTCATATCCATATAATAAAAGAACACAAATACATGTAAATAGATTTTCCTCAAAAAATAAAAAAACATGACTGTATAATCAAATAAATAAACAAACAATGTCGTTTACATAGAAAAACATAACCTGAATACATGTATTTTTTTATCAAATTTACTAAAATAACTGAATATTATCCTTGAAAATATTATTAACAAACATAATACCATAGGATCCACCAATTTACACAAACTCCCACAACCACCATGATGTGCCTTTTTTACAAATATAATATCAATAAAAAATTAACACATATATATTCCATGTCCCTATGTTGGTTCATAATTGTAAGTAGTTAATATAATGACTTATCAAGATAAACATGAGACACATACCCTATATAGTGATTATAGATTAGATGTATTCATGTGATAATTTACTCAAAATTTTGACTGTATAATCTTCCTGTTAGTTAATAAAAGTAAATTTTTATATTTTACTATAAAAACACTACTTTTATTACACACATAAACATGATTTATTACATAAAATCTTCACATTATAAAACATAAAAGATCAATAGGTTTAGTGTCTTCGGGGAATAGGTACATTAAATAATAACATACAATATGAAAAAGAACTCCGTTATTGAAAACTTATGTTACATGACCACTACATTTCCTCATACTTAGCATTGTACGGGATAACCTGGGGACATGCATAATAAAATGGTGAGATATAAATCCCAGTAAAGGAGTAAACAAGGGATAAAATAAATAATATGGTACATTTTTGGCTATAGTCCTATCAATGGAGAATACGAGAAACATTATCATAAATGCATAATATATATTGATAATCATAACATGGGAATGTCGCAACAACACATAACATGGTATTCACATGATCCATAGCTAATTACACATAGAGAATGTGTAAAACCACACCAAACCTAAAACATCATTATTAAAACCTCATTTCACTTGATGTATCATGATACTACTCTGGACCAATTTCATTAGAGATCTATTAGGGTGAACCCTTATTAATCATTTTTTTCATGCATTAGTGTTCCACATAGATCATATAACATGGATTAATAAAACATCATAATTTATTCCACTATAAATTAATGTTAAATTCATAAATGAAAATGCATAATAAATATGTAAATGTTCATAAAGTTTAATACCCTAGATAAAGAAATGGGAAAGGTATTCACTACACAATGACATTGGCTTGAAAAATCGCAGTGCAATTTCTCCAGCATAACAACATGAAAAAAGATTTCATAAAAATAGTTGATGATAGAGAAAGGTATTTCTTGTAATATGTAAATGAAATGGATAGTAATAGGTCATATAGAATAATGTACCGACATATGTAATGGAATTTATATTCATAATACAAAATAATTTCTTGAATGTAAATGAGAAGAGAGAAATTCCTTACAGAATTTCAACATGGTAACAGGTGTACATGTGATAAATTAGTGAGATGTGAAGGGGTCACTAATAATTAAAACATAATGAGGGATGTTTGGGGGGTGTTAAATCATACCCCATAATTTTTAATTTTTAATACATGGGTATAACAACATAATGAGACTTAGATAAAAATGAGAGAAGAAGAAATCGCTTACATGGTCGTCTAATCCCGAAGGACTGGGAGAGGCCTGAGAGAGGATTCTTGGGATCTTGGGTACCCATGGGAGGATTCTATAGAGAGGATGGAAGATTTTTTTCTTTCTCCAAAGGATTTTAGTGGAGATGAGTTGGGAGGTTGTGTGGGTGTATATAGGAAAAGAGAGGGAATTATTTATTATTTAGGTTTAGGACACCACAAATTAAACTAATAAAACCCCAAACCAGCCCAAGTTATTTCCCATGATGTTTTACCAATTATAGTCAAAAAAATAATATTATATGTCCAATGGCTGAACATCTTAAAATATTAGGTTTTCTTATGTGGATGTGAGTCACAATCTAAAAGAAATCAATATAAAAGGTTAAAATGTTTTATAAGTCTGAAGGGTCCACTAAGAAATTCTATAATAAATCAAACAAAACCAAAAACAAAATATTTTAAAGGTAAAACATATATCTAACAAACATAATTTCTATAATATTTTATTACATCATAATAGGATCACCATGATGTCATAAAACACATCATTAATTTAAATGGTATATAATTTTTACCCAAGAATTCGATTATCTCAAAATATTATGAATGATTCTCCATTGTATAATATTGAAGTACTAATTCTTAAAATAATATTAATTTTAACTAAATTATTTCCATTTTTTTAATTTTATATTAAAAAAACATATATCAAAAATTCAATTCTTTTGATAATATAACTTCCAAACCTTAATTAAAATTTCAATTGAATTAGTAAAAATTATACAATCATTTATATATATATATATAAAATAAATTTAGTAATAATATTTCATTAAAAAATTATATAATTCCAAAATCCATTAATTCATCAAAATAGATTTCTTTATTGAATATCTACTAAAAATTGCTATTTTTTCTCTAAAAACTATTTACAAATTAACACTAATAAAATGAATTTATTTTCCCTATAAAAATAATATAAGCAATATTAGTTCACGATTATTATTATGTATGCCCTTATAACACCCATATAAGCCCTAAGGGTAAGGTGGCAATTGTAATAGACTCTTGGGGTGGCTCAGATAGCATCACTCGGGTGGTAATCTCTATCAACTTCCACTTCAACCATAGGCGATTCAAGTAAAGAATAAAATGTTGAATCTCAGCAAGGGAATGGTCAAGAGAGATTCCCAATGATTCCACCTCCTTTCTGTTATCCAAATAATGGGCTTTTTATGGAGCAATTCTACTAGATGAGGTCATCGCATCCATTTTCTATGTAAATTGGACTTCTTAAAGCCTTATATTTATAAGAATCATTTGATCATTCTTCTACATATATATTAGAAAGGGTAACTATTTATATCAGTATTTTGGAATCCAAATACATAAAACCAAAGAAGATCATATTTTATAAGAATTTTACATAATAAAAAATTTAATAAGATCAAGAAAAAATTTCATTGATAAAAATTTGGGTAATTACAATCTTCCCTCTTAATAAATTTCTCCCTCAAAATTTCCATGTACCACACATTAACATATGCGAGTAACTATGCGTCTTCACTTCCTTTAATTCCCACATTGCTTCTTCAAACATGTGGTTTATCCATAACACATTTTTTAGGGAAATTGTCTTATTTTTTATAACATCTTATATAAAACCTAATATCTTCCATGGCTTCTCATCATAGGAGAGGTTGTTCTCCAATTTTTCAACCTCATGATTTATTGCATGTGATGGGTAAGGTATGTACATTATCAAGAGTGATACATAGAATAAATCATGTACTTGAGATATGTTCGGTGGGAGTGATAGCTGATGTTCCACTACTCCAACGTGATAAAGGATCTCAACATAGCCGATGTACCTTGACTAAGCTCTCCCTTATTCCGAAATTGCCTAACACTCTTCCATGGTGATATACAGAGGAATACCATGTCTCCAACATCAAACTCTAGTTCTCGTTGATGATTATTAGCATACCTCTTTTTTCGACTCTGAGAAACTTTAATGTGTTGCTGGATGGTTTTAACCATATCCACAATTTCATCGACCATTTCCGAATATATGAGTTTTCACTCCCTAGCTTCATCCCAGCATGCCATTGTTCTACACCTCCCCCCATACAGGGCTTAATAAAGACCCATTTGGATGCTTGAGTGGAAAGTTTTGTTTTAAGAGAACTCATCTAGATAGATATGTTGATCCCATCCTTTATTTAAGCCCATTGAGAATTATATCTACATGTCCTTAAGTGTTTGGATAGTCTACTTCGATTGGGCATCAGTTTGGGGATAATAATCCGTACTAAAGATTATCTCATTATTCAGAGCATATTGATGACTTCTATAACATAGAAGTGAATATTAGATCCCAATATGTTTTAATCGATAGTGGTACACCATGTATCCTTACCACTTCATTGATATATATTACTTCCAGTTGATCCAATGTGAAATACTCCTGATTTGAAATGAAGTGTGCAGTCTTTGGAAGACAATAAAAAACAACCAAGATAAAATTGTTTCTTTTGGATGAATTAGGATATCTGGTGACAAAGTTTATTGTTATGTTATCCCATTTCTATGTGGGTATGGTTAATTGTTGCATCATCCCATTAGAATTCTTCCTCTCTGACTTCACTTGCTGACATACCAGGAACATTGATGTATACACAGTGATCTATATATTCATGTTATCCCACCAATAATTCTCTCAGATATCTTGATACATCTTTTTGTTTCCTCGCTTAACGGAAAAAATTTAACTATGTGCATCATAAAAAGTTTCTTATTTAACTTTGGATTAGAGGGAACAGATTATCATGACCAAAATATAACAATTTATTCGTCATTGACATTTAACTATGAGGATTTCCCTTTTTTTATAGTTTCCTCTTTCTTTTGATTTACTACATCATCCTTTTGAGCATCCTTTATCCTCTCCGAAAGAGATGGTTGAGAAACCATATGTGAAAGGATTGATGATTTTCTTTTCTTTATGATTCCCATGTCCAAATTCTTCAAATCTAAGAAGATTTTTCCTTTTTAAATTGTCATAAATGATAATATTGTTGGTCCCTTTCTACATAGATCATCCACCATCTTGTTCACATTCCCATGGTGGTAATGGATTGACCATTCATAGACTTTGACCAGCTCTAACCATATTTTTCACACAAGTTCAACTCTTTCTTTGTGAATATATACTAAAGGATTTTCTGGTCCGTATATATTTTATAATTCTCCCCAAATAAGTAATGCTAAAATAATTCAAAGAGAAGTACACTATAGCCAACTCTAGGTTATGCGTCAAATAGTTTTTCTCATGAACATTCAATCGCCTTGAAGTATAGGTTATACCTTTTTCATTTTCCATCAACACATATCCCATGTAATTTTTTTAAGCATCACTGAATACGACCAAAATTTCTCTACATGTGGGTAGTGTGATAACGGGCACAGTGATAATCCTGTTTTTCCACTATTATATGCTCTCTTCACATTCATCACTCCAAGAAAAAATTATTCCCTTCTGTGTTAGCTATGAAAGTCGGTTGTAAAATCATTAGAAACTACTCACAAATAAGTGATAATATCCAGATAACCCCATGAATATATGGAGATCCATTACCAATGATGGCCTTGACCATCCCACAATTGTAGTTTTCTTGGAGTGATCCATAGATATCCCATTTCATGGGATGATATGATGCAATAATGAGACTTCCTTCAACTGAATGTCACAGTTGTGGTACAGTTCATAGATATTATAATTTTCCAAAGTCTCTAGTACAATGCCTACATAATCCTTATAGTCCTCATTGGTTTTTCAGTATGTTATAATATCATCTATAAAGACAAAAAAATTTGTGTTAATCTCTAATGTGAATTTTATTAAGATTATAAATATTTATAGAGAATTAGTGAGTCTTAAATGAATTACAAGGAATTCATAGTACCCATATCTTGTAATAAACGTTTTTTATGGGGATATGATCATACTTCACCGTTACTTGGTAATATCCTAACCACAAATCCACCTTAGAGAAGTATTATGCTCCATGTAACTGATCAAACATGTCATCAATTCGAGGAAGAGGATACTTGTTCTTTGTCATGATGTAGTTGAGATCACGATAATAAATCCAAAGGCGGTTTATAAAATACTACTTCTTGAAAGTGATGAATGGTGAACCCAATGGTGAAGCACTTGGGTGTATAAAGCCTTTATCCATATACTTATGTAGTTGTTTATTTAGCTCCTCATTCTCCACAACTACCATGCTATACAGAATATTGGATATTGGAAACACCCCAGGTATAAGGTCAATTTAGAATTCAACATGTTTTTTTGGAGGAAAGACAATAAATTCTTCAAAAAACACATCAGCAAATTCCCTCACAATAAGAATTTCTTCGTGAATTGTTGCTTCCTTATACTCAATCATCAGGGGAAAAAACTTTTGCTCATAGGGAAGTAATATCCACTCTTTATGTGATGGTTCTAAAAATATTCATCTTTGTCTTTTCACAGGTATAGAATCAGGGGTCAATTTTGCATATGGATAGTGATTTCTCTCTCACAACAATTTTTGTTGGATCTAAATAAAGAAAGCCAATATATATAGAGAATTGCATCAAATTACACTATAGGGAGTATGATGAGTTTCATCAGAACATTTCATTCAATGAATGTGACCAAGGATGACTTATATTTATTTGACGCAATTGTTGACCAATTTTCCGTACTCACATAAATATTTACTTCCATGGTTTTTGGTGTTTTTGGGATTGTTCTATTGAACACTAGAGATCTAATACAATGTGCAGAACAAGAGTTAAAAAGTATGGTCTCTATTCATGAATGAATAAATACTGTACCTGTCACCACATCATTTTCATGGTAGACTTCGGTGGTAGTGATTGAAAAATATCGCCTTTCTACCATGGATTTTTTTGGTTACCTCAGAAAACACTTGTCTTAGGGAACTGATTTTTAAGGTTCACTAGATCTTTATAGATGAAGCAATGAACAATGCGTTGCGGTTCGAATGGAGTGTTCCACTCCTATATCGTAGGCTTGTGTTTTTCATTTTGGATGATAATGACTTGGTTCTCTTCTCTTCCTTTCCTAAAGCATTACCTCATCCCCTCCAAGAAATTTTCATGGTTCTTTATTCAAATCATTTTTCATGTGGGGTGCATTAGTTTCTTAGAATCATTGGACATCTCCATTGGACTCCCAGAATTGAAATCCACCTAATTCTTTTAATCCCAATGATACCCATATATTCACTGATCATAGTTTCGACATTGAGGACACATCAAGAAAATTTCCACATAGCTATCGAATTCACGGATCACCAGAGATTTTCGTAGGATAGTTTGTAGACCACCAAAGAAGAATTAAACCATGAATTCGGGGGTAACGACAATGCCGAAGATATATCTGGAAAGCCTTTTGAAGTTTTCCTCTTATGCTCTGATGGATTTGTAATATCTTTTATTTTGGGAAAAAAACTCCCTTTCCATATTTAGTCGTAGAGTGTGCGGAAAATATTTATAGAAAAACATCTTTCAAAAATCCATCCATTCGAACAACATGATGTCTTCTTCATGATTCGTATTTTTGATCAATATACTACATTTATAATCATAACCTTTCATATGAAAATCATATATAAGAAGAATCTCTTTTTAAAAACATTTAATGATGGGGAAGATATTTTCAATGGAGTTGATACATTATTCTTCGATTGAGGGATCAGTTAATCCATTAAAAGTATGAGGCCTTTGTATCATAATGTTCTCGATTGCGACTTCTCCTTTCCTGGGTGGGGGGGTGATAATGTTTTTCTTAATTCGTGTTTCTATTCAAATCTTGAGTTGACTGAGGGAGTATCATGACAATGTTCTTAATTCCCACTCCCATTGGATTTGGCCTCTCATTAGAACAATCATCACATTGATCTTCACATCGGTTGATATCATAGGTCCTCTAATTACTGGTCATTCGATGTAATAAATGGATAGTTAGGGGAAACACATAAAGGGAAATGAAAAGAAAAAAATGTATGACTTATAAATTACATTTATTTCCATAACTTATGAATTTATATGATGCATTATATGTTATCCATGATCTACCTCCAAACATTTATTCGTAGAGGAACCTTTTTATTCCCTTAACAATGGTTTATAAAAAGATTATGAATACACCAAATAATATCCCCCAAGAGTGTCATAATCAATAGTGAAACAATACGATTGTCTAGTACTAAGATACCATGAGTAATGCCCGAAACTATGTGTTTGTGTTTTCACTCCTTGGTACATCTTTTATAGAGCCTCCCAAACCATCTTGTATCGATAAAGGAAAATATTTTCTTGATAAACCACTTCCTCAATACTCAAAAAAATATAGGAATTTTTTTATTATACATAGTCTTATCCCTATGTCTCTAAGTAGGGCTTTCTAATCTTAATCCCGAAAATAACTAAACATATCCTCTGATGTCAACTATAACAACCCTACATTTACTATACACTTAATCATGATTTATTACATAAAATATTCATTTGATACAACATGTAATATCATGAGGTATAGTGTAATTGGACATTATAAACATTACATAGTGACTTAAAACATAAAACACAACATCTTTATTGAAAACATCTTTTACTTGAAAACTCTATTCCCTTGTACATAGCATTTCATGAGATAACCTGAGTACATGAATGAAAAATGGTTGAGATATAAATCCCTGAAAGGGAGTAAAAAAGGAATAACATGAATACTAAGGAACATTTTAGGGAATAGTAATGTCAAATGAGCATAAGATAAATATGAACATAAAGTAATGATATAGCATGATTATCATAACATGGAAATGTGGCGACAACACTTAAAATGTTATTTGAATGACCAAAGGATCATTGCACATAGAGCATGAGTAAATCCACATTTGACATGAATTATCATTGGTAAAACATCATTTTACCTCATTTATAATGATACAAAACATTACCCAATGCATTGGAGTGTTATTAGGGTGAACCCTTCATAATCATTTTATTTCATACATAAATGTGTCTCATGGAACATATATCATTGATTCATTAAACATAATAATTTATTACAAAATAAAATAAATTGGAATTAATAAATTAATATACATAATATATAAGTAAATGTGCATAATGGTGAATATCTTGGATAGAGCAATTTTTATGGTATTCACTACATAATACTTTGTCTTGGGAAATCACTATGAAATTTCAGCAGCGTAACGATGTAACATTAGAATTCCTAAAAATGTTTAATGAAAGATAAAAAGGTTTCTCATAATATTTACATTAAATAGATAGTAATAGGTTCATATAGATTTATTTCTTAAAATATGTAATGAAATATAGATTAATAATACAAAATAATTGCTTGAATGAAAATGAGATAAGAGAAATTCCTTACATAATATCGGCATGTTAATGGGTGTACGTGAGAGAAATTAATGAGAGATAAATGGTTATATCATCATTAAAACATATTTAGTGAATTATGGGAGAGTTTTAAATCATACCCAATATTTTCAATTGAAAATAAAACGGTATATCAACAAAAAGAAACTTGAGAAAAATTTAGAGAGAAAGAAATCCCTTACATGGAAGTGTGATCCCAAAGGCTTGAGAGAAGCTTGAGAGAGGATTCATGGGAGCATGGGGTACCTTTTATGGATTCAATATATATGAGGGGAGATGATGGTATAAAACCAAATTCTTTCAGTGAAGATTAATTGAATTCTAGGGTGTGTTTTTATTGGAAAAGATAGTGAATTCTTAATTATTTAGTTTTTGGACACCCCACATTAAAATAATAATAACAACAAAGATTATCATGGTTTTTGACAATGGGTAGTGGAAAATATTATTTTATAAGTCCAATGGTCTAATTTATTAAAATATTAGTCTGGATTATGTGGTGTTGAGTCACACTCTCAAGGAAATCAATTTAAAATGCTAAAATGTTTTATATGGTATGAACGGTCCACTAAGGATTTGTAAATTAAATAAAAAAATATAAAATCACGTAATTTCAATGGTAAAACATATATTGTCCTAAAATAAGGTTTATAGAATTTTATTACATATCTATTGTGTCATTATGATCTCATATAACCCATTATATATTTAAATGGTATTTAATTTTTACTAAAAAATTCGTCTATCGTAGAAACATATTCAAAAAATCCCATTTGGATAATTTCGAAATCTTGATTCAAAAAATAGTATTTCTTTTATCTTACTATGTTTCTAAATATGTGATTTTTTTCATTTGAAATAAAAACTGACATTTATAAAAAAATCATGGTTTTTTGACAAAAATAGATTTCAATCCTTAATAAAAAATTCAATTTTATTAATAAAATTTATATGATAATTTATATTTAATAAAAAGTAATTTTTTAATAATAATTTATTAACATATTATTTATTTCAGAAATCCATTAATTCTTCAAAATAAATGTCTTAAATGAATATTAATTACAGAATGCGGTTTTTTCTTAAAAAAGAATTTACAACGTAACAATAACAAAATGAATATATATTTTATTTACAAAAATAATGTATATAATATTAGTTATAGTATATTTTTACATAACCCTTTATAACAACCGCATAATACGTAATTGTAAAGAGTGTGATGGTAACAGACACTTGGGGTGGCTTCAGATAACATCGCTTATGTGGTAATCACTTTCAGCTTTCTCTTCTCCCGTAGGACGTTCTGCATAAGCTCAACATGTTGAAACTCATCTTGGGATTGGTCAAGAGAATAGACCAATTAAGGAACCTCATTTCTGAGCTCCAAGAAATGGGATACATATACAGAAATTTTATTGTATGAGGCCATCACATCCTTTATCTGAGTAAATTGGATTTTTTAAAGACCTGTATTTATATTAATCATGTGAACAATGTTCAATGGATATATTAGAAATGATAATAATTTTTTACAATATTTTGAAATAAAAAAAATAGTAAACCAATGAAGTAAAAATTTTACATAACCATGTTACATAACAAGACATTTAATTATATTAAGATCAATTTTAATTGATAAAATTTTGTGACAATACAATTATAACAATCCTAAAATGATATAACCCCATAAAAATGAATACCTAAGTCGATAGTGAGTATTTGGTCAATAAATCCTTATCATTGATTCTAGTAGGCTAGTTTTTTTTAATTTGAAACATCACTAAACAATAATTTTGATATAAATTATCTTAAAAATAATCCCTAATTATTTATAAAGAGTATATAATAAAGGGTTTGTTTAAAAAAATTTAATTGATCAATATATAGTAAAATTAATATAGAATGTATGTATTACCATCATAGAACAATAAATTTATAGAAGAAAAAAAATCCGAAAAAACACCACATCCTTAAATTAACACTATTCAATATCTAGGAAAAATTAAATGGTAAATTATAACATATTGGTATATAATATATATCTTATATATATTCTATTAATACATCAATTAACCTTATGTGGTCTAATTTGTATGAGTACATATTTCATATAACTACAACTAATAAAAAACTATAATTCAACTTTGGAATAAACATATAGTTAATAATATGATCAAACAAGAGGGACCATTATGATACTCAATAGGGAAATCCCTAAAATAATTTTAGTTTTATTGATGTTGATGAAACATGTTTCTATAATTATTTTGTTCAAGAAATCTAAATTATGAAATCAAAAATGTTTCCAGATTATGGTCTACATCAATTAGGGTAAACTCATAGCTTCCCACAATCATAGATATAGGAAAAATGTAATTTAAATATAATATATAAAGAGACACTAAATAATAATAATATATGTGTATACAATAAACCTAGAAGTAGAGTAAGATGATATGAAAGGAGACGTAGAAACATTTCTAGAAATTGAGCCAATTGATGGTGTTAGAAAGGAAGTATGAAATAAGGATGTCAAAAAACCAAATGACTTTATTCTTATCACTCATTAAATGAAGATATGTTTCTGTAATCCTATAAATAAATGTTTCAAAAGAGGGTACTGAAATTATTTTATACAGAATTATTTTTTTTCCCTCAATAGTGATATAGATCGTTTGATTTACATACAACATTATATTTTGGCTCGTTGAATCAATCATGTGAATATAAATATGGAAGACTATATTTTGCCATAGGAAAAGATATATTTTCACATTGAGGATCACATCAAGGATGATCCAGTTTGGAGGTTACCTTTATTGAATGGAGCCTATATAGTGTCAATGATTCTAAAATTTAAAAAAATTGTAATGGCCTTGTGATTTCTTATGTGGTATGAGTTTTGTGTTTGTTTTATTTTTTAGGATTTCCAATTCCCTCTTCAAAGAGAGTTTAAGGATAAAAAAAATTAAATTTTTAGTCAATATACAGGTAATAATAACTCTTCCCTCTATTATACTATAACCAAAGTGTAACTACCTTCAGACTCAATAACCTAATATGATATAGTGGTGGAGATAAAACATTTTCTACAAGATTCTATAAAACAACCCTCTTTATCACTGGATGTGAAGTGATTCTTAACCACACATATTGGGTAGTGGGTTCATCCAGATATGGCCTAGAAATAATTTCTATAGTAAATAATTTGTCCATAGAATTATATTTCATCATGATGATTATTTTTCCAATCACTATAAAATATCTATTCTAATTTTATATGGTAAAACCCACATTTAATGTGGTATAATCAATTTATTTTTACAAAATCATAACAAAGACTATAAGCCCCTATGCCTTAAACATTACATAATATTGAGTTATTTCAAGAATACATGTTGAGTATCTTTTCAGGTTTAGAGTTATAGAGAATTATATCATAAATCATTCATTAAATTCCACATTTAAACAATGTGGTTACATAAAAGATAGTATTCATTTTTTCCATCAACGGAAACATATTTAAAATAAAGAATGGATTCTTTCTTGACACTTCCTTGAATCTATCATCATATCATGTACATTTCTCTTGACCTATGAAAAGAATTTCAAAAACTACAGATGAGCAGAAAAACCTCTGTAAGGGATACAGAAATACGTAAAGGAATCATTAGTACATGTATACATAAGAATCAATCAAATCATACTTTACTCATAAAACAAAAGAAGGTTAACATACCTCATGAGATCATAGTATTTATGAATAAATCATAGAAATCATAAGACATAAAGGTAACTTGAGGCATTCATAACATTCTTACGTAGAGGGTAACCCTCATGGTTACGTTTGGAATTCCCATCACAGTATATTCCCTAAACATCATCGGCGAAACCTTAACGTTTAACTCATTCACATTACCCAATTCCATGGAGAGCTATCAGGGGATCACCGACCCCTAGTTTACCACGAAACCACCCTTCTTCATAAACAATGCCCAAGAACCATAACATAATCTTATCATATAAAACATGAATAAAGGAAACCTAATATTTCCACATTTCAATCACAAGATATCAATAACAAATTGATATAATAAAAAAATTATCAAAACCATTTTCAATACCAATATAAAAGAAAAGTAAAACATGGAATTTATCATTCTTTTTAAAAAACAAAATTATGGCTCGTAGAGGAAGCTGAAACTCAAATAATGGTCATGGCGACGGAGAAGTCTTTGTCACCACATACGTATGAAAAAAAACATTCCCTTTTTTTAGTAAACAATTCGTATAAAAAATATTCCTTTTGAATAAACATAAAATTACTATGGTTTTTATACACCGTAAAAAATAATGTTGTGTATAAACCAAAATATGCCTCAATGAATGGAGATTGAGATGAAGTCCCTTACCTCGGGTCCGACTTGACTCGATTGTTCTTTATCCTCCAGAATAATAAACTTGAGTTAATTTCTATTTTCTTAAGAACCTTTTTCAATTTCATTATTACTTTTTATATAACTTATGCTATGAACACTATGTAATTATTTAAATTAATAATGGTCGTTATGTCGATCATTGGTACTTGAGTCAAAAATAAACTCTTTATAATTACAAGTTGTTCATGTATCCATTATATCCAGAGTTATATTCATGTTTACCCATAATGGAAACCATAAACGTATGCCAAAACTGATAAATACATAAGCATATGGAAAACATAAACATATTATATATCATATATAAATATAGTTTCATCTTAATGGCCACCATTGGCATTGTTAGAATAATATTTAACAATCATCGTTTCGTGAGGCAGAAATTCACCATCAATGGAAATAGTATGATCTTTAACCATTATATGAAGTTGTGTGTAAATGTATCTCGAATCCTTCTTATAACAACATCATATTATATTTAATATACTAGTGTTTTTACAAAATAAATTAATAAAAAGTGTTTAGGGGGTTTGAGAAGAAAAATAAAACAAAAGAACAGTAGAGAAAACTGTACCTTTAAATCGGGTAACTCTTCATGGTTTGATCCAAAATGGTTTATTGAAGAGCATTCTGCCTTAGTTAAGGATTTTAGGATTAAGAGAGGGATGTGAAGAGATAAAATGAGTAGAGATTTTCCGAACCAAAGTCTTGATAAGAGTGGGTAAGGAGGTAGAGGTGGGGGCCTTTTATAAGAGGAGAGGAGGGGCAATCCTGTAAGGTTATAAAATGTTATTTTATATTAAAATGGGTTTAGGATTTCAAAGGTCCCACATTAATATATTTAGAGGATAAGATGATAAGGGTTCTAAATATACTCATCCAATAGGTCTTTGACAAGTTTATGTATTATATTTTACATTATCTTTTCATTTTATTTAAATCGATCATTAATGAGGTAATCGCTGCATCATCATGATGTCATAACAAATTTAATTTATTTAATGTCCAAAAGTTATAAAAAAAAATACTATGACATAGATAATATTTTTATATTTCCAATGACTATTTATATTCCAAGATATAAATTATGTAGACAAAATTACAAATGTTTTACTCAGGTGATACATTCTTTAGTGATATTCTCCTTTCTTGAAAAATAAAAAGATAACGTGTCAATTTCACCAAAAAGTGATTCCATGGGGTCCCTATGTTTGGAACAAGGCATCCCAATGTCATACAGAACACAACCAGAAGAATTAGGACACATGTTGGGGTAATTTTTATTATTATGATATTATTTTATTATCCTTAACTACCCGATTACTAATTAATAACGATAATTAAAGATAATTATCGTTGTTACTGTTCATAATATCCAAAAACAAAAGAGTATTAATTAAATAATTTGGACCTAATGATTCCAAATATGGAATCTATTTTACCAAATTACAAACATGGAAATTTCAATAATTAATTTAAAAAATAATTCCCCTTGTCAAACCAAATAGCGGGGTTTTTTTTGAAACAATATCTATGAAAATTTTGGCACTTGTTTATGCAAAATTCCAAAGTGAAATTAATTATAATGAACACCATTGGATTTAATTGTAAAAATATATTCTAATTACACTATAAATCCAATTAAAAAGATAATCTAACCATAAAATTAATTTAGATGAAAAAATAGTTTTGATGTAAATTGCAGTATTTTTAACTATTCATTAAAAAATGAACATGGTCAGAAAAATACAAAAAATTAATCCAATGTAAATTTCAGTATCCAAATAATAAATAATAAGTTTTTTTGACAAATTGAGATTATAAAATTGTCAAAATATATATTTAAAATGGTTCTCCATCAAAAGGCGGTAAAACAATCTTTTAAAAATATTAGAAATTCTATGCTTAAGATTGGATTTATTCTCATTTTAAGCCTCTAAAATACTATAAAATTCATAAATATACATAGATAAGAATATATATTATTCATTAATTACATGAGATGTTACATCCTTCCCCCGTTTAGAAAATTGAGTCCCTACAATTTATTAACTTATCGAATAAGTGGGGGTATTTATCCCTCATTGCATTTTCAGATTCTCGTGTTGCCTTTTCGATAATGTGGTTTTTCCACAAAACATTTACTTAATGAATCACCTTATTCCAAAACACTTTTTCCCTGTTGTCAAGAATCTAGACTGACTGTTCCTCATAAGATAGATTCTCTTCTAGCTGAACTACATCTGGACTCAAAACATGAGATGGATCTGACATTTACTTCTTTAACATGGAAACATGAAAAACATTGTGTACCTGAGATAATCTCAGAGGTAAAGCCACCTGGTATGCAACTGATCAAACTCTCTCCAAAATTTTATATGTTCCAATGAACATTATACTTAGCTTTCCATTCTTACCAAATCGCATCACAATTTTCCATGGTGATACTTTGACAAAAACATGATCACCTACCTCAAAAGAGAGATAGTTACTCTTGTTGTCTGCATAAATCTTTTGCCTGCTCTGAACTATTCTCATGTGTTTCTTTATCAGCTGAACGTTTTCTGCCAACTCTTCTACCAATTCCGGTCCCATCAAATTCATTACACCCACTTCATCCCAGAAATCTGGAGTTCAACACCGCTCCCCATTTAATTCATCAAATGGTTCCATCTGTATACCGGAATTAAAATTGTTATTATAAGAAAACTCAACCAAAAAAAGATGTTGATCCCAACTTCCTTGATAATCCATCGAACAAGCATGTAGAATATCCTCTAATGTCTGAATCGTTCATTCTGACTGCACATCTGATTGAGGATGAAAAGCTGTATTAAAATTTAATTCAATACCCAATGACTTCTGAAGGCCTTTCCAAAAGTTAGAAGTGAACCCAAGATCACGATCAGATACAATGAAGAGAGGAACTCCATGTAACCTGACTATCTCTTTAATAAACAAATGGGAAAGTTGATCAATGGAAAAAGTATCTCGTATAGAAAGGAAATGAGCAGATTTAGTCAAGCGATCAACAATAACCTAGATTGGATTATTACCTCGAGGTGTCTTCAGCAATCCCACAATGAAGTCTATGGATATATTCTCCCATTTACACTCTGGTACTGGTAATGTCTGAAGCATCCCATTTGGTAACTGCCACTCTTCTTTAACCTATTGAAAATTCACACACTTCATAGTAAAATCAGTAATATCTCTTTTCATTCCATCCCACGAGTAATACACACGAAGATCTCTATACATCTTAGTACTTCCTGGATGAACTGAAAACGGAGAATTCTGAGCTTCACATAACAACTCTCTCTTCAATTGTGAATCATAAGGCACACACAATCACTTCCCAAATCTCAAAACACAATCATTATCAATGTTGAATTCAGGCCACTTACCCTTCTGAACCAGCTCTACCTTTTTCGGCAACTCACTGTCTTGCTTCTGTGCTTGCTTAATTCTTTCTGATATAGAATATTTCACTGATACCTGAAACAAAATAGAAGGACATCCTTCACCAAAAACTTCTATGCCAGAGTTCATAAAATCCTTAAACAAAGGATAACGTTCCAAAGACAACATTGTTAAGGAAGCATTACTTTTTCGACTCAAAGCATTATCAACTTTATTTTCTTTTCCTGGATGGTAATGAATTGTACAATCATAATCCTTGATTAATTCTAGCCATCTCTTCTGTCTCATGTTCAATTATTTCTGAGTGAATATATACTTTTAACTTTTGTGATCAGTATATATCTCACACTTTACACCATAAAAATGATGCCTCGAAATTTTTAAAGCGAAAACAACAACAGGTAATTCCAAATCATGTGTAGGGTAATTTACCTCATGAGTTTTCAACTGACGCGAGGCATAAGAAATTACCTGATCATTATGCATTAGGATGAAACCAAGTCCTTTCAATGAAGCATCAATGTAGATAACAAACTCCCCATTCATGGAAGGTAATTCTAAAACAGGAGCATTTACCAATGATCTTTTCAGTTCCTGAAAACAATCATCACATTCTTTTGTCCAGATAAACTTAACAACCTTCTGAGTTAGCTTAGTCATTGGACTAGATAACCGTGAAAAAATTCTAACAAACCATCATGAATATCCTACCAAACCAAGGAATCAACGAATCTTGGTTAAATTCTTGGGTCTTGTCCATTCTTCCACAACCTTTGATTTTGCAAGATCAACAGTTATTCCATCTTTAGAAACAATATGACCAAGGAAAGAAATTTGTTGCAACCAAAACTCACACTTGCTGAATTTCCCATACAATTTCTTTACATTCGAGGTTTTCAAAATAACCCTTAAATGTCTTTCATGATTCTATTTACTTTTAGAAAACACCAAAATATCATCAATGAAAAAAACCACAAACTTATTCAAGAACTCATAGAAAATTATATTCATAATTTCCATGAATACAACAGGTGAATTGGTTATCCCAGAAGGCATAACTACAAATTCATAATGGACATATCTTACATGAAACGCGGTCTTCATAATATCTTCTTCCTTTACCTTCAACTGATGGTACCCCGATCTTAGGTCAATCTTTGAAAAATACTGAGCTCCTTGGATCTGATCAAACAAATCATCGATATGAGGCTAAGGATATTTTTTCTTAACAGTGATGTTATTGTAGACTCTATAATCAATGCAAAGTCTCATTGAACCATCTTTTTTTTATAAAATAAGACAAGAGAACCCCCTGGTGATGTGCTAGGTCGAATGCAACCTTTCTCTAATAAATATTTCAATTTCTCCTTTAACTCGAAAAGTTCAATTTGAGACATTAGATAAGGGGGTTTTGAAATTGGCTTAGCATCGGTAACTAAGTCAACAGTAAATTCAACTACCCGATCTGGTATTATTCCAGGCAACTCATCAGTAAAAACATAAGGATACTCATTTACCACTGGCACATCATTAATCTGAACAGTTCCTTTGTCTTCAACAATATGTGCAAGGTAACATTCATTCCCATCTTTTACAAGTTTCTCAGACTCTTGATATGTTATCAATAGTAAGGGTTCATTCTTGTACACAAACTTAATGTCTTTCTAAAAAGAAACTTCTTTAGCTCTATAGTCAATATTATCATGGTAAACAGAGAGTCAATCCATAACCAGGATAAAATCAAACTCTACTAGAGGTAAAACAATAAAGTTTGAATGTAGGTTCTTTCCACGGATAAGGATAGGAAGATTCTTATAAATTCTTTTGCCTCAAAATTTCCCCTAGGTGTTTTTACCACAACTTCCAGAGTCATTTAGTGAGATGGAATTCCCATTTTACTAGAAACGTTTTCAGAGATGAAAGAATGTTTAGACCCCGAATCAAATAAGACACTTTAATAATCTGAAAAAACAAACAATGTACAAGATACCACTTCATTTGATGGCCCAACATCTGCAGAAGTAGTTTCAATGGATTTCACCACCCATTTTTTCTTATTGTCTAACTGCTTCCCAACACTCGAGCTCTTTGTCGAACACTCATTTTCATAGTGACCCATCTCATTGCACTTAAATAATTTCACAAACTGTAAATAAAATTTGGTCTTACCATCACCCATAACTTTTTCAGTGCAATCACGAGCCTTATGTCCCATCTTAACACATTGGTAGCACTTTCAAGAATTTAGAAGGCATTCCCCAGCATGCCTTTTACCACATTTATCACTAACAAGAAACATAGTTTTCTTACCATCAGTCCTTTTTGAAGAATTCTTCCCTTTCTCCTGCCACCTCGGTCTCTTCTTTTGTTGGTTTTTATAGAACACTTGATCATCGGGAAACTCCATTTCCACCTTCTCTGCACATCTAACAAGCTTTTCATAAATTTTGAACTTATGATAAGCCAATGCCCATCGATATTTTTGCATTAATTTTGAGTAAAAATTCTTGATTTTACTATCAAGGACTCGGACACAATTTGGAACATACCTTTCCAATCGAGTGAACCTCTCATTCATAAGTAGCCATTGAGTCGTCCTCTTGCCTCAATTCCAAGAATTTTTTTTCCATCCTACATCGAACAGCCGTAGGAAAATACGTCTCAAGAAACATACCTTTGAATTCATCCTAGTCGATAAAATCAATCTCATCAGCATCCTTGATATTTTTAACTATCGACCACCACTGATCTACTTCACCCTCCAAAAAGTAAATATCAAGACTAACCTTTTGATTGTCTGAACACCCAATGACATCAAAAATATTCCCTAGTGATTTAGTCCACCCTTCCGCTAGCATAGGGTCAGATGATCCTCTGAATGATGGGTGATGTTGCCTCATGAAATGTTGCACCTGTGACATTTTCCTCTATGGTTGATCTGGTTGATCTCGTGCATGGATACCACCACCATTTATCGCTTGAGTCAACTGCACCATTATTTCAAGAAACATTTCAGTTTCAATTCTGCCCATCTCTGGATTTTAATTCGGAAGGTGATTTGCTTATGTATTCCATCCTTGCATTGCATCCCTGTTTCCTCTGCGGAAAATCATTTTGAACAAACATGTCTTAGATAAAGAAACATGGTAATCTTCAAATGATATATCATTTCAATTTTACCATAAAAAATATTTTGGGATATTCATTTAATATAATTCTAACTCTTATGGTTATCTAAACCGACCTCTGATACCAACTATAAGGCCCCATGCCTTAAAAATTACATAATCTTGAGTTATTTCATGAATACATGTTGAGGATATTTTCAGGTTTAGAGTTTTAGAGAATTAGATCATAAATCATGCATTACATTCCACATTTAAACAAAGTGGTTACATAAAAGATAGTATTCATTTTTTCCATCAACGAAAACATATTAAAAAATAAAGCACTGATTCTTTCTTGACACTTCCTTGACACTATCATAATATCATGTACATTTCCCTTGACCTGTGAAAAACATTTCAAAAACATGGGATGAGCATTAAAAGCTCAGCAAGGTATATAAAAATACAAAAAGGAATCATTTTTACATGTATACATAAGAATCAAATAAATCATAATTTACTCATAAAACATAAATATGTTAACATACCTCATGAAATAATAAGATTTATGAATAAATCAAAGAAATAATAAGACATAAAGGTAACTTGAGGCATTCATAACATTCTTACGTAGGGGTAACCATCATGGTTACCGTTGGAATACCCATAACAGTATATTCCCTAAATCTCTTCAGAGAAACCTTAATGTATAACTCCTTCGCATTACCCAATGCATTGGATAGCTATCACAGGCTCACCTTCTCTTAGTTTATCATAGAACCACCCGTCTTCATAAACAATTCCCATGAACCATAACATAATCGTATCACAGAAAACATGAATAAATGAAACATAACATTTCCACATTTCAAACACAAGATATCAATAATACATTGATATAATAAAAACATTATAAAAAAAATTTCAATTCCAAAATATAATAGAAGTAAAACATGGTATTTATCTTTCATTTTAAAAAAATGTTATGTCTTGTAGAGGAAGACGAAACTCAAATAATGGTCACGGTGACAGAGAAGTCATTTTCGCCACATACGTACGACAAAAAAACATTCCCTTTTTTCGTTTAGTAAACTCTTCATCTAAAAAATATTCCTTTTGAATAAACATAAAATTAAAATTCATTTATACACCGTATAAAAGAATGTTTTGTATAATACAAAATATTCCTCAATGAAAGGAGATTGAGACGAAGTCCCTTACCTCGGGTCCGACTTGACTCGATCGTTCTTTAACATCATGAATAATAATCATGAGTTAATTTATAATTTCTTAAGAAACTTTTTAAAGTTATGTATTCCTTTTTATATCACTTATGTGATGAACAATATGTAATTATTTAAATTAATAATGGTAGTTTTTTCGATCATTGGTACTTAAGTCAAAAATAAACTCTTTATAATTACAAGTTGTTCGTGTATCCATTATATCCAGAGTTCTATTCATGATTTAGATATCATATATATCATATATATCCCTTATATGCATGAATTTATAATATTACATAACATTTAGAGGTAAGAAATGAAATGCACCGTTCATGGAGATGGTAAGCCGTACTTACGCATGAACACTACTTTCATTTCTATTTTGTATTTTATGGAATGGAATCATAATGATATAAAGGTATATTATAATTCCAGTATAATATCATATATAATATCATTAAATCAATCCTTTATACATCCCACATATGGCATTAACGAATCAAATCACTTTTAGGGGGCGGTAGTCCGCACTTCCAAAAATGAAGATATCGCGTTTACCCATAATGGAAACCATAAAGGTATGAAAAAAATGAAAAATACAGAAGCTTAAGGAAAACATAAAAATATTATATATCATATATAAATATAGTTTCATAATAATTTCCACCATTTAAGGTGTTAGAAGAATATTGAACAATCACCATTTCATGAGGCAGAAATTTTCCATCCACAGAAACAGTATGCTCTTTGACCATTAGATTAAGGTGTGTGTAAGTGTAGCTATAATACTTCTTATAAAAACATCCTAGTATATTGAAAATACTATTTTTGTTACAAAATAAATTAATAAAAATAGTTTACGGGGTTGGAGAAGCAAAATAAAACAAAATAACATTACAGAATACTTTACCTTTAAATCAGGTAACTCTTATTGGTTTGAACCCATATGGTTTCTTGAAGAGATTTATGCCAAAGATAAGGATTCTAGGATTAATATAGGGATGTGGAGAGATTAGATGAGCAGATACTGGCTGAGCCAAATGCTTGATATTTGTGGGTAAGGAGGTAGAGGTGGGGGCCATTTATAAGAGTAGAGGAGGGGTACTCTTGGAATGTTATAAAATGTTTCATTATATTTAAATGGGTTTCGGATTTTAAAGGTCCCAAATTGATATATTTAAAGGAGAAGGTGATAAGTGTTAGAAATATACTCATCTAATAGGTCTTTGAAAAGTGTGAGTCTTAGATTTTATATTATCTTTTAATTTTATTCAAATCGTTCATTATTGAGGTAATCACTGCATCATCATGATGTCATAAATAATTTAATTTATGTAATGTCCAAAAATTATAAAAAAACACTATTATGTAGGAAATATTTTTTGATTTCCAATGACTATTTATAGTCCAAGAGATAATTTATATAGACAAAATTAAAAATGTTTTACTCAGGGGATATATTCTTTAGTGATATTCTCCTTTCTTTAAAAATAAAAAGATAAAGTGTCACTTTCACCCAAAATTGATCCCATGGGGTCCCTAAGTATGAAAAAAGGCATCCCATGGTTGGCCATGACACAACTCATAGCATTAGGAAACATTTTGGGGTCATTTTCTATTATTATGATATTATATTATTATCCTTAACTACCTGATTACTAATTAATCAAGATAATTAAAGATAATTATCGTCGTTACTATTTATAATGTCCAAAAACAAAAGAGTCTTAATTACATAATTAGGACAGTTTGATTCCAAATATGGAATCCATTTTACCAAATTAAAAATATAGAAATTGAAATAATTATTTTAAAAAATAAGTCTTGTTGTCAAAACAAATAGCGGGTTTTTTTTGAAACAATATCTATGAAAAGTTTGGAACATGTTTATGCCAAATTCCAAAGTGAAATTAATTATAATGAACACAATTGGATTAAATGGAAAAAATATATTCTAATTAAACTTCAAAACCAATTAAAAAGATAATCTAACCATATAATTAAATTTGATGAAAAAGCAGTTTTCATGTAAAATGCACTATTGTTCAATATTCATTTAAAAATGAACATGGTCAGAAGAATACCAAAAATTTATCCAAAGTAAATATAAATGTCCTAATCATATATAATAAGTTTATTTTGACAGATAGAGCTTATAAAATTGTCAAAAGATAGATTTTAAAATGGTTCTCCATCAAAAGATGGTAAAACAATCTTTTTAAAATATTAAAGAATTCTATGATTAAGATTAGATTTATTCTAATTATAAGCCATTAAAACACTATCTAATTCATATATAGACATAGATAATAATATCTATAATTCATTACTTACTTGGAATGTTACGAAAACTTATCAATGGGAAATAATTATTAATGGGATATGTTCTAAAAATAATAATGTCAAAGTATAATAAATAGTTAAATATAAATCTATTAGTGAAACTAGACTAAAATTATAGATTACGTAAAGGATATGAGAGTGAAATTTAACTATAATAGAATATCTAAAGTCTAGGGGAAAATAAAATTGATCTAATATTGAACTATAAAATTTATTCATAAAATATATTTTCACCATAAACTAAACTATCATTAATTTTTTCATCACAAATTTTATTTTTTTGATATCTATAAACAAAACCAAAACAAAATTATATTGGGATATAAATTATAAAAATAAATTATAGTATTCATAAATATAAAACTCTAGTATAACCTGATGATGTTCAATGATTTAGTGATCATCAATTCAACAATTCTGTGTCTCGTTAATGATAAATATGTATCTAAAATGAAATAATTAAATAGACATAATATTTCACTTTTTGTACTTTGACTTCATCTTGAATAAAGTTCTATTAATGATGAAAAAATTATGGAAATAAAAAATGCGATGTAATTAAAATAATAACCATAATTATTTTTTTTAAAAACTAATATAATTTATTTCTCCATAAAATAAAACTAAAAACATTTTTAAATCAATACAAACTAGGGTTTAGTATATAATATTTATAAAAAATACATTTAGCATATAGTTAATTTATGGGGAAAATATATTACCCTTGTAATTTTTGAATGAATTCAAATATTGTTCCTTATAATTAAACATATATAAGGATAACTCGTGGAATATTTCATTTTTTCTAGTACAGATCCTATAATCAATAGTTAGTTAGGTCTTTCCATATATCATGGGAAACAATTATACCTAAATAGATCTTCAGGCGTCAATATCACTGTTAGTACTCAATTATCTAGAATGACCTCAATATATCAGCATCCATGTATCATTTCTCATAGATCTTCCAAACTAATACTCCATTTTACTAAATTTTATGGAGCCTTCATACACAAAATAAGATAATAGATAGTTTTTCTTATATTACTTTAATTTTATGTGTGAGATATATAAGAATTCTTTTATATTAATGGTAAAACAAATGTAGACAATTTTTTTATTTTTATTCCATGTCTCATCAATATGTTAATTAAAATTTATTAAATATCGTCAACAACATATCTTTATTTTGTTACAAATTAATATATATGGTTATATTTTGATTTAATGCAATTACAGAATGAATTTAATTTTTGTGTAGAAATAAAAATATTATTTCATTATTTATAATGTAAAATTCTCAAAATAGTTATTGTTTACAATGGTGGTGTCTTATAAATAATTTAGGTCCTAAAATAATATATATAGTTTTATTCTTCAGGCTTCGATCATCATAAGTAAAATATACTATTATAGAAACTCAAAGAACAATTTATATATATGGAGAACATCCACCCAAACAAAACAATCAATCCAACATATAAGATTATGGTACACTTATTCATTATTTATTTTTATTATCACATTTAAAGAATAATATTATTTTTTTGGGTGACTACCTCACCTCGATATTAAATATTCTAAAAAATGGAATGAGAGTGTATCATGTTTAGTCATTAAGAATATTTTTTTATTTATAATATTATAAGTATTTTAATTTTTATTTTATGGATCCTATAGAACTGAAATAAATAATATATTTTAATTTTTAAGGAGTTTTTTATTAATGAATATATATATAATATTTTTAATATAAAACATCAAACCATTTTTTCCAATATAGTATATGTTGATGATTTTCATGTTGTTAATAATAAATTTTTATGTTTATATTATTTTAATATCGTCCATTCCTAAATAAAATAAATAATATTTTATTTATTATTAATTATTTTTTTAATTATGGATGTATTTATTTATGTTGTGTTAAACATAGTGATCATTGATTGATGAATATTCAGAACATGTTTTATTCTACTATTTTTATATCAATTTAATTTCCTTCAATGATACGAAATTTTATTTTAATGTATAGATCCATTGATTTTATTTTTAATATGGTTGAGTTGGAGCTATATTTTTTTGAAAACATCATATAAAAATTGTATTAACAAATTTTCTTTTAAAACATATTAAATGAAATAATATTTCTTTAAAGCCGTGTCTCTTGTTTAATTATGTTCAAATATTCACAATAATGGTATTCATCTTGTGATTAATGTGATAATTTTATAATCCAAAAGGAACTTCATTACATGACTAGGTTAAGACTATAATTATGTGGGTAAACGTATGCTTATTTTTATGTTAACATATAAAACATTAATCATCTAAAGGGATGTTTTATTGTTTAAAATAATAATTTATCATAAATATTAAATAATTAGACCTTTTATTCCTCTAAAACGTTCAATATTTTATACAATGACTCAATATAAACGATTCACATTGTGTCAAATATTGAGATTTTCTTTTATTTGTTTTTATAATATGGTTATTAATATGATACATGTCTGAGTCTATTTTGGTTTTTTTTTGTTTTTAGTTCAATTTCTAATTATTTTTATTATTGTATTTATATCCCCAACTCCAATCTATTATTTAATTGTAAAATCATTAATTCATAAAAAAAGTTCATATTGATCACCCTATGTGTCTTATAACTAGACCATATTTGAAATTCTACTAGACCCATTTATCATACAAATGATCATATCATTATTGATAATTGGGATATAAAAAAGTTTTATAAGTCATATTTTATCATAATATTGGTTATAATGCATCGAATCTAAGTATTATTCAGTAGACACATAATTAAAAAGGTTACTACTATAAAATATTTCCTGAAGGACCTCATGAAAACGGTTAGATAAGAATAAAATTTTTAAACAAGTAAACTCTTGTTAAATATTTTCTCTTTGAGGTACATATATAATAAGATCATAAGATATTTCTTCACGAAAATATATTATCTTTCTCTGAATCTTCAATCAATTATGTTAGGTATATCTGATGAAATTTTAGTTTGTTTATTTTTTATTGGTCTTCCATCATTGTTTAGAATGTTTAATATGAAATAAAACTGTTTAAATGACCAATGGTCCCAAAATAATTACATCTGACACTAGGTTTCTTTAAATAAATATTTAACTATGATAATAAAGAAATATATCATCATAAGGATAACTCTAATGAAAAATAATAATTTAATGCAAGGATGATGGATATAAGAGCATTTGATAAAGTATCTTAGAAGATTGTATTTTATCAAAATTAGATTATTTTTATTATATGTTGTTATCTTTGTTATAGAAGTATAAAATAAAGTAACAACCCCAATTAGTGCTTGAATAAATGTATGATTCTTATTTTTTTATTATATTTTCAATATCAATTTAGAACCATGAAATAATATTTGGAGAGATTTAACTACGAAAATAAGCATATGTTTGTTCATTATGGTTACCATAGTTTATGAATGCCTAACAATATTGAAAAACAAATATATATGTACCTGAATAAAATGAATTTTAAGTTGTGGAAATAAGTCATTTTTTTAAAACATCTGTTATGACTATATTTATATCTTAATCAGAAATTAATTATACTATCATATATATAGATCTTATTTTTTACTTAATTCCGATAATATGGATACTCTTATTCATTTAGGAATGGAAAATTTCTTATTTTTTCAATTACAAATATACATTGACATGATTTGTTATAAAATTCTAACAATTTGTAATTATTAATACTATTTCAACATATAGTGAATAATTTTTCATTTTTAATCAACGTGTTGTGAATAAATCAGGTAGAGAGAATTCATCCACTTGATGGAATAAGATATCATAATACATATCTAAATTAAAAACCCAAATACATTTGTGTGACATTATCATACCACCACATTATTTTTAAAATTGTTATATATTCCAAAATTGTATTAATGTGAAAATAAATATTTTGGTTATTTGAATCTTAAAAGAAACTATACATATTAAAACATATTCACATGTATATTTTTAAAAAATTTCTTTCATGTTCATTAAATTATCAACTATATTTCATCTTTTATATAAAATAATACTTATGATATTATTATCATTATAGAATTTAAGAAAAATAAAAATCACCAAAGGTTCTCAAGTATTATAAATATAATATTTAAAATTTATAAAGTATAATGATTAAAATCCTTAGATATAGTCATGGATTTGAGTAATATGGATGATACTACACAAAAGTTGAAATGAATTCTTGATCAAATGAAAAATTCATAGGGGAATGTGTAATCATCCCATGGTACACAATGTTCGGGTCCCCACCCTTTAATTGTGTTACTAAAAGAGGAAATAGTATTTTTATGTAAATGGTAAGAAGTATTATTATTCATTTTCATTACCTGATTTATTATAGGGAGAATATGTTAAGGTGAATTATTAAATAATATAAATACTACAAAATAAGAAAATTACAAAGGCCACATATGATATTGGGGAATTTTTTATGCCTAGTTTAATGTTAATGGATATATAGGGATGTCCAACCATGTAATGTATTTATAGTAAAAAAGAAAGAGAAAAGTGAACTACTATGTATTAATTACTACATTATGTGATACTTTCAGAGGTCAAGGATTTATAATTATTATGATACCCCTAATAGTTATATTTATTATATTGGTAATTCACAATTCAAAGAGTATTTTATGTTTTGGGGGTGGAAGAATATTGAATTTTTATTTGAGAAATGAAATATTTATATCCCTTATATAGTCATTAATAATGACCCGGACAAAAATTTATTATCTTAAATTATCTAGGAATCCATTACAGATGGTGATGATATCATTGAACCCATATTTAGTTTACTACCCAATAATTATTTCAATATCCTCAACAACTAGTTCTATTAGTTTGATCAAATGGATAATTAACAAACTCAATTTAGGATGATTAAATTATATTTTTGAAATAACATGATTTTATCATTTAATTCTTCGTAGGTAATCGAATCAAATATCATCAAGCCATTGAAAACATGAACTCTAAGAAGTGGATTGATTGTAATAATTAATATATAATGTTGATGATGTCCAGTGACGTATAATATATTGACATATTTCTTGGTAGTGAGAAGCCCATTGGTTATAAATGGATGTTAAAATCCATGAAGGACTCAAAAACTATTTTTAATGGTATTCATCAAATAATTTCTCCAACGTAATTGCATATAAACAATGTATCAATTATAAATAAAATTTCTATATAGTTTCTTAAAAAGAAACCGTATCGATGATATTGGAACCAATGATATATTATGTTCATTGAATATATTATGTGGATAAAAAAGAATTTTTTCCATTTTTTTATAATGAAGAAACGATTTATTGGGGAAAACCAAAATTATTGTTTCATAATATTAAAATAATATGGTTGTAGGTGTAATAAAATCCATCCATGGTTTTAATAATGTGTATTACTAGTGGTATAATAAGTATAACCTAAACCACATCTCATTTTTTTAATTATCAATGCATTTGATGAATTTGTATGCCACATTACTACTACGATTAAATTTACTTTTCAATATGGAATGTTGATCATATATTTATATCACCCAATAATACAAGAATATTATATGAAACCAAGAGATTTAAACTTATAAACATTATGATAAATGATCCTAGTGACTCATATTGTATATTAGATATTCATATATGTGATCATCATTGTTGATATTTTATTATATTGTTACATAAGAGCTATATCATAAATATTATTTAGATATTAGGCCTAGAATACTATAATCCTAGAGATACAGTTAAATATAATGGATAAAATTTCAATTTAGTCAATAATCTAAGTGCAACATTGTGAATATTGAAATATAAAAAATTTATAAAAATTTATATTTATCTTGTATATTGAATAATTGGGTTTATGGGGGTCATAACATTTCATTCATTATTGGTATTTTAGGAAGATATTGAATTAAACATAGAGTATATCACTGAAAAGAATATAATTGAGTCATATGTAACATATTGATAAAAAATTTATGTGTTTTCAAATATATGAAATCAGAATACGTAGAGATCATTGGTTATTATGAATTAGATTTTACAGGATACCAAGAGAGCTTGAAAACTACATTGGGATACTTCAACCTATATACTAGATATTGTTTTCATAAAAGTGATAATCATATAGAATTATAGCCACCTTTAACATAGATGAAATATTTATAGAATGTTATGTCGTATCCAATAATGGAATATAGTTGAGGAAAATTTCCATTTTTCTATAGATTATAGATTGAATAGATATAATTTGAAATATATTTTTTATAATAGTTCTTATTTATTATGTCACAACAATAACAACAAAATTTATGACAAGTAACATAATATGGACCTAGAGGCCTTGGTTTTGAAAAAAGAGTCTAGAGTGGAAAAATAACTTAAGAGAACAGAAGTACAAACAAAATGATTTTGGATATATTAACTAAATGGATAACAGAAATGGATTTTTATTAGAATATTTCTCACATGGGTGTAATATCATGAATTTTATTCGTTTTAATTGAAATTTTATGTTAGTTTTTCATATATACATTTATTTATCATCATTTGGAAAAAAACTTGTTGTATATTTTACTTAATCTAGTTATAAATAATTTAGTTTTTATTGTATACTATTGATTAAATGATATTACTAATTTTTACAGATAGACCAGTTTAAAATATGAATTATATCATTTTATTTTCATTCTATGATTCTATACATGATTTAGGTCCATTTTTTATATTTATATAAGAGACCATTTCATCCAAATTCAATTAAATGTGAAGGATCCTTCTTGGTCCTATGTTTTTAATCTAATGGACCTGATCGTTTGCTACATTCTTTAACAATGATTATCACATTCTATGTACTCATATTGTAATTTTAATATAAAAAACCATTATAATAATATTAGTAAACAACTCATTTAGACATAGTCAATATCTACGGATGTTAACATTATCATATCTACAACCATTCTCTAAAATCTCAAAAAAAAATATACATGAAATGTATTTTATTATCTTTTTTCAATGTCATCCTCATTTACTCTTAGTGTACACTCATCCTATATATTTATATCATATCACTGCCATAAAATACCACATTAGGTCTTCTTTCACAATTAAATAGGTAGAACTTGAATGAAAAAGGTATTGGGGATGAGGTTTATCATTATCTTGATATGGTTCCCAGAAGTGTTGATGGATTTTGAAATAGTCACCATTAACATGGTCAGTCCAATGGGAATAGTTCATTGATATTCTGGTTATAGACTAGTAAAAACACAGTCCTACATTGTAAATATATCAAACCATCCAATAAAAAAAATAAAAAAAACACACAATAAAAATGAACATATCCATAATTTTAAAAATATATTATTACAAAATATTGTAATTTAAAAAAATCATTATAAAGTTATAAATTTTTTTAAAATCATCCATTAAAATCTAATTACCAAAATTATATGAAGTCTATATGTAAAAAATATTTTTACTCTAAACAATCACTTATTTATTAATAAATTCATCAAAATATATCAAGAAATCAATATCAATAAATATTTTATTTTATATTCAATGATTATGTGAATTTCATTTTTATAAAAAAATTCGGTTTCCACCAAAATTCATTTAATTATTACAATCCTTAAAAAATTATAAAATAATTTCTCTATAAAATTAAAAACATAATGAACAAATGTATTAAAAAACCAATTTAAATTTAATGAATATATATATATATATATTATTTTAAAGTTCATAAAATTGAAAATTAATACATAAATAATATATTTTAATCTAAATAAAAAATAAAAATTGCATATTAACACAAATTAAAAAAAACATTTAGAATAAATAATATGAAATTGAGTTTGATAATTAAATGGTCAGTAGATAAAAATTCAATCCAAAAAATAGTGGATCAAAAGAAAAATCAATAATGGATTCATACAAACTATATCATGATAAATAACTTCACCAAAATTAGGTTATTATTCACTAAATTATTATATAATTATATTTTTGAACAAGGATATGGATACTCTAACAAAATATATATTTAATCTCAATATATAAACAAAGAGATAATATAGGAAATGAACATTTTAAATACCAATGTAAGGTATGCCAAATCTTCAACCCAGTGTTAAATAATCCAAGGAACACACATTAAAAAGTGTATAAAAAGTATTCCCTTATCAATCGATATATTAAAAAAATCATTACATTACCATCAACTAGGATGTTCCAATCACAATAGAGGACTGAGGTAGAGCACACTGCATCCTCACATTCAAATTTTATATCGGTGGATTAATAAATAAATTTAGAAAAACCCTGATCAAATAATAATTGGATAATGAAATTAAAACATTAATAATGAAGTAAAAAACCATTGAACAACCATTATCCGAACAATATGATATATGAATGATATAGATCACTAGAGAATAAATATATATCATAAAATCATAAACATTATATAATTGATTTTAAATTGAATTACTAATTCCATTGTTAAATCATTTATATGATGGAAATACCTAAAATGAATAAACCATCAAATTTAGATAGAATTATATCCTTCCTAATGATTTCTCAATCATCCTTCAATATCCATAAAAAGGGTATTGTAATAGTATCCATGTATCCATGTTTTATAAAGAATAAATACTCTTTTTATGATAACAAGATACCTAATTCGTTTATCCCAAATAATATTTTGTGCATTAGGTGGATAATGTCTTACCATTGGGGGTTTATTTGACACTAGGTGCATCATGTTTATCCAATCTGTGTTATTAGTTCATAATAACTTGAATCTATAAAATATTCATCCCCAAATCAATATAATAAATTAATTTTAGAAAATTAAATTAAAACATCATTATTAAAATTCTAGGGATGTTATTAAATCCTTGGTCCAACCTAAAATTGATAAAACACTCCAAATTTGAAATTAATTTTGTAATAATAATTTTTTACTAAAGAATACATATGATGTGGAAAAAAATAATGATGAATTCCTATATGATATTATTCCTAGTAACATTTATTGTGGAAATAATTATTAATCAAACATTATAATACATATAATTTTTTACTTAATTATCCACTACTTCAAATTCACATAATATATAATGAATATAGAGAAACACATTCCAAATTTCATGAAAAATAGAATTAATATGATTTCCAAGGATCTAATTTCATTTTACAAAATTTTATAACCATGAATTTATAAAAACAATTATTCTCAACCACGATAAAAAATATTTAAAATATAATTTATGTAATTATATGGTGATTCATCATGAAATAATAGTGGATACATAGTTATCATGAAAGGAGAATAAATTTTGATTCCATTACCTCTATTAATAATTTGATAGAACATAAATAAAAAATCAAAATGCATACCATATGATGAGATGATAGTCTATTCATATAACAAATAATATAGTTGAATAAAAGTTTATTGTTAGATTAGACCTGTTTTTATTGGCTCATATGGTCTATGTGATTGATCTATCTTAGTGGATATATGTATTCTTATATTACGATTGTAGATAAATAAAAGAACTACTATACATAATCAATTTTAATATTATCATTTTCATTCATTTTCAAATTTAATGTCATTTATAATGTAAAATTGACTCTTTTCTCACTGGGAAAAAATGGAAAAAATACATATAATTTCACACACATTATCCAAATGGAACATTATTTATATATATCATATTCATAATAAAATATTCTTTCATATATAATATTTTTTATACACATAAATAAGATATTTTATTCTAAGATAAAATAAATTAAAATATAATAAATCAATCATTTTAGAATCATTGAAATATCATGAAATTATTTCACAAAAAAAAATTAAGGTGCAATAATATGGATGTTAAAAATAAAGAGTATAAAATTCAATCACCCATGAATATTTTTAATTAATAATATATCTAATACCATCATGTATAAATGTAATGGGGTGTATTATAGGTAGTTATGATTAATACCAAAAATGAATTTCATAAGTTTATTCAAATAAATCCTTAAAGTTAATTTTTTAAATACTAGATAAATATAAAAGATGATATTTTCACGTAGAATTTATAGTTAATTTATATTAATAAGAATTTTTTATTCATTGAATTAATTATATATTTTTACATTTTTCATTTTTTTAATTAGGATTGTGGGTACAATGTGTAATCTGTTTAGTGGTATCTAAATGTACTCCATAAGTATTTTAACACCACCATTTGATCTTTGGATTCTTATGCAGAGGATCCAAAAAATATGTTTTATTCATATTTTATCACAAAAAGATTCATTATACACTTCAAATTACCTCTATCATTTTCCTGATATACTGGGTTTGAGGTGGAATATTGCTTCTCTTTGCAGATTAGATATTTTTTTAGAATATCTCTTTTGTGTAAAAGAGAATTATATTGGGAGAATTTATTTTCCAAAACCAAAATCATTTTCCACAAAAATATATAATTGGGTTTATATTTCTAGTTAATATAATTTATTATTACATATTGGTAATTAGTCTATAATTTAATTCTAAATAAAACCCAACATAAAAAAATAATAATAATGGTTTTATTTCCTTAACATACACAAAACATAAATTTATTTAAATATAATTCGACTTAGATCCAAAACTATAATATTCAATAACCATTAACATTTATGGAACCTTAAATAATTAATATTTATTTGAACAAAAAATATCATGGTACTATTTAATATATTTATATATATATGATATTCACCAACCAGCTAATCAATATTCATTTAACATACATGTAACTAACTAAATAAATATCACTGTCCATTATGAATAAACAATATATAAATAAATATTATATATTCTAATATCTATTACATACATTGTGAATAATTATTTTTTTAATATTTAAATTGAATATATATTATTTCTATAAATTAGTGATTGAATTTATTTGATCAATACATCCTAGATAATTATTAGAACCACAAGTCCAAAATAATAATTATTCAAACAACTAAATTTATATATAATTTATATGAGATTCTATATATTCATTTTGATTGACATTCTATAACTCTCTATTAATTGAATTCATATAACTATCCTACAATGCATGATCAAAGTCTAGAAAACATGTCAATGGACCCATAGAGAGATATTTTAATGTCACAATAGAAACATCCTCCTACATTAACTCACTGTGTAATATAATCCCTTTTTTGATATCATGTCAATAAGGTTACATACTATGTTTAATCAACCAATACGATCGATTTATATTTATTTTCAGGAAATAAATTTGTCTATAATCTATCATAGAGATGAATTTATCAGAAATTTCCATTTAAATCAATATTTTATTGATATTTACATCTTATAATGAAAAGGGAAAATTCATTTCATGACTTATAAATTAATGCCAAATTACATATGACACACCCACCATATCCCACTCTCCATAAGTATATTTTCCCATGGGTTTTGTGAAAATAAAAAAGTACATAAAACATGATATAAATTTACAATAATCTCCTATAAAATAACCAAAAAGACATCTGTATATATGAATATACAATGTAAAATATATAATGTTACATTATAATAGGTAGTTTTGTTCTCATAAAAAACTCTCATTGATATTAACATGTATGAAATTCATGATAAGAAGAATCAATTTTTTATGAGACTATAACACCTTCTTTATTATACCATTGATGTCTCATTAGATAGATATCATCCTTACATAGGACCTATATTTAATAATATTATTGAAAACTTCATGTTTATCATTATTACAGAGAACTATTATAACCTGTTGACATGACAAATACTCATAAGGAATTATCTTCAATACATTATGTAAAACAATACTCATAAAGTGATATGAAATTTATTTTTATAAAATTTAATGAATATATATTTATTAAAATGTATAATTTATTTGGATGTATAAAATAGAATCTATCACCCAACAACATGCATTTCATCCAACAAAAAAAATATCAGGCCAGTAGATCTCACACAATATTCTTGATTTTACTAAGATATAGTTATATCTAGTGGAGCTAACAAATTATTATGGTTGGTTAACATACCATGATGTCTCCCCTTAAATAAAACCCATGAAGAGGTTATATCATGAAATATTAATATTTTTTACATATTATATATTTAATAGCATTTCCAAACCCCAGAAAAATGATCAATCTATTGGTATTACCACTTCAATAGTTTCATCTGAATCCACAATGTACATGGTATATAGGTATATAGAAACCACAAGTTGTAATATATTTTATATTGTGTATTACATTAACATAACTATGATATAAAATTAATGTGATAAAGAATAATGATTATTCTATATTCCCATGATAAAAAGTATTCTAATTCCACAAATTACATGGAGCATATCTATTTTTAAATTACCATGTATTATCAAATAGTTTATACTACCAAGAGGGTTTAATTTCATAGTCTCATCTTATAAATTACACATTAGAAATATCCATTACTAGTAAATCCCATAGAATATGAGATATAGTTGAATTTAATTATAGGAATATGTATCCTATTTATTATAAAACACCCCTCCTACATTTTCATTATCACATGAAAGAGATCTCCTTCCATATAACATAGGAAATGATATATTATCAAAATTTGTTCTATGACATGATCTAAAAACCCTAATTATTTGGGTATACAGATCATGATTCATAGAATATGGATATTAATTTAGATGGTCTTTTAGAAATTATTTTTATTATTTTGCAAAACAAAAAATCCATTTTGGATATATAGTCAATATATCGCGACTTGACAACTATAGATGTCTTAACAACCTTTTATAAACACATGAAATACTCCCATTCTAATAGAATATTATATAATCATGAAACAATATTAAATTCATAAATAGATATCTATAATGTTCATTCTTTATAATTTTTATATTATTCCACCGAACACTTTCTGATCATCTCGTACAGAATCTTTCCAAAAAAATTTTCACGAAGGAAGGTGATCTTTAAATCCAAGGCCCAGTATAATGATCATATAAATTTTATGTGATAAGTATAATTATAATAGATTATATTTTGGCGAATAATGTATATTTTCTTCATTAAATATGAAAAGATATCGCTCAAAACAATTATAATTAGTGGATGTTTATTAGTACAATATTTTACTAACCATGTATTTTTTCTCCTCAATGCCTTCTAGAAACATTACTTCTACTAGTCAAACATCCAATAGAACTAGAATTTTCAATATGGAATCCATATTGAATCATATGTATCATTATAATAGAAAAATTATTCCATTTACTACAATCATGTATGATTAATTATTCTTAATGAATAATATATCTCCAATATTTGTGAATATTAGACCACATGTTTGGTTGTAACATCCATATTTAGTATACTTACCATGAAAAAATCATCAAAATATAAATTTTATAGTATTTTGTCATTATGATAATTTAATTAATAGAAAGATAAAATTTAATTTTTTATATCATTCTCCACTATCAAAAAATATTTGCTTCTCTCATAGTTAAACATGAAGTATTGAGTAGTAGGTTTCTATCTAAGGGAGTTTTTTATCTTTTTTAGAAATATGATAGTTGAATAAGATAAATGTTTTGTATCTTTTGATATATGTTGGTACCTAAAACCATATTTAAAAAAATCATTGCAACAAAACATTTGAGTATATGAACAAATGGACTCCTATAACATCATAACTTGTTTTATATCCATTAGTTAATATATTTTTCTTATAGTTGTCTATCATGATTCGATTTAAAAAAAGTCTTGAATGATTATGGAAAATAGAAAATACATATAAGAATATTCATCAGTTTACATTATAAACCATCACCTTTTATAATTCAAAATAATATTGATACTTTGATAAAATCATCATAATACATTAAAATTATTAATGAACCCATCATTACGATAACACCATAATATTTAAGTAAGTGTTTTTATTTAGATAAATATTATGTTTTATTTATTTTTCAGACACAACACAGAAATTAAATGAACTAAATTATATTTTTCAATTGTGAGTTACCAATAATTCACCTTGATATTAAAATGTAAAATATTGGTATGAAAATTATAAGAAGAGTATAACCTCAAATAAAAAAGAAAATAGTTAAAAAGATTTATATTAATTTTTTTCAAAATATTATTGAGTAAAACAATAATTTTATGTATTCTAATACCTTTTATGTAATTAAAATTTAATGTTTAGATGTTAAAAAAAATTACGGGATTTAATTATAAATTAATAAGTTTTAAAGGGATTATTTTTATAATGTTTTTCTTTGCCTATATACATTGTATTATTATATTAATAAAATATATTAATAATTTATTGTTAATTAATATAATCAATTTTACTGATAATATATATATAAATAATATTAAAACTTATTTAGTGATTATACATAACAAGTAATGGGAATAAAGTAAAATTATGCTAAGAAACATATATTTCCCTAATTGTTTTTATGTTTGGAATTATTTTATTAAAATTAATTATTATCAGATTTATAAATATAATCATGTAATATTTATTTTATATTTGAAATAAAAATTTAAAAAATAGGTAACAAGCTAGATTTCATTTCATTCATAGAAGTATGTTATTATGGTTAAAAATAACCACAACTGTAATGGCTAAAATGTGGTAAAAAATACTAAATCAGGATATAAGGACTAAAAATATCAAAAAACCTCATATTTGATCGGTGTATGAGGGATTTAATGATAAGGACTTATAATTTAACTTTTAATAATAAATTTTTTTATCTAATTTCCATGAACAAAACAACACCTTTTATATAAATAAATTTATATTTATAATAACTTAAAGCTCTCTCACATAAAATAAATTGGAATATTTCACTAAAAATAAAATCTTATATTTCATAAGGATCAGTCTAAGTTTGGGATTCCATAAGAAGACGTAATAGTTTTAATAATGTTCATTCATGTTTCTTCTTTACTAAAATTACTCCCAATATATCATACTGCTAATAATATAATTAAATAATTATAATTAGTGTTTGTAAAAGTTAATATGTTTATGATAGATGAATTTCCTCTATCCCTCTAATCAATTAGAAAAGTATTACATTGTACATGTTATGTTATGATTACCTAATTTATTAATGACAAATTTCATTTTTCATCACTACAATACATGGATATTTATCAAAGTTCATGTAATATATAAATATGATATTTATTACATGCTTTTTTATTATTAAATATAAATTATGAATTGTATTAATAATATTTAAAATAAAAATTCGTTATAAATTTAATAAATTAAAATAATCATACAGAGAAATTTATATTAATTCAAATAAATTTATGCAACTTGTTGAACAGTTTAATTTATTTACAATTATATTTATAAATAAAATCTCCTTATAAAATTATTTAAATTCATAAAAAAACATAAAAACTTTTACCACGGTAATCATACCAAATAATGTTTTGTAGATTTGACCAAACAACCCCATGTAGCTGATATGAGAAAAACTATACCACAATGGAATATTGTCTGAAAATAAATATATCATAAAAATGAATGATACATGATAGATTCTATTTAAAAATAATTTGAGAAGATAATTTTTTTAATCCATGAGTTTAGAAACATGCATTAAGAGATTCAATAATTGAGGTATGGTTTCTTTGTATAAAATTCATTTATTTGAGAAAAACTTTTTATTATAATGAAATTTATTTTTATTTGCTCAAAATATTTACTTATTGAATCCTTATATCATAAATAATGTATTACTCTTGATATTTTATCTTTCATTTAATATATCACATTTCATTTCCTTTAAATATTAAAATACAAATATCTTAAGGGTTATTATTTAAATACTATTATTTTATTTAGCTATCATCATTATCAATAAACATCATCCTTATATGTTTTGGATTATTATGTACTATGATTAAATTATATCAAATTAATAATTTTTTTATATGGTTTACAAGTTTTTATGACCATTCACCTCTCTTTGGTTCATAATTCAACTACTAGTTTTTATTATATATGGACTCAACATATCTACTATTTATAATTTGTAATCAATAATTTCTATAGAAATGTTATTTATATTTATTCAATAATTTTTTTATATAATTTAAAACAAATCTTGAGGAAATTTCAGTTTATTTGTAACTTTCATAACAAATTTTTTAAAATTAATATTTTTATTATATTTTACACTTGTCATTTTTGACATTGTTTACCAAAGTAAAAATATAATTATATTTTTATAATGTTTTATAAATGAATTCCCTTTACCAATTATTTTTCTACTATTAATTATATTGATATTATTTTAAATTACCTTGTTTTTCGAAAAAAACTCATTCCCATTATTCATGGAATTATCTATTTTCTAAAATAATCATTTATAAAAATAAATATAAATATTTTTATCCACTTATAAATAATTTTATCTTCTATTATACATTTACAATTTTTAACTTCTTTTGTCACCCATGTTTTATTATTTTTAATTCATTTAAATTTACTTATTTGAATTTTATATTTTCACCGTTATAAATGTATTTGTGAATGAGTTTTTGAATTTTGTTTTTCAAACAATCATACAAAAGCATTATAAATATTATTTTTATATTTATGCTTTTATTTTTCTCAAAAACTATAAAATATATTTTTTTAGAGTTATGTTTCGTTTATTACCTTATAACAGGTCATGTGAATTTATAATTGACACCTCATCTTGTTCATCATGGTAATTTTCTTCAAAAATCTTCATATCTATATTTAATTTGTTTTTATCCATTTTTTCGCATTCATTAATTTCATGAATATACTATATATTACATCCCCAACTTCTATATTCTATTATCTATCACTAAATAGACCATATAACCATTAATATATATTGTTTGATTATTAAGTGTGATTACTAAGAAAAATATAAAATAATTGATTAGGTAAATATTGACAATATATTTACTTTTTATTTAAATGAGAATGTTTACACATTACTAATACATGTTGGTTTTTTTGTATTATTATAAATTATAATAATTAATAGTTTTGGGTAAATAATAATTTAATTAGATAAAATAAAATATTGTCATGTTTTGTACTTTTTAATTATTACTTTATAAAATGATGAATTTTTATTAATTCATAAAGGTTGGGTACCATAATTACATAGCCCCTTAATGCATCAATGAACACCATCAAACAAACTGGCTAGGTTATATAGTGTAAAACATCACCATATTTGTATAATGACCGAGAATGAGGCCTTTAAGGCATGTTCATGATGTCCTAAAATATAATTTCATTCAATTTAAAATCAATTATTATTTTCAATATGAGTATTGACATTTTTATGTTATCCATGCATATATTAAATAATCATATAATCAGTTATATTGAATATTAATTATAATTGTTTATTCCTTTCACATTATTTTATCCTTTTTTAATCAATAATAGATCTTATTATATACTAACCATTACTTGGGTTTTATCTCCCCATTATTATGTTTCCATTTAAATATATTATGATATATAATATTAAAAATTAAATTTCTAGATGTGTTTAATTTATGTAGAATACTTCGAGAGATATGGAAGTATATTTTTATATAAGGAAACTATATTGTATTGGGAATAATTACCATTTCATAAGAAATATATGTGTTTTATTTCTTACTTATTTTTTCACAACTCTACAAAACTCTATTCTTAAATTATCGTCATTTTATACCTAACTCAATATTTTTTGTTGATATTGTAATTATTGAAGGTAATTTTTGTGCCACATAATTTTGTTTAAATGTATTTTCTCGACACCAAATGTTGGAGTGCGGGTCTAGGGAATCTCAGTTGATATCCTGGAAGTGTTTTGATTACTATAGATGTTGTGATATTATTAGTTGATGATAAGTTAAGAGTTTAAGATACTATCATGTGTTAATATTTTTAAAGATTATTGTATGATTAATGTTATATATAAAAACTATTATGATCATATAGGATTGGACTGTAAGGTGATTAATTATATTTTTGAAGATAATTATTGCGTTTTAGGGAAAACACATAATCAAAGTATACACATCCATTAGGATTGGTTTTAATTTTGATATTATGGAAATTCATATTATTTTATAAAATTATATATGTATTTTTGAAGTATATATATTTGATATGTATATTGATTGGTTTTGTTATTAATGTTAATTGGTTATAAAGGAAATGATTAATTATAAAACCATTGGTTTCCAAGAATATTTTGTTTTAAATGTCATATAAATTATATTAATATTATTAATATTATGAATTTGGATTAGAGTAAATTTATGGAAACCTTAATTTTAAATATGAATATAAGAAAAAATTATAATTTTTTAAAATTATAAGGCTTGTATTTTCAGAAAAATTACATCTCTATCAATATAGAAAAAATTAGATTCATTCTATAGATTAGATGAACTTATGAGAAATAATAATGATAAAGATTTATTGAGCATTTAATTAGTCATTACTCGGTGTATAATAATTGGGTTTAGCAACATATATTTTTTGACACTCTTAGAGTGATATGTTATTGGTACTTCACATTCCATTTATGAACCATTATAATGGATTTTATAAAAACTATATGTCACGATACATGATTATATGCAAAATACACACCTCTAAGAAAAATAAGGACCTTATATCTGGTTCTACTATTTCTTAAGGATAGTCTTCACACCCTTATAAATAAATTCTATAGAATTGTGTCCATTTGTGCTAAAATTGTCCTAGTATTCTTTAGAACAATGATGTGTCTTGTACTGTTGATTACTCTATGGTTTAATTTGGAAATAATGGTTTCAATTTGAGCCATTTTCCTACAATGAATCCATTGGATGCTAAAGTGAAATGGTCAATTGGGGCCATTGATTTACTCTCCAGTTCTGAATGGGGGAATTTTTTTATTTTGGTCATAGAAAATAGAGTGGTAAATTTACTATATTTCATTAGGGACCACTAGAGGGATTCTGAATATGCTCTTATAGAATATTTTTTCTTGAAGATAAACTAAAATATATTGTAATAGGGTATCATAATGGAAGAAAATTTAACATTAATTACTTATGATTGTAGTACTACATTTCTGTCTAGTGTTGAGCCTACAAAAGGGATCACATTAGAGGCATATGATAGCTTTGATAAAATATGACTTAAACTGGGAAAATACCCCCATGGGAAAGATCGTATAGAGTCCATGCTACATCAACCTCATGGAAATGTAAGCATTTCTTATAAACCATAAAAATATCATGAGATCCCACTCTTGTTTGTCATAATAATATTGGATCAAAAAAGTAATATAAATGGAATGATATTAGGGGGAAATAGGAAGACATGGAGGAAGATTATCCAAAATGAATGATCTATTATAAGTGTGTTACTACTAATGTTATGATACTATATGATGGTTTTTTTCATCATTTCATATATATATATTGAGAACAAGGACATATTATTCATTTATCACAAATGTTAGGGGATCTTTGTCGAAGCCTCATGTAGTTGGGATAATTTCACATGAAAATTATTTCATCTCTTTGAAAGATGATTCAGAATGGGAGAGGTATAATGATTATAATAGTATAAATTGTGATCTATAATGTATCTCTTCATTCATTGTTTCTTGAATGTGGGAAATTTATGGAATGTATGAACCCATTATTATCAATGTGTTCCAAATTTTTCATTTATTAATAAATGAGATAAACCCTATCCTTATAGTGAAAAATAATACCCTCGTCTATTTTTAAGGGTGTGTGAAATTAAATTTTTTTAGTATATAATTTTTTATAGGGGTATAAAGATATTCATTAATATTTTTTCCCTTTCGATAAATATTATGTATAATAGATTTTATCATACACAAAACTAAACTAAAATAATCCAAAATATATTTTATAATTCATAAAGAGTAAAATAAATTTTGAATTGTATAATTAATGAATATATTAATATATTAGTGGAATAAAATGTCAAATATATTTTACAATATTACAATATGAGTAAAACATCAAATAACTAATAAAATAGTGAAATTTATTTATTTAAATTTATTATACATTATATTTTTAAAGAATAATTTTATTTATTATTATAAAAACTAACTTAAAATAATTTAATGTTTATAATATTAATATTTCATGGGACATGATTAAAATAATTTAGTTTTTGAAACAATATTTTTTAGGTGATTATATTTTCAAATATATTATATATTATAAACTTAATAAACTAAATTAGTCACTTCCAAATGATGAAATTAATTAACAATATTTAATATATATATATATATATAATTAAATTACCATTAACATAATTATTTTGACACGTAAAAAAATAAGAATTAATTAATTTTATTGATAAAAAATACAATTTATACAAGATTATTTTTTAGTGTTATGTGTTATTACGTTAATATTAATTATAATAATCATTTGATATTAATAAATTAAAATGGATTTAATATTAGGAATCATAATATCCGAAAATTTTAATATTCTTAATTTCATTTTTTGTCCTCAAAATAGCTTACAATGATAAAAATTAGTCATAATGATAATGGTTTAAATGAGGTAAAAAAAATAAATAAATATTTAAAATATTATAATATACTAAAACTACATATATAAATAGTTGGATGAAATATTTATAGAAAATAAATTACCATTAACTCTCTAATTATTAATTTTGGTTCCTCTTTCCTTGTATAATTCTTCTATGATTATTTTAAAAAATCAATAATTAATAAAATGTAACCATCTCACCCATAAATAGACCCCATCACCTTTTCACCTCTCATCCCACATATAACTCATGGATTTTTCAAAATATATAAACCAATCCTCCAAAACCCTATTTCTCATGTCTTCGAGGTTTCATTCTCACCAAAATAGCAATCTATAAAGTCTTAATGTGTTTTCTACAAGGGGATATATAAATAATATGTGATAATTTTAACCGAGTTCATTATATTTATTTTCTTAATAAACCACTCTAATATATATAGTAACAATACAATTAAAAATAATTTTGTTTGTTTTTTTAACAAAAAAAATTTACTTAGGTGTCATAATGATTACCCATCTCAGTCTAATCTATTAATAAACTGAATTGTCGCCCATATTATGGTCTGATTATCACCTCCATTAATAATGTATTTAATTTCCTACTAGCATTATACATGGATAGTTTTAAATGTGTATTTTATAAAGAAATACAATATGTATGGAACTTTTAAGGGTCATTAATGTTAAATAAAAATCTATATTAATAATATTATCAATAAATAATCTTTATAAATACATACACTTCGCAAATGCTAATTTAGACACATTTCTAAACATTAATCTATTTTTGAAAAATATTATATTGTATATATATTTTTGAACATGTAATTAGAAAAAAATATATTCATAAGATTTCAACGTTGATAAATCTTTTTTATAACACCTTTGACGTTTTTCAATGAATGTAATATGGATTGTAGGAATTGAATTCACATCCAAATATTTATGATGGGAGAAAAAAATATAAAATAAATTAGTGTCATAAGAGAGTGAGTAGACCATGAAAAATTAAATGAATGTTAAAATCTTATTAATAAATCATTTAATAATCATAAATTGGTTATTCATGAGGTTAAACACTCTCACAAATATATTCGAAAATTGAGGTAATGTTTCTTTGCCGAAATTCCATTATATAAGACATGGATATTATTATGCTCAAATTTACATTTTTATTATGTAAATAATATATTACTAAATTATTTTTTGAATAAATAATTTATCACACTTAGTTGTTTCAAATTCATTTAAGATATGAATATATATGTACATTGAATCACACATTATTTAGGTCACAATTATTATTATCTTAATTTACTTTCAATGAGTTAAATCTTTTTTTCTAGAATATAATGATACTATGTTCGGTTTCATTAACACATTAAATGTACTATATCGTTTCCCAAACAAATTTTATGGGCTTTACAAGTCTTATTAAGATAAAACTCCATTTGTTTCAAAATTAAATAAAATGGTTGTGTGTTTGTCGACATGAACTTCTCTCTTCTTCATGGATGGTGTTATTATTCTTCCATATCTATATTATTAAAAAAAAATCAATAATATTTATTCCAAAATATTTATGGGTACTTTTTTCAATAAACTAAAATTTATTTTCTTATTTTATTAAAGGAATATTTTAACATTTTTTATGTCATTTTTTATTTTCATTACAAAAGTGTAAATAAAATATTATTTCATAACATTTGACACATGAATAATTTTTTACAATTTTTTTGTATTAATTATTTTCAAGATTAAATTAAAATTTTCAATTTTTATTCAAAAGAAATTTCATTCCCCCTATTATATGAATTTTTCAATTTAAAAATAATGGTTAATGTTTTAGAAGAATAATAAAAGGATTTCATTCGACAATGTTTCTTTTTCACAAACACTAAAAAATTTATATTTTAACTTAATTTATTTTCAATGTCGTAATGTTTAAGGATATTTAAAAAATAATTATTTAAGAGTCCTCTACTCAAACATTAAAATGGAATTATGAAGGTGACAAAGAAGTTTATTTTTACAATAATGGTACCAAAGATTTATGGAGTTTGGTTTCAAAATATTCATCAAATTTCCACATATTATTAATGATCTATCTCTCTTAGAGTTATATTTCATGTATAACTGTTTAAATGATCATGTGAGTTTCTAATTCATATCACACATTTTTGTAAGTGTTATGTTTTCCATCACTCTGAATCTATATCCTTGCATTATTTTTCATCATCATGTCCATATTCATTAATTACATGGATATATTCCATATCACTTCAACAATTTCTATTATTTTTTATAGTATTAACATAACAATATTATAATAATTCTATAAGTTTTAGTTTTGGTGAATGGTCACAAATATATATAATTCATTTATTAATTGGTTAAATACTAAAATCCCATATACATGTTAGTCTAATATAGATAGTTATTGATTACCATGGAATATTGGTTATGTATTTTATTATTAATTCATTCCATTTTTTATTGAATTCATTAGACATAACTACATATAGGTCATGCATTGAATTGCATATATTGTTGAACCATTGATAGGTCATAATACAAATGATATCCTTGGTATGTGTTGTAATCCATACCCATTTTATAAAATATTTATTAGCATGAGGCATTCACTGTATGTTTATGATGAATGAATTTATACATTACATCACTCGAAAATAAATAATTATTTTCCATGTTATTATTTACCCAATTATGTTATCAAATGATATATAACACTCTGATGATATCAATTTTATGCCTTTTTAATTTTTTACTTCCATATAATAGATTACATTACTTATTAAATGACATCATGTTTTGTATACTACCCCTTGATGTGCATTTGATCTCAACTTTCTTATCATAAAAATTATCATCATACAAAGAAGATTATTGTGTCTAAAATAAATTAATAGGTTTCATTTTTATGTATTTTTTTGGAGAATCTTAAGAAATTTTTTAAATAAGTATCCCACTATTTAATCGAAAAATGAACAATTTGTGAGAAATATTTGGTTTTCTGAAAAATAGTAATTTCAAAACTCTCTAAAACTCTAAACATAAAATTACATGGGTTTGTAAGTGACTTATTACTTATTCATGGCTCTGTAATTATAGAAGAATAAATTTGGGTAACTTTATTCCCTCAATTATTATCTTTTTTATATTATTTTTTTATTTATTTCCCTTCATCCTTATTTTTTTCCTGTGGGTGTTCATAGAAAATTTGATATTGTGATATTTTAATGTAGGGTGAATAGTTTAGTGAACTATTATAACTAAAAATATGGAAAACATGTGAGGGGCCAACATTTTTTAGAATTTTATTTTCATATTTGGAAAATAGTTTTACCAACAATGTAGTGAAACCACAAGAAACCATTTTTTCTTGGGAAGGATATAATTTTATTTCATAGTTTTGTAATCCATGTGGCCCTACCATGTGGTATGTTCTATTTATTTATTAATCAAAATTCTAAATATAAACCCTAATTTTAGCAACATAGAGACCGCGTACTCCCCTAATTCAAATAAAACACGAGTGGGTATTCATAATCACACATACCCATCATCCTCTACAGATTCTTAGAATTCTTATTTGATTCTAATTAATACATTATAGGTTAGAACAAGATTTTCTATATTCATCCCATTCTTATGGTTTTTCATTCTCTTTTTTCATCTATGGGATCTATTTGATGAATACTTAGTCATTGGGATTTCATTAATTTCTAGTATTTTTTATCTTAGAATATATAATTTTAATTGATATCTTTTCATGTTTTATCTATTGATGTTGACATGATTTCATTATTTTTCATTTTATACTCAAATACATATTTTTTAAACATAAAAAATTATTTATTTCTTATTTTTTGAAATTTCTAAATTTTTATGTTGATGATATATTATATTTCTGGAAAATGATTACGCTAAAACCAAATATTATGTTGAAGGTAAATGTTTCAAATATATTTTATAAAGAAACCCCAAAAAAGCTAGAACCATCAAGATGAGGATCGTAGTAGGTTAAATATCTCATACCTGAATATGTAAGGATCACGTCACACAATGTAATGTAGAATATGTTGATAGTAAATTAAACTAATTTTTGGAGATTCATTGAGAAATAGTAAATGAAGAACATATATATAGCTTACATTTTCTAAAATGTTATTACATAGAAATAAAATATAAATAAGAATGAGGGATTACTGTCTACATCATTCATTATCCCAATGATGGGGAATATACAAAAAATATTATATGGAAAAGAATATAGAAAATAGAGATATTAAATACAATCAAAAATATTTTGAAGATATATTTTTTAGTTATAATGATATATTAGTAACTTGTAAATTTCATGTTTTTAATGTTGTAGTGCATATAGAATAAGAATTTACATAAAGATTTACCATAAAAATATTGAATAATATATGCTGATTGAATTCAATCTAAAGGTAAATATATTGAATGTCCCATTGAGAAGAAATTCCAAGGTTAATAAATGATATATATATGCATTCAAATATTATCATAGAATTAATAAAACTCTCAATTAAGACATATTGAGTTCATATTAATATCAATGAGGGTCATAATGATCAATCCACTTTAGGAATAGATTTCTACCAATAAATTTGAATAGTCTTTAAGTATAGTTTAAACTGAGAAACACCTACAGAAGCATTATCATCAGATGACAAGGAGGAATTAATAATTTTGATAGTATTCATAATTATAATATACAATATTTTTATATAATCCTGATATAAACTTATAGTCATGTAGAATAAGTCTGATTATCAAATGTTATTATGTCCAAAAAGTGTTTTATGAAGAGTTTGAGTTGAGAATTAATGATGTTTTTATACTATTAAACCATTTTATAAAAATAACATTTATTGAATATTGAATGTTATACAAGACTAGTAAATTGACATATAAGTTTCATAGATGAAGAATAAGATATGGGATTTCACTGGAAGAATATGTGTGATTGCGTAGAGATGATATTTTAATGTATGAATTTGAAATTTAGGAAAGGCAATATGGGAGGCATGGATAGTAATTTTCATAATAATTAATATTATATTATGATAGATGATGTTACAAAAAGATAACTATAAATATGAGAATGGGGGATGATTAATTATTCCAACATAAAAATTCCTAAAAGAATTATTTCATCAAGAAATTGAGAGAATCATTTGATTACCTATCCAGAATAATAAATTTTGTAGATATACAGTAAATATATAGAGTTAAAAATATGAAGTGATTGTATGAATAATTATATATATTTAATAATATCATTGGATGACTAAAACTATTTCTGAAATATTGATCAGATGATCAATTCTAATTAAAGACCAAATGATAAATGCTCAAAAAATTTGGAAACCCTAATGTTAAAACCAGTGGTTGGAGATATAAATTGTGTTTAGACACAATTATTTGAAATTCATAGCACCATAAGTTAAAGTATGGATGATTTTTTATCTGATAAAAGTATGATCTAGAATAATATATATTAGAAGTTAAATACATAGATGTTTCTAAGTGACATCATATAAAAATATTGAATTCATAATAATTGTGATGATTGTGATCTTCAAATTCAACATTCCAATATTCAAAAAAAGTTTTTAATGATACTAGATTATTTTTATGACTTTTAATGTTAGGTAAAAAAGGTCAAATTCAGTGAGAGAGGATCGGGATGAATCAAGAAATGGTAGATTAAAACATTCACCCTTTTGGATCGTGTTTCGTTGCTAGACAAAACTCAATTCTCTCTTACTCCCTTGGAAATATAAAGGCAAATATGAAGTCATGCATGTGATATAATGATTTTTATGTGGTTTACACTCTCTGGGATACGTCCATGTAGCATATAATTGAAATGTGTGAATGTACAAAATTAACTAAGGATGATGGATAATCATGAGTAAATGTTCTGGCTAAATCTTGTTTTCCAAGGCTCATAGTCTTTATAATGTTTAGGGTCTTCTCAATGCATTCCCATTGGTCACTCCCTATACCTCTTTCTCTAGCTCAATGCTGGTGGAATGATTCACCGTCTTACTATTCTTTGCCTCACTACACTTGGAAAGGAATGTTGTCACAACTTTTGGACCTGTAGGTCAAACACAATTTATGGACATATAGGTCCCTTTATTTTCTTGAATTATGACTTCCTCATCTATAGGTAAATGCTCTGTTCATGTTGGGTTTTCACAAGTAGATGAATTCCAACTTCATGGGTACTACTCTCTACTAGAAATAACATTCTCAAACTGAAATCAGTCATTCACAAGCATCCTATGCAAAATCGTGAAACACCTTGTATCTCCCACGTACTGAGTATCGGGATTGGTATGCGGCCACCTCTTATGTATATTGTGACCTCTTCCATGAACCTCCACTATCCGTAGAATGTCTCTTTAAATACCTCTGTTTTCTATGGACTATCTACCCCTTTTCTATCATGTACAAATACCATGTATTGAGTTCACAACCCGCCTCTTTGAAACCCCTATTTTTTCACAAAATATTCTCTGTTCATGGACTGTATTCGCTTCCACGTACCTGAGCTCCCCTACACATACCACATTGGGAACTCCCCCTTTCACATATGGGAGATTACTCCTCAACATACCAAACTTCCTTTGTGGGTTATGAAACCCTACAAACACCTTCACCGGAATTCCTTCCGCACGAACAACTTTAACCTTCATGAACCACTTCATCCTTCGAAAACAACCTTTGACCTTTTTCGGAATCTCGAAGAATATGTTCTTTCTAAAGATGTTTCATCTCCCCAGTAATTGGTAGGATGATAATTTCATATATAGGAGAAAATACCCACTTAATATGTTAAATCAAGATTTAACATATGTTGATTTAATACATCCCCCACAGCGTATCGAGTCTTCTACCACTGCGTACCGTAATCCATCCATGAACCATTATTCTATGTGCTTCGCGTACCGCCTTTTCTCCTACATAGATGATTTCCACTACTAACATCAGGCCATATGTGTACCACACATCCATCCATCGTTGACCATTTCATGGTTTCATGAACCACATCCACGTACCATTTCCGCTGCCTGGTATGCGATGGGGCTGTATTAAATCGATATTTTGTAAATCATGATTTAGTTGATTAAGTGGTTATCTTTTACAATATTATAAATACTAATCATACAAATTAAAAGGGAGATATAACATCATTAGAAATCATATTTTTCTCTAGAATTTCGGTAAAGGCCGAATGAAGTTTGTGGAGGCCTAAGTGGTTCAAGAATGTTGAAGTGGTTCATGTGGAAATAATTTCACTGAAGGTGTTTGTAGGGTTTTTTAACCCACATAGAATGCCTAGTATGCAGATGAGGAAGACCGGTATGTAGAATATAATTACTTTGTACATGGAGGAGGAATCTTCGGTACACAAAAGGGGATGTTCTGCAAGCAGAACGCAGATGGGAGATCCAATAAGTGGAAGTGAACTCAGTCAACGAATAGATAATAATTCAAAGACAAGATGGTTTTTTCATTGGAGGTTCACAAAGTCGGTACATGGTAGTTTCACACAATAGAAAAGGCAGAGAATGTCTGATGAAAGAGGAGGTTCACAAAAGAGGAATTCCATAGACAGTGGAGGATTGAGGAAGTGGAATCAGTATGCAGAGGAGGTGATCGGGTACCAAACCCGGTACTCAATACAGAGAAGAGACAATGTTTTTTGTGATTTTTATAGGAATCTTGTGAATGATTCAATTCAGTTTTCCAATGCATTTTCCTATACCATGAATTACCCATGAAGGTGGTATTTATCTACAATTGAAAACAGAACATCAGCTGAGCATCTTCCTATATTTTAGAATGCATTAATTCATTGAAATAAGGGGACCTAAATGTCCATAAAATGTCTTTGACCTACAAGTTGACATACTGTGGGTGGATTCCATTCCAAGAGTAGTGATCCAAATAAGATGAAGAGAGTGACTCTTTCCACCTGTAGTAAACCATAGAAAAATGCATAAGAAGCGACCATTGGGAATGTATGGAGCAGACCCTAATCCTTGAAAAGGATGTACACCTGGGTATATAAGATCTAGCCTGCACATTGTACTCATTACTGTCTATGAGCCTCACTGAATTTGGTATATCAGTACATTTACATTGTATACTCATTGGACTTATCCTAGTGAGAGTGAAAAATGTAAAAATCATTTTGTCCTTTTTATGATTTCATATCATTATGCATATTTCTATGACAGGAAGAGGGAACTGAGTTTTGTCTTACAATGAAACAAGATCCAAAATCAGAAAGATTTAATCTACCATACACTGATTCACTCCCCCCTATTGGGTATTTGGCCTTGTAGACCAAAAAAATGGTATTAGAGTGAAAGGATTAAAGTTAGTGGTTCTCTCTCAGAAGAATAAATGGAGGTGTTCAATCATAATGGAATACCTATCTTGATGGAAATAATTTTCGACTATTGAAGAATTTAATGCAGTACTACATCTGATCAGTTGGGATGGATGTCATCACAGTGATTATGCATGGATTATCAGCCGACATTAATAGTGGTGCTTTATCAGAATCTAAAATAAGTGAATTGGATATTGATGTTAAATGGATTAATTATTTAGGGGGATCCATGAAAAATTCAATTGACATGAAGGTGATGTCCTATAAAACATCACATGTAATGTGTGAATTTTTTTAAATTATTTATGAGGGTGACCAAAAATTATGAGAAGCGATGATGTAGGTTCTATTAAATAATTATGAAGATATCATAGGTAGATATTATTGTGGAAGACATGTGTGGTCTTGGAGAATTCATTGAAGATATAATGATTATTAAATTAATATTGTGTAAACAACAACAGTGGTTCAATCCAAATGTTTTAGTTCTGGAAGTCGATGATCCAAATGATGTGAAAATAGATAACCTTTGCAGTACCCTTGTAGCAAATGAAATGATAAATATTGAAAATGATGTAGTGGAAAGGGGGATGTCAATGGAAGTGTAGTTCAATCCCATGAAGAATATATCCATTGAAGATAGTCTGAAAGAAGACAATATGGATTATATAATGACATTTATATCCTCTAATTTGCAAAGAGGAAAAATAAAGTACAAAGTTAACTGTCCATTTTCAATCTTATACTACATAAAGATTGGGAATTTTATGTTAAAGTGTCTTAACAAATTAGATTATGAAAATAAAGAAAATGAGGAAGTTTCCAAAAATAAGTATTCATAAAATGTGAAATGGAGGAGATATAATAGGAGAAAGTTCATTAAAAAGAAGATTCATCGTTCAAGAGAAGATGAATGTTCAGAAGAATCTGAGGAAGAAGGGTAGGTGGACTACATGGATCTTAATGTTGATTCTTCAGTTGAAGTGGCTATAAATTTTTTAACAAGAGAAGAAAGTGACATTGAAGAAATAGAAACTGAAGAGATATTTGATCTTCAAGATGAATTATAAGATACTATTAAAGTGATAGATATTTTGAGTGTCCAGACAATGGAAGCTGACAACGTTGTTCATGAGCCATGCTCGTTTTGCAGCAGCAAGAAAAAGAGTATTCTCAGCTGAATGAAGAAATAAAAAATAAGTGGCCTCTAGTGCCAGAAACCTCTAAGAAGATTGTTGTGTACAAACTCAAAATTGAAGAACAGAAAATTAAAATTTATATATTGACTAAAACATGAAATGATGAAATCAAATGTATTGAACAACTAGAATAAAAAGTAGTCAATCTAATAAAAAAAAGTTTTGATTAGGAGAAACTGTTAGGAGATAATATCAAACAGGAAACTGAGAAGATGATATTTGAACAGAGTGGTACATCATAATAGAAGCAAAAATCTACTCTGAAAAAAATACTGGTATGGGGATTGATCTAAAATAGAAAGTTGTTATGGATTAAGTCAGACCCAAAGTACCCACTCCATGACTGAAGCCTAATTTGTGTACAATTAGACTCAAAAGATTTAGATAACCCATGGTCTGAATAAATGTGCATCATTACCACACAGGAATGTACCTCACATAAGATGTTGTTGTTTTTTTAAAATGGGACACTCTCAAAATTTATATTCCATAGCAAAGTGGTAAAACAGAACAAGGCCAACATAGGTGGTCGTATATAGTTAAAAATGCAGGGCATCATTTGATGGCCATTGTTTCCGGTGTAACAGTTTTAGATATATGGAATGACATTACAATCAACAATGTAGAGTAATGTGATGAGGTAAACTGAATTTTGTCTTAAGTAGAATCCAAAAGTATCATCAAGTGAGATGAAAATTAAAAATTTATTTTTTACTCTTGAGGTTTATGTGGGCCCATCATATACTGAAGAAGATCAATATTATCATTCCATGTGGGTTATGAATTCAATGGATTGTGTCAAAACGATAAGGGTAGATTAGGCTGTGGTTGTAGAAATTGTGTTCAAGGTATCAGATCATAGAGGGATATAGATAATTGATAGTGGATGCACATCCCATATGATAAGGAATAAGAATCCTTTTACATGAATTAGTTATGATAAATAAAATATTGTTTGATTCGGTAATGATGAGGTCTTGCAAAATATTATTTCAGGAAAATACATGTTTAAAGGAAAACACATGAGATGAGAAGATGTCTCGTTTGTTGGGGGGATTAGTCACAAAATTCTTAGTGTTAGTCAAATTTGTGACTCATGACATGCCATTTGTTTTTACAAAAAATAATTTATCATCATTGAAATGGATGGTGTTTTTGTGTTCAAATGAATGTGTATGAAAGAAAATTTCTAACCTGTGAGTGGAGAATAAGATATGTGATTTCATCCCAAGGATAAAGAAAACAAGTTATGACATAATCGTCTTGGGAACATATTCCATGGCTCCTTGGATGATCTTGTAAGATATTATAAAGCTAAAAATATCTCACTAGTATCAGGATATCATAATCATATGTGTAAAGCAATCCAAAAGGGGAAGATCATTCAAAAGAAATATAAGTAGAAGGAGAAAACGTCAATGAAACTGCTTGAGTTAGTTTATATTGATGCATGTGGGACAATTCCCCCAAGGGATATTGATGGGATCAGAATTATGTTATATTCATTTCTGAATATAATATAATCGCATGGGATTCAATTACCACCTACAAATCTGAATTGTAGAATTACAGTACTAGATATTGACCGGAATGTGAAAACATGCTTAGTCCGAAAAACTGAACAATTCAAATAGACAATGGAAAAGAGTTCACAAACTTCTAAGTGGAGGATTCTCTCAAAAGACATGGGATAAGTAATCATGTTTCATCTGTATGAACTCCACAAAAGAATGATGTTGTTGATAAATGAAATTAGGTTGTTAACATCATGTACAGAACAATGCTAAATGAAAAATTCCTTTGAGATAAATTTTGGAATGATGTATTGATGATAGAAATATACACATCAAATAGAGATTTTCATTTTCCAAAAGTGGATAAGAATCCTTATGAGTTATGTTATGGTAATAATTTTTCATTAAAGTACTTTGGAATATTCAAAAGTAAATGTGTAATTCTCAATGAGGAGATAAATAAGAAATTTGAATCCCGTGAGGATGAATGGATAATTCTTGGATACTCAACGAAAAGAAAAGAATATACATGAAACAATAAGATATTGGGAAATATATTTGAAATTAATGAGTGGGATATTATAGAAAATAAAAAGAATCCTTAGAAAGTACATGATAAAACTGAAGAGGATAGAGATGGAGGGAGGAGCAGATCAGAAGATGCTCTAGCTTCAGCGAATGATTCCGAAAAAGACTCTAATGATTAGGATAAATCTGTATCTTCTTAGAGACCTGCAAGGAGAGCTGATATTGATAGTTAAAACATAATTGGTGATCAGACAACACCAATGTAGACAAAAATTATGAAATCTCTACCGAAGGCATCACACTTATCATAGGTGAAGGCTAAATTTTTTCATAAAGAAATTAGAGATGAGAATTGGGTTCATGTAATTAATGAATATATTGGACAAGTTATGAAAAATCAAATGTTTAATAATTTTTTGAGACCATAAGAAAAGAATTTCATAGGGACAAAATGGGTATTTGGCAACAGAATCACTGATGATAGTGTTTGGATTCGAAACATAGCATGACTTGTGTGAAAAGGGTACTCTCATATAGAGGGTATGGATGTGGATGAAACATTCACTCCTGTTGTGATACTAGAAGAAATTATATTATTCATGGACATAGCTGTGAAACTGAAGGTTAATGTTTTCTAGATGGATTTGTTGTTAGTATTTCTGAATTGGTTTTTTGAAGAATAAGTCTACATTAAGAAACCATATGGTTTTATCATTCAAGAATATGAGAAAATAGTATGTTGATTAAATAAGGATTTATATTGATTGATTCAAGCCCCAAGATAATGGAATTAAATTCTTGATCAGGTTCTAAAGAATCTCAGTTTTCATCATAGTGGAGATTTTACAATTTGTATTACAATTATGGACACAATCAAAGAATAATGGTTCTAGTAGATGTTGATGACATAATCTTTGGTGGATAAAATGAAGCACACTGCAAAAAAATTTCCGAATTCATGAAATGTGAGTATGAAATGTTGATGATTAGATAGATAGCATTTTTCTTTGGATTACAGGTGACAAACAAAGTAATGGAACTTTTATTTCCCAATCTAAATATTCCACGGAGGTTTTTTGAAGGATTGGAATGAATAATTCCAAAGGGATGAAGACTTCAATTGCTACATGGTTGAAATTCTCACAACATGCTTAAGGAAAGCCAGTTAATATCACAGAATACAGGAAAGTCATTGGATGTATGTTGTACATGAGTGTGAAAAGGCCTGATATAGTGTTTTCCACATGCCAAGAAGTGAGGTATCAAAGTAATCCAAACGAGAATCACGTGATTGTAGAAAAATAATCCTTTGATATATCAAGGGGAAATTGGATTTTGGACGGATATATAATGAAAAATCTGATCCAGAGTTATTGCGATATAAAAATGAATATTTTTCACGATTAGATGATGATATGAGATCAACGTCAAGAGGTTCCTTTTGTCTAGGATGGTTATGTAGTTCATGGTAAAGCCTGATAAAAGACATAATTTTGATATGCATTGTTGAATATGTATAATTTGTAGATACTCAAACATGCACCCATCTATTGTGTATGAAGCAACAGCTTAAAGATATTGGAATTGAATTGAAATCAAAGATCGAAAATCATTTTGATAATTCAAGTTATATGAATTTGAGAAAAAATCTAGTCCATCACTCAAGAAAAAAGCACATTGAAATCAAATATCATTTTATCAATGAGAAGGTGGAGGAAGGTCTTGTGAATTTAGAGTATATACCTACATAACAATAGGTTGTAGACATTCAATCAAAGTCCTTAGCAGAAAAACCATTGGAAAAACATCAACTAGCTCTGGGAGTCCAGTAGACTTACTGCACTTGAGAAAGTGTGGATGTGGGTCCCCATCTCCTTGAGCTATAATGTTCCTTTCCCTAATGTGAAATATATATTCCATACCCTATTTCAGATAACCTAGAAGTTCCTTATTGGTACATTGACCAAGGGGGAGAAACTGTGACTTCCTGGCTGAGAAAAGACATGGGGAGAGGTTTTTAAGTTTAGGAGCGAGAGAGTGGGAGGTGAAGCTCAAATAATAGTTTTTGGAAGAGAAATAATATAGTTATAGAATTAATTCTAATGATGATTGATGTGATCAATCAAATAATAGATACCATGATAGATGGGGCTCATGATAAAATAAGATGAATGTTGTTAGAAGGTGTCGAGCACTCAATAATTTGAATTAGTTTAGTATCAATAATTGGTAGAAAAATGAAGTGATTCATTGATAAACATTTAATTTACTCTTGTTTCTCACATTTAGTATACTTCATGTGGGATTAGAGTATGTGTCGAGTAAAACTATGATTAATATCTTAATCGTTTGAGAAAATGGTGGTTGATTTTGGTAGCTACTTTAACGAGATATCAAAATGAAAATAATAGTTTTGAGGTGAGTTTTCAACAACCCCCCAGGGGGATAATGTTGGGACAAAAACCCCTCATGGTGTTCCCTCTGGATCTTTTGACTGTGATTTTGTTTGTTGAGATAGAAAGATAACCAAAAATTAGAATGGATGGAGTTTGTTGAAGAGAGGTTTTTGAGGTGGGGAAGTTTTCAGTGACTACCAAATTTTGGGGCCTCCAAATTTGGAAAAATATGGGAAACTACGCCACCTCCATAAAATTTCATTGGAAGCCACCAACCATTCTAATTTTTGGTTATCTAGATTTTTCAAAAAACACAACCACACTGAAAAAAATCCCCAGGAAACAGCTTGAGAAATTTTTACCCAATTGTTTTGGAAATAATTATGATTAGTAATATGAGATCATTGAATGATTCAAATATAAATATCTTCATAAAATTATGAAGTCTTTTAATTTATTATTTTAGTTGGTGGAAATATCAAATTGAATCCCATTTGTTCCATAAATTTACTAGAGAATTATTTTCATCTAAATGGGGATAATAGTTTGATTAATTGCATATAAAAATAATTAGTGATTTGATGACATTACTAATAACAAAAAAGTAAAGGTTTCTACTGGCCATATAAACTCTAGAAGACCATAAGAGTAAAAAAACTAGGAAAATAAAAAGATGATGTTTTAAAGAATTTATTGAGGCTTATAGATTCTAAATACTAGAAAGAGGTGAGATAAAATGAATTCATGTTCCATATATGGGAATATTTAGATGTTTGGGTTTGATGAATTTTGATATTAGGATGATCATTCTACTAGAGGCACAATATACACCTATACACATGCATATTATAGATTAAGTTATACCACATTACTATGTTTTATCCAAAACGAAGTTCAATAAAAATCATAAAGGAATGTTTTTATAATGAAAATAATTCTATCAATCCTACCTAGAGGATGAAATATATTTTTAGAAGATATCTCGACCACTAGAATAATTTTTTATATTTTTTTGTTCAGTTTCAATCATAATATAGGGATAAATAATAGCATCCTTACACAATTTAAAACCTATGTGAAAGTGAAGAATATATGACTTAGATATCCAGATGCCAAGAAGGAGTAGGTTTCCCATGTTATGACCAATCCCTATGAAATAATATTAGAAGATTATTCCTTTAATTTATATGCACTAAAAAAAGGGAGTACATGTTAAGGGAGAATATCAAACATATATAAATCTTATCCAATTGCATAGATTTTAATATATTAATCGAAGAAAAAAAATTAAATTGAACATAATGAAGAAAATTTGTTTACCCTATATTATACGCTTTATTAGGGTGACCACACAATCCTATATGACTATCAAGTGAGATCAGATCATAGTTTATATATGCCAGATAAATCATTTATACATTGTTTTTTAGTTTATTTATTTATAGTAAATATTCCTATAATTTGAAGAAATATTTCCAATATAATATAAGGATGTTTATCACAAGTTGAAGGTAACAGTATTTATTCATGGAAGTAGAAATGTGGGGGTTTTGAACAAAAATTTAATAAAAAAGATATATAAATAATCATATTATCAATGAAAGTCATCCTATCAGAATATGTAGAAAGATGATATAAATATAACTAAATGTGAATAGAACATATGATATGATAAAAATATGTCAAAATTTATTCTCCAAATGATGAAAATATGAGATGTATTGAGATTGAGACAAATAAATATATTCATAAACTCTATAGTAATATAAATTATTACAAAATGAATATACTTTTTATGTATTCATTTATATGTTTTCCATTATAAAATTACTATATCAATAAATATCAAATATTTAATACAATAATGAAGAAAGAAAAGAATCATTTGAAAATAATTTCAATGAATAAAAAATTCTCACTGATATTGTAGATGAAAGGGTATAGTATAACAAACTATATAGTGAATGATTATCTTTATTTGACAATGAATTGAAAATAAACCTATTTGAGTAGATTATTGATTGGATATATTCAAATCGATTTTTTATACATTATTTGATTCTATTAATGTGACGACCTATTAGATGGGAGATAAAACAATATGGGTGATAGATCATAAATTAATTATTTAATGAGAATAAAATGCATGAATAATAAAATAATAATTTACAGATATTTTTGATATATTTACAAAAATAATTGAGTTTATGAATAAATTAGTAATAAAATGTAGAAAATTATCACTCTTAAAGAAGGTTCTTTGTAGTGGAGTTTTTGTGAATATGTTTTATTAACATATGTTTTTTTAAAAATAGTAAAATATCTCATTTAGATCCCTTTTATTAAAAATGAAAAAGAAAAACAATGGAAAAAATTTGGATGGGGCCATACAAGAATCATTCGTTCATTCTAGGAGATACAAAATGAGATAAAATATCATAATCAAACTAATAGGAATCAAGATAATAATAATACAATTCTGAATCAAATTCTATGGGACCATGAGACCTGGTGACCATAGATTGATTTAGATAGGAATAATATTTCCTAAATCTCACATTAACATGAAGAATAGGTTGAAAACCTTCTTCATCAACAAAACAATCCCTCTCATAAATACCTAACTATAAGATGATTTTTTTTTCAATCATTCATGATATCATCCAGACATCCATGGATTCCATGGGTGCCCTTGAATTTATTGATTTTCTTCTGAATCCTTGAAAGAGTTACATCATCACTTAGATTTTATATCCCTTCAATTGAAAGAGAGAATTATTCCATACATTGATCTATTTCGGAAGCCACTCTAATTTCTTGTACATTCAATCTATGTGTAGGATCTATCATCAATTCCATATCCCCTACCTCATGAGTCTCTTTTCTAAATTCATTATCCTAATGTCATAAACCATATCTTACCTATACATTGGAATTTTCATGAGTGGGTTGTCTATAACCAAGTGAGTCCACAATGTTTTGTGTACTTTTCTTTATCAATTTATTCCTAAATGATGCATCATAGCGCCATTTTGAAGAAAAATAAGATAAAACCACATTCTTGTGACATTTATCCTTCAAATGAACAATAATTGAACATTATGGATCAAATACAAGAAGTATCGCATATTATAATTATAAAGTAATTTCATCACCCAGTGCAAACAAACAACATTATGTGTCAAGATATATCTCAAGTCAACCTCCACTAGTACCTTGGAATAGTGGCCATATTTATTAAGCTATCAAATCCTATCCATTTTTATTGGAAATATAATATTATTGGAAATATCTAATAATATATTAAGATTCCAACAAATTAAAATAAGACTAATAATTTTGATCTAGATGTTAGATATGGTATTTTTTTATAGAAAATGAATTAAATAAAAAATCACATTCTTGAATGAATATCCTACATATGTTTACGGTGATTGAGATGATCCCCCTCACCCATTGAATTATATCCTTTGATGAAAAATGATTTATAAGATACCCTGAACAATGGGAATGAATATCTGGAAAGATAATCATCATAGGGATGTCATATTATATACTAATTCATCAATATTCTGAGACAATCCTCTGTCATCAAGAACTAGCCCAGTGATTATGGAGTATTCATATATTTTAAATCTATCAAGAATCATTTCATTGATAGCAGTCACATGGGATGTGTCACCTTTCTTGATCGTTTACACTTCTTCAACAAAATTTAGATGTGAAAAATACCTTATGTTGATATTGTATTATTGGGACCTTCCAATCATAAAATTTAATAATTTGTTATCCCCATAGAAAAAATAAATCGGTGTGTTAGTGAATTATTGGAGGGTGCTACAATAGAATGAAAATGGGTCTTATTAGTATCACCAACAAAAGAATTCCATGGTTTCTCAATAACATTCTATTAACTGGCACCGTTCGGGTCTGAATTCCCCAGAGAAAATAAATTCAATTTTTCATCCACTAAAACTTCACACACTACTGTGACTTTAGTTCATGTTCCATCCACTCTGTCCACCATCTATGTATATTTCCAACCACCCAATAAAATCATAAATACTGAAGGAAGAAAAAATTCTACCATATATCTATTAAAATTGATTTTATGATAAGAAACTCTTCATCAACTATAATAAATCTATGTGCATCTCTCACACCACCCACACCAAACACCACTGTTGTTCTTTCACCACTCGCACTGCTCAAAATAATAACCACCAACATAGTAACATTGATCATGCTATTTGAATTAGTCAACTTTCTCATAGATCAACTCATGTTCACCATACCAGTCACCACTGTTTTTCTCGCATCGCTCACACTTCCCGCACCAATCAGTGTAGCTAAATAAACCTCATTCTCTACTATATATCTACAAAATTTTCCATTCAAAAATTATTTGGCAACCCCACTGAATTTTAAATCCCATTTCTTCCTTTCCATTAATATATCATTAACTATCAAGAAAACATGATTAATAAGAACATTATCTGTTGGAAAATTAAATGAAGAATCTATTGAAAACCCATATTATGTGTCAAAAATTGGTGATAGAAGGTACCACCATATCCTTCTTTCTTGAGAAAAGAATCTATATAATATAGAATATTATAAAAATATTTTTTTATTTTAGGAATACTCAAGTAAAGATCTTGTAAAACTGAGTAGATGATATCTATCATTCCATATATGTGGTGATTTAGATTCATTAATAAATGATAAGAAAAGATATAAGTTGAATGTGAAGCTAATATGAGGTGTCTTTTAGATCGGACGAATAGTTCCCATTGATCTATATGTGAAATTGAAAAACATAGAAGTCATTAAAGTTGAAAATTCACATAAATCTATAAACAGATACATTTCTCAAATTCCAAAAGTGTGTCGTACTTCTTAATGTATGAATATAACTAAAAAAATCAATCATTGGATTCATCATCTTCTTATATTCTAAAGGAGGAAACATCACATTATGATTATTTTTAATCCAGTAATACTATGAATAGGTTAAGATATTTTTCTTCATGTACACGGTTTAAGAATGTTTTTGAGAAATACACCAGATTAATGAAGGTGGAATAAAAAATTTAAGGAAGGATATTCCCACATTGTATTCATAATGAATATGTTTGAGAAGGACCCTTCATTATTGAAAATTAAATTAAATTGAATATGAATATATTTCTTACCAATTGACAGTGGTTTGGAATGTTTACACACTATTATATCAATGTTTTGGAATCATTAATTAGTTTTAAAATAGAGAAGGCATATAATTAGGGTTATTTAAAATAAATTATATAGAAACACAAATATGATAAATAGGGAAAGTAAAATAAGAAAAATCTAATATTTTCTAACATATTTGAATATAATGATAATATATATGAATGTTAGGGAAGAAGTGGACATGATAATGAGGGGTGATAGATTACATCAATGAAAAAAAGAGAAACTAATATTTAAATAATACCACAAATGATGATGAAAAATGAACTGGTGATAAACTATATTTATAATTTTTTGTTTAAACAAATGGAATTCAAAGAACAAGATGCATCAAAGAATAATGTGAAATAAGATGACACACTTAAGTAAAGAATTTTCCATTATTGAAATAAATTCCACTCTATGGAAAATGAATTAAATCCATGAATACTAAATGTAGTCGAAGAAAACATTAGAAAATTTGAAAATAAATATGATAATGTCTAAATTTTAATAATAGTGTTGAATACTTCTCTAATCAATAAATTTATGATCTACCTAGGATTCCATAAAAGGGAAACATTCTGAATGAAATGAATCTATGTACAAGGTTTATGTTATCCAACCACATTACTAAAAAATTCATGATATAGTTTCCCATACATGAGATGTTGTTTAATAAAATGAACAAATTTAGAAAATACATCTACATCAAATTTCTCTGTTAATTATGATAATTCATAACATGTTCTGAAGGATTTCCTTGAAATATTTTCTGATCATTTTTAATAAGAAGTTATGTTGGAAGAAAAATTAACTCATATGATTTTATGTTTCTAAATAAGAGTTGTAAAAATGATAAACCGTCAAAATATAATGATGAGATGTAATAAGGATACTAATCATCACCTGTTTCCCAGAGTGGATCACGGACATCAACAAGTTTCTTATGGTGGATCAAGCACATTAGCCTATTTCAAATAATCTCATGAGATATAAATATTTATCAAATTCTTTGATGGTAGATACAGGTATTACTCATCCCATAATCTAAAAAAAAATTTTCTAGAAGATCATAAATCATTCATTATATCATTACTAAAGAACAATATAACATGTTTAAAAAACAATTAATCAATGCATTATCAATATTAAGAATAACAAAATGTTTATGTCATTGATGAATAGAAATTCAAAAAATTATCAATAAAACATTATTAATGGAAATATATATTCTTTTTTAAATAATGTCTTCAAAATATGATAAGATTATAAATATCAAGTAAAAAAACTTCTTCAAAAATATCCTTGAATACATGTAAAGAAATCTTCAAATATTTGAGTGTTCTTGATGACGGAAAAAAAATTACATTCCTTACACATTAAGACAGACAATCCTTTAAATTTTTTGGAAAAATGAAAAAACTACCTCATTACGATAATAACATTAAGATAAATTTTTAAATATCTACCTAAAATTAAAATATTATATGATATTCATTTAAATTTTCACCAGAAAAATTTAAAATATTTTTTTAAAACATTTTTATATAAAAAATTATCATGAAATAAATGTGATTTTCATCAGAAGTGTAAAATATATTTGATTTTAATAATAAATAAAATTATAATATTGTGTGCATAAATGGTTCAATATGAATATAAAACATTCAAATTTATGAAATATAAATATGATAATAATATAAATGACTTTCTTAGGTGACTAATAATAATATTTCATTAAGAAAAACATATTTATAAATTGCTCTAATAAATAATGAGTATGTAATATAAAACATTTTACCCCTTGGATGTATTTTTTAGAATAAGACCAATGAAAGAAATAGAAATATGTTGTTATTTATAATGAAACATTTTCAGTGAATAATCATAAAATTCATTCATTGGATGAATATACACGATACAAAAGAAACAAGTGGTGTATAGGGCTTGTGTCCCCTAGAAATATATGTTTGACAAAAAAACCATAACAAATTAGTAACATTTAAATAATAATATCCATTAAAAAGATTCAATTTAAACATTACTTATCTTTGAAATAATGATATTAATGAGTTAAATTTCTAAATGGGCAGTATATACACCAAAAAAATGATATTGTTAGTGAATATCACACATGTCTTCTAGAAATAAAAGACATACTATAAATATATTACTTCAAGTCACAACATGCATCATATTCATTGGAAACATCGGTATAATAAATATAGATTTTTTATAAATATTTTATAGAACCATGTTCAATTATAGAATTCCATACATGTTTTAATTACAACCTTTTATATCACATATATTAACCATTCCTTGTAATAATCATGTTACGCGTAATAACTACTTCATTTTTCAAGTATGTTTTTCATTATTAGTTTTGGTTATTTTAATTTTATTATGGTTATATAATTATAAAAATATTAATAATGAAATAAATTTCCTAAATATTCAATATATACATAGTTATATTCATCCATAAATATATAGAAATAAAAATAAACTACACTGCTCATGGAGACGATAGGTTTTATGTACGTATGAATGATCATTTAATTTTATCGAAAGATATAATTAAAAAAATGATAAACTATAATAAATATTAAAGAATAATTATTACTCATAGATTTTAATAATATTTAATAAATGTTACCTTAATAATTTCCATGTAATATATATGTTTAAAAGGAATCACATCACATCACAATGTGATAATTATTCATACACATGAGCAACGCTATTGTATTTCCTAAAATTGGATATTAAGATGGAATAATAGATATTATAATCAAATAAGTATATTTATGTTATGGTAATTAAATAAAAAAAAATTAATCTCTATATCAAGTTATGATAGTTTATGATATGAAGTGAATTTCATCACTTTGTGAGGTGGTAGTTCACCATACATAGGATAGAAGGTTTCTTTACCCATTTGATAGAAGAGGATATGAAAATATGTTATCACATTAAGATAATAATATCTCAGTATACGTTATATATATATTTATTAAATAAAAAAAATTTATGATGCTTTTAAGGAGGTGGATGATGATATATAATAGAAATAGTCGGTATAGAACGATACCTCCATTTCAGATAACCTCAATAATATTACACTAAAAATCAAACTAGGATGCTCCATTGATCCAAACAGGGATGATAGAATGTGACTAGGGATGTAAGCTATGGATTTTAAGACATTGTAATTTTAAAGTGGTTCTATACATTTGAATATTTGATAAGAGTTGGATCCCTTTTATGTCTGGGGAGAGAGCACACATGGATTTTTGTGAAATGAGTATAACATAACGATGTTTTTAAAATAAAAAATTCTCCAAAATGGATCATTATCAAAATTTAAATTAAATAATTTTTAAATTTTGTTATAAAATGTATTTTTGAAAAAAAAAAATAGGTCATTTTACTCCTTATCAATTTAGTTTAATTCTCAGTACACTTGTTTTTATCTTATCTAGAGTAATTATTTTTAATTGTTTTTTAAAATTCATTTTTTAACAAAAATTAATTTTTCAATATTATATAATATTAATTATCAGGATTCAAAAAATTGAATAAAACATTCTAAATTACATTAATTCAAGTGTAGTATTTAATTTTTTAGAAAAAGATGTAAACATAATGAGAAAGGGGTTTTAGAGATATAACATTAATAAGTGTAGAATGTTATAATATCAAAATACAACATGAATTTGATTATAATTGATTATATAGGTTATATATTACCATTATTAATCTTATATTGGTTTTAAAATTTTTTTAATGAACTTATATATTTATCATTTCTTTATATGAAAATAACATTTAATAGGAATTAACTTTGAAAAAATAATTAATGTCTCATAGAGATGGTGTCATAATCAAGAGAAAAAAGAAGTGATATTATTTGTTTCATTGGATTTATTCATAGATTCAAAATTTTCATTTGAGTATGAGTTCGTTCAATCTGGAATAGGATTTATCTTTCAAGGATGCTCTGAGTTCTTCTTATAATGGTAATTTTTAAGCTCCTTCACTTCGAAATGATGGAGTTTCTTTCGTAGAATCCCTTTCTGGTTTTCAAGATCCGGTTAAATCGGATACCCGAAATTCCTCTTCTAATAGAAAATTAGAATATAGATACTTCTCGGTGGTGTAAGATCATGATGCCTTGCAATAATGCTTGAATCATTACAGATTCTCTCTTCTAGGAAAAATTATACTCTCCAATGGGGATAATTCTTTGTCATATTCTCACACCAATCATCAAATTTCATTTGGTTGGGGTATGACAGAAAATAAATGTATCCCAATTAGAAAGGGATATTTCAATATGTTCTTTCTGAATGAAGATGAAATTTGAATCACTCAGTCTACTGGTAATCTCCTTCTTAATCCATGTCTATTTTTAATCTCTGAGTGGGACTGTAACTGTGATTCATTTAATCAAAAGTTTTCCAATTCCCTAATTTCGATTAGGATTCATGGTCTAAATCTAGTGTATTGGAATCCAAAAATTCAAAATGACCTTGATTATTATTTGGATCCCTTATAAAGATGGATCTAATAACTATTGACGATGTTTTAGGCCTTTATGATAGAATTACAGTGGATGTTAATTTATCCTCTAAACAACCAATGTCTGTTTTTCTTCATAGAAACGACTGTAGAATTGATGTTAACTTGGAGCATGAGAAATTTCCCGATTATTGTGACTTCTGTATGATTGTATGAAATTCCATTGAATATTGTAGGGTGATTCAAAAAAAATTAGGGTTCCTCCCAATGGTCATAAATTAAAAGATGATATTAATTCTCAAAAGTGCAAATGGCATCTCACTAAGGTGATAATTGATAGGAAGCCTATTAAGATATAACCACATTCTCATCCTACCTCTTTGAGAGGCACCTAGGACAACTCTTGGGCTCATATTGCTGAGGAAGGGGAAAATTCTCTTTTTTATCCCTCCCCACACACTATTCCTCTATGATCTGGTGGAGACATTGATGATAGTTCAATATCCTTAGAAATATCTCAACTCATAACTGAATTATTCTACAGTATATAAATGAATTTTGGGGTTCAATAAATATCCAAAATTATTGATAATGATATTATAGATCATGTACTAATTATACAGCCTCCTCTATATAATTCCATTGGGAGCATAAGTTCCCTCTTAAAAATTTGAATTTGTCTAGAAAAATTGATGTTGTTCCTAAATTCAAAAACAAATCAGACCATGTAAGACAAATATAGAAAAGTGGACATCCTTTCCTCTTGAAAATTTACTTTTCTAAACATATACACCATATAAATTCTAAAAATTTCTCAAAACAGTTTCCCGGAATCTAGAAATAAAAATATTTATATTCCTGCTATACAAACAACAAAAATTAATATGCCAAAGTAAAATGAACTTGATGAATTAGGTACTTCTATTAATGTTTCTCGAACCTCAATAAATATTGAATTGAGTTCTGTTTAAGAGTAGAAAATAGAGTCAATGGCAGTTGTATAAATCACTAGTTTAATTCAAACTCTAAAGATACCCTATAACAAAGAAGGTAGTCCCCCTAAAATCACTAAAATTAATGATAGTAAAGGAAATAAGAGAGGGGTTATACCCAAAATCAGGCTCCAAATGAGGATCATTTTTTGGAATTTTTATGTCATGTATAAGGAAGCCATAGTCAGGTATCTTAACCATCATATTAAGATTTATAGTCAAGTTTTAATTGGGATTTCAGAACCCAAATAGTTTATATTAATTATACTACTATAATGAAAAATATTGGGTTCACATTACTAGGTTTGAACAACATCTTTTTTGATGTAAAAAATCATTGGGTTATGGTTCATTCTACTTTTTAAGATCCCCTATTTGTCAGACCAAGCTACAAAAATGTTAATTTCTCCATTTCTGATATAGGAATCGAAATCAGTTTCTCATTCCATTATTCTAGTAATAGATATCAGGATCGAAGAACACATTGGGATTAATATGATTCTCTCGAAAATAGTAATAATGATCCATGGATTATTATTGGGGATTTTAACTAGATTATCAATCTGGATGAAAAAATGGGTCTTATTACCAGTTCTATTTCTTCTTAGGAATTCATAGGTTGTATTGAACAAAATGAATTGATTGAATTGAGTCGTTTTGGGGGAATGTTTACTTGGTATTGACAAAACCTCAACGGAATAGTGTCTAGTAAAATTGGCTTGGCTTTTGTTAATGAATTCTATTTATTTTCATTCAGATTTAGTTTCTTTGCTGAATTTCACCAAATTATACTATAATAATCACCCATTCCTTATTGGAATCTCAATTAGGGGTAGTAAATCTCTTTTCCGCATTATATTATAAAATCTTCTATTTTTCATCTTGAATGTGAAAATCTTGTTCGTGATGTTGGGGGTTGGGTAGGTTGCATGAGGAATGTATTTTCATATATTTTTAAACTCTACATCTTCAAGGGAAATCCAAAACATTTGATATAAGATTGTTTTAGACATCATGACATAGAAATTTCCAATCTTGATGTTTCCCTTTGGTATTTCTAGGAGTAGTGTACCAATTATGATTTCTATAGTGTAGTTTCATTGGAATATGAGAAGACTCTCCATCTCACAATTTTGATCAATATTAAATATTATATGAATAACAGCTTCCTTCAAAGCTAATTTTCACAAGGATAGTGAATGAAAGTCAATATTCTTTAATAACCATCAATGTGTTCAGAAAACCTCCAGGACTCTTGCTTTTCTAAATTGAGGAGAACAAATTTTGGGAAATGGAAAATATATTTCTAAGCAAATTACATAATATTATGAATATATATTTAAGGGGTCACCCACCATCCCCCCCTCCGTCAATGGAGAAGTTAGTTTACCTAAATTAGATAATGAAGAACATAGTTCAAGACAAATCTATATTATTTTAGAACCATATATTAAGGTTATGTTTTTTAGCCTTATTTCGAACAAATCCCTATGTCCTGATGGATTTAGAAATCCATTTTTTTCAAATTATTGGGAGATCAATGTTGAAGAAGGTTGCAACCTTTTTCTTCATTCATTAAAAGGGTTTTACCTTTCTAATGTGTTAACTTCTCAATTACTTTCGTTAATTCCTATTATGGAGAATTCCAATGCGATACACTTATCCGAATTTTTTTTATTTTCAACACTTTATAAAAAGAAATTACAAAGATCCTTGCTATTAGGATCTCTCCCATCTCTAATAAAATTTTCTTCTTCTAATCAATTGGGCTTCATCAAACGATAGTCCATTCAAGATTTCCTTGTTGCGACATCATTGTGTGTAAATCTTATTAAAAACCCTATTCGAGGTGGGTACATTTCCCTTAAATTAGACATAAAAATGGATTTGGATACATTGTATTGGGGTTTTATATTTAAAATTATATCCATGATTGGTTTTGAGGAATCATTTATTAATTAGATAAAAAAATTTACTTTTGTATCTTAGTCCTTGTGAATGGATTCCCGGAGGGATACATCATTGGATCTAGTGGAGTTAGGCAAGGAGATCCTCCCTCTTAATTTATTGTTTCTATCTCCAAATATTATCATAGTAGATTATTTTTCCTCATGGGTATTAATATAAAGATGAAGGCTATTTGTTCTGGTTGGGGTTCCTCTTCTCCAACCCATATCTTTTATGATGATGATATTATCCATTTCACCTAAGGGGATATGTGAAATGTCAAAAAAATCAGAAAGTTAATCTAAATTATGAACATGTTTTTTGGAAATAGGATAGTTGGAAAAAATACTTTATTAAAATTAGTAGAAATATCATTCATGTAAAAAAATCCAAAATCATCATTAATTTAGGGATTAAGAAAGGATTTCTCTATTTTACTTATCATGGTGTTCCAATGTTCTTGGGTTGACCAAAGGCTTTTTACTTTTCTATGATTATTAGTTAGATCAAAAATCATCTCGCTACATAGAAAGAAAAATCTCATTAAATGGATGGTCATGCATGTTTGGTTCAAGTTGTTATTGTTTCTAAATTTTTTTATTCCTTTATGGTTTATAAATAGCCTAATTATTCTATCAAATCAATTAATGTGTCCATAAAATTATATATATATACAAGTGGTATTATAAAAAGAATATTGGTAATTGTGCCTTGGAACCTCTATTTCAGACCAATTGAGATAGGGGTATTGGTATAAAACATCATTGTTTGTTTAGTCATTCTCCTTAAGCATTCCATGTTTGCACGAGTGTAAATGACATCTCCAATGTTGATTCCTTCTTGAGTTCTATATTCTTTATTAAACTCAATAATGGAAACATAAAATATTTTTATTCCTCTATTTGGTCTTCTATCAAATTCACATTTTCTCTTATTGATGTTGATGCAATATGGTCTGTCTCTCTAAATTTATCTCTCATGTTTTTTAAATATAATTGTATTGGTGCTCTTATAATTGATTCTATAATCCACGATGATTCAAATTTGATCTTTATGCCTATATTAATGATCAACGTGATAATAATTATGTTGTTCCTAACCATGTTAAATATATTATCAATAATTTTTGTTTTTATTCTCTTGGTGATTTATTTATCTAGGAACCACAACCCTCTTGTACGATCACCTCAAATTTCTTCTACACTCATGAAATTACAATTATTTTCGGTTTATATTGGATTGGGATGTTTAATAGGGGGATAATTCCTCGTTCTCGGCTCACTTTTGTTTGGAGGCTGGCTCATGGAAAAGTCCCTAATGACTCAAATTTACAGGTTAGTGGAATTTCTCTTTATTCACTATATAGACACAATCCTCAGAATAGGGAGGACTTGGATCACCTATTTATGAGTTGTGAAAAAACAACCACTATCTAGAAGACCTTTATGTTATTTATGAGGTTCAAATGCAGAATTTTTTTGATGCCTGATAAATTCTTGAAGGTTAGTTCTTCTTTCCATTATCTCTTATGCTTATAATATTTTTTCCAAGTTTCTTGTACATAAAGTGTACACTTACTTTGGATGGAGAGAAACAAGGGACTTCAGGGTGGATTTTTCCTCAATCCTTATGCCTTCATTGCTCTAATTTTATCAATTCGGAAAAGTGAAATGCTTCCTCGAAAATCTTATTGTCAAAACTCGGTGCACGATTTTTCTGTTCATAGGAATATCAAGGGTAAAGGTAATTTTCATCCTCCTTTGGGTAAAATTGATTTGTTTTTCTATCCTCCATTTTTGGTTTAGATTAAAATTAATACTGATGGGTCTTCCATAGGATTTATGTGTCCTTCGGTTTATAAACTTTTTTAGTAAAATATTTGGTTATTTTGGGGGTCTCTCCTTCAGCTCTTGTGGTATTTCCTCCTCTCTTGAGGCTGAGATGCGAGGATTCATTTCTTCATTGTATCTTTCTAAGCAGAGAGGTTTGAATATGATATGTTTGGAGTGGTACTCCACTATATTTGTTCAATAAATATGAACCTCTTCTACTCATACCATTTGGAGGATAATGAATTAATGGATTGATTTCTTGGAGTTCCACCCATTTATTGAATAAATTATTACTCATGTTTTCTAGGAGGGAAATGTTATGTCAGATAGTCTTTCTAACAAAAGAGCAGATGGGGGGAACCTTTCATAGTCTGATAAAATTAATGAGGATTTCATCCATATTTTTCAATGGGATAAATATAATTTTCCCTTATTTAGACTGGTTTGACTTTTTGGTTTTTTTATTTGAGGGGCCCTATTTTATGGAAGGTGGTCATTTTATTCAAAAAAATTGAAATTAGTATTTTCCATTATTCATCAAACAATTGATCTTTTTAGAAATTTATAAATAATTTACCCTAAGATAATTTTTTGATGTTGAGTAAAAAAATTAAGTTTATTTTATCAATATAATTTTATAAGTGTCCAAAATTATTTTTTTTCTCAAAAATATTAATTTTATTTTTTCACAAAAAAAATAATGAAAATCATTATTTTATAAAAAATTATAATCAATGAATATAAATACATTACTATAAAGTTATGTATAATTTTTTAAAAAAAATTATAGTTATTAATAACTTATAATTTCTCATCTAGTTTTTAATAGTCAATACTTATAATTAGAGTAAATTGTATTTTGATAAAACTTGATGTTGTATGAAACACAAGATATAGAAAAAACATTTAATCTCTTTTTTCTTCATATTTTAGGGTGTAATATTCTAACCTTCCAAAAATGAGTTCTCCTTTAAAAAATTTCACATTAAAACAAAATAATGAGTATACCTTTTCCCCATTATATCAAGAGGTTCTCGCATAGCTTCATCAAATTGTATTTTATCCAAAAAAAATCATTGACAATGTGAGAGATACTACTTTCATTGAACTTTCTCACTATGATTTATAGTCTTCACTAGTTTTTCCCATAATAATTATCATACTTATTAGGTAAATCTTTTGATTTATGAATATGTGTTGTATCCTGGATGTATAATCTCAAGAGATATATATGAAACACATCATTGATATTAGAGAGGATTATTGTATGTTCCATTCAATAAGATACCATACAGTTACTAATAGTAATTTAAATTATAACAATATACCCTGGGCATAGTTTTCTATTATTTATATATCTCATCACATTACTTTATGTATATATTATTAGAAACACCTTGTTACCAACTCTATATTTGATATCACTTTGATGATTTTCATTATAACTTTTCTACAAACATTGTGATGCCCTTATGTGTTGTTGAGTGGTCTTTTCCTCCTCTTCTATTTGTTTAGATGGATCATGTCTTAATTTGTTTCATTTTCTAAATTCACCCCAACACATTTGAGATCTATAATTTTATCCATAGATGGATATAAAAGTATCCACATTTCTCATGTGAAGGATATAATTGTACTAAAAATAAACTAGTGGAAGGTTTTAATACCAACCATCTTTAAATTATAGAGAATCAAACCCCAAAAAATTGTTTTGGGATTCAATTTCTATCTTATATTAAGAATTTATTTTATGATAATACATAGTTCTAAAACATAGATCTGTAACGTGTCTGACAAAACACATCTCTGGAACATTGATGTAAACCATATATGGTGACAAGCTAAAATATATTGTGGTATGACCAGAAATCAAACCACTTCATTACTTTATATCATTGTAAGCTGATCAAAAGATAAAAACGTTCTAACATAAATAAAGTGTGCAAAATTTTAAAGGAGGTCAAATATAATCCATGAAAATTATTCCATATATACATTTTGGTTACTCTAATAAAAAATTCATAGGTGATGTTTTACAAAAAAATATTTAGATTAATGTTTGTAAAAAATATTTATATTTTTAACTCTCAATATAAACGTTCTACCATATTATTCACCAAGACAAAAACTCAATGGTATCTATCCTCATTCCATATCATAAAAAAATAAACATTGATATCCTTATAAATCATTGTACATCAATGATTATTAAAGAATGGAGAACAATAATCCTCCTATAACATATCCTTTATAAAATATTTTTTGAAATTACCAATTATATGGTTTCTGAACCTATTCATTACATTAAAATCATGGTTATTCTCTGGATCATTACTCACCATTTATTTCAACTCCACATCTTCCCTCTTTTCCTCTTTTATATTCACATATATAAATGGTTGAACAATCATTTCAAAAATCTAATATTTCTCCCCTTCCATCATGACTTCTTGTTCCATCATTTTAAAATATAGAACTATTGGATCTTTTGTGATCCTCATCATCGATAATATTTCTTGAACCTTTTTACTCAAAATGATAGCCACCATGTTCGATTTACCAGAGTCGAAATGTATTAAGAATCCCTAATATATAATCAACTCTAACCACATTCACTTGTTCATGTCTGAATAATTCTATGAGAATATATACTAATATAATTTTTTCACCGCATATATTATACCTTTATATGAAAATATAATTACTCTATATCATCAAGGAAAAAAATACTGAAACTATCTCTAAATCCTGATTTGGGAGGTTTTTCACATGGACCATCATTTTACATGAATAATAATCTATAACAATGTCATTATTCATTAGAATTAATCCCATCCACTTCTTTTATGAATCAATATAGATTACACACCCTTATCAATTATATGGTAATTTATGTATAATAGTTATGACTAATCTTATCTTATAGTCTATCAGATCTTCTTTATATTCAAAATTCCAAAGAATGTTGGAGAACATACACATATTATTGATTAATTCTCCATAAGTTGTCAATAATATCTATCTATACTTCACCAATACCATATTTTAGTTAGCATGGTGAGTATTTGACAACATTTATTAGACTCTCCGATTGATTAATCCACTGATATAACCTCACATGCGATTATATGACCCCAAAATGAATTCTTCCGTAGTAAATTTTTTAAAATTTTCAAACAGTTTTAACCAACTTAGGGTATTCAATAAAATTACCATGCTATCATGTTGCTCTTCTTTTATGTTTTAATAGATTATAATTTCATCTATAAATACTGCCACAAATTGATCTGGGTAATCTATAAAGACTATATTATATAAAAACCATTTTGGCAATGGATGAATTAGTAAGATGAAATGGAATCATGATATATTCATTATTTCCATACCTAATATGGAATGAAATCATTGGTATTCTCTCATACAGTACCATTAATTTTGGATATCCCTAACAAAGGTCAATCGTGTAAAAGTATTGACTTCCTCATATTTTATCAAACAGGTAAGCAATATGGGTTAGATAATACTTTTTTTCAATTGTGATATTTTATTGTTCTAAAAATAAATACAAATTTTAATTCATTCATCATTATTCTTAACATAAAGAATAGATTCACCCAAATTTGACACACATGACAGAATTAATCCCTTCCCAATGTTCTTCTAGAGTTGATTCCTTAATTCATTCAACTCATTTAGGTCCATTTTATGGGCAATCATTGAAATAGGTGAGGAACTAGTATGAGTTATTTTGAGACCTAAACATCATTATTATATGGGGCACTAGGAAATTTTTCCAAAAACAAATGAAAATTTACATTTACAATAGGAATATCATCAATGTTTAATTTCTACCCAACCATATGAGATAAATTCCCCTTTTGAATAGGAATAAAAACCAATGCAATAAATGTAATTTCAACCAGATGATCATATTTATTTTAAAATTAATAGATTATCACATGTTGGTTTATAAATAAAAATTTTATGTCACATCCATTCAATTTTAATTTGTTTTTTTATATAAAAATTAAATCCTCTCTTATGAAAACATAAATTTCAACTAGATAGAGAATAACAACATTTAGTGGAATCGCCTTCCCAAAAACAGCAATTGTGGATGAATCATAGATCTAAGATACTATAAGAATACTATTTGAGGTTTTAAAATATAATTTAACATCTAATAATATTTTTGGTATATTGAAAAAAATAGAAAATTATTATTATGTAAAAATTTGGGAGGTTGTATAGTCAAATAAGGAATTATTAGTTCTAGAGTGGAGTGTTTGTGTGCCTTTAACCATATCATAATCATACCCTGTATTATAAATTGTCATTTCATGTGATTTGAATTTTTATTGTCTTAATAGGTTTTTAACATCAATCATCATCATTTTCATTTTCATTTGAGTGCTGGTTATCATAATTCCCATAATCCATTTTTGGAATCATTAGAGAATGGGGGTTTCAATCATGTGTGTCTTCTTCTCCCCCAATGCATTAACAAACCCATTCATTTCCTTTGAATATTGTTGTGTTTTATGAACCACCCTTCCGTATTAAAATCACCTCCATGTTCTATTACAATTTTCCCCTTGATATTCAGTCCCATATATCTGGCATGTAGATGGATGTAATTTATTTCCAAAATGTGATGTATTTATGTTTTCTTGAGACTCAATATTTATTTTCCTATTAAAACTATGGGAATAGTGGGAAAATCTCATTTCCATTTCCACCAAAAGTTTTAATACAGAGATTTGATTGGGGAAAAATTTATTTTATAGATAACGCCTTTCAGAGACATAAATTTATGGAAATAAATATATTTATCAAAAATTCATTATGGTTGGAAGATAATACTGTATTCATACCTCATTAGACTTGTAGTATTGCCCACATAGATGCAACCAGATTCATCATCCTTATAATTCATCTCCATGAACTCCTTCTCTATATTTCTAGGAATAATAAAGTGAATTTATGTATTCAAAAACAATCTCTTAAACTCATCCCATTCAATAGTGTAAATTTATTCATTTTCTCTTGTATTCATCATAAGATTTTACCTTTTTGTTTTTTCATCATCCAAATGATTAATAGATAAAATTAATTTCTCATTCTCTAATTACTAAACAATATAAATTAATTTTTAGTAATGCTAACCCATTTTTGAAAAACTAGGTCATCAAAAGGACCACTAAGAGAATGTGGTTGTTCCATTATGAAGGACTCAACAGAATGCAGTTCCCTCTATTACATTATTTAATTTTCAGCATGATTCGTGGCTTCAAAAACATGTGCTAACATAACAATTTAATTTTTCATTCCTGGTCCCATAAAATTTAGCTTCTCAATGGTAAAATATTTTCATTTTCCATCAATTATAGCACAATCGTGGTACCTCTGGGTTCCATCCATTTTCTAAAATCGAAAATAAAAGTGGATGAAAAAATACTCATAGTGGAAAATCACATAATAAATAATGGTAAATCATTTATAAAATATCTTAAATCAGGACCCCTTATTTTCAATCTATGACACCGTAGGTTAAACCTTTCCCATTAATGGGAATTTATTATAAACCATTATGATGGTTTATTAAGAACATTAGAGCATACAAATCATAGCCCCTAAGAGTATCAAACATGGGGTGTAGTAAGGACGCTTATAATTACATAGTAAATGTATCGGTCTGGAATTACTTCCAGTGGACTATAATTGATAACTTTCAGGGCACTCCATGGGTGGCTACACCCCCTGGGCAGGACACACCACCATCCCTAGTGGATTCCATTTCCTCATGAAGCCCTTGGGCGGAGAGCCATGCTTCGTCCAACATTCACATGTGACAGTTCCCAAGGATCGGATACATTTCCACCTCCTTTAAATCTGATACCAACTGTAGAGACCCAAAGCTTGAAGTAAATGGACATTACATTACTATTGTTGAATACTTAATACAAAACAAAAACAGACACACAAGGATCGTAATGTTATAGTGTCTTTGGAAACTCGGAATATAATCTTCTAATCGGGGTGAAAGATCTTCAACATCTCCCATAAGATATTCCCCTTTTTTCATACCTGAAACCTTTATTTATATCCTGGGGAAATGAAAAAAAATGGGTGAGCTCAAATGCTCACTAAGGGTAAGCATAGAGAACATAAAACAATCCATAAAAATTTGAATGCAAAAACATGAACATAAAATCTAAACATCAAAATCTTGAGAAAAGACATGAATCTTGGAAGTACGTAAGGCATATATCATAAAGGAACATCCACCATGATAAAATATAATGGGAATAAAACATGTAATTGTGGAAACTATTCAGCACTTATTATGATTTCCATAGTAGCCAATGCATTGTTTCCAAGACCATCTTAGTGGACAAAGTCCCTTTCAGAATCGAGTTGACTCCTCGTTTCAGTCATGTAACACTGAACCGGATTAACTTACTGTTCCATCCATGTCTATCTCATGAGATATAAATCCTTAACCAATGCATTTGAGGGATATATAGGTACCACCCATCTCATAATGATATCATTCTTACTTGTGCGATAAAATAAACATACATCATTCATAATAACCCAATAAATAAAATGGGTTTCATAAACATCATCACATCACCACATAATCCATATAAAATAAATAGATATCATTTCATAATAAGAAAAGTGAAACCATGAAAATCACAGAGACATGATACATGAAACATACACATATGAAATAATTCCATATTAGATGAAAAATGCTTTTGATAAAACACTTGAAATGAATTCTTGAGGAAAATATTCTTTATTATTTAAAATCATTCCCTTTTCACAAAATGTCATTCAATTTTAAAAGAAAATTATTTTTTTGAAAATAGTCATGAAATCTTTTGGAGGAATCTTCATGAAAATTTGGCTTTATAAAATCGTAAAAATCTGTTTGTGCCGTATAATTTAAAAAAAACATTCTTCTCATACTTTTGCCAGAAAATTCAAAAAGTACCTCGTAATAGAATGATTTCATAAATACCATGTAGTAAAAGTCAAAAATGGGTAAAAAGGACATTAAAACTACCTGAAACCATTTTTAAGAAACATGGACATGGATGATAAAAATAACACCAGTAAATTCTTATGAATAAACATTCTTGGATAAGAACAAGATTGGAAAAGTTATCCCTTACCTTAGGTCGGATATGCTTTGTATGGATCTGAACCTCCTGTATAATTATTTAAATAATTTCATTGACTTATTACATAATCATATTCATTGTTATGATATCATATATGGTTCACTTATGACTTTATATTACCATTTCTTTTGTAAATTCCATGTTAAAGAGCGTTTTCAGTAAAATTGTTTCATATATCGTTCGTGTTTTGACTTGTAATTATTCATATGATTACATAGATCATGATTACATTATTCCATAATATAAAACATGATTTATATATTATATATATTAATAATATACATATATATAAAATATCGATAAATGGAAAGAAATACACCATTCATGGAGACGATAGGTCGTACATACGCATGAACGCTGTTTTCGTTTCCTTATTGAATTGAATGGAATTAATTATACGACATACATATATATATATATATAAATAAATCCAGTAACATTATTATGTCATATATTTCATGATTACTAATTATATATAATTTATAATCATTCATGAATGGTTAATCATTGAGAATGAATCTCATCGCGTCGTGGAGACGGTAGTCCGTATGTACGCACGAGCGATGATATCATTCCCATGATCGTGGAATTGTATTAAAGTGTATGTATAATATTTATGAATCAATATAACTTTAAAATAATCATAATAATCATTATTTACACTATTATACCCATCCTAGTAAGGTGGTGGTGGAAAATAGATTACAACATGGCGTGGAGACGGTATTCCGTACGTACGCACGCGCGGTGATTTCTTTTCCCGTAGGTTGGATAGACAGTGAAATAGGGTTGTTTCATACTTATAATAACATATCAGTATATGATTTATACTTATGTTATTACTTCATAATGAAACAACTAAAGAAGAAGAAGTATAAGAAGAAATAATGTTGACAGAATCGGTAACGTACATTAACTCCTCTTTGAAGCGCCTCTTTGAGACCACCTCTTAGGGCACTAAAATTGGTCTTTGAAGAAGGCCAGGACCCATAAGATGATTCTAGGTAAGTGGAGAAGATCATTTTTCAGGGTTTGGCCGAGCATCAGGACTCACAATTGTGTGAAGAGAAGAGGTAAGGGATGCCCTTTTATAAGGAAGGATATGGGCACCTTTGGAAAAACAAAAAAAATATATTTTATTATAAAGTCATATTCAGTTTTTAATAGATCCAAATTGATTTATTTCAAATCTAAGGTGGGGATGGGTCGAAATAATTTCATCCAATATAATTTATACAAGTTTATTCTTCTATTTTAACCTTATCATTTAGATTTAACTTTATGTTAAATAAGTTTACTTTTACCGTGTCTTCTTGTTTTCTTACACTATAAGGTTAATATACATACTATAACAAGCCAAACGAACCCCAAGTTGTTTATTATTAATATATATAACTTTATCTATGTCATGTTTCAGAACCATATATTTTTCGGAATAAAATACAAATAATAATATAATATTTGTTTTAAATAATATTTTAAGTCAATTTTGACACTATTTTGTAATGGATTTTGGTGAAACTAATAACAGAATGATTAGTTCTAAAAAAGATATTTAAATCAATACTAACATGTCATATTAATCTATAAAATTATTGGAATTCATAAAAAGTCTCAAATTACATTTATTTGAGTATTTATAACATCAATTATGTCAATATTTCACTAATGAGATAATTACTGCATCATCATTTTGTCATAAATATATTAACTGATTTAAGGTCTAAAAATTATAAAAAAATACCATTAGGTTGGAACTCGTTTTATCTTTCTAATAAATATTTATATTCGAATTTATCTTCTGTATATCCCTATATTAAATATGAATTAGTTATTAAACATTAATTTTAACTATTTTAACACTTCATTAAATAAATTAATAATAAATGTCCTAATCTAATCCATGTGGACCTAAATGGTCATATTTTATTCCTAATGTTGTTTTTTGTCGAAATATACTTATCTAATTGAATTAGGACATGTTTTAGGTAAATAATAATATCATTTTTACCCTTAATTTCTTTATTTACTTTTAATCGTGGTAAAAAAATGTAAAAAGTTACTTTTCATGAAAAATTATATTCATCTCATTGAACCACATTTTATCTAATGACATCAACTGTGTCTCTCGGATTTTTGAAATTCCATTCACAAAAGCGGTAAAATTAAGTTTTATGTAAATTTAAAAATTCTCTTAATAGGTGGGTAAAAGACGGTGAAAAGTTCAATAAAAATTTTATATATCTGAAATTATTATAAAATGAATCCAATGAATTGAATTGAACTTATATAGGTATTATGTATCAATTTTGACCTAAAATAAATTTAAAATAAAATAAATAATTATATAAATAAAAATTTGCTTTTTAAATACCAACCTAGTGTTTTCACTATTCATCAAAAATTGAAATATTTCATAAAAATACCAAAATTTCATCCTAGGCTAATTTTGATATTCCGAATCCAAAAATAAAGTGCATTTTGAATGATAAAAATTAAAAAAAAATCAAAATTTGGGTAATACTATCAATAACGGCTAGTTTTAATAATATTTTAATAGCATATCGTTGTTTAGTGAAACTCGGTATTGCGTAAGACACACGCTATCGAGGAAGGTCGTGATTGTGTGTAATGCAATCCAACTCAGGGTTGCGTGTTGTGCAAGACTCCTTTTCTGTTTTTTTATAACATAATACAACCATTTTTCATTTATACATTGAATATATATATATATATATATATATATATTTACACTCAATGTTTCATAGAATGACTATTATCAAGCGAACGTGAAATTGTGTGTAATACAATCTAAGAATAGTGTTGCGTATACTGCAAGCTAAAACGATGTTTCATATAGAAATAGATAATCATGTTGTAGCATAAAACACATGACATCAAATAAATTAAAAAGAATATTTATCATAAAATATCGGGTTGTTACATTCTACCCCCCTTAAAATGAATTTCTCTCTCTAAATTCTTTGGGGTTATAAGTCATTTACTATTCATAGAAACCCACATCGTAAAAAGAAATACTAAAACATAATTTTAAAAAGTAAAGTTTAAAATGTAACTATTACCCAAAGTAACTCATCTCTGGGTTTCCACATAAGTGAAAATATGGATATGGAAGAAAAATCTAACCATCATGTTCTGATGGAGAGTGGTAGAGAACAGGGCTATGAAAAAGCCAACAATCACAAAGCCAAAAATTTGTGATGATCTATGGTACCATCTGAATCATCGGATATAAGGGGACTAGGAAAACATTTTTGGTTTTCAATATCATTTTCCTAATGTTGATGAATTAAAGGAAATACTTACAAGATTTTGGTACAATCTCACTATTGTTCATGAATTGAACAATTTCCACTTCGTCTCTTAAAGAAATGAAGTTGAATTTGTTATTCGTGAAGCGTTAGCAGATCATGTGATATAATGGTGGGTCATTCCATATGTTTCAAACAAAAGGTTAGCAAAAGTTATAAGTCCATCTTATGGTGATATTAATAGTATATGCATCCAAAAATGGACTTATACTTTATTTATCATACCTCTTAATAAAATAAATCTACTTTCCACTAACCAGGGACTTCCTGTAGGCCAGTGGTAGGCGATAATGGCCTGGGGCACTTCGGTTGTGGGTTCTATTCCTACAGCCTTATCCGACGCGACGGGCTATCGCCCGTCCTGCAGGTTTTCGTTTTTCTAAAACTACATTACTATAACATCTCATCAATAATATCAAAAAATATCTATCCTTAAACAATACTAACTTATGTCCAACATAATCAATTCTAATCTTTAGGCTTATCTAAAATATTTCGGTCTAAGCACATAGTATAAAGAAAACAATTACCTGAAAGGTTATCTACCAAGAATGTCAATACAAGAATTTATCTCACATATATCATAAGATATATATTGTTGGTTGCATTCAAAACACATGAATACCTTACCATAGAACCATAGTGAAAACATGAATACTGTCAGAAGATAACTCTTTCCACATATCGAAATCCAAAAAAACATTTATACTCAAACAATGATATCACTTTGTCATTATATAATTCATGAGCTCATTAATACTATCAAACATTTCATTATCTCCTTAACACTTCATTATGATCATATTAAGTGATTTCCAAAAATATATGAATAACAATTCATGGTTAATGGTACCATTCATCATACAATTTCAAAACATAAGGAAAGAAAACATTGTAACAATCCATAGATGTCTCTTTATTCTATAGTACCATGAGATTAATTATACAACATTACTCCTGAAAAACATGTAGTCATTCCACTGCCATCTTAAACCACTAACTGAGCTTCATCATTTCTTTCATCTCATATTTCATTTGTAGTATCTTCATCATCATCCACATAAATACTACTCATACGACTATACGGATTCTCTTCATGAGACTTTCCCTTAGGGCATTGGTTTTCATAATGCCCGTTCATTCCACATTTAAAACATCTAATCATTGTTGATGTCGTAGGAATTCCATTATCCTTGTCCATGGTGTTAACTAATCCTATTCCTTTTCACTTACTTTCATTATGTCATTCTTTTCAACACCCAAAGCATCTTCTAGTTCCTTTGAAACAATCTCCATGATGCCTCTTCCCACATGATTTACATGAGGGGAATTGAACTTTCATTCCTCTATGGTCATCATGAAACTCCATCGTTCTCTTATTATCTTAGTCAGGAAACATACCAAAGTTTAGATTATTGATCTTATTATGAGATTTCTGATTAGGCATAATAACTATATGTGGACCTCCAGATCCAATTTAAGTTGGTTTCTTATGAATAATATCATTCCAATGTCCATTTTATCCTCCATTGTCATGAATCTTCCTATTTCCAGCCATTTTCTAAAACCCAAAAATAATAGTGTGAGAGGAAAAAATCATGCTCGGGAAAACAACATACTAAAGGGGGAGTACCCTCAATATCTAACATCTTAGGTTAAATTTTAAGATCATTACCGTAGTTCTAGGACTATATCCTATACGTATACACATCCATAGGGACATCCCTAGACATACCATAGAAACATCCTTAGAGATCTCACTAACGTTTTCTTCTCCTTGTGTCCATAGGTTGACTAAACCTTTCCTCTGATACCAACTGTAATGGTCTGGAATTACTTCCAGTGGACTATAATTGATACCTATTAGGGCACTCCATGGGTGGCTACACCCCCTGGGCAGGACACACCACCATCCCCAGTGGCATCCATTTTCTCATGAAGCCCTTGGGCGGAGAGACATGCTTTGTCCAACGCTCACATGTGAGAGTTCCCCAGGATTAGATACATTCCTACCTCCATTTCCTATAATACCAACAGTAGAGGCCCGATTCATTATGTACATGGACTTTACATTACATTTTCGGAATACCTAATACATACCAAAAACAGACACACAAGGACCGTAATAGTTTAGTTTCTTTGGAAACTCGGAATATAATCTTCTAATCATGGTGAAACATCTTCAACATCTCCCATAAGATCTTCCCCTTTTTTTACCTAAAACCTTTATTTATATCCTGGGGAAAATAAAACATAAAAGGGGTGAGCACAAATGCTCAGTAAGGGTATGTATAGAGAACATAAAACAATCCATAAACATTTGAATGCAAAAACTTGAACATAAAATATAAACATCAAAATCTTGAGAAAAGACATGAATCTTGAAAGTACGTAAGGCATATATCATAATGGAACATCAACCATGATAAAATATAATGGGAATAAAACATGTAATTGTGGAAACCATTCAGCAATTGTTATGATTTCCATAGTAGCCAAGGCATTGGTGCGAAGACCATCTTAGTGGACAAAGTCCCTTTCTGAATCGAGTTCACTCATCGTTCCAGTCCTGTAACACTGAACCGGATTAACTTACTATTCCAGCCATGTCTATCTCATGAGATATAAATCATAACCCAATTAATTAGAGTGAGATACAGGTCTCACCCATCTCATAATGAAATCATTCATACTTGTGCCACAAAATAAACATACATCATTCATAATAAACCAATAAATAAAATGTGTTCCATAAACATCATCCCATCATCACATAATCCATATAAAAGAAATGGATATCATTTTATAATAAGAAAATCGAAACCATGTAAATCATAGAAACATGATACGTGAAACATAAACATATGAAATAATGCCATCTTAGATGAAAAATGTTTTTGACAAAACACATTAAATGAATTATTGAGGAAAATATCCATTCTTCTTCAAAATCATTCTATTTTCAAAAAAATTCATGAAATTTTAAAATAAAATGATTTTTTTTGAAAATAGTCATGAAATAGTTTGGAGGAAGATTCATGAAACTAAGGCTTTATAAAACGGTAAAAATCCGTGTGTGCCGTATAATTTAAAAAAACATTCTAATCATACTTTTGCCGGAAAAGTCACAAAGTACCTTATAAAAGAATGATTCCATAAATACCATGTATTAAAAGTAAAAAATGGGTAAAAGGACATTAAAAATACATGATACCATTTTTAGGAAACATGGACATGGATGAGAACAATAACCCCCAGTAAATTCTTACGAATAAACAATATCAGATTAGAACGAGATTGGAAAAGTTATCCCGTACCTTAGGTCCGGTATGCTTCATATGGATCTGAACCTCCTGTATAATGATTTAAATAATGACATTGACTTATTAAAGAAACATATTCATTGTTATGATGTCATATATGGTTCACTTATGACTTTATATTACCAGTTCTTTTGTGAATTCCATGTTAAAGAGCATTTTCAGTAAAATCGTTTCATATGTCATCCGTGTTTTGACTTATAATTATTCATATGATTACTTAGATCATGATTAAATAATTCCATAATATAAAACTTGATTTATATATAATATAAATTCAGAATATACATATATATAACAGATCAATAAATGGAAAGAAATACACCGTTCACGGATACAGTAGGTCGTACGTATGCATGAACGCTGTTTTCGTTTCCTTATTGAATTTAATGGAATTAAATATATGACATACATATATATATATGCATAAATATAGTATCATTATTATGTCATATATATCATGATTACTTATTATATATACTTTATAATCATTCATGAATGGTTAATCATTGAGAATGAATCTTATCGTGTCGTGGAGACGGTAGTCCGTACGTACGCGCGAGCGATGATATCATTCCCATGATCATGGAATTGTATTGAAGTGTATGTATAGTATTTCAGAATCAATATAACTTTACAATAATCATAATAATAATTATTTACACCATTATACCCATCCAAGCATGGTGGTGGTGGAAAATAGATTACACCACGGCGTGGAGACGGTATTTCGTACGTACACACGCGCGGTGATTTCATTTTCCATAGGATGGATAAGTGGTGAAATATGGTTGTTTGATACTTAAAATAACATATCAGTATATCAGTGACACTGATGTTATTACTTCATAACGAAACAACTAAAGAAGCAGAAGTAGAAGAAGAAATAAAGTTGAAAGAATTGGTAACAAACATTACCACTTCGTTGAAGCGCCTCTTTGAGACCTCCTCTTAGGGAACTAAAATTGGACTTTGAAGAAGACCAAGACCCATAGGATGTTTCTATGGAAGTGGAGAAGATAATTTTTCAGGGTTTGGCCTAGAATCAAGGCTTAAAATGGTGTGATGAGAAGAGGTAAGGGGAGCCCTTTTATAAGGGAGGGAGGGGCACCTTTGGAAAAACCAAAAATATTATTTTATAATAAAGTCATATTCTGTTATTAATATCTCCAAATTGGTTTATTTCGAAGCTAAGGTGGGGATGGGTTGAAATAATCTCATACAATATAATTTATAAATGTTTAGGTTTCTATTTTAACCTTATCATTTAGATTTAACTTTATGTTAAATAAGTTTACTTTTACTGTGTCTTCTAGTTTTCTTACACTACAAGGTTAATAAACATACTATAACAAGACAAACAAACACCAAGTTGTTTATTATTATGATATAAAACCTTATCTAATTCATTTGACTGAACCATAGATTTTTAGGAATAAAATAACATTTAATAATATAATATTTTTTTTAAACAATATTTTATGTCAATTTTGACACTATTTGTTAATGGATTTTTGTGAAAATCATAAAAGAATTATTAGTTTGAAAAAAGTTAATTAAATCAATAATAACATGTCATATTAAACGATAAAATTATTGGATTTCATTTAAAGTCGCAAATTACATTTATTTGAGTATTTATAACATAAATTATGTCAACATTTCATTAATGAGATAATTATTTCATCATCATTGTGTCAAAAATAAATTAAATTATTTAATGTATAAAAATTATAAATAAAATACCATTAGGTAGGAAATATGTTTTTATTTACAATGAATATTTATAGTCGAATTTATCTTCTGTATGACCCTATATTAAAAATAAATTATTTATTAATCTTTAATTTTAATTATTTTAACCCTTCTTTAAATAAATTAATAATAAATGTCCTATTCTAATCCAAGTGGACCTAAATGGTCATATATTATTCCTAAGGTTGTTTTTGGACGAACTATATTTATCCAATAGAATTAGGACATGTGTTAGGGAAATAATATTATCATTTTTACCCTTAATTACCATGTTTACTTTTAACCGTGGTAAAAAAGTAAAAAGTTACACTTCACGATAAATTATTTTCATCTCATTGAACAAAATTTTACCTACTAACATCAACTGAGTCTCTCGGATTTTTGAAATTAAATTCACAAAAGTGGAAAATTAACTTTTATGTAAATTTGGAAATTCTCCGAGGAGGTGGGTAAAAGACGATGAAAAGTTCAATAAAAATTTTATATATCTAAAATTATTATAAAATCACTCCAATTAATTGCATTAAACTTATATAGGAATTATGAATCAATTTTGACCTAAAATAAATTTAAATAAAATAAATAATTATTAAAATAAAAAGTCGGTTTTTAAATAGTAACCTAGTGTTTTCACTATTCATCAAAAATCGAATGTTTTCAGAAAAATACCAAAATTTCACCCTAGGCTAATTTCGATATTCCGAATCCAAATATAAAGTACATTTTGAAGGATAAAATTTAAAAAAATTCAAAAAGTGGTTATTACTATCCTTAACGGCTAGTTTTAATAATATTTTAATAGCATATCCTTGTTTAGTGAAACTCGGTATTGCGTACGACACACGCTATCGAGGAAGGTCGCGATTGCGTGTAGTGCAAGCAATGTCAGGGTTGCGTGTTATTCAAGACTCCTTTGTCTGTTTGTTATAACATAATCCTTCCATTTATCATTTATACATTGAATATATATATATATATATATATATATATATATTTACACTCAATGTTGCATAAAATGATTATTATCAAACGAACTTGAAATTGTGTGTAACACAATCTAAGAATAGTGTTGCGTATACTGCAAGCTAATAAGGTGTTTCATATAGCACAAGATAATCTTGTTTTATCATAAAACACATGACATAAAATAAATTAAAAATAATTCTTATCATAAAATATCTGGTTGTTACAGGAGATGCTTGAACCAATATCAATTTTTTCTTTTTGGGGTTTTTAGCCTTTGATACAACTGTTCTAAATAAAATACACCTATTGTATCTAGACATGGATGTAATTTCTTGGAAACCACTCTCTCTATCATTCACTAAAATAGACATACATATTTCTATACATTGACTTAACATTATACATATCATAAAAAATATCCTTATAGATCTCACTAAATATTTATCAACCTATCTTTGATAGTCTAGATAAATAATTTGACACAAAATTTTCATTCATATATATTATATATTATTATATAAATATTAAATACATTAAATAAATAAACAGACAAGGATCGTAATGGTTTAGTGTATTTGGAGACTAGTTACAAAATATTCTTATTTCAAGAATGATCTTATACAAATACCATAATATTTTTATATTTGGAACTCTTTATTAACATACAATACATAATTCATTCGGTATAATCTAGGGAAATAAATTATAATAAATGATGTGTATATATTCTTTATATAGGTAAAAATATAATATATAAATCAATGATCATATGCAAGAATAAGATAAGAATATGGGAATGAGAATATGAATAAAACATTACCTATTTATACTCGATCTATCATGGGTTATAATCATGGTACAATGAATAAAATATCATCATTTAAAAGGAAATAAATCATAATGGTGATAAATAATAATAAATGAATCATAAACATTAAATTCATGTCATATATGTGAGGATCCATCATAAGTATAAAAATAATTTCATAGGTTAGGGTAAACAACAGACTCTATCAAATCGTAACTGATTAATAATTAAAAACTATTTATATTTCAAAATTGATCATGAATCGGAACCTATTTCCATTAGTGTATCCATCAGATTATCCTACTTTCCATAGAAGATCTATCACATCATCTTATTTCCCATCATTATCATATAAGATAAAACTATTTACCCAATTAATTGGATAGATATATAGGTCCCACCCATTGCCTAATCCATTCATTCGTGTTCCAAAAGATTAAAAAAATCATCATATCATAATCCATATATAATGAAATTGGATTCATAAACATTTCATCATGAAATAACTCAAGGAAAATAAATGGTTATCATAAATATTACATTAATTCATTTTATTTCTACACATGTAAATGTTTTGGGTTTTAGAAACAAATATTCATGACAATCACAAACATAAAATTTTTAATGGACAAATAATTATTTTACCATTTTATCATATCTATAATGACCCAAGATTAACATACATGTATATTAAATTATTTTATATTAATATTCATTATATTTCAAAAGTATATGTCCATGGACCATAATAGTTTAGTGTCTTTGGAAACCTGAAAAAATAAAATTGAACCTTGGAGAATGATCTTCAAAATCCCATTTAAAGATATCCCCATTTAGTACTCCTACAAAAAAACATTGTTCATACATAAGTAAAGATAACATAAGAAAGGGATGAGATCAGTATATCAATAAGGGTATAAAATTGTGATATTTACTAATTATTTTCAAATAAAGGTATGATAACAGGATCTTTTCATTTTATGATCATACCATTCATATCGATGAACATAATGAATATTAATGGAATAAAAAGTAATCTCTTGTGATTTTGAACAGGTTTAAAATACAATTTATCTAAAATTTTCATTTAATGACCAATTTTGTTTTAAAACCATTCTTTAGGGATATATTTTTACGATTTGGGTTCATTTTAAGTGTTGATATAGGGCTGGAGTAACGGATCTCGGAGTTTTCTAGGTCACTCACTGGGTTTTAGTAGAACCGAACCCAAAAAATAAATTTTAGGAAGGTAGGAAGATGTGTTTTCACAAGCTGTGTAATGTTATTTAAACCGTGTGTGTCAACCATACATGATACTCTAGGTATCTGATAGCGGGTTCATGGTATACACATGGTTTTTCAGACCGTGCGAGTTAAACTATGTGATATACACAGTTTTGAGGTTTTGGTTAATTTATTTTATTTAAAATCATTGTTGAATTGAATTTAATTATATGAACTATTGCAGTTTTAATTTAACTAACTGAAATTTTATATAATTAATTAATATGACATTGAAATGGAAAAGAAATTTCACTAAATTGAAATAAAAAAATAAAATTTATTTCAAATGATGATAAATTTTAGTCATTATTTAATCAGATTGGGAAGTGTAGAATATAATTAAATGATTAGTAAATTAGGAGTTGGGGGTTATCTTAGTATGAAAATAATAAATAATAGAATTTTAATGATGTCTAAATATGGATTTGTGGTTTCAATTAATTATATTCAAGGTAAATAGGAATTTGATTAATTAATGTGATGTGGATGTTTTATTTAATTAAATTCATTTTTATGATGAATTTAATTAGTCACAATAAAATGCGTTTATTATTTAATTAAATTGTGGTTGAGATGATTTAATTAAATAATATTTATGTGTTTGAGTTTTTAATTTAATTTAATTGTGTTTAAAGAATTTAATTAAATAACATGAAATAGAGATACTATTTAATTAAATTAATTAGGAATAAATTTAATAAATTTATAATTAATGGGGTTTTAGTGTTTTTTTATTAAATTATGTATAGATAATTGAATTAAATACTAATGTGTTGGAATTTCATTAATTAAATTCGATTGGAAATTGATTTAACTAAATGATGTCTTAAATGTAGTGATGGTTTATTATATAATTAAATTCAAGGTTAATATTAATTTATTTATTTGATGAAAAGTGTGGGATTATTTAATTAAATTGTATTGAGAGAATTTAATTAAATAAGAAAGAGTTGGGGATTTTATTCAATTAAATTCATTGGAGAAGAATTTAATTAAATGGAGTATAATTAGGGATTTAGGTTTTATCAAAGATGTGTCATATTATTAAGTAGAACTAATAAGATTTTAGTTATTATTATTATTATTATTATTATTATAATACTAATTCTTTTGAATAAATAAAAATTCAATTTATTGTTAGTGAAAATAAGAGGGAGAGGAGTGAAACATATATGAGGCGCGAACCATCCCCCTCTCGGCTCTCCCAGGGTGGAACATCACCCATCTCTCCTTGATCCCTCTCTGCGCATCGGTTTATCCGTCTCTATTCACAAAAGGTGTCTTTCTAATCGAGGAATGTCTGTCTCTGCATGTTTCATTATTCACATCTGTGGTCTTGGCTCTCCTTCACCCAGTGTTTGTTATGCTAAATCTATAATGTCTAGTTTTGATTCGGTTTCTTCGTTTCATCTGATTCTATGTGGTCTGGATGATGTCTCGGGACCCATTGGTCCATATTCTGATGACCTTTGTTGAAGGCGAAGTGACTCAACATGATTCAGTTCACCACCATCATATCTAGGATAAGCTATATACCCGATAAATGGTTCACAACCATTGAAATATGTGATTATGGTGTAATTGGATTGTGGTTGATTGTTTTGGAGTGTGTTGGTCCACACCACAATAATTTTTACTCCCAGTTGTTGATGTTAGGTGTCACAGTCAATTCTATGTATGTAAAAGCATTAATATAGAAGTGTGTAACGACCCAAAATTTTGAATAGATCTTGTTTCCTATTTTGTGTGTTATTTTATTTTAGTTTCAACAAAAATATTTCATTGGATAACAGGAGTATAACTAAAATGAGACTATTGTGTTTTTGACTATTTTATGTCCATTGGTCAATATGACCGCTAGAAACTAAACATTTTTATTTTTGTCTCTAAATACAAGTGATCTTGGTTAATTAATATAGAAGGATGATTTGACGGCCTCACCCAGTAGACTTGGACCGATCGAAGCCCATCTAACAGAACTTGGGAAGAAGGTAGCACCACTGGGCTTTGCTCTGGACCAAACCCAAGACGAACTTCATCGTGTGAAGCTATAACGGAATCACCATTGCGATAAGTTCAAACAGATAGAAATTACTACTCGTGCGATATTGGCCGAGCCTCCCTCGGATTCTCTCACCTTATAACTCCTTGCACTTAGGTCCTATGCTGGTGTTATAAGGGGCTATGTATGGAGACCGTAACTTCCTTGTGTAATCCTTTGTTTTAAATAAAAAATTGGGATTTATTCTTATGATGAAGTTTATGAATTTTCAAATGACCGGATAAATAATGTATGCATATTTTGGATGAATTTTAAAAAAGGGATATTTTAAAAATGATTATGTAAACCTTAAATAATTAAAAATGTGTAATAATATTCGAAAAATGGTCTTCTACAATTATGTTCAGTACAAAATTTAGAGTCTAATAAGATCAACTTGATTTTTGATAAATAGTAAATTATGAATAGTGATTTTATGCTTAGGATTAGTAATGTGACCAAATGGATTAGTAATTTCACTCAAAGAAAGTTTTAATTTAATTTAGACACCTAGATTAAGTACTGTGATTCAATAAAACAGGTAAATTACGGTTTCATAAATTATTATTCAAGTATTAGTTTTTTCGGTTGAATAGTTTTTTTAATTAAAAATTTAATTAAAAATATTTAGAAAATTCTTTTTATAATATGGATTTCAATTTTGAACTCAGAGCATCAATATTATTTTAAGGTAATTTTAGGAGATTTTTCTGAATAAATGAATTTTCGGTGAATAGTGTATTTATTTAAAAATTAAATTAAAATTATTTAGAAAATTATTTTTATAAAATGGAGTTCATTTTTTAAATCAGAGAATCAATATTTGGTTAAGGTGAAATTTTGGGATTTTTCTATGAAAGTTGAATTTTCGATAAATAGTGAAAACACAGTTTTTATGTTATGGGTGTTTAATGACATAATTAAATGATGTATTAAGTATGTAATAATTATGGTCGAATTTTGAATATTAATATAAGGTATGAGGTTTCCCAAGTGTCCAATACCATAGGCAAATACCATGGGCAAGCCCATGGTTTTTCCAAAACCACTAATGAGGTATCCCTTGGCAATTAATGCCTTGTCCCCTCATTTTCCCTATAAATATCATGCCATCCTCTCATCCTTTCGACTCCAAAATCATCCTCAACGATGTTCTGGTCTCCTTACCTCCCAAGGAGTCCTCCCAAGGTGCCCCCACGCCCTCAAGTTCCCAACCTTTGTGTTTTAAGAGTTATGTTTAAGGTAAGGGATCCGACCACTCTCTTTGTTTTCAAGTAATCTCTTTTATGTCATTCCTTTTATGCTAAATGTTCTTATGTTGGATTATGTTCTTTTATTTTCATCATACTACCCTATTCATGTTCACATTATGGGATACCCCCTCTTTATTTTATCAATTCGTTTTAAGAAAGCTTAGGTGACGCCGTAAGGCGGCCTAATTTTTAAGGGATTCTTTCACCCTTCTCTTTTTCAAAGTTCTAATTTCATGTCAAGTCTCTCAAGTTCCTTTTTGATTATGTTTGGGTATTATCTCTGTATCTATCATACTGAACTCTTATGTTCTAATTATTAGAGACCCTATTTTATCTTTTCAAATAATTTTTTTTGATGTTTATGGAACGCTTTTAGGCTGCCGAACTTTCATAAGAGAAAACTAATTTTTGTCTTCCTTCCATGTTTTTCATTTCAATTGGTATGACCTTAAAATTTCATTACCATGTTCATATATGCTTCTTATTCTGTCCCTATACTGTTTTATGGGTCATTTATGAATATTTTACCCATGTCCCCTCTCTTATCAATGTTTTCTAAAAAACTGAAACCTAGCTGTTATGCTGCAGAATTTTCGTCTCAAAATGCTTCTCTCTTTCCTCAAAATTATTGTATGTTATAAATTGAATACTCAAAGCTCTTATTTATACAGGGGTATTCACATATATATCCAAATGTTCTATTTTAACTTATGGGATTTACAAATGTGGGACCCGCTCTCCCCTTCCGTGGTATTAAAGCGGCATAAAGATCATGTCTTTAAAGCAGCTATTTTTAACGTTATGATTATGAAATAAAACCTATTTATTTTATGCTATATGGGTTATTTATGAAATTTTTGATGATGATATATGTGGATAACATGATAATAAAGGCAAATTTATTTGTGCTCCCTAATAGCGCTCCAATTAATTGGGTAATGATATAACCCCTAGAGATTACAATTTTCACGGTAAATTGGTGAATAAACTTGGTAATTTTCAAATGACACCTTGGGGATGGACCTTGGTGATATCTTCATGATTTTCTATGTTAAATGATGTAGCCAACTCTTAATGTTATGAAAAATATTATTTTTATTATGATATTCTACATGATTTCTTTCTCATGCCTTAAAGTTATTTTCATGACTTTATAGATGTATCTCAAGTTCACATGTTAAATGTTTCCCTTGTTTCCCTTACTGGGTCTTCTACTCACCTTTTCTTTTGATGTATGTCCCCAGGTTATGAGATGCAGTAATGAACCTAGGATGATCATAAGGAGAAGACTTTCAAGTGTTTAAGAAGAATGTTTTTTTCATGTATTGAGTTCCTGGTTTCCAAGACACTAAACCTTAAAGATCCTCGGTTTTGAATAATGTAATTAATGTTTATGTGACAAAAGGGAAGGATGCCATAGTTGGCATCAAATTATGGTTTAGTTATTTTTGGAAATTAGGATATGAAAACATTAAGAATAACCCTATAGAAAATTTTAATTATAGGAAATATTCCTGGTATTTTGGTGAGTATTGAGTAAGGGGTTTCCATGAAAATACATCCCTGTCTGGATACGAGCAGGTAGAGGTGGCTCTGGAACATATGTACATAGGGGTAAAACCTAAAAACACTGCTTTGAGAAAGACTCGAATGGGAACTGGTACACAAAAATGGTCCTTGATGCACTCTTGGTTACGCCACTCCTAGGGGATATTCTATGGTAAAGTCATAAGCTTAGTATGAACCATTATTAAAGGAACAATGATAAAATAAAAGAAATATTCACCTAAGAATATATGATCATGGATATCCTAAATTGGAACCTAGGGGATCACAAGTTAGGGTATACTTTTCTTCTACAAGTTTATCTTTTTATGCTTAAGTTTCCTTTTCATGATTATTGGCTAAGTATTTAATCCCCCTAAGTATACGTTCTTTTCTTAGTTAATAGAGGGAAATGGAAGAGCATGTCCCAACAACCAATGTGATAGAAAATGTGACGATTTACATATTAATGTGACAGAGATGATTAGATATCAAGTTGAACATATTGTGATTATTCCAAACAAGCTATCAAAAATCACAATAAATAATTTTTACCTAGTTGAATGCCCAAATTCATCAAGGAATAAGAAGACAAAGTCTCGAGGATGTTCATGTGATAATGTTGATAAGGGAAAGAAGACCCAATTTATTTTTTTCAAAAAGTGTGGGAAGAGGCACCTAAGAGAATCTCACAAATGAACCAGGAGATGTTTTGATTGTGGGAAGATAGGGCATAATGTATCCAATTGCTTTAAAAAAATGGATAATGTGATGAATGTTGATAAGGTTTGATCTAATGTACCTTATACATTTTATTGTCATAAATGTGGAGAATTTAGACATTATCCAAGGCAATGATCTCTTGGAATGGGTGAGAAGGATGATGAGCATCAATAATCTTAGAGGGTAAGGGAACAATGCAAGTCCTATGCTGAGATGGATCATGATGACTGAAGTACATGTAACTTCTTCGTAATAATAGTCCCTGTCATGTTGTATTTTAGTTTGTGCTCTATGAGAATATCTTTTATGTTTTCTAAGATCATAACGTCACTACCTAAGATGATTTTATATCATTAAGAAAGACATTTATTGTTATGTACCACATGTTTATGTAGTGAAGCTGATCTTCTTATAAAAGGGTGATTAGGGGATTAAAAGATGATTATTATTTTGGAAGACGTTCACTATTTTGGGAACCCTATTTGATCAAGGTAAATAGATTACTACGGTATTTTATTTTAGGAGTAATGTTTGACCTATATTTTAAAGAATCGATGAATTTAAGGTGAACTTATGGTATTATAGGTTACTTATGGAAAGGATTGTCCTATCTTGGGAAAATGTGTTTAGGTTATTTACTTTTGTTATAAGGTGATAGGATTGGTTGATGTTGTGTGGAGATGAATGATAATGTTTATTTTGGAAGACTATGTTATCAAGTCCTTCTTGTATTTGGGTTTCAATCTTAGTTTGGGTTATTTTGAGGAATTTTAAGGACAGTTATTTACTGAATGGTCTATGATGAACTCTGGGTAGTACTGTGGAACTTTGATGATTTAAAAGTAGTTTCCCTTCCTATGGGATTCTTTCTTTTTGAAGAGTTGTTTTACCTTACCCTTTCTGTTATTGGGAAAATTTTTATAGATAGAAGAAATAGATAGTTAATCTTTTGTGGATCATGTGATTCTCTATAAGATGATTCGTGGGCTTTTAATGAGACCAAGTGTTTTTGAATTCTCATTGTTTAGAGAAAAGATTAGTTTTGGTAGAGACTTATTAAAAGATTAAACTCTACTTAAAGGTAGGTATATTTTCTTATTTTTTTCTTCTATGTAGTAAATGAATTCCTCAAAATTATGAAAAGGAACGTAAAACAAAAAATTTGTTGGTTTATGTTTCCTACTTGGTAATCAAAGATAGTTTACAAAAATCATAAGTTTGGGATTTTCTTATTGTTAACTTTCTCTTAATAATGTTTTCTATAACTCTCCCTCAGAACATTACACTTTGTTTTCACCTCCATGTCCATGTTTTCATACATGAAATCCTAGTGTGGGTTAACTCGGGTGACCTTTGTACTTCCCTTTATTTCTTCTAAATTAATAGTTTTACTGGCTCCTTTTCCGATGTGGGACTTTCAATGAAATTTCATAACCCAATTTTAAAAATTGTGAGGACCCAATTTCTTAAGGGGGGAAGATTGTAATGACCCGAAATTTTGAATAAATCTTGTTTCCCAATTTTGTGTGTTAATTTATTTTATTTTCAATAGAAAATTTTTATTGGATAACATGAGTATAATTAAAATGAGACGGTTGGTTTTTTGACTGTTATATGACCATTGGTCAATATAACCACTAGAAACAAAACATTTCGATTTTTGTCTCTAAATACAAGTGATCTTGGTTAATTAATATAGAAAGAAGATTTGATGGCCTCACCCAGTAGTCTTCGACCGATAGAAGCCCATATAACAGAACATGGGAAGGAGGTAGTACCACTGGGATTTGCTTTGGACCAAACCCAAGATGAACATCATCATGTGAAGCTAGAATGGAATCGCCTTCACGAGAAGTTCAAACTGATAGAAATTACTACTCGTGCAATGTTTGCCGAGAATCCCTCGGATTCTCTCACCTTAGCAAACCATACACTTAGGTCATATGCTGGTGTGATAAGGGGCTATGTAAGGAGACCGTAACTGCCTTGTGTAATCCTTTTTTTAAATAAAAAATTTGGATTTCTACTTATGATGAAGTTTATGAATTTTCAAATGACCGGATAAATAGAGTATGCATATTTTTGATTAATTTTAGACAAATGATAATTTAAAAATGTGTATGTAAACTTTAAATAATTAAAAAAGTGTAATAATATTCAAAAAACGGTCTTCTACAATTATGTCCAGTACGAAATTTAGTGTCTAATAAGATCAACATCATTTTTTATGATTAGTAAATTATGAATAGTGATTTTATTCTTAGGATTAGTAATGTGACCAAATGGATTAGTAATTTCTCTCAAATAAAGTTTCAATATAATTTGGACACCTAGATTAAGTAATGTGATTCAATAAAACGGGTAAATAACAGTTTCATAAATTATTATTCTAGTATTAATTTTTTTAGGTGAATAGTGTTTTTAATTAAAATTTTAATTAAAAATATTTAGAAAATTATTTTTACAAAATGGATTTCATTTTTGAACTCAGAGCATCGATATAAATTTAAGGTAATTTTTGGGGATTTTTCTGAAAAAAATGAATTTTCGGTGAATAGTGTATTTATTTAAAAATTAAATTAAAAATATTTAAAAAATTATTTCTATAAATTGGAGTTCATTTTTGAAATTGGAGCACCAATATTTGGTTAAGGTGAAATTTTGGGATTTTTCTGAGAAAGTTGAATTTTCGATAAATAGTGAAAATACAGTTTTTAGGTTACAGGTGGTTAATGACATCATTAAATGATGTATTAAGTATGTAATCAATATGGTCGACTTATTATTAGTAACATAATGTATGAGGTGTCCCAGGTGGCCAATACCATTGGAAAATACCATGGGCAAGCCCATGGTTTTGCCAAAACCACTAATGAGGTGTCCCTTGCCCATTAATGCCTTGTCCCCTCACATTCCCTATAAATACCAATCCATCATCTCTCCTTTCTACTGAAAATCCATACTCAACAAAGTTATGGTCTCCTTACCTACCATGGATTCCTCCCATGGTGCCCCGAAGCCCTCAAGGTCCCAACCAATGAGTTTTAAGAGTTACGTTTAAGGTAAGGGATCCGACCTCTCTCTTTCTTTTCAAGTAATCTCTTTTATGTAATTTCTTTTATGCTACATGTTCTTATGTTGGAGGATGTTCTTTTCTATTCATCATACTGCCCTTTTTATGTCTACATGATGGGATACCTTCTCTTTCCCTCATCAATTCTTTTTAGGAAAGCTTAAGTGACGCCGTTAGGCTGCCGAATTTTTAAGGGATTCTTTCACCATTCTCTTTTTCAAAGTTCTACTTTCATGTAAAGTCTTTCAAGTTCCTTTTTAATTATTCTGGGGTATGATCTCTATATCTATCATACTGAACTATTATGTTCACATGATGAGAGACCCTATTTTATCTTTTCGAAACATTTTTGTTGAAGTTTATGTAACGTCGTTAGGATGCCGAACTTTCATAAGAGAAATCTAATTTTTGTCTTCCTTCCATGTTTTTAATTTCAAATGGTATGCCCTTGAAATTTCATTAACATGTTCATATATCCTTCTTATTCTATCCCTATACTGTTTTATGGGTCATTTATTAATGTTTGACCCATGTCCCCTCTCTTTTCAATGTTTTCTAAAAACCTGAAACATATCCGTTATGCTGCAGAATTTTCGTCTCAAAATGCCTCTCTCTTTTCTCAGAATTATTTTATGTTATAAAGTGAATACTCAAAGCTCTTATTTATACAGAGGTATTCACATATATATCAAAATGTTCTATTTTAAATTTTGGTATTTACATACGTGAGACCCACTCTCCCCTTCCGTGGGTTTAAAGTGACGAAAAGATCATGTCTTTAAAGCAGTTTTTTTAACATTATGATTATGAAATGAAACCCATTTATTTTATGGTATATGGGTTATTTATGAAGTTATTGATTATGGGTGTTCCCTGATAGCTCTACAATGCATTGGTTAATTATGTAACCACTACAGATTACAAATTTCACGATATATTGGATCATAACCATGGTAATTTCCAAATGACACCTTGGGGATGAACCTTGGTGATATATTCATGATTGTCTATGTTAAATGATGTAGCCACACATTAAAGTTATGAAAAATTTTATTTTTATTATGATATTCCACATGATTTCTTTCTCATGCCTTAAAGTTCTTTTCATGACTTTATTGATGTATCTCAAGTTCACATGTTAAATGTTTCCCTTGTTTCCCTTACTGGGCCTTCTGCTCACCCTTTCTTTTGATGTATGTCCCTAGGTTATGAGATGCAGCAATGAACCTAGGATGAACATAATGAGAAGCCTTTAAAGTGTTTAAGAGGAATGTTTTTTTTGTTTCATGTATTATGTTCCTGGTTTCCAAGACACTAATCCTTAATGATCCTCATTTTTTTATAATGTAATGAAAGTTTATGTGAAAAAAGGGAGGGATGCCATAAAGTATGTATGTGATATCATGTAATAGTTTGAGTTAGGATGCTTTCTCTTAGCCTAATTTATTGTGGTAGGGTTCTAAAAATTTCATAATTAATAAAATGAGGCCTTTTTGATTTATTTATTTTGAAAATTTTGACTAAAAAGTTGGATTAAATTGTTTATTTTGTGAATGAGATATTAATTTGGTTAATTCGAGATAATTAATTATGAATTAAATAGGTTATTATAGAAGATAATTAATTGTTAATTATTTATGAGATATATATTTGGTTATGTTGAAATAATTTTGTAATGCCCTGACCCTAGTTACCCAGATTCTATGCATTATTTTAATACATTGGTATGATTACAAGGAATCAAGTCCCGAAACACCAATTAGTTTAGTAGTCATGGAAAATAGATTACATACATGAATGTTACATTACACATAAAAAAAACATAACATAAATTACCTTTTTATAATGCCATTAGTATCCTATCTTAAAACTTCTTATCAATAATAAAAAATTTCTTGGAATCCTTGGAAAATGAAACATAAGAAAGGGGTTAGCACAGATTCTCAGTATGGGTAAATAATTTAGTGGAAGCTATAATCATTTAATTCATGATGTGTATTAAAACAATATCCTTTTAAAAATATACATGAACATAATATGGCAAAATTAAATCAATCATTACAATATAAACATGCACATGCATATTCTACTAGTTGAATAATCAAATGTAATAACTAATTTCACAATGATGGAATGTAAAGAACCATACATTAATTTCAGTGTCAAGGCATCATGTTAGGACCTATGGGCTAACTGTAACCGGACCCAAACGCTTAGAGCCTCTATAACTGGACTCCAACTCGAAGAGGCTCTTTAAACGGATTCCAACCAAGAGAGCCTCTGTATCCGGACTCCAACCCGGAGATCCTCTTTAACCGAACTCCATCCCAGAGGGTCTGCTGTAACCAGAACCCAACCCGGAGGACTTTCAATTACCGGCCCCCATCCTAGAACACACTAGTCCAATACATTCATCATAATAAAAGTTTTAAATATAACATAATCATTCATATTAAAACTGTCATACGAAATGTCAATATTTTAACCATAAAACATGAATGACCTAAAAATAACTCATCCAATGTCATACATATCACAAAACATTTAATACAATATTGGATATTTGTATCATAATAAATCAACCTCAATAAATAATAATATCATGTAATGGATGTTGGGTTAGTTGAAAATGATCAGCAATAATTTTTGATAGAAATATCACTTTTTCATGAAATCATTTAAAAGTCACATAATTTATAAAATTATTCATTTAAAAGTTATTTTTTAATCCATGTGTCCCATACCACATTGAAACATTTTAAAAGAATTATTATTTCAAAATATTTAGGTCCATATAAATAAATCCTTAAAATCATTTTGAAAACATGGACATTAATTAAAAGGGTTTAGAAAGATAAATCAATAAAAAATTTAAAATGATGATCTAGTTTAATAGAACCTCCCATAAAACAATAAAATATTCATTTTGAACTAATTTTTATAAAATATGGGTATCTTTGATAAGTATGTAACAGAAAATACTTACTCATGGATAATCTCATATAGTATTGAGGTTGAGGAAATAACCCTTACCTCGTTTTAATCAATCGAGTCATATTAACAATAGTCATTAACCACCACATGAATCATATAAAACTATGAATATAAAGGAAATCACGATAATATATATCAAATGAAAGTACACAATACACCACATTCAATAAATATGGGGTAAACAATGTAAATCTCACGGAATTAAATGTGATATAAGAAACCCATTACATTGCACATTCCTTTTGTCGAGGGTATGTTTAACCTCCTCTTCTTCGGGTTCTTCCTTTTGATTTGATCAAAGGGGATCGATTGGTTGGATTTATGATCAAGCTAAGGCCTCTAATATGAATGGATGATAGTTTTGAGGATATTTGGGCTGGGGGTGGCCAATCCAAATGGCATTGGAGGTGTGAATTTGAGATATGGGGAAGTGCCTTTTTATAAGTGGTGTGAGTGGCACCTTAGAAAAAACATAAAATATTATTTTATAATAAATTCAATTTAGGATTATAATGTCTCTGAAATGAATTATTTAAAGGATAAGGTAGTTCAGGGTCGAAAAAATCTCTACCAATAGGTTTTAGATTGGTTTGGTTCAATATATTAACATTGTTTTTTATATTTAACACATAGTTATTTTTGTTTTTTGACATTTACCACGTCTCTTTGTATTTTAATATTATATGGCTACTAAACATACTATAAAATTAAAAAAGAACCACAAGTAGTTAATTAATGAAATATATAATATTATTTAAGGCCTTTGATCAAACCTCATATTTATTTGAATATAATATCAATTAATAATATAATATTTGTTTTAAAAAATCTCTTATTCCAATTTTGGAACTATTTTCTATTTTGTTTTTGTTAAATTTGTAAAAGCATTATTACATCAGAAAAAATTCATTTATTTAACCCTAACATGTCATATTAACCATGAAAATTATTCTAATTAATTCAATGTCTCCAATTTTATTTATTTGGGTATTTATAATATCGATTATTTTAATATTTCATTAATAAGATAATTACTGCATCATCATTATGTCATAAATATATTAAATTATTTAGTATCTAAAAATTATAAATAAAATTTCATTATGTATGAAATCATTTCATCATTCTATTGAATATTTATAATCTAATTTATATTATGTGTAACCCAATATTAAAAATGGTTTAGTTATTAAACATTGAATTTAACACTTTTAACTCTTCATTGTATTAAATACTAATAAATGTCTTAATCTAATCCAAGTGGACCTAAAGTATCATATATTATTCATATGGTTGTGTATGGTAGAATTAAACTTATTCAATAAAATTAGAACATGTATTAGGGTAATTATGATATCATTTTTACCCTTAATTAATCTATTTATTTTTAACCGTGGTAAATAAAAGTCAAAAGTTACTATTCACCAAAAAATATTTTCATCTTATTGAACCAAATTTTACTTACTGATAACAACCGTGTCTCTATGATTTTTTAAATTCAAATAACATATGCAATAAAATTATGTTTTATGCATGTTTGCAAATTCTCATTGGAGGTGGGTAAAAGACAGTGAAAAGTTCAATAAAATTATATATATATATATATATATATAATATTTTTACCAAATGACTCCATTGGATTACATTGAACATATATAGGTATTATGTATCTATTTTGAAATAAAATAAATTTAAATAAAATAAATAATTATTTAAATAAATAGTCGGTTTCAACCAATAACACAGTGTTTTTCACTATTCATAAAAAATTGAATGTTTTCAGAAACATACCTAAAATTCACCCTATGCTAATTTTATCTAATGAACTCAAAAATAAAGTCTATTTAACAAAATTAAAAACATAGATGTTTTTTAATTTAAAATTATTTCCCCTTGTCAAAACCAAAAATAATATTTTTAAGAAATAATAACTACCAAAAGATTGATACTTGTTTATGTCCAATTTCAAAGTGAAATTACTTCTAATGACCAACATCCGATTAAATATTAAAAATATAATCTAATTATGCTTCCAAACCATTCATATGTATAGTTTAACACTCTAAATTATTTTGATTAAAGAAAATTTCAATTAAAATTTATTATTTTTCTCTATTCACCAAATTAAGAATGTTATTAAAAAAACACCAAAAAAATTAAAAACTAAATTTTAATGTACCGATTCTAAAGAAGAAGTTTATTTTGTCAAATTGAATATATAAATGTTCCAAATTATGGATTTGAAAAGGGTTCTCCATTAAAGGGTGGTAAAATTACATTTTAAAAAATACAACTTTTATCTGAAACAAATAAATTTGTTCTTATATTATATCTAATAAACTCATAATATGGATTCTAAAATTATACGGATTATATAAAATTTAAAATTCATTAAATAATATTCGTAACCAAATTTGAATGGCTAGTTTGGTATGCGGTGGTGCGCTTGAACTCAGTGTTATGTGTGGTTCAAGTTATTGAATTACATTGAAGAAATAACATACAATAAAATATTGGGTTTTACATTATCCCCTCCTTCAATAAATTGCGTCATTGCAATTTGAAAAAATATCGAAAATAAAAGGTTAAAAATAGAAAAATACATTTTTGTAGAACCCTCATCGTAAATTGGGTTAATAAAATTTAATATTAATAAAATGGGAAGGGAAATTAAAATTGTTACCATTAAATTATGATCTCGATTTGGAGAAATATTTTGGAAATTAGAGACCTATAACTGGAGGGAAAATGTAATTATATATAGGTAGTGGTTGAGGCCATCAATCACAATATATCATTTAAAAATGTTGATATAAAAAATCCATTATCAAAATCAAATTAAATTCCAAAATACGTAAAAATAGTATGTCGTATTTATTTTCATTTAAAAAAACATTTTGGCTCATTAATGAAGCCAAAAATTAAATAAAACTCATGATGGCAGAAAGGTTGTTGTCACCGATTAAATAAAAAAAATTCCTTTTTTCATTTGGTAAAATGATTTGTAGAGAAAAATTCCCCATAAAATGAAAAGGTTTTTATACACATTACAAAAAAAAGTAGTATAGAAGTAAAAGGATGCCTCAATGAAAATAGATTGAGATGAAGTCCCTTAACTAAAGTTTAAGAATTAATTTAATCATAGAATAATATAGAAATATATATATACTTTAAAATTAGTGTTACATCCTTTAACTAATTACTACCACAAACTAATCTATCACATAAATAGATTTCAAAACAAATTCTATTTATCCCATTCATATAGGGTTCCAAAAATAATGATTTTATAATTCACCTGTAACGACCCAAACTTTTTGAGTAGTATATTAACATACCCTTAATGATTTAATAGAGATGTTAAATGGTTAATGCCGAAAGAGGAGTCGATGGCTTCATCTAGTAGACTCGAACCTTTTGAAGCCCACTTATCAGAGATTGGGAAGGAGGTGGCATCTTTGGGATTCACATTGGACCAAGACCAAGCCGAACTCCAGAGTGTCAAGTATGAATGGAAACGCCTCTGGGAGAAGTTCAATTTAGTAGATTTTACTACTAGGTAAATGTTATCTGAGCCTCCCTCAGATTCTGTCACCATAGAACACCTTACACATAGGTCATATGCTGGTGTTATAAGGGGCTATGTGACGTGACCCTAGCTTCTTTGTGTAATCCTTTGAGATTGATAAATTGAAATTTCTTCCTTTAGCAAAGTTTGTGAAATTTCAAATATCCGGATAATTTTAGGATGTATTTATTGATGAAATTTCAGAAAAAGGATATTTTAAAATATTTATGTAAACCTTAAATAATTAATGATGTGTTATGATTTTCAAAAAAGGTCTTCTACCAAAGTGTTCAGTAAGTAATTTGGAGACTAATAATATCAATATAATTTTTGATGAATAGTAAATTATGAATATTGATTTTACACATAGGATTAGTAATGTGACCAAATGGATTGGTAATTTCATTCAAAGAACGTTTTAATATAATTTAGACACCTAGATTAGGAAATGAGATTCAATAAAATGGGTAAATCAACAGTTTCAAAAATTATTATTCAAGTATTAGTTTTTTTGGGGTGAATAGTTTTTTTAATTAAAAATTAAATTAAAATTATTTAGAAAAGTATTTTTATAAAATGGACTTTATTTTTTAACTCATAGAACCGATATTATGTTATAGTAATTTTTGGGGTTTTTTCTGAAAAAATGAATTTTGGTGAATAGTGATTTTAGTTAAAAATTAAATTAAAAATATTTAGAAAAATATTTTTATAAAATTGAGTTCATATTTGTAATCAGAGTATCGATATTTGGTGAAGGTAAAATTTTGGGATTTTTCTGAGAAAGATAAATTTTCGATTAATAGTGAAAATATAGTTTTTCAGTTACGTGTGTTTAATGACATCATTAAATGATTTATTATGTATGTAATCAATATGGTCGACTTATGAATATTAATATAAGGTATGAGGTGTCCCAAGTGGCCAATACCATTGGAAAATACCATGGTCAACCCCATGGTTTTTCCAAAACCACTAATGAGGTGTCCCTTGGCTGTTGATGCCTTGTCCCCTCACTTTCCCTATAAATACCAAGTCATTCTCTCATCCTTTCGGCTCCAAAATCATTTTCAATGATGTTATGGTCTCATTACCTCCCAAATAGACCTCCCAAGGTGCCCTCAAGCCTCTCAATGTCCCAACCTTTGATTTTTAAGAGTTACATTTAAGTAAGGGGTCTGACCTCTCTCTTTCCGTTCAAGTAATCTCTTTTATGTCATTTATTTTATGCTCCATGTTCTTATGTTGGAGGATGTTCTTTTATATTCATATTAATTCCATTTTCATGTTCATATTATGAGAGACCCCTTCTTTCTCTCATCAATTCATTTTATGAATGTTTTAGTGGCACCGTTAGGCTGCCGAATGTTTTTGAGGAATTCTTTCACCCTTCTCTTTTTCAATGTTCTAATTTCATGTAAAGTCTTTCAAGTTCCTTTTCATTATGTCGGGGTATGATCTCTATATCTATCAAACTGAACTCTTATGTTCATATGAAAAGAGACCCTATTTGATCTTGTCAATTCATTTTTTTATGTGACGTCGTTAAGCTGTCGGATTTTTATAAGAGAAATCTTATTTTTGTATTACTTCCATGTTTTCCATTTCAAATGGTATGTCCTTAAAATATCATTAACATGGATCATATCCTCTATATTCTGTCCCTATACTATTTTTATAGATCATTTATGAGTGAGTGACCCATGTCCCCTCTCTTTTCAACATTTTCTAAAACCCTGTAACGTAGCCGTTATGCTGCAGAATTTTCGTCTCAAAATTCCTCTCCCTTTTTTTAAAAATTATTTTATGTTATTAAGTGAATACACAAAGATCTTATTTATAAAGGGGTATTCAAATATATATCAAATTTTTCTATTTTCAATTCTGGGATTTACATACATGAACCCCGCTTTCCCTTTCCGTGGGTTTACAGTGACATAAAGATCATGTCTTTAAATTAGTTTTTAAAACGTTATGATTATGAAATGAAACACATTTATTTTATGCTATATGGGTTGTTTATGAAATGATTGATGATCATATATGTGGCTCACATGATAATAAAGACATTTCTAGGGTGTGCCTAGATAGCGCTCCAATGCATTGGGTAAAGACTTAATCTCTAGAGATGACCTTTTAGACTGATATCTTGGTGAATAACCTTGGTAATTTTTAATGACACCATAGGGATGGACACTAGTGAAACGAAATGATTGTCAATATTAAATGTTGTAGCCACATCTTCATGTTATGAAAAATGTTAATTTTATTCTGATATATCTCATGATTTCTTTCTCATGCCTTAAAGTTTTTTTCATGAACCTTATTGAAGTATCTCAAGTTCACATGTAAAATGTTTCTCTGGTTTCCCTTACTGGGACTTCTTCTCACCCTTTCATTTGATGTATGTCCTCAGGTTATGAGATGCATTAATGAACATAGGATGAACTTAAGGAGAAGCCTTTCGAGTGTTTAAGAAGAATGTTTTTTGTTGTTTTCATGTATTATGTTCCTAGTTTCCAAGACACTAAAGCTTAAAGATCCTCAGTTTTGTATAGTGTAATGAAAGTTTCTGTTATAAAAATATGGGATTCTATTGTTGGTATCAAAGTATGGCTTAGTTATTTTTGGAAATTAGGATATAAAAACATTAGGAAGAACCCTATAGAAATGTTTAAATATAGGAAAACTTCCTGTTATTTTGGTATGTATTGAGTAAGTGGTTTATCAAACAAATACATCCTTGTATGGATATTAGCAGGTAGAGGTGGCTCTGGCACAAATGTACATAGGGGTAAAAACCAAAAACACCGCTTTGAGCTAGACTCGATTGGGAACAGGTGCACGATAATGGGCCTTGTTGCACTTTTGTTTACGACACTCCCGGGGGGATATGTTTGGTTAATCACAAGATTTTTATGAATCATTATGAAGGAATTATAGAGAAATGTAATTTTATAAGAATGAAGTCTTAGTTAAAATATTTATAAAGGACATAATTTTCTCACTAAGGTTTTATTCTATTAGAAAATGGTGGGAAATAGGAGGAACCGTGCAGATGGTGACCGCAATGCACCACGTGCTGACGACCCTCTGATGGAAGCTGGAATGGAAACATTAATGTGAATGATGAACCAACTGAATCAAGTTATGAGTAATAACTTGAATCAAGAGGAGTGGCCGATATCACCACGAAGGGAACAAAATTTTGGTGAGTCATTCATGCGTCAATGACCACCATCATTCAGTGGATCTATTGACCCAATGGTTGTGGACCAATGGATAATCTCCATTGAATAGATCTTTTCTATACTCCGTTGTTCGGAATAAGAAAAAGTCGCGCTTTCTGTTTACCGCCTAGAGGGAGAAGCTGATCAGTGGTGGTCACTGGTAAAAAAACACAAAGCCTAGAGGAGAGGAGGAAGCTATGGATTGGGAAGAGATCCAGGGAATATTCTTTAATAAGTATTTCCCTCATTCCATGAGAATGAGAATGTAGAAAGAGTTTCTCGAGATGAAGCCGAAGGAGAACGAGTCTGTCAAAAGCTATGAGATGAACTTCACCAGAATTTCATGATATACCTCTAGCTTTGTCATGGATCCAAGTGGGAAGGTTGATAGATTTTTTGGTGGACTGAGACCTCATTTTTGGAAGAATTTATCCAACCGGGACTACGATGGCTATGAGGTGATCGTGCAGAGTGCAATGAAAGTCGAGCTAGAGTTTGGTGATACATAGTGGTCTCATAAATAAAATGACAAGAAGAGATCATTGGAGCCCAGTTTCGGGAAGACATTTGATCAGGGAAGAGGTGGAAAGAAAATGAAACTTACCACATGTAATAAATGTGGGAAGAAGCATCCGCGGAACTGCTTGATCGGATGTGGAATGTGCTAAAAGTGTGGAAGATGAGGCCATATTGCTCGGAATTGTCATAGTTAGGTAAAGCCTCAACTCCCCAACACTAACGACAGATGAATGATGATTCTGGCTATACCCGAAGTCCATTTCTTCAAGTGCAGACAGCTTGGGAACTATGCTAATCTCTGTCCAAATCCAAGGGCAGTGGAGGGGAATCACCATCATCCTCATCAAAGGCCATGGGAGCAAGGCCGTGCTTTGGATATCAAAACAACTAAAGTTGAATCCCTGAATGACATGGTAGTAGGTACTCTTGTTGTCCTCTCAAAACTAGAAACTACTTTTTTTTATTCTTGTTCTACGCATTCCTTTATTTCCTCCAATATTTCAAAGAATATAGAATCAATCCCCGAACTACTTGAGGTAGAGTTGTTAGTCAATACTCCAAGTGGGATTATCCATGAATCAACTGTGTTTAGAGACTCTAGTGTTTATATTAGTGAGCACAATCTTATCCCAAATCTAGTAATCATTCCCATGATGGAATTCGACGTTACACTAGGGATGGACTGGCTCTCAATGTATAATGCTATGATCTAATGAAAAAGTAAGGAAATCTCAGTGGTCTTGAATAAACGACCAATGGTTATCTTCCAAGGAGAGATATCCCGAACTGATCCTTATCTAGAAGAACCTCCTATATCTTTCATTATAGAGTTAATCAGTGATGATGAAGAAGGAAAACGGGGCATCCAAATAGAAGATTTTCCAATTGTTCACGAATACATGGATGTATTTCCTAAGGACTTACCTGGACCTCCCCCAGAAAGAGAGGTAGATTTCTCCATTGAACTCGTACCTGGATTTGAACTGATTTCAAAGACCCCTTATAGAATGGAAAATGTGTAGTTAGGAGTGTTAAAGAAATAACTGAAAGACTCGTTGGAGAAGGGTTTTATCCGACCGAGTGTGTCTTCATGGGGAGAACCAGTTCTCTTTCTGAAGAAGAAGGATGGATCAATGTGGCTATGCATTGATTAAAGAGAACTGAATGGGATCACAGTGAAGAACAGATACCCTCTTCCAAGAATTGATGATTTATTGGACCAACATCGTGGGGCTAAATTCTTCTCTAAGATTGACCTTTTGATCTGGTTGTCATCAACTGAGGGTGAATAAGGAAGATATTCCAAGGACTGACCTTCGATCAAGATATGGGAATTATGATTTTACTGTAATGCCCTTCGGCTTGACTAATGCTCCTGCTATTTTCATGGATTTGATGAATAGATTTTCTAAGGACTGCCTTGATAACTTGTGGTAGTTTTTTATTGATGATATTTTGATATATTTAAAAAGTTTTGAGGAGAATGATGGTCATCGGAGGGTTATTTTGAAAACTCTATGGAAGGATAGGCTCTTTGGAAAGTTCAGCAAGTGTGATTTTTGGTTAAAACAAGTTGCATTATTGGGGCACATCATTACCAATGAAGAAATCTCAGTTGACCCTGCAAAGACAATGGTTGTGGAGGAGTGTCCTCATCCCACAACAGTGACTGAGATTCATAGTTTCCTTGGTTTAGCGGGATATTATAGGAGATTTGTGAAAAACATTCCACATATTTCTAATCCACTAACAAAGTTGACTCGAAAAGGGTTTATGTTCATCTAGACAATGGAATGCGAGGAAGGTTTCCAAGAGCTGAAGAATAGATTGGTTACCACACCTTTGTTAACACTACCCTCTATCGAAGAAGGATTCTTTATTTTTAGCGATGCATCTATGAAAGGGATTGGGTGCGTTCTCATGCAAAATGACAAGGTAATTGCATATGCATCTTGACAGTTTTAGATTCATGAGCAGAATTATCCTACACATGATCTAGAGCTAGAGGTAGTTGTTTTTTCTCTAAAGATATGGAGGCACTATCTTTATGGGGAGAAATGTGATATATACAGTAACCACCAAAGTTTAAAGTATATTTTCACATAGAAATAATTGAACATGAGACAAATGAGATGGTTGGAGCTTATTAAAGACTATTATTTTTCAATTCATTATCACCCAGGAAGAGCAAACAAAGTCGTAGATGCGTTAAGTAGGAAAGACCATGTTGTTCTGGAAACAATGAGGAACCTAGGAGATCCCTTGATTAAAGACTTAGTAAAACTAGAAATGGAAATTATAAGGAATGGGAAATCATCAAACCTATCCCAAATTATTTCTCAACCTTTGTTACTAGAGAAGATCAAGAAGGCTCAAAAATAAGATCCTTTTCTACAAGAGAAGTTAGAGGCTGTAATGGATGGGAAGTTCCCTGATTTCAATATTGATCAAGTAGGTGTATTGAAATTTTTTTGAAGACTAGTTCTTCCATCTATTCCGGAGATAAATAAAGAACTGATGGATGGAGATCATTGCTCTAGTTTATCTATACATCCAGGAAGCACTAAAATGTATATAGACCTTCATGATCATTATTGGTGGGATAACAAGAAGAGAGAGATTGCTGATTACACTACCAGGTGCCTGATGTGTCAACAAGTAAAGGCAGAACGACAACTTCCTAGGGGGATATTACAACCGCTACCCATACCAGTATGGAAATGGGATAATATCACCATGGACTTTGTAACTGCTCTCCTGCAAACATACAAAGGAAACAATGTGATATGGGTTTTGTGGACCATCTCACCAAGACCGCCCATTTTATCTCCATTTGGAAGATATCTCTCTAGATCAACATTCCATGATATACGTAAAGTATGTGGTGAGGCTGTATGGGGTACCATTATCCATCATGTTTGATCATGATCCAAGATTCACATCAAAATTCTGGAGAAGTCTTCAACATGCTCTGAATACTGAATTTAATTTTTGTACGGCCTATTATCCTCAAACTGATGGCCAATCAGAAAGGACTATTCAGAAACTCGAATACATGCTAAGATTATGCTCAATGGAATTTAAAGGTGGATGTGATCAACACCTACCATTACTTGAGTTCTCCTATAACAACAACTTCAATTCGAGTATTCAGATGGCACCCTATGAAGCTCTGTATGGAAAGAGATGTAGAACTCCTACTTGTTGGGATGAAACTGGTGAGAGAAAGCTTCTTGGGCCTGATCTCATGCATGAGATGATAGAACAGGTTCATGCCATCCGAAAACACATAAAGGCTGCTTAGAGTTGGCAGAAGAGTTATGATGACAATCATTGAAGGGACTTGGAGTTTGATGTTGGAGACAAAGTCTTCCTTCTAATTTCTCCATGGTAAAGAGTCATGCGTTTTGTGAAGAAAGGGAAGCTCATCCCTAGGTACATTGGCCCCTATGAAATCCTTGATCGCATAGGAGAAGTGGCCTATCATCTAGCACTTCCACCAAACCTAGCTCAAGTTCACAATGTCTTCCTTGTATCTCTCTTCAGAAATTACATTCCTGACCCTTCGCCTGTACTGAACTGAGAGGTGGTACAACTAGAACATGACCTTTCTTATGAGGGGTAGCCAGTGGAAATCATAGACCTTAAAGACAATGTTCTATGAAACAAGACTACCCACCTTTTGAAAGTGTTGTGGGGGAATCATAAATATGAAGAAGTGACTTGGGAGCCTGAGGAAGTGATGAAGCAAAAGTACCATCACCTTTTCGACTAGGCCTCAAGAATAAATTTTGGGGACGAAATTTCTTAAGGGGGGGGGGGGGAAGAATGTAACGACCCAGACATTTTGATTAGTATATTAACATACTCTTAACGATTTAATAGAGATGTTAAATGGTTAATGCAGAAAGAGGAGTCGGTGGCTTCATCTAGTAGACTCGAACCTTTTGAATCCCACTTATCAGAGCTTTGGAAGGAGGTGGAATCTTTGGGCTTCGCTTTGAACCAAGCCCAAGCCGAACTCCGGTGTGTCAAGATTGAACGGAAACACCTACGGGAGATGTTCATGTTAGTAGAAATTACTACTAGGGAAATGTTATCTATGCCTCCCTCAGATTCTCTCACCATAACACACCTTACACTTAGGTCATATGCTGGTGTTATAAGGGGCTATGTGACGAGACACTAGCTTCTTTGTGTAATCCTTTGGGATGAATAAATTGAGATTTCTTCCTTTAGCGATGTTTGTGAAATTTCAAATGTCTCGATAATTTTAGGATGTATTTGTTGATGAAATGTGAAAAAAATGGATATTTTAAAATATTTTTGTAAACATTAAATAATTAATGATGTGTAATGATTTTCAAAAAAAAAAGTCTTCTGCAAAAGTGTTCAGTAAGGAATATGGATTCTAATAAGATCAACTTAATTTTTGATGAATTGTAAATTATGAATAGTGATTTTACGTTTTGGATTAGTAATGTGACCAAATGGAATAGAAATTTCACTCAAAGAAAGTTTTAATTTAATTTAGACACCTATATTATGTACTATGATTCAGTAAAATCCGTAAATAATAGTTTCATAAATTATTAGTCAAGTATTAGTTATTTTGGGATGAATATTTTTTTTAATTAAAAATTAAATTAAAAATATTTGGAAAAGTATTTTTATAAAATGGACTTTATTTTTGAACTCAGAGCACCGATATTATGTTATGGTAATTTTTGGGGTTTTTTTCTGAAAAAATAAATTTTCATTTAATAGTGTTTTTATTTAAAAATTAAATTACAAATATTTAGAAAATTATTTTTATAAAATGGAGTTCACGTTTTTAATCAGAGCGTCGATATTTGGTTAAGGTGAAATTTTTGGATTTTTCTGAGAAAGACAAATTTTCGATGAATAGTGAAAATACAGGTTGTAAGGTACGGGTGTTTAATGACATCATTAAATGATGTATTAAGTATGTAATCAATATGGTCGACTTATGAATAGTATGATAAGGTAATAGGTGTCCCAAGTGGCCAATACCATGGGAAAATACCAAGGGAATGCCCATGGTTTTGCCAAAACCACAAATGAGGTGTCCCTTGGCCATTAATGCCTTGTCCCCTCACATTCCCTATAAATACCAAGCCATTCTCTCATCCGTTGGACTCCAACATAATTCTAAACAATGTTTCGGTCTCCTTACCTCCCAATAATTATTCCCAAGGTTCCCTCAAGCCTCTCAAGGTCCTAACCATTGAGTTTTAAGAGTTACGTTTCAGGTAAGGGATTCGACCTCTCTCTTTCCTTTCAAGTAATCTCTTTTATGTCATTTCTTTTATGCTCCATGTTCTTATGTTGGAGGATGTTCTTTTATATTCATCTTTCTTCCATTTTCATGTTCATATGATAAGAGACACCCTCTTTCTCTCATCAATTCATTTTAATAATGTTTATGTGGCGCCGTTATGCTGCCGAATTTTTTTAAGGAATTCTTTCACCCTTCTATTTTTCAAAGTTCTACTTTCATGTCAAGTATTTAAAGTTTCTTTTTATTATGTTGGGGTATGATATCTATATCTATCATACTGAACTATTATGTTCATATGATGATAGACCCTATTTGATCTTGTCAATTCATTTTTTTAAGTGACGCCGTTAGGCTGCCGAATTTTTATAAGATAAATCTTATTTTTGTCTTACTTCCATGTTTTTCATTTCAAATGTTATGTCCTTCAAATTTGATTACCATGACTCATATCTTTTATATTCTGTCCCTAAACTATTTTTATAGATCATTTATGAGTGAGTTACCTATGTCCCCTCTCTTTTTAACATTTTCTAAACCCCTGTAACGTAGCTATTATGCTGTAGAATTTTTGTCTCAAAATGCCTCTCTCTTTTTCTCAAAATTATTTTATGTTATTAAGTGAATACTCAAAACACATATTTCTACAGAGGTATTCACATATATATCAAAAATTTATATTTCCAATTCTGGTATTTACATACATGAAACTCTCTTTCCCTTTCCGTGGGTTTAAAGTGACATAAAGATCATGTCTTTAAAGCAGTTTTTATAACATTATGATTCTGAAATGAAACCCATTTCTTTTATGATATATGGGTTGTTAATGATATTATTGATGATCATATATGTGGCTCACATGATAATAAATAAATTTCAAGGGTTCTCCTAGATATCTCTCCAATTCATTGGGTATAGACTTAATCTCTAGAGATGACCTTTTAGACTGATACCTTGTTGAATAAACTTGTTAATTTTTAATGACACCTTGGGGATGGAATATGGTGAAATGAAATGATTGACAATATTAAATTTTGTATCCAGAGCTTCAAGTTATGACAAATGTTGTTTTTATTATGATATATCTCAGTATTTCTTTCTCATGCCTTAAATGTTCTTTTCATGACCTTATTGAAGTATCTCAAGTTCACATGTAAAACGTTTCTCTTGTTTATCTTACTGGGCCTTCTACTCACCCTTTCTTTTGATGTATGTACCCAAGATATGAGATGCAGTAATGAATCTAGGATGAACATAAGGAGAAGCCTTTCATGTTTTTAAGAAGAATGTTTTATGTTGTTTTCTTGTATTATGTTCTTAGTTTCCAAGGCACTAAAACTTAATGATCCTCAGTTTTGTGTAATGTAATGAAAGTTTATGTTATAAAAAGACAGGATGCTGTATTTGGTAACAAAGGATGGATTAGTCATTTGTGGAAATTAATATATAAAAACATTAGGAAGAACCCTAGAGAAAATTTTAAATATAGGAAAACTTCCAGGTATTTTGGTAAGTATTGAGTAAGTGGTTTATCAAACAAATACATCCCTGTCTGGATATGAGTTGGTAGAGGTGGCTCTGGCACAGATGTACATTGGGGTAAAACTCAAAAACACAGCTTTGATCTAGACTCGAACTGGAACTGGTGTATGATAACGGGCCTTTCTGTAATCTTGGTTACAACACTCCCGGGGGATATGTTTGGTTAATCACAAGCTTTTTATGAATCATTATGAAGGAATTATAGAGAAATGTAATTGTCTAAGAATTAAGTCTTAGTTAAAAGATTTATAAATGAAATAAGTTTCTCACTATGGTTTTATTCTTTTAGAAAATGGAAGGATATAGGAGGAACTATGCATATGGTGAACACAATTCACCATGTGCTTACGACCCTCCGATAGAAGTCAGAATGGAATCATTCATGCGAATGATGAACCCACTGACTCAGGTTATGAGTAATAACTTCAATCAAGAGGAGAGGACAATCTCACCATGAAGGGAACAACATTCTATTGATTCATTCATGCATCAAAGACCATCATCATTCAGTGGATCTACTGACCCAATGGTTGCAAAACAATGGATAAGCTCCATTGAAAAGATCTTTTATGTACTCCTTTGTTCGGAACAAGAAAAAAGTCACCCTTGCTGTTTACTTCCTAGAGGGAGAATCTTATCAGTGGTGGTCACTTGTTAAAAACATGAATCCTAGAGGAGAGGTCGAAGCTATGGAGTGGGAAGAGTTCTTGGGAATATTCATTAACAAGTATTTTCCTCATTCCATGAGAACAAGAATGGAGAAAGAGTTTCTAAAGCTGAAGTAGAAGAAGAACGAATCTGTCAGAAGCTATGAGATGAACTTCATCCAACTTTCATGATATACATATATCATTATCATGGATTCAAGTGGGAAGGTTGATAGATTTTTTGGTGGACTGAGACCTCATCTACGGAAGCATTTAGCCAACCGGGACTCCGATTTCTATGAGGAGATCGTGCAGAGTGAAATGAAAGTTCAGCTAGAGTTTGGTGAGACACAGTGGTCTCATAAATCAAATGACAAGAAGAGATCATTGAAGCACAGTTTAGGGAAGAATTTTGATCAGGGAAGTGGTGGAAAGAAAATTCAACTTACCAGATGCAATAAATGTGGGAAGAAGCATCCAGGGAACTGCTTGATCGAAAGTGTCAAGTGCTGTAAGTTTGGAATAGGAGGCCATATTGCTCAGAATTTTCGTAGTGAGGTGAAGCCTCAACTCCCCAACACTAATGACAGAGGAAAGATGGTTCTGGCCTTACCTGAAGTCCATTGCTTCAAGTGGGGATAGCTTGGGCACTATGAAAATCTTTGTCCAAATCCAAGGGCAGTGGAGGGGAATCACCATCAGCCTCAGGAAAGGCCAGGGGAGTAAGGTCATGCTTTTTCTATCACAACAACTAAAGTTGAAGCTCTGAATGACGTGGTAGAAGGTACTCATGTTGTCCTCTCAAAACTAGCAACTACTCTGTTTGATTCTGGTTCTACGAATTCCTTTTTTTCCTCCATGTTTGAGAATAATATAGAATCAATCCCCGGACTACTTGAGGTAGAGTTGTCAGTCAAGACTCCAAGTGGGATTATCCATGTAACAATAGTGTTTAGAGACTCTAGTGTTTACTTTAGTGAGCACAATCTTATCACAAATCTAGTAGTCATTCCCATGTAGGAATTCGATGTTATACTAGGGATGGACTGACTCTCAATGTATAATGCTATGATCAAATGTAGAAATAAGGAAATCTCAGTGGTCTTGAATAAGCGAACTATAGTTATCTTCCAAGGAGAGATATCCCGAACTGATCCCTATCTAGAAGCACCTCCCATAGCTTTCTTTATGGAGTTAATCACTGATGATGTAGAAGGAAAATAGAGCATACAAATAAAAGATGTTCAGATTGTTCAAGAATACATGGATGTATTTCTTGAGGAGTTACCTGAACCTCCCCTGGAACGAGAGGTAGAGTTCTCCATTGAAGTCGTACCTAGATTTCAACTGATAGCAAAGACCCCATATAGAATGGAAAATGTTGATCTAGAATAGTTAAAGAAACAACTCCAAGACTTGATGGAGAAGGAGTTTATCCAACCGAGTGTGTCTCCTTGGGGAGCACTAGTTCTCTTTGTAAAGAAGAAGGATGGATCAATGCGGCTATGCATTGATTATAGAGAACTGAACGGGATCACAGTGAAGAACAAATACCCTCTTCCAAGAATTGCTGATTTATTTGACCAACTTTTTGGGGCTCAATTCTTCTCAATGATTCACCGTCGATCTAGTTATCATCAACTGATGGTGAAGAATGAAGATATTTAAATGACTGTCTTCCGATCAAGATATGGGCATTATGAGTTTACTGTAATGCCCTTCGTCCTGACTAATTCTTCTTCTATATTCATGGATTTTATGAATTGAGTCTTTAATGACTACCTTGATAACTTTGTGGTAGTTTTTATTGATGATATTTTGATATATTGAAAAAGTCATAAGGAGCATGAAGATCATCTGAGGGTTATCTTGAAAACTCTATGGAAGTAGAGGCTCTTTTGAAATTTCCGCAAGTGTGAGTTTTGATTAAAAGAAGTGGGTTTCTTGGGGAACATCATAACCAATGAAGGAATCTCGGTTGACCCTACAAAGACAATGATTGTGGAGGAGTGGCCTCAACCCACAATAAAAACTGAGATTAGTAGTTTCCTTGGTATAGCGGGATATTATAGGAGGTTTTTGAAAAACATTTCATGGCTTTCTAATCCACTAACCAAGTTGACTCGAAAAGGGGTTATGTTCATCTGGACAAAGGATTGCGAGGAATGTTTTCAAGATCTGAAGAAGAGATTTGTTACTACAACTGTGTTAACACTACCCTCTATAGGATAAGGATTCATTATTTTTAGCGATGCATCTATGATAGGGCTTGGGTTTATTCTCATGCAAAATGACAAGGTAATTTCTTATGCATCTCGACATTTGAAGATCCATGAGCAGAATTATCATACACATGATCTAGAGCTAGCGGCATATGTTTTTTCTCTAAAGATATGGATACACTATCTCTATCGGGAGAAATTTGATATATACACTAACCACCAGAGTTTAAAGTATATTTTCACAAAGAAAGAATTGAACATGAGTCAAAGGAGATGGTTGGAGCTTATTAAAGACTATGATCTTTCATTTCATTATCACTCTAGAAGAGCAAACAATGTCGCAGATGCGTTAAACAGGAAAGACCCTGTTGTTCTGGCAAAAATAAGGATCCTAGGAGATCCCTTTAATAAAGACCTAGTAAAACTAGAAATGGGAATTATAAGGAAAGGGACATCATCAACCCTATCCCAAATGATTTCTCAACCTTCATTACTAGAGAAGATCAAGAAGGATCAAAAAAGATCCTTTGCTGCAAGAGAAGTTGGAGGCTGTAAAGGATGGGAAGTTTCATGATTCCAATATTGATCAAAAAGGTGTATTGAAATTTTGTACAAGACTATGGCTTCCAACTATTCCGGAGATAAAGAAAGAACTGATTGATGAATCTCATAGCTCTACTTTCTCTATACATCCAGGAATCACTAAAATGTATAAAGACATTCGTGATAATTATTGGTGGGATAACATGAAGAGGGAGATTGCTGGTTACAATACCAGGTGCCTGGTGTGTCAACAAGTAAAGGCAGAACGACAAATTCCTAGGGGGTATTAAAACTACTACCCATACTAGTATGGAAGTGGGATAATATCACCATGGACTTTGTAACTGGTCTCCCGGAAACATCCAAAGGAAACAATTCGATATTGGTTATTGTGGACCGTCTCACCATGACCGCCCATTTTATCTCCATTCAGGAAGATCTCACTCTGGATCAACTTGCCATGATATACGTAAAGGAAGTGGTGAGGCTGCATGGGGTACCACTATCCATCGTGTATGATCGTGATCCAAGATTCACATCAAAATTCTGGCGAATTCTTCAACATGCTCTGAATAATGAATTGAATTTTAGTACGGCCTATCATCCTCAAACTGATATCCAATCTGAAAGGACTATTTAGACACTCGAAGACATGAAATGATTATGCTCAATGGAATTTAATGGGGGATGGGATCAACACCTCCCATTAGTTGTGTTATCCTATAAAAACAGCTTCCATTCGAGTGTTTAGATGGAACCCTGTGAAGCTCTGTATGGAAAGTGATGTAGAACTCTTACTGGTTGGGATGAAACTGGTGAGAGAAAGCTTCTTGTGCCTGATCTCGTGCTAGAGATGACAGAACTGGTTCATGTCATCCAACAACACATAAATATTGCTCAGAGTCGACATAAGAGCTATTCTGACAATAGTCGAACGGACATGGAGTTTGGTGTTGGAGACAAAGTCTTCCTTCTAATTTCTCTATGGAAAAGAGTCATGCTGTTTGGGAAGAAAGGGAAGCTCAGCCCTAGGTACATTGGACCCTATGAAATCCTTGATCGTATAGGAGCAGTGGACTATCGTCTAGCACTTCCACCGAACCTAGCTCAAGTTCACAATGTCTTCCATGTATCTCTTTTGAGAATGTACATACCCGACCCTTTGCATGTAAAGAACCCAGAGGTGGTACAATTGGAACATGACCTCTCTTATGAGGAGCAGCCAGTATAAATCTTAGACCGTAGAGACAAGGTTCTACGAAACAAGACTACCCTCCTTGTGAAAGTGTTATGGAGTAATCATAAATATGAAGAAGCAACATGGGAGCCTAGGGAAACGATGTATCAAAAGTACCCTCAACTTTTCGACTAGGCCTCAAGTATAAATTTTGGGGAGGAAATTTCTTAAGGTGGGAAGAATGTAAGGACCCAAAATTTTTGAGTAGTATATTAACTTACTCTTAATGATTTAATTGAGATGTTAAATGGTTAATGCAGAAAGAGGAGTCAATGGCTTCATCCAGTAGACTCGAACCTTTTGAATCCCACTTATCAGAGCTTGGGAAAGAGGTGGAATCTTTGGGCTTCGCTTTGGACCAAGCCGAAGCCAAACTCCAGCGTGTCAAGCATGAATGTAAACACCTACAAGAGAAGTTCAAGTTTGTAGAGATTAATACTTGGGTAATGTTATCTGAGCCACCCTCAGATTCTCTCACCATAGCACACCTTAAACTTAGGTCATATGCTAGTGTTATAAGGGGCTATGTGACGAGACCCTAGCTTCTTTGTGTAATCCTTTGGGATGAATAAATTGAGATTTCTTCCTTTAGCGATGTTTGTGAAATTTCAAGTGCCCGGATAATTTTAGGATGTATTTATTGATGAAATTTGAAAAAATGATATTTTAAAATATTTATGTAAACCTTCAATAATTAATGATGTGTAATGATATTTGAAAAAAGGTCTTCTACAAAAGTGTTCAGTAAGGAATTTGGAGTCTAATAAGATCAACCTAATTTTTGATGAATATTAAATTATGAATAGTGATTTTATGCTTAGGATTAGTAATGTGACCAAATGGATTAGTAATTTCACTCAAAGAATGTTTTAATATAATTTAGACACCTAGATTAGGTAATGTGATTAAATAAAATGGGTAAATAACAGTTTCATAAATTATTAGTCAAGTATTAGTTTTTTTGGGGTGAATAGTGTTTTTAATTAAAAATTAAATTAAAAATATTTAGAGAAGTATTTTATTAAAATGGAATTTATTTTTTAACTCAGAACACTGATATTATGTTATGGTAATTTTTGGGGTTGTTTCTGAAAAAATGAATTTTCGGTGAATAGTGTTTTTATTTAAAATTAAATTAAAATTATTTAGAAAATTGTTTTTATAAAATTTAGTTCATATTTTTATTCAGAGCGTCGATATTTGGTTAAGGTGAAATTTTGGGAATATTCTGAGAAAGATAAATTTTTGATGAATAGTGAAAATACAGTTTTTAAGTTACGAGTGTTTAATGCCAGCATTAAATGATGTATTAAGTATTTAATCAATATGGTCGGCTTATGAATAGTATGATATGTTATGAGGTGTCCAAAGTGGCCAATACCATGTTAAAATACCATGGGCAAGCCCATGGTTTTGCCTAAACCACCAATGAGTTGTCCTTTGGCCATTAATGCCTTGTCCCCTCACTTTCCCGGTAAATACCAAGCCATTCTCTCATCCTTTGGACTCCAAAATCATTCTCAACGAAGTTATGATCTCCTTACCTCCCAAGGAGTCCTCCCAAGGTGACCTCAAGCCTCTCAAGGTCCCACCCTTTGAGTTTTAAGAGTTACGTTTAAGGTAAGGGATCTGACCCCTCTCTTTCCTTTCAAGAAATCTCTTTTATGTCATTTCTTTTATGCTACATGTTCTTATGTTAAATGATGATCTTTTATATTAATATTACTTCCCTTTTAATTTTCATATTATTATAGACCCCCTCTTTCTCTCATCAATTCGTTTTAAGAATGTTTTAGTGGCGACGTTAGGCTGCCGAATTTTTTTAAGAAATTATTTCACCCTTCTCTTTTTCAATGTTCTACTTTAATGTCTAGTCTTTCAAGGTCCTTTTTATTATTTTGGGGTATGATCATTATATCTATCATACTGAAATATTATGTTCATATTATGAGAGACATTATTTGATCTTTTCAATTAATTTTTTAAGTGACGTCGTTAGGCTGCCGAATTTTTTTAAGAGAAATCTTATTTTTGTCTTACTTCCATGTTTTTCATTTCAAATGGTATGTCCTTAAAATTTCATTAACATGACTCTATCCTTTATATTATGTCCCTATTCTATTTTTATATATCATTTATGAGTTAATGAACCATGTCTACACACTTTTAAACATTTTCTAAAACCCTGTAACATAGTCGTTATGCTGCAGAATTTTCATCTCAAAATGCCTCTCCTTTTCTCAAAATTATTTTATATTATTAATTGAATACTAAAAGCTCTTATTTATTCAGGGGTATTCACATATATATAAAAATGTTCTATTTTCAATTCTAGGATTTACATACATGAAACCGACTTTCCATTTCCTTGGGTTTAATGTGACATAAAGATCATGTCTTCAAAGCAGTTTTTAAAACGTTATGATTATGAAATGAAACCCATTAATTTTATGGTATATTGGTTTTTTATAAAATTATTGATGATGATATATTTGTCTCACATGATAATAAATACATTTCAAGGGTATTCCCAAATATAGATTCAATGCATTGGGTAATGACTTAATCTCAAGAGATGACCTTTTAGACGGATACCTTGGGGAATAACCTTGGTAATTTTTAATGACACCTTGGGGATGGACCTTGGTGAAACGAAATTATTGTCAATATTAAATGTTGTAGCCACATATTCATGTTATGAAAAATGTTATTTTTATTATGATATATCTCATGATTTCTTTCTCATGCCTTAAAGTTATTTTCATGACCTTATTGAAGTATCTCAAGTTCACATGTAAAATTTTTCTCTTGTTTCCCTTACTGGGCCTTCTGATAACCCTATATTTTGATGTATATCCCCAGGTTATGAGATGTAGTAATGAACCTTGGATGAACTTAAGGATAATTCTTTCAAGAGTTGATGAAGAATGTTTTTTTTCATGCATTATGTTACTGGTTTCTATGTCACTAAACCTTAGAGATCCTCAGTTTTGTATAATGTAATGAATGTTTATGTTATAAAAAGACGGGATTCTATATCACCTATCAGACCTTTTAGAAAGAAATACATTATACAATCCAGTACATCACGTAGGCCAGTGGTAGGTGGTGCACCCTTGTCACCCTTCGGTTGCGGGTTCATGTCTCTTGGCCATGCCGGACACGACCGGTTGTCGCCCGACCTCTGGTTTGTCCTTTTTTATGACAATCCAAAAATAACCTTAACAATTATATCCAATTTCAATCTTAATCCATTCCAACCTTTTCAATTATCCAAAATACTTCTATCAAAACTCACAGTCCAAAATTTATAAGGATTTAAACACAATGAAGATTTTTTTTTCATGTAATAACATGTGTAAACATTCATCATGATTTCTTTTAAAACATGGAAACTCCCTGAATTTCCATATAACCATATTGATTACATTCATCCACCCCATTCTTTTTAGAATACTGGATATATCCCTTATGTAAATAAATTTTGAATATTCCAAAAATGATGAAATAAACAAACTATTAATTAGTTCCAAGGGAGTCAAAAATATCCCATATAATTTATCCAAATCAATCATCCCTTATTCAAAAATCACTACCTCATTATCAGGAACATTGTAATTATTACCTTCCCCTCAACTATATATTTTTTCAGAATGTGTAACTTACTATTATGTCACTTTTCATAGAACCATATAATTTCAAATCCTCAATAAAATAGTACTCCAGTATAATCCTTATTTATCTCCATAATTCTTATGACCATCATATTGTTGATACAACACTAAAATTAAATAATTCAATAATAACAACATTAGAAAACTACTTATTTATCTTCATTTGAGGTAATATCATAACTTGATTGTTATCCAATAGCATCATTTATGGTATACTCTGATGACAGGGACATAGATTCACGTATTGTCCCAACACCATGTAGATGAAGCATTTTTCATTTGAAACCTTTTACTTACCCCTATAATCACATACTTGGTGTCTATTTTCTACACACTTATAAAAATCTCCCATTACCTTCAAGAATTTTCCAACTTGATTCTTTCCACATTTATCACATTTGGGAAAATCCTTCTTTCCCGTCTTTTTTTTCAATCTTTCTCTCTACCATCCTTTTCTTCTCTTACTTGCATTAAAAGCCGTAGGACTCAACGAATTCATTACTTATCTTATTAACACATGATATTATTTCATCATATGTTGAGAATACATGGGAGACTATTTCCCTTTTAAATGTTGGAATAATAACAAGAAATATATGATCTTTCTTACTCTTTGGATGATAAAAATTGATGGAGTTCTCATTCCATCTACTAGGCACCATTTATAAATAATGGAATACACCAGGTCAGTTTATGAATCACAATTAATAGTTACAAACTTGTAAAATATCTAATGTAAATTGAATAGTTTATGGATATTCTCAATAATCATAAAAATATTATCTTTGAGGAGGTATATAATCATCAATCCATAATAATAATTTTTAATGAAAATGAGAATTATCCTAAGAATAACCCTCAAGAGTGTCGTAACCAAGAGTGTAGAAAAACCCGTTGTCATGCACCGGTTCCCATTCGAGTCTAGATTAAAGCGGTGTTTTCGGGTTTTACCCATATATACATCTGTGCCAGAGCCGCCTCTACCTACTCGTATCCAGACAGGGATTTATTTTCATGGAATACTCAAAATACTTCTAAATTACCAAAATTCTAGCAAGTTATTCTATTATAATCCTAAAATTCTATCTTAGGGTATTTTTCTCTAATCAAAGATTATCTAACCATAGTTTCCAATGTTATTATTAAACATACTCTGATTCCAACTGTAACGCCCTGACCCCAGCTACCTAGAGTTAGTGAATTATTTTAATACAATGGCATGATTATAAAGAATCAAGTCCCAAAAGACTGATCAATTTAGTAGTATTGGAAAATAGATTACACACACGAACAATACATTACACATCATAAAAATCATAACATAAATGATCCTTTGAAAAATCAATTAGTCCCCTAACTTAACCATGCTTATCAATCATTAAACACTTCTTGGAATCCTGGGAAAATAAAAAATAAAAAAGGGGTGAGCTCAAATGCCCAGTAAGGGTAAATAATTTAGGGAATTAAAAAAACTATTAAGGCACGATGTGTAATAAAACAAGATCATTTTAAACATAAAAATGAACATAATATGAAAAAAATCAAACATTAACATGTAAACATGCACCTGGATATTCTACTAGTAGAATAATCACATGTAATAATTAATTTCATAATGAAGGAATGTATGGTAGTAGAATATAATTTCTGTGTCAAGGCCTCATGCCAGGAACTATGGGAAAAATTTGACCGGAACCAAACCTGAAGAGCCTCTGTAATCGAACTCCATCCGGGAGAGCCTCTGTAACCGGACTCCATCCCGGAGAGCCTCTGTAAACAGACTCCAACCCGGAGATCCACTATAATCGGGCTCCATCCCGGAGGGTCTGTTGTAAGCAGACCCCAACCCGGACGTCTTACATTTACCATTCCCCAACCTAGAACATACTAGTCCAATACATTCATCATAATAAAAGGTTCAAATATAACATAAACAATCATATTAAAACTAGTATACGAAATGTGAATACTTTAACCATAAACCATGAATTATATTAAAACAACTCATCAACTGTAACACATTTAAAAAAACATAAATACAATATATAATATTTGTATCATAATAAATCAACATTGATCAAGAATAATATCCTGTAAGGGATTTTGACATAGTTTAAAATGATCAGTTAAAATCATTAAGAGAAATATCCATTTTTTCATGAAATCATTTAAAAGTCATATAATTTATAAAGGTAGTCTTTTAATAGATATTTCTGAATAAAAGTGTCCCCTACCACATTGAATATTTTTAAATTAATTACCATTTCAAAACATTCAGGTCTATATAAATAAATAATTAAAATCATTTTAAAAACAGGACATTAATTTAATGGGTTTAGAAAGATAAATCTATAAAACATTTAAACCGATGATCTAGTTAAATAAAACCTCCCATAAAACCTTAAAAGACAACGTTTAAAATAATTTTAAAATAATATGGGTATCTATGATAAGTATTTCCCAGAAAATACCTACTCATGAACAATCTCAGATAATATTGAGGATGAGGAAATAACCCTTACCTCGTTGTAATCAGTCGAGTCACATGAACAATAGTCACTAACAACAAAATGACTCTCATAATATCATGAATATAATGGGATTCATGATAATATATATCAAATGGTAGTATATAATACACCACATGGAATAAATAAGTGGTGAACAATGGAAATATCATGGAATTAAAAGTGAGATAAGAATCCCCTTACCTTGCACTTTCCTTTGGTCGAGGGTACGTTTAACCTCATCATCTTCAGGTTCTTCCTTTTGATTTGATCAAAATGGATCTTTAGGTAGTCTTTATTATCAAACAATGGCCATTAGGTTGATGGGAGGATAGTTGGGATTTTATTTGGGCAGGGTTTGGCTGAGACAAATAGCTTTGGAGGTGTGAATTTGAGAGAAAGGGAAGTTCCCTTCTATAAGAGGGGTGAAGGGAATCTTAGAAAAAACTTAAAATATTATTTTATAACGAAATAATTTTCAGTTTATAATGTTTCCAAAATGAATTATTTAAAGCCTATGGTGTGTATGGGTTGAAAAACAATCAACCAAAATGTTTTAGACAGGTTTGGGTCACTATATTAACCTTATATTTTAGATTTAACTCTTTGTTAATTAGTTTGCCATTTACTTTGTCTCTTGGTATTTAAAATTATATGGTTACTAAACATACAATAAAGTCCCAAGAGACCCAAACATGGTTCATTAATGACATATATAATATTATTTAATACATTAGGCTGAACCTTAGATTTTGAGGAATAGAATATCAATTAATAATATAATATTTGTTTCAAAAAGACTTTTATGTCAATTTTGGCACTATTTACTTTTTTTTGTGAAATTCATAACAGCATTATTATTTCAAAAAAAAACATTTAATCAACCCTAACATGTCATATTAACCTATAAACTTAGTGGAATTCATTAAATGTCTAATATTAAATTTATTTGGGTATTTATAATATCAATTATTTTAATATTTCATTAATAAGGTAATTACTGCATCATCATTGGGTCATAAATAAATTAAATTAATTAATGACTAAAAATTATAAATAAAAATACCATTATATATGAAATATTTGTATCTATCTAATGAATATTTATAATTGAATTTATATTATCATTAACCCTATATTAAAAATGGTTTTGTTATTAAACTTTGAATCTATCAGTTGTAACTTTTCTATGAATTAAATACTAATAAATGTCCAAATCTAATCCATGTGGTCCTAAAGGATCATATTTTATTTCTAAGGGTTTTTTCTGTCGAATTACACTTATCCAATAGAATTAGTACATGTGTTAGTGTAATTATTATATCATTTTTACCTTTAATTAATCTATTTACTTTTAACCGTGGTAAATAAAAATCAAAAGTTACTAATCACAAAAAAATTATTTCCATCATATTAAACCACATTTTACTTAATGATATCAACCATGTATTTTTTATTTTTGAAATTCAACTCACAAAATTGGTAAAATTAAGGTTTATGAAAATTTGAAAATTCATCTAGGAGGTTGGTAAAAGTCGGTGAAAAGTTCAATAATATTTTATATATCTAGTATTATTACAAAATAAGTCAATTGGATTACATTGAACCTATATAGGAATTATTTATCTATTTTTAACTAAAATGAATTCAAGTAAAATAAATTATTATTTAAATGAAAAGTCGGGATTAACCAATAACGCATGGTTTTTAACTATTCATCAAAAATTTAATGTTTTCATAAACAAACAACAAATTCACCCGAAGCTAATATTCATATTACAAATTAAAAAAATGAAGTCTATTTTACCAAATTAAAATATAGAAATTTCATTTTATAATTTCAAATTAATTCCCATTGTCAAAACCAAAAGGCATATTTTTAAGAAATAATAACTACCAAAAGGTTGACACTTGTTTATGTCCAGTTTCAAGTTGAAATTACTTCCAGTGACAAATATTGGATTAAATGGTTAAAATATAATTTATTTATTCTTCCAAACCATTCATATGTATAGTTTAACACTATAAAATATTGTGATTAAAAAAGTTGTTTTCAATTAAAATTTATTATTTTTCACTATTCACTAAAACATGATAGTTATCAGAAAAACACCAAAAAAATTTAAAAACTAAATTTTTATGTCTGGATTCTATGGTAGAAGTTTATATTCTCATATTTAATGTATATAAGTTTAAAATATTGTATTTAATAATGGGTTTCCATTAAAAAGTGATAAAATTGGATTAAAAACAAATACTGCTTTTATTTGAAAAAAATGAATTTGTTCGTAAATTATGTCTAATAATCTCATAATATGGAATCTAAAATTATAAGTTTATATAAAATTTAAAATTCAGTTAATACTATTCATAACCGCTTTTGAACGGCTAGTTTGGTAAGTCGTGGTTCGCTTGAACTCAGTGTAGTGTGTAGTGAAATTTACTGAATTACATTGAAGAAATAACGTACTATGAAATATTGGGGTGTTACAAATTAATTATTAAATAATTATGTGATCTAAAATAATAATTAATAAGGGTATTAATTATGAGTATCTACTTTTTCTAAGTTGAGATAATTAATTGCAAATTAATTATTATCTTTTAGATTATAATAAATCAAGGGTTTAATTATGAGTAATTAATTTGGCTATGTTGAGATAGTTAATTATAATTTAGTTATATGATTTGAAATGATAATTAATCATGTAATTAATTATGAGATATTAATTTGTTTATGTTGAAATTGTTAATTATAAAATAATTATGTTCTTTCAAGGGATAAATAATCGGGGCATTAATTATGAGATATTAATTTGGTTAAGTTTATATAATTAATTATGAATTGATTGTGTTAATTGAGATGATAATTAATCTACGAATTAATTATGAGATATTAATTTGATCAAGATGAAATGATTAATTAAGAATAAATTATGTGCTCTAAGATGATAATTAATTGGTGAATTAATTATGATATATTAATTTGGTTTAGTTGATATAATTAATTATGAATTAGTTGTTTTCTTTGAGATAGAAATTAATAAAGGGATTAATTATGAGACATTAAACTGGTTATGTTGATAGAATTAATAGTGAATTTAATATGTGTTATGAGATTATAATAAAAATAATTAATCGTGGGGATAATGATAAGATATTAAATTTGGCTAAGTTTAGATAATTTATTTGTGAATTAATTATGTTATTTTTAAACAGTTTCTTTTGAGATAATTATTTAGTTAATTAATTTTTTTATATTTTGATGGTAGATTTGAAATAATAATTTTGTGAAATAATTTTTTTATATTGATTTGGTTGCCTTCGGATTACTTAATTCTTAAATTAACTAGAGAAATTTATAATATTAAATAATTTTTGAATTAATTATTATAATAGTTATTATTAGTTGATTATTGAGTTAACTAATTGAATTAATGTGTTTAACTATTTGATGATTTTGAAGGGAAGTTATGTTGTTAATTAGTTATTAAATTAAATAACGGACTTATTTTATTAATTTAATAAATAATTAATATATGGTATCTTGGGTTCTTGACATGAATTTCTACATACATTATATATATATATTTCTGATGAATAATCGGGATAAGAGACAGGGATTGATTCCCCAAATACACACGGGGTGCTACACAATGTGTTACACAACCATCATGACATAAAATGTTTTTATGTGATAATTACTGATGCTCCAAATACCCATGGGTTTTGAGACAAGTAATGATAATCCAAATAATCACGAGGGTGAATGACATGATGTTCTACACCCATTAACTGGAATTGTAATGTTGTTCTAATTTTTCAAACTTGAATTTAATTAAATGGTTAATGTAAGCAGATGTGAAATATTGTTTTGTGGATTGAATATGAGAAATGGTTCAGACTCTAGAACTATCAAGATATGTGTTGAGATACCGATGTATAGGGGAACCCGAGGATTTATGTAGTTAAATAAAGAATATTATATAATGTGTTTAATAATTTATTTAAGAATGATATTTATAGAGATCCTATTCAGACTCATATTTTTGGCTATGAGTTGAGGTATGTATCTCTGACATGTGTCCCTAAGGAACCGGTAGGGGTTAAAGTTTATGTATTCAAATATTTTATTACATTGTTACACCCTCACATTGTTTATTAATATTTAATTTCCAAGATTGACCTAGACAACAGTGGTCCCAATCTACTGAGATTTATATCTCACACCACCCTCATGCCGCCACTACACTGGTGTACCCATAGAGACTCTACTTTTTTTCCAGAGCTTGGATCGTTCTTTTACTAGGGAGTTAGTAGAAAAGGACTGAGCGGGAACTCAAGATGCTCATAGAGAGCTCCCTTGGTGGATTAATCCATTTTCATGTTTCTGTACTGACATGTAAAGCGTCATTTTTTTACTGCTTCCAAATATGTATCATAATGATTTACATGCATTTTATAAGTTGGTGTTGGGAACTTTCATTATTTAGTTGACTATTTCATTATATATTTTGTTTTTTATTATCTATTTCCACTATGCAATCTAAATATGACTATATATATTCCCCATTGACTATCCATAGAGCCTCTCTGTTAGTCAGTAGCCTCGGGCATACAAGGATACACGTTTGAGGTCATGTGGTGACCAGTATAGCTAGCGGTTCGAGGGTAAGACAAGGTAGGAAATTACAAAGTGGTGTTAGTTGTTCTAGATTTCATCATTTTTTCCTTTTTAATTCTATTTTTGGATGGTATGTATGAGAATAAAAATGTTTTAGTTCACGGTTAATATTGATGATTGGGAAATGATCACCGCACGTATGAGAAATGACCACGTTTCCTACGTTGGTAATTGATGTTGATACTGTTTACAATTACAATTGATATGATTTCACCTTGGGTGACTGGTGTATTATCCGATTCTTATTGATTGTGAGAATTTTATAAATTTTCCTTGTCTTAATATAGAAATTAAGTTGCATTACATGCATCATCTTTATCTCTTAGAGATTCACAAGCCATAAATTTTAAATTCCATGTAGATGTAATAGTTGGATTCATGTTAATTTTTATTGTGTTCCTTGGGTGTAATTTCATGTATTTATCCTCTCGAGCATACCTTATTGGATATCATGTATATATGATTTCAGGTCATACTTCAATGTTATAACATGATGTTGTGTTACTGCTTATGATAACATGCTAATGATTGTTTGATGTGTTAATGGATTCATGAATGGAAATTGGTTAATTACATTTACAATAGGATCCAATTTCACTAATCAGTTGTATGGGTGACTTATAACTAGAAAAGGGTAACCCGTGTATTGGAATAATTGATAAAGGATTTCTAAATAAAAAAAATTAAAATGGTAATTTTATATGATAAATTGTAGCTAAATGCCAGTGTTAAGGATTATGGGAACTATATCACTTGGTATATGTCCACCCATGTGATTGAGCCTTTTATAACCATAATTGGGTTGAAAATGGATATAAATGTAAAACTATAGCATTTTGTGAATAAATTATTTTGTGTTGATTTTTGAAGAACCTATATTAGAACAAATGGGACCCTTGATGGTCACCTCTGTGTAAAAATAGAATTTAGATGCTAAATTACCAATTTAAAATGAAATGAAAATGAATGTAAAATGATTAAATTGTCAATTTTATTATTTTCTGCTGTGTTCCTTATGATCTTGGTATCGTTTATGTATTTTTGTCCTTAGTAGGACTTTTGGTTTTAAAATAACAACAACATTGTTTTGAGTGGTGGTCATTGTATCATGACTCTTGGTTTGGGATTTAGTATTGAAGAATTATTTTCTCAAATAATTTGACATTCATCATTAATGGTCAGCTGTTAAATACTTTCTCCGGTCAACTACAGATTATATAGATTAGGGTACGAATGTAAGATCATCCCACTCCTCAGGATTATTTTTTGGAACTCTGGTTTTTTAACATTCCATTCAGTTTAATATTTCATCATTCTTGGGAAATTTTGACATGGTGATAGTGGTTCATGGAATTTAACACATGTGTTTAATTTGTTTTAGAAATAGTGAACCTGAGAGAAACTAGTATTTCCCTTCCACAAAATGGACACTTTTAAGGTGGGTAATGTCACATCAGTTCAGATAAATTTGTTGGTTCTTTCTTGGAAGCATAAATATATAAGGTTGGAATTGAAAAAAAAAATTAAACATCATTACTATTTAGATGATTTTAAGTGGTATGATATGAATAAACACGAATGCCTTGGGTAAAATAGGCATGAGGTTTTGGTTCACGATGCATTGACAAGTGAAGCAAGGATTTTTGTAAATAGTTGACTGATGATAGTTTGATTGTCCTTCTTGGTGACATGGTATTACACACAGTGTTCTCTTCTAATTAAGATTATAATTCTTCTTATATTGACCACATCCTAGTGGCACCAAGATTTAATCGGTCTTATGTCATGCAAAATATTTACAAGTCGTTGGTCTTGATAAGTTGTTGTTATATGTATTCTACACGGGTTTCATGGTTCTTGGGGTTACAACATTATTCGTTTGAAGGGATGACGATTTTAAAGTATCCTTGTGATGTCTTGACTTGGGGAGGTCCCCAGAAGTCGAGTAAGGACTTTGGTTTACTTTCAATTTGTATTGAAATCATTTTGATGTCACGTCACTAGATTAATGATGCGTATGGGTTTCATGGGTCAGCAATGTATTTCCCCGAATGAGCTTTGTATTGGGGTTCCTAAATTCTTAATGTTTTGTTGGAAATTACGTAATGGAACATGCTAGTTAAAACAATACCTCTTGACCATGGTTGGTAGTCCAGGGTTGTAGTTGCTTCTAATGGTTTGTCCGGGATAAATGTTTTTTAGATTGGTAGATTCTAATGTCTTGGGTGTTTTAACTGAGTTAATATTCAATTTTTGAACTTTTCATTTGATGCTCAATTCGGTTTTAAAAACACTCTTTGGGATGATTTTTTGTGAGTTGGGTTCATTTTAATTGTTAATATATAGCTTTAGTAAATGATCTTGGAGTTTCCTGGGAGGCTCGATGGGTTTCAAGAGCATCGGACCCGAAAAATAGTTTTAAAAGGGCGTGGTGGAGGCTCCAATTTTTAGGTATTAGGTGCATGGTCGGAGCATGGTGTATCAGAACATACTAGTTAAACAATGCAGCTTAACCAGTTTCGAGTTTTGGGTTAATTTAATTTAATTAAATAAATCTTTGTAATCAACTCAATTAAATGGTATGTTCGTGGTTTCAATTAATTAAATGGATGTTGAGATAAGTTGGTTAAATGATGTGGATATGGAGATGTTATTTAATTAAATTGATATGAAATCAATTAAATTTATTTTAAATGATGATGATCTAGAGTCTTTATTTAGTTTAATTGAGATGAAAACAATTTAATTAAAGAACTTATAAATGAGGAGTTTGGGGTTATCAATGAATGGTAATACTTAATGTTAATATTTAAATGATGTGTAAATAAGGATTTGGGGTTTCATTTAATTAAATTCAAGATAATATGGAATTTAATTAATTAATGTGAGGTAGAGATTTTATTTAATTAAATTAATGTTTAATAAGAATATAAAAAGTCATTGTGAAATGGGGGTTATTATTTTATTAAATTGAGATCGAAATAATTTAATTAAATAATGTCGACGATTTAGAGTTTTTAATTGAATTAAATTATGTTTAGATAATTTAATTAAATAACATTAATATGAAGAAATTATTTAATTAAATTCACTAGGAACGAATTTAATTTAATGAGGATTAATGAGGTGTCAGGTTCTTTTTTCATTAAGTTACGTTGTGAGAATTTAATTAAATAATAATTAGTTTTAAAAAATATTTTATTAAATTTAGTTGGAAGGAAATTTAAATAAATGATGTCGTAAATGTGAAGTTTGTATTTTATCTAATTAAAATCATGATTAAGATGAATTTAATTATTTGATGAAAAATGGGGGTTTTATTTAAATAAATTATGTTTAGTGAATTTAATTATATAATTATGAGTTTGATAATTGATTTAATTAAAATTTTTAATGAATAATTCAATTAAATGATGTGTAATTGGAAAGTTGTTGTTATCAATGATGCATGATATTAATGAGTAATAATAATTAGATGATGGTAACTATTATTATTATTATTATTATAATAATTTAAATAATAAAATAAATAATTTATTTTATTTATAGAAAAAAGAGGAGGGGAGGCCCAAAACACAGACGATGCATGAACCCTCCCCCTCTCGGCTCCCCCGTTGGTGGCACACAACTGACTTCTCCCAGCACCCATTTTGTGCATCAGTTTCTCTTCGTATCTTCATGGAAGTTGTATGTCTCATCGAGATAAGTTCTTCTCCACATGTTATGTTATTCACATCAGTCTTCTCGGCTCTCCATCGCATGGTCTCAGTTAGGTAGAAACAATAAGGTCTGGGATTGATTTGGTTTCATCAATTCTTTTGATTCTATGTGGGGTGGATGATGTCTTGGGTCTCATTGGTCTCAATTTTGATGACTGCCACAAAAGGAAAAAATAGACTCATCTTGATTTTCCACACCTCTGCTATATTCATGTAATTCTATATACCCGATTAATGGCATCACATAACATGAATGAGGTTCTTATGGAGTAATTGGGTTGTGATTTTTTATTTTGGTATGAACTGATTTCTGCCACACTAATTATGAGTTTCAGTTTTTGTTAGGTGTTACGATCAATTACAAGTATTCAGGAACATTAATATGGAAGTGTGTATGCACAATCAAGTCATAGTTTGAGTTAAAAAGCTTCAGCTCAGCCAAATTTGCTGAGGTAGGGCTTCAAAATAAGTCTAATTAATAAAAGGCATTTTTCTGTTGATTTATTTCATTCCATAAATTTAACTGAAATGTTATATTAAATTGTTTATTGTGGAAATGATATATTAATTTGGTTAAGTTTATATAATTAATTATGAATTAAATATTTTCATAGATATGATAATTAATCATGGAATTATTTCTATGATATTATTTTTATTAAGATGAAATAATTATTTATGAAATAATTATGTTCTTGGAAGCGATAGTTAATCTGGGTATTATTTATGAGTAATTAAATTGGGTAATTTGATATAATTAATTGTGAATTAATTGTGCTCATTTAGATGATAATTCATCGAGGTATAAATTATGAGTAATTCATCTCATTATGATGGGTTAATAAATTTGGGATTAATTATGTGATTTGAGATGATAATTTATCATGGAAGAAATTATTAGAATATAATTTGGTTATATTGAAATAATTAATTATGAAATAATTATGTTGTTTGACATGATAATGATTAGAGGATATAATTGTGAAATATTAATTGGGTTAAGATAAAATAATTATATATGAATTACTTATTTTCACTGAGAAGATAATTATTCGATGAATTAATTCTGAGATATTAATTTGGTTAAGATTAAATAATTAATTATGAAGTAATTATGTTCTCTGAGATTATAATTATTCATGAAATTATTTATGATATATTGTTTTTGTAAATTTTAGATCATTAATTAAGAATTAATTATGTACTCTCATGTGATAATTAATCTGGGGATTAATTATGAGATATAAAACTTGCTATGTTTAAATAATTAATTTTTATTTTAATATGTGTTATGAGATTATAATATAGTAATTTAATTGATGATTAATTATGTGATATTGATTTAGGCTATGTTGAGATAAATAATTAGTGAATTAATTATGTGATTTTGAAATGGTTAATTTAGATATAATTAATTTGTGAATTAATTGTGTTATATGTGGATAGTGGCCTTAAGATAATTATTTTTGAAATTAATTATTTAAAATTCAGATAGTTGCATTTTGATTAGTTAATTATTTAATTAATTAGAAAAAATAATGAGATTAATAAATGGATTCATTAAATTTTTTTATAGTAATTATTAGTTAATTTTTTAATTAACTAATGGAATTATTGTGTTTAACTATTTGTTGAGATTTTAGTGAATGAGACGTTTTTAATTAGTTATTTAATTATTTAACAAACTCGATTAAATCATTTTTGATTTAATTAATGTATGGGATCACGGGGTTATAGTCACGATATTCTACACCATTTTTATATATAAATATATGTATACTTGATAAATGTGTTGTGATAATTGGAATTATGCTCCAAATAATCTACGGGTTCTAGACATGGCACGCTACACCAAGCATGATTGTCAATATTCTTTTAAAGGACATGTACTGATGCTCTAAATACCCATGGTTTGTGAGACATGTAATGATGTTGTAAATACTCATGAGGATTAGAGACATAATGTTCTACACCCATCAATTGAAATTTCACTGTGGTTCCAAATGGTCATAAATTAATTAAATTAAACTATTAATGAAAGCATAGGTGATATATAGTTTTTTAAATGGAATATGAGAAATTGTTCTGAATCCAACATAATAAAGACAGGTGTTGCGATATGAGTGGCCATGAGAACATGGAGACTTATGGAGTTAAATAAATAATATTAAATAATTTGTTAAAAATTTTATTTATGCAATCAATATATATAATTCATGTTCAGGATCTTTTTTTTCTACGAGCTGAAGAAGGTATCTCTTTCATGTGTACCTTAATAACTAGATGGGTTATAATTTTTTATTTCTATAATGTTATTACATAATTATAACTGTAAAATCTTTAATTAAATTCAATTTCTTAGATTGAGCATGAAATTAGTGGTCTCATCCTACTGATATTTAAATCTCACATCTTACTTAAGACACCATTGGACTACAGTACCTGACTAGACTATAATAGTTTGTAGGACCTTGGATATTACATGTTGTTGTATTATTGTACATCAGTTTTTGGAGAAAATGATCGAGCAAGAACTCAGGATTGTCATGAAGATCACCCTTTTGGATTTTAGACTTTTACAGGTTTCTGTTTTGAGATATGAAAAATTCTGTTTTGTTAACTTCTTTCTAACATGTATCACAATGTCACGAATGAATTGTATAAACTCTTATTGGCCAATTTTTTTGTGGACTATTTATTTACATGTACTTCTATTTTTTCTGAGTTTATTATCTATTTACACTATGCACTTTGAATGTGATGGTATAGTCTCTCCACTGAATATCCATAGACCCTCGCTACTAGTTGACAGCATCAGGTGTACGGGGAGAAGCACATGACGTAATGAGGTGACCAGTCCGACTACCTATTTGAAGGTAATATGGGATGATATGTTACAAAATTCTAAAAATTCATAAGACATAAATCAACATATAACTGATAGTATATGTTATGAAATCATAAAAATGTAATAATATAAGTAATTTGTGGAATACATATATGAATTAAAAATCATTCTCTGTATGTCTAGGATAATTTCCAAAACCTATTAGGGATCTTCATGGGGATACACCTACTTGGAAAGACAAACCAATATCACCAGTTATATCACTTTACATATAGTATATCTGGTTATACCTCCTTCCCATATTATATCAAGACCATAAACTTGTTACCATCATTTTCTTATGAGATATAAATCATTTCCAAATTCATTGGAGAGATATAATGATATTTCCCAGCATTATTTGGGGAACTGAATCATATATGCTATAATGGGATTACTCATCTCTATCTGTACCACCCCATTATATTATATGTAAAAATATTACCCAACACTATCTAGGCCACCTTATCTATTATTATCTAACGGACTTACCAGACACTATTTGGGTTACCCCATCTTTTAAGTTGTAACCGACTTACCCAAACCAATCAAGGCCACCCTGTTATATTTGTTTTAATAGTATTTCCTAGATCAATCAGGTCCACCCCATCATATTGGTAATTTACCTGAACCACAATAGGAATTGTTCACAAACCCCATGCATATCATTATAAAAAAACATTTAGATAATTATTCATTCAAAACATGATATACCAATGGAAAATAAATTGGTTGCACATATTTCTAGTTGAAACATGATTTTCCTATAGAGGGTTTCATAAACTTCAATCCATAAATATATCTTCCATTAATAGAAATGATATGAATGGTATACTTGGATCATATCACTAGTAATGTATAAAATATATCAATTTTTTTCATCTTAGATGGTGAATGATTTTAAAAGACAAGTTATAACATAACATTATTTTTAAAATTCATTTTTAAAAAATAATAAATTTTCAGAATCATTTTCTTAGAAAACTAATTAGAAAATAAATTAAGAAGACTAAAAAATAAATTAAAAAATTTATGGAGTAAAATATCCTTTCAACTATAAATTTTTTTAAAATATAGTACATTTCAAGAACATTTAATTTTGAAAAAAACATTGAAAACTTATAAATTATTAGTTAAAAATAAATTAAATAAATTTTTAAAACATAAAATATTAATTTCATTATCCTTGAAAATGAGCTTAAACGGTCATTTAAAACATATTCTTAATTTTTTTACAAAACTTGTCTTGAATGAACATAGATTTCCAACTGAGGAGAGAAATATAGTTATATTTTCTCAAAATATTTCTTCATTATCGTATGTAAAAAAGTAGGAAAATGATATCATTACATGTAATTATCACAAATATCCATTTTTGAATAAAATTCAAGATAATTATTCAGATAAGGATCCCGTTATTTCATCAATGAAATAACAATCCTAAACAATCTCAATAGCGATGAGAATATTGAAATAAACTCGTACAAAATTGGTAAAATTCAAGAGAATCCACATGAATGAATAACATTACATGAGGCTTAAAATACATTGAAATTAAATATATTCATGATTTACGATTTTAATGGGATGTATATATATCTTGTAAAATAATTTAGGTGCATAAAATAACATGTGTCTCACAGATTGAAAATTGAGATAAAATTACATTCTGATCTTGAATGATTGAAACCATAAACCCCATAAAAGAGATATAATAAAATTGTTATTAAATTTAAAATATATTTATAATATTCACAGAATACATTCATGTTCAATATATACAACACATAAATGAAATAGGATGCTAATATGACATATGTCTCGCAGAAATAAAAGTGAGACTAGAAATCCCTCTACTAGATGAGTAACATTGAAATCCTGATATCCATTCAATTATAACTAAATTTTAAACTTTTAATATCATGAAATAATTAAAATTCATCATATTACATTATTTAGGGAGGTATAGACATGACACAAAATAAATTATTGGGTAATATGTCTTAAGTCTTGTAGAAATAAAACTTAGATGAGAAAACCCATACTGTAAGTCTATAATTTAATGGTACAAATTCAAAACACCTTTAAAATAAATAAATTTTTTATTTAAAAAATAACCATATTATTATATATCATATCATATAAGATTTTATTAGGAATTTATATTACCCATTTATTATCAATTATGTGGTAACATTATGTTTTAGATAATATCCATTTAGTTTTTTGTATATGTTTATACTTGTTGTTTTTGGTCCTTTTTATTGACAATGATTGTGTTATTTATATAATGTAAAGAATATTACAATTTAAATATATATTAATTATATATTTATTTATAACAATCATTAATAGATTTAAATAGAAAATGAGATACACTGTTAATGGAGACGGTATCTCATACGTATGCATGAACACTATTTCTATTTTCCGACCATATTGAAAGAAATAATTTAGAGGATATATAAATATATAATAATTCTAGTATAATTATTTTGTAATATACATATAAAAAATTAGTAATCCCATTATAAAAAAAATATGGGCAATGGGTGAATGAATTACATCAATTTGAGGAGGCTGTAGTCTATACATCCATAAATGATATTGTCGCATTCCAACAAAATATAATGATTGAAGTTATAAGTTATGTTATATTTATAGAAAAATTAATAAATAATAAAATTTATATATATTATATAAAAATATTAACTTCATCATTACTTCCAAAATTGAGAAGTTGTAGTAGAAGAACGAATGGCATCAGTTTGTGAGGAGGTAGTCCACCATGCATATAAATGATGATTGTGTATCCCATTTGATATAAGTGTGTGTAGGTGTATGCTGAAACCCTAACATAATAAAATCACCGTATATTTTTTATAATGATGTAATTATATAATATTTTATCATGATTAATTTAAGTGTTGGATAAAGAAATAAAATAAATGTTTTTGTAGAAAGATGGTTTCTACTTGTTGGGTAAATCCTTTCGGTTTCAACCAAAGTGATTGATTATATGGATTTATACCCAAATTTAGGAATCTATTAATAATTAATGGAGTATATGAGATTATTTGCGATGTTTATATTTGGAAAAATGTCCTGATAGGTGTAAATAAGCAAGAGGGTGAGTTCCCTTTTATTGTGTACGATGAGTGGCATTCTAGAAAATACAAAAAGGTAAACACCATAGAGTGATCTCCCTTAAATCATATGCCTAAAATATGAAGTACGTTTTATAAAGTGATGTTAGAATATAAATATGACCTAAAAATAATTATTTACATGTGTATATGTTATTGGGACCCTTAAGTTGATGTTTATCCACTATGAAATATCATTTTACTTTAGTCGTTGAAATTAATATAAATTACGTCGGCAAATATTTTTTCCCAAAAACTATGTATACCTCACTAGAAATTTTATATTTTGATAATTCTAAATATACAATATACTTTCACATATTTTAAATACATATGTGGTAGTTATCAATTTTATGTTAATCATGTCGAAGCGATGTGACCCCGTGTCTTTAATGTGAAATTGGTCAAAAGATTGTACTGCTTTTATATCCAATTTTATTGTAAAATTGATTCATATAAACTAAATTTGTATTATTCATGTAAAAATGAACAAATTATACTTTAAAAAAAATTAAAATATCACATATCCTTATATATAAATTGTATGAAAATGAATTTTTCAATTCTGATTTATTATTTTAGATATTCATCAAAAAATGATCATTTTCAAAAAAAATACGAAAAATAACTATAATAAAATTTTGATATTCATCATTAAAAAAAGTTTAATTTCTCATATTAATTATATAATATTTTAAAAAATAATATTTTAAATTATTTCACCATTAAAAGACATAAAAAATTCTTTTAAGAAATTAACATCTTTCTATGGCTAATAATGTATTTGTTCTAATATTTTGCCTTTCATGAATATTAGACAAATGTAAATGCATTTGATTATATTTTTAATATATAATTTTCATTGTGATCTCTCAGTAATAATGATAAATTTATTTCATTATGATAAACTTCTTTTATGGGCATAAAATTGTTTTTTATAAAACACTTTATATTCAATTGGCTATTTATTTCACTTCATATTATTAATTAATAAATGATTTTTTTCCCTTGTTTAAGCCTTATATTAATAGTTTATATAATATTATTCTTATATTCTATTCCAAGGACTAGGTGAATATTACATAAATATTTTAATAATAATAATAATATTTTAGATCAATACAACATGACATGCATGTAACAGAAGCTATGAAAGGAAATTATCATTGTGTGTAACACAAAGAAAACATAGTGTTCAATGTACTCAAGATAAACATAGTTTTGTATATATCGAAATCCAGTTTACTGATTTCATATTACACATGATATATTTAATTTTTCAGGAAATGAAAAATATTAAAAAGATTAAATAAATTTATAATATCAAAAAATATCATGATGGAACATTATATACTTCTGAAAATGAATTTCACAATCAATATTCTTACGAGTTACCTAATTATTAATACTTTATAGTTACATTGATAGAAAAAATAGATCATAAAAATTAATACTAAAACTTTCTATATAAATTTGAAGCTGAATACATAATAGTTACCCAAAGTAACTCATTATAATATTTACATGTATGAGAACATAAGTGGGAAGTGAAGAAATGATGTGGAATAAAGGTGTAAATAGTCATTGATAGTGATAAATATAACTGATCACAGTAAATTTAATGATCATTAGATAATTATGGTCCTCAAATCCTTAAATCTAGGATTATTTATAAAACCATTTGTTCAATAGAAATGATGTTATTAGGATAAATCATTTTTAATAAAATTATTTAAAGTTGAAATTTTTTCTCATAGTTGTGTACATACATGATTTCAAACAATTTAATATGAAAATTTTCACATACTTTTCATTGTTTAACAAATTTCCATTTCAAACATTACTCAATAAAAATGAAGGTGAATTTTTTATTCAAAACAGATCATGTGATTCATGAATAGAATATTATACCACATCATCTACTAAAGAAAAATGGTTTTCATAGGAATCCAATATTCATGAATCCTCATATAGAAATATAATTATTTAATATCTGAAACCTCATCACACTTTTAACTGAAACCATTCATTAAATGGTTAAGATAGTAACCCTATTGAATGTTGAAAAACTAAACCATTAGAAAGAAGGTCTCTAATGTTCTCATAATAATTTTAACATTGATCCCCAAAATATGAACATGATCCTCAGCCTAGTTGGTGAGGACTCAACAAGTGTATACAAGATAACTGAGTTCAAAACTGGGCAGAGTAATATTTGGGGGGGGGGTACTGAAGTAGTAATGTAGAAGAAAATAGATCATGACCTATGGAAGGGTTTGTAGCAGGTACTGTTTAGTACTGTAGCAGTCAGAACTATACATCTATTTGGGCTTTCAGGCTCACCGATTTTTGCCTCGGGTCCATTTAGGCCTTCAGGCAACCCAAGGCCTTCGGGCCAGTTTGGATTTTGGACAACCTCAAGGCCTTTGAGACACCTCAATAGCTTCAGTCCACATTAAAGCTTTAGTGACACCTCAATGACATCAGGACACCTAATATTGAGCTTAATGTCTAGACAGACTCTACAAGGAGAATACACTAAATGAGGATTCAGAGGAGGTGAATTCACAAAAGGGGATGCTAAAGATATTTGGAAGAAAGGGAGGGTTTGAAATTCAAATCAGGACCAGCCTATTCATTCACGGATAGCCCAAACATACAACATATGCGAAGGTTGAGACAAAATATTTTTGATGATGCTGGTGAGGAGCAGTTCTATGTTATTATAGTCTGAATATTTTCTACGATCTATGGGTCATGAAATCTCTTAGCATATGGGCCTTGTAAGGGTTCCCCCTAATCCCTTGAAAGGGGGGTTATCATAAATCAATAAAAATAAGGTCTCCAGGCCATTCAAGCAGTATATCCAATAGAAGATCTTCTGTGTTACATAGAATAATGTGAATACCTTCATCATGTACTCGTTTGAAACATGGATGGGACAAGAAATACCAAATTTCATTAATCAAAACATGAATACTTACTTCTTCCAAAAATTATTGGCCATAATCCTTTAATTGAAAATTGTTGTAAACATCATCAATGATATTGTAAAACACTTCTTTAAACAAATTTTGTTTGTGTTCCTTTTTCATAAATGATATCAAATTGTCTTTAGCCACATCACCACCTCTTTATCCATACTAAAAATCCTTTCCTCATCCCCAAAAACACATTGTAGTTTTTAATCCATTAATGGAACCATTACCATAAATAACATATATAGGTAATTAGTATCATTGAACATATTATTAAAAATAATAAATTAAAAACTTCTACAAATAATCATTTTATACTTTTTGATTCATAAAACATAATCCTTGAATTAAAATAAATAAATACTATTATCATTCCACATCTTCATTAAGTCATTAACTAAGATTCGTTTTTTATTCCATAATATGACCTTCAAAAATATGAAATAATAATCATGAATAATCAATTTAATCATGCTTATAATCAATACTATGTGAGCATCATATACTATTCACATGTAATTCATGGTCTCATTGTCTTCAACAGTATAACCAAAATCATACAACCTACCTGATTTATTTCATGATATTTCAACTAAAGAAATAAATTTAAATAATTCCCAAACCATATACATATGAATCAATCAATTTTATCCCAATTCCTTCTAGTTCCATACACTTCCTAAAATTGTAATGTAAATTGTGAGTAAAACAAATACTGGTGAAAAAACACATAATCATGAAAATCAGTTTTTGGATATCTAAACGATGAAACCGATTTATTTAATCTATGAAACCTTTTGATTTTCATATGTTATTCATATTAATATTCTAGTTTAAGTGCATCGGGTTGTTTTTATTGATTTTTGGAATTCCTATTGAATTTCTCTTAGGAGTTTCAAACAAGGTGTATAGTGGGGCTTGTTGTCGTGCACAAGCTCTCGATTAAGTCTATCTCAATAAGATTTTATAATGTCTGTTACTCATATGTACATTCATGCCAGATCCATAAAAAAATAAATAATTCAAACATGGATTTATTTCTAGGAAACTGCTTGCTCTATTCTTTACCAAATTTCTAAGAAATTTTTCTATACATTAATTCATCCTTATACTTATCCTTATTTGTCATCCCATGTTATATCCATGGAAATAATCATAGGGATCTCAATAATTATTTCTTATCCTAGTTTCAAATGGTCGACTAGACCATTCTTCTGAAACCAACTATAATTACATATTTTTAACCAATATATATAATACATCACTTTAGATGTATATTCAAAACATTTAAAAAGTACATGCTTGAGGACCATAATAGTTTTGTGTCATTAAAAAATTAGAAACACAATATTCTATCTTTTTTAATGACCTTCAATATATCCCATAAAGATCATCTCCTATAACATTCATAATTATAACCTTTCTTCATTACATAATGAATGGAAATGAAATAAAGGGGTGATCTATTATGCTTAGTAATGGTAATAAGGGAGATATATAATAATAACATGAAAATAATTGTATAAGACCATGATCATATCATTAGAAGTGAATACCATTTCAATTAATGATCTTAATAAAATGTCAACGAATAATTGTTTTAATTTCATAAGATCTGAATCATATGATAATTTAGAGTATAATTCATAAAATCGTAACATAGGTTTAAGGCAAGCAATTTATATTATACATATAAGTATGAAGAATCATTCCCCATTAGTAAAGGCTCATTTCCATGTAATATCAAAAACCGTTATGGGGGCCACACTTACTAGGGAGACACATCACATTCCCCATTCATTGGCCTTTCATTATATTATATCAGGTTATTACTTCTTCCTATATTGGATCGTGCCCATTGACTTGTTCCCACCATTATCTAATGAGATATAAATTATTATCTAATGTATTTGTGTGGTATAACAAGATCACATAACATTATTTTGTCTTCCCATTCATATTATATGTAATTGTCTTACTTGATTACACATATTCCACCCCATTGTATGAGGTAAAATCGTATTAACTAGCACTGTCTGGTCTACCCCATCATATAAGTTATAACGACATTACCTGACACTATCATGGACACCCCATAATATAAGATATATTAGGATTACTTGGTCCTATATATTCCACCCATCATATAAGAAATTTACCTCAACCACAACATGAATAATTTAAAAATAAATTTCATATATTCCTAAAAACTTATAAAAATAATTATTTGTATATAATAAGATTTACCCAAGAAAACTAAATGAGGTTTAAAAAAATATCTTTAGAACATGATTTATCCATTGAAAAGAAAATGGTTCGATTAGAATTGTATCATAAAAACATAACAAATTATATTAAATAATATAAATGGTATCCTTTTATCATATCCCTATTTACAGATAAAATATATTAAAGGATTTCATTTTATATGGAGAATGATTTTTAAAGAACACTTGGAATATAAAATTTAATTGGAAATCAATTTTTAAAACACATAAAAGTTTCAAAATCTTATTCATTTAAATACACTTTCTAAAAATGTAAAATAACCAATAATTATCAATTAAAACGTTTCTTGAGGAAAATATCCTTTCTTATTTGAAAATTTATTTTAAAAAGTTTAATATTGAAAATAAATCTTTATTTGAAAATAAAATTGAAAAATTATAAAGGAACCATTAAAAATAAATTAAATAAATTTTTAAAACATAATAGCTTTTAAATCATCATACCCAAAAATGAGTTAAAATGTTCATTAAATGAATTTATTGAAAATTTTGGTTTTGAAAGATTAATTATTTTCAACAAAATAGGGAAATAAAGTCATATTTTCTTAAAAAACTAAATATTATATTAATTAAAAAAGACATTAATAATGGTACCATTAAGTGTATATAACATTAATAACAATAAGAGAATATAATTCAATATCATTCATGAGATATGGATCTTAATATTTCATCAATGGAAGTATGATTGTAACCAATCCTAATAATGATGAGGTTGTATAATTTGACTCTTACATCCTTGGTAACACTGAATAAAAATAACCATGATATAATGACATTACATGAAGAATTAAATATTATAATAATATGGATATTCCTGATAAAATTTTCAATCTGATGTATATACACCTCATAAAATAATATTGGTGCAAAACATAACATGTGTCTCAAAGAATGAAAATTGAGGCAAAATTGACCTATAAAAAAAGAAACATTTGAATTATAAACCCAATAAAGGATATATTATCAAATAGATATGAATTTACCTAAAATTATAATGAAAATAATCAGTTTATAAATTCATGGTTAGTATATACACAACACAAAAGAAAAAGGTGTGGAATATGGAATAAGTTTGGCATAAATAAAAGTGAAACTAGAAATCTCATTAATTTATGAGTAACATTTGAATAATTATATATATGAAAGAATAAAATAAATATAATATTTTATTATCATAAAATAAATAAAATTTATGACGCTATATTTTTAGGGGCATTATATAGACAATAAAAAAAATTAGTGGTAAACATTGAATATATCTCACATAAATAAAAGTGAAATTATATAAACCTTTTCATGAGTCATTACTACCTTTTTGAAAGTTAAAAGCTCATGTGTAATAAAAAAAATTTTATGAAACATCTATCAAAAAACCATATTATTATATATAATACCATATATGATTTTATTATTTCATTAAATTGAATGTTTAATAATAATTACTTATTAATGTTACCTTTGGTATAATATCTGCTTTATTTTCAATATATGTTTGACTTGTTATTTTTCCCTTTTTATTTGATCATGATTTAGTAATCTCAATAAATTAAAAAATGATATAAATAAAATATATATTCAGTGTTTTTTATTTATATTTGTCTGTAAAATATAGAAATATAAAATGACATACACCATTCCTGGAGTTTTTAATTTGTACGTATGCATTGACATTGTTTCCATTTTCTTGTAGTATAGAAAGAAATAAATAATAAAAATTATATATATGTGTATATTTATCCTCAAATATAATTATTATTTCATATATATCAAATGTTTTTTAAACCCATCCATAATATATTCCATATAAAGTTTGAATGAATGACATTGCATTAAGGATGTGGTGGTCCACACGTCAAAAATTGATTTTATCGTATTACCACAATATTGAAATCCTATTGCAATGTGTTATATAATAGTATTATAAGAAAAAATACCTAATAAAAATAAAATACCTAATATTAAAAAATTATTTCTAACATTATTACCAACTTTGAAAGGTGATAATGGATGATCGAATGACATCGGTTCTCGAGGTTGTTCTCTGCCATTCATTCAAATGATTTATTTATATCATGTTTTATAGAAGTGTGTGTTGGTGTAAGTTGAAACATTAACATAAAAAATATAATCATATTTCTTATAGTTATATTATTTATAATAATTCTAAGATAATAAATTAAGTGGTGGAGAAAGAAATAAAAGGAAAGTGTGACTTAAGGAATGTTACCACTTCATAGGGCAACTTCGTTCCGCATTCACCAAAGTGATTCCATGGTTAGGCTTATACCAAATATTATGACTCTAGGATTTAGGTAGTTATGTTGTGTAATTATATGGGTAGGTTATGTAAGAGAAAAATGGATTTAGTGGGGTGAATAATTGATTAGGTTGAATTCCCTTCTATAGCGAAAGAGGAGTGACATTATTTTAAATACAAAAATATAAACACTATTAAGAGGTATCCCTAACATAACATGTGAAGTCAATTAAAATAATTATGTCATTATCAATTTATTTATTTTTTTTAAATCAAAAACAAATTCTTTAGAGAAAAATATCTTTCTTTTATAATTATTTTCTTAAGAAAAATTGTTTCTCTCTAAGAAAACGTTTATCCTTACAGTCAATTTTTAATGTCTTATTTAATGTCATCTCAAACAATGTATAACTATTTTTTTCATATGTTATATAATAATATACATTAATATCATATAACCTTATAATTTACAAGTCACATTTTCCCCCAAAATTAAAAATCTAGATTCTCTAAAATTCAAACATCGAATTCATGGAAGTTCAGACTCTGAATTCTAAAAAATGCAGACACTAAATTATCTGAAATTCAGACTGTGAATTATCTAAAATTCATACATCCAAATATATTAAATTCAATATCTAAATTCTATAAAATTAAAATTCTAAATTCTCATAATATCATACTCCAAATTTTTTAAAATTCATACTCCAAATTCTCTGAAATTCATAATCTAATTTCCCTGAAATTTCGACATTGAATTCCTAAAAAATCAGACACCAAATTCATTAGAATTCTTTCTCCAAATATCCATTTTTCCAGAATCCTATTGTTCATATCTTTCGATACTGATTTAAAATTTTCATAGATTCATGTTATTTATATTTATTAATGTTTATTTATTATATTTATATAATATTTTAATATTATTGAATCCTAGATTTATAAACGTGATATATTTTCCCTTATATATTTTTGTTTCTTATACTTGACATAGTTTCTCATATTTTCATATATAAAATAATGTCATGCTATTTGTTTTAAACTAACCATTTGCTGAGTAAAAGGAGTACAAGTCCCAATGATATTTATGAGAAAATATGATTTTTGGGGGAGGGATTCGACCATTAGGACCTTTGACTATAAATACCCCATACATTTTATGATTTAGAGAGGTATAGTGAGTACATGTTGTGATGTTGTGATGCTAATTATATGGATAGGGACTCCTGTTCCTTGTGAGATTAGTGAACATCTTGTTCAGCGGTGGACAAATTTTTCATCCTGCTTGGTGTGAATCCTGTTGTATTTGTGTAAAATCGAGGACTTCCTAGGATAGGAAGATAGAGGATCATACTAAAACAATGGTTGAGGACTTCCTGGGATCAGAACACAGAGGTTCTAGCTACTTTATTGTTTGATTAATTTAGAGGATAGCAAGACAACGCCTGATATTTTTATCAAGTGCATACCCTAGTGTGTGTAAGATATGAAATCATGAATATAAAAATAGTGGTACCTTTATCCAATGTGTGTGGATTCTATTATCATTGTTTTAAAAGATTTTATACTTGATTAATTATTCATGTTACAAATTATATTTACACTGCATTTTTGTTAAATAAATCATGTATAACATTCTTCATCATTCTTATTCTGGTATACTCTAATTAACTAGATTCTATGTGCTTTAAGATCTAATCTTTCTTTTTGAAAAATTTTCTTAAGGTTATTTTGTGAAACAATATATCAAAATAATATGCATGTTAGTTTCTTAGTTATAAACTAAATAGGTTTTGTGAATCTAACTTGTTTTACATTGTTAAATATAGAGTTCATAGTAATAAAAAAATGATTTTAAACCTAAAATTCACCCCTTTTAATTGATCTTATACAACTATATTTCAATCCTAGAATTGGTATCCAAGAATGTATCTAAAATTATTATATTCACGTATATGTTTTCTTGCTCAACATTTCTAGGATAATTTTTATTGCTTAATTTTGTTTATTTTCATTTTCATACAAACATTTTCTACATGTTATTTTTGAGGAATATATTTTTTTATTGAAATGGAAGGAATGATGTAGATTCTATTGAAAACATAAATCATACCATACCACAAATTATATATGGAAATTGTTATGATTAATGAGGATATATGATGAATACTTTTATTATTAACACTGGAGTAAATAATTTTTTCATGCTCACTGGTGAATCCATGATTTCTTATAATCAAATACGTACCTTAACGGATCTGAAAAAACTAGAATATCAATTAAACTAAAAGGTACTCAATACTCTTTTATGTTACATGAACATGAATATCTATATTTAATTATCTTCATTTGATGTTTCTAATAGTATTTTGAAGAGACATTATGTTATAAATTTCAGACCATGAAAAAGTAATAGAAACTAGAAGTTCTTTCATATGAGATATATATCATTAGTATGTATTTCCATATACAGAACCTATTTGAAATTTAAAAAAATGAATTATGACTACCCTTAATAATCTTAAATCTATGGGAGATAAATTTCTTAATGATGAAGTTAATGTGGAAATGATAATTGATATCATAAAACTCTAATTCATCCTGATACTAGAATGAAAAGAGTTTCTGACTTGAATAAGAAAGAGAATGGTACTTTAAGTATTTATTTCACTAACATATCTAAATCCTAGACTCTGCAATAGATAAATAGATCAAAACATAAGAAAGTTGTAGTTATATCTGTGTCATGTGATATTGATCAGTTTGAGAATGAACATTCATATATTTCTCGAAGTATAATTAATGTGTATCAGTTTGAGAATGAACATTCATATCTTTCTCGAAGTATAATTAAGATTGATGGAAATAAAGATTTTCAGTATAGATATAAGATGAATGATATAATGGAAAAGAAAGAATCTGATGTAACATGTTGTTATTGAAAATGTTTTGGATATATTAGACACAATATTGCTATTCTTAAGGAAATGATATATGTAATATGCATTCTGAAAAGAATAAAAAAATTAATACAAAACTAAGGCTAAAAATTTTATGAAGTAAAATGAATCAAATAGTTCTATTGGTTGTGACTCTTCATATAAATCTTTAGAATATGAATCCTCTAGTAAGAAAAATATTGTTCTTATAGAATGATTACCCATTGAAAATAATTTTTTAATGGTTAAGGTATACAATGCTAAATCATTAAGTAATATTTCTTTAAATAGAAATTTTCCAAATGAAGATTATTATGAATCTTCAGATAAAAAATCTTCCTCCTCAAAAGATAATACCTTAACTTCATTTGTAGATGTTTATATATTTTCATAATTACATTAGAATGGGAAATAAAATATAAAAATAATATAGAGAAATAAATGTCTTGATATTCAATTTTAATAAATAATGTATTAGATCATTCAAAGGATATTTATCATAAAACAATTTATTTTGAAAAAATTTCTAAAACCCATATAGAAGTAAATTTTTAGAGGGATAATATTTTTAAGGGTCTTGAAATTTTAATTTTTAAGAAGAATGACTTAGATTCTAACTAAAAACCTATGACTAATTATATTGAGTATAATAATTTAGTCATTATTCATAAATCCAAAAAACATTCTTTAAGGAAACATTTATCCTGTTTCACTTCTACAAGGAAAGAATTTGACAATATTTACTCATGACTTTTTCTTCCTAAGAATAGTTATGCACATGGTTATACTAACTCAAAATGTATTTTTAGTCATTATTATTTTATTCCGATAGGCCCCATTTTTTTGTAAGTGTTAATGTCATGGACATTGGGAGAAACTTTGTTCTTCCAAAAAATAACACAATCCTTATGATTTCATAAATCATACATTTCAAATAAAATTGAGGTACCAAAGGTTTTAGTTTCAGAAATTTATAGATCCATGAAATTTTGGATTCTGAAAGTCTAAATTTTTTTATTTTTGTGAAATTCAACAAATAACCAACAAAAATATATGGTACATTGATAGTGGTTGTTCCCATAGTATTACTAGTAACAAATGCATCATTGAAAATATTATCAATAAGAAAAGAGTAAAAGTAATGTACCTAGTTTAGAAAATAATGAAATGATTCCTTTCAAATATATAAGGTGAAATAAGGGTATAAATGACATTAACCAATAGTCTAGGAAATAGTAAAACTATTTTGATATACATTTTCATGATACATGGATGTGGATGATAAAGAGATCCCAGTAGATAATTACGTATAAACAATCTCGGATAATAAATAGATTGTAGAATTAACCCTTACCTTGTAATTTTACATGGTTGAGGTAAGTTTAACCTTATTTATAATATTGAAATAATTTTTATATAATTATAAAATAATCATATACATTAATATGATATAATATATGATCTTTTATCATTGCTTTGTTAATAATATCATAGTTTTTTCGTCGTCTCAAGTATTGACAGATTCCTTTTATTTTATATTATTTGTTATGTGAGTTATATTTGTTATGTATAAGATCTATCATATTCATATATATAATTATATCAAGTATTTAAACATTATTTTTAATCCTCAAATGGAAATTAGTATTGAATGGATACGATGAGGTATGAATCTCATCACGTTCGTGGAGACAGTAATCCATACATACGCATGAGCGACAATATCATTATTTTGATATTATAATAATATATAATTGGATGGTATAACATATATACAGAATCAGTATCATGTTATTTTTATTATTTACATCAATTAAACATCATTATTATACCTATCCAAATAATAATGTATTGAATAACAATTATACCATGACATGGAGACGGTAAGACGTATTTACGCACGTATGGTGACATGTCATTCAAAGGATTGATAGAATAATGAATTTGGTTGTACCATATTTATAATAACGTTACAGTATATATATGATACTACAGTTATTATTTTTGAATGGAAACAAAAATGTAAGGGGAAGTGGAAGAAGAATTGATCTTGAAAGAGGTGATAAAATATTTACCTCTTCTTCGGGTTCTTCCTTTTGATTTGATCACAAGATATCGTTAAGATTGATTTATGAATAAAGTAAGAACTCTAGCATGAGGGGTGGACATTTGAGAGGGTATTTGGGTAGAGGATGGCATAGCCAAATGGCTTTGAAAGTGTGAATTAGAGAGAAGGGGGAGTTCCCATTTATAAGGGGGTGAGGGCCACCTTAGAAAAAACAAGAAATACTATTTATAATAAAATCATTATTGGTTTATAATTTCTCCAAAATTAATTATTTAAAGGATAAGGTAGTGATGGGTCTATAACCACTCAACTAATTAGTTTTAGATAGGTTTGGGTCACTATATTAACCTTATATTATAGATTTAACTCTTAGTTAAATAGTTTGACAATTACCATGTCTCTTTGTGTTTTATAATCATATGGTTAATAAACTAACTATATAAATCCAAGAGTAACTCAAGTGGTTCATTAAGGATACACCAATAGTTTTATAATTATTTTTTCTGAACCTTATATTTTTAGCAATAAAATATCAATTAATAATATAATATATATTTTAAAAACTCTTTTATGTCAATTTTGACACTATTTGGTATTTTGTATTTTCTGAATTCATAACAACATTATTACTTCCAAAAAAAATCTCATCTGACAAACCCAAATATGTCATATTAACCAATAAAAGTAGTGGAATTCATAAGAAGTATCAAATTACATTTATTTGGTTATTTATAATTTTAATTATTGTAATATTTCATTAATTAGGTAATTATTGCATCCTCATTGTGTCATAAATAATTAAATTATATAATGTATATGAATATAAATAAAATACCATTATGTAGAAAATAATTTTATCTTTCTAATGAATATTTATACTTCGATCTATCTTATTATTATCCCAATATTTAAAAATGTATTGGCTATTAAACTTTTAATTTCACACTTTTAACTCTTCTTTGAATTAAAATATAATAAATATCATAATCTAATCCAACTGGACCTACAGGATCATATTTTATTACTATGGTTATTTTAGTCAAATTACACTAACCCAATAGAATAATGACATTTTTTAGGGTAACAATAATATCAATTTACTCTTAATTACCATATTTACTAGAAACTGTGGTATATAAAAGTAAAAAAGTTACTATTTACAAGAAGATTAATTTCGTCTTATTGAACCAAATTTTATTTACTGATATCAACCATGTCTCTTGGATTTTTAAAATTAAACTCACTTAATTGGTAAAATTATGTTTTATGTAAATTTGGAAATCCACCTAGGAGGTGGGTAAAAGACGGTAAAAAGTTCAATAAAATTTTTATATATCTAAAATTATAATAAACTAAATCCAATGAATTATATTGAGATCCTGTAGGTATTAGGTATCTATTTTGACCTAAAATAAATTTATATACAATAAATAATTATTTATATAAAAAGTCAGTTTTAAACAATAACTTACTGTTTTTCACTATTCATCAAAAAATGAATGTTTTCAGAAAAAAACCATAAAATCACCCTAAGCTAATTTTTGTATTCTGAATCTAAAAATAAAGTCCATTTTGATCGATAAAATTCAAAATTTTATAAACGTGGGTATCACTATTCATAATGGCTAGTTTGATTGGTCCGGATGTGTTAGAATCTCGATGTTGCGTACAATGCAAGCTATTGCTTTATTCAAAGGGAAACATACCTAGGAAGATTGGTGTGTTACATTCTTCCCTCATTCAAATAATCTTTTCCTCGAAATTATAATAATTTTACTTCATAAAAATACTCAGGTGGTTTTTCATCATAAGATCCTTGGGTTCCCACGTTGCCTCTTCAATTTTATAGTTATTCCATTAAACTTTTAACAGACGAGTCATCCAGTTTCTCCGCACTTGTTCTCTTGTATCAAGAATCATGGCAGACTCTTCACAATAAGATAGATCTGGTTCTAATTATAATTCATCATTGGTGAGTACATGTGTTGGGTCAGGCATGTATTTTCTCAACAGTGATACGTCGAACACATCCTGAACTTTGGAGAGACTTGGCGGCATTTCCAAATGGTAAGCTACAACCCCAATTCATTCTAGAATTTTGAGAGGTCTGATGTACCTAGAACCCAATTTACCCTTTTTACTGAAATTTATAACACCGTTCCATGGAGATACTTTCAAGAAATCATGATCTCCCACCTGAAATTACAAATCCTTCCTTCGGTTATCAGAATAACTATGCTGCCTACTTTGAGCTTCTTTGATGTGGTTTTGGATTACTTCCACCTTCTCAATCGATTCCTCCACCAGTTCAAGGACTATTAGTTTTCTTTTACCAACATCATCCAACAGGTTGGTGTGTGACATCTCTTTATATATAATGTTTTTTATGGTGCCATCTAATAACTTGAATGGAAGTTGTTGTTATAGGAAAATTCTACTAGAGGTAAATATTGAGCCCACATTCCTTGAAAGTCATGTGAGCATGATCACAAAATTTCTTCAAAGGTTTGAACAATCTGTTCTGATTGTCCATCAGTTTTAGGGTGGTAGGAAGCACTGAAATGATATTCAGTATCTAGGGCTTTCTAAGGACTTTTCCTGAATCAGGCTATAAAACGTTGATCACGATCAGAAACAATCGATAGAGGAACTCCATAAAGTCTCACAATATCATTAATATATAGTCTAGCTAGATGTTCAAGTTGTAAATTATCTGTAATAACACAAATATGTGCTTACTTGGTAAGATGATCAACAATGACCCATATTTCATAGTTTCTTCTACGAGTATTTGGTATTTCCATGACAATGTCCATCATAATATTATCCATTTTCCACTCAGGTATTGGAAGAGGTTTCATGACTCCTACAGGATTTTTCCTTCGAGATTTCACTTGTTAAAAAACTTTACATCTTGACACAAAATCAACAAAAACCTTCTACATGTTGTCCCACCAAAAATGTTCCTTCAAATCTCTATAAATTTTGGTGCTCCTAGTGTGTATAGGGAAATTGGAGCTATGAGAATCATATAACAATTCCACATTTAGATTAGTTATATTGGGAACAGAAAGGCTCTTCCCAAATTTCAAAATTTCATCTTCATACACAAATTCAGTCAATCTTCCATCATTCGCAGCTTTAATCTTTTTTTGAAATTATTCATCACCAGTCTGAGAAGTCATTAACCCTTCTAGTAAATATAGTTTGGAATAAATTTGAAAAATTATTGATGTTTCAACTACCATGGATTTTCCCATATACATCTTTTCTAGATCCATGAGAATTGGATCCCATTCAACTCTCAGCTTGTTCAAAACTCCATGATATTTTCTTATCAAAGCATATACCACCTTATGTTCCTTCCCCAGGTGGTAGTGTATAGTGAAATCATAATCCTTGAGTAGTTGTAGCCATATTATTTTCGTCATGTTGTTTTATTTTTGTGAGAAAATATACTTCAAACTCATGTGATCAGTATATATATCACATTTTCAACCATAGAGATAGTGTCTCCAAATATTCAATGAAAATATTACAGATGCAAACTGAAGATCGTGAGTGGGATATTGCTTCTCATGAATGTTTAGTTATTGAGATGCATATTAAATAAAACTATCATTCTGCATAAGGGCACAACCAGATCCTTTATTTAAAGCATCACTATAAATAAATAACCCATCACTCCTCGATGGTAGATTAATGATTGAAGAATTGACTAATATTCTCCTCATTTATTCAAAACATTCTTCAGACTCTTTTTTTCCAAACAAATTTAACACTTTTTCATGTGAGATTTTTAATGGGTTAGCCAATCATGAAAAATTATGGACGAAATGCCAATAATAACATCTTAAACCAATAAAATTTTGTTCCTCATTTATACTCATCGATGCAGGCCATTCCTGGATTGCCTTGGACATTGAAGGATCAATATATATTCCATCATTAGAGACCAAATGGACAAGAAAAGAAATCTCTAGAATCCAAAATTCACACTTTCTAAACATCCAACATAATTAATTTCTTATAAGAGTCTTCAGGATAATGCGCAAGTTATTTTCATGTTCTTCGTAGCTTTTTGAGTATACCAAAATATCATCAAAAATACCACTAAAAAGTCATAAATATATTCCTTGAAAACCCTATTCATTAGATCCAGGATGAATGTGGGTTTATTAGTCAATCCAGAAGGCATTACTGTAAACTCGTAAAGCTCGTACCTAGTTTGAAATGTTGTCTTTAGAATGTATTCCTTCTTCACGCCCAACTGATGATATCCAGATCAAAATTCAATCGTTGAAAAGTATTGAGCTCCATGAAGTTGGTTGAATAAATCATCAAAACAAGGTAGGGGATACTTGTTCTTTATTGTTATAGCATTGATCTCCCTGTATTCAATGCACAACCTCATAGATCCATCTTTCTTCTTAACAAGAGGAACAGGAGCTCCCCATGGAGAAACACTAGGGCGAATAAATCCCTTATTACTCGATTCCTCTAGATGTTTCTTTAATTCCACTAATTCTATAGTGGCCATTCAATAAGGGGTCTTCAATATCGGCCTTGGTCTAGGAATTAAATCAATGGAAAACTCAAATTCTCGTTATGGAGGGTGTCTAGGTAAATCTTTTATGAACACATGAACATATTCTTGCACAATAGGTACATCCTTTATTTGAACATTCACCTCCTCACCCACAATTATTTCATTCTCTTCCTCCCAAATAATTGAATTTAGTTTGGCTACCAGGGGAGGATCTAGATATTAATTAGGTGGTGAAGATTCAGCTATAAAGAAAATGTGTTCTTTATCATTGTCATCAAAAATCGTAACCTCCTTCTTCTTAACATAAGTTTTCGTATCATGGTATGAAATCCAATACATACCAAGGATTATATAAAATTCCACCATGTGTATGATGATGATACTAGATAATAATGATCATTTATATGCCCTAATGGGGACTAAATCACCAAACATTATTGAAATGGTACTTCCCTTATGAGTTTTGACTAACAACTCCATTATTAAGTCAAATTGGAAAAAGTTAATTTTCTTAGAAAACTGGTAAGATATGAATCAATGTGATGATATACAATCAAATAAATCATTTTCTAAACTCAAGGAAACCATTAAATTACCAACCACCACATCTTTCAGAGATTAAACATCAGCAGTAGTGATATAATAAGCATGGCCTTGACCCCTTGGCCTTTTCTAAGGTAAGATCCCTAGACGCTTAGGAAATTCATTCACATAATTCCCTCCTTCTGTACAATATTTTCATTCACCATCGACACCCTTTTTCTTACAATTGCAATCATGAGTTTGGTAGCCTTTTTAACCACACTTGTAACAGAATCCCATTCCCTTTAGGCATGTACCAGGGTGTTTCTTCCCACATTTACTGTAGTATGGATATTCTAGTTTTCCCGTCTTCTACTTATTTCCATTTCCAGAGTGTTCGGATGATCTATTATTCTCTTTTGTTTCTTTAAAGTCATTAGACTTAGGGAATTCATTTTCTTGAATTGATATCACTTGATACAATATCTTCAGACGATGAGAAGGATTGTGAGACTAATGCACGATGGAGAAATGTTTTTATCCCATCAAAGAAACGATCAATATTAATTCATGGGTTACTTATATATTTTGCATCATCCCTCGCTATCCATGTAATGTTATCCTCATAATTTGCGGCATTCTCATCCTCTTTTGGTCTTAGACTCATAAATTTCCTTTCAATATCTTATTGATGGTCATGAGGAAAGTATTTTTCTAATAAAATATCTTTAAACTCCCTCAATTCTATATTTTATAATTCATCATCTTACCTTCTGTTTTGAATCAATGACCACCATTGATCATCATCTCTAGTGAGGTGGTACACTCACATGACAGCTTTTTCCCTTTAACTACCCCCAAGGTGTAAAATATTTTCTCTAAGGAATTTATCCATTGATAAACTAATAATAGATTTGTAATCCCATTTAATTTTGGTGTTCTTTGCCTTATGAAGTGATCTAACATTGATCCTCGACGTTGTGGATCATGGTGATCTATATGGGTAAGGTTATTATTCATAACCAGAGTGAGTTGTCCCAGTATGGTGATAAGCTTATCAGCACCAGTTGTATCACCAACTCCACTATGATTATCTTCTGTAGGAGGTAAATCTTTAAATAGACTGTGTTCTTTGAAATGGTTTCTATTCCTTACACTAGGTTCCATTTCAAAACAATGGAGTTCACTAGGTCAGTTTATGAATCACAATGAATAATTCCTAACTTGTTAAATATCTAACGTAAATTGAACAGTTTATGGATATAATCAATAGTCATTAAAATATTTTCATTGAGGAGGTATATATAAGTAAATACTTCATAATGATTTGTAATGAAAATGAGATTTATCCTAAGCATATACCTCAAGAGTGTCGTAACCAAGAGTGTACCAATTCCCATTGTCGTGCACCAGTTCTCATTCGAGTCCAGCTCAAAGCAGTGTTTTCAGATGTTACCCCTAGGCACAACTCTGCAAGAGCTGCCTCTACATTCTCGTATTCAGATAGGGATTTATAACATGGAAACTAAAAAAAATTCTACAATACCAAAAATCTAGGAAGTTCTTCTATACAAATCCTCAAATTCTATGTTAGGGCTATGTGCTCTAATCAGAGTTTATCTAAATCTAGTTTCCATGGTTTGCAATAAACTTTCTCTCATACCAACTGTTACACCCTAACCCACGAAGCCAAGAGTTGGTGCATTATTACGTATCATTGGCATGATCACAAAATATATAGTCTCGAAAGACTGATTAGATTAGTAGCTTTGGATGTACTATATACATTGATAAGGGTTACCTTATATCATAAAATGGAAAACTACAACTACATTGTTTCCATGGAAAACACTGTGATCCCATAGACTATCCCTATAGGGCAGTCAAAATATACTTCTTCGCATCCTCGAAAAAATATAACATAGAAATGGGAGAGCTCAGATACTCATTAAGGATTACAATATAGATGAAACATTCATAAATTAGGATAAACATTTAAGGCAATGTATAAGAATAAAACAAAAGCCTTTTAAAATTAAACCTCATCATAATATAGAAAATGTAAAAATCAATTAATTTTATTTACTTATTCACATGGATATTCTAATAGTCTAATAATCACATATAATATCAATATCCACATTCATGATGATGGAATGCATAATGTGAGACTTTTATAACCACATTGTCAAGGCCTTGTGCCAAGACTACAAATATGATTTTGTCAAGGCTTTGGACCAAGACACTAGTTTGTATAATGATACCTACCGATGCATCGAGGAGAAATAGTGGGCTCCACCCGTCACTTACACAGTCTAATGCCTTCATCAGAAAAAAATGTTTAAACATAACTTTAACATTCGTTTTAAAACTAGAATACGAAATGTCAATATTTTTCTATAAACCTTGAATGGTTTAAAAAATAATACATCCATAATCAAACATATCACAATACCTTTAATTCAATTTGGAAGATTTGTATCATAATAAATCAACATCAAATAATCTTAAAATCCATCAAGGGATGTTGACATAGATGAAATAAAAACCTTTTTTTAAAGAAAAATCACTTTCTATTTTGAAATAATTTCAAATTCATTTAATTTTTAAAGAAAACATCTATTTTTGGAAATATTCTTATAACCTTTTAAGCGATTCTTTAATTATGTTATAAAAAAAATAACTGCACCTAACGTATAAGTTAAATAAAACATTCTTACCTTAATTTTGTCGAAAAGGTCATAATGTACCTTGTCTGGAAGATGACGTAATGATTCCTTTCAAAGAATATTAGGTCAAATAAGGGTGTAAATTACTTTATCCCATAGTCTAGGAAATATTAAAAATGTTTTGAAATACATTTTTAACAAAAATGAATGTGGATGGTAAAGAGCTCCCAGTAGATAATTACATATAAACAACCTTGGGTAATAAATAGATTGTAGAATTAAACCTTACCATGTACTTTTCATTGGTCAAGGGTAGGTTAAAATCATGTATAATGGTGTTATAAGAGTTAATAAATTATAAAAGAATCATATACATTAATATGATATCATATATGATCTTTTAACATTGGGTTGTTAATAATATCTTAGTATTATCATCATTTTAGGTGTTAAAAGATTATTTTCCTTTATATTATTTATTATGTGAGTCATATTTGTTATGGATGGGATGTATATTATTCATATCCAGAATTTAATTAATTATTTAAAAAATATTTTTAATCATCCAATGAAATTTTTTCTTGAATGGATACGATGGTAAATGAATCTCATCAAGTACATGGAGACGGTAATCCATACATACGCACGAGCAACAATATCATTTTTTTATATTAAAATAATATATAATTGGATGGTATATCATATATATAAAATAATTATCATTTTTTATTTTTTATTTACATCAATTAAACATTTTTATTATACCTATCCAAATAATAATGTATTGAATAACAATTACAGCACGATGTGGAGATGGTTGGCCTTATGTATGCACGTATGGTGACATGTCATTCAAAGGATGGATAGAATAATTAATTTGGTTGTTCCATATTTATAATAACAAAATAGTATATTGAAGATATTTTAGCCATTATTTTAGAATGTAAACAACAAATAAGATGAAGTGGAAGAAGAACGAACCTGAAAGAGGTGATGAAATATTTACCTCTTCTTCGGGTTCTTCATTTTGATTTGATCAAAAGGGCACCATAGGTTGGCTTTCTGACTAATGGAAGACCTCTATGATGATGGTATGATACCTGAGAGGGTATGTGGGTAGAGGTATTTTATTCCAAATGTCTTTTAAAGTGTTAATTATAGAGAAGTAGATTTCACATTTATAAGAGGGGTGAGGGTCACCTTAGGAAAAGATAGAAATATTATTTTATAATAATAAAATTTTTAGTTCGTAATGGATCCAAAATGAATTATTTAAAGGATATGGTTGGTATGGGTTAAAAAAACTCAACCTAAAAGTTTTTGACATGTTCGGGTGACTATATTATCCTTATCTTTTAGATTTAACGCATTGTTAAATAGTTTCACATTTACCATGTCTCATTGTAGTTTTATATTATATGGTTAATAAACCTACAATATAATTCCAAGAAAACCCCAATTGGTTAATTAATGATACACATATAATTATATAATTATTTTGGCCAATCCATATATTTTTAGGAAGAAAATATCAAATAATAATATAATATTTTTTTAAAAAAACTCTTTTTTTGTAATTTTTTTACTATTTGGTATTTTGTTTTTGCTAAATTCATAAAAGCATTATTACTTCAGAAAAAGTTCATCAAACCAACCATAATATGTCATATTAACCTATAAAATTAGTGGAATTTGTAAAAAGTCTCAAATTACCTTTATTTGGATATTTATAATATCAATCATTTTGATATTTCTTGAATGTTGAATTTATGTTATGTGTAACCCTATATTTAAAATTTTTTAGTTATTAAACATTGAATTTATGATTTTTAACCCTTATTTGAATCAAATAATAATAAATGTCACAATCTAATACAATTGGACATAAAAAATCATATTTTATTACTCAATTTTATTTTTTTCAAATTACACTTATCCAATTTAATTAGGACATGTATTACGGTAATAATAATATCATTTTTACCCTTAATTACCCTATTTCCTTTTAATCGTGGTAAATAAAAGTAAAATGTTTCTATTCACCAAAAAATATTTTCATCTTATTGAACCAATTTTTTCTTACTGACATCAACGATTTCTCTTGGATTTTTGAAATATCATCTCACAAAAGTAGTAAAATAATGTTTTTTGTAAATTTGCAAATGCTCCTAGGAGGTGGGTAAAAGACTATAAAATTTTCAAAAAACATTTTATATATGTAAATTTATTTTAAACTAAATCCAATGAATTATATTGAAATTATATTTCTATTATGTATCTATTTTTACCTAAAATAAATTTAAATTAAATATATAATTATTTAAATAAAAAGTCGGTTTTTAACAATAACTCAGTGTTTTTCACTATTCATCAAAAATTGAAAGTTTTCAGAAAAATACCAAAAATTCATCCTAATCTAATTTCAGTATTCTGAATCCCAAAATGATGTCCATATTGAAAGATAAAAATTATAAAATTTTAAAATGTGGGTATTACTATTCAATACAGCTAGTTTGATTGGTTGTGATGTGTTAGAATCTCGAAGATGTGTTCAATGCAAGCTATTGAATTATTGAAATGGAAACGTACAGTCAGAGCTTGAGGTGTTACAGTTCATATTTTTAGATTACAATTTTTATTTTTCCGAGATTCTAATTAGTTATTTTTGTAAAAGTTACATTACTTTCATAACATATTAATTCAACTTTATTGGATCCTAGTTTCATAAACATTGTATTATTTTCCTTACATATTGTTTTTCATATACTTGACATAGTTTCTCAAGACTCTATTTAAAAAATGATATCATGAAATCTATTTTAAACTAACCATTGGATAAGTGAAATGTGTCTAGGTCCCTCCAAAATTTAAAGAAAAATATGACTATTGGATGTGGTGGACGACCATTTGAACCATTGAATATAAATACCCCCATCCATTTGACGAGATTTGGGGGTATAGAGATTACATGTTGTGATACTGTGATGTGATTTATAGATAGAGTGACCCTTTTGCAATTTTCGATTTATGAACGTCTTCTTCAGCTGTTAACAACTTATTTAACATGATTACTCCGACTCAGATTGTTACTGTGTACAATCAAGGGCATTCGAGGATACGAAGATAGAGTTTCTAACTACCATAATGTTCAAGGACTTCAGAAGATAATAATATAATGGTTATTAATAGCTTAATTTTTTTGGCTTACAGGGATAGCGATACTGACATTGATATTCCGATCTAGGGCTTACCCTGGTTTGTGTATGACAAACATTCATGGAAGTATAAATCGAGGGACCATTATCCAAGGTTGCTAGATACCTTTCTATTTGGGTAAAAAAAATTCTACCTATTTACTTGTTCTTTTTAACAGTTTTATTTTTCTTCAATTTTTTATCTAATGAAATAAAATCATTTTTATACCTTATTATTCTTGTAAAGTCAGATAAAAAATATTTAATATGGTTTAATATAGAATCTTTCGCTAAGAAATTTTTTTATGTTTCTTTTTCAAATAAATATTTTCTAATCACAATCTAGTTATTATCATTGTTAAGAGCTAAATAGGGTTTTTGAATAAATCATTTTTTCTTTGTTAAGATTATATTTCATATTATGCATAAAAAACATGTTTTTAAACATACAATTTACCCCTAACAATAATGGATCATCTACATATATATTTCAATACAACATAATTTTCTTCCACTAATTATCCACATTAGTGAAAAGAATGGGTTTTGTCTTAATATATACATTAAATAACTTTAATTATTTAAAATTATTTTTACCTTAATCGTTGTAAATTATTTGAATCAATTTCACAAAAATTTTTGGTTAAAAAAATTGATAAAATTTGAAAACAAAATTACAAATTACAATGAGTAGGAATATGGAATACATTTTTCTAATTTAATTAAACAAAATAAATAAAAATTAATTAAAAATTAATCTCACAGGCATGATGACGCCACTTGTATTTTAAGTGAAACCCTTAAATATTTTGAAATTGTTTTATATCCAACTTCATTTTTAAAATGATTAAAAAAACATAAATTGGATTTATTTATTTAAAATTAATGTAATTATAACATAAAATCAATATAAAATATTATTTATCTATATAATAAATTATATGAAAATGAGGTTTTCTATTAAAATTCTGTATTTTTAAATATTCATCAAAAAATTGATCTACTCAGAATAAAACAAATCACCAAAAGTAAACTTTTATATTGATATTGTATTGATGAATTTTATTTTTTCAATTAAATTTAATAAAAGATCCATAAAATATATTTCAAATAGGTATGGTATTAATTGGTGGAAGAAATTCCGTTTTTAAAAATATAACTTTTTTGGCCTAAAATTAGATTTGTTCTTAATTCATGACTGTTAAACTGAATAGATGATTGTAATAAAATATAAAAATGTAAAATATATAAATTTAGTTAATTTCTATAACTAATTTTTATTTCATTATTTTTTAATACAAAATGCCTTTGGGCATAAAATAGTTTTTCACGAAAATTCTTATTTAATATTCATTAGTATTTTTAACTTTTAATTTATTGATAACCAAATAATTAATTTTATAATAATGTGTACACCATAGTTTAATGATTTAGTTAATCTTAAACATATCACCCATTCAATTGTAAAGGTGATAATTATAAAAAAATAATAATATTTTAGTTCGATATAACTCAATCTTGCATGTAATGCAAGCTATAAAAGGAACTCAAAATTTTGTACCAGATAATCCAAACATACTATTTTGTATACAAAGAGATTAAATTGTATTGATAGGAAAATAAATAGAACCATGGTTCTTTCATATAACACAAGCTATATTTAGTGTTATCAGAAATGAAAAATATTAATACGTGTAAATTGATTTTAATTGTTTTTTCAAACAATATCATGGTGTTGCAATATCTAAATTATAACATAACTAAAAATAATAGATGTTCTCATTATTTAACAGTCGTTACATAGAACATATTTTACATAATCTATTGGAAAATATCATTTTTATTAGAAATGACTTTTTTATAGTCGATGAATATCTCAAATATAAATGGAAAAAAATTCTCTAAAATTATCATTTAATTCATGAAAAGTTTTCTTCATGTAATTGAGTGTTCATGATTAATAAAAAATAAAATCATTTTGTAAATTTAAAAACAATGACCCCTTTATCATTTTCAAAAAAAAAGTGAAAACCAAATACTTCATAAAAAGATAAGAAAATTCTTTTCAAAACATTTTGCAAAAATAGAAAATGGGTATAAATGCATTTAACAAAAAAAAGTTTAAAATTAGAAAATCATTTTTACAAATATTTTTTGTACAAAATTACTCGGATGAAAAATGATTTTTGAAAGAGGAGTGAAATAGAGTAGATATTTGTTAAAAAAAATTGTATAGTCATAAGTAAATAAATTACTCAAGGTGAAATAAAACCATTTATATTCATCAAATAGTGATAAGTTATGAATATGCATGAGATTCATGATATATTATCATAAAATTTCAACATCAGGAAAAAAAATCCTAATCATTCTCAATTAATAATGAGATTATAACATAATACATTTTACCATGATGATTTATTTTGAATATATAGCCCAAGGAAATAATTAAAATTATATTTATATGTATATATCATAATATTATAATAATTATTATGAAAAATCTTCATGGGTTATATATACACCACACAAATGAAATAAGTGGTGTTTAACTCATTTTTAACCCATATATAAAATTCAAATGATCATCCCTTACCACATTGAAAACATTAGAATCATGATTCCCATTAAATAATGACATAAAATGGAACATTGAACATCACAAAAATAATTATTTTCATTAAATTACATGTATATGGGTCTATACATACACCAAAAAATGAAACATGTTGTAAATATGACATATGTCTCATAGAAATAAAAGGGATACTAAAAATACCTTACCTAATGTAAGGATTGACTTTGTTTTCATTGGATAAAAATATATAATAAATGTAGATTCATTATAAATATATTATAGAACCATTTTCATATATACAGAAACATATATTATTTAATTCTAAAATATAGTTACATGTTTATTAATAATTTTTTCAGAAAATCACATTTCTGGTAATAACTACTCCGTTTTTCATATAATGTTTGGTTCAGTCGTTTTGGTCTATGTAATTTGATTATGGTTCCATGATCTAAAAAATATAAATAATGATATAAATTTTATATATTCATTATAAACATAATAAGAGTCTTCCATAAATGTGTGTATATATATATATAATTACACCATTCATAGATACGGTAGGTCATACGTACGTATGAACGATGCTTCCATTTTTTGAATAATTGAATGATTAAAGGTTATTTAATAATTAACTATTGAAGAATAATAGTTTTATTATATTTATCATATATATTCATCAAATACTTCCTTACTACATTTTATGTAATTCTTATGTGACTCATGAAGCTCATCACTTCATGATGCGGTAGTCCACTTTACACATGAGTGGCATTGTAATATTCCCCCAGAATGGAATGTAAGAAAGTTTATGTGATATTATTATTAAATAAATAAATATATGTTATATATATCTTATATATAGGTTAAATCCATGAATATATTGACTGTTTTGAGGTGATGAGGAAAAATGAATATCAACAGTTCTTGAGCCACTAGTCTGTCATAGACATGCTCTACGGTTTCCCATACCTTTTTAAAAATAGGAGGTGAATATAAGTTAATCAATTAAAATGATAAAATATAAAAATATTTTATATTATTTTTTTATTATAAAATTATAATATACTACAATCATTAGGAGGTGTAAGAAGAATAAAAACAAAAACGTCCAGTTTAGAATGATAACTCTTTTTTGGATAACCTCATTAGTTTTAATCCAGATTACTTTCTAGGATGGGTTAATGATAAAAACAAGTCCTATAGAATATTTAGATTTAATTTATAAAATTATTTGGGCATGTATTTTTTGATTTAATATGTTTAAAATTATGAATAGAATAAGATAGAGGGTTCTAATTTATATATGGGGGAGGGGACACACATATTTTTTTTAAAGAATAAAGTGTACCCACATATTTCACATTCCAAAATAATAAATAATTGGTCAGTAAAAAAACAATATATTATACATGTTATAAATATAAAATTAAAATGGGATTATGAGATGTTTTATTTCATTTTTACCCTTTTAATTATAGATAAACTCCCTAGTATACATGTTTTTATAACACCCCAAAATTTCACGATATTTATTAACTAACATAAATACAATTAATTCAATAGTTTACATTCCACAAAAAATAATTTAATATAGTATAAATCCTATAAAATTGTATAGAAAACAGAATATAAACTCTATAATGATGAATGAATGAAAAAAGTGGTGTTTTTATAGAAAGTAATTATCGTATATAAAGGACCATTGGAATATTAATTCTACCAATAAGAATAGTAATTCGGACAATGGAATAAAAAAATAACCTATGAAATTATAAAGAAAAATAAGGAATATTATAAATGAAAATTTATTATAATTATGTTATTCTATAATTAAATATATATTTTTAAAATGATAAATTAATTGTCAGTTTTTTTATAAAATATAAATGTTAATTTAATATTTTATAATTAATATAAAAATTTTAAAAGTCACGAACCATCCCCTGGGGCTCGTGTCGTGACTACCCAATGTCGGCCTTCCATAGGCCAAGGGTTGGAAACTAGCACCGGAACGACATTTACCAAAAATGGGTAGGTGTTTCCTTTGAACCTATAAACGAACATACCAAGAACACAACAATATGAAAACCACGTGGTAAAATTGATGTAGTGAAGTGTGTATTGAATGTAAAGGGGTAGAAATACAAGACCAACTGAAAGATAAGACTACTATAGAAAATATCTCTTGGGATCATCCACCAAGCTTCCTACCTAAAGAGTAGGTTCTAATCATCTCCACATCTCTCCACTTCAACTTGTCACCTCTATGTACTGCATGATCCTGGCTCCCTAAGTATTATCCATGCTGATCATCATCTGCACAAGACACAACATGGTGCAGGAAGAGCCCATGCAAGGATATGTATATCAATACCATGTATCGAATCTGAAACCCCATGATGTTCTCTCAGAATTCCTCAATGAAAAACCACAAAGCATGATCTAAATCACAAAATAGAAAGTAAAAGACTCAACTCACACCATGTATACAACTCTGTGATCGATAAAAAATGATTAGTATTAAGCTATATCATTTTATTTAGTTAGGATGTTTCCACATAAGATCTACGAAATAGTTATTCGATTGTTGATCTACACAGGGTCATTTGTCTCTGATCCATGATGGGTCGTAACAAGGCTGGTCCTCATTGCGTAGCGCACTAATGATACATAAAGTGTCTCTCTGTTGATGATCTACATAAGGTTGTTATGATACTGATCTACACAGAGTTTATATGATGATGATCCACACAGGGTCACTATGATACTGATCCACACGTGGTCTCTATGATTTTTATCCACACATGGCCGCTTATATGATGATACACATAAGGTCACTATGACTCTGATCTAGATTGGGTCTCCCTTCAATTGACAGCTAGCCACAAGATTCCTTGTACTTAGTGCTGTTGAGTTCCATAAAATATACTCCTCAAGAAATTGGTCATGCCTCAATAGCCACGAAGTTCCACAAAGTAGTGACCCAATGGACAGTCATGTCATAAGGGTTCCAATGTGGCAGACGGTGCATCAATCGGATGTCAGGTCTACCTGTTATAAGAATTTTCGTACCGGGGGCCCGGGCTGATTTGGGATCGATCCATCCCCGCCATACTCCAACATTCTCTAAAATTAAGGTGGAGTATCTAAAAAGGACCATCTCATTTCAAGGATTCCAGATCTGTAGATGGTCTGTCAAACGGATGTCAGGTTTTTGAGATATTGCATTTTAATCATATTTGGGTCAAAAAGGGTATGGGTCTGGTCCGACCCAGTTGGCTTAACCCGACCCACCCCAACCTAGGTCCAACCGACTCAGTTCTGGTCAGACACGAGCTCGACCCGACCTGGCCTGAACTGGCAGGGCTGGGACAAGGGGGTTGGGCCACGGGTGAGGCATGCTGGGCCGCAGACCGGCTCGACCCTCCAGGTGACCCAACCTTGTAACTGGTGTGGTCCACCATACGGATGTATTCCTTGCTTCCGGAATGGAAACTACGTTCAGGTTCTTCAACCGGCGGCGCCACGTGTCCCAACCCTCATGTTAGTGGGACCAGCATTGCATGGGTCCCCCCTCCATCGTAGCTTCGAAGCAGAAACCTCCATTTGCAGCTGGTGATGGCACACTTCCCTTCTTCCACCACGGCCGGCCAACGTCGACTGCTCCCACTGTCCACTGTGACACCTCCGGGAAATGCCTCTCTTCTACAGCTAGCGGCGGGCCTTCCGACGACCATCTGATGAGCTCTGGTGGTCCATTTTCCCTTCCGAAAGTGCTTATCGTCCTCCCAAGATGTTTTGTCACTACGTGGCCACCGGATTCCAGATGTTTGTCAATTTGAAAATTCATACCTAAAGAATGAGACAAAAATCAATGAGGTTGATGTTTCAAACCTTCTTTATTTGGCCTACGCCCTCGACATTAACATCATATCATATAAGTAATAAACAATTCATCATAAAGATAAATTTAGTTCCATTCAAAACTCCAACAACAACCACCTGCAATTTCATACAAATTTCAGATCAACTCTTTTTGGATGATCTGAATTCATCTTAATTTTAATGTACAGGGAATTTAATTGAGAAATTACTTGATTTTAATAACTACCCCTACCTCAGATTTAGAGGATACTTCATGGTCTTGGAAGAACAATCCATATTTGATGATACCATAGATTTTCATCATTTATAAAATGATTCATCCAACAGTTTCATCCAAGCCTCCATTCATTAATTGTGGAATATTCCACTACACATCGTCAGAGGTTCCTCTCTTCCATGTCAAAAACCCATGGCCAAATATAATTTAAATGGAGGGGTAGGGAGATTATATAATCTTAAGAATTAATGAGGTTCATTAATGAGTTTTAATTAATTTTTTTCTTAACTCTCAAAAGTGTTGTTACAAAAAATAAGAGTCATTCCATTAAATGGCCTGACAACACAGTAGTCCCACCACTACCAGTTTAAAAAACGTAGAAAAATAAAATAACATTTTTATTTTATTTTATTATTGTTTCAAAAAGTCTGTAAAAGTATATTTTTCTCCTAACCAACTGAATACAATGTTAATCCTCCCTTATGAGAATCATGGAACTACAGATTAAATGGTGTCCTAGGATTTTTAATCCGAGAACCTGTTCAAATGATAGAAAATGATACCCGTACGTTTAGTAAATGTACCATAAAAAAAGATCAATTTTTTTTCTGAGCACAGAATGCCTCAGAATTAAGAACCATAAATTTTTTAAGACTTATAATAATTTCAAATAATTTTAAAACTTATATGGAATTTTTTGCGTCTTTAATTTCTCCTCACATTAGAGATTTTTATACAAGAAAGCTACAAAAAAAACTAGTGTATCAAATGGCATACTGAGAAAATATCTGAGCCTCCTACTCCCATGTTATCTATTGGATTTACCTTGCAGCCAATGAACTTGCACTAGAAGAATCATCCTCCCATGAAGGACCCACTCCTATCGATCCTCTATCTCCACCGAGAACTCCACAAATGTCTCCCCATCGTCGATGTCTAACTCTGTCTATTTAATGATGAGAAATGGATCATTCACATTCCTCCTCATATCTAAAACATGGAAAACATTATTCACCTGGTGCATCTTTGGGGGAAGAGATTGATGGTACAACATCCTGCCTTCTCTGGTGAGGATCTGTAATGGTCTAATGATCCTCGAAGATGGCCTGTCGCCCTGGAAAAACCACTAAAATGCTCATCAGGGTGAGACTAGAATGAAGACATGGTGTCCGTCCTTGATCTCCAAAGGTCTATATTTCATATCATCATAAAACATATGTTGTCTCTTTGTAGTCTTTAACCTCTCTAGGATGATCTTCACAATCTATATGGTAGCTTGTACCAACTCGAGACCCATATGTGCTGACTCCCCGAGGACTGTCTAGCATAGTGGTGATCTGCAAGGTTTCCCGTACGTGGCCTCAAACAGTTCCATTCTGATTGTGGATAGATAATTGTTGTTTTAATTGAACTCCACCAGTGGAAGTTGGTCCTCCCAACTATATTCAAAATCAAGGACACAAACACGAAGGTTGTCCTTGAGTGTATGTATGGTACACTCATTCTGACCATCTGTCTGAGTATTGAAGTTGGTGCTCAAACGTAGTTGGGTCCTGAACGCCTCCTATAATCCACTCTATAAGAATGATATAAAATTAGCATCACAATATTATACAGTCATCTATGGAACCATTCGAATCTGTACAATCTCCTTTACGTAGAGACGCTGATAGCACTCTACTTATCCTTTCTCTCAAATGGGATGAAAATGGGACCAACTTGGTGAGTTAGTCAACGATCACAAAGATGGAATCCTGGACCATGGACGTATGTGGTATCCCTATCATAAATTCCAAGGATATTCTATCCCACTTCCACTCTAGTGCCTCAAGTTGTTGAGATAATCATTCTAGTACCTGATGCTCAACCTTCAGTTGCTGACAAGTGAGACATCGTAAGACAAACTCTACCACCACTTTCATCCTCCCTTTCCACCATTACTATAACCAGAGGTCTTAATACATCTTTTCCACACCATATTGTACATCGAAAGGGGATGTATAAAACTCCCTCAACACCTCCTCCCATAGAATCAATAGTAACATATAGCATCATTTATAGAGGATGACATTATCCCCACCTTCAGAAAATCCATCAGAAGCATGTCCTGAGGATATCTCAGCACGTCAGGCCTCGTAGTCTATATCCCTATGTTGATCCTCTCGGACTCATTGAAGGAGTGGGGATGTAACTGTTATAGGCTAGAGGTAATATTCTCCATCACTATCCATGAAGGGTAACAACAACGCAGCTTGCTGCTTTGTTGCCTCACTCATCAACTGTATACCATAACTGAAGTTGAGTTCATCTACAAGTATGTTTCCCTTCCCATAAGTGTATACAATCTCAAATTCAATGTCTTGTAGGATATCTAACCATCGTCGATGTCTCAAGTTTAGATCCTTCTGTGAGAAGATATACCTGAGAATCCTATGATCAGAGTAAATAGTAAACCATTCACCCATCAAGTTGTGTCGCCACATCTTCAGGGTGAAGACCAATTCTGTTAACTCTAGTTCAGGGGTAGCATAGTTCTGCTTGTTTTGGCTCAAATTACATGAGTAGTAGGAGACCAGCTCTCAATCCTGTATCAAGAAACAACCTACTATGGTCCCTGATTTTCCACATTAGACTTTATACCCAATTCCCACCTCTAGTATCCTCAAGATAGGGGCACTCATAAGTCTGTTATTCAGCTCATAAAAAACTTATAGAATCTCTCCATCCACATGAAGATATTTCCATTGTTTGTCAAAGCATACAAGTGTTTCGTAACTCTAGAAAAGTCAGTTATGAATATCTGATTGTACCAAACCAGTCCCATGAAAATCTCCACCTCGGTCACAATCATGGGTGGCACTGACGAAAGAATTTCCTCAATCTTCTCTATATCCACTACAACTCTAGCCTCTAAGAAAGTTTTACCCTTGAAGTGGACCTCCCATATCTTGAACTAGAACACCCATAGATTTACATAAATTTGGTGCTCTTGGATTGTATCTAGAATAATTTGTATGTGCGTGGTGTGCTCCTCCTCCTCCTACGAGTATATCAAGATGTAGTCAATGAATACCACCAAAAATCGATCAGGGTAAGGCAAGAAGATCTTGTTCATGAGCCCATGGACATTTCTAGAATATTTTTCATGCGAAAGTTCATTACTAAGAACTCGTAATGGTCATAAAAACATCTGAAGTCCATCTTCAGTACGTCCTCATCTTTTACTCTATGCTGATGATATCCTGACCATATGTCTATCATACAAAATCATTGATCTCTGTTCATCGGGTCAAAGAGGTCATCAATACTTGGTAGTGCATGGTTTCTCTTTATCACAACATAGTTTAGGCACTGATAGTCCATGAAAACCCTCAGACTCCCATTTTCCATTTTGGCGAACAAACTGAAGGATGCCCTAGGATAAATATGGGGCCTTATAAACTCCTTCCTCTGTATGTCCTCCAGCTATAACTACAACTCAAAAATCACTGAAGGAGCCATCCGATATACTAGAGTAGATATCGGTGCTGCCTCAGGGTATAGGTCGATGTAGAAGTCTACCTCCCTATGAGGAGGTAATCCCAGAACATCATCTAGAAAGACATCAGCATACTGGTTCACCAATACAAGATAAATCGGACTCCTCACATCAAGTACTTTGAGGGTAAGCCTTTCCAAATGATGAGTGATCAGCTTCACCCACATTTGATAAATTCCATCCGGAGCTGCAAAGTTTGCCTTCTTTCCGGTAAAGGATAACCTGGTCCCATTCTCAGGGAAACACCAAACATGCGCCCAAAAAAGTCAATCAGAGCATGAATCGTGGATAACTATTCTATACCTAGGATTACATTGTAAGTCCTTGACGCTAATACTAGGAGATCCCAGTCAAATATCTTGCCTCCTAGTGTAATATCACACATTTGGAACCGATTGGTGATTGTTGATTCATCTCCTGTTAGAGTCCTTAATCGTAAGGATCGATCCAATGTCTTTACCAGAATCTCTAAGATCTGAACTATAGTCAGGGAAATGAAAGAGTGACTAGAACCAATCACTATAAGTTCTACATCTATGGTGGAGGAGGCATAGATCATACCATTAATCATATCTAGAGAATCATGGTTGTAGGAATCATCTTCCTGTAGCAGGGATCGTCCCTATTAACATACTCTATGAGTTCGGGGTAGAACACCTAGTGGTGGTTGTGGCCGAAAATCAAATCACTACACACTGATTGCAGTACCAAATGATTCACTACCACATATACCATCCTGTATACCTCTTCACTCAATTCTCTGCTTCTTACTCAGTGGCCCCTTGACCGTCTGTTGATCGCCGGTATGGAATGTCGGGCAATCGTGTACCATATGGCCCTGCCCACCACACGTGAAGCACAGATTGATCTACTTCTAGACAGCCCTACCTCGTGTGTTCCACACATATGACCCTACAACCAGAGGTCATACTCTAGAAGGTCTGGCCCAATTGTTCCTCTGCGTCATGTGCCTACTGGCTACTGTAGATGAATCAGCTACATGTTTTCTGGTGGTGCCTCTCACCATCGGTGTCGGCTCAGCTAAAATAATCTCCCCCTATAATGCTCGCATGTGTACTCCAGCATGCGTTGTGATATTGAGTGTTATTATTGACGCAATTATCTCCTTCCAGATACCCTGCTCAAAGTTCAATGCCTTGAAGAATGGGTCCCATACCATGTTAGTGGAGTAGAATGACATGTTATTGAATATCACTGAGTATTGGGCTATTTTCAGGCTTCCCTCATCTAATTGTAGGAGATCCTAAATATTCATAGAGCGTAGTGTCCATGGAATGATCTCCACCAAAAGGAAGATCTCATAGTCTGTTTAGGTGAGGGTCGCATCATCATGTAACTGGAGCGTCAGACTCAACCATCTTCCTATTGTTCCCTAGAAGTCTCTAACACTTGGATCACCATCTGCGTTGCTGGGGTATAAAATAAGTGAAAAACTCATGTCGTAGCCTCCATCCAAGCCTCAGCATCTAGGGGATCTTTCTCGCCTCAAAACCTCAATACCCTCTTCTTCTAGAACTCATGAAACACACTCAGTAAATGTGCACCATCTACCAGAGTGGCTGGTGGAAACATCTTACCAATGGGTATTGATGTTGCTGGTGCACCACCCGAATGTGCTATCGTTGTAGGAAGGCTATGCACCATAGCATCATCGCTTAGTAGGCCATCATTGTGAAATATCTCTAGATTCCTGGCTGTCATTCTATTTGGAGGCATCCTAAAAATAATAATTGTGACATTGTCAATAAGTTATACATGATGAAATGACAAGAAAGACATCAAAATTAAAAAAATTCCAAAACACATAGAATTTTTCTTTTTGTGGACTATGTCAGAAATCAATATTCAAGGTCTTGGTGTATGGATATGTTGGGCACTTAACCAAAATTAGACACCCTAAACTGAACAACACAGTAAAAAAACATAAAACTATTGCTCTATTATAATGACCGGAGTCCTATTTCTTTAGTAGAACTGACTCATTTGATACATCGTTTTCACAACCCGTCCCCCGGGACTCATGTTGTGACACTCCAAATCACGTCTTCTATGGGATAATGTTTAGAGACTAGCATCGGAAAGGTATTTCCATAAAACATGATGGAAATTCCTTTAGACTTAAAAACACACAGACTATGAACAAAACAAGATGCAAACAACATAGTAAAATTTATATAGTAAAGTATGTATTTAATGTAGAGGGACCTGAATACGTTCCCAACTGAATGATATAACTACAACAAAAAACTACTCCTAAAATCATCCACCATGGATCAAACCTAAAGGGTAGGTACAGCTCATCTCCATAGCTCTCCATGTCTAACTGTCAACTGTCGGTACCTCATAGTTCTAGCTCCCAAAGTCTCAGCCAAAATTCTCATCGTGTGCAAAAGACACAACATTATGTGGGTGAATCCAGTTCAGGGTTTATTATAACAATACCTAGCATGGACCCTGAGACACCTCAAAGGTCCCTCATAATTACACAAAGGAAAAACAAAAAGCGTGATCTAAATAACGAAACATAGAGAAAATGTCTCACCTAAAACCAGGTATACAACTCCTAGATCTGGAAAAAATGATGAATTTTTTAAGCTATAACATTATTTTTATTTTAGTAAATTTCCACAAATGATCCAAGAAATATTTTTTTCCATTATAGATCCACACATGGGTCATATTTTTATGATCCATGATGGAACTCTCTAAGGATGGACCTAATCGGGTCATGCTTAGTTGATCCAAACAGGTTTGCTAGAATGCTAATACACATAGGGTAGTTATGATACTGATCCACATAGAGTCATTATGATTCTGATCCACATAGGTTTGATATTATTTTGATCCATGGAGGGTCTCTATGATTCCAATCTACAAAGGGTCACTATGATGATGATTCACACCAGGTTTCTATGATGCAAATCCTCACAGGGTTGTTATGATTCTTATCAACCAGGGTTGTTTTTCAATTGACAGCAAGCCACATGATTCTCCTCATCCAGTGTAATTTAGTTCTATATAATCTTCTCCTCATGATATCAGTTGTGCCTCAATTTCCAAAAAGTTCCACAGGGGAGTAACCCAATGGAACACCATGTCGTAAGGGTTCCAACGAGACAGATGACATGTCCATCAGATGCTCGTTCTGTGAGTTATAATCATTTTCGTACTAAGTGTCTAATTGGATATGAATTCTAATTATATCATGTAGGTAATATACAACTCATCCCATTGATAAATATAATCCTGTTAAAATTTCATACAACAACAACTTCAATTTCATAGAATCACAGATCAAATCATTTTGGTTAATCCGCATTTTCCATGCATTTCATGAATGAGTAATTGAATCGAGAAATTACTTGAATTTAATAAAAACCCCTACCTCAGATTTAGACGATATATTGAGGTCATGGAAGTGGAATCCATGTTTTTTGATTTTATCAGCATTCATCATTTCTAGATTGATTCCTCAAACTTTTCCATCCAAACCTTTGTTCTTCGTTGGTGGAAGACACCATCACACTTCGTTCGATATTCCTATATTCCATGTCAAAAACCCAAAATTGAGATTCATTTAAATATAGGGGTAGGGAGATTAATGCATCGTACGAATTAATGAGGTTAATTAATGAGTTTTATTTAGTGAACCTTCTGCATATCAATGGTTTCTTTACACAATAGAAGAGTCATGCCATTAAATGGCCTGACAACCCAACTTTCCTTTCACCACTTCTCAACGGTTGATAGAAAATTAGATTAAAATTTTTATGTTATTTTATTATTCTTTTAGAAATCATTCAAACTATCTTTTTCTCCAGACCTACCATTGTGGAAGTTAAGACTCCCTTAAGAGAATCTAAGTGAAACTGATTCAACGGTGCAATTAGATTTTTAATCCAGGAACCGTTTCAAAAGATAGAATAAGTTTCCAACATTTTTATTGAACGTACCTTATAAAATAGTCAAAATTCTGTTCTGGACCCACATGGTCACGGAATCAAGCTTCGTCAATTTAACAGACACATAATGATCCTAAATAATTAAAAAAATATATTTAATTTTCCAGGTATTTACATAAAATGAAATTTATTTTTATAAAATAGATTCATAATTTAGTATTTGATTTATTCTGATTAGAATATTATTTTAAGAGACATTAATTTATTTTTCAATGTTTTATAAAACATGTTATAATTCATAGATTAATATTTTTTGAGTAAATGATGATTATAATTAAAAATTCATTTTCTCATATTTAAAAGATTATTTTCATAAAACCGTGTTAATCTTTTAATTATAAACATTAGAAAATATTTTGGGTGAATTTTTAGTGATTTATTTTAAAAAGTTGATTTTTTGGTGAATAGCTAAATACAATAATTTATGGTATGAGCTATAACATGAATTATTGAATAACTGATTATGTAGGAACTATTTATTTGAGCTCACGTGCACAAATTAATTTATTTAATTTCAATAATCATCTATATTCATTTTCTTTATTATAAAAAATAATATAATTGATAAAATATTCAATAAACACTGATCTACTACACTATAAATACCACCCTCCTAAACCCTTCTTCTAATAAATCCATAACATTTAATCTTTCTTATATTAAAAATATTTTTCCCAAAAATATATTTCCCAAGTTATGTTCTTTTTTGTCTCACCAAATGGCCCTTTCTATGCACCATAAGGAGGATCTCAAGGAGAATAATTCAAGAGGTAAATCATTTCTTTCTATTTAAATTTCTTTAAATTTAATTTCTAAATATTCTATCCTTACCTATTCTATTAAAAAAAAATTTTTTACTCAATTATCTATTATATACTATAGTTTTATTCTTATAAGGTAATATGAATCATCAAACCCCTTCTCATATCCCCATTATTCTAAAAATGAAATCATCATTCATGAGGTGTCGATTTACCACCATTGTGGATGATGGGTATTTATATTTCAATTCCATATTCAAGGCTATAAATAAAACCATTTTTTTAAACCAAATTACAATATATGTATCATATCGAGTTTAATGTTTCAGAACTAGTTTATATGAATAATAATAATTTATAAATCATAACTAATTCATGATGATCGAAAAAATGCCAAATAATAACTATTATAACTAATATTTTATTAAATGATGTGCCTCGTACCATATAACTGATGGAAATATATAACAATTTACTATTAAATAAGTTAATTTTTAAAATATAATTTCAATTATGGACAAATATTCTTATTTTACATGATTTTTCCATACATTTATACAAGTATGTTGATCGTGAAAACCAAGGAAACAAACGCTCAGGCGTAGTAAAATTGATTCTTATAACTCGTCAAAAAGAGGAAAAAGAACATACTATAATTATAACAAATAAAATACATGTAAAAATTGTTATTAATTAATTAATTGATGGGTTTTATCTTATTTTCTAGAATATTAAGATCATGTAAAGAAAACATTCCTACGTAAGGTAAGGGACATCATCTCAATTTTCATTTCATCAAGACATACTAGGTATTGTACACATAATAATTTTTATGTTGTGTATATACTACACATTTCAGGTCATTTTTAATTTGAAAATATATTTATATTAAATATTGATAATATTATATTAGAGATATATTTATTTTCTTAACAACATACCCTTTTATATAATAATTTTATTCTGAATGTTTCTTTAACTAGGGATATATGGACTAATATGTATCCCCTACTCAATAAGGATATTTATATTACATATATTTCTTGAATTAAATCTATTTATGAATAATGATTTGGAAATTCTGTGAAGGGTGGTTCACATTATATCTCCTTGATGAATCAATGTGTCTCATGAGACAAAGTAGATAGTGACCAACCCTTCATGTTTTTTCCTAATAATAATATAATGGTTATTGACTAAAATAATTAAGACATCATGAAGGAATGATTGTTCATGTTCCATATAAAAAAATAAAAAAATTAATTATTTTATTTATTTAGAATAAAATTATCATCTTCTATTGTATATTCACTATGAAAAGATATATGGATGAATTTTCATTCTCAATGTATTGATTGTGTGTGCATTTTAGTTATTCACAATGTAATATTGATTATACTAATTGAATATTATTTACTTATTATTGATTCATGTTTCTGTTATATGTAACATGTACTAAGAATTTGAGATAACCATTTTATTTTGTTTCTTTCTCTTGGTTTTGAAGATGAAATCATTGATAAAGTGATAAAGAAGTAGTTTATATTCGTTTAGTATGTTCTAGGATTAGATTTCCTATGCAATACAAGAACCATTTTATTATCTTGTTTATTCAATACTACTAAGATAATTTATCCTTGTGATGTGATATATTATAGATGTTACATTATAAAAAATTACCACTTACTATATTCTCCTTGGATCAGGTTGATTACAGTTTCTATTAGATGACACATAGTTGAATCCATGAGAACTGGATTCAGAAAAAATAATTTAGGGAATCTAATCCCATGATATAATTTTAGGATGATAATATAATAACATCCTATAATTTTGTTAAGGTAGAGATTATATGGTTATTCCTAGAAATTCATCGCTTTCTAGATAATATAAGATGACATGGTTCTAGAACAGATGTATCTAGGGGTAAAAACACGGATAAGGTGTCCCAGTCCTGACTCTAGGTATACTAGTACTTGAAAATGTATCTTACTGGGCACCTGGTTTGAAACACCAAGGGTATATTCTTTTGAAAATTCACATTTTTTATACAAATCACTATAAAGGCATTAAGAGTATGGAAACCATGTTAATTATATTGAAATTATCTATGTGATTCAGTTTCAGTGTTTTTTTAGATCATAATTGTACATTATGATTCATAACATAATTTAGTGAATTCCATTGTTTAGAAATGGAACCTAATGGATGGAATGGAATAAATACCCATAGAAAATGTTGTAATTCCCCAATAAGAAATTCAACATAGTTAGTGTTGGAGAGTAGCTGATCATTCCCATATTAGGATAGCATACTCTAATAATTAAAAATAACCATACTATACATTTTTAGGATCGTTTATTGTGGTTGAAGCCCCCATCATTTTGTGTGACTAATAATATTGTGGTAGCAGAGTAGTGGATCGAGTCCCTTGAAGAGAAATTTCTAGAATTAGGATTTAAATAAAATGAAAATGTTGTACTGTATATATACTATCATAAGGGATACAATAATCAATAGTGTCCATTGAAGAAAATTAGGAAGGAGGATAATGAAATACAATAATAGGAATGGATAACCTATGAGGAAACATTTTTCAACAACTATTTCAATCATGAAAAATTAATAAAAATAAATAGAAAATCACATATATTAAATAAAATGGAATAATATAGTATAAAAAATTATGATCCTAACTTTAAAATAATTTCCAGGTTTGATATTAATTATATACATTATTCATATGACAATATTGAACATTTATTTGACGGTTTTAAACCATGTTTACCTAGGGAAATTGATTCTTATCCATTTTTTCATATGATGAAATATTTCTAAGTACCATCCAATTTGAGGAGGAATATTCAATGTTAACAATTTCATAAGAAATTCACAAGAAAAAGAGGACTTATGATAATCATTAATAAGGTGACAAATAAAAGAAGAAGTGGGTAAGAAATAAATTCCCATTATGTTGAAATTGTAGAATGGATCATTATGGTAAATCCTTGAAAATAATGGGAGTTTTTTATAAGTGTGGGAAAATGTATCATCACGCTAAATAATAAAAGTGAAATGAAAATACATAAATTATTAATTCTTAAATAGTAATTAAATGGGGAATTATTTGAATCAATGTCCCATGCATCGGGTGAATCTACCACATAATAGGTAAAGTGGAGAAGGCCAAGCATATGTGATCACTATTTTAGATGTATATGTAACCAATGATTTGTTTTTATATACATTAATCTTATATTAAAGCTCAGAAATTTATATATCTAATTATGGATCATCCAACTCTATTATTACTACCTAGTTTTTAAATAAAATTATAGTTTTACCTTTTGATTTTACAAAGGTGTTATGAGTCCAAAATCCTAAATGAAGTATCACTACAACAAAATGTCTTGATAAGTATATTGTATGATACATAAACATGCTTTAGATTTTTACAACTTCATCATACCCATGATTTACTTAGATATAATCCTGAGTATGGACTTTATTTCAAAATATGATCTGAATTTTTTTTACATAAAGAACAACGTTACAATCTTTGAGGTAGATCTAAAATACCTTATCTTTTGAGAAGAATTAACATTATCTAATTTTTATCAAGATCAACCGCATGTACCTCTACTAAATGATTTATTTTGTGGGAGATCAAACAAATATATGGATAAACAAAGTAATCATCTAATTGAGGATATAATAATTATTCAAGAATACATTGTTGTATTTTTCTAGGAATTAACTGGGATCACCCTATAGCATGATGTTGAATATACTACTTATATAATCTGTGATGCAAGAACAATATAGATGGATCATTATATAATTGAAACTAGGGTATTAGTGGATCTCAACAAACTACTAGAGTATTTGAATAATTTGGGATTTATTTTACCTATTATTTCTCTATGGAGATCCCCACTTCTATTTGTGAAGAATACTGATGGATCATTGAGTGTGTGAATTGACTATATGGAAATCATTATTATTACTATAAATAATATGTATCCAATAACAAATACCGATGGTTTCATTGTTCAGATCCAAAGAGATTAATATTTTTCTAAGATTATCCTTCATTGTGGATATCATCAATTATCTGTGATGAATGAAGATATTCCTAAGATAACATTACGAAATAGGTATGTACATTACAAGTTTACAGTAATTCCATTTTAGATAACTAATGAACCCTCTATTTTTATAGCTATAATGAAAAGAGTGTTCACGGAAAATCCTGATGATTTTTTATGCAATTTATTGATGATATCTTGATTTATTAATAAGTCCTTGAGGATCATTTGAACTACATGCGGATTTTTCATAAGACTCATATATTAAAAGTGTAATATGGGATGTTTATAAAGTGTTAATTATAGCATCATATAGTTCCTTTTCATTTCCATAATGACTATATTTATGGAATTTCATTTGATCCTTTAATGAAAAAGGAAATTCATGAATGGTATATGCCAACAAACTGAACCAGAGTATGTATTTTTATTGGATTAACATGTTACTATCAGAATTTTGTTAATAATGTTTTCTTATTGGGTAACATTCTAACCACGATCACATGAAATTGGGTTACATTCTTAAAGAATAATATTGTACATTATATTTTGAGGAATTCAAGAGAAGATTAGTACATGATCCAATATTGAATCTTCCATCAGGAAATGATGAGTTTATGATAACCAGTTTTGCATCGATGAATAGACTAGGTGGTGTCTTTATGAAAAATGATAATGTTATTACTTATGAATTATGGCACATGAGGACTCATGAAAAAAATTAACCCACTCTTGTTCTTGACTTATCATCTATAATCATTTATCTAAAGATATAGATACCCTATAAATATAGTTAAATATATGAAATACATATATATCAATAGAGTTTTAAAAACATAATTAAATAAAAATAACTCAACATGAAAAAAATATAATGGCATGAGTGACTAAAATATTTTAATTTCTTTATACACATCCACCCAGGATAGAAAAATAATCTTAAAAAACATTAAGTAAGAAAATTAATGGGCATCTAAAACAAAGAAGGATTGACAGAGATCATATGTTCGAGGATCTAGTAAAGATAGATATGGTAATTGTTATGGAAGGGAAATATCACACATTTTTAAAATGATTTATAAAACATATTTACCTGAGAAGGTATGAAACTCCCAATATGATGATGGAATTTGCAAAATAAAATTAATTTCATTATGGTTGATTGATTGACAAACATCGTTTATGAGGATGGATTAATGAAATATGGAAAAAGGTTATTTGTTCCATCAATACATGAGATAAAAAAATGGAAATATTATACAATACACATCGATCAAACTTTCTTATAAAATCTAGTAGTAACAATATATATAGAAAATGAAGGAAAAATTATGGTGGGTTAATATGAAGCAAGAAATTGTTGAATATGAGTCAAAGTTCCTAGTTTTTTAATGAGTAAATGCTGATAGATAGCATCTGAGATGATCCATTCAACCTGTACATATTCATATTTGGAAGTGAGATGAAATTATGATAGAATATGGTATAGAACTACAATGTGAACATGGAATTAATGATTCAATATGGTCTATTGTTCATCATCTTTCAAAATGACAACATTTCCTTGGTAGAAGAGAAAATTTCCATCTAGAGAACCTATAAAGACATGGTAATAATGAAGTTGTAATAACTCATGGTTCACATATATCGATTGAGTCTAACCATGATCCTTGATTTACCTCAATATTTGGGATGATTCTTCAAATGAAATTCGGTATTGAGCATATATGATTAATTATTGTCATCCTAAAAAATAGAAACATTATAAAAGGTTTATTAAATAATTTTAAGACATGTTATCATGCTCACTTGAATTTCAAGGTATGTGGGATCAGTATTTACCTTTGGTGATATTTTCAAATAATTATAGTTTCTATTCTAGTATTCAAATGGAACCATATAATGAATTATATGAAAGGAGATGTTGAACTCCAACTTATTGGAATGAAGTTAGTGAGAGTAAATTTTTATGCCCATAACTTATTTAAAATACCTCTATAAAGGTAAATAGAGTTCCAGATCATATTAAATAATTTCAATGTAATAAAAATAATTTTTCTGAAAACTGAAGAAAGTATTTGGAATTTCATGTTGGAGATCGTGTATTTTTTAATGTACCTCCATGGAATGGCATCTTATGGATCGTTATGAAATTGAAATTGAGCCCTAGGTACATCAGACCATTTTAAATTATAGAACGAATTGTAGTTGTAGGAGTCCAATTAGCAAGGACACCATGTCTCTCCAAAGTTCGTGATGTTTTATACAATTAATTATTAAATAAGTACATTCCAGACACAACATGTGTACTCACCTATGATGAAATAAAATTGGCAACTTATTTTTCTTAAAATAAAGAGCCTATAAGGATTCTTAACACAAGAGATAATGTATAGAGAAATCAGATCACTGGAATGGTAAAGGTTATCAATAGAAACCCCAAATTGGAAGAAGCAACATGGAAACCTGAAGATGTTATGAAGAAGAACTATCCACTTATATTTAGAGTTAAATATTCAAAAAAAATTGGAAGGATGAACTTTCTGATATAGAGAAGAATATAACACCCCATGATTTCATAGTATGTATTGACTTAAATATATTCAATTATTTCCGTAGATTACAATAAACATAACATTATTTCATTTAGTTTAAATCTTATAAAATCAAATAGAGATCAAAAAATAAACTCTATAATAAAAAATGATTGAAATAGCGGGTTTTTTCTCAAAATTAAGGATTATATACCAATGAAAAATTAACATGATATTTAGATAATTAATCTAACCCTTAGGAATAGTTATTCATCCATTGTAATAGTAACCTCACCTAAGAAAGAATAAATTAATTTTAGAAATCTTATTAATTATGATATGATATAATCATGTCATTGTAAACATAAATAAATAATTTCAGATAGATAAAATAAGAGTTGGGTTTTTATGAAAAAAAAATATATTTACATTTTTTTAAATAATATAATTATATATAGGAAATTTTATTTTCATAAAATATAATCATACATAAATACTGTTTAATGATATGATTATAAGATAATATTATGAGACTTTATTTAATTTTTCAATTTTATAAATTCTTTAATAATTCTCAAATTTGTATTTTTCATGTAAATGATGATTTTTATTAAATATCAAATTTCAAATATTTAGAAAATTATTTTTATAAAATTGAGTCCATTTATTAATTATACAAGTCAAAAAATGTAAATGGTGAATTTTTGTTATTTTTTTTAAATTGTTGATTTTTTTGTGAATAGTGACATGCTGTTATTTAAAATATAAGATAATTATATGAAATATAGAGTCATAAATGATTTTTGGATTATATAAGCACCATTTGTTTTGAAATCATATGAACTAATTACATTTTTTTCTTCATAATCATCACTATTACTTATCTTGAGCTAAAAAATAATATAATGAATAAAATATTCAAAAAACACTACTCTCATATGCTTTAAATTCCACCCCTCATTGTCCCTTCCCCTCACACATCCAAAGCCTTGATGCTTTCTTATATTCATCCTACTTCCCCTCCCAAAACACTCACCCACGTTCTTTTCTTTCTGGTCTCACCGAAATAACATTCCTAGGTTCCTTAAGGACGTTTTCAAGAGGAAGAATTCAAGAGGTAAGACTTTGTTGTTCTCTTTCAATTTAATATCATTTATTTTATTCTTAATCTATCATTACATATTATTTCCAAACATGAAATATAAAAAATTTATCTTATATATATTCTTGATTATATTATTATAATGTAATATTCCACATAAAACTCATTCTCATATACATTTTATTCTAAAAATGAAAACACCATCTGTGAGGTGATGTTTTACCGCCTTCATGGACGACAGGTTTTCATTTTTTAATTCCTCCATCATGGCATTTCATAAAATTTTATTATGTTTATTCGATTTTATAATAAACGTATCACTTATTTTTTATGGTTCTATGTCTAGTATATAATATCAATATTAATTAATAAAAAAAACTACATCATAATGATCAAAAAACACAAAATAATCGTGATTATAAATAAAATTTCATCTATTGATTAATTAGAATTCCATATAAAAGAATGAAATATATTATAAGATAATATTTTTTAAGATAATTAATAAAATATAATATCAATTCTATAAAACGTTTCTCATTTTACTAGATTTTCTCATACATAATTACAAGTAAACCGATCATGAAAACGAATCAAATGAAATCTCTTGAATAAAAAACTATATCTTATAACTCATCAATAAGTGAATAAATGAACATAATAAAATTATAATAAATAAAATAAATATATAAATTTTTATCAATTAATTAATTAATGTATTAAATATTACCATCTAGGTTATTAATTTCAAGTGAAAAAGACATTTGAATGTAAGGTAAGGGACTTTATCTCAATTTCAATTAGTTTGAGACTTACATGGTATTGTGAACCTAATTATTTTTATGTTGTGTATCTATAACCCATTTCAGGTAATTTTTTTTTTAAATAATATTTATATTAAATATCTATATTAATTTATCTTGGATATGATGAATTTCTAAACTGTTTACCATTTTACACAATATTATTATATTGAATGTTGTTATAACTGGGGAATTATGAATCAATCAATATCCTCTACTCAATAAAAATGTTGATAAGAAATATAGTTCATGAATTTAATATATTTACAAAGAATTACATGAACATTCATTGATATGTAGAGCACATTATATCCCCTAGATGCATCTACAGGTCTAATGAGAAAAAATAATAGGCGATGAACCATTTGTGTTTGTTTCCAAAACATAATCAGACGATTATTTTCCAACATAATTAAACTATCTTGAAGGTATGATGGATCATGTTGCGGATACATGACATCCAATAACTAAAATTTTCCTCATTCATCATTCATTCACCAGTATCCATAATATTTTCACTGTAAAAAATATATGAATGCATTTGCATTCTCTATGTATGGATGGATTGTGTTTTTCAGTTATTCACCATGAAATATTGATTATTAATAATTTATTATTATTTTCTTATTATTGATTCATTATTCCTCTATATTTCACCCTTATTAATATTTTTAGATGAACCTTTCAATTTTTCCCTGATTTTTGAGGATGAAATCTCTGAATAACGGATAGGGAAGAAGTTTATTTTCCTTCTTTATTCTCAATGTTTATTTTTCCAATGTATGAAGGGAACCATATATGTATTTATTTTCTTCAAGACTAAAAAAATGATATATAAAAGTGATTATATCTATTGTTTCTATGCCATTATTATAAAATAACCACTGCCTCTGGGTATTGTGGTCAAGGTTGTTGTAGTTTTAACGTTAATCTGAGTAATTAATTTTTATTGTTATTATTAATAATTTTCACCAACAACTTAATTTTTATTATTATATAATATTATTATATAAATAAATTTATTCACACACAAGAATAATATTAAAAGCATATAATGGATTTACTAAAAAAATTAATTACTTATTTAGAAATTACTTATCAATATCCAAAACATTTATAATTAATTTTAAAATTTAGTTAATCAAATTCAACACAAATAATTTAACATCTAGGGTATTCTCATCAGTTATAATACTATTAATAGAATATCAATGATTTTTAAAACTCATTGTTTTGTGACACATAATATATCAAATAAATTAATTTACTTTTAAATAAATTCATAAAATCTCTTGTTGATACAACTACAACTGTCCCAAATAGTGTTTATCTACAGATAAAAACCCCTCATTAGTCCAATGTAATATTTTAACAATTTATATTCATTAAATAAACCTAAATTCTACATTTTATATTTGATAATAACATATTATCTGGTTCACTGAACAAGAAATTTTCATTCCTCACAAACTCCATAAATTCTTATAAAAAACTATTTCTGAATTTATTATAATAAAAAAAGAACTCCCATCCTCAAAAAAAGGTTCAGTAAAAATTTATTACTATTCATTCAAGACATATCTATGGGTTTTCTTTCTTATACTCTATGTGGTTTACCGATATATTTATTTATTTTAAAGAAATACAACTTCCATCATATCCACACATGGAATTTAGAATTTTTTATGGTTGGTAGAAATATGAGAGGGAATCATTAGATATAAATGAGGCAAAGGGTGATGATACAGATTCATGGAGAAGGAATGTATACCAAGGTTAAAATCCTTGACAATCAATTAAACTTTCTTGGTTCCAACCATGATTTATGAAATGGGTATGTATCAAATTTGGAATATTTGGTCTATTTTGAAATAAAAAAATAAAATTAAAACTACAAGAAAAAAATTAGTTTTTTAATTACACATTGTGTTCAAATTAAATAAAATGAAGGATTGTTTTCTGAAATATTATTAAAAAATCAATTAATTTTTAATATTTTTCAATATAGAACATTAAAAAATGATGGTATAAATAATAATTCATATAATTAAAAAATATATAAAATTTTTAAAATTAAAATTATTCCAGTTCATTATTAATAAAATAATAATTGGAAAATTCAAGGGGCATAGTAAATATATCTCATAACTTATTCTACGTAAAGATTAATTGGAGAGTGATATATCCATTTTTAGCATGATATTTCAAGAAATGGTTCCTTAGAAATATATAAATTGTTCAATAATTTTATTTTATTCATTAAAATGTTTATAGTACTATTATTATCATACTGAAATGATTCGTTATTGTAATTGAATCCAAAATCCATGATGGTGTGCTTCAAACACAAAACTTCTGTAAAACAACTACCATCAACTATATATACTACTGAATTGGTAGATAATAGAACATATTTGTTTTTCTTCATAGAATAGTATACTATGGGTTTACCTATAAAATTTATGGTTCTTAAATTAATCATCAAATAAATTTTAATACAAATAAATAATAAATATGAATAAGAAATAATATTTAAAAAATGTGTTTTGGGAAAATGTTAGGAAATAATTTTTTTATTTTTAATACCTTATAATTTTTGTGGATTCATTAAAATTATATTCAATTGGGGTTAACATGAATTATATAATACAATATTATTACAAACATAATGTCATTTTTCCTTAATATAAATACTATTGACACCCAATTATTCCTCTAAATAGATTATTGTAAACGGGTTTCCTAACATCATTCAAATCATGATTTTCATTATAATTCATAGAAATTGTATATAAAATACTTCATTCATGTAAATAAATATTATTTATTTAATTTATTTATCCAATTTGATTTAAACAATTCCCGGTGTATTTTTCATAAATTTGAAAACCAAAAAAAAAAAATTTAACTCACCCATAATGCTCATTTCAGATTTTTTTTCTTTAGTATAATAAAATTAAATTTATTGGTCTTTATTTTTTAACTAATAAATTATATAATAAAAATATATACAAATGATAAAAATATATGAGTATGGATTTTTATTATAAATATGACTATCTACCACTCCAACTAAAAAAGAATTTTCTAAAATAAATAAACATAATCATTAAGTCTCAGATCTATGTGCATGTTTAAGGCCCTAAAGATCTTTGGTAATTTTGAAAATTGAATTTGGAAATTTATTATTAAAAAATATGTTGTTTTCATCCTAAAATTCAATGATAAGTAAACTATTTTGAAAATAATATTTTACATAAATATATTATAATTAAAAATTCAAATGTGATGTATAGGCTAAGAGAATATTAATGGTTTATAATCTAGCTAATGGTGAAATTTTCTATTTATAATATATATCTTCCACTTGGTTATATCCTTTATCTAATAGAATTTCATTATTCTGAGTAATCATGCAATGATCATGCTATTTTCTCCATAAGACGATTTCTATTCCAATAACTAGACAGTCATGCGGTCTATCAACTAATTCTAATACCTTTAACCTCTTAATATTGTTTAATTATATCACTTTTCTAAAACCCAACTCTCATCAACTATGGCATCATCTATTTTTTTAGATTATTATTGAGATAAAATGGTAAACATCTCTCAATATATACTACAATGATCTTAGTCTTAACCTATTAAAAGAATTTAATTGTTTCGAAGGGATGTGTTTTAAGGGCTCTAGTAGGTCTAGGCGGCACATTTTTTAATTCACTTGTATCATTCATTTAAGAATTATGTTCACTATAATCTAGTTACATATCTTTATTCTATTAATTATTACATAGAGTTTCAAATCTCATGTTTTTCAATGAAAATTATAATTCGTCAGGTTGGGTCATTTTTTGACCAAAATGATTGAGTTAATCAAATTTCATATAATTTAATTCTCTAATAATCAATGACCTTTTATTGAGAACCCTTTAAATAATGCTAGTAGTTTAATATATAATGATGATTTATTCAAAATCATTTTGCAAATATTTTGTGGTGTTATCCTTGGTTTCCTAAATGTACCCTTATAATCCCAATACATTTAAGTATCTATTTTTTTATTTCTTATTAATTTATAGATCAAAATTTTCTTCCATCAAAAAAAGATTAATTATAAATTTGTTCATTATATAAAATATGATTTTATATCTTCATCCAATTTTTTTTCGGGAAGTCATATCCACAAATCACAAATGGATATTTTATTAGAATGATTATATTCCCCCCTTAAAAAAATCCATTATGTTTAGGTGTCATGGGGGAATTAAAATTATGTTTGACACCAGTTTTTTCTGTAGTAATTAAAATAATGGGTTTAAATTATCTTTCATAGTCACTTATCAAAGAAATAGTATATGAATATTTTACTTTTAGAATAAATTAAAAAAATACAACTAATACGGAACAAGAATCACAATTAAATCTAAAAAATAAAACCATATTAAATATATAATAATCATCAACTAAGATATAATATGATATTTTACTCTTACAAATGTAACTATAGACTGATGAATAAATACAAGGGAACAATTTTTATTGGAATATAAGTATAAATAGGCAAAATTTCATTAAATTATTAGTTATATTTCCTTACAATTTATAATGCATAACATAATTTCTTTATGTTCAATTCTTGTTAAGAAAAACATGAAACATATTTCATGTGGGAAAATTTTATAAAATGATATAAATTATAATTCCCCAATCCTCTTCATGAAGTACAATATTAATTCTATTTATAATTTTAAAATATTTAATTTTTTATACATAATGAATTTAGATATAAGGTATAAACATGTTTCATTTTTTGGGGACATAAATTTAATAATTTTATAATTGAAAATTGAATATGTAATATTAGAAAAATAAATTAAAAACCCATCATCACAATGTTGTGAAGCACATATCAGATTGTTTTACTGTTCATCCAAAAAAATTAAATGTTTAATAAGGAATGATCTTTTACTTAAAATTTATACAAACACTAATAATATTTCAATTATATTTTTAACCAAATGCAACATAGCCTCTATCAATGTTTTATAAAGATTGGAAATTAGAAAAATATCCAGTCATACGTATAGAGAATCTATTATCCATATATAATTTCTCATTTATCCTCTTGGAACTTTTTATATTCAAAGAAAAATTGAACAAGAAGTTATTTTTGTACTTATATTCGCTTGGGCATGGAAAAGATAGAAACAAATGATTTGGTATCCCACATCTTTTTTTATGACCATAAATTATAGCAATATATTTTTATTTTTTAAAAATAAATTCATATATATCTCTAAAAAATTGATGACATCTTAACTAAAAATTATTATCATTTTCAATAATTATCCTTAATTAAATCAAGTAATTTATATTGGTTAGTGATCCTAAACCATGCATAATTTTTTTTAAATGTATATTCACCATGACTACCTATTATAAAATTGTATTTATATATATTATTATTTATAATAATTATTTTATTTAATGTTTATTAAAAACACTATAAAAATATTTTAAGTGTTGGTAATATTTTTATTATATTTTAATATTTTTACCATTTTTATCACATGAAACAACTGAATTTTCATAAATGGTTTTAAAATTTAATAATAGTTAATTTATGTCATATTTTTCATTGAGAACAAATGAATAAGAATTTATATGGGATTTTTTTATATACTAATCATTAATACATATTTCTATAATTCTACAATATTTATTTAAATCTACATATGAGCTATTTAAATTTTCTAAAAAGGATCCATTCTAAGGATAATAATATGAATGTAACCTATTTGATTATTACAAAGAGGATATATTATCCATTTGATTAAAAATTTAAGTAATTTAATTTAATGATATGTTAACATTGTAATAATTCAAGTTAGTCCATGTTGCATTCATATATTTCATTGTTTTCTTCTTATATCTTACCATCTTGAAATAAATTTTCCCATTTTTTATTATCATCAAATTGAGGGCAGTACAATTTGATGTTTTGAATGTTATTAAACCCATACAATCTAACTTCATCATTGTTTCAATAATGACTGTTGTTTTATATTTTTTTTCTGAAACACATTCTCTGGTTATTGAATTTTTATACATTCAGTAAAATATAAAAAACTCATCATTTGATACAGGATTTATTGAATTACATATTCTATATATTATTTAGAAATTTTATATATTACTTATTCTTTTCATATTTTGAAGTAGAACCATTCGGTGTGGAATTTTCCATTTTCAAAACCATATGCCCACCTCACTCATCATTCATATTAGCCTCATAATTCATATGGGTTCGGATGAAATATTTTTAAAAATATTTGATAAATATATATTTCATAATGTAATTCATCATGGTGGAATAATTTATAGTATTTTTAAATCTTTTTTAACATACTAAATTGGTCATCCAAAAGAAAAAACCTATTTTACAAACTATGTATGACATCCAATTAACTGATTAAATATTTATCCTTCGCAAATTATTTATTTATAAAACATAATTTTCATATTATAATATCATTGAGATCACAAGATGTATTTTCCTTTATAAGTCACAGATAGTGTATCCCACATGGCATGACCTATTGCACACTATGAAACATTATTGTAATCACCTGGACCTAGTGCATATATTATAATATTCATAACATTAGAGTTTAGATATTAAATGGATTTATAATTATAATCCTATATTTTTTGTTTAGTATTGGGATTTTTATAATGGTTCACTACTTTTTTATAAAACATTAAACCAAAGTTCCTAAAGTCTGTTATCATCATTCCATTCTTGTAACAATAATTTTTACCATTGAAGTGTGGTGGTATTATAAATGATATACCTTTTCTTCTATCAATAATATCAACCATTTTCAATATCATCTTATGAAATCAACATTTTATAGAAGATAACAACAAAATCACATCCTTTGATAACCATTTTCTGCTGGACACCCATTTTTATACGTCTCAATAGGGGGTCTACTGAGTTTATGAAATTTTATTAACATAGAAAACAAAAATCCTAATAAAACGATAACATATAATAAAATAATGATATGTAAATTAAATCATAGATAAAGGAAACTAGAAACTATATATTTATAGTAGTTAGGGGAAAGGAAATAGCTTATTCCTCTTAATTAATTCTCAAAATCAAGAGATTAGTAATGTTCAATGGAGGAGTATTTTTATCATGGAAAAATAGACTTTTCTTCAAGGGTTTCTTGCCTGGGTTCATATTGTTGATAGTTACTATAATACAAGGTTTAATTACCAGGTTCTAACTAGACTTTAGAAACACAGCCTTCACGATTATTTTCCCACAACCCAGCATAGTAAAAGGTAATATAAACATAGAGTGTAAACATTTTGATTATAGTTATGAGATGCAACTAAAATAAGAGAAGAAATATCCATGATTGATAATACAAATTATTAACTACTTAATGATATTATTATAAAACACAACAAATATGATATTTATTGCACAAATTTAGAGTCAAATATCATTATTAATTTTTCCTAAAACAAAAAATAACATAGACGGCATCAAGAGTAAGAGTTGAGTGTGAATGTGTATTATTATATTCATTCATATGATATATATTTTTGTTTTTTCCTTTTTTTATTTCATTTAATAACTTCTATTTTAAATAAAAACTATTAGAACCTTATAATAATGGCTCTAAAGTTACATTCTGATATCCTCTTCTTGAAAATACATCATAAATAGTTTCGGTCCTCGTACAAATTTATTTTCTAGTTACATTTATTTTTTTTAAAATTCAATATAATGATATAATAATGTTTTTAAGAAATTAAATACATAATTAATTCCAACTAAAAGTACTCCAATTTTATAAATAATAAGTTTTAGAATGATGTAGTTGATTCTGGATTACCAAATACCTAAATTCGACTAATTTAAATTTATATATATGAATTGATCAATGTATAATTTATAGACTTATCCTAATTATTAATGTATCTGAAATACATATGCTTTATTCATATAGAAAAATTATCAAGTTAGACATATCACTCAAATAGATTAACATGACATAGCTGAATGAATCGTATTACAATTTGAAACCCCATAGTTGAATTCACCACATTTCCAAATCATATTTTCAATTAATCCATTTATTATATTAATATATCCATTTGACTGATTTATATATTTTCATATGTAGTAGATTTATTGTCATAGGAAATTTCCATGTAGACATTTTAGGGAATTTGTAATATTATATAGGAGAATACTTCATCTAGCCAATTTATTTGACTCATTGGTCAATATATCTATTTCTTGACATAGTAAAATGTGCTATTTTGCTGATTTTCAATACCTCGGAGTATTTAAACAATAAAATACAATTTTTTTAACTAATAGAAAATTTTCATTAGATAATGGTAAAATATAATTAAAACGTAGAATAAAAAATCAATACTAGAATATGATTGGTATTAGAGATCATAAAAACATAATATACCTAGGATAAATTGGAACAACATTAGGAGTTCAAAAAAAAGACCATTTGATTAATTCATTTTGGTCAGTGAAGATCCTCATTCCATTATCTTGTTTATAAATTCATATGGATTTAACAATACCCTAGCATAATAGGTCATGGTGATAAGAATAAACTCCCAATTGTTTATCATTTCAATTACATTAGAAACATTTATAACATATTACCCATAAAGAAATGGTCTTGGTAGAAAGGGTTCTTCTGCAATGATGGCACCTTATCTAATCATTGAAAAAAATTGATGGCACGACATTAGTGTCACATAGAGCTAATTTATTCTCCAAAACCATACATTATATACATTCAACCCTTTAATGGTATAACACCAAGGTATAAAACCATTTCCTCAAACATTTTCAATCCCAAAACATTTTATCCAAAAAATTCTAGGACATTAAATCAAATTTCAAAATAAATTTCCTTGAAATTTTCTTTAACCATATTTTCATATAATTTCAAAACAAATATAATAGATTAATTAGGAAATATTCATAATGAAAATCAAAATCATGAAACCACCTACCATGGAATACAGTGAATATCATTTTCCAAAGGGTAAAAATGAAAGATGGTATAAGGGTATTAGGAATAAATCATTGTTCCTAAATCAATAATTCATAATCATAAACCTTTAAATTAATAGTTACTAGAATATAAAAACTAGATGGAATCCTCTACAAGGAAAATTTTAGAGTAATAGATGAAGAGGATTAATGATCTGATCAACATACCATAATTCATTAATGGATATAAAATGAATATATTTTGAAAAAAGGATCCAAATATTCGCACTATTAGAAAAGAAAATTCATTGGGATAAAATAGGTGGATTTAATGATTAATAAGATCCATGGAAAAACAGATACCAAATAACAAATAGGAGACTACCAAATTGATTAGTTCTTTGATCTGCCAAGGAATTGGGTTAAGAGAGCCAAAGAAGTCTCAATGAAGTCCCCAAATTTGACTAGTTAATATTGGGTTAAAAGGATGTTTATTATGAACTAAAATCAGTATTTAAATAATATAAAGGAGAAACTATGAAACATAAAACCAGAACATAATCCACACTTTCTAATATAAGGCTAATATTATGGAAGAAACAAAAAAACCATTAAAGAACTTTTCCACATCCAAGGATGGTCTAACACATTTCTATAATATGATATATGGTCAATAGTGATATAGTATAATCCTAAAAGGTACTATGATATATGAAATCAAACATGTTTCAGAATACTAAAGTTAAAAAAGAAGACCACACTATATCCTAACTATATGTCGCAGTGAACATGAAATTGGATGAACTGCTGAAGTTCCAACTGCAAAGCCTCTATGTTGAAGCCCCTTCTCAACATAATTTCATTTAAAAAATTAATAGTATAGATAAAAAAATTATACCATGATATCACAAAAATTCTATAGTAATAACCTCTACTATTCAAAACTACAACCATAATATAGTTTTAGTTACCATTTAATCAACACCTTAAGACACACCCTGACAAGTATTAGAAAACTCAAAGCATCAGAAACAATTTGGGATTGAAATAATAATGAAAAAAATAAAACATGGTGAATATAATAAAATAATTAAAAAATTAAATATTACATATTGACAATATATGTTTTGTTCTCATTTGAACATCATTGTGTTTAAATAAAAATATTAAAAAAATCGATTCCCCCAGTACTAATTATGATTCATTAGTTCTTATAACCATACCATATCCATTTGGAACATGCAACATATTATTTTTTAGGTTAGTCAAGGTGATCATATCAAGGGTGGCCCGTGATATTTTGTAACAAAAAAGTAATTTTATCATTGAACTTAGACGGTACTGGGTTCTTTAGTGTCGTGTATTAGTTTTGTATGAATGATAGACTAAAAAAAATATCAAAATTAAATATGAACTTTATGAATAGTCTAGATATATTTTTCTCTTAATTGACACCATTTTACCAATAAAAGTTAAGGTGTATCCATTTTTTAAAAAAATAAAAGGAAACAAAGGAAAAAAGGTAAGACGAATGAATCATACAAGAATACTACCATTATTCCACGCATAACAAAATAAAAAAAATAATTGTCATATTAAAATGATTGGAAGATTCATAATCATCAATACAATAATAATCATATTCTATCAAACCATGATACATTAGGACCAAAGTTGGCTTTATATTTTAGTATTATTTCTTACAACTATCTTTCCTAGGATGAATAGGTTAGAAACCTTCATAATCTAAAAAAAAAAATCATTTAAAAAAGTACTAACTATAGGAAATTTATTTTAGAGATTAATCTTCAATATCATCCAACCACCCATTGATTACCTATATTTACTTTAAGTTAATAATGTCTTCTTGGACATTTGGGTAATTTACACCACATCTCAGAATTTATCCCCCTCAAATGCAATGGCATTTTCCAACTGATACATTAAAAAATTAACACATTTATTTAATCCTCCCTCATCTTGTGAATTGTCTTTATGCTCAAGAACCAAATACAGTTAAAACCTTGAACATAACCCTAGTTATAGTAGGCCTAACATCATATATTTCTTGAGATAACAATCTTTATTCAATATTTTAGTCAGCTGAGTCTCTTGTATCAGTTTCTGAGAATCCAATTCATCCTATTGAAAACGTCTAATGCTTCCATTAACCTAAACCATATCAAGGGTAGAATTTCTTCTTCCAAAAAAAATTCCTAAATTTTCATTGGATGCTTCCTTAACTTCATTCTATTGGAAGACTCATTGTTCCATTAAAAAACAATAGGAGAGTAAAATATTTTAACCACACTTATCTTGGACATGGTAAATAACGTGATAGTATAAATAGAAATTAGTTAATATCTATTATTAAACATTTATATATTATCTATAATCAAATACAGGAAAAAATATTTTGAATTAGGCATGAACATAAGCCTACATACACCCGGACCCCAACATAGTGCCCAAATTTCACAGTCTCAGTGTTCCTATCAATTTTAATTTTAATTCCCACAACATAAAAAATATAAAATATAATTTTAGGATTCCATTATATCATGTTAAGAATAGAAAATTTATCTATACATGTCTCTTTTTTTTACCAAAATATTTGTATCAAATTTCCCATTTTTTTGAAAGAAAACAATACATGTATTTAAAAATATTGAAATAATCAATTATGATCTTTGATTTAGATACTCAGAGGAGAATATAATGAGAAAGTACCTTCTACCCAAAGGAATACATTATCAATCATTAGACACCCTTTTAGAAATTATTTCTTGAACCAAATCATCAAGATTCCGAAATTTTCCTCCATTAAGAAGAAAAAGTCTCGAAACAATTTGGTGCTCAAAATTATTTAATATATCATGGATATGTTATTTAATAGTAACCACATGAGTTGTTTTACCCTTTATTAAAATTTTGTTAGTCTCATCATCATACAAAGACTTGAATTAAATATTTTTAGTTTCTAATGAACTTAATAATGAGAAAATTATTTGTTTTTATTTTATGATTTATTTTAATTATTGTTAAATAAATTTTAAATGTATTTTTATATTTTTCAATATTTATTTTGTAACCTCATATAGTGGTTACAGTTTCATTATAGGGATTTTTCATTCGAGATCTAATTGGTTTGTGTGTTCTCCTGTTCCATTTATATAAAGTTTTTTTAGTTATTTTGGAGTTCACCACTAATAGGAATATTCATAAGGCACGAGGCTCTATTTTTTACTATATGAGTAATATTATGTAGATTTTGGTTGGTGTAGTTGTTTCGGTTTCTAATCCTACACAAAATCCAAAGGGGGTTTTATAGATAACAAAATTTCTTCATTTTATAAGTCTGAGGTGTCTAAGGAATTATCTGAATCGATATTTTAGTTGATAAATAAGAATTTTTTTTGTTTTTTTAGTAGTTTACTTTTTGATTCATTATGGGTGTTTAATTACTTTCTCTCACATATTTTTCTTTTTATATACTTAAACCAATTCATATGTTTTCATCCCTTGGGATTTTCTGGGTTACTTATTCTGAGAGAATCTATATTTGATTCATGGTTTTGGGTATTTCTCACTAATGTGAGTACAATTTTGAACCCATAATATTTTTGGATTAATGTAATGTAGTGTTTGTATGGGCATTTATGGTGTAAGATCTTCCACATCACTCATCCTTTAGTTGTTTTATTCGAACATATATACTTTTGTATCATATATATTATGGATTGTGTGTTTTGAGTAACTTTTTGATTTTAGAGAGGTGTATTTATTTCAATACAGAGGTCATAAATGGTTCAAGAATCATATCTATCAATGTTACTTTTGACGTGTTTTAATATTTTTAGTTTATATTTTCTTATATACTTAGTGAATTTTTTGGGATAGAATGTCCGTATGGAGACAAAATATTACATATATTGATTATCTTTTTAACTATTATTTTATTAATTCATTTATCCTTGTAACTGGATTTTACATTCATAATTTTTTTAATAAATAATTTGAAATTTATATATTTTTGTACAAGGCACATGATTAGGTTAATGAGTTTTAGTACCCATGAGAAAACCATGCAAGGTCCTCTCAATTTTTTGCAACCCATTTTTCATGGTAGTACTATAGATTTTCCATCTATGAGGAAAAACAACGTATTAGTTTTTTTCATGTACATTTACGGGTTCATTATTTTTATAAATTTATGTAATCCAAATTTCCAAATCATGTGATCTTCCTAGAGTTATTTTAAAAAAAATCCAAATCCACCCTCTATGATATTACCCGATAAGAGACCCATTCTTCCATTATTCGCACGGAACAACATAGGGGATCCCGTGGTGAACAAACTACTTTTCCCTCAATGTATTCGTGGTCATTATCATCATTTTAAGGGGTTTTGTATAGAGGGTTTTTTCATTTTTTTCATTCTCTCTTTAGCTTCCTTACTGCTTCCTCTTCCTCTTATTTTACCTATAGACCTCAATGGTTGAACCATAAGTGAAGAGGATTAATTTTATATGAATATATTCATATCATGGTATTGTAGAGCTCTTCTTGAGACCTATTCTATTTAATACATCCAATTTTTTATCTTTTCATTTTATTGTGCATTCCCCCTGGCATAATTATTTACACATTAGAACCCTGATTACATACATTGTTTTATATATGTTATGGATTGAATTTCATAATGTTTTGTAATGTGAAATTTTTTATCCTTGTATATTTAGTTTTTAATTCTATAAACTGGGATTTTCATTCAATCATGAACATATGTTGTAACTCCACATGAATATATATACACCCTTTGGAATAAACATTATGTATTTTATAGAATTCCTTACATGGAACATTGAGTCTATTTAAACCAAAATATAGTAAACTTATATAACATAACATTATAATTAGATCATTTTAATAATAAATAAAAAATATGAAAAATATTTATAATATGTATTAAATAGTTAATCTGTATTAGTTAATGTTTAATAAATAAGTACACAACTTTCTGTAATTTCATTTTATTCATCAAAAATATGATTTCATAAAAAAACCATTTTTTAATATTTTTTAACATGTGATCAATATAAATAATTTATATAATTTTCTGAAATATTATTTTAAAATAATAATATCAATTTTAATATATTCATTTAAATATTATATTGGGGTTAGTTTTTATGATTTTATACAAAATATATTACTTCAATGAATTGTAAAAAATCCCAATTTGTGTAAAATATCATTTTATATTCATGTAAAATTACCATTGTGTTTTGAATTTGATTATAGTTTAACACATATAACATTAAAAATAAAACAATATAATTAAATGCATAATAATATTTCTTATTCTTGATATTTTTAGATGTTTATTTATAGGATTAAAAACACAAAATTTTGAAATGTGTTTTCATGAAAAAAATGTTTTTTATATTAATAAGATTAATTAATATATAAAAATTAATTATTTTATTAAAATTTATATACTATATATTTTTACATTTATTTAATTATTTCTACATGAAATATAATTTAGGTCTGTTATTTTTTATTCATAAAAAATAATTGTTCCAAAATAACTTTTTCATTACGTGTAGTGGGCATCTTTAAAATTAAATTCATCCACTTATAGTAATGGAGTTTGGAAAAATATATATTTTATTTGTAATTAGAATCAATAATTTAATTTAATATTTTAAACATACTTTTATTCAAAGAATACCAAAAAAATGACATTTTGTAACCATGGTTAGGATTAAAATGCTTAATATTTTTAAGATATGAGGGGTGTCTAAAAAGATTAAAAGGTAAAATTGACATAAAAACCTATGTTATTTTTAAAATTTTGAATTATTTAAACCTTATGTTATCCTACCTATGAACCCATATCCATTTTCATCCTCTTCTCCATGAAAGTGACAATATCTTATTGATATCTTTTATGAAATTTGTTGTGTGTCTTTACCCAAACTTGTAATAGGAATCTATTCTCCCACATTAGTAAAAACATTTTATAATTATATCTCAAATAATCCCTACTCCAAAACACTTTTATAGTTCTTACCTTCACCATATATCATGTAGTATTCTGTTATGCCCAATCCCTCAATTCTTAACTTGTAATCCAAAGGAGGTCTCCCAAATAACTGTTAAAGATCATTACAAAGCTCCTTCAATTTTATTTCTCATAAAATTCCTCTATACAAACTATGTCCATAAAAATAAGATGAAAATATTTTCATAAAATTAATAATAATTTCTTATGATTATTGAACAACCCTTTATGACCTATTATCGTTTAGATGGTAGATGTGTGTACATGTGGACAACTGCCTATTTATAGAAATACAATTCATTTTCCATATCAATACTATATAGATTTTTATTATGATGGATTTAATAATTTATATTATATTTAGGACATAATGATGATACCTTGACTACAATATCCCATCAATCATCATACTATCCCATCAATCATCATATTATCCCATCCATTGGAAAATGATAATGTCATTTGTCTGTACATGTGGGCTACCACCTCTACGAAAAGATATGATTTGTTTCTTGATACATATATACATGGATGGTAATAAAGATAAATTTAATATATATATGTATATATTAAATTTATGATATTATATTTTTTTAATATTATTTATTAATTACCTTCCTTCTAATCGATCCATCAAAAAATAGAAATATCATTAGTGCATAAATTTTTAATACAATATACTGATTTATGTAATTAATTTTTCTTCAGTAAGTTATATGAATTGTTATTAAAATGTATATAATAAATATATATTTTATTTATATCATTATTTAAATTTTTTATAATAATATACCATGATAAAAATTCATAGGCCATTACCAGCAAACTAAAACATACATGAAAAATCAATGTATTAAGACAAAACATTATGAGGATTGTTAGTGATTGTTAATGAATGGGTGATAAGATATTATAAGTAAACAAATTTTCTTATTACAAGTATTAATATAGTTAAATTAGATAAATATAAAAAATTTAAATTTATTATACATGATTTTATATCCCTTACAAAGTAAAATAACCTTGATTTAATGGTTTTATGTAATCATCCCATTTTACAGATATTTTTAATGCAGATATTTTATGATGATAAAATTTTATGACTTATATATCACTAATATTATTAATTTTCTTATACTATTATATTTTTATATATTAAATGTGTTACATTCCTTTTACCATCATTAAGTACTCAATATACTTAAGAATTTTCATTATGAAATACTAACTACATTTTTCTCCTCACATGATAACATTTTCTTAAAGGCCATAATTTATTTAAAATGTTTTTAAAAATGATTTTACTATAATATAAATATTTATGTAATTCATTTTTACTTGTTTATTATTTTTCATAATTTTTGGACAGATTCATCTTTTAATTTTCTTAATTAGAAAAAGATTCCTTTTTACTAATAATGTTAATAGAGTCTTTATATTACACACACCATGTAAATGCATATTTTTCTGATAATTATTTCTATTTCCTCTAAAGTATCCTTCTTTTTATTATTATTTTTTTTAAATAAAATTTATCACATATTTATTTATAATTTTTTACATTTCAAAAATGTTATTTCACAATGAAAATGGAATTTTTCTCAAGAAATTATGAAGTCATATTTCCATTGTATATTCAACTAAAAAATATCTATTTATGATTAAAAGGACTTTTAGAGGATGTGATCCAATGTAACAATATAAATCCTTTCTCAAGATAGTGTATTTTCATGATGATAAAATTTTTAGGAATCCAATATCTATTCAACAGGTTCTGATATGATGATTAATGAATGTTTTATGATCTTGTAGAATACATATGTATATTTTTCATTATGTATTAAGTGAAAATAAAAATATATTTCACCAAATTATTTTAGTAAACAAAGATATATAATGAGATAATAATGGATCTAATAGTGATTTAACCATGTTTAATAAGGTAATTTTTCAAATAATATATACATGGGAGTGAACATTGAATAACAAATAATGTAATTTGGAGTGATCCCAATAAACTATGATGGTTTTTTCATTGAACCATGATTTAGAAAATAACATTATATTCTTATATTTATTCAGATTAACTTATTAATAATGATTTGGATATCTCCACATGTCACATGATTGATTATTGATCATTCAAAACTATTATATCATATGTATTATGATTGACAATTCCTTAATCAAGGAAATTAGATGAAATATCATTAACTTATTTGGTATGATTATAATATGTTCATATCATGTTCACATACCCTTATGATTATCTTTTAATAACCTATTATTATCAATTATCATCTCTTATGTTTACACATAATAAGATTATGATATCAAAATTTATTATCTTACCATTGCCTAGTTTATGAAAAAAGGGTTTTAGTATGATATGTCTAAGAAGGGTGTTTGTTGTATTGGATTTAATTAGAAATGATATATTTATTTTATGTACCAAATATTTATATACCCTATTATCACATGACACTAGAAACTATATGGTTCTACTATGGATCATATTGGTATTTAATGAATATTCCATCAATAAGATTATGTATCATTATATGCAATGTTTGGTTATCTATAGTTTGTATCATAGAAAGGTTTCTTAACTTTTGGAATATTGGATGATTTTTTTTCACAACCTAATAGATATATTTACGAATATAATAAAATCATATGTTATGTAATTTAAAGTAGTGTGGTTTTTAATGAAAATACATCCCTATAGAGATACTATAACATCGATGTTGTTGTGCCACAAATGATCATAAGGTAAATAGCACTGAATGTGTCATATTGGGTATTATATTAATTATCACTGGTGAATGATGATGGGGTCTAATACTATACAAAATGATAGAAAATTATGATGGGTATTCATGGTTTAATTCACATTTTCATTATGAAAAATTATCATGGATTTTAATTGGTTATAACAATAGATGTCCTAGGCTAAACCAAAAGTGTCTTCAATTGAAAAAAAAGGTTCTCATATTTATAAACATTATAAATTATTTCAAAAATTATATAATTTCTTAATATGAGTGTTGTTTCCCATAATATGTTTTTTGGTTTTATATAATGGAATTAACCATAGGGAACCATGTTAACATTAGAATGTGATAGAAAATGCATTGATTTTATTCCTATGAAATTTAATGTTATAGGATTTAGAAGGAAAAATATTATTGATATCCTTATTAAAATATTCTAAATCCCTGAATCATGTTGAGCCTCCAAATTCAATAAGGGGGAAACAAAGTAATGTTGACTCATTATAGAGGAAACAAACACCTTATTTTAATGGGTCTATTCATATACTAATTACTACACAAAGGATCAGTACCACTAAAATGATATTTTCCATTATATATTTTTCAAAACATGGGATATTTATATTAAATTTTTTATCATTTGGATGGTTATGCGGATCTATCATAGAATCTTATCATGAATACTATGTAATAATAAGAAATTGAATTAATGTAGTGTGATGAGTTTAAGAGATTATTTTTCAATAGGTACTTTTACCTAGATTCTTTATTAAAAAAATATAACGAATTCATTTAGCTAAAGACGAATGATTATGAATAATTTTTTACTAATTGTTAAAATTTAACAAGACTAATGAGTTTCACTATATGTATTATCATTGAACCAAAAAGTAATATTTATTGATTCTTCAATGGCATAAAACCAAGTCTCATATTGGAGTTTAGCATATGGAACATTAGTAGATATATATTAATAAGTTCATTCACATTCATGGTGGAAATGTAGATTGGATTTACCCATTAATAACATAGTTTTGATAATAAAATTAATTTGGAATTAAGTGTAAATTTCAAGAACAAATAAGATATAGGGACAAAGAAGAGTTTTACATGATTCCTAAAGTGTGATGCAATCATCAAAGAATATTTCATAATTTGGTTTGTAAATTTTCTAAATTTTTAAAATAAGTATTTGAGGTAATAATAATGTAATTTAATGGGAAGTAATAAAATAATAATGTAAATGGAGAGAATTGTCTTTATAATTCACCACAGAAACTCCAAATCTACAATTTCATGGAGTATATACATTATGTAATCCTGTTTATGAATCATAGGGTTAAAGATTATGATCAGAGTTAGAAACCACTAATATTTATAGACAAACATAAGACCCATTTGATAACTATTGTAGTTGCGGGAGTGATAATAAATTATCAAGAGGAACTCTTAATATCAATACTAGAAAAACTAATGTGTTATTTGATTCTGTTTGTAGCCACTTTTTTATATTTGATTAATTTTATAAATATGTTAAATGGTGTATATTTTATTTATTTATGAATAATAAATAAATTTGTCAAACATAATAAATGTCATTTTATGCTTCAATGTATTGGATTTCTATAAATATGGGTCTAATCAAATTTTTTCCACAAAAAATTATAATTATTTATAAATTTTTTGAAATATAATTTGGTTAATTTATTTCTTTTTTGATGTCATCATGTATATATTAGCTTAGTGTTAATTTTTATTATTTTTCTAAAATTATTTTTTCGCTCAATGTATAACAAAAAATACTATTTGTTTTGAAAAATAATAATTTGTATTGACATGAAAATTTCCTTTTGTTTTCCATTAAAAAGAAAATTAGAAATATTATTCTTTAATAAGATACTATTTAATTAATTTATTGATTGATTATACTACTTGATTTTGGTATAACTTTATTTCTGTGACTAAATAAACATATTAATATAAACGGTATTTATGGGTCATCTGTTCTTATAGTAATAAATTAAACTAGACTCTATTTATTAATTGTATGAATGAAATTTATACATTAAATATTCAATAATATATTTAAAATTTAATTTTGTGTTTTTTATAAAGAAATTAATGAATGTAAATTATGTATTATCCTTAATGATTCACTTTTCTAAAACAATTTAACTACGGGCTGCACACATATTTAAAATTAAAATATTAAACTTATTGAAACAGAATATAGTTAAGAAGATTACATATTTTTTTATAAATAAGAAAAACTAATAGGTCCACTGTTATTTTTTCCCATAGTGCATATTAAAAAGAGTAATATTTTATTAAAATGGTTAAGGTCAGAACGAGTTTACTAGTGGTGATTTGTAACAAGATTCAAAGGTATGATTGAAACACAATAATATCTAATTATTATTTATAGAATTTATTTTTAACTTATTTTATTCTATATTCATATTCTTTGATAGTTGGATCCACTTTACTTTGAATATTACATTCCTTCATTGAAATATTTTACAAAATTCTATTTTTTCGCTCCCCTTAGGTATAATATAGTAACTATTATCCTCTATTTTTTACCCTAATTCAACATTATATATCAAAAAAATATCTAAAATTAAACCATTATATAATCCTTAAATTTATCATGAATCTTCTCTTTTTCTCTTAAGTCCAATCATTAAAGGATAAAGTTGTATACCAATTGAGGTCTCACAAAGAATATTTATAGATCATTACCAAACTCTTTCAATATTATTTCTTCTTTTAATCAATAAAAAAACAATATAACCATTATTAAATGATTAATAAATATCGTTAGTATAATTATATGTTAATATAATTGAGAAGAATCTATTTACCACTTATTCTCTATCAAATGGTAAAAGGATGTATCACTCATGTGTAAATGTGGGCTGCCACCTCCATCTAGTGATAAGACTCATTTTATATTTCAAAATATCAGAAATAATTATAATTTTTTTTAATATTTTTATATTATTTTTATGACATAATTATTCTACTATAATTATAATATAATTTATTCATTATTACCTCCCCATCCATCAAAAAATGATAACTCCACTCATATCTACTTGTATATTACCATCTCCTTGAAATAATGTGATTTGATTTTAATTTCATATTTACTTGGATAATAATAGAAATAGAAAAAATTAATATATATGATATTAACAATATAATAATGAATCTATAAACATTTATTTAAATTTACCTTTATTTCATTTTGTCCATTAAAAAATATAAACATAACTTTAGCGTATATACAACTACTATCTCAACGTAGTTATATATTTCATTATTCATACACAATATATATTAATCGATAAAAATATATATATAATTAATTTATATGATATTTATATCATTAATTATAATTTTGAGATGAATAATCTATGATATTCGTTGATGTAAAATAACAGATGACACAAAACATACATGAAAAATCGTAGTAGTTTACTCCCAAAATGATGATGATAACGAAAGATTATTATTGAATGAGTGAAATTATATTATAAGTAACCTGCAAATGTTAGTATTGGTTTTATAATTATTTTTTAATTAATTATTAAAAATTAGTATTTACATTAAATTTGATTAGAGTATTTATGAAGCATGATAGCATTGAGGTAAGGGTTTTTGTTACAATTTCATTTTTACATACATTATTTGTGCATAAATTTTATGATAATGAAATTATATTATATATTTCTAAATAATTTTATATATGTTATTATCCAAATTTCTGTCAATATATCTAATGTTTTTCATAAATTATTATCTCATTAATTACTAAACATACCAAAAAACGTTTTTAAGGAAAAACAAATTTGTTTCCACCTTTTTCTGAAAATACTATCTTCCCAGAGCATAATTTCATTCAAATGTCTTAATAAATATTTTTACAATTATTAAAATATTTATTAATGAAATTTCTACCAATGCTTTTATTTCATTAATTTTTTTGAAGGAATCATCTGATCATTTTCTAAGTGAGGAAATTATGAATTTATTTCAAAAATGTGAAAGGATTGTTTGATTAGATGACATAGAAAGAATAAACATTAAATCCTCCCTTACATATCATTTAATTGAATCATCTATTATATGTTTCTTAGTTATTTTTAAAGAAAATTATTGTTTTAATGTTTTTTAAAAATTTTATTCCAAATTAGTTACAATAAAAAGTTAATTTTATTTTGATAATTAAATTCTCTAGTTATCTTATAATGTTATTTTTGTAATGGTACAAACCACTCTGGCCCATTCCTTTGGGAAAATATGGTGTTTGTTGTGAATCGGGATGTCAAGGCGACTCATCACCAACACATTTCCTATTTTCCAGTTCAGTGAACATTTCCAATGGTAGATAGTTCTGAAAAGTGCAATAGTAACATTATGTGAACAGTGCATCGGTGACCATTGGTGAACAATGTCATCAAAAAACATCTGTGAACAATGTCATTGGTGACCTTAGGTGAACATTGTCATCAGTAACCTTCTATGAATAGTTTCCTCAATGAACATTTCTATAGATAACCTCTAATGTTAACCTCTCTTTCCTTTGACAAAGTTTCAATTTTATAATAGTTCCTCTGGTGAATAGTTCTATTTGTATCCTCTAACAAAAACCTCTCATTCCTTTTCCAAATTTCCAATTCTATGAATATTTCCACTGGTGAAGAGTTTTATCGGTAACCTCTATTTCCTTTGCAAAATTTTGAGTTCATGAATAGTGTTTCTAGAACTATGAGGTCTATTAGTAACCCTTATTTCCTCTGCAAAATTTTGAGTTCATGAATAGTGTTTCCAAAACGGTGAGGTCTATCAGTAATCTCTATTTCCTTTTCCAAATTTTGAGTTCTTCTATTGTGTTCCTAGAATAGTGGTGTCTATTATTATCCTCTATTTTCTATGCCAAAATTTTATTTCAGGAACACTGTTTCTAGAATGAGGAGGTCTATCGGTATCCACTATTTCTTTTTCCAATTTGTTTGATCATGAACCATGTTTCGAGATCAGTGAGATCTATCGGCATCCTCTATTTTTCCAAATATTGACTTCGTGAACAATGTTTCCAGAATGGTGAGGACTATCGGTAACCCTTATATCATCTACCTAATTTTGTTTTTGTGATCAGTGCTTCTAGAATGGTGAGCTCTATCAGTAACCTCTATTTCGATTCCCAAATTTTGAGTTCATGAACAGTGTTTCCAGAATGGTGAGATCTATCAGTAGCCTCTATTTCCTTTTACAAAATATGAGTTCATGAACAATGTTTCTAGAATGGTGAGGTCTATCAGTGACTTCTATTTTATTTTCAAATTTTGTGTTTGTAAATAGTGTTTCTTGAATGGTGAGTTCTATTGGTAACCTCTATGTACTTTACAAATTTTCGAGTACATAAACAGTGTTTCTAACATCATACAGTTTCACCCCTTTAATGTTTCCTTTGACATAATATTAATTTAAATCCTCATTGTAATAATGTTAGGTCCTGTTCAAAGGCCATGACTCCTATATTAATTATTCCTAAGGCTCATGATGTTTTTACTTGGTCAAATCTAGTGTTTTAATGTGATACACTATTAATGGGAAATAAAAAATATCTTAAACTGTTGCTCCCTTAGTTCTTTCTAAAGAGATGAGATATCTCCTGCTCTAATTCTTTATCTTTGTTCTCATATATGAGATTCTAGAACCTTTCATTCTATTCTATAGGAGTTTCACGATCAAACTTCTTCCTTGGATTAATTTCTCTATGTTTTGATGCAACAAAGTTGTATCGATCAATCTTCAATATAAGGTATGTTTTATTTTCATTATTTTCAGTCTTATTTTATCCTATTTCTCTTTTCCATTTTTTTAGATTATAATCTCCATGATTCTAATGGAGTTTTCATGGGATTCAGATGGTGCGGTCGTACCGTGGCATCCTCGGGTGGATGCAGTTGTCGTGAGAGGAGGATCATGACCTGTTGTACGGATAAATATTGTCAAGAACTATTTGAGGTAGGGGATTTGTTTCTTCTCTTTTCGATTTTGTGAAACTGTATTATTATATTGTTTTATCCCACTGGACCAGAATTCAATTGACATAATAAATATTTGATCTGGATAAATAAATTGATATTGGTCGTATGTTATGGCCCATTGTTTTCTTGATAGCGTGATTTCCATGCATTCATCCTTTAGATGTCCATTCTTGATGAAAATTGTTAATGATGTAAACATAAAGTAATTGATAACTTTTGGATATGGGTAAAGAGGCATGTAAATGAATTTGGTTCTTCTTGTTTTAATTTTATGTTAATCAAATTTGTCTCGTAAGCATGTTTAATTATTTGTGATATCTTTCTGATTAGGTTACCAAAATTTGGAACCAATGAACAATGAATCGGTTAATTCAAGATTGATTAAAGAACTTATTTGTTTATAATTACTTGAATGGTTCTGAGTTTCCATCTAGATTGTTAAAGGGACCATATTCTAACTATTAAGATGTTTTTTCATGCTGTTTGTGTTATGATGTGAGCATGGAGGGATTTTGTGATATATTGTGGCATGGAGGCCTTTTGATTGTGGTAGAAAATGACACCTATGGTGGAGAGATACAACAGTTAATGCATGTGGGTGTCAGGGAGGACACCAGGGATGATGGAATGGGATGGATGTGTTTGATGGATTCTTGCTATTTCTTTTTGGTTGGTTATTTTTTTTTTTTACTTTTCCCCACTCCCTATGACAGCTGGTCTTGCTTACCGTTCTTCTGAAAGAGGAAAAGACAAGTGGGGTATGTCACGTGCTTTCCGTGATTAGATTCATAATGGTGGATGGTTCTATGCTCTTTCTATAGGTGGAAAGGACTAGATGGGTAGTACATTTACTCACAATGTTGAGCCACCTTGTGTTTAGTAGCATAGAATGTTTATCAAGAATTCATGGGAATATGGAATAGTAATTTTATAATGAATTATTTAAAAAATGGTTTTAACCCTTGGGGTTGGATTTTTATGGAACATAATGTTGAGGTTGTAATTTTGAAGGAAAAGTAGACTTTGGGTGTGATGCTAATGAAATTTAATGTTGAATTGTGATTGGTTTATTAATGTTTAAAGAATTAATTAGTGTAAATTGAAACTAATGAAAAGGTAAGGAAATAATTTATTAAAGGTCTTTAAGAGGATATGTTCTTCTCGGATACCAAGTCTTAGTAGTAGTAGCCCAGAGTCTGAGAGATGTTAGTTGTAGTTGTGTCTATGACAATGTAATGCCCATAGTTTGGTTTTGAGATAAAGTACATCATGTACTTTTTGTGTTACTATATGCTTGTCCACCCTGTATGTAAGTTAAAATGACACCCCGAGGATTCTGAGCCCTAGGGGGTGTTTTCCCCAACATTATATTTCGAGGATGGATGGATGAATACTCCCTTTAGCCCCTCTATCTTCTCTGTGTAGTTACATTTGCAGGTGGGCACAATGGTTAGTTTTCCCCATATATGTGTGTAGAGGGGTGTGATGGATTGTTGTTATTCACACACATATATACTGGATATAGTATCTTATGGACTACTATAGGTTTAACGTGTATAGGTTGTGATGGATTGAGGATTCCTACTCGGTGTATGGGCTGTAATGGTTTGAGCTATAATACCCGACATATGATACATGTTATGCATGTTGTGGTGGCTACCAAAACCTATGTGGTTACGTTCTTCTATAGACGTGGTGGTTTTTTACATGAGGTGAATATTGTGGTTATTTGACTAGGGGACTATGGGAAATCCATGTTGGGGAGATATGCTTAGGACGTACGATGTTGGGGTAATGCTAAAAATCAATGGGGAAGTAGTAGTGGGGTACCCTTGATAATCATTATTATATGATATATTTTTACACGCGTTATATAGTGAGAGTATCCATGGTGATGCTAGGAATTTAGTATACCTATTTAGGTTATGAGTTTGTTTTAATTGTTGTTCATTATGCTTTAGCTTGCTTTCGTTAATTTTTCATGAGAGTCTTCAGGGAAGATCCTACTTAGTTTACTATTATACTCACCCTATGTATATATATAGTATTTCATTCAGGTAACTTGTAGAACGTTGGAGATCAAGATGGTTACTACTAGCTTGTGGTTGCAGGAGCTGTTCGGGCTTGTGGTTGCTACTGTTTTACTTTATTTTGTGTACATGTAGTATTTTCCCTTTCAGTTGTTGTAGTTTTTCACGACATTTCATATGTGTATGTGGGATTTCTTTTATATTGCTGGTTTAGTTGGAGTTGGTTGGTGTATATCTTATCTCTCTCTTCTATATTTGTTCCCATAGAGTGTAATGGCTCCCATTTGTCTGTTTTTTATACCCTCGGTGCTATTCTCCAACCTGGGGGCCACTAGAGGTGGGACGCGGGGGGTCATTATCTCCCTTCTCACATTTCCTGCCCATAAAAGGTACTCTTTGTGGGAAGGGGGTCGTGACAGAGTGGTATCAGTGGTCTGGTTGAGGGATACGATGGAGTTATGAGTTAGGCACAGCCGAGGTTTCAAGGGTTGGTAGAGAAACAGTTCCATTCATGTTTAACAAGTGATGTAAACTCTAGAGACCTGCTAAGACACAGGCGTTTATGGCCCCCTATGATATGATACAATAACCGTTAAGATTACAATTGCTACTAAACAAGGTGATACTAGTTGCATGTTAGAGACCTAGGAAATGATCATGCATTATTTTTCGTTGTGCATTTGTTTCAATGGGTAGACCTTGGTATAGGTTAACCTAAAAACCAATGAAAAAAATTAATTAATCAATCTTCAGCATTCCAAATTTCAGGTTTAGGAGCGCTATCGGTTTGTTATTTTATAGTTATTTCTCCAGGTCAACATCCTCATCAGGTTTGTGCAGAATATGTCTTGAAGTATTTTCCAGTAGATTGGTATAGGGTAGAGGTTAACGATGAGGACACATGGAGGGAGACACTCTGAGAGTTTCTGCGCTAGAGTCTAAAGAAGTACGATGTCTCTGTTTCAGATGCAGTAACGGAAGACAGGTTAGAGGAGGTGAAGATAGTTTTTAGTTTGATCTGTGTCTTGATGGAGCACTGGGTTTCCTTGGTTGTGATGATTTTGTGTGGAGTAGAGTGATGGTGGTGGTTTCTATTTCTCGGGGATCATGTGGAGTCAGTGATCTCATGAGAGGAGTTCTGAGATAATTTTAGAGTCAAGTTTCTTTCTTCAACTACAAAGGTGTCCATTCGCCAGGAACTTCTTACCCATTGGTAGGGGAGCTCCAGTGTTTGATAGTTCGTAATCTGTTTTAGGATCCTTTTACGATATTCTTCAGACATGTTTCCAGATGAGGAGGCTAGTGTGAGGAGTTTAGAGGAGGCTTTGCATCCATAGATCAAGCGCCAGGTCACCCCATTTATACAGAATACATATCTTGAGGTGCTGGTGAGGGAAGAGGTCCTCATGTGGACTTTTCCTGGACCGGATCATAATGATAGGGGAATTTTCATGATTTCTCACGAAGCAGAGATGTCATCAGGGGTTCCCGGTTTTCCAGGAAGAAGAGTTTCCATTCAGCCGGGGGTATGTCCTAACCCATCACATCTCATTTCACAAGAGGCAGAAAATATCAAGCCTATTCCAAGGGATCAAGTGATTTTTTTCTTGTGGTGTTCGTAGTCATCAGTAGTGGGAGTGTCCGACATTTTAGAGTAGTCATAGTGGACCAGGTGCTACGCTCTAGTTTCCTTCGTTGAGGCAGTTCCAGCCAAGGCAGTATCAGCAGGTTGCGCCAGCTTTAGATCAACAGAGGGTAGATGGGGCAGGCATAGGACCGCCTGATGAAGCTCCTATTCCTCATAGATCCGAGTGTGTCTGTGTTGGTGGTTGTCATCTGGGTTAAAGAGTTTGTGGAGGAGGTCGTGGTCAGCTTCATTCTCTAATATTGGCGGCTCCAGGAGAGCCCGATGTCGTTCGAGGTGCCCTATTCATGTTTTCTACCATGTTGTATGCCTTGTTTGATTTAGGAGTGATACAATTCATCATATCACCGACCCTTTTCCATGCTTCAGGACTTGAGGTAGAGAGGCTTCCAGTTCCCTTAGCGCTCACAATGCCAATTGGAGGTCGATCTGACTTGTTTGAAGTATTTAGAGAATATGGGATAGTGTTGGGGTAGGACTGCATTTGGGGAGATTTCCTATGTTTACGAATACAACCATATGATGTCATCCTCAACATCTATTGGTTGTATTTGGTGCAGGATATTATGTATTTCATCAAGAAGAAGGTCATTTTCTTTGGTGTGGAGAGAGAGCCGGTAGTGTTTGTTGGTGAGCGAGATCCTCAGATGGGTCATAGGGGCATTCTATCCTTATCATCCATGATGGATGAGATGATGTTGAGTTCTTCAAAGGTTCAAAAGTTGGTGTTTTCTTGGGTCGTAGGAGAGTACCCTGATGTCCTTCTAGAAGATGTTGTAGCATTTCCCCCTCGACGAGAGATCGAGTTTGCGAATGAACTACAACCAGGACTGTCTCTAATCTCCATGTCTTCATATAGGATCTTCTTTTATGAGTTATAGGAGCTACGTATTAATCTTGATGGTCTTTTATAGTGTGGTATTGTTCGGCCAAGTGTGTCACAGTGAGGTGCACCAGTTTTTTTCATGAAGAAGGGTAACGACATTTTGTGTTGTGTGTCGATTATCATCAATTAAACCAAGTGACAATAATGAATCGCTATCCTCTTCCACATATTGATTATTTATTCGACTAAATGAATGTCGATGTTTGGCTCTCAATGATCGACTTGTGGCCAGAATGTCATCAGATGCGTGTGAAGGATGGGGATATCTCAAAGAATGCTTTCTGTTTTCCTTATGGGCATTATGATTTCATTGTAATGTCATTGGGAATGAAGAATGCTCTATATATGTTCATGGTATTGATGAATGTCATCTTTCGTGAGATCCCGGACAAGTTCGTGGTGGTTTTCATCAACGACATCATTGTATAATCCATGTCTGAATAGAAGTATGAAGAGTATCTACACGCCGTTTTGGGAGTTCTTCGTCAACATCACCTATTTGGAAAGTTTTTAAAATGTGAGTTTTGGGCTTTAGAAGTCCATTTCCTGGGGCATGTTGTGTCCCAGTAGGTATTAGCAGTGGATCCATCGAAGATAGAAGAATTTGTGTCTTTGGAAGCCCCCAAGACAGTTTTAGAGGTGCAAAGTATCCTTGGTCTCATAGGCGACTACAGGAGGTTCGTAGCCAATTTTTCATTAGCTGCAACTCCTCTGACAGCATTGCCGAAGAAGGACTGGGCATTCATATGCATTAATCAGTGCCAGGCATCATTCAAGTATCTAAAGGAGATTTTAGTTAGTGATCCAGTTCTTTGTCTTCTAGTAGAGGGAGTTCAGTTTGGTGTTTTCAGTGATGCTCCACATCTACTATTAGGCTTTGTTCTGAGGGAGCAGATATAAGTTGTTTCATATGGGTATCGATAGTTACATCCCCATGAACATAACTTTTCCAGTAAATATCTTGAGTTTCCATCCATGGTGATTTCTCTTAAGATGTGGAGACATTTCCTCATTGGTGAGTGCTTTGTGGTTTTCACCGATCATATGAGATTGAGGTATGTTTTCTCCTATCAGGAATTGAACTTATGACATCATATGTGGATGGATTTCGTAAAGGAATATGACTTTGAAATATCATATACACATGGAAAATGGAATTTTTTAGCAGATGCACTAAGTCAAAAGTCGCATAGTGATGTTGTGCCTGAATCCGATGATTCCTGGAGAGTAATGGAAGAACTTTCAGCATTACATCATAATATTGGAGAAGTTTGGGGAATGGTTTTTTATTTTTTAGATGATGGTGAAAACAACTCTCTTGAAGAAAGTTAATGATTCCCAGATGGGAGATCTTGAGTCGGAGGTGTGGAGAGACTAAGTTATTTGTGGTGAGGCCCTATATGGTTGGTCGGATGATGAACAAAACCGAGTGTTGTATCACAGAAGGATGTTTGTTCCCTCAAAAAATGCATGATATGGTTATCAAAGAGTTTCATAGTTCTCCTTTAGTGGTGCATCATTGTGTGACAAGGATGTACTAAGCCCGACAGAGCTAGTTTTGGTGGCCTGGGATGAAGCATTAATTGCGGAGATCGTATCTCGATGTTTGCTCTTCCAGAAGGAAAAGGTCAAACAATGTGTTCCTCATGGTCTTCTTCAGCCAAGAGTGATTCCTCAGTAAATTTTTGAGGACATCTCAATGAACTTTTTTACTAGTTTACCCTGATCTCTAGGAGGACATGGTGTCATTTGGTTGGTCGTGGATCGTTTAACAAAATTGGCCCACTTGATAGCGATCAAGGAGTCGAGCTTCATGGATGTTTTGTCGAGGAAGTATCTAGAGGAGATGGTGAGACTCCATAGAGTCCCATGGACCATCATTTATAACCAAGATCTTTAATTTACCTCCAGGGTGTGGAGAGGTCTCCATCAAGCTTTCGGTTCTCAATTATTCCTTATCACTGCTTTTCATCCACAAACGGATGGTCAGACTGAGCGAACCATCCAGACTCTTAAAGACATGTTACGCTCATGTACTCATGATTTTGGAGGTTCATGGATGAGTCAATTACCCTTGGTGGAGTTCAATTAAACTAATAATTTTCACTCCAATGTTGGTATGGCACCATTTGAAGCCTTGTATTCAAGGCCTTGCCGTTCTCCGTTGTGATGTACTAGGGTCACAGAGTCAGTAATTCTTGGACTGATACTAGTACAGAATACAACATATATGGTTCATGTTATTCATGAGAGGATGAAGATAGTGAAAGATCATCAATAAAAATATGTTGATCAAATAAAGGGACCCGTAGAGTGTAGTGTTGGGGATCATCTGTTTCTGAAGGTCACTCCCTGTCATGGGCAGCGGAGATTTGGTTGTGAGAGTAAGATTCCTCCCCAGTTTTTTGGGCCTTTTGAGGTGTAATCTCATGTTGGATCTATGGAGTATTGAGTATCACTTCCCTCAAAGATGATTCAGATACATGTTGTTTTCCAGGTATCACAGCTCCATCGTTATCTTCATGATGACTTTCACATCATCGATTGGGGAGAGATCGATGTTGTTGATGATGCAAGCTTTGAGGAGAGACCTGTAGAGATCCATGGATGTAAGGAGAAGTTGTTGTGCGGGCATTATATACCCTTTATTTGTGTCTTGTGGCGACACGGTGGCCTAGAGGAGAGTACATGGGAATGTGAGTTACAGATACATGCTCAGTACACATAGCTGTTGGATGTTTAATTCTTTCCATGTCTCGATGTAGCCTTTGTTGTTATGAACCTTTCATTTTTATGATATGGCTCCCTTGGATAATTTTGTGCCTTTATCTCTTTTGAGAGGTATATCGATGGGTGGTTGTTCATACCCCGTTTTGTTTTCACTTTGGGTGGGTTTTGAATGCTCATGGATGAGAATGTTTTGAGATGTATCTGATGTAATGGCTCAGACCTCTCCAGCCCACTCCTTTATGAATATATGGTGTTTGTGGTGATTCATGAGTTTAAGGGGACTTATCCACAACACTTTTTCAATTTTCCAGTTCGGTGAATAGTTCAAATGGAAGACAGTTGAGAACCGTGCAATGGTATCCTTCTGTGAACAATGAATATGTGACCTTAGGTGAATAGTGCCATCAATGACCCTTGGTGAACAGTATCATCATTAACCTTCTATGAAAAGTTCCATCAGTGAACGGTTCTATCGGTATCCTCTAACAGTATCCTCTCTTTCCTTATCCAAATTTCCAATACTATGAACAGTTCCACCGGTGAACAGTTCTATCAGCAACCACTAACAGTAACCTTTTTTTCCTTTGCTGAATTTCCAATTCTATGAATAGTTCCATTGTTGAACAGTTCTATCTGTAACCTCTATTGGTAACCTTTATTTCCTTTGAACAATTTTGAGATCATGAAAAATGTTTCCAGAACATTGAGGTCTATTGATAACCCTTATTTCCTCTGGAAAATTTTGAGTTCATGAATTGTGTTTCCAGAACTGTGAGGTCTATCTGTAACCTCTATTTCCTTTGAAAAATTTTTAGTTCAGGAATAATTTTCTTAGAAAAGTGAGGTCTATCGGAAAACTCTATTTCCTTTGACAAATTGTGATAACATGAACAATGTTTCCATAATGGTGAGGTCTATCGGTAACCTCTATTTCCTTTTCCAAATTTTGAGTTCTTGAATCGTGTTTCAGGAACAGTGAGGTCTATCCAAAAGATCTTTTTCCATTGCCAAATTTTGAGTTCCTGAATTGTATTTCCAGAATGGTGAGGTCTATTGGTAACTACTATTTCCTTTACTAAATTTTGAGTTTTTGAATGGGGTTTCCAAAATGTTGAGGTCTATTAGTATCCTCATTTTCTATTTCCAAATATTCAATTCATGAAAAGTGCTTCCAAAATGGTATGGTCAATCAGTAACCTCTATTTTCTTTTCTAAATATTGAGTTCATTGACAGTGATTCCAGAATGGTGATGTCTATTGTTAACCTCTATTTCCTTTTCCAAATTTGGTGTTCATGAACAGTGTTTTCAGAATGGTGAGTTCTATCGGTAACCTCTATTTCCATTTCCAAATTTTGAGTATGTCAACAGTGTTCCCCGCTTCCCACAGTTTCACCCCTTTAATGTTTTATTTTAACGTAAAATACATTTAAAGCCTCATTTTAACTGCATTAATGCCGATTTAAAGGCCATAAATCCTATATTAATTATTTTTAAGGATTGAGATGTTTTTACTTGGTCAAACCGCGTGGTTTAATGCGATCCTCTTTTAATGGAAAATCAAGAATATCTTAATTTACCACTCCATTAAATCTTCTAACGGGATGGGATATCTCCAACTCTAATTCTTCCTCTATTTTCTAGGCTATCTAAGGCTAGAACCATTCATTCTATTCAATAGGATTTGCATAATCAAAATTTCCACCTCGGATTGGTTCTGCTCTGTTTTGATTCAACTATGTTATGTCGATTAATCTTCGATAGAAGGTATCGTTTATCATCGTTCTTTTAAGGTTAATATTCTACTGTTTATCATTTACATTTTATAGGATGTAATATTCATGCTTATAATGGAGATTTATTGGGGTTCGGTTGGTGTGGTTGTACCATGGAATCCTTGGGTGGATGTAGTTGTCGGGAGAGGAAGATCATGACCCATTGTGTGGATAAAAAATGTTAATAACTGTTTGAGGTAGGGGATTTGTTGCTTCTCTTTTCATTTATGTACAACTGTATTATTATCATGTTTTATCCCACTGGACCATAATAGAATTTACATAATAAATATTTGAACTAGATAAATAAATTGATATTGGTTTTATGTTATTGACCCTTGTTTTTGAGATACGGTGATATCCATGTTTTCTTCATTTAGCTGTCTCTTATTGAAGGAAATTGGTAAATAACGTAAACCAGAATTAATTGATAATTGTTGGATGGGGATATAGATGCATGTAAATGACTCTGGTTCTTCTTGTTTTAATTTGATGTTAATCAAATTAGTGCGGTAAGCATGTTTAATTATTTGTGATAGATTACTAATTAGGTTTCCCGAATTTGGAACCTATGAATAATGAATTAGTGAATTATAGATGGATTAAAGAACTGATTGATTGATAATTACATGAAGGGTTCTGAGTTAACCTCTTGATTGTTAATAGGCCCAGAGCGCAATTGTTAAGACATTTGTTTTCATTCAACATGTGTTGTGATGTGAGCATGAAGGGCTGTTGTATTATGTGGGGGCATAGAGGCCTTTTGTTTTTGGCAGATAATGATGCCTAGGGTGGAGAGATGAATTGGTTTATGTATATTGGTGTCAGGGAGGACACTAGGGATGATGGAATGGAATGTATATGTTTGTTGGATGCTTGCTGTTTCTTTTTAGTTTATTATCTATTTTACTTTTCCCCACTACCTGAGGTAGCTGCTCCTACATAACCTTCTTCTGATAGAGGCAAAGTCCCATAGAGTATGCCACGTTCATTCTGTGTTTATCATATCATGTGAAGATGGATCAACGCTCTTGCTATAGGTGGATAGGACTCGAAGGGTACCACATCTACTCACAATGTTGATCCCCCTCGTGTTTAGTAGCGTAGAATTGTTTTCTAGAATTATTGGGAATGTGGGAAAGTAATTCTGTAATGAATAATTGAATAAATTTTGTTAACCCCTGGGGTTGGAGTTTGTTGAAACATAATTATGAGGTTGTAATTTTGATGGAAAAGTTTACTTTCGATGTGATGCTAAAGAAAATTAATGTGGAATTGTTTTTTGTTAATTAATCTTTTACTAATTAATTAACGTAAAGTGAAACTAATATAAAGGTAAGTAAATAATTTATTAAATCACTTTAAGTTGTTGTGTGATTATAAGATACATAGTCTTAGTAGCAGCAGCTCGGAGTCTGAGAGACGTTAGCAGCAGTTGTGTCTATGACTAGGTTATGCCCATACTGTGGTTGTGAGATATAATATATCCTGTAATTTTTGTGTTTCTACAAGCTACTCCACCCTTTCATTAAGGGCACATAACACCCCAGGGATTCTCATCCCTCGAGGGTGTTTTCCCGAATATTTTGGTGGGAGGATAGATGGCTGACTACCCCATTTGGCCCCACTCTATTCTCTTGGTAGTTACTTGTGTTGGTAGGAACATCAGTTAGTTTTCCCCATATATGTGTGTAGAGGGCTGTAATGGCTTGTAGTTATTCACACAAATATATTATTTATATAGTATCCTATAGACTACTATAGGTGTAACATGTATAGGTTGTGATGGCTTGAGGATCCTTACTCGGTGTATGGGCTGTATTGGTTTGAGGAATAATACCCTAAGTATGATACACATTATGAAATTTGTGGTGGTTCTCGAAAACTACCTGGTAATGTTATTGCATGGACGTGGTGGTTTTGATGGACGAGGTGTATATTGTGGTTCTTCGCCCAGGTTTCAGTTGGAAAGCCATTTTGGAGAGATATTATTAAGACGTACGACATTGTGGAAAAGAAGAAAACTAGTGGGGAAGTAGTAGCGGGGTACCCTTGATATTCTCTATTATATGATTTATTCATTTATGCATTACTTGGTGAGAATAGCCATGTTGTGGCTGTGAACTTAGTATACTTGTTTAGGTGATGAGTTATTTAACTTTTTGTTCACTATTCTTTAGAATTTTTTCTTTACTTTTGCATGAGAGGACTCGGGGAGGATCCTACTGAGTATACTTTTATACTCACCCTATGAATATTTAAACTGTTTTTTTTCTAGTTACCTAGAGTAGTTTGGAAATCAAGTTGGATACTACTATCTTGTGATGGCGGGAGCTGTTCAAGCTTGTGGTTGCTGTCATTTTACATTATTTTGGGTACATGCAGTTTTTCCCCTTTTAATTGTAGTAGTTTTGCATGACATTTCTTATGTGTACGTGGGATTTATTTTATCTTAATGGTTGAGTTAGAGTTTGTTGGTTCCTATCTTATCTCTCTCTTCTGCATGTGTTCTCTTAGAGGGTAATGACTCCCATTTGTGTGTTTTCTATACCCTTAGTGCTAGTCGCCAACCCGGGGCCTATTGGAGGAGTGACTCAGGGGTCATTATCTCTCTTCTCACATTTCTAGACCTGGAAAGGTACTCTTTGTGTGGAGGGGGACATGATAATTTTCCTCTATAAAATAATCAATTAATCTTTCTTATTACTTATTGTTGGGGTTATCTAATGATACATTATTTATTAATTCTATGAGTAGTTGATCTTTATGATTATAAAATTTTTATGAATCCCTCATCCATTCCATGGGTAATAAGTTGATGTGTTAATAACTGTTTTATGATCTTATGTCACACAAACTAACGGGTATAATTATTTGATGGGTTTGATTAGAATTATATATACCACCAATAAATTGGTAAATGAATGATATATCATGTGATTATAAGGAATGTAATTTGGATTTTACCTCGTTAGAATGGGATTTAATATAATAGGATAGTACTGGGAGTGAACCGTGACCACGGAAAGATGGAATTATGAGTCCACCTAATCCTGTATAATAGTATTGTATGTGATCTCTGAATAAGGTAATAATTTTATATTATTTTTTGAATGATAAAATAAAATGTCTTATGATTATAATTTGTTATAAAAGATCCATATTAATTATTGAAGATTTCACACTCTTAGGTCTTATGTATTTTTATTAACAATACTTTAGGCCATGATTATTGATTAAAGTTATTTTATTTATCTATCATAAATATAGATTTTTTTGATAATTTTACCATTTCCATAAGAATATTTCATACTCAATAATGATCATTAAATTATATCTCTTATATTTACAATTTATGAGCATCTGAGCTCACCATTTCTTGAGTTTATCATCCCTAGTATATGAATAATGGTTTTAAGTATGATATTTTTTAGCGGGGTGCTAGTTTGTGAAAAAATAATGGATAATTAAGTAGATGATTTATATGACAGTTTTTTATGTATCCCAATATCCAGAGACACTAGACGTTAAATTTTAGGTGTGATTCATAATGTTATAAAACAAATATTATAGTAATACGATTAAATATTTAGCTACCTAATTTGATGGACACTACATATAAGGTTATAAATTTATTTTTATAGCACCTTATCTCTATAATAAAATGTAACATATATTTTATATTTTCAATTATTATTTTAAAATCATGTTTACGAGATAAAATAACCTTTGAATGATTTTCAATTATTAATACTGTTGGAATGCATGTAATTTTCAAATTTAATGGGATATTTTAATGAGAATTTAAATATATATCAGTTTTCATGTTCCATTTGTATAATCCTTTAATAATCATTTTATGGATTGAATCTTATAGTGTGTGTTTATGTTTTAAATGGTTTAACTAGTTTCTCTTTGGTTTTAATAATTATTATCATCATGAAATAATGTAATTTTATAAAATTATATTATGCACATTTATGTGTTGAATTTGTTTTAAAGAATGGATTACTATGGTTTAAATATTGTTTTAATGATTAAAGGTCCATTTGTAAACTACTAATAGAATTTAATTATTTGGATATGAATGGGGAATCAAGGCATGGTTCGCACTTTATGAACTAAAATTACATGGATCCATTATCTTTAACTATTTTGAATATAATGGGGGTTGATAAAGTATGTGTTATTTAATTTGTGCATATAAAGGAGGTGAGTTTTATTTTATGTTTTATTGGTGATTAGTGTTGTTGAACAATGATTATGAACCTTCATATCTTTTATCTAATCTTGGGATCTATTTGGATTAGATGAATGATAATAAGACAAGTTCCCATAGAAAATATATACCCTCTTATTCTTCAGACTACGGTATATCAGTAACTAAAAATAAATAGATTGTCGGTAACTAATTATGGTGTTTCTACGTTTATTGTCCAATATTATTAACCCTTTAGTGGCTTCATAAATAGTTGTGGGGTAATGTTTGGGAATCATAATACGACTAGTAAAATTTATGAAGTATTTTATATCTATTAGGTCGAACAATATAAGGTTTGAATCAATAAATGAGGATAAAAGGATCCAAGTCTACCTTAAAATTTTTTGTAGTGACACTCCTATGATGGTTGTAAATCCATTTTTCTTTCACTATTTCTTATAAGGTTTTTTTATTTTAGTTTTATATTTTATCTTCAAATTCCATTATACTTATCCACTATAACTTATTCATTTTATTACTACCACTACTATTATCGTTTATCTTTTCTCCTCATATATATGTTCTTTTAAAAGTGGTATGTCTTTCCTAATTTTCAAATAGTGTGGCTACTCTAAATGGATATCGCAAATGAAATTTTCACCTTTATTAAATTTTTTATTTCTTATAAAACCATTATGAAGAATAATTTCTAATTTAAATATAAAATTGTTATTTTAAAATTATATGAATTTATAAATTCTCTGTTTGTGATTTGTTCAAAATCATAATGGAATGATTTTTTCGTATATTCAACCTCGCATAAAAATATTTTAATCGTTAATATTTTATATAAGATATGTGTGGGAGGATACCAACTAGGAACTTTTATCACGCATATATAAATATTGCAGGATTAGTTTATTTATCATTGTGATGCCCCTATGTGAACTTTTTTATTCTTTTTTCTTATAGAGTAGGTATAGAGGATATTTTTGTTGGTGAACTTGGGTTGCGTGACCATTATAATTCTCTTATGTTTTTTTTTAATTTATGTAGTTTGTATCTAGGTTGTATTGGTAAAATTTTCCTTATTCATTTAATCTAGAAATTATTCTATTTTATTTTTCGTCCATTACATTATGGAAGAGCATTGAAATTTTTTTATTAATCATTTTTTATATTTCTTTTAATGTTCTTATTTTATTTGATTGGACATCCATCTTATGGATGGTTCATGATATATTTTGGTGGGTACTTCTATGCCTATTCGTTTAATATTACTTGAAAAAAGAATTTAGTAATGTTTAATTTTTATTATTTGGTTCTTATCACAAGCCTAGGGTGTTTGTAAAAATGCCTCAGGCTTTTCATGGTCCATATCAGGTGGCCGGATCGTGAGTGGTATGTTTGGTTCATGAAAAATTTAATTTTTTTAATTTCTTAATGGAAATTATACTCTTTTAAAACCATATCTAGATGTGTGGGTTGAGAGAATCACATACAATATATATTATAAAAATCCCTCCCAATGGATCATGTAACCTTTACCATGTGTAATCATTTCTCCACTTATAATTCCTAAAGCGACATACTGGAATATCATAAAATAAAAAAATGTACCTATGTATTATCCTTAGAATAGTTCATGTGGTCAATATGAACTAACACTATAAGGATTACATCATTCCTTTTATTGAAAATATATATTTTAATAAAACCAAAAAAACATTTAAATCTAGGATTTAATAATCACCAATGATTTTATTTTACATTGAATTATCTTTCCACAACGTGGTACAAGTCCTATATTTTATATCCATTTCTCATTTATAATGATTCAATTATTACTAAAATATTAGCTAAGAATGAAATACCATGAAAAAAATTATTTCAAAACAACATAATATCATTTTGTATCTAATTTATATTGAGATAAATGTTTTTTAGCACTAAATATAATGAAATATTCTTACTTGAATCAATCCATATAGAAAAATGATGTTTGGTGCTTCACACTCTTGACATAGAAATAACCATTTCTCGGATACTTGGGGAATTTAATTAATGTAATTTATTTTTTAATTATATCATTTAATGTATTAAAATAATAATATTTTTATTGTCATTTTATGTTTAATACATTATCAATTTAAAAAATATTACATGTATTGATATATATTCCTAATTTTGAAGATATAATTTTCACCATCATTAATATATATTACAATTCTTCATCTATTGATATTTATTAAAATGTGAAAATAAAATATCATCATGTTCCCTCCTATCCCCTCAATCTTTTATCTCATTGAAGGAAGTTATAATTAAAACATTAAATTAAAACCAATCGAGCGATTTTAAATTTGTTATTTGAATTCATTCAAAAAAAATACAAGTAACATTGATCCTTCCAATCTTTATTTTTCAAGTATAACATAGTTAAATGACTTTGAAATGGATCATATTAACTATTAAACCTATAATTCATGATAGTGTGAGAGAAATTGGGTTGTATAGATTATCATATAACAATAAAACTAAATTTATTATCCATATTGAAGAATAAATTGTCTAACCAAACAATATAATATAAAATTTTGAAGTAATGATCACTACATTTTTTTTCTTCCTGTTTATACTGGTATATAGTTAGGAAAATATCATTTATCTTAAGACACATCCTCTGTCATAACCTGGTCCAACAGGGCTGGAGTCGTGACTCCCCAATCCCTCCTCAAATTTTCCAAGTGTTGGAGACTAGTACCGAGTAGCCTATAAAACACATGGGAGGCCTTAAATCATCATACATGTATACACACACCCAGACACACTTTAATAAAACAGTGTAGAGGTATATAAAAACTAAAAAAATCCTGCATACATCGATCCCAAATAGGATTAGTAGAAGTATAAAATGGAAAATATTGGGCCCACCAAAAGAAACTGTAAAAGTGAACAACATGTTCAAATGAGGTGATCATTGTTAAAATCATCAGTGAGAAAGCTCATTGGCCATGTTCTAGTTTACACCTGGGTTGGTCTAGCTCACTAATATCGTCCTACTCCATGTCATACAGGGTCTCCATTAAATGGCTTATGTTCAACATAAGACACACGTTATGTGGGAAAATCCTGTGTTGGTGTGTGTAATAAGATACTCTATGGGAACCCCAAAACCCCCGAATGAAATGGGAGAAACTGTCAACTCATCCGAGCTTGAGGGAACACAAACTAGAGAGAAAATTCATCTAGGGAACATCCTCATCACTACATGACTAGTCATATTATACCACATGGTGTGTCAACCTAGATGTAAAACAGTTGTAATGAAACCCCGAAATGAATCATAGATATACTCGTCTCAAGCTCCAAGACACATGAGGTTCTGACCTCATCACCAGACATGTTCCTACTCTACACTCTACCATGATAATTGACCTAGATCACACACATCATGAACCCATTCATCATAGATGGTAATTTTATGAGTGATACCACTAAATCTGGAATCCAAAAGATGATGGAAATGCCTCCATTCCAATGGCATATATCCAAGAAAATTTTTTGGTCAGATTTCACCACTACAAACACCATGTCGGAACTCAAAGGATCTCATTTCTCAAAGAAGGGAAACCTCCCATGATCCAAATGGAGAGTCTGCATACCATAAAATAAAACCAAAATGAAAAACTTCTCGGATAGCAGATACCTCCAAGGGTCTTATAGGGTACACCACAATCCCACACCGAAATCTCTGTGATCTCTCTCAAAGAGTATATTACACCTAGAATCTACTAGGGGAAACCACAGCCCAATATGATCTCCCCATGATAATATCCCTCATATATATGTTCATCACCTGTGTATTATTTTTTAAGACAATTCCTCAAACCCTTCTCGATGAACACATCACAGAAATCCAAACGAAACAACATATATTGATAAAAATCTAGAGGGTCAGCGCCCCAATCTTACTATGGATCTATACCCTAATAAAAGATCATTGGTAGAGGATTGATGGCCCAATAAATATTTTCCACACTGATAACAGGAACCCTATAATGGAAACATGAAGGCATGTGAGGATCATGTCGGTCCTACCAGGGTGATACATTCTTCATGTCCGCTATGTCTGTATTCGAAGTGGACTGAGATGACTCACTCTAGAAAGTGGGTACACACCAACAGTGCACATACACAAATCATCCATATAGGGGTCATAATATAATGATTAAGATTTGATACCAATACCCTAATGACCAGAGGACCATGGGACCCTCTAAACCATACGAGACTATGAACTAATATCAAAAGAACACGTGGGAACCACTCAATCCTGATGGTCTAGGTGTCACTAACCCAAAAACCCTCAAAAAACACCCACACACCATACCTCCTAGTCCCAAACATTTTACTCCTTCTTGATCTACATGTATAAATACTCGAGATAGGCTACTCATCGTCCTAAATATAATCCACCATGTATGGGATACAAGAGGTAGAAGAGTTCAAAAAGATCATCATAGAAGACCTACTTATGATCCAAATTGACTAGAATACATTTTAAATGATCACTATAATTCAAAAAGTTTCCAACATTGATATCTATGTGGATACATGATCATAATGGACTACTCACAAGACCAAATTTTACATCCAGGGCTCAAAATACCCAAAACCCTTATGTTGGAAAATTTACATGGTCTTTAAATTAGAGTGCATTAAGTGTACTCTAATATATCCTCCTAGACATGTACATTTACATTACCATAGTAACAAGGAGTCTACCTGTGTAAAACATCAAGGCATTTACATTAAATTAAACAGTGTGTACTATCCAAAACATGTATTTCTATGTTATTTTTCAAAAGTCTGAACACACATATATGTGATACTACAAGGCCTATATAATGTGTACATGTAATGTAATTTTAGTAGTGCTTATTCCTCTTATTGAAAGAAACTATTACATGTGTGACTACTTTACACATTATGTAGATGGGAAAATATGTCGTAATTTTCTGTAAAACTGCACTGATTGCCACTGTTCACCCCAAAACACTCAAATCAACCCATGTGGGGTCCCTAAGAAGAATCTTGGGATATAAAACCATATAATGATGGATAAAAATTGGGTCCAAGACGTAAATATCTAACCACCGACCTCACATGAAATATCCCTAGCTTTAGGGTCGAGTCAACGCTTGAATGTTTCTACAACTTGATCTGGGAGTGTTATTCATCATGATTGGAGACAGACGATGCATTGTTATTGCGATTAGACCATATTATTTTTAATATCCACAGTGGATGAATACATTTATAATTTCGTTAAACCAATATCATCCATTTAACACACTGCTCGTGATATGCCTCCATCATTTCACTCGATGCTAATAAAGTTTATGTAATGCAAAGGGTAAACACAATGTTTTGAACTCATTCGTGGACTGATAAATGTGATCTAATACTCTTCTCAAGAGATATTCATGTTTCCAAAAGAAATTATGATTGGATGATAAAATATATTTTCAATATTTTTAAAAATCATCCCACCGAGGCTATCTAGAAATTGGGTTATCAGACCGACTCAACACCTAGTTTGGAAATATTCTTTAGAGTATTCCAATGTATTAATTTTCAAATCCCAAGTCACAAAATCCACCTCACCTTGAGTATTTTTTCTGTGAAATGATAAATCCTATTCATGAGGAAATGAAACCAAGCACAGAACTGGGACTTCCATGCCAGTGAGGTCACCACTACCACCACAAAGGACCCAAGGGTTCTATTAAAGCCTACGACCACGCACTCTGGGGAAACCATGAGGATCAAAACACCCAATTCTAGCTAAAATAAGTTGAGATATAGAATTTATCATCACATGACTCTTCCATTGTGATAGGTCAAAAACACAAATCACATGGTCCACTAGAATTCATAGGGTCTAGAAAAACACAGCACTCTCTAAGCTGATGTTGTGACCCACAAAACACAACTCCATGAACATAATTCAAAGGAGATAATCGACCATTCCTTGATATTATCCTCTTTGGGATTCACTTATATTCCCTCCTGGTTTTGCTTCACATCAAATGCTATTATCTTATTAGGGAATGTGTTCCTCTTTCTAATGAGTCTGAAGTCACATTATACTAAACCACAACCTACTCAAATATCATCCATACAATAAAAATTATAAACAGGTGAGGATACCAATGAAAAAATAGGTTTACCCAAGCACACACATTGTGTCCATCTAGGTCCTTCAAGAAAACCACCCCACAAACAACCCCACACTAAACTCACAAGTCAGAGGGACTCATCCACCATAGCTTGAAACTATCTAATATGGGTGGAATTGACTCACCCACACATGTTTTCATCATATCGGAATAAAGAATCTTAGTGGGGGAAGTATCTCTCTTTCTCATTCATTAGAATCATGTCGGGAAACACCAACATAAGGTCTTAACAACACCCTGATCAAAACCAAGAGCATGAAGTTGATTGAAATGAGTCCCCCTTAAAATCGGCTGAAAATAATAATTCATAATGTAAAAATGACATATATAATAAATATTGAAACCTGATATGCATATTTGTCAAAGGACTCCAAGGACTATAGTTTTCCTCTCCACTATACTCCATCTCCCTAAGCCTTTTGTGGACCACCTATGGGTGGTGGTGGAAAATCATACCGTCTTCCACCTCCTGCTACTATAACTGCTCTTATGCCATATTTGACACCTTGGGGACCTCCATGCTTGAAATTTTACCACTATAAAGGTTGTCCATAGACCATCTACCAAATTCCTCAGTGTTCAGACAATATTTTGTAAGATTTCCTCATCCATTACAAGCATAACACTACATCTATTGCAGTTGAATGAAATATTCCTAATAACCTTGAGCCTTATAACCCATATCCTCGGAATGCCTACTAAAATATAATGAATGTATGGATTGATATGTCTTACGTTAGCTACAAGGTACCAAACCATTTTCACTTGTATCATCTCTCACAATCCCAATAATAAGGATTAGATCCCTCTCAACCAAAATTTTATCCACCGGCAGGGCAGGCTCCAGCACTACATCATAAGTGGGAATGAAAAATTGTACCACTGATTCCCAAATCATCTTACACAAGACCTTCATTATGGCTGGTTCATGGAATAATGTATCCCACACCATATCTAGTTAGTAATGTGATAGGTCTTTGAACTATTTCGAGTACTCCGTTGCTATAATAATATTCGGATGATGATTTATAAGCTCATGAATGTGCAATGAACTTAATGTGGCCTGGTAGAACTCCTCCCTGAAGATCCTCTCAAACTCCATCCACGAGTGAGTCTCCTCATCATGTGAACGCACTAGAAGACTCCAACCTCACATGGAAAAACCATGGAAAAGGATTTCCATTAGGACCAACATCATATCAGGTGGTGTCCTAACTACGAGGAAAAGGAACATTACTTCATCAATCTTTTCATCAGCTACCTGATGGTCTGGTTCCACCTAAATATCTTAGATCACTAGTTCTAGAACACAAAGAGTGCACTAAGTTTGTGTAAATCATCGTTCAGAACTTCTAAAACAACATACTGCTTGATGGGTAGCGACACAGTAGGTCAACCTAGTGGTCTTCCCATAGAATTAGTGCCCTAAATTGAATCCTCATCTAGGGAAAGATAAATACCACAATCCCACCATGTAACCCTTCCTAGATCTCATCAAAGAATAATACTAAAACAAAATCATAATGCACTATGAACAAAGCGGATATCTTAGAAGCTGACTAAAGAACAATAAGAAAACCCAAAAATCAAATCCTATATGATTCATCAACCATTATTTCTACAAAACCAGTGTCATAATGAACTGAGTCAAAAGAATGGTTATTAGTGGCTTGGATAATTGATATGATAGTCACCACAGTAACACTAGGGTCCCTAGCCTTATCACCAAACACAAAACACCATAACACTGCCTCTATGAAACCCAAACCAAACTCACGACTACGGTCCCAATGTGGATCCTTCTCTAATGACTTTTTTTTATAACCCAACCTAATGAGACATGATTCACGACTCCCCAATCCCACATCCAACGTGAATGGGGATGGAGACTAGTGCCGAGTACGCTATCACACACATGGGAGGACTTATCCTGTCATACCTGTACATACACACCCACATACTCCTCCATGTAGTAGTACACATATATATAAAAACTAAAAATAAATACATGCCTACATATATCCCAAAAAAGAATGGTTGATGTACAAATAGAGAAACTATGGGGACCCTAAAAATAAAATGTACAATCATCCAACTTACTCAGAAGGAGGGGATGATTTTCAAAATCAACCATCAGAATGCTCCTCCTCTAATAACGAGTACACAACATGGTTAGTCTTTAACATTATGCTTCACCAAATATGGGTCCTCCTAAGACACTATCAAAAATAATGTGGTCGACACAAGACACAATAAGTGTGTAAAATACAATGAATGGGTGTGTTTAAAGATATTCAATAGGTGTGCCAACCCCCCCCCCCCAAATAAAAGTGAACAACTGAAAGGAATAACTCAGCTTGACCCAGCTAGAGGAAACCCAAAAGATATAGAAAATAAATAACATGACCATCCTCGAAAAAACATGACTTGTCAGCTTATACTACATGGTGTGAAAGCACAAATGTAATGTCACGATGTAAAAACACAGAAATGACACCAAAATCTATTTAGCACAATCACAAAGCAACATGTTGTTCTGACATCATCACTAGTGAAAGGTTCATACTCAAGTATATACAATGACACTGGACCAATATCAATCACCCCATAAGATAAATAATCTAAGAAGACACTCATTCAAGAGATACCTCTCAATTGGTAATCAGAATGATGATGGAAACACCTCCATTCCCTGGGAATTTATTCTTGAGAACATCATCAGATATAACAACTAAAAAACCATGAAGGAACTCAATGAACCTCATTCCTAAGATAGGTTATATATCATAAGATCAACTCCTGTATTCATCTAAATTGACATGAAAACCAAAACACACATCATATAAGTTAGGGTATCCCACCTAGGATCTTTTAGGGAACACCAAAAACCCCAACCAGAATCACTATGATCTCTCTCAGAGTGGGGATCACACCTAGGATCTATTGGGGGTGAGACAACCTAATCTGACATCCTAGAGATAATATATCTTATATATAGGTTCTTATCCTATGTAGTGTTGGTTGTGATTATTCAACTAGCCCTACCCAATGAACACATCACAGAAAGCCGAAGGATAGTATATATCTCAATACATAGCTAGAGGGTCAGAAAACTGGGATCACTAGGGATATGTCCCCTTCTTTAAAAACATGGGTAGATAATCAACGTCTGGGTATATAATTCTCACAATGATTCAAAAAACCCTTATAAAGATACATGAATAGATGTTAAGATAGTGCCATGCCTCTCGTGGGGATGAATGATTAGAGCCCACTAAGATTTTTGTCGAAGTAGAATGAGATAACTCTCTTCCGAAAGTGGGAATGCACCCACACTACACACATGTAAAGCAACTAGAGAGGGGTAAAAAATCTATGATGATGATATGATATTGAAACCCTCATAGAAAATTGATGATGGGAACCCACTCAACGTTGTCGGGCTAGGCATCACTTAGAAAAGGACGGTAGGTACCCACTCAACCCTAAAAGTCATTGTGTCACTAACCCAAATGGACCGCAAAAAATAATTTCACACTACACCTCCTAGTCCAAAACCATGTAAACCATCATGTTCTATATAGAAAACTACTCAGAATATGATACTCACATGCTATAATTTGTGCTACGAAGGAGGAGATATGGCATGCAGAAGTCCTCAATGAAGATCCTCAGGGAAAACCTCCTAAAAAATTACTAAAACACCTTATGAATTATATCTATAAGTCAAAAGGATAACAATATTTCTATATATGGGAAAAATACTCTCCAAATGTACTACTGCCATGCAAAAATATGACTTCAATGGCCACAAATACCTAAAACCTCTATGCTGGAAAAGTACAAGGCGTGTAATTTAGAGTAGATGGAATGTACTATAATATATCCTCCTGGACATGTAATTTTACATGAAAAAGTGAAACATGGGGTCTGCAAATGTAAAACTACATGGTGTAGAATTTAATGTAAATTTCGTGTACAATCCAAGAAAAATATATCTGTGTTCTTTTTCACAATATCAAACACACAGCCTTGTGATACAACATGGCCTGTACATAGAGTACATGATATGTACTTATGAATAGTCCATGTTCACTAAATGGGAAGAACACACAACATGTGTGACTGGTTTACATGTTGAGTATGTGGGAAAAGCTTTTTTAAAATCCTTAAAAATATCCCAGGTCTCCTTCATTCACTCTGAAACACATAGATTTACCCATGAGGGGTCCATAACATGTATCTTAGGGCTATAAGACCTTTAAATAATGCATATACAGGGGTATCGAGACCTAAAACTCAAAACTCCTACCTCACGATGAAAGGATAAATCTTTGGGGAGGAATCGGTACTTAAGAGATGTAGTCGCTCAATCTGGGAACATCCACCATAATGATCTTAGACTAATATTTCTTCATTTTCTCAATTAGGCTTTTGAGTGATTCATCAAAAAAGAGGGAGATGTAGGGGCTTCACATTTCCCTGTAAAGTGCACTAAGGGTTGGAGGATGTGGAATATTGGTTATATTTTATTTAACCAATATCATCCATTTAAAACCCCTCTCATGATGTGCCTCTAACCCATCAACTGGTGATGACAAATTTTATCTCATGCCTAGGGTAAAAACGATGTTTTGAACTCAACTGTGGAATTAAAAATAAGATCTAGGAATCCACTTAGGTTTGATCCACGATTCCAACGAATCTATGATTAGGTGATAAAATATATTTAAAATTTTTTAAAATCACCACACTGAGGATCTGTAAACATCAGGTTCCCATGCCGAAAATGGTTAAGGATTTTTTAATATTCATAGGAATAATACAATGCCATTTTTTTAGAATCCCAAGTCCCATCAATTTCCCCACATTATGTATTTTCTTCCCTAAAAAGGGAAATCCTAGGATCTTGGGAAAGAAACCAATCTATCAGTTAAGAATCCAATTCCATAGAGCTCAGCACAACCACAAAAAAAGCTACCAAGGGTTTTCATGTAGTGTACAAGCACACAATCTCGGGAAGCCTTGGGGATAAACACACCCAAGTATAGTTCAGCCAGACTAACATCATGAATCAAGATGCACATGGTTCCTATGCTGGTATAGGTGGAATATACAAAGCACGTTGTCGATCTACACTCTTAGGGTTCTAATGAAACATACCCTTATCTAACCTGATGTTGTGACAACAAAAAATCAACTCCAAGCACACTAGTAAAAAGGATTTCATCCACCAGACATAAATTGTATCCACCATGGGTGGTACTAACTCAAAAAATAATTTCTCATATGATAAAAAGAATGTGTCTTAGTGGGTAATGTGTTCCTCATTCGTGTGAGTCTGATGTCACATTAAACAGTACCACAAATTCTTTCAACATCTTCCATACAAATCCAATTCTATACATTCCAGTATAAACAAAATAGTTATTCAAAAGAACATAGAATGGGTCTTACTGGGCCCTTCTCACAAATCACTTAACACACCACCCCTCCTCAAACACAGAAGCCAGAGGGACTCATTCACCACACCCCAAAACTATCGTTTTTGGGAAGAACTAATGTGTAATTAAAAATTTTCATCCCATAAAATGAATGGGTCTTAGTGGTGGAAGGATCAATCATTCTTGTGCATTCAAATAATATCGATATACACCTACAACAGATCTTATAGACACCCTAAACAAAACCTCAAGAATGAAGTAGACGGAAAAGGGTAACTTATAATAGTATCTAACAAAATTACTGCATAATGTAGAATTGACAGAGAGTGTACATATATCCACCCTATATTCCTCTAGGTCAAACAAATCTAGGGAATACAATTGTCCTTGACCCCATACATCGTCTCCATGAGCCTTGAGTAAACCACTAGGGGTGGTGGTGGTGGACATTCATACTTTATGCCACCTCCTAATGCTAGAACCGCTCCTCCACCACATCATCCAACATGTGGACAACTATGCTACATGCATTTCCTCTTCCAAGGAGGTCCATTGACCATCTCTAAACAGTAAAATGGTTCAATCAATCTATAGAAAGGTGTCCCCATCCATCAAAAATGCAACACCACCTCCCATGTACCTATCTAGAACCTGCTTGAGATCCCTAATCCTCATATCCCCCATCTTGGGATTACCTTCTTAAACATCAAGAATGACCGGATCACTAAGCCTATATTCATATCCCAGCTACCAAACTAGCTTCTAAGGTCTCAGATCCCACATTCCCATTAGTGACATCCATAGTCCTCTTTACCAAAAATCTCTCCAACACCACAACCTACTCCATCTCTCCATCATTAGTGGCAGTGGAAAGTGTCACCCCTGATTCCGTGATCTCCATGTGCAAGAACTGCATGATAGTCTGTGTTCAGAGGAATAGAAATTGCACCATCAATTGGTAGTAACATGATAGTTTTATGAACCATGACGTGTACTTCCCCACAATCCTACTATCCTACCAAATATAAAGATTTTCTTTGGTTCGTATCAAACTGAGTGTGGCAAGGTATATCTCCTATATGAAGAGACACTGAAACTCCATCCAATAGAGCATATCCTCATTGTTTGACAATGCCACTAGACTCCAATATATCCTAGATGAACCACGAAAAAGGTTCACCACTAGGACCACCATCTGATTGAGATGTTTCCTCAAAATACTGAAAACATGTGTGACTACCACGAGTGATTCATTAGCTGCATGGGTGTCTGGGTCACCTTGAAATCTTAGAGGTCAATTAATTTGGATCTTGTGTTGTTCACTCAACCTGTGCGCAACCTTGGAATGCACTATCGGAACAACCTATTTATCACCATGTGGCGACACAACAGGAGGAACACACAGATGTTTATCCTTCAAACTGATTCCTTTCCCTAAAACCTCATCTTGGGGGGGGGGAACCACAATATTTATATGGAACCCTACCTGGAGACCTTTGTGGAAGAATACTAAAACAAAATCAAGGCATATTATAATAAAAGAGTATATCTATTATGATCATTTAAGAAGGATAGGGAAACCAATAAACTCATTCAAATATGATGTGTGTACTATTATTTCTCTCCGACCAGTGTCATAATGTACTAATTCAAATGGATATTTATTGTAGTCCTGGTGAATGGCTACATTATCCACCGCCCCAACACTAGAGTCCATGTTTTGAAAGGAAAATTCAAAACACCTTAATAGTTTCAGTATGCATCCCAAAACACAATCATGACTACAGTCTCAAAGTATAACACACTTTGATACCACAATGTCATGACCCAACACAACATAGATTGAGTCGTGACTCCCTCATCCATCCTCATATTGTCCATTGGCATAAGACTAGTTCTGATTAGGCTATCACAAACATTGGAGGCTGTAGCCTATCATACCATTACAGAATCACCCACACACACCTACATGCAACAATGCTGGGATATATAACAATAAAAAATAAATTAATGCATACATATATCCAAAATAGGTTATATTATAATTACAAAATGAGGAATATATTCCCAACTATAAGAAACTATAAAAGCAACCAACATAGTCATTGGAAGACGATTTTTGTCAAATTCACCCATTGGAAAGATCCTTGTCCATGCTCTCGTATACTCCCTTGTCGGTCTAGCCCACTAATCTCTGCCTATTTTGGGTCCTCATAGGACTCTATCGAATGGAATGTGGTCTGAACATGACACATGAAGTGTAGGAAAATACCATTTAGGCATGAGTTTTGAAATACTCAGTAGCTGCCAATATACCCCCAAAAGAAAAGGGTGAAACTAAAAACTAATAGGGAGATAGACCCAGCTAGAGGGAACCCAAATGAGAGAGAAAATCAATTTCAAGACCATCCCTAGTACAACAATACAATTCAGCTTATACCACATGGGGTGTTGACCGAGATGTGACAACATCATGAGGAAACCAAAAAACTACACCCATATATTCTCATCTCATGAACCATTCTATATGAGGTTCTGACCTCATCGCAAGTGACAAGTTCCAACATTAGACTCTACGATGAAAAACGACCATGATCACATGAACCGCTATCCCTATAATCCAAAATGAAAATATTTTGTGATATACACCTCAATTGAATGTCACAAATATGATGGAAACACCACATTATATTGTCATATATTCGAGATAACATGCTCATCGGATATGACCACTAAAAACACCATGTTGGAACTCAGAGGATCTCATTCCATAGGGAGGGGATCCCACAGAAGATCCCCAAGGGGATACTACTAACCCTAATAGGAAAAACAAAACCAAGAACATCTTAGTTAGGGGATCCCGTAAAGGATCGTATATGGGACACAAAAAACCTAAGTGAAAATCACTAATATATCTCTCACAGTGGAGATAACACGTAGGAATCATTGTGGGATACCACAAACAAATATGAGGTACCAGATATAATATCACTGAGATAGATTATCATCTCTCATATAGCGTTGGTTATGATGATTCCAAAACCATACCAGAGGAATGAGTCATATAAATTAAATGGAAATAAAAAATATCAATACAAATCTACAGAGTCAACACCCAAGGATCACTGGAGCTCCATACCCTAATCGAATATCCTAGGTAGTGGATCAATGCCTGGTTGAATATTGGTCACATAGGTACCAAGAACCCAGCTAGGGAAATATGAACTGATGTGAGGATCACTCAGAGCCTCTTGGGAGGATACATTATCAATGTATACTAAATCTATAATCAAGGAAGACTGAGATGACTCACTCCAGGAAGAGGGAACACACCGACGCTGCACATATTAAATGTAGCTAAAGAGGGTTCACAATCCTATAATGGGGACATTACACTAAAATGGTCACATCAAAATGACCAGGGGGTCCCACTCAACCCTATTGTTCTAGACATTTCTAACCAAAGGACAAGGTTGGCCAACTAAACCCTGGCAGTCTAGCAATCACTAACCCAAATGAATCAAAATAAAACACCTACACACCAATCCATCTATCCTCAAACCATTACCACCATCGTTTTCTAGATGAAAAACTACTAAGGTTAGGATAATCGCATGACTGAATAAGAGCTACGAAGCAAGAGATACGCGAGGCTGAAGATCTCAAGAAGATCCTCAAGGAATACAACCTTGAGAAAAAAATTGACAATATTAACTTTTATATTACCTATATATATCAAAATGATCACACCATTGTGATCTAAACCGAAAAATTCTCATAATGGACTACTCACATGCCCAAATATGACTTCCAGGGAACTAAATACCCAAAAACTCTATGATTGATATTGTACATGGAATTTATAATAGAGTACTCTATGTGTACTCCAATATATCCTCTTGACTGTGTACTCTTATGTGGATAGAGAAACAAGGGGTCTTCCTGTATAAAACTACAAGGTGTTTACTCTCTAAATACTATATTTTCATGTTCATTCCATAAGGTCAGACACAAGACCTTGTGCTACTATACAGACTGTAATCTGAGTATAATGTGTGTAATTATGGAAATTATTTACTCATAGAATAGGTTGAACACAAAGAATATGTGAATAGTTTACACACACTGTATGTGGGAGAATCCATCATAAATTACATGAAAATCTATAGGTTCTCCCCCGTTTACCCAGAGACACGCAGATCGACAAACGAGGGGTCTCTAACAAGAATCCAAGGGATCTAAAACCATAGAACAATGAATAAATAATGGTATCATGATTTTAATCTCAAATATCCTACCTCATGTTAATACACTAATGATTTAGTGTTGAATCGGGAAGTATACGTTGATGCTGCTTGATCTAGAGCATCTTCTATCCTGATTTGAGACTAACAGTTCTTAATTTTCTCAATTAGGCCATCATGTCATTCATTGACAAAGAGGGAGTGGGAGGGGCTTCAACTCCTCCTGTTGTGTGAAAAAAAATTGTTTGGGAGGAGGAATATTGGTTTAATTTTATTAAATTAAAATCCATTATTAAACACACATCTCATGAAATGCATCCAACCCATCACCCAACAGAGAAAATATTTATGTAGAATTTAGGGAAAACATGACTTTCTAAAATTAACCACAAAATCAAAAATCTAATCAGGGTCTCTGCTCAAGAGTTATCCACATTTCCAATGAAATTGTTCTTGGGTGATCAAATATATTTAATATTTTTAAAAATTAACCCATTGAGCCTCTCCAAACACCAGGTTATCAAGAAGACTCTCTGCATTGCTTCAGAAATATTCATTAGAATCTTCCAAAGTCTTATATTTCAAAACCAGAGTCACTACATCATCTCTTTTCCAATTTTATCAATATGAGATTTTATTGTGTAAGAAAAAATATCTTCTATTGTATCATTTTTTCTTTAAATATAAAAGATAACATTATTCAATAGTTATTAAAAGAATCCTCAAAGAATATATAGTAGGTTTCTATTTCAACTTTGTTTACATGATGAGGTAGTAAAATAGTTAAAGGGGACATTGAAACATAATTTTAAATTTTTATAGTGCACAAAAAAATTTACTCCTATGGGAAGATAATTTTAGAGAAGATGTTTTTTATTTATAAATGATCTCATTATTCCTCTTGTTTTGTAGTACTTTTCATACAATATGTAAAATTATATTTTAATATATTATCATGATTGCATAAAATGTAATGTAATTATTTTTTATTAAGATTTCACTATTTTATTTTATCAAAATAGTTCCCAAAATCATTTTAAATATCATATTGTGTGCATATTCTAGTGAAAAATATCAATATTTTCCTTCACATAACATAGATGAGTCCTGAATGGTTTTTCACTGTTCATTAGGTAGACTGTCTATCCTGAAAAAATAACTCAATGTTCATTGATCTGTTGAGGCGAATAAAAAAATCATAAAATACTATAATTGAATTTCCATAAAACATGCCTCTTAGTTTCACCATGTCTTGTGGTTGAATTCAACCCAACATACCAACTATGTTAATTCTAACTAAAGCATTCTTTAAAACTCACTAATAAATAAAATCACCTTGAAAAAGTCTAGATAATTACTTTGAACATTCATTTCGTTTTATCTAATTTAATGTAATGAATTTCTAGCATAAAATTTACTTTGAATTATTTTTTTTCATTCAGAATTTTTCATATTTGAATACATTTAAAATATGGACAATTTTTTATAGATTTAATATTATTAATTAATAATGTAATGAAAAAATAATATATGTATAATCCATATATTATATTTTACCTTTCATTCTTATTACTTTAAATATTTGATGTGAGTATATTTAAATATAAAATAAACAAAAATGATTAATATGTCACTAAAAAAATAAAATATATGGATTGGTCATGATCATTAATAATGGTTAGTATATTAAGTGGATGATAAACCAACCCTTCAATATATTTGAAATACACTTATAACTATGATTGGTTTGAGTTTCCACATTCCACTTGGATTTAATGTCTCTATGTGGTAGGTTTCACCATGATTGGAGTTCCAAACCACCTCAACTTCATCGGGATCATATTTTTATATGTATTTAACCACACACAAGTGAGGGGAACTAGTGATATGAGGTTATAGAAAAACAATATAAACATGAAGGCCCATTCATAATAAATTTGGGAGGGGATGTCTCAGATTTGTATCATATTTGACATAATAAAAACCTTTATCACATAATAAAACAATTAAATAAAAATAAAAATAAATAGAATCGTAACCCATATTTTTTCAGTCAATCTCATGATCATCCCAACCTGCAATATTTATATATTCAAATAAATTATAAAACAATCATTTTAATTTGTTACATATTATGAATAATTTTGAAAATTAATAAATTAAATATATAACATAATTTTCCATATATAAAACCATTGAGTATCCAATAAATTGTATCTTAAAAAATTAAGAAAAAGTAAAAAATATTTTTCATTAAATTATTTTTATTACGCTGCATGTTATATAGGCATAAAATCATGTACTATTTCAATTTTTCCCTTAAACCCATTACTTGATTTTAATAATTTCATGACCTATTCCATCACATGACACAATGTGTTAGAGATTTTTTGTATAGTTTTTATGTTTATATCTTACTTATTGGACATTTATTCCTACATGGTGTATCATGATATGCATAAAATGTTCACCCATGAATTAGTAAATATTTCCACCTTAAAATTTATTACTACACATCAAACATTAAATATATGTGGAATGTACTATTTTATATTCTAGTAAAGTTCATAGTGTATAAGAAGACCATAAAAATCATTTATCATTGGGGTTGTTTGGAAATAATATAATTATGTTGTACATACTATTAAATGTATCTCTAGAATATTTAGAACGTAATAAATTTTTTAAATCTTTTTTTACATCATGTATACAAGATATGCCTAATGTAATTGATTTTTTATTTTGTAATTTATGTATGTGTTGAACCACACAACAATTCTAGGGACTCAACATGTTTTTCTATGTGGGTATAAAAACATTACATGGGATGCTTATCAAATTAAATATTATGTACTATACATAATACCATGTCTCTCGGCTTGTAGTCGATATATAGAGTGTATAAAATATATTTAATATACCTTGAGACAATAATTTTGAAAATTCCCATTTGGATGATCTATGTGGGGTTAGAGGTTGTTTACACTAGAAACATATTGTGTAACCCTATAATGTCTTATGCCAATTTTCATAGAAAAGACACATCATGTAATGACATCTCGTATTATCATCACACATGACACATCCGAATTACTACAACATATTCTACTATTGTGAAAACGGGTACATGATGTTTATATTTCTTTTACACACTGTATAAATATTTCAACCATTTAGAATCTTCACCTCCTTTGATGGGGTCCTTCAGTGCTATTCATATACTCTTTTCTTATTCACGATGAAATGAAATTATATGATAATAATATATGGAATTTGTCATTTTTAACACAGGTAAAAAATCAATATATTATAATCATATGTTTAAAGAAATTAATGGTTAATAAATAAATATAAATTAATATATGATATGTCCTATAACAATTAATATTCTTGAGGTGCATTAGAAGTTATTGGGAACATTCCCAATAATAAACTTCACCAGTTTATTCTAATAAATCCATATAGTATAAGATAGAAACCCAAAAAGAATATAAGGGAAGATACTCCCATATATAATTTATAATTAATTTGTATATATGTGAATATCATTTTCATGTAATTGTTTCCACATTATCAAATAAATTTATCCTTGATTTAAAATTTATATTTATGATGATGATTGTAGGGTTAGAATCCCTCCCACATTTTCATCTGTAGTCCATGATTATCTATATTTTATTTCCATTATAAATAAAACAAACTTTATAAAATCTCTTCCAACATCTTCTTCAATGGAATCATTTCCTATATTCCTCCCACCATCTACTCCCATGGCACTGGAGTGTCAGATTCAGTTGTTGCACTACCCTGACCACCCTTATATTGGTTGACTGGACTATCCTAAAAGGATGTACTTCTCAACAAAAACCTTCCTATAATATCAACTTTTCTAGATAATGGAGATCTATCTTGGGGAATTTCTAGATTCATCAAAGGATGGTTCTCCATATCTATTTTTTCCATGTCAACATTTGATGTGGTGGATGAACTTTAACAGTGGACTTTGGTGGCCTAGTTCAATGATGACAAGCCCCTCTAATGAACTTTTAAAATTGTTGGGACTGGTAGGGGTATTTTTGGGCTCTTTTATCTGTGCTTATTTAAAATATCTTATAAAAGAAAAAAATAATAAAAATAATAAAAATATATCTGTAAATAAAATTGTTTTAAATAACTTGAAGTCCCTTTCAAAAATACTATGAATCCCCCCTATATGCTTTCCCAAGACACCCTCGCACACACCCATGCCACCACCCTAGCTATTAATAGTGCTAGACCCCACATTTCAACTGCATGGACGCACCTACCTCCCCCTAGATTCAAACTCGAGACCTCTCCCCTGTGTACCTAGAACATTTACCATTTCTGCCTATTGTTTTACTAACCATTTAACTATATTTATATTTATATATATTTATATTTAGTTGTACTTAATCATATAATAATATATATTTAGAATAATATATATAGTTATATTTATATATTTATATATTTATATATTTATATATTTATATATTTATATATTTATATATTTATATATTTATATATTTATATATTTATATATTTATATATTTATATATCTATATATTCATATATTCATATATTTATATATTCATATAATTATATATTTATTCATATATTAATATATATCTATATCAATTTATTTATATATATTCATTTTTATTTATTTATCCATATATTTATTCAAATACTAACATATATTTATATGAACAATTTTAAATAAAATTATAAAATATTTTTCCGTGTTTTTTTATAAATATATATATATACATACAACATACATATATATATATATACTATATGTATATCTCTAAGTTTAATTATACATATTTATATAAATTTGCATATATTATATATTAATATGTATATATTTATGTTAGAATATATAGATAATATATATCAGTTTTTTAATATAGACACACACAAATATATGTACACACACATACTAACATTATATTGGTATATAAATATTATTATTATTTTGAATAATATGGACATTAGTTATTTTTATAGGGCTTATATATTGAGAATTAAATTTCCTAAGTAACTATATTTAATTATTTATATTTAAAATTATATTTTTACATGTGAATATATATTAAAAAAATGAATATATTGTAATATATTTCATTATAGATAATAGTACATTGTGAAAAATGATAAAATTTCAAATCCAAAATATTTATATGAATGTAATCTCGTAGAAGATATTGTTTCCCCACATATGAAGAGAAAAATACCCCCTTAAACAACACTAAAATGTACAAAAATTTGGTATCCCGACTAAAAACTCTATTTTTGAGGGATTCATGGTCTTTTTGGGGACTCATAATTGTTAAGTGGTTTACCTCTATCTTTAAGGGCATAGAACTCATCACATTCATTGATTTGATATGTGGTAGAGCTCAAACAGACATGTTGATAAAAAGTTATGTTTGTTTGAAGTTCGACTTATGTTTTGACATATTTTAGATGATTAATTATTAATTTTCTAAGTATTAAAATTTTTATTAATTTATTATTACTCGATAATAAATATAAGATTATAAATTAATAATATTTGTTACGGATTTATACGGAATTTTCACTAAATAACTTATATAACATGTGTCAATGTCTAATAATACATATATAATAAATATTTAAAAAATAAATATTATATTTATATTAATATATTTATATTTATATATATAAATTATTTTTTTAACGAAATAAATTTTAATGAAATATACCCTTTATCAGTTTTAGTAAAAAATCACAGATAAATACTCCCTTTATCAACGCTACTAAAAAACACACTGATAAAGGGGGTCTATCTAAAAGTGCTAAGAAAGTATTGATAAAGGTACCACCATAATCGTCCATTTTCATTACTGATGATAAAGGGTGGTGTTGTGAAAACCTATTTTTGATGTAGTTATTATCGCAAATCCCCAGGTTAGTCAGCATGGAGTACTTCGATCTCTTATGCTAGTTTATGGACATTCACTCTAGGCATGATTTTCAATAAGAATATATCTAGATTAACCTCCATTAGCATTCCATCCCCTATAAAAACATGGTTTTCCTACATGATATTGGGTAATCTATTGGTCCCTTTCACTGAATGGATGAATGAAATATTCAGTTGAATGATATGAGGATGTCCCATATTTGTGTGCAGATGAACCTTTCTTTCCCCCTTCTTTTATGCATCCTCCTGAATGTGGGTGAGGCTTTATCACAGAGGAACCATTAGTTTTTATTTCTATAGTATTGGTTTGTTTTAAATTCATCTTGGAAGGTCTTCATATTCTAGTTTATTGAAAAAACTGGTAGACGGAAAAAGTGTACAATATTTCTCTTTAATATATCAGGGACCGCCTCTCAATGGTAATAGAGGGGACATCTAGGGGGGCCTGATAACCTCCTATGATGCTGGAACCTAGGAAATTTTCCTGAAATGTATCATCTTCCATGAAACCTCATTCTTCAATTATTATGTAAAATGAATATGTTTTTAAATATATTGTGGTCTTCCATTGTTTTCCAAGGTGATGCCTCATTCTCAAACAAACACAAAACTATTTGGTAATTCCAACTTCATTTCCATCTACTATTTCTTTTCAACATATTTTTTCACTTCAAAAGGATTATCAACCTGGAAAAGAGTATGTTTTACAGATTTCCTCCATTAAAATTGATTATAGCCCCTCTATATCCCCTCCTTCACCACATTCTAATGAGGTTATCTCATTATCTCTTATCGACCCTAACCTAGAATGAATCATTCGTTCTCCTCCTCTATGTAGTGAATGTACTATGGCTCATTCCAAAATGGGTAAAAGTTCTTGTTTAGTTACATAAATTAGTATTATGATTCCACGGGCAAAGGACATCTTGCTTCATCTCTAATGATCAAACTCCTTATCTAGAATTTTAGAGGCCTCAGATCCAATGTGAAGTTGGATTTTTATTTTTCTAAGATTCATCACAATATGGTCAAATTCATTATATTCCTTAGACATAAACATCACTCCTCCTAGATTAGTGATTTTTATTTCAATCTTAGTCTCAATAAATAGATCCATGTTTAAACAAATAATCATAAGATATTGCTATTTTAGAACAAAGTCATTCCTCTAGTTAAGCTTGTTCTCTCCAATCAATAGATTTAAACAAATATCATAATTGATAAATTTAATTTTCTATTTTCATTGGTCTATACTAAGTCAAATATGATAGATAGGTTGATTATCTAGTGGGAACTGTGAAATATAATCTCTTATGATGACGTGTGGCTGGTCGGGAGAGATTTTAACAATTTTTTAGAAGTGATGGAATAGAAGGGTGGTGGTATATACCCAATAAGGGATATTCTAGAGTGAATATATTTATCTTCTAAGAGTTACATCCTTGACATGGGATAAACAAGTGAAAAAAATATTCTATTATAATCAGAAGGGAAATTACCACACATTGTTTCCTTTGGATCATTTCAATACATCCTCTGAGCCATCTCCTCATTTCATAAAACCATGATTTTGAACTTGGTTTTGGAAAATTAAGAATATTTCCCTCAATAAATTCAACATAGAGTTCTTGAAATGTAAATTGATATGTTATTATTCATGATCTGGTGAGTAGATGGTAATACAATTCATCTGTAGGTGAGTTGGTCTTGGTTTGAGGTAAAAAAAGAAGGGTAATGGGTTGGATTTCCGAAATAAATAATGGAAAAAGAGATTTGACCTATGAGATGGGATAAAAAGAGGAATAACCACTTCTTTTACCAGGATGATATCGATGCATACATTAAACATGAATAGATGGACTTGGATAGTAGATAGAAAAATTACTATTTTTGTAATCGAGTTGGAAAAGAGGTTCGTTTGATTGAACTTTTACTTTATAAATAAAGAGTTACTTGTGAACGTTATAGGGTCCCATGGATGAAAGAGGGTTGAAATAAAACTTAATTCTTACAACAATGCATTAACGAAAAGATTAATATAAGGGCCCTTAACAACATTCATAATGGAATATCCTTCATTGATGATCCAATTGTGGGTGAATTTATGGATGCTTCATAGATTAACACACTTCATATTAGTTTTATCCCTCACTGGCATAATGGAATTCCACGGGAAAATGATAAATTATTTGATAGTGTCATGTGGGTGATCTCTCATGATATAAACATTTAATATATGAATAGTCCTGGATAAGTGGAGACTTGGGGGGAATTTAATGATATTAACCCTATAAGTTTTCCCAGTCTCAATAGTTTTCGGAACTCATTCTTTGAAGCATCAAAGGGAAATGATCAAATATGATCTAATATAACTCATCTGATTTTTTTTAAAGGGGGTCTTACTAGAGTGGTTTACACTGCCACTCTAGTACTAATCATTAAATTCAAGAATCAATCATCTCTCAATAAACACATATGAATATTTTTTTTAAAATCTTCCTTACAAATTCATTTCTACTCTTATTAAATGGAGGCTTCTTTCACATATTCATATGTGGATCTCGGAGGAGAAAGACCATTTTCCCCAAGAAGGTATACTAAAATGGAGATTTACATTTCTTAATAAATTTCCAAATACATTAATAAGAAGTTACATGGGGGTCTCTTATCATTAAAGATGATATGGACAAAAAATTTGATAGAATTGAATGGAATTTTATCAAACAATTCATGAGATATATGGGCATATTTGAGATGGTGATTGACCTATTTTTTGTGTTCATCAACTCTTCCTAGTTTTCAAAAACATTCATGGGAAAGCGTTATGGTGGTTTCAAGTTGGTATGGGGAGTATTCCATAGGGATCCCTTATCCCCTAGTATATTAATCATGATTCAGTACTTTTTCTAAAGGTATTTGAATAGATACATGTACAAGGTCTGCATGCATCTTTATTGGGGAAGTTCGAACATCACTAAGGTCTCACATATCTTATTTGAAGATGATTTTATAATATTCAACAATGGAATCAACCACTCCTTCAATGATCTTTACCAAATCCTTGAAAAATATAGAAAATGAATTGGTAAAATTATTATCTAGGAGAAATGTAGTATTATTATTTCCAAAAAAATTTTAAAAACATGGGGGTAGGATTAAATAGATGCATGGAGTTTATAGAAGGAATATTAAAATGTATTATCATGGGGATATTCTCTCCTTGTGTTTTATATGTATTAATCATTTCTATGTCCAAGTTTATTTATTTTTTATCGTGAATTCTCAACTGAAATGTTTTTTTCTATCCTTTGGTGGCTGCATCAAGATTCCGAAAAGTTCATTTACTTTGATAACCATGAATGATAAATTAGTAATCAATGTCCCATATACCATGCTACCAAATATCGAGACAATCCTTTTAGGAATAATATGGTATTCAGATGGATATAGAAGGTACCACTTGGATTCCGGGGATAGACTAATCAGGGAGGTGGAGTGTAAGATCCTATCATATTCTGATGTTATCTTGTTTAAAATTTTAAGAAAATTCTACTATTTTAACATTATTTTTTTGGATTTATAACATTAGGTGTGTTTGGGTGGAGTTTTAAGAAACTTTTGAGAAAAGGGTAATTTTTATGGGCAGTGCACTGTTATAGTAAACCGTACACCCAAACCATCTAACCATGTGGCCCCTGGTAGTGAGGGGTGTACAATTCGTTGCATGGTTTTTTAAAACATGTTCTCGTTCTTAGTAAAACCATGTGCATTGTTTTATTTCACACAAAATTTTATTTTGAAAATCCCACAAACCCCAGAAAACACCCTCATTTATACCTTATCTCATGACTTCACATTTTTGGGTGATTATAGAGATTTCATGAAGGGTTACAAGGCCATATTTCTTCAATTATTCAATATTCATTGCATGAATCGAGGATCCTCTAATATCCAAGTAAGTGGATTCTTCCTGATCCTTATTCCAACTATTCTTCCATCTTCTTAGGATATTTGGTTAGAGTTTATTCTTTGTTTCAAAAATCTAAACATAATTGGTGAGATATAGATCTATTATTGCAGATCTAAATATATATTGATTATATATTGATATATATGATATTTTTTGGGGGATTATATCCATATCTCAGATATATTTTGTCATGATCCTCTTAATTTGAGGATTTCCAATGAGTGAACGACAGTCAATGAATCGAGGAAGGTGGAAAAAATCTAAATCCCATAGTCATGATTTGATTTTTTATATTCATGTAATTGAATTTATAGAGTTAATTATAAATCATATTCTATAATTCAATTTATTACTGTGTTAAATTAATCAATTAAGATGACTGTGAAAGTATCATCTTTATGGATCACTAAATGAGAAAATTAATTGGATAATTAATTACCTGATCTTGATATTACTAATGTTAATAATTAATAGTGTTAATTTATTATTATGGAAATGAAATGGTATAATTTGGTGATTAATTGAGTGTTTTGGGTATTTTGAATCGAGAGAGATAACTAGGAAATTAATAATGGGATACAAAGATTGTGATTTGAGCTAATTAGTTTGGGAATTAATTTTATGATATTGATGCCTTGAAATGGATAATTAATTTGTGGATTAATTATAAGACTTCAGAATAATTAAATTTAATAATTAATTGATGAAATAACTATGAGATTTTTATTTTATAAATTAATATAAATAATTGGTGTATTAATTATGAGTAAGATATTAATTAACGGTTTAGTAAACTAAAGAGACTGATTTACTTAATTAATGAAGGAATTAATTACATGGGTTTAATGGGAATACTAATTGTTTAATTAGAAATGAGGATTATTTTATTATTTAGGTAATATATTAATTAACATAATATTATGTTTGATTGTTTAATGTAGATTAATCCTCATTAATATGATGAAGTGTTATATGTGACAATGTGATTAAGGTTTGTTATTCACGATAAATGATATCCGGAAGATATATATGAAATAGTGAATGGAATCATGATCATTTGGAAAATAATTAAATGAATAGTAACATGGTCATTAATTTTTGAAATAAGAATGGTAACATGGTTATTCAAAAAAATGGTAATCCATGTGAAAATATCAGATTCTAGCATGAGCTGAAGAAGTTATTGAGCTATGGGTATCTACAGGAACCAAAGATTTTATGTGATTAAATAAATAATATTTAATAATTTGATAAAATATATCTACATGCATTATACTTATTATTATTAAAATTGAAATCGCTATTTCTGGATGGATTTTCTTTAGACTCCATTGTTGGTGGCCTACTGATTCATAATCACACCCTATTCGGGATATCTGATCGGTACCTAAATATACATTATTGTTGTTGGTCAGGATAAGGTCAAAGGACATAGATTAGAATTATTACTAGGGAAGGATCATGGATTGGGGAACCCCAAATGGTTCAGGATCCACGTAGGAGTTGTTAGTGTCTTTACATTCAGTTTCATTTTAGAAACATTGGCACTTAATTTGGTATGGCTTGTTTTCTGTTCAGTTGAGTATTATATTTCCATCTTTGGTTATCTTGTTATATTATTACTTTAAATGATAAGATATTCTTCATTAATTACATGCGTACTTATTTTGGGTTTTTACATGGACAAAAAATGGTATAGTCTCTATGTGTCTAACTTACTAGACCCTCATAGATGTAAGAAGCCTCTAATGTATAGATAATAACACCTAAGGTCTTGTGACCTACCGAATCAGGGAATTGTTGTATGGTACTTGGGCTGAGACATTACATGTTATATGAAGGTTTCAATATTACAAATGTTATAGAAACCATGAATATTCTATAATAAAAATTAAAATGGAATTTCATGGAAAGAAAATTACTTTTTGAAAAGCCTCATAAGTAAGATATATGATGTTTGTTATGAAGGATTGGGAGTGAGAGTATATTGAATAGGGGATCTTATCTACATCCACCCATATGTTATTTTAGATAAATAAATATGAATTTTGGGTAAAGTTATGATTAATTTTTGGAGTTAATATTTGGAGAGCATGTGCTCGGTTTCTCTAGTTTTCCAACACATTGTATCCCCTCTCTCAGGATAGTAGGTTTCTAGTGCTCCATAATTTTGTTATTAACCCACGTTAGATGGAGGTCTTCTTAGTGTATTTTTTTACTCTAAATGGGATATTATTGTATATATTGGTTCTTCACCTGGACTATTCTTGATGAAGGCCTATTAGTGGCTACTCAAAATAACTTCCAACCATGATATACAAGGATCATCAGTCTGGGGTAATTAAATACCCTCCAAAATCAACATTCTTGTCTAGAGATTTAGTAACCATTGACTTCCTACTGACAATGGGGTGTGGTACAAGGGGATTTATATCACAATTAATCACACATGTTGTAGTAATACCAAGGAAGAATTTTAATTTCACTTGTTCTTCAAAAGAGAGTGGGCCTCCTCAGTTTGATGGTTCTTCACTTACTTTTACAAGAGAAACATATATGGAGTCATTGGTAAAATAATCATTCATGAATGGTTCCAAAACACAACTAAAAATATCAAGGAACAAAATTCATGTGACCTATTTTTTCTAGTTGGATACTAGAACATATGGAAGACACCTAATAAAGAACTCTAAGAGGCATTAGAAATCTCATGCATGTCAGTTACAGTATGAGTGGGATCCTTGGAAGTTGAGGGTAGACTTCTATTTAAATAGTGGGATATTTCACCTTCCATTCGATTGGTCATGAAAAATAGAATGTCCTATTAGATGATCTAGTTTCTGATGGTGTGTGGTATCTGGGTTAGAATAATTCCCCCTATTAGGGGACTAATTCATAAATTATATGGCTCATGTGAGAACATAATTATGATTTGTGGGGTGTTTTTTTGTGAGTAGAATGTATTAGCTACATTATCCTTCATTGATTTTCTTCTTGTGATTAGGGGGAGTCGCTAACATATATACCTTCTTCCATGATCAAGGGGTTGATATTTTTCACTCTCACGGTATCCTTCTATATTCTGTGGAGACCAAATATTCTACCATCTAAAAAGCCATCCACAATGATATCATCAATTCATATGAAATCACCTACCTTGTCCACAAATGAAAATGTGTTCTCAATTTTCAAACAAACATCTCATATAAATATTTGGGGGATGAATTGGTGGACTTCATGGACTCTTAGACAATCCCTGAGAGTTTATATATTAAATTTTAAATCCTTGGGTCCCTTCTATAGATTGTGTTAGCCAATTCAAATGTGACACACATTATCATTTTTATTTCAGGTATCCTTGATCTTTGTAGGCTCCCCCTTTCTATTAATAATTTTATTAATGTTGGGTGGAATGCCTATTTTTTATCAGGATCTCATGAGAAGTAAGAGGTGGTTCACCACTCTTAGCACTTGAGAGGATTCATGAGAATAAATATATAGGTCTATAAAGAACAATATTGGTAAAATTTATTATGGATACCCAATATAAAAGTCAAAAAAAAATAAAAAATAAGGTATATTTATATGTGGCATGGATTTATTTTTTTAATTAAACACCTTAAATTGTCCTTAAATATGAAATAAGACTAAAAATAAAATAACAAAAACAAAAACAATAATAATAATAATAAATTCTTAACATGAGAAAAACTCTGGGTTATATAAATATATTTTCAACAGGACCGTAAACGCAACCTGTTAATCTTCCATAGTATTTATCAAAATATGAATTATACCTATATATTTAAACAAATTAATATCATTTTATTATTAAATATATAAAAAATGGAAGAAAATATTCATAAAAACATGTCTAAAATTTTATTTAATATCCACAAGTCCAAATAAATAATAATATATATCTATGTGAATAATCACTAGATAAATAAATAATACAGATTCAAATAATTATTTATTACATTGTGAATGAATATTAAATTAATACTCAAGTCATAGATATATATTATTTTTAATATCTAGTAATTTAATTATTGTAATTAATTAATATAAAATAATTATAAATAAATTTATCTAAGATTCTAGAAACACATAGTTGGTGACTATCTAGGCCTCTTTCATAGTGCCATTATACTAACTATCCTAATGTCCAAGAATAGTTTCAACAACCCATTAATACACATATGTAGAAATGATTTTATATCATAGTGTCCCCAGCCTCCTATAAACACAAACTATGAAATATAATACATATATATATATATATAGATCTCATCAAGCAAGTTGGATACATTGTATAATCAACCTATATGAATGATTTATCTTTTTTTGACTTCTTAAAATGAAGCATTGATATTCTACAATGACCATTGAATTATAATATAGTTACATTTCAATTAATGGGTTAGATATATATATCTATCTACTTATAATAAATGTAAGGGTAAAATTAATTTTTTTTCATATTTATTAATTTCATATTATTTGTACAACAAACAACATATTCCATCTATCTGTGAGAATGTTTCATAATTTTTTTTCTTCAATAAAACAAATTTAAAAACTCATAATGTGAAATAAAAATAATCTCAAGTCAATAGACCTATATATATGTCCATAAATATAAATATCCATTGACACATGTAACACTAAATTATTTATCGAGGGTTCTCATATAGATGACTGCATATCCAAAAACAAAAAATGAGAAGCATTATAACATTATCTTTAGGATTCCCATTTCATTAATTTATGATTAAAAGAATTAATATTTTCAGAACAATATATATAAAGGGCCATGGAATTAAACATTTTGGCTTAAAAATTAATATTTTGCCTTTTACAATTATGGATATTCTCTATATGAGTTTTTATGTATCTTCAAAAAAGATTTGTTTATACATGTTTACATTGTATTTTATATGTCGGGATACGTTGTAACATATATTGGGTCTTTAAAAAATTATTTTAGAAATATCCCAAATATTTTTGGGATATAATTTGCAAAGATACCATATATAATACAATAAAAGTGGAAATGACACAAATACTATGGGTTTTTAGTGAATTTATGAGACTAGTAGAGATTTTCACTAAAAGAAATATATATATACTATTTTTTTCATTATATTAAAATGTATGATATAATTAATAATATATGGTATGAAATATATAAATCAACTAAATATATAATGATTTTTTATGCATATCATTAGGAGTTATATATGATATCAGACTACATACATATCATTTTTAGACAGTATGATAGGGTTATATCATAGTATGTGATATGAATCAATCCTAAAGTATGATTGATAAGGTAGTTAAATGATTTATGTAAATGTTGAAGAATGTTCCATTAAAGACTATAATTAATTACGGATTTCTTATTGGTAAAAATTTATGGGAAACTAATTGATGCCTTTAAGGGCTAAATGAATTCCACCAAAGGTAACAAAGTCATTGTAATTGAAATAATTACTCAAACCATTCCTAAAATTTGATGATATTACCTGATGTATGTAGGAGAGTCCATTTGAACTATATTTATGAAGAAAATGCCTTTAAAATTGCATCTGATCTTATGTAACCACTTTCAATTATCTATATCGGAATCTATCTTAAAATTATCTGTTTACTTCAAGGGGCATCAAACCCATGTATTGGGTGATTAATCAAACTATGGAAACCATAGGTTGAAGGATTCATTTGGATACATTATAATGATATTAAATAATTGTGTGGTCAAATAAAAAAATTTATCCATCTTTAGTGTACTATATCTTTGTCATTTTATATTATTCATGGTTTAAGTTTCATATAATATAGACCTTGGTTTATGATTTTTAATGTATTTGACTACTTAATTAAGTATTATTAAATCCTAGGAAAAAAATTAATAATATTAGAGATATAATGTGTGATTTTATGGATAAAATTATCATTTGAATAAATTAATTTTATATAGATTTTCATTAATAGATAAATATATTAGTGGGTTTGACGTATCACTAATTTTATATTATGGTATATTATATGCAATGGTTTTATTTTATCATCACATATATGAAATCGCAGTATTCAAAACAAGATCAATTTATTGGTTCTATTATATTTCTGTGTAAGATATGTTTCAACATAGGTTAAAATTTATAATTTATTATATATATCTATGTATTATTATTAATCATATATGAATATAATGCCTATTTTTTAGGAATATAATTTTAGAAACATATTTCATTTACAATATAAGGGAAATCTAAAAATATGAATGATTGTGATTGGACAATATGTCACATGCCCATTGTAACATCCCTGGTAAATAAAGAATAATACATTTTCATATTTATTAATATTTTCAAATTAAATATTAATTTTACTTTAAAGGGTTTTCTATGTTCGATAGCGTACTCGATTCACAACAATGAGTTTTTTTGAAAACGTATGTTCCACACTAGTAATATAATAATATTATTTTAAATGGTAGTTAACACGTAGCTGTTGTATTGGTGGGAATTAATATAAATAACTAGAATATGATTATATATGTTTTTTAAATGTTTTAACATTTATCCAATAAAAGATAAAGGCTTAAAATAAGAAAAGAATTCAATTTTAGGCATAAATACTCTAATATTCACTAAAAGGTCGAACAATCACCTTTTGATGGAAAACCCTCTTTAAATATAGTTTTTTTCACTCTTATAAAATTTATTGGACCAAATAAAATTCTTCTTTAGAATCGGGACATCAAAATTTTCTTTGTGTAAATTTTTGGTATTTTTCCGATAAAGTTTATTTTTTAATGAATAGTGAAAAATGATGTATTTTAATTAAAAGCCTCTTTTTAATGTAATTTATTTATATGATCATATTATCTTTTGAATTGTTTTTAAAGTTCAATTAGAATATATTTCTACCATTTAATCCAATTGTGGACATTGGAATTAATTTGACTTTGAAATTGGACTTAAACTAATGTCAATCTTTTGATACATTTGGTTTCATAAAAACAGGCTATTTGTTTTGACAGTGGGAATTAATTAATAAATTAATTAATGCAACTTATATGTTTTTAATTTTTTAAAATAGGCATCAGTTTTTAATTCGGAATATCAAATATAGCTTAGGGTGATTTTTTGGTATTTTTCTAAAAAACATCAATTTTTGAAGAATAGTGAAACCTCTAAGTGGTACATAAAAAACTGATTTTTCCTTTAAATGAAAATTTACCACCTCTGTGTTTTGAATTTCAAAAATCCGACATACATGGTTATCATTATAAAGTAAAATGTGGTTCAATGGGATTAAAAGAATTTTTTGGTGAATAGTAGCTTTTAAGTTTAGTAATCGCGATTAGAGGTAATTAGTGTAGTTTAAGGTAAAAATAATTTTTTAATGATATGAAATGACCTAGAAACATGTCCTTCCCTTATTGGGTGTGTCATGGCCGACCAATAAAACCCATGGGTCAACATTTAGACCCCATGGAGCCACCTTTTTATGAAAATGACATTAAAAACTTTTTATTTAAAGTTAAAATTAAAATGTCACAAACATTAGTTGTTTTACTAAAACAATTTTTAAATGGGGCTATAAAAGTCATATTTTTTACTATAAATATTATTTGGAAAGATACAAAGATTTCCTATATCATGATAATTTTTTTATAATTTTTAGAAATTAAATATATTAAATTATTTATGACACCATGATGATGTAGCGATTACCTCATTATTTAATGATTTAAATAAAATGAAAAGATAATGTATAATATAAGACCTAAAAATGTCAAAAACCAATTGTATGGGTTGATTTTAAATTATAATCACTTTATCCTCGAAATATATAATTTAGGGACCTTTTAAATCCGAAAATCATTTTATAATAAAGTATCCTTTTATAGCATTCCAAGAGTGCCCCTCCTCTCCTCTTATAAAAGGCCCCCACATCTACCACCTTACCCACACCTCTCAATCCTTTGGATCGGCCAACCCCTACCCATTTTGTCTCTCCACATCCCTATATTTCTCCTAGAAGCCTCAATTTGGGCACAATTCTTTCTAAGAAAGCCTTTGAGCTCAAATGAAAAAGAGTTACCCGTTTTAAAGATAGTGTTTTCTCCTATGTTCATATGTTTTATTTTGCTTCTACAACCCCCTAAACTCATTCTATTCTTTTATTTTGTAACAAAACCAGTATCTTCAATATACTAATATTTTCTTATGTGAATGATTCGAGCTACACTTACACACACCTACATCTAATGGTTAAAAAACATATTGTTTCTGTGGATGACGAATTTCTACCTCACGAAATGATGATTGTTCAACACTCATATAACACCATCAAAGGTGGCCATTAAGATGTCATTATATTTAAATATTATATACAATATGTTTATTTTTTACTTAAGATTATGTATTTTCAATTTATGGAATACCTTTATGGTTTCCATTGTGGGTAAACGTGATATCTTCATTTTACGAAATGTAGACTACCGCCCCCTCAAAGTGATTTGATTCGTTAATACCATATGTGGTACGTATAAAGGATAGATTTAGTGAAATTATATATGTTATTATACTGTAATTTTAATATACCTTTATATAATTATTACTTTCCATTAAATTATGTGATAAAAATGAATGTAGCGTTCATGCATAGGTACGGCTTACCGTCTCCATGAAGGGTGCATTTCATTTATTATCCCCAAATGTAATGTAATATTATAAGTACATATATATAATGGATATATATGATGTATTTTACATGTAAATGATGAATATAATTCTGGAATTAAAATATACATATCTCTAAATTAGTTTTAATTCCATTAATATGACATAGAAATGAAAGTAGCGTTCATGCGTACGTACGACTTACCGTCTCCATGAACGGTGCATTTCCTTTCTTACCTATAAATGATTATGTAATATTATAAATTCATGTATATACTATAAATATATGATATATATGGCATCTATATCATGAATATTATTCTTGAGATAATGTATATTTCCCTACGTGAACTACTTGTAAATATAAAGAGTTTATTTTTGACTCAAGAACCAATGATCGACAAAACGACCAATATTAACGTAAATAATTACATAGTGTTCATGACATGGTAATATTTGATATAAAAGGAATAACGAACATGAAAAAGTTTATTATGTAAGTAGAAATTAACTCAAGTTTATTATTCAGGAGATTAAAGAGCAATCGAGTCACGTCGGACACGAGGTAAGGGCACTTCTTAACCCAATTTCTATACTTTGGGTGAATCTCCTAATTTCAAATTGTGTCATGATATTATTATGTCATATCTTGTATTTTTACTTTCATTATGTGTACTTATACATAATACACATAATAGATTTATTTTATTTAAAAAAAATGATCTTTGTAAGGGACTTTTTCTCAATCTCCTTTCGTTGAGGCATATTTTGATTTATACAGAACATTCTTTTATACGGTGTATAAACCCCTTTGACTTTTAATTTTATTCAAAAGGAATATTTTTATACGAAGTGTTTTACTAAACTACAAAAAAGGAATGTTTCTTTTAAGGTACATGGTGAAAACGACCTTTTCTGCCTCCGCGAGTATTATTTGGTCTTTGGCTTCCTCAACAATCTGTAATGTTTTTTTAAAATGAAATAAATACCATATGATCTTTTAGGTATGTTGGTATTGAAAATGGTCTTTATAATGGATTTTTTATTTCAATATATTTACGTTATATATTGTGATCAATGTGTGGAAATTTTTTCTTTCCATTATATTTGTTTTATGTCTTATGATTTTATAATGGTACTTGGACATTTGATGGGTGGTTACGTGATAAAACATATGACGGGTGGTGCCATGAATACCAGGACGGGTGGTTACGTTATAACCTCCAATGCATTGGGTATGGAAGTCGGTCGTATGGCTATTACATTAAGTGGTATGTGTGGAAGTCGACCGTATGGTTATTCCATTTAATTATGTCTATGTCCCAAGTTAACTTTATATGTTATGTGTTCTTTATATGGTTTTTATGGTTATATTTTGGTTACAAAAGTTTATGTAATGATCTTTTATTCAATGAAGAGTTTTTACTACTTCATAAAGGTGAAAAGTATTACTTTGATAAAGTATACATGGTTTACTTTTTTTTTGAAAAACTAACAGTTTTCATTCTTTGTGTATCCCTTACTGAGATTTTTATGCTCACCCCAAGTTTTTAAAATGTTTTTCATAGGACTTAATGTGTAATAGGGTCAAGGATGGGATCAAGGAATAGTCAATCTATCTAAAACATGGTACTAGACATGATTCTTTTAAAGAGTTCTTATTTTTTGGAAACTTAGTAGAAGTGTCTACTTTGTAATCTTTTGAGATGTAATAGTTATGTCCTAATTCTCTAAAACTCTAAACCTGAACAGATGATCAATGTGAATTATTCATTTCATTCAGTATTAAGTGAGGTTGAAAACTGGGGCCTTAGAGTTGGTATCATAGGGTTGGTTTAGACAACTTTAGCAGTTAGAAAATTGTTAAATTATAAATTAATTTATGGTATGATTGAAATGATATAGCATTTAAAGATTACCATGTTGATTAAACTAATTTATTTCAGTGTTAAGAATGGTTTTTCATAGAGGAAACAAATAATCTTTTTTGGGAAGGCATGCTGAGGGAAATGACCTTCCAAATCAGCATACTGAGATGGTCAGAATCAGGATTGAGTAGTTTACTGCAGTGATGGCTCAGTTGAATCAGGTGATTAATGGTGGTTGTGTTATTGATGATATTTTGGTGTTTTCTAAAAGTAAATAAGATCATGAAAGTCATTTAAGTCTTATCATGCAAAACTTAAAAGAAAATAAACTGTATGGAAAATTCACCAAGTGTGAGTTTTTGTTGCAACAAATTTCTTTCCATGGTCACATTGTTTCAAAAAATGGAATAATTGTTGATCCTAATAAAACAAAAGTTGTTGAAGAATAGCCAAGACCCACAAATGTAACTGAGATCCGTAGTTTTCTTGGTTTGGAAGGTTACTATCAAAGGTTTGATGAAAACTATTCACGGTTTTCTAGTCCAATGACTAAGCTAACTCGAAAGGGTGTTAAGTTTATCTGGAAAAAAGAATGTGATGATTATTTTCAGGAGTTGAAAATAAGATTGGTGAATGCTCCAGTTTTGGCACATCCTTCCAGGAATGGTGAGTTTGTTATATAAAGTGATGCTTTGTTGAAGGGAATTGGTTGTGTCCTTATGCAAAATGATCATGTAATCGCTTATGCTTCATGTCAGTTGAAAAATCATGAGGTAAATTACCTTACACATGACTTGGAATTAGCTGCTGTTGTTTTTGCTCTAAAAATTTAGAGACATCATTTGTATGGAGTAAAGTGTGAAATATATACTCATCAAAAACGGTTAAAGTATATTTTCAATCAAGAAGAATTGAACATGAGATAGAGGAGATGGATGGAATTAATAAAATATTATGATGGTACAATTCATTACCATCTGAGAAAAGCAAATAATGTGGTTGATGCTTTGAGTCGAAAAAGTAATTCTTCATTAACCATGCTATGTTTGGAACGATATCATTTGGTTTTTTATTAGATTAACTTTGGAATAGAAGTTGTTGGTGCATGAAGTTATTCTGTTTTGTTTCAGGTATCTGTAAGATCATCCTTATCATACATAATTAAGCATGCATAGAAGAAATACAGTGGGTTTCAGAAAAAGGTAGAGCTGGTTCAGAAGGGTAAGTTTCCTGAATTTAACATTGATAATGATTGTGTTTTGAGGTATGTGAAAAGGCTATGTGTGCCTGGTGATTCACAGTTGAAGAATGAATTGTTATGTGAGGCTCATTGTTCCCCGTTTTCATTTCATCCTGGTAGTACTAAGATGTACAGAGATCTGCGGGAGTATTACTGGTGGGATGGGATGAAAAGAGATATTGCTGATTTTACTGTGAAGTGTTTGACTTGTCAGCAGGTTAAAGTAAAGCAGAAGCTACCGAAAGTGATGCTTCAGCTTTTACCAGTTACATAGTGGAAATGAGAAAATATATCCATGGACTTTGTTGTGGGATTACCGAAGACATCTCGAGATTTACTTCTAATTTTTGGAAGGGCCTTCAGAAGTTGTTGGGTATTGAATTAAATTTTAGTACATCTTTTCATCCTCAATCAGATGGGCAGTCATAATGAACAATTCAGACTTTGGAGGATATTCTACGTGCTTGTTCGATGGATTATCAAGGAAGTTTGACCAACATCTTTCTTTTGTTGAGTTTTCATATAATAAAAGTTTTCATTCCAGTATACAGATGGATCAGTTTGAAGCATTATATGGGAAGCGGTGTCGAAATACAGCTTTTTGGGTTGAAGTAGGTGAAAGGAAGCTGATGGAACCAGAATTGGTAGAAGAGATGGCAGAAAAAGATCAGTTGATTCAGAAACACATGAGAATAGCTCAAAGTAGACAGAAAAGTTATGTGGATAATCAGAGGAAGGATCTCTATTTCGAGGTAGGTGATCATGTTTTTCTCAAAGTTTAGTCATGGAAAAGTGTGATGTGATTTGGTAAGAATGGAAAGTTTTGTCCAAGGTTCCTTGGACCATATGAAATTCTGGAGAGAGTTGGATCAGTTGCTTACCGAGTGTCTTTACCTCTGAGTTTATCTCAGATACACAATGTTTTTCATGTTTCGATGTTGAGAAAGTATATGCCAGATCCATCTCATGTTTTTATCCCAGAGGTAGTTCAGTTGGAAGAGAATCTCTCTTATGAAGAACAACCAGTCAAGATTCTTGACCGAAGTGAGAAAGTGTTGTGAAATAAGGTAATTCACCAGGTAAATGTTTTTTTTGGAAAAACCACATGGTTGAAGAGGCAACGTGGGAATCTTAAAATTCTATGAGGGATAAATACCCCCACTTATTTTGATAAGTGAATAAAATTGTGAGGACGCAATTCCCAAATGGGGGGAAGGATGTAACATCCCAGGTAGATAAAAAATAAAACATTTTTATATTTATTAATATTTTCAAAATAAATATTAATTTTACTTTAATGGGGTTGTTATGTTCGATAGAGTACTCGATATGCAACAATGAGTTTCTTTGAAAACTTACGTTTCACACTAGTAATATAATAATATTATTATAAATGGTAGTTAACATTTAGCCGTTGTATTGGCGGGAATGAATAGAAATAACCATAATATGATTATATGTGTTTTTTAAATGATTGTACATTTATCCAATAAAAGATAAAGGCTTAAAATAAGAAAAGAATTCAATTTTAAGAATAAATACTCTTATATTCACTAAAAGGTCGAACTATCGCCTTTTGATGGCGAACCATCGTTAAATATAGTTTTAGTCACTTTTATACATTTTATTGGACCAAATAAAATTCTTCTTTAGAATCGGGACATCAAAATTTACTTAGTGTAAATATTTGTTTTTTTTTCCGATAAAGTTCATTTTTTAATGAATAGTGAAAATGTAGTATTTTAATTCAAACCCTCTTTTTAATCTAATTTATTTATATGATTAGATTATATTTTTAATTGGTTTTAATGTTCAATTAGAATATATTTTTACCATTTAATCCAATTTTGGTCATTGGAATTAATTTCACTTTGAAATAGGAATTAAACTAGTGTCGGTCTTTTGATACATTTTGTTTCAAAATAACATGCTATTTGTTTTGACAGTGGGAATTAATTATTAAATTAATTAATTCAACTTATATGTTTTTAATATTTTAAAATAGACATAATTTTTGAATTCAGAATATCAAATATAGAATAGGGTTAATTTTTGTTATTTTCTGAAAAACATCAATTTTTTATGAATAGTGAAACCACTAAGTGGTACTTAAAAACTGATTTTTCGTTTAAATGAAATTTTACCACCTCTGTGTTTTGAATTTCAAAAATCTGACATACATGGTTGTCATTAGAACGTAAAATTTGGTTCAATGGGATTAAAATAAATTTTTTGTGAAAAGTAACTTTTATGTTTATTAATCGCGATTAGAGGTAATTAGTGTAGTTTAAGGTAAAAATAATGTTTTAATGATATGAAATGACCTAGACACATGTCATACCCTCATTTTATGTGTCATGGAAAACCAATAAAATCCATGGGTCAACTTGGGGGCCCCATGGAGTCACTTTGGTAGAAATATGACATTAAAAACGTTTTATTTAAAGATAAATTTCAAATGTCACAAACATGAGTTCTTTTACTAAAAAACTTATTAAATGGGGTTATACAAGTCATATGTTTGACTAAAAATATTATTTGGAAAGATAAAAAGATTTCCTACATCATGATATTTTTTTTATAATTTTTAGACATTAAATAAAATAATGTTTTTATGACACCATGATGATGTAGCGATTACCTCATTATTTAACGATTTAAATAAAATGAAAAGATAATGTAAAATATAAGACCTACACATGTCAAAAACCTATTGGATGGGTGGATTTCGAACTATTATCACCTTATACTAGAAATATTTATTTTCAGGACCTTTTAAATCTGAAAATCATTTTATAATAAAGTAACCTTTTATAACTTTCCAAGAGTGCCCCTCCTCTCCTCTTATAAAAGGCCCCCCACCTCTACCACCTTACCCACACCTCTCAAGACTTTGGTTCGGCCAACCCTTGCCAATTTTGTCTTTCGACATCCCTTTATTACTCCTAGAATCCTCACTTTGGGAATAATGCTTTCCAAGGAATCCTTTGACCTCAAATCAAAAAGAGTTACCCATTTTAAAGGTAGTGTTTTCTCTTGTGTTCTTATGTATAATTTTTCTTCTCCAACCCCATAAACTATTTTTATTCCTTTATTTTGTAACAAAACTAGTATCTTAAATATACTAGTATGTTTTTATGTAAATTATTATAGCTACACTTACACACACCTAAATCTAATGGTTAAAGAACATACTATTCCTGTGGATAGCGAATTTCTGCCTCACGAGACGATGATTGTTCAACACTCATATAACACCTTGAAAGGTGGCCATTAAGATGTCACTGTATTTATATATGATATATAATATGTTTTTGTTTTACTTAATCTTCTTTATTTTTCATTTATGGCATACCATTGTGGTTTCCATTTTGGATAAATGTGATATCTTCATTTTAGGAAGTGCGGACTACCGCCCCCTCAAAATGATTTGATTCATTAATACCAAATGTGGTATGTATAAAGGATAGATTTAGTGATATTATATATTATATTATACTGGATTTATAATATGCCTTTATATAATTATTTCGTTCAATTAAAATATGATATAGAAATGAAAGTAGAGTTCAAGCGTACGTACGGCTTACCGTCTCGATGAACAGTGCATTTCATTTTTTTATAACCAAATGTAATTTACTATTATAAATACATATATATAATGGATATATAAGATTTATGTTACATCTAAATGATTAATATAATTATGGAATTAAAATATACATATCTCCCATTTAGTTTCAATTCCATTAATATGACATAGAAATGAAAGTAGCGTTCAAGCGTACGTACAGCTTACCATCTCCATGAACAGTGAATTTCATTTCTTACCACTAAAAGATTATGTAATATTATAAATTAATGTATATATGGGATATATATGATATATATGGCATCTATATCATGAAAATAATTCTTGATATAATGGATATTTGTCTACGTGAACAACTTGTAGATATAAAAAGTTTATTTTTGACTCAAGTATCAATGATCGACAAAACGACCATTATTAACTAAAATAATTACATAGTGTTAATGACATGGTAATAAGTGATATAAAATGAATAATGAACTTGAAAAAGGTTCTTAATAAAGTAGAAATTAACTCAAGTTTATTTTTTATGAGATTAAAGAGCAATCATGTCACGTCGGACACGAGGTAAGGGAACTTCTTAACCCAATTTCAATTCTTTGGGTTAATCTCCTTCTTTCAAATTATGTCATGATATTATTATGTCTTATCTTTTATTTGTACTTTCTTTATTTTTACTTATAGTGAATACTCATAATAGATTTATTTTATTTAAAAAAATGATCTTTGTAAGGGACTTCTTCTCAATCTCTTTTCATTGAGGCATATTTTGTTTTATACACAACATTCTTTTATACGGTGTATATAACCCTTTGACATTTAATTTTATTCAATGGAATCTTTTTATATGAAGCATTTTACTAAATTAAAAAAAGGAATGTTTCTTTTAATGTACACGGTGACGAAGACCTTTTCCGCCGCCGTGAGTATTATTTGGTCTTTGGCTTCCACAACAAGCCGTAATGTTTTTTTAAAACAAAATAAATACCATATGCTCTTTAATGTATTTTGGTATTGAAAATGGTTTTATAATGGATTTGTTATGTCAATATATTTAAGAGATATATTGTGATCAAAGTGTGGAAATGTTTTCTTTCCATTATATTTGTTTTATGTCTTAGGATTTTATAATGGTACTTGAACATTTGACGGGTCGTTATGTGATAAACCATATGACGAGTGGTGCTGTCAATACCAGGACAGGTGGTTACGTTATAACCTCAAATGCATTGGGTATGGAAGTCAGCCGAATGGCTATTCCATTAAGTGATATGTGTGGAAATCAATCGTATGGTTATTCCATTTAAGTATGTTTATGTCCCAAGTTACCTTTATATGTTATGTTCTCTTTATATGGGTTTTATGGTAATCGTTTGGTTACAAATGGGTAAGAAATGATATTTTATTCAGTGAATAGTTTTTACTACTTCATAAAGGTGAAAAGTATTACTTTGATAAAGTATACATGGTTTACTTGTTGTTTTGAAAAACTAACAATTTTCATTCTTTGTGTTTCCCTTACTGATATTTTTATGCTCGCCCCATGTTTTTGAAATGTTTTTTACAGGACATAATGTGGAATAGGGTCAGGGATGGGATCAAGGAATAGTCATGCTATCTAAAACATGGAACTAGACATGTTTCTTTTTAAGAGTTTTTATTTTTTGGAAACTTAGTAGAAGTGTCTACTTTGTAATCTTTTGAGATGTAGTAGTTATGTCCTAAATCTCTAAAACTCTAAACCTGAAAAGATCCTCAATGAGAATTATTCATTTAGTTCAATATTAAGTGAGGTTTAAGGCCGAGGCCTTATACCAATTATAGGTTGTCATATATATTTTATATTGTATAGTAGCTTATAATGAAAAGTATATATTAAGATGTAATATGAAATAATGAATAATGATATCATATGCTATGGTTTACCTATCATACACCAGGATATGTTTACTTAACTATATTCCATATTTTGATTCTTTTCATATCATTAAAAATGATAAAAAAGGAAAATTATTTTTTCGTTAATTCATTTATAAATTAATTTAAATAATATATGTTTATTATGTATTATAGAACAATTTATTTTGGGATATCTATTTAGTTTATAAATTTTTATAGATTAATAAATTATAATGTGTTCATAAATAACAATTAAATTTTCTTGTATCGTTTAATGAATTAATTTCATTAATATTATTTGTTTATATTAAATACTTATAATATATTAATCATGACATATAATATTTCTATAAATTATATATATAGAAATTATAAGTTTATTTAAAATGTTTATAAATTAAAAATGTAGGAAAAATATAATATAATTTATATTAACTTATAAACTATTCATTGTTATTAATTTTTAATATACAATTTAATGGGCCTAATTTGAGAAATTATTTAAGCCCAATCAAAAGGTGTTTTGATAATCGATATGATCAATGTTTAAATAAGAATAAATATGTAATATTTTAATTGTTTTTATTTTTTACATAATATAAATTAGGTGATCATTTGAAATATAATGTTTTATATGATAATTAAATATATTTTGTATAAATAAAATTAAATATAAAAATATTATATTATTGTGTTGAAATTAATGATAAATACAAAGTGATTATTTTTATTCAATTACGTAATTACCATGGTATTTATTCAATTATAAGGTATTTTTAATTTTATTATTTATTAATTATTCATAAATTGTCATTGCATATCTAATTTTATAAATTTTTATTTATTTACTGAATTCACTAATTTATTCGTGAATATGAAATTTATATTATGGATTTTTGAATTCAATAATTTAATTTTATAAAAATCCTCTTTAAAATATCATGTGTTAATTTATAGAGTTACATAGTAGGTATGATAATTCATATATTACTATTCAACATGGACTTTTCCCTGTTTTTATTACTTTTTATCATGGATTTAGAAGATAATTATAGTTTAAAAATAACAAATGTTAAAATTATGATGAAATTGAGGTCCCTAACAAGTTACGAACCATGAGTAGTGGGATTTTGCATCATATTTCTCATTATCCATGGAGGTTAAGCCCTTTCAAAAAAAGGGATGGGGTTGGCTAGATGTTGAATCATGTTTTCATGTATGGAGACATATTTAATATTATTCTAATCCCTTATTTAAAATTCATTAGGTATCTCATGATTTTGATGCATTTGGATTATTCAAACCATATTTGACTCTTAATTTTAGGTAATTGTTCATCCTATGAGTTATGTAAATGGAAAAACATGAATATGATTTCAACATATAGATTTAATAAAAGGAAAAAGAATTAAAAATAAAACATTAAAATTTTGCATACATGTATAGGTAATGCATGGTATAATATGTTGATACATTTAAAACCTCATAATAAATATATGTTATGGATTCCGTCCAAATGAAACACATTTTATGACAACGATGATGTAACCCAGAAAGTTTATAATAAATTTGGGTGTGAATGGATTATTCTCTATATGTAATTATTGAGATAAATAACCCAAATACATTGGTAACAAATTACCACAATGAGATTTTTATAACATATTTAGGAGATCCTATGAGATTGGTTACAACAATAATTGTGTTTTCTATTTACCATGGATATGGGTAGTGTGTTTTATGCTCAACTATCCAAGATCCAAATTTGGTGTGATTAATATCACGGTATATCAAATAGATATGCTTTTATAGGACAAATAAAACGGACAAAAATCATAGTGAAGTATTCCTATTGGCCCAATAATTGTAACACATGTTCATCATTTTTATGTGATTAAATTTTACAAATTTCGTTATTTAAGGAATATAAAACATGATTCTCATATGATAAAAGATAGTTTTTAAAATAAAATTGAATCATCATTATAGTACATGGACTTTGAAATAAATATTCAAAAATTAGATGAATAATTTAAGACACTTCATTAAATTATACAAAAAAATTATAATTATTGTTATGAAATAAAATTTACATTATAGAAACCTTTTCCTACAAAACAAAATGGCGATGATGTTTGACAATAAGTTCTATATGATTAGGTGATGGAAATGATAATTCAATTAATGTTTCAAATGCATTGTTTTTATTCAACACAATAAATGTAAATTTATTATCTACTCAAATACTAAATTTGATTGTGTAAGTAATTACGTGAAGAGATCAGAGGATTCTTTTAGTGAATTATACAGTTTTAGAATTAATTTAAAAATATTATTAGATTATGACTAAATTAATGAGTTATATTATTTATTATCACATATCCTTAAATTATTGATGAAAAATTATCCAAAATATATATATTTAGGTTGAAAAGTTTAGTTTATAATAATGGAGTTAAAATTTTATGCTATAAAAAGTTGATTAAATGGTCATATAGTTATCCTTGTTCACTGAAACACAAATGATGAGTTAATGAGAATCCGTGTTGTGTAAATTGTGTAAATCCAAGTACATGGAGGAGAAATTTCATAAAATTCAAAAAGGGTCAAAATAAACATAGTTTAAAGTTTACATTAGGTATAAATTTTATTGAATGTATTTCATAGATTTTTAAGGGCATAAGATAACAAAACTAAAAAAATTATAATTGAGAATATGTATATGAGATTAAAATTGATGAGGATTAAATGGTTAGTTCATAAATTATATACTCAATTTGCGGATAATGGAATACTATATCCAAGAGTTTAATGTAGCAGGTTAATTTAAATCTCTTTGTTATTAGAATAAATAAAATATATGTTTATCTAATTTTATGTTTATAGGATGGTCGGTTCTACTTTAAAAAATAGTAATCATCAATAAAGGATATGATGGTTATGATACATAATGTTATGTTTTACTATTTATATTGCATGTTAAGAAAAGAATTCATGTATAATAATTATTTACCATTGACAAAACTATTTTATCTAATATATTAGATAAAATATGGAGGAATGAGTTACCACTTACCATCATTGGTATATTTTTAAAAATAAAAATTTCATTAAACACAAAAATTAAAATATGAAATATGTTTGAATATAGTTTATTTACTAAATATTTACACAAAATTAATTAAGCTTTGTTACCTAAATTTTTTTTTCATAATGTGATATTCTTTATTTAATGTAGTTTTAAACAGACTAGGTAGATTATATGTGGATCAGAAAAGTTAAAATTATAACAAATAAAATAATATTCAATTCAACCTGAAATAAAATGTAACTCTCCATAATTATGGATTCCATTGTATATTAGCAATGGGAGATAATGAAAAGAGATAATTTTTCGAACAAATATAATTTAAACAATCATTTTAAATATAAAAAATTCAATGAAAATGATCTGAACATTATGCTGACAATATAACTTTTTAAAATCATAGCATTTTTTTTGAAACAAATAAATTTAAATATTTTTTAATGATTTTAAAAACAAGGACTCTCCCTTAGTCCAAAAATGATTGTTTATATTTTTCACCCAATAAATGATCATTGAGGGAGGTTTTACAAGAATGAAATATAGTGTTTTAATGGAAATTATATAGAGATGTAAATATTTTATCAAAAGAATAAATACTCAGTAAATAAAAGAATTTTCTTATAGTTCATTATATTGAATTTTATTAGACATGAACATTGGAATGGATTTGTTATTTATTCTTGAAATTGTTTAAGAAAATAAATATATCATGATATACAAATGATTCATCTAATTTATCATTATTTATATACATATTAAATTTTTTTATAATTTACCTAAAAAATTATGTCTTTTAGTTTTCCATAAAGTATTCTCAACATAGATTATTTTTTTTATAAATGTTATGTTCAGTTGGGTAGACTTTTATATAATGATATTAATTATTCTCATGAGATAAAAATGAGTTTTATATAATGGATAATACATGAATTATACCATATGGAGTTCTGTATGCTATGAATTTGGTATAGAACGGGGGTTCGTACCATATTTGAATACATGTAAGTATTGATAGATATTATAAATATAATTAAAACCATAATATACTAACACCATAATTATTTAATATTTCACAGTAAGCTAATATGGGGTGGTTAGTTATATTTTTTATCGTGTAAATGATTTATAGTATTCAATATGGGCTTTCTCCTCGCATATTAATAGAATTACATTTGGGTCTTTCATTGAAACATACTAGAGGAGTCTATAAGCATACTTATATAAGGTAAATGACATCTACTTATCTATTTGTTTAATGTTATTTAGTCTTTATATCCATCTGGGTGATTGAAATGTGATGTGTTATTAAATTTGGTTAGTCTATATTCTGAGAATCAAGTATATTTGGGTAGCTATACAAGATCAACATACTCCCTGATAAATTTTTAATCATAGTCATAGTCAAGGGGATCATATGATGATGAATTATTTTATGAGGTAAATTTAGAGGACATAGATATAGAGATACCTTTGTTTGATGGATAACATATTATATCTCTATATAACAAGAGTAATATTTGTTATTTACTATATTTAACTTTTTTCATATATTTTTGGATTGAAAAATATATTATTTTTGTTACCAATTTATACAATATTCCAAGGGTTAAAACTTTGTGGTAGAATAAATATAAATTTTTTTTTCCAAATATAGAGAGTTTTTCTAAATGTGTATTAGAGTTTATCAAAAACGAATTTTGTAATGATCATTATAAGTTATTTCATAGGATGTGATGCATAGTGAAATTTATGATTTCTTGAAATATAAATTTATACATATCTTATAGATTTTAAAAATATGATTTTTTATGTAATTATATATGACATAAGATATGATAAAATGTCATACTGTATATATGTTTTTAGTTTATGTGGGATATTGATGGTTATTTTCCTTATATTATTTATATATTTTATGTGTTTTAGATTATATGAAATTGTACGAAATATATAATTTCATATATAATGTTCTTGATAAACCAATAGTATACCCTATGATTTTGTTTACTCATCTATTAAGGGGAAATATGGGATATCATTCCACTTCTTCATCCTTATAATATTGTATTAAACAATTATATCATAGGTTTTTATATGAATGAAAAATAATGTATTATTAAAAAGGTAACTAAATATTAAATTTTAATGATATGGAATCATTAAAATACTTTTATTATAAATTTTGGACAATTAAAAAGATAAAACTAATGTAAGATTCAACAAATTTTTTAATTATTAAATTTATTCATCCATAGATTAAATTGTTTATAGAGGGAGGAATTTCTTTAATATTACCGAATGATGGAGTAAATTCAATAATGGATAAATATGAATCCTCGATGCCTATGTAAAATAGGCTGAGGTTACTAAAATATAATCTGAAAAATATTGGTCACAATAATTTTCCATGGTCCAGTATCAATTCTTAATAATCCATTATATCAACAGGTGTGAACAAATGATAGTTTAAAATATATTCTTTCCAAATAATTGGGTGATTCAATAACCCATGGATTTCATCAGTAGAATTTGTCATAAATAAATTTTATAGGTATCTTCATCAAGTAGATAATTAGATACACTGGGAAATATATCTCCAATATATTTTATCTTATTAGATATATATTGTTTGTGGTTTTAGTTTAAAATAAAGTATTTAACAATTTATTGGTTTATAATGTGCTAATATTCTTTAATAAGTGTCATTTGATCTTAAGAAACATATAAAATGATTTATAAATTTTATATTACAATCTAAAACATTTTTTTTAATTGTTATGATTTGTGTCACCCCATTACTATAGTAAGTACAATTTAACCTTATTTTTTATAAACACTGTGTAATTTGATGGATTATGAATATTGGGGGTGTTGGTGGGGCATGGGGGTCTATTTTGGGAGAATATAGTGGGTGTTGTGATATCATTATTAATTGATATATCTCATCTGGTGCCTAGTTTGTATGCGCCAGGTCCCTAGTAGGGACAGTAAGGGAATAAATATCATTTTGAGGGCATCTGGGGGACCAGTGGACTATGTGTGTGCACCTAGTTAGGGGACAACATATCCAATGGTGGTAGGACATGTACATGAAAGAGAACTATATGGGTTTTAAAAAACCATAATTCGATGATTAATTAAATTCCCTCTAAAATAGTTACTTTCAAATTATAATCCATTTATATTCAATTAGTCTTATAGGAAATCCTTCATTTAACTCTAAAATTCACTAATATATTCCCTAATCATCCAATTTTTTTGGTTGATTCCCTTTGAATAATTGTTTGATGAATTTTATATATACACAGGATATTTAATTCATTAATTAAAAGAATATTATACATGTTTAATAAATTATTAATCCAAGACACTGGATGATGTTAAATATTATTTCAGAATAAATCTAGAAGAAATTTTAGATAAGAGTTTTATAGTAGAAAATTTTTATCCCAATATCTTAGGTGGCAAGAACATCATCAGCATCAAACAATATTATATAAGGTAATTATATAAAACAAGTGATTCAAAATTGTGGAAAATAATATAAATTCTATTGCTAGAATTACTATAGCATTAAATTATGGATGAATATTGAAATGAAACCCAAATTACTGATCAATTTAATAAAATTTTTAATTCATCTCATTCTGAAATTGTTAATTCAAAATTACTCATGGAGAAATTTTCATTTCACACTCAAATATTTCAATATTAATCTACATATTTAAATTACATGGTTATATAAATTTTTCTAGAAAAAGTTTCAATTGAAGGAAAATTTATTTTCCAAATTGAACTAAAATTCTATTTTTTGTAAGATAATAACCATTTGAAAACCAAGGATGGCATGTTGATTATGAGATTGTTTTATTAAGAGGAATATTCATTAATGTTGGGATACATTCAGTCACATATTTAGTGTTTCCACATCACACAATAAATGACATCAATAATGGTCCCTGATTATGGATTCTTTTTTCTGACAATCATTATGGAATCATATGATCTCTTTCGATCAAGTCTTTCAAAAAAATATTTTTTCATAATTTTTAAAAGAAATGAGATGCCCCAAAAACCATTATACTTCTATGAAATAATGGATGTATATTGTATTTATTTCATAGGTCACTTATCTACTTTTAAATTATTTTATATCAAATTCTATTGGCCTACAATATTTCCACCGTAGTGGGGGCCAAACCCTTTAGAAAATATGATGCTCATACTATGATTAAGATTCTCAAAACACACATATTCCATAGATTTGGAAGTCCATTCACCATGGGGAGTGACATAAGAACCAATTTCAAAATTGTAACCATTGTATTAAATTTTAAAATGAATTTGGATTTACATAAAACATAAATTTTATAATACCCAAAAATTAATAGATTGGATGAATGTAAAAAATAGATTATTTAAAATTGTGGTTGATGGAATTTTTTATCCAACAAGAATGTTTTTAAAAACAATTATTTTCCCCTTTTGTATTATCAAACAATATTTAAGAAAAACAATTGGATGTCCCTATATTGGATTTTTATTTTTATGTAATATCATATACCTATCTACATTGAACATAATCATTTTTTGATGTTAAAACAACTAATTTTGATTTTATAAAAATATGTAATGACTTATTACAATAATTTAATGATATTGATGAGATTTTTCATTATTCGTAGGATAATTATAATCTATACAATAAAAAATAATGAATTCCATTAAAAAGCATCATGTGAAATGTTTTTCATTTAAGGTGAAATGATAATTGTTTAAAATTGACTGTATTGAATCAATAATTTAAGAATAATTCTAACATGAAATTTTATTTTATTATTAATAAACTGTATAATTTTTTAATACATTTTGATAAAATATATAATTCAAAAATTTATCTACTCAATTGAAATTTGATAAAGCCCTCCCATTAAAGAGAACAAACATCTGGAGAACCACTACTTCCAGAAAACTCACTTCTACTAAGAAGTAACATCCACTAAATAGAGATAGAGAGAGAGAATAACCTATTATTTAAATTTTTTAAATAGTTTCTATTCTATTCGTATCTATTTCCTCATCATACCTTTAAATTTCTTACCACTGTATGCTCTTTTCAATAGTTTTTTGTGTGATTTTTATGATCAATTATTATTTTCTCCCATTTATTTTCATTTTATGATACATTATCATCAAATACATCCCAACAAAATTATATAAAATCTCAATGGATGAGTAATACCCCCATCAGGATGATTAATTATTTGGGTATGTAATGTGATTGAGAAATATGATCTCCAATGGATTATTAAATTTATATTTTGGGTGTTTAAGTACCCATGTCATTGGTTATTGAAATATACAGTTAGACATTAGGATTACAAGGGTATTTGTAACACCAAATTCACAATGGTTTACAGAGTATTGAAGAATCCATTATTATGAAAACATTGAAATCTACAACCTTGTAATGTTTTGGATTAATGTATAAAAAATTGGGAAATATGATCAAAATAATCTTATCAAGTGGCTGTTAACATAAGGAAATGTTATGTATTTTCAATTAAATCATATTATTATATCCTAAGAGAAACCAAGATCTCTTACTATCTTATCTTTATTTCATATCACATGATGGGTAAATTTCTATATTTTGGGAAAAGTTCAATGTTTCATTGTTCTAGTCAATCTCTAATTATAATTTTTGGACTCCTCATTCCATCATTTAAATTTTTTATTTATTTTAAAATTTATAACATTTTATGCCTCTTTTTGGGGATTATGTTAGTTTTTTAAATATATATGATTTGTAAAGAAATCGGATGGTGGTATGAAATAAGAAGGGAATTACTAAGTCCAAGAATTTAGTTCTCTACTTTTCTTTCTATAATTACATTATTTTTATATTCTTGTATGAAATGAGGGGAGTAATAATTTTTTATGAATTTACTAGACGTTTTTATTTAGTTTTCATAAATTAAGAAATGAAAGTGGATCTAGATTTTTCATGACTGTTCTAAGGGAGGTGTGTCACAACACTGATGCTCACTGATGAACATTTATCAAATGAATTTCAAATTGGAATCATTACTTTATACATGTAACATGTTCCTATGATTCAGGCATAACTCTAGGGGACTTGGTTGAGGTTTTGGTACACATTATAGAATATAATAGATTATGAATATCATAATCTAGGGTTGATATATCCTATGTTTGAGACATTTATTTTATTAGGGTAATGATTGATTGGTGATTTATGAATTAAATGATTGTAGCTTCAATGTATATGATTATTTGTGGTGAAATTTTTACTCTGATCATTTATTCAGGGGACATATTCAATATTTGATGTGTTGGTGGTATCTCATCCAACTCTAGTGTTTGATTAGAGGTATATAATGAATACTGGATGAGATACAAAATCATTATTCTATATATGGTCAATATTTTCATAGAGACTCATCTACCTAGAGATAGTAAGAAGGTTGTGGAAATACACCTTAGTATTTAATGTTAGTAGTGCATCATCAATGTAAATTACTTCCTTGGTCTCATATCTTCCTTTTTGAGGTAATCAAAGGAGTTTCATCATCCACATGAGGATTATTTTCATTGGTCAACTATCCACCTATATAATTATTTATGAGGAAGAATAATCATCTAATATAAACTTAATGTAACTTATACATTATTGATGGTGATTCCATTTCAACCTATATAAATATATTGGTGGTATATCATCCATAAAAATATTGAATATTGTAGTAGATTATCCATCTAATGAACTAGTTTTGGCATTGCATGATACACCTATAATGTGTTGTATTGTTATATTATTCCCATAAATATTTTGATACCTTGTTCAATGGGTGAGTCATTGTTCGGAACGAAATTGGTTTGTTGATAGATCGATAACTTATATTGGTTATTATGTTAATGCATAATTCACTCAGTGAGACTAATTCTGAACACATGATCATTGTGATTTTGGTACCAAGATTGATATATCATTCATCCTTGATGTGTGTATAGGCCATGGATATATAATCCCATTATTGGATTGTTGTATTCCATTAGTAACACAAATGGTTGGTCGAATAATAGATCCTTAGTGAGGTAGAATATTTTCTTATTACATATCACAAATTCATATTCACCATGCACATGTATTCATTATTGGTGTTAGTCACAACAGTGTTGTGGGACTATTGAGTAATACTCATACACTTCTTGGTAATATGGGAAACCAAATAAATAGATTCAGTTATGACCCATGTTAATGAATGTTCCTTGATTCTAGAGATGGATGATATGGTATATCATGAATTGATTTGGGAAATTGGATTATACTAGAATCCAAGATTGATTTTTATGGAGAGAACCCACAGTTTTCACAATTCAAATAACTTTTTTTATGATATACCTATTAGATATCTCAGTTTTTATATATTATTACAATGATATTTATAATATATCATCATGATATAACATGATGTTGTTATTTAATTTTTAATAGAATTCATCTTTAATGTCAATCTTACACTATTTCGTTACTGGGATTATTGCCTATTGATTTTTATTCGACTCTCTTATATGGTTATTTGTACCTAATATTATAGCCTATAAAATGTTTTATGTTGACCATCACTACTATCCGATAGACATTTGAAAAAGGGGAGGAATTGTTGAGGTATATGAAACTTGGTTCAGTCATGATTTAAATGAACTACATTAGAGATAATATAATGTGATATTAGTGCATTTATTTCTTTTGTTATAATACATTGGATATATTATATAAAAAATACGATTTTTTAGATTGGGTTATATATCTTCATCCAAGGAGTCGGTAAGCCACAAATGAGGGAAGTATGATTTTCTAAGAATGGGATTATTCTATTTATATTTGAGTATTATGTTTGAGTGATTTAATCATATCATATTTGGATTAAAATTATTTTCAATTACTAATGACTAAGGGTAGAAAGAGAGAGTGTTTTCATGTATTGTATTTTGAACAAAATTCCCACATGACATTTGTATCCTTAAATGTGATTGATGCTTCTACTGTGATTCTATGTTATTTTACAAAAATTGTTAACAACTTTTATAGAGTTCTCCAATGCCACTTCATATAATAAAAATAACTATGACGCATATGATTACATAATATGACTATAAAATAATATGATTATAATTTGATCCTACATAAGAATTTTACAATACAAATGATTAGATAGATTGGTCTATATTCTATCATTGATTTCTGAGATTCTTATATCATTGGGTTTCTGTTTAGGGTAGTGTTGTATATTCCTCTTATTTCATACCCAATGCCATTATATTTAAATACACGATAAAATTATAATTAGATCCAATTAGTTATAATAATAGATAAATTCCACTATAGATACATCGTATCGAGAGTCATAAGGGAATAGATGATCATTCCCCACTAGAAGTTGTGGTAGATCTACCTGTTTTTTGTGTTACTCAAATTTATTAGTATCATTGTGGGTGTCTACATAACATTTTTTAGTATATGGGTTATAGATAAATAACATTTGATATAACCTTGTAAAAAATCATTAGAGATCAATCTATAAAATATTTCACTCTTTATATGTGAATTTGGATCATAGACTATTGAGTTGGGAAAAATATCCTTGTTAGGCCATATTAAATCATCCATTGTGACCCTCTTAGATGCAGGTTAAGCATAATATATAAATTATATGAGGTAAATAAAATCCCTCTTAGTATTTTGTTATCAAGTAAATTCAATGTGAATGGCTATCAATGAAGGATTTTCATTCTCATTTTGCAGAGGGTTGATATGAATAGAGATTTAATGAATCATTTATAGGGGACTTGTCAATGAAGGAATATGTTTCTTATATCATTGATTTTTTTATATACATTCAGGGTTATAGGACCACCTTGATCAAATTATTTAAGGGTGGATTTATGAAATCTATTTTGTCATCATTGAATATCATTTGGTTAATATTCTTTTTCATGGTTATAAACCAGGAAAAAAATTTATGTTGAAAAATATGAAGGATGGATCATCTTGGTGGTTGGATTTTTCATCTAGAATCAAGATTAGGGCATCCAGTTAAACCAATAAATGTTTTTTGGAATCATTCTAGGTTGGAGATCATAAGAGTATCCAATACAAGTGTTTATCCCTTCTATTGAGAGGGAGAGCCTCAGTAGAGTGTAATATGTTTCAAAAGTAGGGCTATATTTAGCAATATTTTTATAGAGAATTGGTATACTTACAATCCGATGAGAATATTGGACATATATGTAGGTATTATGGAAAAACATTATGCATGGATAACAAATGCATATTTTTTCAGACATAGGTATTATGAGTAGGGAAAAGAGTGAAACTTCAGTCAAGTAATTGGGAATCATATGGTCCTTCATGTAATGGAGGAGGTTTACACAACCATGAACAAGGAAATTATATCTAGTAGGGTGATCTCTATAAGGGTAGTTAGGAAATGTGAACATTGGGCCTGGATTCTTGCCATATTTTTTTATATTATATATTTATACCATGCTATATATGGAGGCATCTCATGCAAAAGGAATGATTATTATAGTGTCTTCCATAGAATATATATTATTTGATATAAGGTATAAAAAATTTAATATATTATTATTTTATCATTTATATATGGTTAATATATTTTTTTATATGTTTGGATGTAAACAAAAATTTGAGGTGGTGAATCTGTTTTGATGACTTATAATCAATTAATCCTTTCCCTATTCTCTACATATTCACCTATTTGGTCAATGCATACTTCCCTTTTTCTATACTATGTTTTGGTTTTCAATTATATGGAATGAATTCCAAAGAACATGGGAAAGTACATGATAGTTTATTTTTATGGTATCACTCTTAAATTGATTACATCATCTTTAGTGAAATGTGGTTGTTATCGCATGCACACACATCTACACTTTTATTATCATGTCTAATCTTACGAATGAATATATCCTTGGGCTCGTATTAGATATACCAACTAGGTACAATGTAAATATTAATATACTATTCTTTCAGGCTTGGTAATCAATCATGCATCACCATTACATTACATTAACCCTTCTAAAGACTTTGTCTTCTATTAATGTCCTTGAAGAATCCATGTATATCACACATTTTATCTACACATGATTAAAATATAATTCACCCCATTTTATCGTCCACTCTTTAATGAAATTTCATGTTTTATATTTCCTAAACCTAATCTTATAAATAATTCAATACAATATTGAAATATCAATATTATCATTTAACAATAATCATATGCTCAACAGTGGTATGGATGAGTCTTGTTGTTTCTATCAGGGAATCATATCATATGAAACACCCACCTATATATAGTAATCTTCAATATCTAATCATTTTACAGACACTATGATGTTTCATTATTCTATTTACAGTGGTTTCACCCCAAACTCCAGTACTGGACTCAGTTGATAATTCATCCATCTTCATCCTTCAATATAAAATCCATAAAACATTGAGTGAAAAATAATAACAATTATTGTCATGATATTTACAAATATATGATTGAAACAATATTATCTCATTAGATATTTATTCTATAAGGTTATTTTCAATGATACAAGTTAACTACTAAAAATATTCACCTTATAAAATTTAGTATAACTGAAAAATATTAAATAATAAAAGAAATATATTATGTACCAAAATATAGTTCTTAAATTTTCCACAGTTCTTTAATATGATGGGTCATGTGTGTGTATTTGTTAATATTACATATCAAATATTATTTATTTTCATTCCATTTTATCTTCATGAGCTTCTAGAATAATACTATGCATTCTCAAAATATATTATATTTATTTTTCCTCTAATAATTTTAAATTATCTATAAGAATAAAAATTAATATATATATATATATATATATATTATGTATCTCATGATTTCTCTTACCATTTCCATTTTATAATAATTATTGGAAATATTTAAAATCATATAAAATATGTTATGTTTCCACATAAATATGTAGGTAAATAGAAATATATTTTAAATTGACAAATTTTATATGCATCACAAAAATTATTCATATTTATAATAACCATAAACTCATAATTACTAGATTAATCCTTGAATTATTCAATACATGTAAATAGACTAAATTTTCATTATAATCTATTCAAATTAACTCTATTAATTAGAATAATATATTCCTAATTTTATGCAACATTTAGATTTCTCAATAGAGTATATATGGTTATTCCACTATCTCAAATCAATTATTATAAATGAAAACATCATCTAAGTATAGTTAATCATTCATAAGTTTGGATTGTTTTTCAAAAGAATAATGGAACATGGAAAAAAACTTTCTGAATTCCTTATAGAGATATAATATCTATCATTATGAACATTTCATGGAAATAATTATCATTTTCCAAAAACATTCTTGGAAAAATAATGACTTTAAATCATCAATTAAAATATTTAATAATCTATTATAAGTATTTATTCTAAAATAAATATTTTATTCAAATAAAAAAATTCTTAAAACATAAATATTTGTAAATGGATCACAAGTAATCCCATTATTGAAAAAGTTCAGTTTTATTAATCACAAACCTACATAAAATGTTTTGAATATGATCATTCAAACATATTTCCCAACCCTATCCCTTTCCATTTGAATATTAAATGTATGTAAATGATATTACTTTCTTATATTGTCATATGACTAATTAAAACACCATAGTTAATTTTCCTTACCTGATAAAAAAATAACATTCTATAATCTTTTCATATTAGTGCGGGTAGAGATCCTGGCATAGGCACTTCACCCCATCTTATCAAAAAACTATCTTTTGAACTGTAAAATATATTATATATTGTTATTCTCAAATTAATCTTCATTTCATGAATTTTTTACTCTAATAAATATTGAAATCATCTATATATATTTCATCTTCGTTGATAATAAATACAAAAAAAACAAAATGTGGGTTCATCAATCTCCCTCTTTGGATTAATTATGAATACCAATATTGAAAATGAATGTAAATATATTATTTATTATTATTTATCTCCACCTTATTTAATGGAAATAAAAATATATATGAGAGTTTATGGTATCAATTCACATTAAAAATGTTCCATAAATTACATAAATAAATGTCTATTGGAGTAAAGAATGATTTAGAATACAATATGGTTTAATCCAAATAAAAATGGTGTCTATAATAAAATGGAAACTGATACCAAATAAAATATTTATTTATCAGAGGTTATTACATTTTTTAGAGTGAGGCAATATTATTAAACTTAATCTCTAGATATTCTACCAAAAAAAATTATTGTGCTCACCATGACACATTGGTTTAAAACAATCAAAATAGAAAATGATTAAACATCCTATATAACCCCTTGAACATATTAAATAATTTCCATTTTCCTATAGTTGAGAAATTTAGATTCTCCCCCTTTATATCACATTTTTATTCCTGAAAAAAGTAGTTATGAGGGAATATATAATCATTCATTTTCATGAAAACCCTCCCTAAACGTTCACAAATTATTGTTTTTAATGAAATAACATCTCTAGATGCTTCTAAATTTCCCATTATTCCACAAAGATGATACTTTAATATATTCTTCGGCAATGATTACATATTTATAAAATGTATTATAAAAATCAAAATATCAGTTAAGTTAAAATATGCTTTATTTTAAACTATTATCCATATATAACATATTTCTCAACGACATCAATTCTCCATTGAACACATTCATCTCCATTAATTCATTCTATAAAAATAACCAACACAAAATGTGGGAGTAATGTAGAAATATTTTTCTTCATATTAATAGATAGAATTTTTTTAGTATATTTAAATCCAATTTAATAGAGATTTAGTTATAATTCAATAATTGATGTAACTCTTAATGCTTGGACATTTGATCACGCAACCCGGATTCATCAAGGGAATCGTGATATCCTTTCTTCAATTAACAACTAATTTTTTTGGGGAGATTATTATTTATATAATATATAATGAAAAAATACTGCTATTAAAATATTTATGTTCATTACAACGTCTATTTTGGCAGAAAAATTTTTAAACAATTATTTAAATAGTATACATACTTCTAACCCAATCCACCAAATTTTTTAAGAATTATTTTTTAATCATTTTATACAATCCTATAGTAAAATTTGTCTTATTCATCATGTGGAATATTTTTTTTACTTTATGAGATTCATTCACAACATATGTTTCCCTTTTAAGTTCCATTTTCATTTTATTTTGTTATTTTAAAATGCACACTTTAGAAGTATAGATATCATTGCTAGAACAACTATGTGTTTTCATGAAAACACATTCTAATATATTAGTACCATAATTTCAATTTTATTCTAATTTATTCTTTTGTTTCTCTATATAGACTACATAATGATGGAGTCCACTTACCACCATGATGTTATATATAGAGTGGCCTCATTTTTCATAATATAATCATCCATTACACTTTTGAATAACAATATTATTTTTATTTTAGGGTTGTATTTGATTTTGCACTATATTTATGAATAAAACTCAATGATGAGTACCCTTTATTAATATTTTGTGGTCTTCCTTCTAAGATTTATTTTGATTTATGCTTTTTTTATTTTTACAAGAAAGTATTTAGATATTGTTTACTTCCATTGAATCATCCATATACTTTTTAAATAATTTTTTATTTGTCTGATAAAAATTTATTTATATGATTATTTTCTAATTCTTACAGAAACCAATACTTACTCTTCCATGATGTTCAGTTTTTATATATTTTTATTAGTGAAATATAATGCTTTAAATACGGATACATAGGGATAAATATATCATAACACCTTCAATTCCCCGTAAAACATGTTTTCCTTTTACTAAAAAATTTCTTATACTTGATTAAGTATATTTCTTTACACATTAAATTTTAGTAAGGATTAATTATGGTAAAAACCACTTCTACACATTCTCAAAACATGTACTTATATTTTGCTGGCTTCCTCATCATTTTTATTCATCCACGTTTATACTCATTTTATGGTGGATCATGTAAAATATATGAAAGAAAAATTAAAATATTCATAGTTATCTTGTCTAAATGGAACTTTTTTATAATAATTCTATGGATTTACAATTAAATTATCAGAAAAATATTCTTCCACTGAATTTATTAATTCAATAAAAATAATAATCCTTCTAATTTTAAATGGAAGCTACTATTCTCATGGATTCTTATATAGATATAAATTGTGTTTCTCCCATTTTTTCTTATTTTATTTCATGATTATGAAATTTTATTTTAGGATATTGTTTCATAATAATCTATTTATCTTAATATATCTTCACAATATTTTCTGGTTCTATCAATATTTTCATTATGTATATTATTTATATCTTGAAATATTTTCTCAATCACATTTAATTTATTATAGTGGATTTAAAGATGAATTTTTTTTACTCCAATGATATAATTTCAATTTTCGTCAAATGTATAGAACACTAAATCCAGAAATTATATATATCTGTCTTTTTGTTTATTAATTTGATCTAATCCTTTAAAAATATGATCACTTTTAATTTAGATTTAATATAAAATTACTCTTTGTATTTCATTACCTTAGAGATATACGCTCCTCATTACATTTTTGATCTAATACTATCTCCAACATCTGATAATCATCATCACAATGGGAGATATTCTCATGTATGTCATTTAAATACACATAAACTAAATTGAAATTTATTTAATGAGATTATGTAATTTATTCCAAAAAACATTGTATGAATAACCATTAAATTATTCTATGGTATGACCTTACAAACTTGTTATTGGTTCTTATACAAGAAAATTTTTTATGGTGATATTAGTTATAACTTCTTCATATAAATATTTTTAACTACTTTTGGTAGTTTTTTTATATACATGAAAGTTTATTCATAAACTAGTTCTTCTCATATTATATATTCGTATTATTCCTTAATATAGAATAGGGAAACTAAATTTTATTCTTTCTTACATAAGATGGATGTATTCGTCCTATTATTTTTAATCTCTTTCGACTTTTTATTATTTTGATTCATGGAAGGGACATGTTACTATAATAAAATAAAAAACTTATTCTCTAAGTATTCGTTCCATTATGAATTTATAAATATAAACTCAAAACAATATAATCACAATTTTGTTTGCTTTTTGATAATGTTAATAGGGATGTAAACATGGATTATGATACCATGTTTTTGGATCACTTGGTACAACGAAAATATTTATTGGGTTATAATTATTGTACATGGCTTATACTTAATTAAAACCTTTTATTCTTATTTTCCACTACACATATATCAATAAATGGATGTCTTTTTATTTCTATACATAATATTGGTTTTTATTCTGGTGATATAAATAATTTATCAATCACCAAATGACAACTAGATTTGATAATGTGGTTCACATCCAAGAAGGATGATTACATCCTCATGGTGTGGTTTTTGTTATCTATCATGCACATAGTTCCTCTTTTATTATGATGATCATTCTTGGGAAAGGGTATATCCTAAGACCAATATTCTGGACTCAAACAATTCATAATAAAAGAATTGAATTTAAATAATTTAGGGTTCTAGATTCAACTAATGATATATATAAAAAATAACAGATTCAGTATAACTATTTTGAAGTCCATAAATAGTGAAAACATGTTTATCACATTGATATAATATATTTTACCTATTTCCTCAAGTTGAATCAATATTGAAGGATTCCCCACAAATATTAAAAACTTATTATATATGACTATAATAACATGGAATTGTCAATTCTTCTATACCAAATTGAATTATATTTATATTAATTAATGATGATATATCTATCTTTTGGTTTTTAATAAATACACATGATGGAAATATTAGTAGTAGGAATGGAAACTTTTGGCTTTGACATATTGGTTTTCCTCAAATGATAGATATGTCGAGTCAAATCTCTCTCTTTTGCATCTTTTAGAATAATTATGATAATACCAGTTCCCTATCAATACATTAAATTTTATCTTTCATTAAATATATATATATATATATATTCACATAACCAAATGAATATCATTTCCACAATATTCATTGCATTAATTTATTATATATTTTATTCAAAACTAATAAAAACCAATCATAATTAATACACTTTAATCCACTTGAATACTTATCCATTTCTTAATATCCACATGACATTGAGGTATATCACACATATTCTCTCTACATGATTCCATTATAATTCTCTCAATATTCCTATGAATAAGTATTCAAAAATTATGGTGTAAAGTTATTCCAGATCATCATTTTTATCAAACACTGTGGTGTGGAAATATTCTTCGCATTTCACATCCACAATGGACTATACCCGAACACATATGAGTGTTATCATTTATCCAAGGGAAACATATTACATGAATACACAAAATTCACTATGTGTTAATCATTATTAATCCATTTCACTAACACCATGAAGTTGAATTCCTCACATTTGCATGGCCACACCTCAAATATAAGTACAAACATCAGTTGATGTTTCTCAGTCATTATCATTCACCATTGTGTTCATCTTATTTTGAATAATGGATATTCGTAAAGATAATTATGATATTTCAACCTTTTAAAATAACTCAATAACATATAATTTAATATTTCTTCAATAATTTTATTTCAGGATGATATAGTTTTTCCTCTATAAATATCAACCTTCTATATATTTTCTTAACTGATAAATATTATTTATATAATAAATATATTACAGATCTCAATATAAATCTTTTATTTATCCCATTTATTAAATCATATTTCTATTGAGTAATTTATTATTTATAATACATATAAGGTATGTTTTAAAAATTCTTCATTTCTTAATCAATCACCCAAAAATGGTTGTGAATACTAAAAATATCATTACTTTTATTTTCCTTTGTAGATTTATATGTATATTGAAAATAGATTAAATAATATATTATATATATTATATATCCCATTATAACTCATCCATTTTCAATTCTCAACCTATTTTGGAAAATATTATGTATCATGTAAAATATGTTATGTTATTTTTAACAAACAAAGACATAACTGAATATTTAAAACTAAAAAATATATTTAAATCCATTTTACACTGTTATATTTCCAATAACCTTCAATTAATATTTTTTTATTTCATCTCCATATTACGAAACTAATGTAAGAAAAATAAAATTTATTTTTAATTTCATTAATAAAACATTAATTAATATAAGAATATATTTAAAATTATATAATATATATTTTTCCTTAGTTTTTCAATGATCATTAAATTTCCTCAAATCGATTATTCTACAAGAAAATATTATCCAAGTATTATTTTAAATTCATCAATTTTCATGATTTTTAAACACAAGGATGAAAAAAAACAACCTTACATCTATATCATAGTGATATAATATTCCACATTATGAAATTAAAAAGAAAAAATCCCACAATGTCATCAAATATTATTAGATGAGTACATTATATAAATATTTCCACAACATCATCAATCATATTTTACAAATATTTAATCTTCAAAATCTTTTGACATCTACTAAAATATTCCATAAAACTTTAATATCAGATAATGGTTTATAAATAATAATATTCATTTAGAAAATAATTTCTAAGATTCTAAAATCTACATAAAATATTTATAACATTAAAATTTAAAAATTTTATTTATTCATATCATTCTCTATTTGAGAAATGGAAGTATCTCAAATATATACCTTTTTTCATTTATCATATACGTAATGAAAATGCCTCAGGAACTTCTTCAGACACCGTATTAAAATTATATTCTCTAATATTTACATATTATTGAATGTAGAAATCATGTATTAGGATCATCACCACATATTTAAAAAAATTATTGGGAACATTAATCTATATTGTATGTTTTCCTTCCTCAACGTATATTCTATCCATGAAATTCTACGCCAAAAAATGACATAATTCATATACCATTAATATTAATTAAAAAGATACAATAAATAGTAAGTTTGTTAAAAAAATATTATTGTACCTCTATGAAGTGATTTCCATTGATGCACCATTGTGGTTGTGATCATATATTATATGAGGATTTTTGGAGTGTGTTTTCATGATTACATGGTTGATTGTTCTCAGTTATTTATTTATGTTGGTGATATGAATGTTTGATTGAATCATTATTAATGGATTGGAAAACTCTTGTAATGTGAACATCGACTGTTATCATCGAATAATATATTTCACCTCCATAGAGGGTGTATTTCATCCCTACATTGATGAGTGGTATATGTATGTTGGATGATTATGACATGATCATTAGTAGATACAGATGATTGAAATAATGATTTTTATCCTGTTTTTGACATATATGTAGATTTGTAAGATATTTATTTTCACTGATTGGTTATTATATTTTATTTAAACAATGTTATAGGGTGAACATTTGAAAAGGATATATAGAGTGTTATTGATTAAATATTAGTTATCATTCAAAATTTATTCTATATATCTAAGGTATATAATGTTTAATGTATGGGATTTGTTGAGTAAGGGATTTAATCACATAATAACATACCTTTGGGGTGATTTAGTGTTTTTCCCATGAAGTGATATGGTTAAATATTGTTGGTTGTGGATTAATAAATGATAAATCCATTATAAGTTATGAACAAATGTCATTTCCACTTATTAATAAAAAATTTATCAGTTGAGAAGAGGCATGTGATTCAACATGATCGAGTTGTGTTTAGGCTATCAACTATTATGATTTATTCCATATAATATTCAGTATATTAATTTTAATAGCTTGAATAATATATATATTAGTGTCTCATTATCTTAGTCAGGATGATAAAAATATAATAATATTAATATATAAGATTAATAAGGTCTTACAACTCTATTTTGATTCATTCATTGTAGTTTTCATTGATATTATCTTGTTATAGTCAGACTCACATGATGAATAATTTTTCCATCCAAATAAAATTTTTTGTTTTCTTTTGGACAATAATATATTTATACAGGTGGGAATAAGTAATTCTATTAACAATTAGTATGATCAAAATAACAAATATGCCATAAGTGTGTACAAATTGAGTTGAAATCTCTTAAGAAATCATATAATTGAAGTAATAATTATTACTTGAAACCATTTTGTGTAAAAAAAATTAATAAAGATTAAATTTATCAAATAAAATATGTAATAATAAATATTTATTATGAAAATAATATTATAATATCCAATAAAATAAATAAGTATAATATCCAAATGAAAACAAATGGCCTTATGAAACATGTACAACATTGAAAATGTCATGTCAAATACCCTTTAATGAAATAATTTTAATTACAACTTATATTACCATGAATTATGAATGATTTTTTATACTACATTTAAATGGGTAGTAAAATCATTATATAAGATAAATTGGTGCATAATATTGATATATACATAAATGGAAATAAATTTATATGGAATCCCTTACCTTAGGTCTAAATTATCAGATATGTTATTTATCATTCTGAGTAATTAAATTATTTAAATTATTTTATTTCATAAGAATATGATTCATTTTTATAAAAAAATTATTTTTAATTGTTTTCATTTTACTATAAATTACATAATCAATTATTTTCACATCAGAAGTTATAGAGATATTTGGTAAATATGTCCAAAATTACATCCGTAGATTTAATATTAGAAATGAAGAAATTATTTAATCTTCTATAGAATAATTATCATGAAATAATCATAATTTTTATACATAAATTATGTTTTTTAAAACAACCATGATATTTTGTTATTAAAAATGAATTATTTTACAATCATGGAGGCGGTAATTTGTATGCATTTATGAGTAATGGTTATATTTTTTAAAAATATATATTGTAGTTAAGTATTATTTTAAATTTAATGAATTATTATTATATAATAAATAAAATATTATTTATTTTAATATAATCATATTTATCATCCATTGGATTTAGTGATTATGATCAAATCACATCACTTTTTTGAGGTTGTAGACCACATGGAAAGCTGAATGAAATTATCATTTTTGAATGAATAGAATGGCTTGAAAAAAATGATATATTATCAATTAAAATGATAAAATATCCAGAACTACCATATATATTCTCTTAATAAATCATTAAAAAAATTCATAATATTTGGTGTTGTAAAATGAATACAATCGGTTTGTGAGGCAGTAGTTTTTCGTACACATGACCTACAATTTTGTTTCTCATTTTATTTAAGGGAATATTTATATAGGTTAGACTATTGACATAAAAATTATCATTAATGATATAGAATTATGTTATTATATCACTATTTTTTAATAATATTTGGAATAGTTGGAAGAATAATTTAGAATACTTGATTAAAATGTACACCTCTTCTTCATACAACCTCCTGAGGTTCACCCCAAAATCATCCCCAAGATAGATTTTTTGTAAATTAATGACTCTAAGTAATTGGTAGGTAATTATAAGAGGTATTTATTAAAGTATTATCTCATCCAAAAGTCTATTTAAGTGTGTGGAGGGGAGGAGAGAGGGTTTCCTTTTATAACTGGTGGGGGGACACACATGAAAAGTTCAGAAAATAATGCTAAATAATAATGTCATTATTAAAAAACAAATTATTCATAATTGTCATATATTATATGTATGGATAGTATAAGGTTTAAATATGACAATCCAATATGATTTAGACATGTTTATTTTTAAAGCATACCCTTACCTTTGGGTTTTACCCACCGGTAAAACTGTTTTATCCTAAAGCACACAAATTACTTTTTGCAATTTTTACTATTATTTTTGATCAAAATTTAATTTGGAATTATTACAAAAAACAAATTATACTTGTTCAATTTATGGAAAAATTAATACCAAATTCAATTAATACAATTGGTAGAATATAATATAATACTTAACTGGAAAAACGTGATGAAAAATAGTTATTTGTTATTTTTTTAAGAAATAAATGATCTTAAATTAAATCTATAACTGAAAATAATTTTTATATAAATTTAAATTCATATAAATAAATATATAACACAAAAATTTTAATTTGATAAATTCTAATTAGTTTTTATTTTAATTTATTAAAATTTATTATATTTCTCACATAAAAAAAGATTTATGAAAATATCATTTTAACATCAAATGAAACCTATATCACAATCCTAAAAAATTATTCTTTAAAATTATATTTATTGCATTATAATAAATAATATATTAAAAAATTAATATATGGTAAAATATAATATATAATATGACTTTTAAAATAAATTATTAAAGAAATGAAATGAAAGTATTTGAAAAAATAATATTTTTAACTATTCGCAGAAAATATAGATCCTTTTAGAAAAATATCAACCATCCACCATTAGGTAATTATTATATGTCTATCTAAAAAATTATATAATTTTTATATATAACATTTATAACAGTTTGAAAAACTATTTATAATATTTACTCAAAAAAATCAAGACAAACCAAATTTGATGAAAATGTACTTTTGATGATTAAAATGAACTTACTAAAAATAGAGTTAATATTTAATAAGAATTTATTAATTTAGTTCTATTGAGTAAGAAATTAATATAAATTTAATAAATTATAACGTCCAATTATTACCTGCCAATTCAATAGAAATGTTATAATAGTATTATTAAAATAATTTATTCAATAGATAGTTTAAGGATGGTGTCATATGTCATATATGCTATTGAACATAATGTTATTATTTTAAAATATTGAGGTTTTACATTATACACACAATAAATAAATTTAAACCTCTAAATTTTAACATTTACTAAGAAATAAAGGGTTTGGAATCTGAAATTTACTATTTTTCAAGCCCATGTCATAAAAATTTTAATATAAGTTCCTCCTAATAAGAGAGAAAGGGAAATATTAAGGTAATATAGAATCCAAAAATACTATTTCTCCAAATATGATAAAATTATTGGGAAGTGAAAATAAAGAAATATATTAGAAAACTAATTCCCAAGTACAAATAGAGAGTCATATAGAGCATGTTTAAGAGAAATTTACCATCCTCAAAGCCATAAATCTACAATGGGTGAAAAGACCATTGATTATTCAAAAATTAAGCTAAAAGCGTAACATTTTTATTTCAATATAATTTTCATATTTTATGTGTTAATATTGTTATCAATATATATAAAACCCAAAAAATATACTCCGAAGAAAAATTTTCATTTTATAATCATAATTTCATCCTTGGGATTTTCTTCGATCGATTTCAACCTTGTTTATTACTCAATGTCATATATATCCATGATGAATTTATATTCCTATAATAGTATAATAAACTTCTAATAGATCAAATATTCAGAAAATGAAAAAATATATATTCCACCAATACTTTCTAAAACCAAAATAGATTATTCAATGTAATAAAAATAATGTACATGACAAGTCAGACTTGGGGTAAAGGATTCTGTCTAAAATTCCTATAATTTGGGAATATTTAAATATTATTATCCATTTTTTTATATGATGATTATATTGTAAAATTTTATGTTATATCACAAATCCATATTTCTTCATGTTATTAAATATTTTAATTCAAATTATTTCTTCCAAGAGGTTTGACATGAATGTTTCCATGTGGTAGGTGTTTCATTACACCATTTGTTTTCATTTGGTTATAATTATTCTTCATTTTCTTGAATATTATAATATTATTTTCATAATTAATATTGATAATAAATTGTTTAATTTCAAATTTTATTATATTTATTTACATTTTCTATAGATAAAAATTAAATAGATTAATTCTTACTTCAACAGTAAGATATTTTTAAGAGATTTCATTTCTATTTCTACATTATTTAGATTTATTTTTCATTTTTCACCTATTTATTTTTATAAGGATTATATTCATTCATATTTTTATATTAAATCTTGAATCTCCTAATTATCATGGTATTTAATCTTTTTTTTTTTTGGAATTTGTTTCATCAATTGGTTTTAAAAACATTTTTACTAGGGAATGTTTTGTCATTCAATTTGTTGATTAATATTGTGTTCATCAAATTTTCCTTTAACCATTATCTTTCATGTGATAATTGGATATTCAATCTACCTTATATATACATATTCTATTTATCATGGAAATTATTATTACATAAATAATATACAATTTTTATATACAGTGAAAATATCTTGTTGTATCATGGATATTATTATGTAATTAATGATAATTAGTGTTATTTACTAAATAAAAATAATTGTTTATAAGAGATATTTTTCAAAACATAAATATATAATGACATATACAAGGAATTAATTTTGCATCTAATGATGGATGGGGCCTAAAATTATACAGTTTCGTGATGTATAAAAATTTCTCATGAGACAAACAAATAACCCGGAAGAAAATGGGTTTTCATTTATTCTGAACCATAGTTTAAATTGAATTGGTTTAATAAATTTATGGTGTAGAAATAACGTTGTATTAGATTTTGAAATAAATTATTGATTATTATTTTTGTTGATAATTCATTCATTAATATACAAGAAGTTACTTCATTGATATTTACCACGGATGCATTATTCACTTAAGTTATTGATTAAATTGAATGTGTATAAAATTGTTTACCATAACATATTGACCATAAATTACTGATACATGATACATTATGTTGTATATAACCCTTACTCAGCTTCTAGGATTAACCTAATTTCCATTCCATTGCCTAGGATATGAAGTAGGTATTATTAAATCTATTTTAGGGTATTGAATATTCACGTTAACAATATAATGTTTTATCAAATGTAATATATGAATAAATTATTTAACAATTTTAAAAAGGAAACTAGACCATTCAGTCCTTTAAGATATGATTCATTATATTTAGTTCCAATTTTATAATGTAACTACGGACTCTATGCTATTATGGTAGGTACTTTACACTGAGGGAAAACATGAAAAATAAATTGGTATTATTTTTTCTATTGGATATTAATTATAGGTCCATTATGAATATAAATAGAAATTTTAAAACATATGATCCATACCAAAACTTATCCATTAAAAAGCATATGATTTATTTTTAATCTTTTCGAGTGGGTATTGGTTATATTTTGATGTGTGATGTGATATTATTAACATATAAGGAAAGGAAGATGAGGTTGAGTATGAAAAACCATATGACATGTGATCTGGAGAAAGTTAAGGATCTATACACACTATGATATTGGAATCAATAGTTTTTGGGTGGTGTTTTGTGGTGAATAATAACCATAAGATCCTACAGGATATATTTTACCAACATGTCTTGATGATTTGTATGATGATTTAGGTCGAGTACCTATATTCATTTGATTTTCTGATTGAATTTTACTCCGTGAAAGTGAATATTGAGTCTTATAAACATGTAAGATAGAATATGGAGTAGGTGTTATGGTTGGTCAGTAATGAATGATTGAGGATGATCCTCTTCACCAATATGTGCTTTAACATTGTATAATATCAGATAAAGGTAACTCTTTTTTCATTATCTCCCATAGAATAACTCATATAGATAACGAACCAGATTCATTTATATTAACATATATATTATTATGAGAGGTAAAATGTAGGTATAGTAGTGAGGCTCCACCTTGACTAGTCCCTTTAGTCCAATGAGGTCTTTTATATTTGGGGTCATGTGGTGGTAGCTATGATTATGTTAAAGAAGATGATATGGGATTCACATACCTCGATATGGGTTGTTTACATAGGTATTAAAAAATTATATCAATAAATTTATTCTATAATTGGTTTTCTAGTTTTAATAAATGAATAAGAAGTCTCATTTCAGGATGGGTCATGTTTTAGAAAGTTAAGGATAAAAATCAATAAACTATAGGTCTTGTTTAGTTAATTCATATCTCCATGTGGAAGTGGGATGAAGTGAATATGGGATTCATAATGATTTTACTATGGCCTTCTCAGGGATAGGAATGAATATGAGTTATTGTAAAACAATTAATGATAAAACACATTTACTACTAATCTAAGGGAAATATTTCATTATTGAGATCTATATGATATATGTCAAGGAGATATATTAACTCTATAGAGTTCTGTAGAGCATTATTTGTGACCATGTTCCAATTTCTCATTATTCCTTTTGTGAGTTATGAATAGGTATATTTCTATGTAGATGAATATGAGAATTTTATACCATAATATGATTAGTGAGTTGTGTGGGTATACCATTCAGTTGTTAGAGAACATGTTTTGGGTGTTCTTCCATGATATAATTAGTTAATGGGATAGAAATAATGGTATGATATATTTTTAGTATATAAAAATTAATCATGAATAGATTCATATGGTTTTATTGGTGGCCTTATATAAATGGCCATGTTATTCACCTCTATACTGGATAGAGGTAGGGGTCAATTATTATCAGAAAATGTTTAGTATAATATATGTTTACACATATTTATTTATTTAGGAATTTTTTTGGACTTCTCATAGATTACATTGATCATATGATAATTGAAAATTTCATTCTATTGAGTTTTATGTGGGTGACTAGATGTTTATGAGACTATAACCTCATTTCGAAAACATGTATATTAAAAAAAGGAAACTAGGACCCAGGATCACGGGGTAGTTAAATATATTTAGTTGGATTTGTATCATGTTATATAATTATAATTTTTATTTTAGATATAGTGTTATTTATGGTTTCATTATTTTATATCAAATTTAGTGATACCATTCTAACCCTTCTCTCATGATCAACGTCAATGGTGTAAATATAATTTCTAACACAATGTCAAATGAATGAATTTTTATAATGATTTATCAATGATTAAAGGATTTACACATTAAGACAATATCTATGGTATACATGTAGTTGAAGATCGATATAATCTTGGAGGAGGAATTGGTTCTACTATTAGATATGTGGTCAACATGTCTTGGAATTTTCACCAATGTGTCTTAATAACAATTGGTAGTTTATATAACGGATGAACTACTGTATTTTTTGTAGGTTGTATTACAAAACATCAATATAAATTATGTATTTGATCTAATTATATCTGAACCACCTTAATTTTTATTGATAAATAATATTTGAGGTGTTTTGGGGGGATCAGTGGTCTATTATCAGATAATAAACTTTGTGCTGAGCCATTTTTTATATATAATAGATTTTACCAGGTACATAGTTAAATTGTGTAAACTGCTCAGTTGTCCATCATAATATGAATTATAATTATGGGGCCCCTACAACCCAAATGAACTAGTTTGGGATCCAGTTAGGGGGAAAAAGAACCCATTGATTAAAGAGAGGGTAGCTAGTACCCCTGACAGTATTTTAAAAAATTATTAATTGAAAAAAATAATTGTTATTAATTTCATAGGAATTTTTACTCTATAACTTTCACCCTACAATATCTAATCTCTAACCCACTATTAATAATAGTTCATTTATCTCAGGAGATAGATATCTTCTTTTTTATCTCAAATTATAGTTAATTCTCCCCATTGAGTCTTTTATAACAATGTTTTGGTTCCACTTTCAATATTTCTTATTTTTTTTAACTATTAAACCACGTATCATTGGTTATGCCTAATTTCATGATATTTGGATGGATTTTTTTACTAATAAAATCCAAACTAGTTTTTTATATTCAATAGAAAATTATCTACTAATACAGAGTTGGAATTATCCTTTTTATCATTATTATTTATATGAGTTTTATATATTTCATGAAATATAGGAAATTACAATTTTTTTGAAAAAAAATATATAATTTTACTCTATTTTATTATATTCATATGGAACATATCTAAATAATAAATTCCATGATTAGTTCATAATATGAAATATGGTAACACTAATGACAATATATATATCGATTTATTATATGATTTGGGAGAAAAAAATCATGTATTTGTACTTGATATGAGTTCCTATGATTGAAACTTGTCCCTTAAAACATTGGGCGGTGTCCTATAATACACTTTAGAATAAAATTTATTGGGAATATGATAGGACATGGGTGAGATTACATTGTTGTAATAAAATGATTTGTTAAGGGGCCTTAGATCTTACCCCATTATGTATTAAATAGTTTAAAAATCTATATATATTCATATAATGGATATCCTATATACTATAATGAATGATTGGTTGTATTTTATCCATATTTAGTACGTTAGTGGTGTCTCTTCCAATATTTTTGTTGCATTGATGGAATATTTTCCACCCATGATGATTTGGTGATCCATTATTTACCTTTTTCATATAATTTTCATAATGAATCATTTACCAGAATCTAGTAAGTGGATGGAGCCTCATCCACCCTATTATTTGATAGTAGTGGTGCATCATCCGCCTAGATGGTTTTCCGGGTTGTTTGTCATCTACTATGATATTGTCGATGTAACGTACCCACCCTAGATCCACTAAAATGGTTCCCCGATCAATTCAATCTCATGGAATCAAGTGAAACTCCCCAAATGGAAGACTATGTAGACTACCAGTAAGGGTCCAGTGAAGTTATGACGGGGAGAATGTACTCAGTATTAGAGAATCACAACCGAATTTTATTAGTTAAATCAATAAATTTATGAAACTACATAAATGAAAGGATACCGAATAATATTATTAATCTGATAAGATAGCCAATGCCAAACATAAAACCATGAATTCATGTGAATATGATAGTATAATATCTAAATTAGTAATCACATAGAAGGCGGTATGGTATAATACATGAACAAATAAAATTTGAAAAAATAATTGGAGGTTAACACTCATATTTTCCTAAGATCCAGATTATTCGAGTGTTCCCAATCATCGAGGTAAATATTTTTATAACAAGTATAACCCACAAATCTGAACATGAAATCTAGATTTCTTTTTGGGTACCCATGTGCAATAACCACCCAAACAGGGTGTGAGATATCACAGTAGGCCACCGACAATGATTTCTAGAACCATACATCCCATGATTATAAATTATAGTAGTGTGTAGTTATATACATTAATATTTAATCAATAAATAATTTAAAATAAGGTGTACTGAGGTTCCTTGATGACCATTCGTAAACAATACCTTCTTCTGTGAAATATAGTATGTATATGATGACTGATCGCCATATATATATATATATATAAGTATATAAATAGGAGTATAAGTTTGTTTTTCTACATAATCACTTTTTTGAAGTAATATATATATCCATACTAATATATTCTGCAATCCTGGCCCCAATGCATAAATCAAGTGTCTATATATAGTCACTATAGTCTCTTGAAAACTGATGGATTCCATGAATGAGTATCATTATTCATAAGGGTTTCACTGCCTAAGTATCACAATTCCCACTTGATGTTATGCCTTTGTATCACATGTATAATGGTTTCCTTTATAATATATCACAAGTATGAGGGACTCCATCCCTGAGTATCACAAGAATAATGGATTCCATTCCCATGTATTATATGAAAAATCACACCATTCTCACGTATAATATTTATAATGGACACCACTCTCATATATGATGAGTATAATCAATTATGGGATTGGGGGAATCCATTGCATAGTGTCTCAAGTATATAGGGTTGTTATGATCGAGTTTCATAAATTATGAAGGATTCCAAACAAAGAGGGTAAAAAATTCATATTACAAGGGATATTTGATCAATTAATAAATAGTTGGAAGATTACATAAAAATTTATATCTTAGGATATAAATATATCCATACCTAACTGATTCTACAAGATCATTCATTTTAGTATATTAAATTTACTGATAACTAATAAGATCATGTGAGAAAACAAACAGTACTACACGTCATTTCTTTAAATTAAAATAATCTATGTCCATAATCATAACATAAAATTATCGAATCATATATTTTGATTTATTTGTTTATATGAATAAGTAAATGTACATGGGAAGCTCCATGACACTCATCCTTCAAAAAATCACATTTATATGTTTCATTTTGTAAGAATACAACACCCCATATAAATAGTTTTATTATTAAATGGTCCCTGATGGATTTCATTCAAAAATTACATTAATAATTTAATAATATTTATCTTGGGGGATCAACCATATCTCTTATAATTGTTCATAGATGTTAATTTAATTTTAATCATAATAATCTTATGTATAACCAAATAGGGGCTTTAATATCCTTGAAAAAGAATATGTCATAGTTATAAAAGCATTATATTAAAGGTGGTTGGTTTGATTTGAGTTCCAAATAGACCAATGGTTTGACTTAAAAGAAAATTGGTTGTTAAATCCATGTTGTTAGCTTCAAAATTATTAAATTTACACTTAAGGAGAATTTAATAGAATTCTGATACGTGGAATATTGATCATGTTTATATATAATATATAAAATAATGGAAAAGACATAGAACACAATACTTGTACTAAGGGAGTTCCACGCATCTAATATCATCTTTTATATGAACCTAAATCGAGATAAATTAAATGATCTAAATAATTCCCTCAAAATATGCTGGATTATATCCGATGAAGATTACTCCACATATGGGGAGATAAAATGATAAAGGATGAAGGAGTTATAGACATTCTGACACTCTTGCAACAAATATGATGGTACTTGATTAAGACACGGAATGAAATATATTCATGTAACATTGGGAGATTGAGATGGGGTGTTGTGACCCGGGAACCGTCCTTTTTAATGATGGAAAATGTTAGGGTCTCATCCATTGTTAATATTGTTTAAAAAGATAGCCTGGATGATTCAAGATGTTAACGGGTTTTAGGATGTGAACCAAATTCATTATGTGAACATGATTCACAAACTAAATTCTTTAGGGGAATATCATAATGATTTCACACCATGAATCCAATATCCAAAACCTATGAAACACATACACATCATGAATGGGATTGACGATGTGAATTGCCATTATCTTATACTTCCAGCCACCCAGCTCACCTGTTCTTCCTCTAGTCTTCACTAATACCCCAAGGAAAGCCACTAAAATATAACCAACATTTTGAAACCTCGTTTATGGATTTTAAAACCCTCTTTAAAATATTTTTAATTCTGTTATCTAAAAATCCCCATCGCTTAATGGTAAATTTTAGACTCCCTTGGAAACATTAGATGATTCAAAGTCATGCATCTTATAGTATTTCAACCTTAGAACTTCTCATACCTAAGATGCCTTAATGATTAACTAAAAAGCCCAATCAACTTAGGTAGTAATGTTCTTCATGAATGGAAACTTTCTGTATCCAAATTCCTATCATACATCAAAACATAAATTTTAACATACAATATGTAAACCATTAAAACCTGATCCAATGATCACATTTATAAAAAAAATTTGAGAAGTATATTAGATGATATCATCTATCTTGGGATAAAATCACATCATAATCGCATTAATCAATTAGCTTACGGAACACCCCATAATATTTTTACCATGTAACATTTGACTCAAATCCTTGGTACCTCCACCATTAAATTTAATTAATTAATCATTCCATTTGTGCACTAGTGATGCTTCTTGCATGATCCTCAATTCCAAAAACAATTTAATTTCCAATTACCATACGTTATAATGTTTGAGTAATATTTTCCTTGAATTCCTAAGATGAATTTGAAATACACATGACTCTTCCACATAACATATGAAAAGTGGATCCACACTGATCACATTCAATGAAAAAATAGGGGAAAATTTTATTCCTTTACTGGCCGACAATATTGAAAGAACTCTACTTTAGTTAACAAAAAATAAAAAATAAAACACGATTCCATTCATCTAAGTTGACTGATAATTCATCTAGAATGTTCACTATATCTAGTAACTAGATTTTAGAAAAGTATCCATCCCAAAAAATAATTTCTATTGTCATTCCATATCAATAATGTGATGTTATACCTAATCTAGAAAACATCAATAATAGCATTGTAATTAAAATCAATCCATCTTGAAAGAAAGGCTAGTTAACCTTAGAGTCGTATACTAGTGTCCGTGGTGTTCATCTAGGGTAATACATAATCCCTCATTTATAAGTGAAATTATTGAAAATATCTTATACTACCATGTATCAAGAACTCTAACTGAGGATAATAATCGTATATCACTTGGTGATCGAGTAAAAGGTTAGGATGATGTCCATGATTATATATAAGTCCTTCTTACACTAGAATCCTAGAATCACTTAGTAACAATCTGCCTCCCTGATTGGCCATGCTTCTTAATTACAACACTGAAAGTGTCCTTTTATTAATCCAACAAATGGAATAAATTTATTATGTATCTGGATGGAAAACTTAAACTCTATTAGTGTACCTTTATTGATGTCCAGAAATGGGAATGATTGATGGCAATCCAAGAGTACACTTGGATTATTTCAATGATTGCCAATAAGACTTGAGAATCACTTGTCAAATCATAGAGAAAGTGCCAAGGGTGGTTTCTAATCAATTGTATTCATCTATAAATTTGGAAGATTATTCAAACCATCTCTTACCCATTCCTATTAATAAAATATTAGATGATTATACTCATACATAGTTATGAACTAATTCTGATACCTTTAGCACATGAGTAATATTTTCCTTAGTCAACAAAAAAACACCAAATTCCATTCATAATTAAGAGTATTTTCAATGGTTCCATACAATACCGGCCTTGTCATTATCATGCTGCATCAGAAGGACCAACATATTTGAAAACTCACCATTGCCATGGTAATTCGAAAGACATGATAACCACTTCAAATAGGTCCTACACTCTTGCATTACCTCCACATAGAAGGATATGCTAAATCTTTTTTGATGTTATTCACACCAATATAGGAGTGTCATAGTAGTCATTTACTAAGAACAAAAACTAATCAACTGAAAATTGTTCCATCAACCCCTGATCAGAGATTATAGACCCATATAACACATTTTTTACCAAGAACCAATTTGAAATGTATGGAAAATACACCTCTTGAGTGCATTGAAGATCATATTTACCTTCAGAAATACATGTAACACTCATCTCAAGCTATGGGAAAGCAATCCCTAACCCTTGGAATTAAATAACAACCAGCCTCAAGAGTGGTTCTTTGATAGTCTTTCTTTTTAATAAATCATTTTTCACATTAGTAAGAGTCATGTGTTTTTAATCATCAGGACACTATAACATGGATATGACTTCTGATCTAAGAATAATAGATCAAGGATTATAAGATTCCCTTCCAAATCATATGGTTCATTGCACTATTTTTGTAAAAATGATGGGTATCAGATATATCGATGTGTACTACCCAATGATTTAAAACCACTAAATCCAAACCATTTATCTACTCTTAATTTCTAGGACTAACAACATTACCCATCTGAAAATGAAAGATATATTTCATTATCGAGAAAGTGGATACCCATTTAAAAGGTATTAACCACCATCTTAAACTATGAATTACCAAATTCCTTCACCCTTAATAGGAGTCAATTAATCACATGAACACCCATTAAACCTGATTATAATTTAAGAAAATATGACTCATTCATGTTACTAATGGCAGATGAATGACACATAATATCTGAAAACTCAGAAGTATATTTATAAATTCATTATGTTCTTAGAGGCATACTACAACAAGGATATCGTCTTCTTTTTTAACATATGGGTTCAAATCCAAAAATCATAGTCACACAGAAAATATCACTTGGCTCTACATCCAATCAATTATGGTAACACGATAGAAGAATAATTCCATGATCAATGCCACATTTATGAAAATTATGTACCATAAATAAAAAAAGTACTCGGTACATTATATAGCTAACACTACAAGTAGTTATAAAAAAATTTTATTAACTATCCATTTAAGAATTAATTTTTTTAGCTGACATCCTAAAAAAATAGGAAATTTATCTCATATGTATCTTTTATTGATTTTATTTATCCATCATCCTAAAAAAATTATGATTAGAGAATGAAAATTTTCATCTTAATATACAAAGGAAAACAACATTTAGTTAGTTATTTTCATTTTAATTAACAAACACCTCTTATTAATATATATCAAAAGAAGATAATATGTCATTATTAATTAAAGTGGATTGGTTCAGTAATATTATACAATGGATTTATACATAACTCATTTAACTTGTTGTTGAGGCTTTAAATAACAATCCATATATAGTATGAATATACCCCAATAGGGTTTTGTAATAAGCCATAGAAAAATAAAATCGGCCTACGTGGGTCCTGTTAATTATTCAAAAATTCAATTACACCATTATTGTGGTTATCATATAAGCATAGATGACCATTACCATTCTAATTGGAAAAATCTATGTATATCACATAAGAAAAATTCACCAGTAGACCAACTTGGGTCCAATTGTACATTTAGAAATTTTGTCAAATCGATCATCTTGCCCAAGTGATAGAGTTACAATCCTTTCGATAGGAACACATTTCGATTGAAAATTTAAATTTCAGTATACACATATAGGAACCATATTTTATATTGTTGAATTAAAATTTCCATTTTAAAAATGGATAAAAACTTATGAATTTTAATTTTCATCCATACAATTACAACATGGATTTTTTTTTGATTTAGGAATATAGTAATTTAAAATGTAATTGTTCATTTAAATTGGTTATACTTCACAATTTATAAGGAACCATACACCTTATAAATTATTATTGGTCCCTTATTTACTCTAATTTAAATATGTTTCATCCCATACTATCGATTCTCTATGGATAAATAATGTCCCATTTAGTTAGTTAAATATATTCATCCATCGATCTATACAGGAAATTGTCTTTTTGAATGATGTTGACACATTATTTAAATAATAAAATGTCATAATCATAAAGCGGAATGATATAAAATTGATTAATAAAAAATTGTTATAATCAATGTAAGATTGTAAATTAGAAATTAAACATTGATTTAAGGAATATTGGAAATGTATGCTAAATAACAACCCAAACATGGTATACAGATAAACATCATACTAAACACACAACAAACATACAAAATATTAATAGGTAGTCAAACAATGAAACCGTGTTTGAAATAAATACCCATGAAATGTGAATTTATATGTTCTATAATGATATAGGTATTAAAAATTACATTCTATAATGTACCAAGGGTAAAATACCATAATCTCATAAATCATTAAGAAATGAAAATTACCCAAAATCACCCAAGTTGAAATCATAGTCAACTATAATTATGGATAGCATGAATAGAATTCCCATTAATGGGAATGTGGTGTTTTCCCCATGATTAGGTTGATGACTCCCAAACAATACAATTTACTAAGAACCAACACATTCCTAGACTCTTGTTTACTATAAAAAAATTATAAGACAAAGTAAAATAAACATGTTTGATTCCAATTTGTAAAATTCTACTCTAGGAGTAACCAAAATGGATCCCCATTATGATTAGTTTCATGGAATCAGGTGAGCCTCTTTGTATTCCAAATGTTTCAGACTAGCTGGCAGGGTCCAATTTTGGTATGAAAAGAAGACTATACTAGTATGATTAGAGTGTCATAATGGAATAATAATAATTATATTATTCTCAAATAGAAACCGTATAAAATTTTTTTGGGGAATAAACATTATAAATTGATAGAATAGCTAACGTAAAATATAGAACAAATCATCCATGTCTATAATATTTTATAATTTCTAATGCATAAGTATACAGTTTTCGATGGATTATTGTACATGAATAAAAGAAGTAAAAAATCCCAAGGAGAAAATATCATGATAATATTGAGCTGTAGCTTAGTCCTATTCTCCTTATCTCCCATGTACAAAATAAAATCCCAATCATAATCCATAAAGTCAGACCTGTAATCATGAGATATATCCTATCACCCAAGTGAAATGGTAGCCTAAAACATATGTGAGATATACTCAGCAGCCACCACTAATGGTGTCAAAATACTTCCAGTTTTTTGAATGTATGAAATATAATAGTTTGCATGTATATCATTAATGTTTTAAGAAATAAATTAATGTAATAAATTTTAGATAAGGTTCTTCAAATGACACCCAAATAACCCTAATGCTTCATCTAGAGTTAAAAATGTCTCTAAGGATGTTACATCCTATATATAAGTGTATATATATATTTTAATACATGTATGTATATATATACATTCAATATATGTATTAAAATATATATCCATATATATATATACATAGTCTGTTCTAGGACCTAAGGCATTACATTGGAATATATTCTTTATCACTAAATTCTCCTGTAATAATGTGGGATGTCATACCCAGGTTTCATAATACGTAAGGGAAACTGTATCCAAGCATCACATTGTATAAGGGATTATATACTGAAGTATCACATGTATACGGGATTACATGCATGTGTTTCATATGTTTTAGGGACACCATGAATAAGTATCAAAAGTTTATGGGATTTCATGCCAGTGTATACCAAGTAAAAGGGATTCTATGCCCGAGTATAAAAAGTATAGCGATGATATGACTGATTATAATCAGAATAAGGGACTTCATCCTGATGTATTCCATATCAATGTATCACAAGTACATATTAGATGACATGAATGAGTATCATAATGTATGATGGATTCTATGAGATAGTTTCATAAAGTCATATAGGAATGGTATATCTTAAGTAGATACCACAATATATGAAAATGTACATTTTAGTCCATGACTGTATCCATGCCAATTCAGCTATCCATGATTATTATTTTCAATCTATTAAATTTACAAATAACTATGAGGGACATTGAGAAAACATACAGTACCACACATCATTTAATTAAAATAAAACTAGTCGTTTCCAAAATCATACCATAACTACATTCAATAATATAATTTTAGATGATTTCTTATAAAAAAAATACTTATTGTTTCAGAGGGTTCATTCCATTAATCATTAGAAAATTCATAAATAAATTCACCTCTTATCTAAAAAGAAATATCACCTCATAAGATTTTTTATTATAAAACTTTCCAACATGGTTATCATTCAAAAATAGTTTAAAAATATTAAATTACCCCTTTCTGAAGGGAGAAATAATTACAACTCAAATGGGGATCATATTTGTAAGGAATTATAATCATAATCATTTCCAGCATCACCCAAAAAGGTGGTTTTACTCACCTAGATGAGGAATTGTTCATATTCATAAATGCAACACAACCAAGTTGGTGGTTTGAGATTAGGTGTACAAACTAATGTGATTCAATTTAAATGTAAATTGGTAGTTAAATAAATGGGGTTATCTTCAAATTTATTATTTTGAAATTTTATGGGTGATGCATTTGAATTCCATCACACATCATAATGACATGGATTATTAAATGATGGAAATTAAGGGAAGAAAAAATCATCACTTACATTATACAATAATATTTCCAACCCTCAATTATCATCATTTAACATGGACCTAAATCAGAGAAATTGGATTATATAAAAAACTCTCTATGATTAGGGTGAATTAGCACATATGATGATATAGTTTGATACATGAAGATAATCAAATATCTAGAAAGGTTGATCCATATAATTTCTGATATGAATCCAATCCATCTAAAAAATCATCATTCAGAAATTATATATAAAAGATTCAAGTAACACATGGAGGGGAGGAGGAGGCACTACAACCTAGTCACACACCTATTTCCTAATGAAAAAATAATTTCCATTCCCCCGAGAACATTTTTTTTAATTCCAATGTTCATGATTCATGACTTGAATCAGTTTCATGTCCTAAACCAAATTAATGACATGAACAAAACAATCATTAATTTCATAGGGTAAGAACCCTAGGATTTCACGTCCTAAATAAACTAGGTTCACCCCAAGAAACCCTTTCACTTCATTAATGAGATCCACAACATGACTGGCTTACAACAACTATTTCAAGTTTCCTAAAATGCCTATTCATCTTATGATTTTTTGAAAAACCCCCATGATTTAAAATGAAATAGAAACCATATATAAAAACATAATTTTTGGATACTGAAACCCTAGGGTTCGAAATCTAATTTCTATATTCCCAAACAACCCATACCCCATTGGTAATTTTAACATTACCAAGGAAATATCATTTGATGTGAAACCTGGGATCTAACAATTGATAGTGGTACATCATTTACCTATGTATTCATTTTGTTTTTATATAATCCTTCAATAAAATTAGTTCTGGTGCATCAATTTCCACATATAGATTAGTACTGGTGATATTTCATCAACCCATAAATAATAAGCTAATGTTCCATTTCAACCTAGATTCTTTTATCTGTGTTATATCATCTATCTAGATAATGATGATAATGGTACATCATCCACCCAAATAAGGGGTTCTAGTAGTTAACCATCTACACATTTTTGTTTTTCAGTGGTTGAATAATATCCAACTAAGAAATTTTTATATAGTTAGGTGTCATTCACCATTTTATTTTTCATAGTGATGGATTGTTCACATTCATATATTATGAAGTGAATGAATTATTCCACCAGTTTATTTGATTTTTATATATCATTAAATATGATTATGATATAGGGGTGATACATTATTCACTCTAAAGGTGTTTCTAGATTATCTATATAGCATACCATTCCTAAATTGGTAGTAGTAGATATAGGCAAAGATTGGTAGGTTATTGATAATCCCTTGAATTTAATGGCTAGTTATTTATTTATTTATTTGCAATCTAAATTTAGAATAAATGAAAATTTACTAGAAATTTTATTGACACCAATGGTGGTGGCATGCTAATTCATACTCACAACATTATTGGGAACCATGATACTTGAGAATACAACAGTTGTGTGACCCATTTAATGTAATGGGAGCTACTGCTATGGATGGTTGAGTAGGTAGATAATGGAAAGGGCTAGGATATGATATTAGGCCCTAACTTGAGACCAGTATTGTGGAGATGTCCCTTACATTAGAATACTTGTATACCATATTTTATATAATATTTCTACAGGAGATCATCATTATGATATGTTACTTATATAAAATATAAAATAACATATTTTGAAATATCATGATGCCATTATTTACTTTCAGCTTGCAATTAGCTATGATTTTTGTCATATACATTTATTATAATATTATAGAAACCTATTAATGTTTTCATCCACTATATTTTTTATTTAAATATACGTGATTATATATCCCCCAGCTAATGTCAACCCTCACTGCTTGTCAGCAACTATTTCCATATAGAGAGGCACTCTTAATTAGTGGGTTAATCAATTCAGTCACGGTGGAGGTGAAATAGATTAGGGAAGGTACATGATGATATGAAACTGAATACTCTATCAATATCTAGTAATATTGATCCTCTTAGGTGATCACCTCATTTTTCTAGTTTTCAAATAAAGTTTCCATTATATTACCTATTCATAGAGAGTATGATGTATATAGATAATTATTGTGATGGGACATAAACAAGATCCTATACAATCTATTTATGGATCACTATGAATAATATACTATAAAATTTTATATTTATTAGATACAATAAAACAATTTAAAAAAATATATTTTATCCAAATATTTAGAAAAAATTGCATCATTGAAAATTACATAGGATACGTAAACCTACTACAACCATGGGGCTGCATTTTCATCAATATGAAGTATATAATTACAAGATTCTACATTGTCACATGACCCAATCCATAACAAAAATGATCATTATCTTCATCAAAAATCCTTTCTTTAAACACCCAAATATTAGATAACTAGTAAACATATAATTTAGACACAAAAAATATATAAGAACCTCATTGTCCAAGGTTGATAAATGATTCATTAACTAAATGAAAACATATATGAACAATATATAATATCCCCACAATCCTAAAAAATAAACATATCTACAATATTATAGGGTGGATCCCAAGAAATAACAACCTAATTAATCATTAGGTCAATTTTGGTAATATTACCTAAGATGTTGTGTCTAATAAAGTTAAATTTTCAATTTCATATTTTTCTTCTAAAAATAATCCAAAATATCCAGTATTGTTTTAGCTCCGATTAAAAAATCCATGTTTACATAATTTTAATCCACATCCCATGAATCCAAAAGGATATGATCAAGGAAAACTACTGAAAAACTATTCAAATTATGTCATAATATTTTGTTTATCATGCTAAAAAACTATAATAAATTTCATAAAATTCAATAACATAAAAATAAACTCAAAAATGTAATAAATGCACTAAAATTAGATATTTTCTGTATACTCCTCTTTAATTGTAAATTGATCATATCATTATCAAATAAAATATACATCATTGATATTTGATAATAATTTTTCACTATATGGTAACATGCTATTTAAAAGTAAAAAATCCCATTTAAAGATCATCTTTTGGAGCCCATGTCTTATTATTTAATGATTAATTCTTTTTAAAGCCACTCTAGGTCTAGTGATTAATATAATTGGGACCTATATAGAATACCTCTAAAAGGCCATTGGTTGTGACTATAATTGAGGTCATAAAGCACATGATAATTATTGAATTTCTCCAATAATCCTATGAAAAATAAAAAAATCCACCAATCAACACCAATTAAGAATATTTAAAAACTCTTATATTTATAATAATTCTGCTATTTTATTAATAGAAACATAAAACAATTTCCCATAAATTTATACCAAAAAGAAACTCTTATGAAAGAAACAAAGTCAATATAATAACTATATATCATGTGCTAATTTTTTCCATTAAAATCACTAGATTTGTCTTTCGTCCTTCAAAATATAATATATAGATGATTGTATTGAGTATACATGTGTTCTTAGTTTGTTATTCCCAAGAAAATATCAAGAATATTTTTTATGAAGTACATTAATTCTTATATTAATTAATTCTGAAACAGAACTGCTAACTTTACCAAACAAAAATACAGTAAAATCTCACAAAGGATCACTCAGTTAACCTTATAATAACTTCCCCACTAATTTAGAATTCTATATGTCAAAATTTTATACATTATGGTGCTCTAATACAATCATTATTATAGTATCCCCATATTGTCTGACAACATCATAACTATTACTATATACTTTAATATATAGCTACACCTAAAAAACTGTAGATATAAACATTATACCACTGAATAACCATATCAATACCATATATCCAAATCAAAACCCCACAGTCACATCATTTTTACATTACTGTCACATCACTGGTAGAAATTTAGAATAAAATATATGAGATGAGGAGAAATCATATATCAATATCAACAACATCCTGGATATTGGAGATCAAATCATACATTGATCCTCATTTGAGTATCAGTTGTGGTACTCTAATCAGGTGCTAGTGCATAGAAAATAAATATTATAAAATTGATATTATATATATACAATATCCCATTATAATGGTATACTTAATTTCACAACACCTATAGAACTAGTACCCAATGCCACATCACCACCCTTATATAAGATTAATTGCATAAAAATTGAGACTAACATCAATACAACCTGATACTTCTAAACTCCCCACAAAAACATCTTATATTCTTATATTTCCATAATTGATTACCAATTTTACTTTTACTAACGTAATTAAATTCTTTAAATATATAATTTCATCAGCCACCAGTATTTTATCTTCTTGGATAAATTAATAAACTTTAAATCCACCTCATCATTTAATAAAAATTGGATCTTCATTTTATAGCAACTTCAATTCCCATTAGAATAATATATAATTTATATTAAATTACAAATGTTTTAGTATTTTTTTAACCTATGACACAAAAAAACTAATAATAAAACTTAACAAGGATACACAAATACATCTCCTTAGTTACACGCAATAAGAATAAACATTATAATCCCCTACCCATAAATTAATCCAACTATATTGAGAAAACTACCACTATCATAAAAAATTAGTTACGCAACCATAGGTGAAGCTAATAACCCAAATTTACCAATATAGTATAATAGAAATTCATTCATCATTATTCATTCATCATTATAAATTTATCAATTTCATACGTATTGTAATTGAATAAATCATTAATACTAGATTTACACTTCTTTATTCCCTTAACGTCATTAAATATTTTATCCTATTTAATCATATATGGTCATATAAAACAAGAACCTGAAAATTGTAGAAGTATTATTATCACTATTTTTTAAAATAATTCATAATAATAATAATGAAAACATATGAAAAATTAAAGAATATATTGCCATATATTTACATTTACATGTTATTTTCAATATGAAAATATTAAAATCTTAACAAATATAACTAAATGGTGAATAATCCACCTCATCATTTTAATAATATAGTTAGAATCCAAATTTATTATGTCAAATAAATTTTGAACAACAAAACTCTAAGAAGATAGAAAGAATGAAAAATAAAATTCAATTGATCTTATAAAAATACATTAACAACCTAAAACAAATCGTCCACTATTAAAACCCTTGAAAAGCCCCATTTGGATGAAGATTAAATATTATTTATATCTCAATAACATGAATTAATAAATAAATTAAATATATTAAAATGGTAATAATGGAAACATGAATCACAATTTTTTATCAACATGAAAATAAGGGCTTAATGTATATTTAATGAGAATAAATATCCTCAAAGATGATACTATATAAAATATTAGGGTGATTAAAATATGAATGAATAAATATAAAGGATTGTGATGACATAAATTTATAAAAAAAAAATTAGGGGTTAAACCACTATGTGTAGGAGAAGCACAACATTGTTTTGTAGATCAATGATCAAATCAAAAATTTGTGGGTTAAAAATGATCTCATTAATTTGTTTTCATGTTTATTACTTATAAAAATGTAGGTGACCTAAACGAAAAAGAATTAATATAAAGCCATAGTTATTTCCCCCACAAATTTCAATGGATAAATGATATAACCCTAATTTAATTTCAAGAAACCACACCATCGTTCACCATTATGACCCAATAATTAGGGTTTCTAAAATCCCTTGGATGGTACAGATATCTCTAAGACCCATACTATACTAGGCATATAAAATAGGAATCACTACATTTTGGTTTAACATTATTATCTAATCCTCCAAAAAAATATCTAGAATCAATTCAAATTACACATTCCTAGAAAAATGGAAAAGGCACCATAAACATAGCCAAATTTGGACTAAAACGGAACAAGTCAAGGTGTAATGAAAACCAACACATGAATTGGTTTCCTCCAATGTCCTAAAATTCTTCTCATTTATCCTAAAACACATATAGAATCTCTTCCGACACCTTTAATACTTCATATCCATAAGGCAGAGGACATGAAAAATTCTGACATCCATACTATATAACTACCAATCATTTTAAATCCATAATAGTGATAATAATAATCATTTTTAAAATAATGAATATTTGTATCCAAAACATCATATGATATAATTATAGAAGAATATTCACATACTAATAGAAGAATAACACAATATAAATGGAAGATTCAAACATAATCATATCGACCTAAATCTAACCTCTACATATCTATAAGAATACAAATTAAAAAAACTATATATAGAACTTTTATATTCCAAAATCTATCTCACATATATTCTTCTAATCCACCATGTCTTCAGAGGACTCAAACTAAAGGATTGGATAATCCTCACAGCAACGCTTCTAAAATTTTTAAATCTTCATATTCAATGCCCAAAATGTTAGATACTCTATAAAATAAAACATTTCATGATATGTGATATGAATTTGTTTATAAATATATCTAAAGAGATCTTAAAATCATAAATTCCATGATTCCAAACTATATATTGTTAGAGATTTAAATAATACATAAACTCAATGAAATGATTCATAAGAATAAGATCATGTCATATGCGTAATAACATGTCTTAGGTATATTCGAAATATATGAATCATATAAAATAATGTTATTCACCAATTTTAACTTCAAAGATTATTATAGTATAGAAAACAAATAACAGATTGGTCTTACCCTCCATTTCATTATTTCCCAATTAAAGGTATAATATTGAGACAATCATATTAAAAAAAATCTTATATTTAACAATGTTCACTCCCTATTCGAGTCTATATTATCTCATGAGATATAGATTATTACATAATAAATTACAATTATTTATGATACCCACCCATAAAATAAGGAATCCATACATATATCTTCAACATGATCCCTAAAGCATTCATCAATTCATTATAGCATAACCCGTGGAAATGAAACTGGATCCGTAAAAATTTCAAATTTATATAATCATAAGATGTAAATGAAAATATCATGGATAATATCATTATATCATAAACATTTTTAGACATAATAATAATCAAATGGTGTCAATATAAATGATAACCTGAATTGAAAATGAATTTCGATGTTTCATTAAAAATATTGGAAATATAAATTCCCTAGGGAATATGTAAATCTAAACAATTCCATAATAAAGAGAAAAAAAATTCTTGGAAAAAAACATGGAAATATGTAAATTATTTTTTATTTCATATAATGTTCATGATGGTGGAATGTCAGTTCAGTTGGTAAAGATAAAAACAAAGCTTCATTTATTATTGTAAAATACTAAAAAATTTCCTCATTTATTAAATGAAAAGAATAACAAATTTATTATTTTTAAAATAAATACCGATATGGTTCCAATTTAAATTAGATTTAAATTTTATTATATAAATTAAAACTATATTAATGATTTTTAGGAACAAATACATCGACAAAAATTTTCATTGATCGAAGAAAAAATAATTAAGTATTTCATTAAAACATATTTTTAATATTTGAAGTAAAAAATTGATTAAATGGGTACTAATAACAAAAAATAACATAAATATAAATAGTATAAAAAAATTATGGGTTCTAAAAGATACAAATCATATAATTTTTTTCATTTTATATTTAATATACAATCCTAAAAAATGTGATTATAAAAGAAACATAAACCATCGTTCTTCCCTTTAGTCATATTCATTTTTTAGATCTTTAATTATAAATTTATATTTATTCAACAAATATTCATGAACCATATTCATTTTTTAAAAAATATATGATATTCTATTACAATTTCATATCATCCATTTAATGTACTTTTAAATTAAAATCATCATTTGGGTTAAAACTACCCAATTTTGTAAACACGTGTTGGTTCAATTATTCTAGTCCTTTAACCATGATCATGGTTTCATAATTTAAAAACTATTAATAATTTCATAGGTTCACATGTAATATTTACATAACTTTGAAAATAATTTGTTGAGAATAATAAATTTCATTACATTGTGATCACAATAGTTCATGCATATGCACGAATAATGTTTTGATTTCCCAAATAATTGAATGAATGAAATGTAAATAATAATTACAATTTTTAGAATACTAATAATACCAAAAATATAGTATATATTAATTAAAGCCACTTATATTACCAACTATGTTTAAAGGATATTAAATATTATTGAAATCACTTTTTAAAGGTGGTATTCCACACATTCCCACTAATGACCTTGTCATTTATCATAGAATGGAAAGATGGTAGAAAATTGATATACAAATAATATAGTTTTTATATATTAATAATAATAATAATGTTTTCTTGTTAATTTGGTAATATAATATTTATAATATGTTATGGTAAAAAGAATATTGAGAAATAGTACTAATGAAAAACATTTCTTTTTAAAAAACAACTTTTTTCACCTTAAATAATCATGATTTGGAGTTATATGATGAATAGAAGAACATGGTTATGTAGGGAGTAGTTTATAAGGTGTTTTAGAATAATTTTATAAAGTTATATAGATCAAACATTATTTTGGATTTTCAGGTATAGGACACCATTATAAGTGTAGTGAATGGAATGCAAGTAAATACATTAAACATTGAAATATAGAAAAGTCATATTAATGTGAAATTGGAACCAAGCGGAAAAGGTTTAGAGATAAAATAATATATGTCTTAAATATCATAAACTATTCAAATTTAGATATGCTTATATAATATTTTAGATCTAATCTTTTATTTCATCTCACTTTTTAACCATTTTCACCATTATCACAGGTAAAAAAATAAATATGGTAACTATTTATTAAGAATAAAATTGGAAGTATGATAAATTACAAATTTGGAAGTGATTATACTGAATACGAAGGTAATTTTATTGAATTGAATTTCGAAAAGAGGAATAATTAAATATTAAAATATACATTAAAAATACAATGAAAACTATTATTAGAGGAATCGATTCTTAAGAATAAAATAGAATTTATTATCATCATTATTCTATTTAAAAGATATTAAATGATAGATAAAAATATAAAATATTTTATATAAAAATTTCCAGGAAAACATTTAATAAATGTGATTAATTAAATTTATAAAAAAAATATTACATTCATAAAATTATTTGTTTATAAAACCAAATGTTTTTATATTAAAATGATTTTATTTTAATTAGTAAACAATTAAAATCCAAAAAAAAAAATTAAACATGTGGAAAAATTAATTTTCATAATTTTAATACTCTGGATTTATTTTTTAATTAATAAATATATGAGAAAACAATACTTAAAAAATATTTCAAAATAGTAATTTAGGATCAATACTATTTCAATAGTGAAATAAAAATAATTCACAACAATTATATTTCATTTAAATAACTTATAATTTGAATAATTTTATAATGTATGATAATTAATTATATATTTTCATGGTTTCTTTCTTTACAAGATATCCATCACAATGAATTTATTAAAGATAAAATATATTCTAAAATCCTTGGTGTTACTCTGTACCCCTTAAAATATTTTTACCCTAAATATTATTTCATTATGAAATAAATAAATGATTGTATATCTACATTATCACATCCTTAGGTTGTCATATATATTTATGAAATTTATAATACCTCCAAATATCATTAACAAGGTGTGTTGAACAATTTCATAGAAAATTCTCTTTACAATTTAGTTTTTCTACCAGTTTTTCTAAATATGAAAAATAAAGCTCCAATGATATAAACTCTATGTTTTAACATGGGAGTGATATGGTATGTATTTTATAAAATGATCTAAATAGAATATATCATGACCATATTATAGTATTTAATGACGACCCAAGTGATAAATGACGATATTTTTTAGTCCAATAATATAATTTTGAGAGATTTATTTGCGGTTGATCATCTATTTGTTTCCACATATTATAACCTTTATCCATTGAAATTTCTAAAGAAAATCATTATAACCAAATTTAATCTCTATATATCATATATGATTGTTAGTATTACTTTTATATAGGATCTCAACTACCTAAATGTTTTGTTTAATTACTCTATCCTTCTCTGTGATTTTTTTGTTATCTTTGGTTCCAATAGATTTTTCCCCAATATCATCCCAATATATTGTATTTATACACTTATTTACATATAGGAATTCATAATGATACATTTTAAAGCTAGAGTGAATTTTATTATTGTAAAAAAAATTATTAGTGAATGGTGTTGATCCCAAAATACATTGAACTCCAATGATGTTTCTCTGGGCATATCTAATTGTGTTCAAATAGACCACAAAAAATTATTATCTATCTATGGATAATATTTAGTTGTAAAGATAAATAAAATATTCAATTATTATTGAAAAATTCCCCAAAACATTGAGTTAATCCATGGATCTCGATAAGATATGAATATTATTCAAACTCAATGAGGTCATACTTTTCCATTAACATATAACCTGGTGAGACAATCAATTGAGAAACATTCTATGAAAACAATGAAATATAATATTCTCATACGGTGGTTTAATTCTTCCCAAATAGTAATATTCTATCTTGGTGTCTTAGGGAGTCCCACAATGAAATCTAAATCGATGTTTTCTTATTTCTACATAGGTATGATCAATGGTTGAAACATCCAGTTAGAATTATTTTTATAAGACAAAACTGAGTAACATACCCTGAATCGATATACATATTTCTAAATATCACAAATTTTTTCCTAGAATAAATTATTGTTGATGTCCATATAAATATCTATACTTTCATAATGAATACATAGTTGTTAACTATGTGATTTGAAAAATTGAGCATAATTTAATTCTTGTATGGATGGGACACATATTTTATTCTCATGCATTATCAATCCATCATCATCATGAATGAATTTAAGAATATTTCTTAAATTATTTTTTAGCTCCCCATCTTCCTATTATGACTCATTAATCATCAAATAAATATTATGTTGTACATTATTTGTGGAATGATATGATCTTTCTCATTTAAATATTAATTCATGGTTTATCCACTTCAAATCCTTTTGTATTGGATCTCTTTCATTCATCATTATAGGCCAGAATTTTTTGTCCATCCAACTCAAATCATCAATCACCTTGCTCACCTTCCCAGGGTGGTAATATATTATGAAATCATAATCATTATTCAGTTTAAACTATATCCTTTATCTCATATTAAATAATTTCTATGTGAATATATAATTTAATATTTTATGATACATATATATGTCACACATTTCAGTATTATGATAATTCCTATATACCATAAAAAAATAATTTATCATTTTAAATCATTTGTCGGATAATTTTTCTCTCAAACCTTCAATTGGAGTGATTAAAAGTTATTAATATGTCCTTCAAAACGGGAAAATAGAAGAGTATCTTATATTATTTATTAATATAGATCACAACCCCTTCTCTAAATTATGTTTTTGTGATAACATGTTCTCTAGACAAATCATATGTAATTATTTGAAATGTATTATTCTCCTCAGAGTTTATCAAAAAAATCATCAATGTAGCATATATCATAAATTTTTGGTTTTATTAAGTTATATCTTCATATTATACATAAACGAATCTCAAATAATAACTAAACCTGAATCTAATACGAATTAAGTTGTCCTAAAAATTAAATAAATAAAAAAATTATCATTTTAGATGAATATTCCATTCATTTTAGAACAGTATATAATGTAGAACTATAAATGATTAGTTTCTTTGATGAGTAGATTCATAATCAACACATTTCAGTTAATATATTCGTTATATTCTAAGTATTACTTCTCAAATATTACCCTTCATATACATTTATTACTTAATAAAATTCTTCATAAACTTTGTAAAATGGAAACATAATAAATGGTGAGTTTATATGCTTTGTATGAATAATGATGGGAGATATAAATTGAAAATTATGTTTATTTATATTCTTATAATTTTTTAGGGGATCAGGATAATAACAAATAATTTTTATACCAAATATGTCAAAGACCATAAATCAAGATTCATGGAATAAATATTTATATTTTTATGCTCATGGATCATAATTGTGAGGAATCGTCATTAATCAAACCAAATCAAAGAAATCATATTCTGAGCACTAGAAAATGTCATAAAAATATAGGAAAAACATATGAATATAAAATCATTTCAATAAAATATATTAACATTCATTATGAGATTTTTGGACATGTACTTACAGTGTGTTGGTTTCACTCTATATTTCATAATCTCGTTATTCAAGGTTCACTCCAATAATTATGATAGTGGGAAGAGTCCTATACTAAAACAATATTAAATCCCTATTATAGTCTTTATTATCTCCTAATATTCCAATAATTTTCCAATGCATTATAATATTTTGATAAACCCAACAAAAACCTAATGAAAATCCTAAATATGTGTGTTATAATATCATAATAACATTCATATATTCAATGTATAAAAAACCATGAAAATATAACACATTTCATAAAATTTTAAATATAAAAAATTAATAATATAAAGGGAGAATTAACATGGATGAAATCGTTATATAATATCATTGATTATGTTTAATATAAAACCATGTATTTTAACATTTATGAAGAATACATTTTAAATAACATTTATGTAATTATTTGAAAACATGTGAAAATATTATTTTCCTTTAGTATATTTAAAACTATAAATTTAAAAAATACTATGAAAAATATTTTCTTTAAAAATAAACATGGAAATATTTAAAGTTTGATATAATTAAAATAATATTCATTATGATAATAAAATTTATTCATGCGGTGAGGATTAAAACAATTGTTTTATTCCAATTTTTGCTAAAAAGTCTAAAATACCCAATTTAGAGAAAAATTAAGATTCCTGAAAACATAAAGTAAATTAAAATATTATTGTAAATGATGTTAAATAATTATTTTACTATATTAAATAAAATTCTTAAAAACATTTTCAATAACATGACCATAGAAGAAAAAATTTTCCAATCAAAGAGGAAGTAATGTCTCCATTTCATAAAACATTTTCTATATAAATTTCTGTACAAAATAGATTAAAAGAGTAATAATAAATGAAATACTAAAACTAAATATTTGATATTATATTATATGTTTTTCTATGTCATAAGGTTCATATAATTTCACTTGATGTATATTTAATGTGGACAATCCTGAAAAAAATGAATTATCACACAAACATTTACATTACGCACTACCATTCTTCTTATATATTCTTATGATCCTATATGATAATTTCTTTATTATAAATATATAATATAAAAATATTCATAATTTTATTACAATATTAAATTCCATTATAACATTTATTTACCCATTTATTAACTTTTTTAATGAAAAACAACATTATGGTGAAAACGTGTCTATTTTCCATGAATGTTTTCGTAAGATGGTTCTATTCATTGCACATTGTTCATGGTATAATAATCCAAATAATATTAATCATGTTATACATATCTTATTTATCCATTATATACTCTTTTATAACTATTTATATACATTAGTGACTAAAATTGAATAACATATCTTCATGTAGATAATATATTTTACATATGCACCGGTAATATTTTCATTTTATAATGAATGGAAAAGAAAAGTATAAATAATAAATTATCATTATAGAATCAAAATAATATCTAAAATATGATATATTTATTCCTTGAATCCATCCATATAACCATCCAATATTAAATTCATTAAAAATGAATCACATGTCTCTATGGAGATGGAAGTCTACATGTACACAAGAGTGATGTTTTCATTTCTCATATGACATAATGGAGGTATAAAATGGTGGTAATATTTACATAAAATATAAAATTATAGTAATTAAATATATATATATAAATGTATTTCAATATGAATATATATAATTCATATGATTTTATGTAAAAAAACTCGAAATAAATCTATAAATACAATTACTTCTTCTTTGAGAGACCCCCTTGTGATTAAACTGAAATCCATCATGGTTTTGTCTTAGAGAATGAAAATGATAGTTAATATATTGGTAGGGATTATTATAAGGTGTTTGGATTTTGATTTCTGGATCTATATTTCACAAATTTCATGAAGTGTTTAGGGGTATAGGACATCTATTTCATAGTGAGGTTGGTGAAAAACTATTAAATACATAAAACATTGAAATATATTAAATTCATATTCAATTTAAAGTAGTACCAAGTGGAAAAATATTCAAATATATGATAATATAAGTTAAAAATATCTAAAAAAATTCAAATTTAGTCAATTTGAAGTTATTTGTAAACATTATATTCTAGTTTAACCCCATAATTAATGATTTTTAACCTTAACTAAGGTAACATATTATTATAATAATTAATATTTATTATGAAATAGTGCAATTTGAATCATTATAAAATTGGAAACTATTATTACTAGTATATAAATACTATCAGGATGTTTTATTTACTTTTATTTCAGTAATTAATTTTATAATATGCTTCAAAAATAAAATAAAAACAATTTTTATAAAATTCATTTTAAGGATAAAAATGAATTTATTCTCCTTAATATCCATGTAAAAACCATAAAATGAGTGATAATTTTTTTAAAATAAATTAGCATCACATTTACTTAAATAAATCCATCAATATTGATTAATTTAAATTGTTAGGGTAATAACATTTTCAGAATAAATGAAATTTTTCCAAAAATATTATTTATCATTTCCATCAAATATATTTTTATAACAAATAAAAAATTAATAAATTTAAAAATGTGTACAAAATAAGTTTTTCATATTTTAATACTATTAATTTCCAACTTCCAATAGATCTTAAATAAAATTTACATTAATCTTTGTTTGTCCATAAATTCATTCTATATGTTTCAAGGGATCATGGTTTAATGATTGGTATTTTTTTTGAATGAAGGACATGTTCATGGTTTGATCATTGTTAGTATTAACCATGTGTTAACCATGAGGTATTAATCTGTGTTTCAATATAAATTCTTCCAGTGTTTGAGTGTGCTTATTCAAACTGTAACGCTCACCTGGGAAGACCGTGTGTGGTCTAGGTGTTTGTCCATGTGGGTGGCAAGGTTTGACTAAACTATTATGCTTATCCCAAGAATTTTTCCTTTTTGAAAAAATAAATTAAACATTTTTGGTGCATAGATTTTAAAACCATTCTACTTAATCATTCATTGAACCCTAAGGATTTAAAAAGTTTGTTTTTATCCATTTTCCCTTTTTAATTATTATTCATAACCAACCCCAAATTTAATATTGGCTTGAAATTTTTCTTCCACAGTGCTCTAGATATTTATTCCTTAGGATTCATGAAGACTAAATATTATTATTTATGAATTTGATATTGTTATGTTACATTCTTGTTTTAGTTTTTTCTTTTCATGATTTATCTATGATAGATCTCTTATCCTCCCATTTTGTGAAATATAAGGGGTTTGTTTATTCTACATCTAACTATTATTAATTTATAATTATGTCTTTCTTGTGTATATTGGACCGTTAGGTTCTCATAAACTCTTCCCGTGTCTCCACTTTCCAAGGGTATTGTGTTTACATCTTTTTTGAGGTAGGTATCTATATATAAAGGGTTCTATCTATGAATGGATTTTTATTATTATAAATTCCACTATGTTTTTCCTTTTTTTAATATTGTCATACTCTTATATAATACTTTTTATTTATAAGAAATCGTGTAAAAATTCAAAGATACTCGACACCAGAAACCAAAACCAAGCCTAAACCAAAAGAAAAACCAAAACCAAACCAAAACCAACACCAAAGGAGGACAATCAAGGAGGTATGAATAAGTGAAGACAAAGAGTGTCCCCAATAGTGATGTCCAAACCACCTGAAGAAATGGATCCAAGGGAATTAAAAACCAAGAGAGGGGGGACGAGGGTCGCCCTATAGGCCAAGAAGTCGGAAAGACGATTACCCTCGCTCCATGTGTGGAGAATGTCAGTGTCACGGGGAAGAAGAGCCTTATAGTTTCATATGATATAGGTGATATGCCAAGGGGGATTTATGTCACCTTTGAGGGAGCTCCAAATATTCTTCGAGTAGCCTCCACTGTTGTGAAGGGGAGATCCCTCGAGGAGAAAACCTCTAAGCCGGTGAGTGTGGCCATAAAATCTTTTTTTCCTTGAATTGAATGAATTTTTTATCAATTAATTTTTCTTTTTGAAATAATTTATTTTTTAAGGGGGGGGGGGGTTTAAAATGGTATGTGTAAACCATGTGTTTGATTAAATTATTGATTACTCATTTTAGTTTAAAAATGGGATTCAAAGCACCAAAGATAATTAGTTTTCTTTGAAATTATTTTATAAAATGTGATATATTATTATTATTATTTTATAAACAAATCACATTTAATAATGTTGGGTGTGTTGGGAATAACCATTCTACTCGGAGTGTGTGTAATTCCACTTGATAATTTAATTCACTCTTAGTGTGTGTAATACCAATTGATGTTTTCTTTAACATTACTATGTAGAATTACATTATATGATATACCAGCTAGATCTATGATTGGTGTGGATTGAGTATTTTTAGGTTTAGTATGTATACCCTTTCATTGGAGCTCAAATGTTTTAATTTATCATTTATGAGTGGATTATCACATGATTCATTATGTCACAGTTATTTTCTCACATGAATTTACATGATGGATTTTTTCATGCTTATATTCATTACATGCTTATCTTATTGTGTACCTATGTATTGTATTGATTACTGTTTCAAGCATATAAAAAGTTATATTCATATTCTTTATCTAGTGAATATGAAAACATTTAGCAGAAATTATAGGATGATTTTGAAATGTATTTTTATTTATGAAAATTTATTATAAATCTATATTATTGTTAATTTAAGTACTAATACATTAATATTAATTCACTTTTTATATATTTTTTTGTATAGTCCTAATGGGATTTATACACACAAGCTATTTTTCCAATTTTATTTTTTTATATGTTGTTTTGTTTGATTTAGAAACAAAATAGGGCATCATGTTGAATGAAAACTTCTCTTGTTGTCTTTTTGTTCATAGAATGAAGTTTTAGAGAAGAAAGATGGTCACCTAGAGACTTAATGGTCATATCATAACATATTTATCTGTTATATCTAGTTTATCATGGATTTTTAGTCTCTTGGATGTTTTAACTCTTCTTTCACTTTATACTATAGTTGTTTTCTTATATTATTTTATATCAGACCCATCTCTATTATATTATTTCCCTAAACCACATCATGATGTTCTGATTTAGAAAGATTTTCTAATTGACTTATAATGGCCCATTACATAATTATATTGAATGTTTTACCCATCATGAATTCTGAAATAAATTTCTAGGTTTGGTTTTGTGTCATGGGTAGATTAATGTTGGGATAATCGGGATTTAGTTACTAAGGTTGAGATGGTTCCTAGATAGTTCACTTCCATGTCTAAACCCGAGTTACCATGGATGGTTGAATATTTTTACCAATATTTTGAAATAGAGTTTGAGTTCCTTCAAATGAAGATTAATTGGAGTTTATTTAAATTTACTAGTTCTTCTTTAAATTGTTATTTTTTTGTAAGTAGAATTCCCATTTCTTTAAATTATCAAATTTCATAAGGAAATGACATGAATTCATGATGTCATTGTGATTATTTTGGAATTCTATAAATATATTATTGTTTATTGTCTTGTGTTTATTAAATGATATCTCGTAGAAAAACAATTTCAAATATGTGTGAGGATGTATAATTAATGTTCTGAAGGAAAATAATCTAGTGGAACTTTATTTGGATGAACCTACAGTTCATAAAATTCGCACTCTAGGTCAATTAGTTGTCAAGAACCCTAGACATATGGTAGATTATTGGTCAAAATTCACTACGAAACATCTAGATGTCTTTTTTGTTAAAAAGGACTACAACAATATAATAAGTGGATTGAATTAATTTATAGGATAAACCACTTTATGAATACTCTAGAGTAATATTTGTTGGGTTTTCTATATACATCCTCAATGGGCTATGAATGATATGTGTTGACTCTATTGTACAAGCTATGTTGCATAAGGGTAGTAAAAATGAAACTTTCAAGGTAAAATTCAACTATTATTTTACCCAAAGAAATTACATGTAGTAATTAAATGAGTGTTTCATAACTTAGAGAAAATGGAGTATACAATTTTGGGGTGTTTGACCTACTTTGTTGCATTATTGCATTTTACAGTACTTTTAATCACCAATGAGGACATAAATTCTTGAATGAGTGATATGGGATTGAGGGATGATTTTTGGTACATTTTATTATCATGTTACTTTTTAACATTTTCTATGTAGTTTAAAATAGATGTTTTGAAGAGTAATACATCTGATTAATTACTAGATTGGGTGTACCTTCAGTTGGTGCCACTCTTAGCAATGATGTTTCTTTTGGAGAGAAAAAGATGTGCAAGGGTGGTCAATTTCATTCAATATCAGTTTTAAGGGAATTGTGAGGAAACATCATGTTTTCTTATATTAATTCGGAATTCATGGTCATTAAATGCCAAAATGTATGAAAAGTCTTATGTCCTGTCACCATTTAGTACTAATAGATTATCATTTAATGTTTTTTGAAATTATGTCCCAGTGAAGTATTTCAAGATCTACTCTCACCAAGGTTTCGTAGGGTTTTATAAATGATTCCAAGGGTGGTGGTTTTAATTATTCTGAAAATAAGTATTATCATGTGGATAATAATTCAATTGGATATTCTAAATATACATATTTTTATGATATATAGTATGTCCAAGAGGAATCTGAAACGAGACCAGCTACGGTTAGATGTATGATGTTTATTTCATATTCTTTTTTTATAGATCAATTTGATATGGGTTCCACTTATTCATTTATATCATCAATGTCAATTAATTTTTCATAATGAGTTTATATTTTATTCCTTTATTATTAAATATATGCATTCATTAGGGAAATAAATCTAAAAATGATCTTATGTGTCTTGTTTGACAGGAGATAGTAGATGATTTCAATATAATATGGTACTTTATAATTATTGATCATTATATCAATGATATTATTGATGGAAATTGCTGGATAATCATTATTAAAGCCAATATAGTAATTAATCATCACTGTTTTCAGTTTTTATCTGTTTATGGTGTTACACCTGTTTTTAAGGATTTGTGGCTCTGAATCGGGAATGGATGGGTCTATTTTTACTTGTGTGGGTGTAATCTTATGGGATATATCAATTATTTTTGAATATTCTGTTGAACGTTGTTTATGAATTATGGTTCATATAATAGTGTCCTCATACCACAATGTCTTTCCAGTTGACCTTTCTAATTTACCTCTATATATAGATTTTATTTATACTATTTCACTGATCTGAGGTATAAATCCCATTTCTATGCAATTTATCATATGAATCCTTAAAAATTAATGAAACATAAATTCTATATTGAACCCTTGATGTTAATAGATTTATTTATCCCAACATGTCAACATAGGAATCACATATCCTCTCTTTTATGAATGTAGATTAGTGCCTTACATTATATGCACTATCAAATGATAAATATGGTCATCTATTATGAGAAAATATCCATTTCTCCTAATTAATGATCTCATTAATTAGCTTATAGGTGATCGTTGTTTTTCATTGACTGATCATTGGTTATTTCACCACTAGTTTAGAGTTTAAAAAGAGGATATAACTAATATAACAGTTAAGAGATGGTATAGGAATTTATAGTTTTTTATTTTTCCATTTAGTCTGACTATCAATCTTAAAGTATTCACAACCTTTATAAACTAGATATTTCCTCTGTTCTTGGAATATTTTTTTCATGGATGGTATTTTGATAAATATAATTCAATAATGGACCACATTGTCCATTTGGATACCATTAGTAGAACTATGGTGGGTCATCATCAATATTGAAATATTTCAAAATGTGAGTTTTGGATTCAAGAAGATAAATTTTTCAGCATGTCCAATCTAACAGGGGAATCATAGTGGATCCTAACAAGGTAAAATAAGGTATATCCTTATAAAATCATAGAAATGTGTTTCAGAACAATATACTCTTAGTATTGGATGGATTCTATAGATTGTTTGTTTAGGATTTCTCAGAGATCACATCTTTAATGATAACTTTAACCATTATTGGTGTAATATAATAGTGGAATGAGAAATGTTAGAGATATTTTGAAGAACTAAATGTGAGATCGACTTCTATAATAGTTTTGGTACTTCCTGAAATAGGTTCTAGTTATGAAAATTTTTATGATTATTTTCGTTTAGGTTCTAAATGTTTATTGAATAAGAAATGTCCCGAAATATTCAAGGAAATTTGTTTTTCGTAATTTTCTTTGGGATTTTACAAGAACACAGTTTTTGATGGCACCTAATTTCGAGGCCTGGTGTGCCCAGAATCTATTTCCGACGTTTAGCTCGGGTACGTTCAGTGAATGAACTAGTGGGGTTTTCTAACTTTTGAACCGGTGCTCGAAATCAAATTTTGAGGGCACCGATGGAATCACAGCGCCGTTAATTGCTTAGAAACACCTTTTTCAGACTTGCATTTTCTCGGGTGTGGTTTTTAATTTCTGGGGTTAAGTTAAGTAATAAAATAAAAGTGGCGCAACCGGTTTTTATTTTATTTTGCTTAACTAAAGTTAAGTGGATGTTTTGGGACCCACAATATCCTACCCTCTTGGAAGGATATTTGTGGGGTGGGGCCCACACGAGCCCTATCGTTTCTTTTCTTCTAAGTAACGCACATGTACCCCCTTTTTAATGAAGTCAACTCATGTGTTTATTACTGTTAAGAAACTCCTCATTAATGTGGCAGTTGAATCGTTGCAATTAATTCACTTAACTGTTTCATTCATTTTTGAATTTTAAAATGCAAGGCTTGTGAAATAAAAATAATACAACTATTATTTTTATTAGACGGGTGGTGTTGAGAGGCTAGGGAGAATTCTCAGGCTCATGAAGTTCTTCCTCCTCGATGAAGAACGCGAAGAATGCGAAGAACACGAAGAACGTGAAGAACGTGAAGGACGCCGTATCCTCAGAAATCAGTGACGCATCTTCCACGGCGCTTCTTCCGTGAGGCTTCTTCCGCAATGCTCCTTCCATGACGCGACAATCCCTCCTTTCGCGACGCCTTCTTCCGCGACGTTCTTTTCCGCGACGAACCATCGCTCGACGACGCTTGAGGTAGGGTTTTGATTCTATTACATCTTTGTGATTTACACCCACAGTGTATGTTTAATATTTGTCGGAATACATTTAAAACCGCTAAAGTGGTGGGTGCGGACCAACGAACATGTCTGAACCCACTGTCCCTTCGTTCTTAGTGTCCGGATTGGCGGGCGATGATGAAGCAGACCGCATGGGCGTTGTGAGGTCTTCGCAGTGAAGAACCGGTCCCTGGAGGGCCGTTGGTGAAGAAGGAAGGCAAATCCGACCACCAGAGCTTGTCCGGTGGTCCGCGGAGCAACCTGCCGGCGCGCCTCACCGGCACGGCGGTGCCCGACGCGCCGTCGGGGAGAGCTACAGCAGTAGGCCGGCAGTCTGCCGACCGCACGAGACTGGAGGAGGCGGGACGCGGCAACCGGCCGCGTCCGTTGGCAAGAGGCGGCCCCCACACGGGGCCGCGGTTTCGTCCGGGGGGCGGTTCCCCCCTTCTGCGCGGTCATTGGGCCAGCGCTAGTGCGCCGGGCCGAGCTACCCAGCCAGAACGCCAGGTCGGGCCGTGCCAGCCAGTCCGGACAGCGCCAAAGCGGGCCGACCTAGGGGGTATCGGGCCGGGTCGGACCGGGCCCGAACCCCCTAATACCGAACCTTTTTCATTCTGTTGCCCATAACATGAGCTTCGGACCTCCGATCGATGCACCATTAGTTGCATAGAGATCCTTTGATCGTGACGGTCATTTCAGTATTTTACAAATAGGGTTTTCGGAGAACTTTGGGTTCTGCCGGGTTGGTTCGTACACGAAACCAACTGGGCCTTCGGAGCGAAAACGCTTATAACTTGATCTCCGGATGTCTGATTGTCGTGCCATCGACTTTGATGGATTCCTCTAAGTGAGACGGACCTTTTGGATTACTCCGCTCGAGGTTTGAACGCAGTTGGAGTATGGTCGGATTGGTTTTATCTTAAAAACCAACCGGGCCCCTGGGACGAAATAGCCAATAACTCTCAGACCGGGCGTCCGATTGACACGCCGTCTGTGACGTTGAGTTCCGGTTGACAATACGGAACTTTTGTATACATAAAATTCAGAATACGTGTCAGTTGATGTATCAGCCCTTCAGCTCGTGGAGCAAACCCTCCCGAATGAGATTGTTGTGTGCTAGAACCCTAGAGCTGGCTGCGAATGCGACGACGCCGACGACTGTACAGAAATCCACCATGGATTAGACGGCGATGACTACAGTACTCAGCGATCCTACATGGATCAGTGCTACCGATCCTGTGTGGGTCAGATCATGTGTCGGTCAGCGCTCAGTGGTCCTGTGTGGGACAGCGCCTATAGATCCAGTGTGGGTTCGATCCTGTGTGGGTCATTGCGGGGGTTAGTCACCTATCGATCCTGTGTGGGTCGGATCCTTTTTGGGTCATTGCAGGGGTTAGTACCTATCGATCCTTTGTGGGTCCGACAGCTTAGATGAATCAGTGGCTATATCTGATCATCTCTATCATCATACGAAGAAGTATACCTATGTGAGCTGAATCCTGTTTTTCTTTCCTATGTGGAATGTGTTGTGCTATCCTGTGTGGATTACGTTTTGTTTTCCTGTGTGGACTGGGTTGTACTTGAGCTCGGATGTTGGAGCCGATCTGGAATTTATGACTTAGGAATATGTATGGGCATATATCTAAGTAGTGTTTAATGTTACTTCGTGATTTTATATTTCCTTTATGGATTATCCTATGTGGATTCTAGGAGACCTTCGGGGGTCTCGGGGTCCCTAATGAGTAGCTTATACTCACCCCTACACGGGCTATGCCCACACTACGTTGTGTTGGTTGCAGACGACGGACAACACTGATCGTGGTTGAGGCTTGCGGAGTAGGTATGTACCTGGGGGTGGACCACTGGGCGGGACATACTCGGAGCGGACAGCTGGACCCGAGGAGCTGTGGAGGCTATCTGTACCCACCCTTCTAGTGGGACTTCCAGTGGATGGCTCGAGGCTGAGACATTACTTTTAGTTGTTGTTTTCCCTTTCCAGTTGTACTTTACTTTCAGTTTGAGTTTGTATTCTGGCCCACTTACTTTTCTTCACTTACTATTGTACCCAATTTTTACTTAGTGTTTATTTATCTTTCTTTCTCTGTGGTGCTTGATTACTTTACAATGGAAATGCCTTCACTTTTTACTGGGAATTACGCCATGGTTCTAGTCGCCAGCCCCTAGCTTATGGAAGGCGGGCTTGGGGTAGTCCCGGCACGGGCCCTAAGGACGAGTCGAGACAAATTGGTATCAGAGGAGTTCAGTTCTACCGTAGAAGTCAGGGCTCTAATCTTTTTCTATGTGAAGCAATAGTGTTAAGAGTATTGAGTGTGGTTATCCGTCCAGGGAGTCCAGTGTTAGTGTGGCGGCCGACGTATCCGTACACCAGGACCCTGACTTCTGATTTCTGACATAATACACGAAAACATTGATTGCATGTGTGTTACAAGATTTCTTTTTGACTACTTTGTGTCAGCTCACCAGGTATACTGTTCTGACCGTGGCACACATGTTTCTTTTCAGGTTGTCCCCACGACGGTATCCAGCTAGGGTTCTGAGAGTTGTATGTGATGACAGCCCACCGAGCGATGATGCCTCGGTACAGGGCCCTCTGACAGCAGAGGCACCGGCGACACCTCTACTCACCGAGCCAACGATGCTACCAGCCCCAGCCGCTGATGATGCACGTCACCTTAGTGCACTGCACGATTTTCAGCGCCAGCAACCACCAAGTTTCCACGGGGAGATAGACCCCCAGGCATCCAAGGATTGGCTGGAGGCAGTTGTAAGAGTTTTCAGGTTAGTGAGAACAACAGCAGACCTCATGGTGATCCTCGCAGCAGGCCTACTGCACGCGGCAGTAGGCAGATGGTGGAGCATGATGATCCAGGTGCACGACGAGGCATCTCTTCTGTTGATGGTCTTTGAGAGCCTCTTCCACTCGGAGTTCGTCCCAGACACCCTCCGTGTGGTGCACATACAGGAGCTTCTTCAGCTACGGCAGGGCATCTTGGCGGTCGCCCTGTACTCGGCGAGATTTGCCGATCTCTCGCGCTACTCGATAGACATGGTATGAGACCCATTCATCCGGGCCCAAACCATTGAGTAGGGATTGAGGCATGAGATCAGGGAATCGCTGATCTCCCTCAGCATTCCAACTCATGCAGGGGTACTAGAGTGAGCCCTTTTGATCGAGAGCTACCTTGCTGATCCTTCATCAGCAGCAAGACCTACTGCGGGGCGGAACGTAGCAGAGAATTCTACAACAGCTAGTCGACAGATATCTCATGGGTCTAGGTAGACCATACCCTCTGGTAGATGACCTCAGGACATTAGCTTAGCAGTGCGGGGCAGACAACATGGAGCCAGTCTTTCCAGAGGTAGACAGTGCTACGCATGCGGTGGGCAGGGCCACAATGCTCGTGACTGCCCGACCCACCGTGCCGAGGAGTAGCATACGGTTGAGGGGCCACCCAGGAAGAGGCAGAGGGTCGACTGTGGCGGTCCGTAGGGAGCAGGTGGACGAGGCAGAGGAGCTGGCCGAGGAGCAGGTTGTGCGCGACGCTTTGAGGCTCTACCACCACCACCACCAGGAGGTCCACCCCGACCACAGGGAGCTGGCGGGCAGAGACAGGCACAACTCTAGGAAGCGGAGGCCTACGACCACGGTGCACCCGAGATGATTCGAGGTACTATCTATGTCTATTACACCATTGCTGTAGTTCTTATAGACACATGAGCAAGTCATTCCTTCATATCCACTACACTTGTTTGGAGCTCGGATATTCTGACAGAGTCGTTGGCTCGATCCTTATGGCTAGAGTCTCATACGGGAGAAGACTTGACGATTACACACTGGTGTCGGCAATGTGAGCTTACTCTAGGAGGCGGGATCTTCTTGTAGTGGCGTCGAGGCCGTAAGACGTCATCTTTGGCATGGATTGGTTATATATAGTCCATTATCAGATTGACTGTATTAGGCGCAAGGTGTGGTGTGTACGCACCGACGGGAGCAGGTTCACCTTCGCCGGCGAGAAGGGATCCTTTGCAAGATAGGATGGACTTCTGCAGAGGGGAGGACATCCCATCACTCATCAGTTGGCTAGCCTCATCCTAGGAGAAGTTGATGTGCAGAGTCCTAGTTTTCCTGTAGTGGTGGATCAGTATGGAGACGTTTTCCCCAACGATGTTCCAGGACTACCTACTCGCAGAGAGGTAGACTTTTATATTGATCTATACCTCGGGATAGCCCTGATATACTCCCCCAGCATATCGGATAGCTCCCCCTGAGCTTCGAGAGATACGGGTACAGTTGGAGGACTTGCAGGGCAAGGGATTCATCCGACCCAGTGTTTCACCCTGGGATTCCCCAATATTGTTCGTCAAGAAGGCAGACGGGAGCTTGCGACTTTGTGTCGAATATCGTCACCTGTACTAAGTGACAGTGAAGAACAAATATCCTCTAATAAGGATTGATGACCTCGTCGATCAGCTCAAGGGAGAATGGTGGTTCTCAAAGATATACCTCAGGTCAGGCTGTCATCAGCTCAGAGTTCGAGACGAGGACGTGCAGAAGACGGCCTTCAGATGTCGGTATGGCCACTATGAGTTCTTGGTTGTGCTATTCAGCGTAACCAAAACTCTATCAGTGTTCATGGGCCTCATGAACAGGATCTTTCAGCCATACCTCGATCGATTTTTCGTGGTCTTCATCGACGACATTTTGATATACTCGATGACTGAGGAGGAACACACCTACCACTTGCGGGTTGTACTAGACACACTCTGAGAGAACCAGCATTATAGAAAGCTCTCGAAGTGTCAATTCTGGATACGTGAGGTCCACTTCTTGTGACACGTCACCTCTGAGGCGGGTGTTGCGGTGGATCCTATGAAGATCGAGGCAGTGCTAGCTTGGGATCCACCCAGGGGCGTGAAGGAGGTGTGGAGTTTATTGGGACTAGCTGGATACTACCGAAGATTTATGCCAGACTTCTCCAGAGTTGCAGCACCACTTTCAACTTTAACGAAGAAGGGGAACCCCTTTGTGTGGTCAGAAAGATGTCAGCAGAGCTTCCAGGAGCTGAGATAGAGATTGACCAGCGCATCTATCTTGAGGTTTCCGGAGGAGGTAGTAGGGTACGTAGTCTACTGCGATGCATTAGGGACTGGACATGGATGTGTACTGATGTAGGAGTGGTCAGTGATTGCCTATGGATCATGTCAGTTGAGGCCGCATGAGCAGAACTACACATCCCATGACCTGGAGTTAGCAGCAGTGGTCTTCGCTCTGAAGACATGGTGACATTATCTGATGGGTGAGTGCTTTACAGTCTATTCTGACCATCAGATTCTCATGTACATCTTCTCTCAGAAGGACCTGGACCTAATACAGTGGCGATGGCTCATGTTCCTCAAAGACTATGACTTCGTGATAGTCTATACTCCTAGGAAGGGGAACATAGTAGCCGATGCTCTCAGCAGGAGGACGGGCATTCAGCTACTTGGGGAGGCGACAGAGCAGCTAGCCGCTTTGGGATATCGTTCGTGGATAAAGATGGAGCAGCCTTACTTCAGTCCCTCACAGTCACTCCTCCACTACTACAGCGGGTCAGAGAGGCACAGTGTGGGGACGCCGACTGTGAGATGAGGTTTGCACATATATCTTCAGGAAATGCTCCTGATGGATTCTCCATGGGAGGAGAGCATGATATCCTTTTCAGAGAACATACCTTTGTACCAGTTACCTTACAAGAGGAGGTGCTGAGAGATTTTCACACTTCCCCTTTAGTGGTACATCCTGGAGTAGCGAAGATGTACCAGGATCTCAGAAGACATCACTGGTGGCCGGGCATGAAGAAGGTTGTGGGAGAGTTCGTTTCTCAATTCCTCAACTGCCAGTAGTTGAAGGCAGAGCACCAGATACCACCAGGCTTGGTACAGACCTTGGAGGTCCCAAAGTGGAAGTGGGACCGGATATCTATGGACTTCGTGAATGGACTTCCACGCTCTTCCAGAGTTCATGACTCCATTTGGGTGATTATCGACCAACTCACCAAGTCGGCTCACTTCTTACCCATCAGAGAGCAGAGCTCAGTTGAGAGCTTGGGACGTCTCTACATTCAGGAGATTGTATAGATTCACGGTGTTCCATCATCTATCATCTCTGATTGAGATGCTCGCATTACTTCCCAGCATTGGAAGGGGTTACAGGAGGCGTTCGAGACACAACTATGTCTGGGCACCGCCTTTCACCCTCAGACAGATGGTCAGACGGATAGGACCATTCAGACTCTCGAGGACATGCTCTGTCCATGTGTCCTCGACTTTGGTCACATCTGGGAGGACCACCTAACCTTGGTGGAGTTCGCGTACAACAACAACTACCACTCCACCATCGGGATGGCACCATACAAGGCGGTGTACGACCGACCATGCAGATCACCGCTATACTGGACAGACCCCAGGGAGTCAGCACTTGTAGGACTGGAGATGGTCCAGGCCATGACAGAGAAGGTCCAGGTCATCCAGGAGCGGATGAGGATAGCTCAGAGCCGGCAGAATTCTTATGCTGATAAGAGGAGGAGGCCACTGGAGTTCGAGGATGGCGACCACGTCTTCATGCGGGTCTCACCTCGACGCGGATTACGGAGATTTGGCCAAGGCGTAAAGTTATCTCCGTGCTTCATCGGACCTTTCTAGGTCCTCAGTAGGATTGGCGATGTGGCTTACCACCTGGATCTACCACCTCAGTTGCCCCGGGTGCACGACGTCTTCCACGTTTCCCAGCTGAGGAGATACGTGCACGACCCAATGGATATCATTGACCATGGGGAGCTGGACGTTGATGATGGGAAAACTTTTGTGGAGGTCCCAATGGAGATTGAGGATCGACAGGAGTGGGTCCTACGTGGACGGTTGATTCCTCTAGTGCACATCAGATGGCAGCACGAGAACCTCCATGAGAGCACTTGGGAGCGGGAGGCTCAGATGCGTGGTCAGTACCCACATTTGTTTCCCTAGTTTATGATGTATCTTTATAGGGATGTAAAGCCATAAGGTGGGAGTGATGTGAAGACCCGAAAAATTCTAGGAAATTTTTTTTCTTAATTTTCTTTCGGATTTTACAAGAATGCAGTTTCTGACGGCACTTAATTCTGAGGCCCAGTGTGCCCGGAATATTTTTTCGAAGTTTAGCTCGGGTATGTTCATTGAACGAACGAGCAGGTTTTTATAACTATTGAACCGGTGCTTAGAATCAAATTCTGGGGGCACCGATGAAATCGTAGCACAGGTAATTTCTTAGAAACACCTTTTCTGGAGTTTCGTTTTCTCAGGTGTGGTTTTTAATTTTTGGGGTTAAGTTAAGTAAAAAAATAAAAGTGGCACAGCCGGTTTTTATTTTATTTTGCTTAACTAATGTTAAGTGGATGTTTTGGGACCCACAATATCCTACCCTCTTGGTAGTATATTTGTGAGGCGGGGCCCACATGAGCCCCACCGTTTCTTTTATTCTAAGTAACGCACCCGCACCCCCTTTTTAATGAAGTCAACTCATGCGTTAATTCTGGTTAAGAAATGCCTCATTAATGTGGCAGTTTAAGCGTTGCAATTAATTTGCTTAACTGTTTATTTCATTTTTGAATTTTAAAACGCAAGGCTTGTGAAATAAAAATAAGACAACTTTTATTTTTATTAGACGGGTGGTGTTGAGAGGCTAGGGAGAATTCTCAGGGTCTTTAAGTTCTTCCTCCTTGAAGAAGAACGCGAAGAACGCGAAAAATGCGAAGAACGGGAAGAACGTAGGATCCTCGGAAATCAGCGACACTTCATCCACGATGCTTCGTCCACGATGCTTCTTCCACGACACTCCTTCCGCGACGTGACGATCCCTCCTTCCGCGACACCTTCTTCTGGGACGTGCTTTTCCGCGACGAACCCTCGCTCGACGACGCTTGAGGTAGGGGTTTGATTCTATTAAATATTTTTGATTTTCATCCACTATGTATGTTTAATATTTTCCGGAAGACTTTTAAAACCGCTAACGCGGTGGGTGCGGACCAACAAACAAAACCGAACCCACCGTCTCTTCGTTCTTAGTGTACGGATCGGCGGGCGACGATTAAGCAGGCCACATGAGCATTGTGAGGTCTTCGCAGTGAAGAATCGGTCCAGGGAGGGCCGTTGGCGAAGATGGCAGGAATGTCCGACCACCGGAGCTCATCTGGTGGTCCGCGGAGCAACCCGCCGGCGCGCCGCCAGGGAGAGCCACCGCGACGGAAGCCGCAGCGGCGGGCCGGCAGTCCCGCGACTACGCGGGACCGGAGGATGCAGGACATGGCAACTGGCCTCGTATGTTGGCAAGAGGCGGCCCACACGCAGGGCCGCGGTTTCGTCCGGCGGGGGGGGGGGGGGGGGGGGGGTTCCCCTTCTGCGCGGCCGCTTGGCCAGCGCCAGCGCGCAGGGCCGAGCCGCCAGGCCGGACCGCCAGGCCGGGCCGGGCCCAGGCCGGGCCGGGCCGCGCCGCGCCGTCCGGGGCGGGGCATGCCCAATTGGGCCGGACCCGGACCCGAGTCGGGTCGACCCGGTTCGGGCCGACCCAGGGGGTATCGGGCCAGGTCGGACCGGGCCTGAACCCCCTAATACCAAACCTCTTTCGGTCTATTGCCCATAACATGAGCTGCGAACATCCGATCGAGGCACCGTCAGTTATGTAGATATCCTTGGATCGATCCGGTCATTTTAGTATTTTACACTCAGGGTTGCCGAGAACTTTGGGTTCTACCAGGTTGCTTCGTACACGAAACCAACCGGGCCCTCGGAGCGGAAACGCTTATAAATTTAGCTCTGGACGTTCGATTGACGTGTCGTCAACTTTGTTGGATTACTCTAAGGGAGACAGACCTTTTGGATTACCTCTCTCGAGGTTTGGATGCAGTTGGAGTATGGTCGGGTTGGTTTTTACTTAAAACCCAACTGGACCCCTGGGACGAAAAAGTCAATAACTCTCAGACCGAGCATCCTATTGACGTGTCATCTATGACGTTGAGTTTCGGTTGATGATATGGAACTTTAGGATATGTCAACTTCAAACTACGTGTCAGTTTATGTATCAGCCCTTCGGCTCGTGGAGTGGACCCTCCCAAACGAGCTTGTTGTGTGCTGGAAACCTAGATCTGGTTGTGAATGCGACGACGACGACGATGACTGTAATAAAATCCTCTGTGGATTCGAAGATGATGATTACAGTACTCATCGATCCTACGTGGATCAGTGCTACAAATCCTGTTTGGGTTAGATCCTGTGTGGGTCAGCGCTCAGCGGTCCTGTGTGGGCCAGCGCCTACAGATCCTGTGTGGATCTGATCCTGTGTGGGTCATTGCAGGCGTTAGTTACCTATCGATCCTGTGTGGGTCATATCCTTTGTGGGTCATTGCGAGGGTTAGAACCTATCGATCCTTTGTGGGTCCGATGGCTTAGATGAATCAGTGGCTATATCTAATCATCTCTATCGTCATATAAAGAAGTATACCTGTGTGAGCTGAATCTTGTTTCACTTTCCTATATGGATTGTGTTGTGCTATCATTTGTTGATAACGTTTTGTTATCCTGTGTGGAATGGGTTGTACTTGAGATCGGATGTTGGAGCCAAACTGGAATTGATGACTTAGGTATATGTATGGGCATATATCTAATTAGTGTTGGATGTTACTTCGTGATTTTATCTTTCCTTTTTGGATTATCCTTTGTGGATTCTAGGAGAACATCGGGGGTCTCGGGGTCCCTACTGAGTAGCTTATACTCACCCCTGCACGGGCTATGCTCGCACTACATTGTGTTGGTTGTAGATGATGGACAACGCTGATCATGGTTGAGGCTTGCGGAGTAGGTCGGTACCTGAAGGTGGACCACTGGGCGGGACGTACTCAGAGCGGGCGGCTAGACCCAAGGAGTTTTGGAGGCTATATGTACCCACCCTTCAGGTGGGACATCCAGTGGACGACTCGAGGCTGCGGCTTTACTTTCAGTTGCTATATTCCCTTTCCAGTTGTACTTTACTTTTAGTTTGGGTTTGTATTATGGCCCACATACAATTTGGCACTTACTGTTGTACCCAGTTTTTACTTATGTTTATTTCTGCTTGCTTGCTCTGTGGGGCTTGTTTACTTTACAAAGGCAATGCCTTCCCTTTTTACCTGGAATTATGCCTTGGTGCTAGTCACCGTCCCCTGGCCTATGGAAGGTGGACTTGTGGTAGTCACGGAACGGGAACCGAGGACGGGTCATGACAGAATAAGGGAATATAAATAGTCTCCCAAATCCCATTCCAACAACACCCTCATTGTAAGTACAATTTTTTCCATTATCATCCGTTAGAGTCACATATGAATGCCCATAATACAAGGTGTCACTATCACATTGAGGACTATTTTATAATTTATTCTTTTCATAAGAGAAGATAATATATTTTATTTCAAGGGGGTCTTAATAATTTATATTATTCCTTGGTGAGTATCATTTTACAGAGGATTTTAACATTTCATGTACTATAAGAATTTGGAATGTGGTCATTAATTCCTTGATCAAAAAAATTTCAACCCTATCTATGAAGTAATTTTTTTAAGTAGTGATCTTTGATGAGTCTTTTCTCCGATATAAGCTACGGAGTGTAATCTGTTGATGGTAATGCGTTCTTGTCTAGGATTAAATATGACGCATCTTTTGATGACTGATTTCCCATCACCATATTGACGAAAACCCAGTGGAAATTCTTTAGAAAAATATTTCATTATGGGGAGACCATGGGTGAGTGGACTTAGTATCATAGTATATAATTGATGTTACATTTTTTTTTGGTTTTTATTATTTCAATGAAGTATGCGTTAATGTTTAGAAAATAGCAGCCTTGTTGGTCCATCCACCAATGTACTACCAAGATGTATCAAAACATGAGACATCAGTATTTCTGGTTCAAGTTGAGTTAAATACTTCCATATTTTGTATCATGACATCTCACATGTTATAAAATTATAGTGGGACATTTGATCCCATCTAGTTTTTATCAACCTTTAACCATTCTAGAATAGAATTGGGATGAGATTTATATGTTCTTATAAATTTGATTTACAATGAATCGTAGTGGGAATGATATTATTTAGGTTATAATTTTTTGACTAATGAAATAATCTCATTTCATACCTATCAAATATATGATGAATTTAGAACAACTCGGAGACTTGTATTTCTGATATAATTTCAGACTTCATAGGGTTCCTTGTTCAATTATTTTTATAAGGGATCTGAGGATCACTTATAAATTTTGGAATGTATTTAAAGTGTTTATGAGTTCTTTTTTGAAATTTAGTATATAATATAATCAAAAGATGGATGGACATACAAAGATATCTATCCAGGTTCATGATGACATGCTATAAGAATATCTTCTTTACTTTGGTGGATCTTTATAAAAGATTTTTCATCCAGCCAAATTTTCCTATAAAAATAAATAATAATATTTGATATCTATGGAACCTTTTGATGGATTGTATGGCCACATATATAGATCTCCCTTGTGCTGGGTAGAGTGGGGAAATTGGTATTTTTTATCCTGATCCCTTTTTATGATACGACATAAATGGTACATTTGATATGGAAGAGGTTGGTAAAATTATAGGGACCTAAGAAATCATTTATGGTCTGTAATTGTAGGTTTCTAGATGTTTTTTTTACATTTTTTTATAATTTAATCTCACATGGGAAATGGTCTGTTGAGTTAGTATAGTATGTTGGAACCTATGTTTTTGGGACAACATGAGTTCATGGATCAACATGGAATTGTTGGGTACCTTTTAGACTTAAAATCCCATATCTCTTCAATCAATAAAAATTGTCATGTTTCCAATAGAAGGAGGTTCCAATAAATTAGTTCCCTTGTGATTGACTAGGAGGATGTTGATATTGAGTCTGATACCACTATTGTTAATAAAATACATCGTGTTATAGATATTTCGGATAAGGTGATGTGTGGTAAAAAGATTCCATTAGTCTGCGTATTGTGGTAGTTCGGATAGAATGCCTCCATTATGTGGATGAATGAGTCATTAAGGAAGCTGTAGTTTTCATATATTTTTGTGAGTCTATGATTTTGAGGAAATTTTGTGGATAGAAAGATTTCATGTTAGGAGAATTGTAAATACAACTAGATTTGAGTTAATCATTAATTTAATATTGGATTTTCATTTAATTCATTTTCGATATTTTGAGGGATATGGATTAAAAATTGATATTTTTGGATACAACATTCTAGGAGCCTAGATTGCAGATGGATACTAATAACAACAAGATAATTGTGTGGTAGTTTGATGGATGACTCTGTGTTTTAATAATATAGTTTTGTTCATATTTAACATGATTATTCAAACTAGGCAACTCACCAGGGAAGTTCATGCTGGGTATGGGTGATTGTGAAAGGGGGTCTTATTGTTTTAATAAATGAGAGGATTGTACATGGAATCCATAGAACATAAGATATTATCTACACACATTTGGTGGAAAACATTTCTACCCATGTGTCCAAACCATGTATGACACTCTATTCCATTAAAAAATTATTTTCCCCCTTTTTTACTATAGTATTTTTATGAAAAAGGACCCCTAATATCAATTGGGCTCAACACAAATCCTGTATTAGTGCCCTATAGACTCCATCCATGTGATTTTGAGTTATTTTCCTATATTATTAACTTATCTCTTCAAGGTGAGTTGAACTCATGATTCATTTTATTCCATTTCATCGTATATCCTACTGATATATATTCTCCTCTAATCCTATAGAACCCAAGATTGTTTTATATCCTGAATATAATGTGTTTTATAGAGGAATGAAATGTTTCTTTTGTACCTATGTTTTATAGGAAACTGTTTAATCATCTTGAGTATTTGTTTTTTGATGGTGATCAGTTATACCTCTATTATTGAAGTATATTTCTCTACAAAAACATTTAATTTTATGAATTTAATTTTTTTTAATAATTATATTTTGTTTATTCTTTTAAGTGAATTTATTTTTGATTATATTTCATTTTTAGAAGAAATCATTTATTAAAAGGTTTATTGTTTAAAAAAAATTGTGCACAACATGATTTTAATAAAATTATTGAATATTGGGTTTTTATAAATTTATTTGCATGGATCGATGCTGATTGGATTTGAATTGATATTTTTTTATGATATGTGACCATGTATTTTAAAATGGTTTTGTAGATTTATATCACATTGTGTAACAATGAGTTTGCTGAGAATATACATGACAATCATAGTGTTTATAATACCATATGTGGGATTCCTTCACTTGTATTGTGTTTAATGATATGTTTTGTATATTTCACATTAGTGTGTGTAATTACACATGAAGATATACCATTTGGATCCACCATGTATATGGAATGAGATTTTAATTTTTATTTCTAGTATATATACCCATAGGTTATAGCCCAATGGGTTTTCGTTTCAATTTATAATTGGATTATCACATTATGGATTGTGTCATGCTTATTTGATCATATGCTTTCACATCATGGATTATGTCATTGTTATATTTTACATATTCTTATCCTATGATGTATAAAATGATTTATTTGATTATGGTTTTATGATTATCACATGTACTTATCAAATTCATTATCTTGTTAATATGTAATGATTTTCTAGAAACCAAATGATTATTTTCAAATGGATTCGTTTTATAAAAAATATTTTTTAAAATTTATTTCTTTTATAGATAGGAATATTAAATTCTTGATAGGTAGAATTATTTTATAGGGATTCCATGAGGTTATAAACACCTGATGTCTATCTTATAATCCCACACAATGACAAACATTATACATATTCCTTCTGATTAATGAAAAACCCCATATCCAAAAATAGTTTAAATTAGATCATATATAACATAACAAAAATATTATAATAATTAAATCACATGTTCATATATAAGATAAAAATATATCTCTAAATATAAAATATTCTTCTCTATTATATCACATTATTGAAACACTAAATACAAGCTAGACAGTCCATCAATGTGCATGGTCAACAAAAAGGGAACTAGAGGTATATCCAACTCAACTCATAAATAACATACTAATAATGTGTCAATAAAATATTGTAATTAATATTAATCAATCAAGGAATATTCCATTGTATAATAATGTCATATAGTTCCTTGAATAATTTATATCCCTCATATAACAAGCTCCCCCTTGACATGATTCTTACCACACCCTTCTAACCTACATTTCTACCCATGATTATTTTCCACCTCCACAAACAGGGTCAGCCCTAGACCACTCAAAATTGGGAATATATCAGAACAAATTTCTACCTAAAAAATCATCTATGAATTATTATTATTATTACACACATGTCTCATAGTAATAAGCCCTTAATTTTATTTACTAAAAAGGTTATATCTAAAAATATCTTCATTCCCCATTCTTACTATTAAATATGTTCAACCTCTATAAATGGTGTTGGAATCATCCTCCTAAACCTATGAAAACAACATTATATAATTTGGTAGAGGCTTGAGAAAAAACCTACTTTATAGAAACTATAAAGATAAAACTAATAATTATTCCACAATAGTTAAAACATCAACTTCCAATAATGATACGAAAATTTAACAAAAAAATATACTACCTATGGGATTATAATGAATTTCCCCTAAGAATTATGTCATTAATTCCCACAACTTATCAAATCAGTATTGGGAATCACCATCTCCCAAGGGATATTATTTAATGTTTAGAAGTTAATAACCATTTCCATTATAATACTACAAAAATAATGTGCAAGTATAACTATAGATAATTTAATTTAGATCCATTGGTAAAAATAATATAAAACGTAATATAATAATTCTTTATCAATTACATAATTTTATGAATTAAAATACATAAATAAATACAAAATGTGAAATTATATGAGAATGTAAACCCCATTTTCAATGATAACTATCTTTAAATATAGAGGAATTTAAAAAAATTTTGAGAAGTTATTTTCCAACAAAATTTATCATATTAAAGTTTTTTATTAGAATTAATTAATAATTATAAGATTCATTAATGATATTCCATTTAAATTTCATCATTGTACTATATCACTACATTAGTTTTTTAAATCTATTATTGAAAATGGAATCTAATTAAAATAAATTTCATTATAGAATAATAACAAATGGAAAAAAATTAAAACATATTTCCATTTTTATAGTAGTACCCTTCATTTTATTGGTATTCCCTGGTTCATCGCCTATTAAAAATAATCAATAAAAAATTTGTTACATAAATAATACTCATTGGGAAACTAAATAAAAACATTTCATCGAGATGATTAAATCCATCAATTACAGTATACCACTACTCTTCTACATCAAAAGAACCTTACAATAAGTGACTAATCACCAATGAAAGAAGGAAGGTTCATCATAAATGAGTAATAATTCGTAACATATTGAAAATGAATTCACATAGAAAATAAAATGAATTTAATCATGAAAGCGATGGTAAATAAATAAATTAGCAGTAAATAAATTAATTATATAAATTAATTTATATTTATATTTATTTATATATTCCCTAAATCTCTATATAAGAAAATATGAAGTCCTCAAAATTATCTAATACATGATTAAAATTCTAAAAAAAATACAACTTTAAATTTAAAAGCAACATCATAGAGAAAAACAATTAATTATCTTATAATGGTAAATCGTATATATCTCCCCTATTGTTTCTCCTCGAGTGGAATTCATCTTGGTATTATGTTATAGGTGAATGTTTGGTTATCATATTGAGAAACTCTATAATATTTGAATCCTATAGGATCAATACCCAATCCTGGAATATTTAAAATATGCTTTCAGCATTTAATGTCTTTGTAAAAATAGTTATATACTGAGATGGTGTTGGGATATAATGTGAAATGATTGGGTTTCATGGGTTATATTTTTTTCATGATTATGTTATGAAGAGATAACTCAATATATAATAGCCATATAATTTTAAAAATATACTATTATGTTTTGTAATAATATAATAGGGAATCTCATCACATCATTCAATGATATTTATTCAACATCCCATGTTACTCATATGTAGGGATGCTACGATAGGATGGTCCCAGTAATAGAAAAACAAATTATTAACCATTTTACATGTCCTTTTCTTATTTACATCTTATGTTGTGATGTGTCTAGTTGCACTATGTTTTATTATTCATCTAATATTTCATAAAATATTTTATCCCCATCATAACATGAGGTTTCTCATTAAGTCATGATTTTTATACAATTCCTTTAATTATTACAAAAAATATATAAATTATTTAACTTATTAATTATAACCAAAATAAGATAAAAATCAATTAATTTGTAATTAATAATAATTAAAAGCATTGGTTAGTGTCATGAATAATTTTTGGTTATCTAATTCCCAGCAAATGAAAATTTACATATCCTCTGGAAAATATAATCATATAACAAAGAATAATATAAAATATTAGAAAAAGAAAACATTCAAAAATCAAAATTATAAACACTAAGTCATTATTGACAATTTCAAAGAAAAAAAATAAGTCATTCAATTTAGTTTCTTTAAATCATACCGTATATATGATTCAAACTAAAAAATCCATTCTTATTAAATTAAAATAATTAAATCATTATTAATATTTATTACACTAAAATTATTCCTTACTAGAAATCCTTTTTAATCATCACACAACTATCAATTGATTGGATTTATTTCCATCATCATATATAATACAAATATCTTTAAGATTTAAAGAAACCTAAATATTTAAAAATAAACTAAAACACAATAATAATGAATTATTTCAATGGATCATTATATGGTTTAATGGTGGGAAGTTCATAATGTTAAAATTTTGAAAAATAGTCTTAAAAAGATCATAACATATTAAAGTACCTTGCATTATATTTACTTATTCTTAATGAATTCTTTCCCATCATTATATATTTATCCATATTTATCAAAAATTGCCACTAGTTCAGCATATTCCATTTTTGATCATATGTAAACATTGAATATTTTAATGAATATCCTATCCATTATCAATAATTATTCTCACATTTTTTTCAATAAAATAAAGGAATGAAAATTCATAAACCCTGGGAAGTCAAACAGAATATGAACTACAATTACAACTATTAATATTCTCATATCTCTCTTTATAATAGCTATTATAAAAAGGAGGAAGGTTTATAGACAATGGTTAATCCAAGGTCACCCGTTATTTATTTATTTTTTAAAAGAATCATAAATATTATTATAATCCAAAACATCCATTTGAATTTTATTTTGTATAAACTAGAAATAAATCACATATCCTAATTTCATTGAAAAATGTAATAAAATATGAATGAAATCATCGAATTTAGACATTATTTATCATTAGGTAAAATCATGAGAAATTTACAAATTATGTTGGGGTAGAAATATTTCTTGTCCAATAATATGATCATTGTCCTATGATCTCGATAAACCACCAATTTCGGGAGTATAGGTTATGTACTAAATATTTCTAAATAAAAAACAACAATAATTTCCCCTTAATCTATTATGTCATATTTCAATTGAATCTATATGAGATTACAACTCATATATTATAAAGAGTAAGATGAAATCCAGGTTCATTAAGATCGATAGAGTTCTTATAAGGCCACATGCATTAATCCCCATATTAATGTGGCTCCAAAATAATGATGAGTGACAAAATAAGGAAGTATGAATATTTTAACCACAATATATAGTAATTATTAATTACCAATATAATGGATGATAACTGAAAAGTATTGATAGATGTAACATAAAATTGTAACAGAACCAATAATACATCATATCCAATGTATTTCACATTTGGTGGATCAATACATGTGAGAATAAATTAATCAAATAGTACTTGATACATAGGAACAACAGATACAAGTGTTTTTATAGGTTTCCTATAAAATTCCCAACAAGCATTACGTGCTTAGAAGCTCAACATAGGTCCATTTCATTGGGAGGTTCCTTAAAAATAAAATCTATAATTTCACTAATGATATCTTTAAATGTGTGATTAATAAAACAAATAGTTATCCACAAATGAATATTTATCCTATATTCATAAAAAAATTAGATTGTATATAATGGTAGAAATAAAAAAATTACAATAATAAATACTATTATGTTATTAGGTGAAAACTAATCCACCATGATTTCTACCATACCTTATTTTTCTATATTATGGTAGGAAGAGTCAACTTAAACCGTAAGTATAGACCATATTATGACCATCACCTTCTCACTCATGTAATGGTCCCACTTTATGTATATAACCATCCCCAATCACATAGAGGATGACATGCATCATTTCTTGAAACTTTCCCTCTCACTTTCGTGTGGAAATCCATCAAATATAAAACCATCCCTACTCACATATGATATGTCGCATATTATGTATCACAAATTCTCCTATTTATTGAAGGATTTCAATAATCTTGTTCCAATCAAATCCCTCTCACTCAGGGGTGGTCCCATAGCATCGTATCTATCCTAATACTCTCAGCCATGGTACATTCAACAGGCGATAACCCATATCCTCAAATAATATTCAAGATCAATATTACAATGTATAGGGTACAAATTAGAATTTACAATATAACACAATATGGGAAGTAGGAATAAAGAATAATAATGTACTATAAACAAGTCAATAATAGACATATGACATATCGTAAACATAACAGTTCCCTAAGGATATCCCATTGACCTATACATTAGCAACCCCTATAGGATACACAATTATTAGAGTTCTTTAATAACATCAAATTATTTTAGTATTTTTTTTCTTACTTAAGAATAGTAAAGTGATGAGTATGTGAAACCCCATAGTGAATGATTGTGATAAATCTAGTTGAATTTCATAAGCCCAAAGAATGTAACAATAAAATGTAGGTGATATGGATAAATTATAGATACCAAAAACATTTGAACAAATTATTATATATTTTTTGATATAAACAACAATAATTTAAAACCGAATATCATAATTCCTTGTTCTTTATAATAATTGGTTCATAACACATTAAAAGGAAACAAAAATGTGGAATATTTATTTTCTCCTCTTCAATGAACTTCTAAGCCAATTTGAGCTTCTTACACTACATAGATAACCATATATGTATTTATAAGAATGTGGTGAGCTAATAATTCTAATAAGTGGTTTATCATGAAAATGAAATATAAGGTGTGAGTCCATGTTACATAAATATATCAAAAAACATAATTCTCATGAGAAATCAGATGAATTAATAACAAAAAAAATAGTATCATAAGGTCATTATAACATAGAAAATGTGTTAGAAACATATAAAATGACATAAAAATGTTTCATGTGTAACATTCTAGACAATATCAAATGCTATGAAAAGTTCTATAATGGTTTTGGATTACTCCCTAATCCCAAACATGGATTCTCGTGATAATAAAGCATTACCTAATGCATTATCAATCTATATGTACACACCCAACATAATATATTCATGATTTATTTCTTCTACATAAACTAAAACAATCATAATGAATAGAATAATTATTAACTAGGTTAATAAAATGGGTTTTAGAAACTAGCCTAATATCATTATGAAATGATGTTTTCATAATTAAGGAATATGAGAAATGATCATAAGGAATTTTTTTTCCTCAAAGGAAGTGATAATAATAATGGTATATATGTAACAGACATTAATAAAAATTCATAATTATTCCATAATATTTGAACGATATATAAATTTTTTTAAATATATAATATTCACAACATAATTAAATGGGTGGTTTGGAGAGATCTCTTACCCTGAAACTGATTTATCAAAATTTTTCTTTATCCACCTTAATAATTAATGTATGGTAATGATTTATATTATTAAGAATATTTTTATTTGAGTTTATTATTAATATTATTTTATTTATTATCATATTACATTCAATAACATTTCCATTTCTTTTCAAGTATGAGGTTTTCATGTTTTTCAGTTGAATTTGTAAGACCTTAAGATTTTGTGAAGTATTTTTTTATTTAATTTAAAATATATTTTTTTATCATTTAACACTACACTAAATATATATTTTCTTATATCGAGGTATCAATATATTTTTTCATTATAAAAAATACCATTCTAGTCATGGGAATCATGAAACACATAGATTATCTTATTATACTTAAAACAATATGTTTGGCTTTACATACACACAATTTCATGTTCCTTTAATATCATTCGTTGCACAAAATAAGTAGTTTTACCTAAATAAAATATAAAAATGATATTATTTTTGAAATATTATACTATTTGTAAACTGGACTTTGTAGTGGTGTTTATAAATAAGATTAATATAATTTTTAAAATATGGATTACATATGTAATGAACAATTGTTTTTTAATGATAATTATTTCTTTAAAATGTGTGTCATATTATTTTATACGCAACAAAACAATATCTCTTAAATAGTGAAGTTAGTATAAATTGAAATTTGACCATCATGTTTTGGCCATTATTTTACCATTGGACAATTATGACCATTTTTAAATATTACCATTGAAAAAAATACACTTGATTGAATTTTCAAAGACACTGTTAGTGTCTATAAGTAGAAATGACAATGGATAATTAATGATGAATGGAGTATCGATTTCCTTAACTAGTAGGGTTGTGTTATATGAAGACCATTTATCTAAACTTGTGAGGGTGGTAGAATCCTTGGTATTATATCTTGAACAATGCCCAATTATGTATTTATGGTAGATGTATATGTATTTAATCTTATATTCTAAAAATAAATAGTGTCTCATGTTCAAAATACCATGGGGAAATACCAGGGACAATCCCATTATTTTTCATTTACCATTAAGTATGTGTCCAATGCATTTATTTAGTAATTAATAAACAAATCCAAAACAATTTCTATAAATACCTTCCAATTTAATTATTTAAATATAATAAAAAATTATCCCACATCACTATATGATATTTTTAACTCCTAATGATTCTTCCTAATGTGTTTTCAATCCCCAGAGGTCTGAATCATCGAGTATTTTGAGTTACCCTTCCTGGTAAGGAAAATATTATTATTTCCTGTTTATTTCACGAATCCACTTTTATATATGTATTCTTAATGTTTTTTTAACTATCCATTTTTTCATTTTTATTCATTCCTTTACATAAAAATTTTCATTTACTAATGGGATACACATATCCCCTTTCTTTGTACTCTTCTAAAACCATGTTTTATTCTTGATATGCAGCCGATTTTACTTCAAAAAATTTAACTTTCTTCCACCAGAGGATCCATTTTAGTTTTATTTTTTGAATAAGAAAATATTTTTATTTTCTAGTTATATTCAAGGATATGATTAAATTATATATTATATTATGTTATTTAAATATATAATAACCACAATCCATTTATGTGGGTAAAAATTACATAATGATCTTGTTCTATATCCACTTATAAAAACAATGTGATTTTGTTAATAATCCCATTTGTTTTATTATCCATGGGTTATTTATGAAATGTTTAATTATTATATATCTGGAAGTAATTAATTATTACATATAAATGGAATATTTTGATGGAACTATAATGAATTGGGTAATGAATTTAATCTCTTGAGATGACAAGTTTTACAATTCAATGATAATTTTTATGACACCTCGATAAAAACCATGGTGAGATGCTTCTGAATGTCTCATTGATATTTTGTTGTAACAATTTCATGTTATTATTAATTTTTTTAATCATTATGAAATTCCCTTGGTCATTAGATTAATATAATCATCAACTTCTTTTTAATATTTCTCTAGATCACATTTCAAAATTTTCCCTTGTTTTCCATTACATGGAATTATACCCAACCATTCCATTGATGTAGGTCCCCAAATAATGATATCCAGTAAAAGTATTTAGGATTAACCCATTAAAAATACTATCATTTTTTCTATAATAATTATTTATGTTTTCATGTATTATATAACTTATTTCCATTAAACTAAACTATAAAATTTACTTTGTCTCTATAATTTAAATGAAAATTTATGTAACAAAAAGGAACGATGCCATAGTTTTTATCAAAGATTAATTTAGTTATTTATGGAAATTATGGTTTTAATACATTAGGAATAATTATTGGGAAATGTTAAAATATTATGAAACATCTTGGTATATTGATGAAGTATTAAGAATGTGGTTTATGCGGAATAAAATCCTTGTTTGGATATGAACAAGTTGACGCGGCTATGGATGATATGTATCCTGGGGTAAAACATAAAAACACTTGTTTGAGAAAGACACAAATAGGAATTGGTGCATGATAAAAGTACATTATTCCATCGTAGTCGGACACTCCCAGGGGACACGTTTGGTTAGTCACAATCCTTTTATAAACAATTATGATGGATTTATATAAAATGTAATTTATATTAAATAATAACATATTTAAGCATGATGTTTTAGGACATAAAATTATTTTAAATTTTTATGATTCTTTAAATAAAAATTAATCTCATTAATGTTTCATTGTTTTATAAAATGGTGGTAAATTGGAAGAAGTTTTTCAATGGTAAATGCAATAGACCATGCACAGATTACTCGCTGATGGAATCCAGAAAGGAAAGAATTATGAGAATGATGAATCAACTGACTCAGGATATGAGAAATAACTTTATTCAAGCCAAGATAGTAGATTCACCTCAAAGGAAGAAACATTATGATGAGTAATTTATGGAACAACTACGAAATTCTTTTAGTTTTTCTTCTAATCGATAGATTTATAAACATTTGATAATATCTATAGAAAAGATATTTTATTTACTCAATTGATTATAGAAAGTAAATGTGACAAATTTTTTGTATTTCGTAGAGAGAGATGTTGATCAATTGTATAATTTAGTTAAAAACATGAATCTAAGAAGGTAGATTACATATATGTAGTTGGAATTGTTCAGGGGATCCTTTTTCCATAAATTATTTATCTTATTTAATGTGAACGAAAATATATAATGAAATTATGGAGCTGAAGCAGAAGGAAAATGAATATGTGGGATTCTATCAGACAAACATCCCAAGACTTTCCCATTTTACCTATATCATTTCAGGGATATTAATGGAATGCTTTACAAATTCTCTGGTTAATTAAGACACCATATATGGAAGAATATATTGAATCAATACAATAATATCCATGAAGGGATAGTGTGGGGTGTTATGAATTTTGAATTAGAGTTTGGTGAGATAAAATGGTCCTAAAAGTCTAATGAAAATAAGAGATACTTTTATCCAAATAGGGGAACGAACTTTTATCATGTAAGAGGGTGACTGAAATTGAAACATCCCACATGCAACAAATGTGGGAAGAATAACTCTAGTAAATACTATCTTGGGAGTAGAAAATGATTCAATTGTAGAATATATGGCTATATAGCTTGAAACAATTTTATTGAGGTGAAGCCTTATCTTCTCTACACTAATGAAAATGGGAAAACATTACATGCCCAACCTGAAGTCCAATGGTATATGTGTGTAAATATTGAGAATATTTTTATTAACCATCAATATATGAGGTTAATTGAGGGGAATCACCAACTACCTCAACATATGATAAGTTAGTAGGGTCAAAATTTTTATATCATGACAACTGAAGTTGATTGGCTAAATTATGTTATAGTGGGTACTCTCATTTTTCTTTCAAATATAGAAAGTATTTTTTATGATTCAGGTTTTAACATCATCTTTTATTTCCTCCAATTTTTCAAAGAATACTAAATCAATCACTGAACATCTACAAGTAGAACAATAATTAAAGTCTCCTAGATAGATTATCCAAGAATCAATAGTGTATAAAAACTCTAACATTCCCTATCGGAGAGATTAGTCTCATCTCAAATCTAGTATCTTTTACCATGATGTAATTTCACACTATACTATGGATGAACTGGATCTCAAAGTATAATTTTAAGATCAAATTATAAATTAAAGAAATTTTAGTATTATGGAATGGATAACATATTAATATCATAAATTGAGGGACATAGTTACCAGATCTTTGTCTAGAAGAACCTCTCAAGGACTTAATTATGGAGAATATCCTTTAATATGATAAACGAAATTAATGTATATGAATAGAAAATGTCACAGTCATTTAAAAATACAATGATGTATTTACTAAGGATTTACCTGGACATTAACCATAATGATAGGAAGGGTTCTCTAATTAAATCAAATCAGGATCCAAGACGATGTCAAAGAATCCATATATAATGGAAAATATGTATAATGATGAATGAAATAAAAAACTCTAAGATCATTTGGAGAATTGTATTATCTAAGCAAGTGTGTCTCCTTAGGGATCACCTATTATCATTTTTTGGAGATGATGGGTGGATCAATTTGGATGTGAATTAATTATAAAGAACATAATAGGATCATAATTAACAAAATATAACATCTTCCAAGGATTCAAGATTTATTTGACCATATTCATGGAGATCAATTATTCTCCAATATTGAACATTGATAAGGTTATCATCAGTTGATTGTGAAGAAATTAGATATTCCAAATATTTCCTTCCGATCAAGATATGGTCATTAGGAGTTTGTTTTTATTCATTTTTTCTTAAATAATTAAACCTCTGTATTTATGGATTTGATGAATATGGTATTTAAGGAAAACCTTTATAACTTTTTGTTAGATTTTATTGAAAATATATAAATATATTCCCGAAACCACGAGGGCCTAGAGGAACATCTATGTATTTTATTTCAAATAGTGAGGAAGGATAAGCTACATGGAAGTTTTAGTAAATGTGAATTTTGGTTACAATAAGTTTCTATCTTGGGGAACATTGCAACAAATAGATATATCATATTTAACCCTATAAATACAAGGGTTGTGGTTGACTGGCCACATCCTATAACAGTTTTCAAGATTTATACTTTACATGGTTTAGAATAATTTTTTTAGGGGTTTGGGAAAACCCTTTGAAGACTTTCAAATCCACTATACATGTTAACATGAAAAGGGTAAAATTTTATATCGGTAAAGGAGTGTGACGAACATTTCCCAGAGTTAAAGAAGATATTTTTTATGACACCCATGTTAACTCTACCATCTATTAAATCAAGAAAAATTATTTTTATTAGTTTATATTTGAGATGGATTGGGTCCATCCTCATTCCAAATGACATGGTTATTTCTTGTTCATATCCACAGTTAAGGACATTTGAAAAGAATTATCATATGCATGACATCGAACTAGGTGTAGTTATTTTTATTTGAAAATATGGAGGCATTATCTTTATGGAGATAAATGTGATATATAAAGAAACCAACAATGTTTGATGTTTTTTTCATGTAGAAGGAATTGAACATGGGGAGCTGGATACAGTTGTAAATTCTTAAATACTATTATTTTTAAATTCATTATCACAACGGTGTATAAAAATATCATTGGTGCATATTGCAGGAAAGACCATTTTGTTCTAAAATGATGAGGATTCAAGGAGGTCATTTGATCAATGAACTATTTGAACTACAGATGGAAATCATATGGGAAGGTAAATCATAAACCCAATTCCAAAATATTTCTCAAACATAATTTCAATAAAGATCAAGAAATATCAAAGATATGATCCCCTATTATAGATGACGATAGATGGCTTGAATGATAAGAAGTTTCTAATGTTTAATATTGATCAAGAATGTGTATTGAAATTTTATATAAGGAAATGTGTTTCATCTTTTGTAGAAATATAGAATGAGATGATGGGTGAAGCTCATTTCTCTACTTTTTCTATACATCATGGGAGTACTAAAATTTATAAGCACCTTCATTATCATTATTGGTGGTATAACAATAAAAGAGAGATTACAGACTACACAATAATGTGTGTATTGTTCCAACTAGTGAATGGAGAGTGACATCTTTTTTAAGGGGTGTTGAAACCACTACCCATACCTACCTCTTAGTGGGAAAATATCTCAATGGAATTATTCAGAGTTCTACCAAGAACATCCAATGGATTCAATTGAATATAGGTTATAGTGGACCAACTCACAAAAACACTAAATTTCATCTCTATTTGTTAAGACTTTTATATTGATAAATTATATAGGATTTACATAAAAAAGATGTAATGTTTAATGGAATTCCACTTGTTAATGTATATAATCATGAGCCAAGGTGAAAATAAAAATTTTGGAGAAGTCTTTAAAATTCTATGATTAATTAATTGAATTTCAATATAGCCTACCACCCTCAAATTGATGTGAAATATGAAAGGATTATTTGAAACTCGAGTACTTTATTAAAACATACTCAATGAAATTTAAAGGTGGATCAGATCAAAATAACCCATTAGTTGAATTTTCATACTACAACAGAGAATATTAATGTATTCAAATTTCACCCTATAAAGCTCTATATGTGAAGTGATATAGACCTTCAAGTTTTTTGGATGAATTGATATATGAGTTAATTTCTTAAAAAACATTATTTTATTTGAATAGTAAAAATATAGTTTGAGTTTCTATGTATGACTAATGACATCATAATTAACTTATAAATATTTAATAACTAATGAACCAAAATAAAATAATAAAAATATTTAATTTTATTAATATCATGTAATTTAATATATTTTAATCAATTTACTAATATATAAGTTTCATTACAAATTCATAAATGGAAACATTAATTTTAAAAATGTTATTTTGGGAAAACATTTTTCTTCCAATAAAAAAAATATAAAATAATGGTCAACTAATGTGTATTAAAATACTATAAAAGGTGTGACATGTATTGAATTCCCTGATACAATACCATGGTCAAGCCCATGGACTTTCATTTACCAATACCTTGGTACCAAATTATTTTATATAGAAATTAATTAAAAAAATACCCATTTTTTAAATAAATTCCCACCATTTAATGATTGAAATTTTCTCAAAAATAATTCTCCATTAAAATCTGACACTTTTACCAAACAAAGTGTCCTAAATATTCTAATATCCAGTATTATTGTTTTAGGATTTACTCTTCAAGGTAAGGGAAATATCATTCTTTTTTCTTCATTTCAATAATTTCTTTTTGTATATGTTTTCTAGGTGTTATGTTAAGTCACTATTATATACTTTTTTTTATTCCCTTACATCAAAATTATTATTCATCAATTGAATACCCATATCCCATGTCTTTTTAATCTTCTCTAAAAAGAATGTTTTATACACTCTTTCTTTATAATTTTACTTCTTAAAATTTATTTATTATCCAAAGAAATTCTATTTTATTTTCTTTATTTGAATAACTCAATATTTTAATTTTCAAGGTGTATAATAAGCCTGGAATTTATAGAATAATACTTTTTTATTTATATTAATAATTATTAATAATATAATATTTTTACATTAATGGGTATTCTTTGTATGATAGTGTACTCAACATGCAACAATGAGTTTATTTGAAATCATACGTTGCACAAACTTTTGATCGATACAAAAAATATAATATTATCATTATTTTAAATCGTAGTTAAATTCTACCCGTTGTATTAGAGGGAATGAATATATCTATCTAAAATATTATTATAAATGTTTGTTAAATTTCATTACATGTTTCTTGTAAACATTAGAGGCTTAAAATAATAGTGAATCTGATTTTAAGCCTGAAATACTCTATTATTTTTAAAATGTCGTTGTAAAGCCTTTTGATAAAGAGCCCTTTTCAAATCTAGTTCTCATCATATATATATGTTATATTTTAAACTATAGACTTATTCTATATAATTTTTACATAAAAATTTACAATGTATAATATTGTCGTCATTTTATGATAATGTTCATTTTTTAATAATTAGTGAAAAATACAACATTTTATGTCAAAACTGCCAATTCATCTAATATATTTATATATTTTGAATGTAATTTTAATTGGATTTAAATTTTAATTGGATTATATTTTTATCAATTAATCTAATTTTGTTAATTAAAAGTGATTTCAATTGGAAATTGGATATAAACACATGTTAATTTTTTGTACTTTTTACTTATCAAAAACACACATTTTGGTTTTGACAACAAAAATTAATTATAACTTAATTTCAATAGATTCTATGTTTTGAATTTAGAGAAATGGATTCCATATTTTGAATCATGTGTTCCAAATTTTTTATATTAACACATTTTGTTTTTAGACACTATGAATAGTAACTTTAGTAATTATTTTATTTACAATGGTTAATGGGTAAATCTGGAAAATAAGGGTAATAAATAATATTATAATTATATTAAATTACACTAACACATGTCCTAATACTATTTTATAAGGTATATCTAACTATGGATTTAACATCCCAAGTAAATAAATAGTAAGAAATATTTCATATTTAATAATATTTGTGAATTAAATATTAATTTTTCTTAAAAGGGGTCTCTATGTTTGATAGTGTACCCAATACAAAACAACGGGTTTCTTTGAAATCTTACGTTGCATGCTAATAATATAATATTATTATTTTAAATGATAGTTAACTCCTAGTCATTTTATTGGCTGTAATTAACAAAACTAACTACAATATGATTGTACATGTTTTTAAATGTATTTTCATTTATCGAATAAAAAGTTAGGGGCAAAAAATATGAATGAATCTAATTTAAGAATAATGTACATTAAAAGGTTGATTTACCATATTTTAATGTATAACCCTATTTAAATCTAGTTTTGGTAATTTTTATAAGTTCTATTTGACCAAAAAAATTCTTCTTTATTTTTGGGACACCAAATTTTACTTTGGGTAATTTTTGTTTTGGTATTTTTTGGATAAAGATAATTTTTTAAGGAAAAGTGAAAAATACTGTATTTTAATTTCAAGGTTCCTTTTAATCTAATTTATTTATATGGTTATATTTTCTTTTTAATTAGTTTCAAAGTGTAATTATAAAATATTTTTACCATTTAATCCTACGTTGGTCATTGTAATTAATCTCACATGGAAATTAGACATAAACAACTGTCAATATTTTGATAATTATTGTATCTTAAAAACACTCTATTTGTTTTAACAACAAGAATTAATTTTAAAATTAAATAATTAAAATCCTATGTCTTTAATTTGTCAAAATAGAAAGTATTTTTTAATTCGGAATATCAAATAAATCTTAGGCTGAATTTTTGGTATTTTTCTGAAAAACATCTATTTTTGAGGAATAGTGAAACCACTTAGTAGTAGTTAAAAAAAACATTTTAATTTAAATAAAATTTTACCACTTCTTGGAATTGAATTTCTAAAATCCGACACATGGTTTTTATTATTAAGTTAAATGTGGTTTAATAAGATGAAAATAATTTTTAACGAATAGTAACTTTTGACTTTTATTTACTGTAGATAAAGGTAAATAGGGTAATTCAAGGTTAAATGAATATTATAATAATTCAAAATTACCTTAACTCTTGTGAAAACCTTATTTTTTGAGTAATTTATGGCAATGAGAATCTTTGGGCCGATTTTTGGACCCCTTTGAGCCACTTGGAAGTGATAATGACAATTTAGATTAATTAACATAAAGTAAAGGAAAAAATGACAAAAACAGATATCTTTTAGTAAATTAATTTTTACAAGGGGTTATATAAATTATTGTTTTACTATAAATTTTCACTGGAATAATAAAAATATTTAATACAACTTTATATATTTTTTATAATTTGTAGACTACAAATAAATTAAATTATTTATGACATAATAATGATGCAGTGTTTACCTCATTAATAATTCATTTAATTAAATAAGATTATTAATTTTAAAATAACATCCCAAACCAGTCCAATTCTTATTGGATTATTTTAGTTTGACAATGAGTCATCTTATCTTGGACTATAATGATTTTTGGACCCTTAGAAACTGAATATAATTATATAATAAAATAATGATTTCACACATTCCTAAAGGGCCCCTGCTCTCCCTTATAAAAGGAGACCACATCTAACCAATTAGTCACACCTCTAAAGCATTTTTTCTCATACAACCTCAGAATAATTAATCTCCCTACATCTATATCCTCCTCTTAGAATCCTTACCTTAGTCAGAAAGCACTTCAAGAAGTCCTTTTGGTTCAAACCAAAGGAAGTTACCCAAATTAAAGGTATTGGTTTCTCTTATATTGTTTTCTTTTATTTTACTTCCACAAACCCTAATATCTTTTTATTCCTTTATTTTAAACAAAAACATTATACTCAATATACTAGTATATTGTTATGATATGTATTAGAACTACACATACACACACCTCTATCCAATCGATGAATAACATATTTTTTATGTGGATGGAAAACTAACGCCTCACAAAATGATGATTGTTTGATTATCTCCTACTGCCTCCCATGGTGGCCATTATGATGAAACTGTTTTTATATATGATATATATTATGTGTATGTTTTCTTTATTCTTCTGTAATTTCCATTTACAACATGCCTTTATGGTTTCCATTGTGGGTAAACACGGTAATCTCATTAGAGGAAGTGCGAACAAACGCCCCTCAAAGTGATATGACTCGTTAATACCATATGTGGGATGTATAAAAGATGTATTTAATGATATTATATATGTAAAACCCCAACCCTAGATACCCAGAGTCAGTGAATTATTACATAACATTGGAAATATCACAAGAAAGATCAAGTCTCGAAAGTCCGATTAGTTTAGTTGCCTTGGAAACACTAGATATATTCAATAGCTTGCATTACATCAATAAGTGAAAAACTACAACAACAATTTGTCTTCATATCCCCTCATTCTATACATGTAGGTAATTCATAAAATACTTCTTCACATCTTGGAAAAAAGAAAACATATAAAAAGGGTTGAGCTTAAATGCCCATTAAGGATAAAAATATAGCGCAAACTTTCATAAATAACAATAAACAATTAAGGCAATGTATAACTAAAACAAAAGCCTTTTAAACATGAACATCAACATAGTATTTAAAAAAATAAGATGAAATAATGCCATTTACTTTTTCACATGGATATTCTACTAATAGAATAATCACATGCAATATCAATGACCCATTTCATAATGATTGAATGCATAATGCCAGACTATCATAACCACATATCCAAGGCCTCTTGCCAAGACTACAAATAAGATTTTTTCAAGGACTTTTTCCAAGAGACACGTTTGTCCCATGAGACCTAATGATGCATCGAGGAGCTATAGGGGGCTCCACCCGTCATATATTATGTCCAATGCATTCCCATATGGAAAGGTTTAAACATAACATAAACATTCGTAATAAAACTAACATACGAAATGTAAATACTTCATCCATAAACAACGAATGGTATAAGAATAACACATCCACAGTCAAACACATCACAAAAACGTCAAAACAATATGGAAGTTTTGTATCTTAATAAATCAACTTCAAATAAACATAAAATCCATCAATGGATGTTGACATGGATGAAATCAAAACTATTTGAGAGAAATATATCTTCTTTTGAAATCATTTAAAAGTCACACATTTATTAAGGAAGTAATTTGAAAGAGTTTTTTGTATCAAAGTGTCCCATACCACTTCAAAAATTTTGAAAATAAATATCATTTCAAAACATTCATGTCCATATAAATAAATCCTTAAAATCATTTTGATAACATGGACATTATTTAAAAATATTTAGAAAGATAAATCTTTAAAACATTTAAAATTATGATCTTGATAATCTGTACCTTTCACAAATTCTTAAAATATTCATTTTGAAATAATTTAAAAGTCACATAATTATAAAATAAACCATTTACTTTGAAAATATCATTATAAACTTGTAAGGGAAGCTTAGAAAATTTTATAACGGTAAAAAATAGTCGCACCCGCCGTATAAGTTAAAAAATCATTCTTACCTTAATTTTGTCGAAAAGGTTAAAAAGCACCTTGTTTGGAAAAAGATGGAAAGATTCCATTATAAACAACTTATAAATATTTAAACAAGGGTATAAATGACTTTAACCCATATTCTAGTAAATAGTAAAAAAATTGAAATACATTATTAAGAAACATGGATGTGGATGATAAATAAGTCCCAGTAGATTATTACGTATAAACAACCTCGGATAATGAGGAGATTGCGAAATAAACCCTTACCTTGTACTTTTCCTTGGTTGGGGGTAGGATAAACTCATGTATAATGGTGAAATAATTGTTATTAATTTATACAATAGTCATATACAATATTATGTTATCATATATGATCTTTTAACATTGCTTTGTTAATAATATCTTAGTATTATCGTCGTTTCGGGTGTTAACTTACTCATTTTCGGTTATATGTTTTGTTACGTAAGCCATGTTTTTCAGGGATAGGTTGTGTCATATTCATATCCAGAATGATATTACGTCCTTAAACATTATTTTTAATCATAAAATGAGAATTATACATGAATAGATACGATGGAGATTGAATCACATCGTGTTCATGGAGACGGTAGTCCATACGTACGCACGAGCGACAATATCATTCTTTTGATGTTAAAATAATATATAATTGGATGGTATATAATAAATACAGAATAATTATCATGTTATATTTATTATTTACATTAATTACACATCATTATTATACCCATCCAAATAATAATTTATTGAATAACAATTACACCACTATGTGGAGACGGTAAGTCGTACATACACACGTGTGGTGCCATGCCATTCAAAGGATGGATAGAATACTGAATTTGGTTGTACCATATTTATAATATCATTACAGTATATAGAAGATACTATAGTTATTATTTTAGAATATAAATAACAATGAAAGAAGAATTTGAAGAAGAAAGAAACTTGAAAGAGGGTGGTGAAAACATTATCTCTTCTTCGGGTTCGTCATTTTGATTTGACCAAAAGGGATCCTTAAGTTGGCTTTCTGATCAAACTAAGGACTCTAGGTTGTAGTGAGTGAATTTTAGAGAGTATTTGGGCAGGGGTTGTCCGAACCAAAAGGCTTTGATGGTGTGAATTAGTGAGAAGGGGGAGTGCCCTTTTATACGAGGGGTGAGGGGAACCATTGGAAAAGCTAAAAATATTATTTTAAAATAAATTAATATTCGGTTTATAATGGCTTAAAAGTGGATTATTTAAAGTTTAATGTTGGGTAGAATTGAAAACCACTCATCCAATAGAATTTAGATAGGTCTATGTCATTATATTAACCTTATCTGTAAGTATTAACTCTTAGTTAATTTGTTTCACTTTACAATGTCTCTTTGTATTTTTATATTATATGGTTAATAAACAAACTATATACAACAAATATACCCCCAAGTGGTACATTAATTATACACCTATAATTATATAAGTCTTATAACCTAACCTTAGATTTTTAGGAACTGAATATAAATTAATAATATAATATTTGTTTTAAAAACCCCTTTATGTCAAATTTTCCACTATTGGGTATTTTGTTTTTGAAAAATTCATAACAGCATTATTACTTAGGAAAAAAATTATATAATCAATCCTAATATGTCATATTCACCTATAAAATTAGTGGAATTCATAAAAAGTCTCAAATTACATTTATTTTGATATTTATAATATCAATTATTTTAATATTTCATTAATTAGGTAATTACTGCATCACCATTGTGTCATAAATAAATTAAATTATTTAATGTCTAAAAATTGTAAATTAAATACCATCATTTAGGAAATATTTTTATCTTTCTAATGAATATTTACCATCGAATTTATCTTATGTATAAGCCTATATTAAAAATGTTGTATTAAATAAACATTGATTTTAAATGTTTTAACTCTTCTTTGAATTAAATAATAATAAATTTCCTAATCTATTACAAGTGTAAAAATGATAATATATTACTCCTAAGGTTTTTTGTGGTCGATATACACTTGTCCAATAGAATTAGGACACGTGATAGGGTAATATTAACATCATTTTTACCATTAATTACCCTATTTAATTTTAACCGTGGTAAATAAAAGTAAAATGTTACTATTCAACACAAATTATTTTCATCTCATTGAACCAAATTTTAATCCTTGATATTAACCGTGTTTCTCGGAGTTTCGAAATTCCACTCACAGAAGCGGTAAAATTATGTTTTATGAAAAATGCAGTTTTTTAACTACCACTTAGTGTTTTCACTATTCATCTAACAATGAAAGTCTCCATAAAAATACAAAAAATTATACCTAATCTATATTTGATATTATGAATTCAAAAATGATGTCTATTTTACCAAATTCATAACATATCAGTTGCCTTAATTAATTTAAAAATAAATTCCGGTTGTCAAAACAAATCGTGTGTATTTAAGAAATATTAACTATCAAAAGATTGACACTTGTTTATGTCTGGTTTAAGTGTGAAATTATGTCCAATGACCAAAATTGTTTTAAATTGTAAAAATATATTCTAAATATACTTTAAAACCACTCAAATTCATAATTTATCACTATTAATTATTTCAATTAAAAAGTTGATTTTAATTAAATTTTAGTAATTTTCACTATTCAACAAAATATGAAAGTTATCCGAAAAGTACCTAAATTTCACCCTAGGCTAATTTAGATATTCCAAATCAAAAAATGAAGTCCATTTTGAAATATAAAATGTATAATATTTCAAAAAGTAGGTATTACTATTCATAACGGCTGGTTTGATTGGTTGTAGTGTGTTAGAATCTCGAAGTTGCGTACAATGCACGCCATTGCATTATTCAAAGGGAAACATATCGTGGAAGCTTGGGGTGATACATTCTCCCCTCCTTCAATAAATTGTGTCCTCGAAATTTGAAATTGTTCTTCAAAAATAAAAGGTTGAATAGAGAAAATATCTTTGTGGGAAAACCCACATCAAAAATTGGGTTAATAAAATTTAGTCTTAATAAGAGGAAAAGTGAAATTAAAGGGTCACCACCAAATTATGATCTCTATTCGGAGAACATTGGTGGAAATTAGAGACATATAATTAGAAGAAAAACATAAATATTGATAGGTAGTGATTGTGGTCATAAATCATAAACAAGTTTAAAATTGAGCGCCTTAAATTCATCAATCTGTGATGATTTAAAATACCATCGGTTCAACAAAACATATGGTATTCGGATAACACATTTTTTTTGTTTTAAGATCCCTTCACTAAATTATAAGAATTAATTTCTTCATTGAATAATAGAAGAAGAACAATATATAATTGACAAGTAGAGTCTCATACATTAACTACGTTCTACCACAAACTCATATTTCACTCTAAAAGATAATAGAAATTAATAATATTATTCTATTTATCCTATTCCTATAGGGTAAAAAAATTTAATTTATAAATCATCTAGCAGAACCATTAAAAACGACATTATTCAATCCATGGCATCATGTGGGTCTGTGGTAGGTGATACACTCTTGTTTCCTTTCGGTTGTCAGTTCAAGTCTTGCTGTCTTGCCGGACGCGACGGGTTGCCACCTGAACTCTGGTTTGTCCTTTTTATAGAAATCCAAAATAATCCAAACTAGAACAATCCAAAATTCTTCGTTCCAAAATTTACAATTAAGGTAAACACTATAAAGATCCTTTTTTCTCTGTAATAACATGTGAACACTATCATCATGTATTCTTTTAAAACATTGCAACATCCTGAATTACCATAAAACCTTATTGATTACATTCATGATCCATTATTCCTTAAAGAATAATAGATATACTCCTTCAATCCTAAAATGTTGTAAACCCCAAAAATTATGGAATAGACAAATCATTAATCAGTTTCAAGGTAGTCAATAATATCCGATATAATTTATCCAAATCAATAATGTATTATTTTTAAATCACTACCTCGGTATCAGAACCATATTATGGTTTATCTTTCTCTCAACCATATATTTTCCAAAAATTTAACCTGCTATTGATTTAGTTTTCATTGTTCTACACAATCTCAAGTCCCTAATGAAATAGTACTATAGTACAATCCTAATATACTCCATAATTATTATTACAAGTACATTGTTGATACAACACTCAAATGACATAATCAAAATAAGAAATCTAATCATTCCTCTTCATATGTGGTAGTATCATAACTTGATTATTATCCAATAGCATCATTTGCGGAATAGTCTGATTACTGGGACATAGGTTCCCGTAGTGTCCAAACACCTTGTAAATGAAGCATTTACATTTGAACCCATTTTCTTACCCTTGCAATCACGTAATTTGTGCCCTTTTTCTCCACACTTATAACAAACTTCCATTCCTTTTTGGCATGTTCCAGGGTGTTTCATCCCGCAGTTATCAAATATGGGAAAATTCTTCTTTTCCCTCTTCCCTTTATCCATCTTTCTCTCTTCCATCCTATTCTTCTCTTGCTTCCCTTCAAAGCCATAGGACTCATTAAACTCTTTACTTATCTTATCAACACATGATATTATTACATCATATGATGATAAGAAATGGGAGACTATTTCTCTTATAAATTCTGGCTTAAGACTATGAATGATATGATCCTTGTTTCTCTTTGGATCATGTGCATTGCTAGAGTTCTCATTCCTTCTACTAGGCACCATTTCTAAACAATGGAATACACTAGATTAGCTTATGAATAACAATACCTAATCCCAAACATGTAAAACACATAAAATAAATTAAATAGTTTATGGATATAATCCATAATCATAAAAATATATCCTTTGAGGATGTATATACTCATAAACACTTCATAATGGTTTGTAACAAATATGAGAATTATCCTAAGCATATCCCCTGGGAGTGTCGTAACCAAGAGTGCAGCAAGGCCTGTTGTCGTGCACTAGTTGTCATTCGAGTCTAGCTCAAAGCGGTGTTTTCGGGTTTTACCCATAGGTACATTTGTGCCAGATCCACCTCTACCTGATCGTATCTAGATAGGGATGTATTGCTCGGAAAACTCAAAAAAATTCTACAATACCAAAATTCTAGGAAGTTCTTCTATACTAATCCTCAAATTCCATCTTAGATCTATGTGACCTAATCAATGTTTATCTAAATCTAGCTTCCAAGTTTGTAATAAACTTATTCTGATACCAACTTTAATGCCCCGACCCTAGATACCCAGATTCGGTGCATTATTAAATAACATTGGAATGATCACAAGAAAGATCAAGTCTCGAAAGACCGATTAGTTTAGTATCCTTGGAAACACTGGATATATTAATAAAGTTTACATTACATCAATAAGTGAAAAACTACAACAACAAATTGTCTTTATATCCCCTCATACTATCCCTGTAGGTCATTCATAAAATACTTCTTTACATCCTGGGAAACATAAAACATAGAAAAAGGGGTGAGCTCAAATTCCCAGTAAGGATAACAATATAGCGGAAACTTTCATAAATAAGAATAAACATTTAAAGAAATTTATAACTAAAACAAAATCCTTTTAAACATGAACATCAACATATTATGGAAAAAATAAGATGAAATAATTCTATTTATGTATTCTAATTGATATTCTACTAATAAAATAATTACATGTAATATCAATAACCTCTTTCATAATGATGGAATGCATAATGCCTGACTATCATAACCACATAACCAAGGCCTCATGCCAAGAATACAAATATGATTTTTCCAAGGCATTGTTCCAAGGCACTAGTTTGTCTCATGATATCTACAGATGCATCGAGGAGCTATAGCGGGCTCTACCCGTAACATATTAAGTCCAATGCATTCCCATATGAAAAGGTTCAATCATAACATAATGATTCGCATTAAAACTAGCATATTAAATGTAAATACTTCATCCATAAACCACGAATGGTATAATAATAACACATCTACAGTCAAACACATCACAAAAACTTCAAAAAAATATGTTAGTTTTGTATCATAATAAATCAAATTCAAATAATCTTAAAATCCATAAAAGGATGTTGACATGGATGAAATCAAAACTATTTGAGGGAAATATCTCTGCTTTTGAAATCATTTAAAAGTCACACATTTTTTTAGGAAGTAATTTAAAAGAGATTTTTGGATCAAAGTGTCCCATACCACTTCAATACTTTGGAAAAGAAATAACATTTCAAAACATTCATGTACATATAAATAAATCCTTAAAATCATTTTGAAAACATGGACATTAATTAAAAATAATTATAATGATAAATATTTAAAACCTTTAAAATTATGATCTTGATAAAGTGTACCTTTAACAAATTCTTAAATATTCATTTTGAAATCATTTAAAAGTCACATAATTATAAAATAAAACATTTACTTTTAAAATATCCATATAATCTTGTAATAGAAGCTTCTAAAATTTTATAACGGCAGAAAATAGCCTCACTCGCCATATAAGCTAAAGAGACATTCTTACCTTAATTTTGTCGAAAATCTTAAAAAGCACGTTGCTTGGAAAACAAAGGAAAGATTCCTTTATAATCCTCTTATAAAAAGTCAAAAAAGGGTATAAATGACTTTATCCCATATTCTTGTAAATAGTAAAAATGTTTTTAAATACATTTTTAAGAAAAATGGATGTGGATGATAATGAATTCCCAGTAGATTATTACGTATAAACAACCTCAGAAAATGAAGAGATTGCGAAAAAACCCTTACCTTGTACTTTTCCATGGTTGGGGGTAGGTTAACATCCTGTATAATGGTGAAATAATTGTTATTAAATTATACAAGAGTCATATACATTATTATGTTATCATATATGATCTTTTATCATTGCTTTGTTAATAATATCATAGTATTATCATCGTTTCAGGTGTTAACTTACTCGTTTTCATTTAAATGTTTTGTTACGTAAGCCATGTTTGTCATGGATAGGTTGTATCATATTCATATCCAGAATGATATTAAGTCCTTAAACATTATTTTAAATCATCAAATCAGAATTATACTTGAATAGATACGATGGGGAATTAATCTAATCGCGTTCGTGGAGACGGTAGTCCGTACGTACGCACGAGTGACAATATCATACTTTTGATGTTAAAATAATATATAATTGGATGTTATATCATATAGAAAGAATAATTATAATGTTATATTTATTATTTACATGAATTACAAAACATTATTATACCCATCCAAATAATAATTTATTGAATGACAAATACACCACGACGTGGAGACTGTAAGCCGTACGTACGCACGTATGGTGACATGCCATTCAAATGATGGATGGAATACTGATTATGGTTATACCATATTTATAATAACATCACAGTATATATAAGATACTGTAGTTATTATTTTAGAATATAAATAACAAATAATGAAGAAGGTGAAGAAGAAAGGAACTTGAAAGAGGGTGGTGAAAACATTACATCTTCTTCGGGTTCTTCCTTTTGATTTGATCAAAATGGATCCTTAGGTTGGCTTTCGGATAAATATAAGGCCTCTAGGTTGTATTGAGGGAATTTGAGAGAGTATTTGTCTAGGGGGTGGCCGAACCAAAAGGCATTGAAGGTGTGAATTAGTGAGAAGGGGGAGTTCCCTTTTATAAGAGGGGTGAAAGGCACCTTGGGAAAAGCTAAAAATATTATTTTAAAATAAATTTATATTCGATTTATAATGAATCCAAAGTGGATTATTTAAATGTTAAGGAGTTTATGGGTCGAAAACCACTCAACCAATATAATTTAGATAGGTTTGGGTCCTTATATTAACCATATCATTAAGTATTAACTCTTAGTTAATTAGTTTCACTATTACAATGTCTCTTTGTATTTTTACATTATACGGTTAATAAACATACTATAGACATCCAAGAGACCCCCAAGTGGTCCATTAATGATACAACTATCATTATATAAGTCTCCTGGCTGACCCTTATATTTTTAGGAATTGAATATAAAATAATAATATAATATTTGTTTTCAAAACACCTTTATGTCAATTTTGACACTATTGGGTATTTAGTTTTTGATAAATTCATAACAGCATTATTACTTTGAAAAAAAATTATATAATCAATCCTAATATGTTATATTAATCTATAAAATTAGTTTAATTCATAAAAAGTATCAAATTACATTTATTTTGATATTTATAATATCAATTATTTTAATATTTCATTAATTAGGTAATTACTGCATCACCATTGTGTCATAAATAAATTAACTTATTTAATGCCTAAAAAATATAAATAAAATACCATTAAGTAGTAAATAGTTTTAGCTTTCTAATTCATATTTACAATTGTATTTATCACATGTATAACCCTATATTTAAAATTTTTTAGTAAATAAACATCGATTTTACCTCATTTAACTCTTCTTTGAATTAAATAATAATAAACGTCCTAATCTATTACAAGTATAAAAATGATAATATTGTACTCCTAAGGTTGTTTCTGGTCGAGATACATTTTTCCAATAGAATTAGGACATGTGTTAGGGTAATATTATTATCATTTTTACCCTTAATTACCCTATTTACTTTTAACCGTGATAAATAAAAGTAAAAAGTTACTATTCACCAAATATTATTTTCATCTCATTGAACCACATTTTACTCCTTGATATTAACCTTGTCTCTCGTATTTTCTAAATTCCACTCAAAGAAGTGGTAAAATTATGTTTTATGAAAAATTCAGTTTTTTAACTACCACTTAGGGGTTTCACTATTCATCAAAAAATGAAAGTTTCCAGAAAAATACACAAAATTAGGCCTAAGGTATATTTGATATTATGAATACAAAAATTATTTCTATTTTACCAAATTAAAAACATATAAGTTGCATTAATTAGTTTAAAAATTAATTCTCGTTGTCAAAACAAATAGCGTGTTTTTATGAAATAATAACTATCAAAAGATTGACATTTGTTTATGTCTTGTTTAAATGTGAAATTATGTCCAGTGACCAAAATTGTATTAAATGGTAAAAATATATTCTAAATATAATTTAAAACCACTCAAAATAATAATTTATAACTATTAATTATATTGATTAAAAATTTTGATTTTAATTAAAATTTAGTAATTTTCACTATTCATCATAATATGAAAGTTATCCGAAAACTACCAAAATTTCACCCTAGTCTAATTTCAATATTACGAATCCAAAAATGAAGTCCATTTTGAATGATAAAATTTATAAAATTTCCAAAAGTATGTATTACTATTCATAACGGCTAGTTTGATTGGTTGTAGTGTGTTAGAATCTCGAAGTTGTGTACAATGCACTCCATTGCATTATTCAAAGGGAAATGTACCATGGAAGCCTGGGGTGTTTCAATATATGATATTATATATGAAATTATACTGGAATTATAATATACGTATGTATCATTATACTTTAATTCCATTAAAATAAGAAATATAAATTAAAGTAGCATTCATGTGTACGTACGGCTTACCGTCTCCATGAACGGTGCATTTTATTTCATAACTCCAAATGTTATATAATATTATAAATACATGTATATAATGGATATATATGATATATATGATATCTAAATCATGAATATCATTCTGGATATTATATTCTATTGACCACATGGACAATTTGTAAATATAAGGTGTTCATTTTTTACTCAAATACCAAATATCGAAAAATGGGTGATACTAACTTAAATAATTAAATAATATTTTAACATGGTAATAAGTAATATAAAAGTAATAATAAACTTGAAAAATTTTCTTAATCAAGTAGAAATAAACTTTAGTTTATTATTCATGAGATTAATGAATGAAAGGGTCAAGTCGGGCACAAGGTAAGGGATTTTCTTATCTCACTTTTAATTCCATGAGATTTCCATTGTTCTCCACTTATTCATTTAATTTGGTGTATTTTGTACTGCCATTTTATATATATTATCATTATTATAGTTAAATTCATGTAACTATGTTATTAATTTGTTGGTTATTAACTTTTGTTCATACGAATTAGTAGATTACAACGTGGTAAAGGTTTTCAACTCACTTTTTTTCCCATCAGATTCATGTTATAATTTCCACTATTTCCATTTGTGTGGTGTATATACATCCCATGATTGTACTATTTTGGTAAAATAATTTCATTTATTAGTACCTACATCTTAATTGTGTGATCCTTCTTTACTGATGAATTTGTTTCGTAAGATACCAAATCGGTAAAAGATCCTTTCACCCTCCTCTTTTTAAAATACTTATTTTTGTTGTGTCTTTTTATTTTCATCTCATTATGCTAGGATATGTTATTATGTATCCTTATTGATGTAAAATTTATTTAAAAGTTATGAGATACCCTTTCTATCTTGTCAAATCATTTTTTGAATTTTAATGTGACGTCGTTTGGATTTTGTTTTTTTTCAAGGGAACTTCTTATCCCAATTTAAATTCTTTTTGGTTAAACTTGTACATATTGAATATGTCATCTTATGAATATGTTTTAATGACCTATAATTGTTTTACAGTTAATATCCACTTATATTTGGTGTATTTATATTTTTCACACATAACTATGTGATTTATTTATCCTTAATCTAAGGATATGATTTTTGTAAGGGACTTTGCCTCAATTTACATTCCATTGAGACTTATTTGTTATTATACGCCAATTCACTTTTATATGGTGTATATACTGCCCTTTGAAATATTATGTCACGAATATCCTTATTCCCATGATATTATAAGTTTTTTTATTTTATTCATTAATAATGTTTATTCAAATGTTTCTCATGTGTTACGAGACTCATTAACTAAAACATTGTTTAAAATGTTATAAAGAATTATTCTTATAAATCATTCTCAATAATTTCCATGTTTTCAAAATGGTTGTATGGATTTATTTATATAGTCATTAATTTTTTAAAATTTTAAATCCTTTAAAAGCATCAAAGTGGTATGGGACACTTTGATTCAAAATATATTTATTAAATGTTTTAAATTGTTTTGAAAATGATTTTGGAAATTGATTAATTATTTCAATATCCTGAAATATTTTCCTGTGATTGCAAATGAAATGTTATTAGTGAAATATTTGTATTTTCAATACTTTATGTGTTATTATTTAATTATGGTACTTAGAAATTTGATGTGTGGTTATGTGATAAACCAAATGACGGGTGGTTTCATGAATTCCAGGATGGGTGGTTATGTTATGACCTCCATTGCATTTGATATGGAAGTCGGCCGTATGGCTATTCCATTTAGTGATATGTGTGGATGTCGATCGTACGGTTATTACATTTATGTATTTTTATGTCCCAAGTTACTTTTATATGTTATGTGTTCTTTATATGTGTTTTCTGGTAATCTTTTGGTTACAAAAGGGTATGTATTGATCTTTTATTAAGTGAAGAGTATTTACTACTTCATGAAGGTGAAAAGTATTACTTATGTTAATGTATTCATGGTTTACTTTTTGTTTTGAAAAAACTAACAGTTTTCGTTCTTTGTGTATCCCTTACAGTGATTTTAATGCTCATCCCAAGTTATTGAAATTTTTTTCACAGGACATAAAGTGGAATAGGGTCAATTATGGGATAATGGAAAAGGTATGATGTCTTAAATATGTAATTAGACATGACTCTTTTTGCAAGAGTTCACGCTTTGTAAAAAAATGGATTCTGGGTAGAAGTGTCTAATTTTTAATATTTTAAGATGTAATAGATATATCTTAATTCTTTAAAACTCTAAACCCGAACAGATCCTCAATGTAAATTATTCATTTAATTAAATATTATGTAAGGTTTAATGATAGGTCCTTATAGTTGGTATCAGAGGTCGGTTTAGAAATCATTGGGGATTTTGAGTTTTTGTTAAACACATGGTTAATATCTATGTCTATTATTTCAGTTAAATACATGTTTTATAACTTTTTCAGATCAATTTAAGTCAGTTACAAATGGAAGGAGGAGGATCTCAAAAAAATTCATATCTCTTCCTGATGGCATTCTTGCAATAATTATTGCAAAGTCATGTTTGAATTATTGTGAAACTGTTTCTAGTATACAACTCACATGCATTAATTTGTTTGAGATATTAAAAACCTCCAATATACCTCGTTATCATCGTGGATCTTGGGTTGTATGAAGACAAATCATATTTTCACAATAATCTCATATTTTCATGAAAGGAAAATATTATCAAGGTATTTTCAAATATTTTTCCTTGTAACAAGATTTCAAAGAATATTATGATTTTAAAAATGGTGCTAAATAATGAGACCCTTGCACAAACTATTTATATTTTCTTTTAAAATATAGTCTCTCAGAACATACTTATGGTATTTCAAAAGGACAGTTAATTGAAAGATTCAACTGAAATTTTATCTGACTATTTTATAGAAATCATGTTTTATCAGATGTTTTGAAATTATATGTCATACATGAATATTTTCCAAAAATATTTTTATGTGAACTCTAATAAGACTCATGTTTTACAAGGTTTATTTGGATGGAGGAAGAAAACGATTTTGAAGGATCTCTAAATCATTGTGGTAATGCCTGGACCCTCTACCTATGTGGACAAGATGGCGATGAAACCAAGTAGACACCATGATCAAGGTATGATGTTCTTCATTTTGGGGATAGTATTATTTTATCATATGGTGGTGAAATAAGACTTCCATAATTATGATGTTGATATCATAATGAATTTAGATGAAAATGAGAGGTATAAGGAAAACATTGAGGTTAATACATATTAGTTTTATTTATTAGTTTAATAAAAAGTAAAACCTGTAGGATGGGTGACAACCCATCGCATCCGGTAAGGCTGCATGAATCGATCCCACAATAGAATGTCGATAATGGTGCATTGCCTACCACTAGACTACTTGATGTCCCTGGTTATTATAACTTACTATTTTAGTAAAATTATTTTATTGAACAAGAATAATTTGATTTTGGGAACATATGTTATATCAAATGGATATATTTAGTATTGGAAAATGATTTTTGGATTATGTGAAAAATGTTATTATGGAAGACATTCTCTCTTTTGAGTAAACACTGTATTCATGAGGAAGATAGAATACTATGGGATTTAAATTGTGGAATAATGGTTGAAATAAGAATAATATTTTTTTTATTATGGACATATGACAATATGATTTATTTATGAAAATGATTAACCTATAATGTAAAATATATGATTAGGTTAATTACTTTTCAGTATGAGACTGTATGAGTAATTGGTGTTATTTGGAGATAAATATTAAGGTGTATCTTGGAAGTCTATGTAATTAAATCCGTATGAGATTTGGGTTATAATCTTAATCTGGATTACTTTTTATGAATTTTAGGGACAGTAGTTTAAGGAATGGTGTTTTTTGATCTTTGGGATTTGTTTTACAATTTTGGAAATTAAGAGTATTTTTCTTCATGTAAAATATTTTCATTTTTGGGTATTATCTGATCTCTTAATATACATTTTGGTTTATATGATGTCTAAATATGACAAAAATAAATATTTCTTCTTCTGTGGATTTTATGATTCTCAAGATGATGAATCTTGTTCTTGTGATCTGACCAAGCCTTTTGGAATGCTCTTTATTTGGAGAAAAGATTAGTTTTTGATAGAAACTCATTAAATGATGAAACCCTACTTGAAGGTAATTATATTTCCTTATGTTCTTATTCTATGTAGCAAATGAATTCTTCCAAATTATGAAAAGGAATGTAAAACAAAAACGTTGTTGGTTTACTTTTCCTACTGGGTAATCAAAGACCATTTAACAAATCATATGTTTTGTGATTTTCTGGTGGTTAAATTTTTCTTAATCTTGTTTTATATGGCTCTCCATAAGAAAATGACAATTTTTCCTCTCATCCATATCCATGTTATCCTACATTGAATCCTAGTATGGGTTATCTCGGGTGACCATTGTGATTTTATTTATATCTTTTAAAGTGATAGTTTTACTTAATCTTTTCCGATGTGGGACTTTTAATGTTGTTTCCAAGCCAAGTTTTAAAATTGTGAGGACGCAATTCCCAAAAGGGGGGAAGGATGTAACATCAAATGAAAATAATGAATAAGACATATTTCATATGTATTAATTTTTGTGAATTATCTATTAATTTAACTTTAAAGAGGTTTCTATGTTCGATAGCGTACCTGATATGCAACAACGGGTTTCTTTGAAATCTTACGTTACACACAAATAATATAATATTATTATTTTAAATGGTAGTTAACTCCTAGATGTTGTATTGGAGGTAATGAAAAAAACTAACTACAATATGATTATACATGTTTTTTAATTCTATTTACATTTACCCAATAAAATGATAGGGTCTTAAAAGGTGAATGAATCTAATTTAAGCATAATGTACATTAAACGTTGATTTACCGCCTTTTAATGGAGAACCATTTTTAAATCTAGTTTTTGACATTTTTATATGTTCTATTTGACCAAATAAAATTATTCTTTATAACTGAGACATCAAATTTTACTTTGGGAATTTTTTTTGGATATTTTTTGGATAAAGTTCATTTTTTAATAAATAAAGAAAAATATTGTATTAAAATTCAAAGGTTCCTTTTAATATAATTTATTTATATAGTTAAATTATATATTTAATTGGTTTAAAAGTGTAATTAGAATAATTTTTTAACATTTTATCCAATTTTGTTCATTATAATTAGTTTCAATTTAAAATTGGACATAAACAAGTGTCAATCTTTTGATAATTGATGTTTTTTAAAACCACGCTGTTTGTTTTAACAATTGAAATTAATTTTAAAAATAATTACTGATACTTATATTTTTTGAATTTGAAAAAATAGATATCATTTTTAAATTCAGAATATCATGTAAAGCTTAGGAAGATTTTTTTTATTTTTCTGAAAAACTTCAATTTTTGATGAAGAGTGAAACCACTTAGTAGTAGTTAAAAAAACTAACATTTTCATTTAAATGAAAATTTTCCACTTCTGTGAATTTAATTTCCAAAATCTGACATACATTGTTGTTATTATTAAGTAAAATGTGGTTAAATAAAATGAAAATAATTTTTGGTGAATAGTAACTTTTGACTTTTAGTTACGGCGGTTAAAGGTAAATAGGGTAATTCAAGGTAAAATGAATATTATAATAATTCAAAATTACCTTAAAAATTGTCCAAACCATATTGGTTTAGACATTTATGACCATGGGCATCATTGGGTTGATTTTGGGACCCCTTTGAGCCACTTGGAAATCATAATGGCAATTTAGATTAATTAACTTAAAGTAAAGGAAAAAATGACAAAAACCTATATTTTTTAGTAAATTAATTTTGACTAGTGGTAATATAAATTACCTTTCAAATATAAATATTCATTGGAATGATAAATATATTTCTTACATTATGGTATTATGTTTTATAATTTTTAGACAACAAATAAATTAAATTATTTATGACACAAAAATCATGCAGTGTTTACATCATTAATAACTCATTTAATTAAATAAGATTATTAATATTAAAATAACTTCCAAACACTGTCCATTTCTTATAGGATTTTTTCATTTAGACCATGAGTCATCTTATCTTTTACTATAAATATTTTTTGACATTTAGAAACCAAATATCCTTATATAATAAAAAAATATTTTCACACCTTCCAAAAGAGCTCGTCCTCTCCCTTATAAAAGGATACCACTTATAACCAATTAATCAAACTGCTCAAGCCTTTTGTCTCATCCATCATCAGCCCAATTAATCTCCCTAAATCCCTCTCCTCCTAATAGAATCCTTACCTTTCAACAGAAGGCACTTCAAGAAGCCTTTTTGGTTCAAACCAAAGAAAGCTACCCAAATTAAAGGTAACAGTTTCTCTTAAATTATTTTCCCTCATTTTACTTCTCAAACCCCTAAAATCTTTTTATTCCTTTCTTTTGTAACAAAAATTGTATCCTAAATACACAAGGATTTTTTTATGATAATTATTCTAACTACACTTACACACACCTCCATCTAATGGATGAAGAACATAATATTTCTGTGGATGGAAAACTAACGACTCGCGAAACGATGATAGTTTGATTATCTCCTACCGCCTATCATGGTGTCCATTATGACAGAAATATATATATATATGATATATATTATGGTTATTTTTTATTTATTCTTCTATAATTTCCATTTACATCATTCCTTTAATGGTTTCCATTATGGGTAAACGCGATAATCTCATTAGAGGAAGTGCAGACTACCACCCCCTCAAAGTGATATAAATCGTTAATACCATATATGGGATGTATAAAGGATTTAGTTAATGATATTATATATAATATTATATGTTACATTATACTATAATTATAATATACCTCTTCATCATTATGTTTTAATTCCATTAAAATAAGAAATAGAAATGAAAGTAGTGTTCATGCGTACGTACAACTTACCATCTCCATGAATGGTGCATTTCATTTCATACCTCCAAATGATAAATACTATTATAAATAAATGAATATACTAGATATATATGGAATATATTATATCTAAATCATGAATATGATTCTGGATATAATGGACTATTGACCACATGGACAACTTGTAAATATAAGGTGTTCATTTTTTAGTCAAATACCAAATATCGACAAAATGGACGTTACTAACTTAAATAATTACATAATATTTATAACATGGTAATAAGTTATATAAAAGGAATAATAAAAATTAAAAAGGTTCTTCTTCAAGTATAAATTAACTTTAGTTTATTATTCTTGTGATTAAATAATGAACGGGTCATGTCGGGAACAAGGTAAGGGATTTTCTTATCTCACCTTTAATTCTGTGGTATTTCCATTGTTCGCCACTTATTAATTTCTTTTGGTGTATTGTGTACTTCCATTTGATATATATTATAATTATTATCATTATATTCATGTAATTATATGATTAATTTTGTGGTTATTAACTTTTGGTTATACGACTCAGTTGATTACAATGTGGTAAAGCGTTTCAACTCACTTTTTATTCTCGAGAGATTCATGCTATAATTTCCACTATTTCCTTTTGTGTAGTGTATGGACTTCCCATGATTGTACTCTTTGTGTAATATACCTTAATTTATGAATATTTACATCTTCATTGTATTATTCTTCTTTCATGTGGCATATTCTTAGTATGATTCCAAATCAGTAACATTATCTTTCACCCTCCTCTTTTAAAAAGTCATCTTTCTATTGTGTCTTTTAATTTACATCTCATTATGTTGGGATATGTTTTTCTACATCCTTATTGATGTAAAATTTATTTCAAATTGATGATATTCATTTTTTATCTCATCAAATCATTTTTTGAATTTTAATGTGACACTGTTAGGCTTTCGTATTTTTGCAAGGGAACTTCTTAACCCAATTTCAATTCTTGGGGTTAAACATGTACATCTTCAATATGTCATCTTATGAATATGTGTGAATGACCTATAATTTTTTTACACTTAATATCCACTTATATTGGGTGTATTTATATTTTTTACACATAATTATTTGATTGATTTATCCTTAATCTAAGGATACGATCTCTGTAAGATAATCTGTCTCAATTTACATTCCATTGAGACTTATTTGTTGTTATACACCAATTCACTTTTATATGGTGCATATAATGCCCTTAAAAATATTATACCATTAATATCATTATAATCATGATATTATATGTTTTGTTTTGTTTTGTTCTTTAATTATGTTTATTCAAGTGTTTCTCATGTGTTACGAGACTATTTAACAAAAACATTATTTTAAATGTTATAAAGGATTATTCTTCTATACAATTATCATTAATGTCCATGTTTTCAAAATGGTTGTATAGATTTATTTATATAGATATTAATTTTTTAAAAAGTTAAATCCTTTAAAATATTCAATGTGGTATGGGACACTTTGAATTAAAATATATTTATTAAATAATTTAAATTGCATTGAAAATGGTTTTCGAAATGGATTAATTATTTCAATATCTTGAAATATTTTCATGTGATTGAAAATGAAATGTTATTATTGAAATGTTTGTATTTGTAATACTTTATGTGTTATGTTTTTATTATGGTACATGAAAATTTGACGGGTGGTTACGTGATAAACCAAATGACGGGCGGTGTCGTGAATAACAGGACGGGTGGTTACGTTATAACCTCCAATGCATTGGGTATGGAAATAGGTCGTATGGCTATTCTATTTAGTGATATGTGTGGAAGTCGACCGTATGGTTTTTCCATTTAAGTATTTTTATGTCCCAAGTTACCTTTATATGTTATGTGGTCTTTATATTAGTTTTATGGTAATATTTTGGTTACAAAAGGGTATGTAGTTAACTTTTATTAAGTGAAGATTATTTACTACTTCATAAAGGTGAAAAGTATTACATATGTTAATTTATTCATGGATTACGTGTTGTTTTGGAAAAATAACAGTTTCCTTCTTTTTGTGACCCTTACTGAGATTTTTTATGCTCATCCCATGTTTTTGAAATTTTTTCACTTGACATAAAGTGGAATAGTTTCAAGTATGGGATCATGGAAAAGTCATGTTGTCTTAAATATGGACTTAGACATGACTCTTTTTTTCAAGGGATCATGCTTTGTAAAAAATGGATATAGTGTCGAAGTGTCTACTTTGTAATATTTTGAGATGTAATATTTATGTCTTAATTCTCTAAAACTATAAACCTGAAAATATCCTCAATGTGAATTATTCATTTTATTCAATATTATGTAAGGTTTAAGGCCAGGTCCTTATAGTTGGTATCAGAGGTTGGTATAGACAACATTAGGGATTATGAGTTTTCATTAGACACATGGTTAGTCCCTATATCTATTATTTCAGTTAATGACATATTTTATAACATTTATAGATCAAGGAAAGTTAGTTACAAATAGAAGGAGTATGATCTCAAATTTCATTCCTATCTCTTCCTGATGACACGCTTGTAATAATTATTGCAAACTCATTTTCGGATGATTATGAAAGTTTTTCTAGCATACAACTCACTTGAAATAGTTGTTTGAGATATCAAACACCTCTACTATACCTTGTTACCATCGTGGATCATGGGTTGTATTTAGACAAATCTTATTTTTACAATACTCTCATCTTATCAAGAAAGGTAAATATTATCAAGGTATTTTCAAATATTTTTTCTTTGTCATCAGATTTTGAATCATATTATGATTTTAAAAATGGTGTTGAAGAAGGAGACCCTTGCGCAACCTATTTATATTTTCTTCTAAAATATACCCTCTCATCAAATACTTATGGTATTTTAAAAGAACTGTTAATTGAAAGTTTCAACCCAAATTTTATCCGACTGTTTTATAGAAACCATGTTTTATCAGATGTTTTGAAATTATATTTCATACATGATTATTTTCCAAAAATGTTTTTTTATAAACACCCATATGACCCATGATGTACAAGGTATATTTGGATGGATGAATAAAATGATTTTGAAGCATCTATGAGTCCTTGTGGTAATGCATGGACCTTCTACCTACGTGAACAAGATGCCGATGAGACCAAGTGGACGACAAAATTCAGGTATGATGTTCTTCATTTTGGGGATCATTTTATTTTATCTTATGGTGGTGAAATAAGACTTCAAGAATTAAGATGTTGAGATCATAATTCATTTTTATGAAAATTATAGTTATAACAAAAACATTGAGGTTAAAACATGTTAGGGTTATTTTTGAGTTTTATAAAAATGACATCTTGTAGGATGGTTGACAACCCATCAGATCCAATAAGGCTTCATGAATCGAACCCACAATTCAATGGCGACAAGGGCGCATCTCCTACCACTGGCCTACTTGAAGTCCCTGGTTAGTATGACTTAATATTTTAGTAAAATAATTTTATTGAACAAGAATAATTTGATTTTGGGAACATATGTTTTATCAAAAAGATATACTTTGTATAGGAAAATAATTTGGTGATTATGTGATAAAGGTTATTGTGGAAGACATTCTATCTTTTGTGGAAACACAATATTTGTAAGGAAGATAAAATACTATGGGGAATTAATTGTGGAATAATGGTTGAAATAGGAAGAATATATGTTTTTTTATTATGAAAATATGATGATTTGATTTATTTATGAAAATGATTAAACTATAATGGAGAATATATGATTAGGTTAATTAATTTTTAGTATGAGAATTTATGAGTAACAAGTTTTATTTGAAGATAAATGTTAAGGTGTATCTTGGAAGTTTATATAATTAAATCCTTATGAGATTTGGGTTACAATCTCAGCCTGGATTACTTTTTAAGAATTTTAGGGACAGTAGTTTATTGAATGGTATTTGTTGATCTTTATGTTTTGTTTGAAAGTTTTGGATATTAATAGTAGTACTTCTACTTGTAAAAGATTTTCTTTTTTGGGTGTTATCTGATCTCTCACTATCCATTTTGGTTTTAGTATATGTCTATAGATGACAGAAATATATAGTTCTTCTTTTGTGGATTATGTGATTCTCAAGAAGATGATTCTTGTCCTTTTGATGTGACCAAGTATTTTTAAATGCTCTTTGTTTGGAGAAAATATTAGTTTTTGGTATAAAAATATTAAAGGATGAAACTCTACTTAAACGTAATTATATTTATCTATATTCTTATTCTATGTATTAATTGAATTCCTCTAAATTATGAAAAGAAATTTAAATCAAAAATATTGTTGGTTTACGTTTCCTACTGGGAAATTAAAGACTGTTTAACACATCATAAGTTTAGTGATTTTATGGTGGTTAACTTACTCTTAATCATGTTTTCTATCGCTCTACTTCAGAACATGAATGTTTGTTCTGTCTTCCATACTCATGTTATCCTACATGGAATCCTAGTACAGATTATCTCTGCTTACCATTGTACTTTTATTCTTTCTTTTAAAGTGATAGTTTTACAAACTCTTTTCTGATGTGGAATTTTAATGAAGTTTCCAAGCATAGTTTTTAAATTGCAGGGATGCAATTCCCAAAAGGGGGGAATGATGTAACATCCCAGATAAATAATAAATAATACATATTTCATATTTATAAATATTTGCGAATTATATATTAATTTGACTTTAAAGGGGTTTCTATGTTTGATAGCGTACCTGATACGCAACAATGGGTTTCTTTGAAATCTTACATTGCACCCTAATAATATAATATTATTATTTTAAACGGTATTTAACTCCTAGTCGTTGTATTAGCGAGAATAATAAAACTATCTACAATATGATTATACATATTTTTTAAATGTATCTAAATTTATCCAATATGACATTTTTATTTGTTGATATTTTTTCGACCCAAAATATTATTATCTTTGAAATGAATGACTTTGAAGCATTTGATAATGAAAATATTTTTTTAATAAAATAATAATTTATAAATTCCTAAAGTGTACCTCCCCCTATTATAATAGAGAATCACCCATTCCCATTTAATCACGCCTCTAAATCACCTTGTCTCATATAAACTCATCAAAATTATCTCGCAACCTCCCTATTTTAATACTAGAAGCCTTAATATGGGCCGAAGTCAAATCATGATAGCCTTTTGGCTCAAATAAAATGGAGTTACAAGTTTTAAGATGTATCATCTTCTCTAAATTTCCTTTCTATTATTTTACTTCATAATAACCTATTATATTATTATTATTTATTACATTACAACATAGGTATCCTAAATATACTAGGCTATATTTGAGAAGGATTATTAATACACTTACACACACCTCCAACTAATGGATACGAGCATATTATTTTTGTGTACGGATAACTACTGCCTTAGGAAATGATTATTTTTTGATTTTCCTATAACACAAATCATTGTATCTATTGTGATGGAAATTTATTTATATATGATAGAAATTATATTTATAATGTGTTTATTTTCAGTTTTTTATTTAAATATTAACTTTATGCTTTCCATAATGTGTAAATATGATAATGTCATTTGTGGAAGTGCGGACTACCACCCCCTCAATGTGATATGACTCATTAATGCCATAAAAGAAATATATAAAGAATGGAACTAATAAAATATTTTAATGTATATAAAATATGATATTATAATGGAATTATAATATACTAATGTATCATTTATTTTTCATTCCATTAAATATGAAAAAAAACTGAATGTTGTGTTCATGTGTACGTACGGATTTCCGTCTCCATAAACGCGGAATTTCATTTCTTGTCTCCATATGTTTTGTACTATTATAAATACATATATATACTTGATATATAGGATAATTAAATCAATAAAATCAGTTTTTAAATAATGAACTTTTGACCACATTGACAATTAGTAATTATAATAAGATAATTTTTGGCTCAATTATCCAATATCAAAAAAGGACTGATATGAACTTAAATAATTATGTAATGTTTAATACATGGTAATTTGTGATATAAAAGGTAAAAAAATGAAAAATTTTCTAATGAATTTATAAATTAACTTAATTTTATTATTCAGCTGGAACAAGGAACATATGTGATAATTCAGCCTCAAGGTAATGGACTTCATCTCAGTATACTTTCATTGAGGAATATTTTTATTTATACAGGACATTATTTTATACAATGTATAAAAACCATTTACTTTTAATTTCATTAAATGGATAAAATATTTCTTATGAAGATTTTTACTAAATGACCAACACATGTTTACTTTATTAATGTATGAAACGACAATGACCATTCCACCATAGTGAGAATAATTTGATATTTGGCTTCCTTTACAAGAAGTAATGCTTTTGAAAAGGAAAATAAATAGCATATAAAAAATTAATGTATTTTTTGTAATGAAAATGGTTTTGATAAACGAATTATTTTGTCAGTATCTGGAAATGTTATATTGTGATTGGAATGTGGAAATGTTATATTTACTTTATTCTTGTTTTATGTGTTATGATTATGTTATGGTTCTTGGGTATTAGATACATGTATGGGTGGTTTCGTGATAAATCATGGGTAGGTGATTCTAAGATAGCTCTCCAATTCATTCGGTAACATGATGGGGGTAGTTTTTAATGTTTCTCCTTTGGGATTTATGGAATATACTATGATGGATATTCCAATTGTAACTCCCTATGTAGCTGTGAAAGCTACAATGAAATAATGTTATAGATGCCACAACTTTCCATTAGGATTTATGATTTCTATGGGTTATTCATAAATCGTATGATTTCATGTGGTATGTTAAAGAGGTAATGTTATATGAGGGAAAATAATGATTTCATTTATATGTATGTATTGTTTGAATAATGTTTTCATTCCTAATTTTGTAAACCTTACTAATCCTTTTATGCTCATCCCATGTTTATGAAATGTTTTTCATAGGGTATAAGGAAGGTTAAGAGAAATGAAGAATTTTATACGATTTATTTCAAGAAAATATTTTTTTTATTTTAGGATTTTTATTGTTAGAAAAACATTCATTAGAGTATAATTTTCTATATTGTAGTATATGAGATGTAATGTAATAGTTATCGAATAATTCTTTAAAACATTAATCCAAAAAAGATCCTCAATGTGAATTCTTCATTTAACTCAAGATTAAGTAATATATAAAGATGAGTCCTTATAGACTGTATTAGAGGACAGTTTAGACTACTTTAGGAGTTATGATATTTTTATATTAATATCTGTAAATTAATTTTTGGTAATATTGAAATGATATATCATTTAAATATTACCATGTTGCTTTTCCTATGATATTTCTGTGTTTAGAATGGTTTTCTATAGAGGAAACTGGGTTTCTATGATGGGATGACTTCAAGATGAAAAGAACCTTCCACATTAGAAACTTGATATGGTCAAAATCATAAGTGAATAGTATGTTGTAGTGATGGAAGAATTCACTCAAGAAATAAATTCTAGTGGAATACATGGATGAGAATACCCAGTTAAACAACAAAAGAAAATGTTTTTCAGGGTTCATTTCATGAGGCAACACCCCCATCATTTAGAGGATCATCTAAAAATGATCTAGTTGAAGGGTAGATTAATGAACTGGAAAATACTGTCGATGTAATGGGGTGTTCAGAACATCAAAATGTTAGTCTTGATGTTTACAAATATGAAAGTGATGTCGATCAGTGGTGGTCGATGGATAAAAATATCAGGGATTGTAAAGAGATTGATTCTTTTGATTGGGATGAATTCAAAGGTAGGTTTCTGGATAAATATTTTCTAAGGTATTTCAACTTCGAATGGAAAGTTTGATTCCTATAATTGAGGTAATAGGATGACTCAGTGGGTTCTTATGAAGAAAAATAAACTCAACTACAATGGTATTCTCTAAATTTCATATGGTGTCTTGATAGCATGATCAACCATTTTTACTCAAGATTAATGCCAATATATCTAAAAGAATTATCTTCTCATTACTTCTAATATTATAAAAAACATGTAAAATTTGTGGATAAGGTGGAAATAGATTTTCGTGATGACCAGGTTTTATTTGAAAATCAAAAGAATAAGAGGTCGAGGTGGCAGACGAAATGAAATAACTCTTCAAAATTTTGATGGTAACAAACATGAGTATTTAATTTGTGAAAATTATGGGGAAATGAACTCTAGGGAATTATTTTTGAATTCAGGTAGCTTATTCTAATGTGATAAAATGTGACATAAGGCTCGAAATTGCATTGAAAAGATCAGCATAGTGGTAAGACAAAATTTCATTTATAGTTAGTAAAATGTTTTATGTGAAATGAAATTGGTCATTATTCAAATAACTTTACAATGAAGCTCTCAACTGAAGAAAAGTAGCCAGAATACAATAATAAAGGGGTGTTGAAATTATTTGAAACTACATCTGAATATGTTGGTCCATAAAATGAAGTATAATTAGGTACACTATTTATTTTTTCATATTATGCCAATGTATTGTTTGATTCAGGATATAGATGTTCTATATTTTTGGGAATTTTTCTTATAAATTGGGAAATCCATCTCAATTTCTGAATCCTAAACATATGGTAAAATCAATAGGAGAAAATGTTTAGACAAAAATATTATAATAACATTCATGTCCTTCTGTGTGGAATGAATCTACCTGCAAACCTTATTGTGTTTCCACTAGTTGAGTTTGATGTTATTTTGGGTATGGATATGATTTCTGTTTATCATGATAAGAATGATTGTGGATATAAAAGGTTTTTTTATAAATAATTTCTATTAGTGTACAAGAATTAACCCCTACTTTTGATAACATATATCGAAGATGAGAAAATTGTAAAAGATGAAAATTAATTTAACCTTTCAGATATTGATGAAAACAATGGAAATGTTCTAAATAATTATGTGCTAGTGTTAAATGACTATATTGATGTTTTTCCGGATATGTTTCCTGGAATAATTCCTAATTGGGAATTGGAATTTACTATTGACATTGTTCCTGAAGGTAATCCAATTTCAAAACCTCCTTATCCAATGGCTCTAATTTATCTTTTAGAGATAAAGAAGAAATTGTTGGAGTTATTATATAAAGGTTTAATTTGACATTGCACATCACAATGGGGTGAACCTATCTTGTTTTTTTAAAATAAAGATGGTTCAATATAAAATTCCATTGATTATAGTGCCTTGAATAACATAACTATTAAAAACAAGTATACATTACCACATATCAATTATCTGTTAGATCATATCGTGGGAGCACAATATTTTATAAAGAATGACATGAGGTTTGGGTACCACCATTTGAATGTAAAGGAATCAAATAATCCAAAGACCATTTTTTCTCCTAGATATGGCCATTCTGAAATTCTATTTATGCTTTTTTGGTAAACCAATTTACCTTTTGCATTCATGGATCTTATGAATATAATTTTCAGTGAGTTCTTGGATAAGTTTTTTGTTGTGTTTAATGATGATATTTAGTTATATTCAAAATTTTAATAAGTTTATGATATTTATTTAAGGTTTTTCATGAAAATCATCAAATAAAATAAATGATAGGAGAAATTTAGCATCTGTGAGTTTTGTTTACAAAATATTTCACAATTTGGTCACATTGTTTCTAAAGATGGAATAACTGTTGATCCTGCTAAAACAATCATTGTTACATAATTGTGAAGACCAAAAAATATAATCGATATATCTAGTGTCCTTGGTTTAGCAGGTCATTACCAGAGGATTTATGAAATTTTTTCACAGTTATCTAGCATAATGACTATGTTAACATGAATAGGAGTCAAGTTAATCTACACAAAAAACATGATGAATGTTTTTAGGAATTTAAAAGATGATTGATGAAAGCTCTAGTTTTGGATCTGCCTTCTGGAAAAGGAGAATTTGTTATCTAGTGTGATTCTTCATTGAAAGGAATTGTTTGTGTCCTTATGTAGAATAATCATGTAATTTATTATGCTTTTTGTTAGTTGAAACCTCAGGAGTTAAATTACCTTATGCATGATTTGGAATTATATTTTGTTACTTTTTAATTAAAAATCTGGATGCATCATTTTCATGGTGTATTGTGTGAAATATATAATGATCACAAACTTTTGAGGTATATATTTACTCAGAAAGAATTAAACATGATTGAGAGGAGAGGGATAAAATTAATAAATGATTATGATGTCATGATCAATTACCATCTGAGAAAAATAAATAAAGTGTTTGAAACTTGAAGTTGAAAGAAAAATGTAACATTAACTATTAAACATTTAGAATGATATCCTTTTGTTTTTTGATTTGATGACTTTTTGATTGGATATTATTGGTATAAAAATATCTTCTGTTTTGGTTTAGGTGGAAGTGAAATCATCTCAATTAGATAGAATAAAGCAAGCATATAAAGAATATAGTGATTTGTTGGGAAAGGTAGAATTAGTTTAGAAGGGTATCTTACTTGAATATGACATTGATAAAGATTTTGTTTTGAGGATTGGAAAGAGGTTATGTGTGCCTTTTAATCAATGTTGAAGAACGAGTTTTCATGTGAATCTCATAATTCTCCATTTTCAGTTTATCCCAGAATTACTAGAATTTACAATGTTCTTTGAGAGTTGTATTGGTGTAATGGAATGAAAAAAGATATTGTAGACTTAATTGTGAAGTGTTTAACATGTCAATAGGTTAAAGAAGAACGTAAGTTACTGAATTGGATTCTTAATAATTTTACAATGCCAGAGTAGAAATAAAGAAATGTTTCCATGGATTTTTTAATGGGATTAAAAAATACTACACAAGGAAACAATGCAATTTGGGTTATTTTTCATCGATTTACTAAATATGCTCATTTTTTCCTATTCTACTTAATCTCTCTCAATATTAACTTTCGTGATTGTATATTAAAGTGATAATCAAGTTTAATGAAGTTAACATATCCATTGTATCTGATTATAATCCTAGGTTCACATCTTTTGGAATGGCCTTCAGAAGTCATTGGGAACTGAATTAAATTTCAGCACATTTATTTATCCTAAACTATATGGTTAATTAAAATAAACAATTTAGACCATGGAAGATATGATACGTGATTTTTCATTTGATTAACATGGATTTTAGGACCATCATATTTCATTGTTGGATATTTCTTATAATAAAACTTTTCATTTCATTATAAAGATGAAACCATCTGAGGAATTATATGGAAAGTGGTGTTGAACTCTATCTTTTGGGGTGAAGTAGGTGGATGGATACTAAAGGAGCGGAATTGGAAGAAGAGATGGCAGAAAAAAGTTTAGTTGATTCAGAAAAACATGAGAATATCATTGATCTGGCAGAAATTTTATGTGGATAACTAGATGAAGGATATCTCTGTTGAAATAGGTGATCATGTATTTCTCAAAGTTTATCCATGTAAAAGTGTTATGTGTTTTGGTAATAAGGGAAATAAGAGTTTGAGGCTCATTGGACCCTATAAAACCTTGGATATAGTTGGATAAGTTTCCTAAACAGTTTCTTAAACTCTATGTTTATCCTAGGTACAAATTTTTTTTCATTTTTCAATATTGAGAATATGCATCTCACATTTTGATTCCAAAGGTAGTAAATTTGGAAGAGAAACATTCATATAAGGAATAACCCGTCCATATTCTTGACCGCATAGGGAAAGTGTTACGAAATAAGGAAATTCATCGGGTAAAATTTTTATGGAAAAGACATATAGTTGGAGATGCAATATGGGAATATCAAAATTGTATGAGGGATAAATACCCCCACTTATTTGATAAATTTATTGAATCATGAGGATGAAATTCCCAAAGGGGGAAAGGATGTAACGACGTATGTATTTATAGAATAATATTTTTCATTTTAGAAAATATTTATGAATAATTTTTTATTTTTACATAAAGGGGATGATTTTTCCAATAGCATACTCAACACGCAACAATGGTTTTCTTTGAAATCTAACATTGCACAGAAGTTTGAGTTATACCATTAAATAATATAATATTATTATTATTTTAAATGGTAGTTAATACCTAGATATTGTACTTGTATGAATAAAAAGAACTAACTAAAGTGTGATTATAAATATATTTTTAAATGTATTTTAATTTATTTGATGAATTTTATTAGCTTAAAAAATAATTAATCTGATTTTATTCATGAAATACATTTATATTATTAAAATTTCTTTCTACATCCTTTTGATGGAATACCCTTTTTAAATCTAGTTTTTTTTCCATTTTATATGTTCTATTTTTCAAAAAAGTATTTTTCTCTATAATCGTGGCATAAAAATTTACTTTGGATAAATTTATGGTAATTTTTAATAAAGATCCTTTTTTAGTGAATAGTCAAAAATACTGCATTTTAAGTTAAAACTGCCTTTTCATATAATTTATTTATATATTTAAATTGTACATTTAGTTGATTTTTAAGTTCAATTATATTATATTTTAATCATTTAATCCAATTTTTTCAATTGGATATAATTTCACTATGAAATAGGACATAAACACAAGTCAATCATTTGTTGTTTATACTTTTTAAAAGCACGCTTTTTGATTTGGAAAATAAGATTTAATTTTAAATTAATTTCATTATTTTCTGTGATTTGAATTTGGAAAATTGGATTCAATATTTGGAATAAGGATGTCCAAACTGTGTAAATAGGTACATATCATTTTTAGATATTAGGAATAGTTACATCAGAAATTATTTTACTTACCATATTAAACGGGTAAATATGGTAAATAAGGGTAAAAAATATTATTATTACAATATTAAATAACACTTACACATGTCCAAATCCTATTATATGCTATATACCCAACCATTATCATCCATTATTTTCTTTGGGACCCCATAGTGCCACATTGATGTGAAAATGACATTTTATAAGAATTGATTTAATGTAAAGAAAAATATAACATAAAAATAAGTTTTTTACAAAAAGAATTATTATATAGTGTAATATAAGTGATACCTTTGAATATAAATATTAATTAAAAATATAAAAACGTACCGTACAACATTTTATTTTATTTATAGTATTTAGACATCAAATACATAAATATATTAATTACATAATTATGATGTGGTGATTACTTTATTAATGAATGAATTAAATAAAAGTGATTATAAATATTAAAATAAATTTATTTTAAAAATTATTATGCCATAAAAAAATATGGATATTTTAATTAGTTTTTATCTTTTAATTAATTATGTTTTTTTGAAGGAATCACGTTTTTTTGGATTTTTAAAAAGACATGACATGAATTTTAAGAAAATTAAAATAAATGTGTATTTAAAACAAATACTATTTTATTAAATGATATAATAGTCCTAAAAATATATTATATGGACAGATGACATATATAATGTTTACTATGTCATTTATGAACCACTTTATGTTCTATAGTAATTTTATTGTAACTATATTAACCATAGATTATTAATATACAAGAATACGTTGTAAGAGATAAATTAGTTAACAAAAGGTTTAAGCTAAAAGATAAGGATAAATTTGTGACCTAGACATGCCTAAATCCAATTTAATGAGTGTATTTAGACCCAAAATAATATTATATTTGAAATTAATGTATTTGGTAGCATTTAAAACCTAAAATCATTTTATAATAATATAATACTTCAAAACATTCATAAGTTGCCCCTCCTTCCTCTTCTAAAAGGGAATAACCCCTAACCATTTTATAACACATCTCAAGCCATTTGTATCATCCAAAATCTACACAAATAATTTCCTAAAATCCCTATATTTTTCTTATAACCCTTATTTTGGGCATAAAGAATTTCAAGATATCCTTTTGGCTCAATTCAATGGGAGTTACATGTTTTAAGAGGAAACACCTTCTCTACGGTTCCTTTCAATTATTTTTCTTCTTCACTCCATATTATATTATTATTTTTATTACATAAAAACACTAGTATAATCAATATACTAGTATGTTTTTATGAAATTTATTGTAAATAAACATACTCACACCTCCATCAGATGGATACAAACATACTATTTCTGTGTATGGAAAACTACTACCTTACGAAATGACAATTATTCGCTTTTCCCCTAACACCTCTCATAGTGACCATTATAATGGAAATTTATTTATGTATGATATATGTTATATTTATATTGTGTCTATTATTTTTTTTTAAAATCATACCATTGTGCTTTCCATAATATGTAAACACGATAATTTCATTTGAGGATGTGTTGACTACCGCCCCTCAACATGATATGACTCATTCATGCCATACATGGAATGTAAAATCGATGAAATTAATAATATATTTTTAAAAGTATAAAATGTGATATTATAATGTAATTATAATATACCTATGTATCATTTATATTTCATTCCATTAAATATGAAAATGAAAAAAAGTAGTGTTCATGCATACGCACATCTTACCATCTCCATGAACATTGCATTACATTTCTTTCCTCAAAATGTTATGTATTATTATAAATACATATATATACTGGATTTATATGATATTTAAATAAATAATATTATTTTGGAGTTAATTTATTTTTGAAAACATGGATAATTTGAAATTATAACAAATTATGTTTTTACTCAAGAACCGAATATCGACCAATCGACCGATATTTACTCAAATAATTATGCAATGTTTATTACATGGTAATAATAGATATAAAAGTAATAATAAATGTGAAAAAGTTTCTTATAAAATTATAAACACATATATGTTTATTATTCGTGATAAACAAGGAACATATGTGGCCAGTCAGACTCAACGTAAGGGACTTTGTCACATTCTCCATTCATAAAGGCATATTTTGATTTATACGCGACATTATTTTATATGGTGTATAAACCCTTTTAATTTTAATTGCATTCAAATTTAATAATTATTCCTATGAATAAGTTTGATAAATTCCAAAAACAATGTTTCATTTTAACGTACATGAAAACAACGACCTTTCCGCCGCCACGAGCATTATTTGATATTTGGTTTCCTAAAAAAGAATTAAGGTTTTAAAAGGAAAATAAATACCATATAACATCTTCATGTATTTTGGTATTGAAAATGATTTTGAGGAAGAATTTATTTTTTCAATTTTTGAAATTTTATATTCTTATTTAAATGTGAAATATTATCATTCCTTTATGATTTATTTATGTGTTATGATTATGTTATGGTTCGTGGGCGTTATTTATGTATACGGGTGGTTCCGTGAAAAACTGGGAGTGGGTGATCCCAAGACAGCTCAATAATTCATTGGCTAATGTGGTGGAGGTAAATTTTAATGTTTCACCTTAGTGATTTACTGAATATATTGTGATTGGTTTTCCAAATGTAACTCTCTATGTAGTTTTGAAAATTACAATAAATGTTTCCTATGTAAGCCAAAATTTAACTTTATGATTTATGATTTCTACGTTTTATTCATATATATTGTTATTTAATGTGGTATGTTATAGAGAATATGATATATGAGTGAAAATTATGATATCATTGATTTGTATGAATTCATGGACCACTGTTTTATTTCATTATTTTTTAACCCTTACTGAGATTTTTATGCTCATCACATGTTTTTGAAATATTTTTCACGAGGTGTAATGAAGTGTAAGAGAAAGGACAAATTAAAGAAGATTTATATCAATAAAATTATTAATTTTTTATTTAAGTATTTTTATTGTTGTTAAAAACCGTTATAGTAAATTTGTCTACTTTTTAATATTTGAGATATAATTTAGTAGTTATGGGCTAATTCTCAAAAACTATTAATTCCGAAATGACCCCTAATGTGAATTCATTATTTAACTCAAGATTATGTAATTTTTTAAGGATGTGGAATTATAAGGGGTGTTAATGAATATGTTTAAATGGTTTATTTTTTTAGGAGATGGTAAAATGTAAAATCTACCCTACCATCCCATGTGTTAAAAAATGAAATAATTATCATTTTCTTTATGCACTTTTAAAAACTCCATGGTTTTGATATAAAACATTTTTCTTTTATTCTCCAACGGTAATTTATGAAATTTATTATTGTGATATATGTGTCTCCCATTAATAAATTAATATTAGGTTTTCTTCCTAATATCTCTCTAATGAATTGGGTAAAGAATTTAATATCTCGATATGACATATTTTACAATACCATAGAGAATAATGTTGGTAATTTTTAGGGAACGTTGTTTAAAAAAATTTCAATATGATCATGAATTTCTCAATTTAATGGTTTAGACACAATTACATATTATCATTTATGTTCTTATTATTATGAAATTCCCCTTTCATCAAAATTTTATGATAATCCTCATGTACTTGTTTTTATTTCTCAGGATTACATGTAAATAATATCTAATTCTTTCCAATAATAGGCCTTATGCTCACAATTTACATTTATGTATGCCCACAGCTTATGAGAATTATTTAAAGTACTTATTATGAACCAATTATGCATCCATTTACATTATTTTCAATAAAGGTTTAATTTTTTATTTATTATGTACCATGTTACACAAAACTAAATGACAACAGAACCATTGTTTCTACATTGTAATTTCAATTTTATGTATAAAATGCTTTGATTCCATAAAATATATATACCATAATAATTATTTTGTGACTAATAGAAATAAAATGATTTTAAAAATATAAAAAATATTCTGCTGGAAAAATATATTTATGCAATCTAACAAATTTTTCCTTAGTAAATTATTTTAATCGCATTTGATAAAATATTGTAATGGGATATAAATTATATTAATTAAACTATTTTAAATTAATTTTATGATTTTTTATAGACAATATATAATAATAAATCCAGTTTTAATCATATAGATATATATTTTTTCTAAAAGGTAATTTTACAACGTTTTAATGGAACATATATTTTAAATATAATTTTTTATCTATTAAAAAAATTTATTTGAAAAGTTCAACTTATTTTTTAAAATATTAACATCAAATGTTTCTTTGGGTAATTGATTTTTATTTTATAGATAAGTCTTATTTTTTGATGAATTGTGAAAAAACTATATATTAATTGAATAAAAATGTTTATATAATCTATTTATATAGTAAAATTTTATTTATTTTTGGGTATAATTTATATTTAGATAAATTGTACATATATTATTATAATTTTTTATCATTATAATCTTTTTCAGATAGAAATTGGATTTAAAAATATTTCAATATTTTTGAACATTTTCAAATTAAAAACCTATTGTCTGATCCCATCTGTGAGATTAATATGAATTTAATGTCTTCTACTTATGTGATTATAATATATAAAATGGATTCAATATTATGAATCATAAAAATTTATAATTTCTATAAAATTCAACTTATTTTTGGACCAAAAATATTTAGTAATGTGATTAATTTTAATTTTAGTGATTTACTTTAAAACGTCTATACATTGTTATAAAAATTTAACTTATGGGGACAAATAACAATAAAGAATTTAGAAAATCCATTTTCTGGAATTATAAATACCATATAAACCATTGGATAAAAAAATTTACATTTATTGGAAGCACATTATGTATGGGGGAGCCCTCAATGGTGTTTACCTTCTTATTTTTACAATAATGTCACTTCTCCAAAATAAAAGTAAACCTAGACCATATCACTTCATCAAAAATAAAAATAACTTTTAATAGTAAAAACCCTTCCCATATTATCTCTAAAATTTCCACCTCTTATATTAGAGGCCTCATATTGAGAATAAATCAAACTATGTTATCTTATTAGTGAAAATCAAAAGGAATTAAACAAAGAAGATGTAACATCCTTTAACACAGACTTTTTTTATTTCATTATCCACCCCATAAATTAATATTATTCCATACATGTAAAATAACATAAATATAATAAATATAATTATACTTATTTATGTTAAGGTTTATACTCACACCTATAAACACGTCCATTAAATATGATATTCAATCATCATTCCTCTGTACAGTGAACTACGACCTCAAAAACCGACGACATTCATTCTTTCATTACCACATGTCAAGGATGGGAATAATGAGGAAATTAATATTTTTATATGTTTTATATTATTTTCATGGTTTATTTATGCTTCTTTAATTAAAATTTATCATATACCTTCGTGATTTCCATTTTCTGGGAATATGATAACTTCATTTGTGGATTTGAGGACTATTGCCTCCTCAAAAATATGTGATTCAATCACACATTACATGGTATGTATTAATAAATGTTTTAGTAATGTTATATTATATATATGAGGTAAAAATTATACTTTAATTTTAATATATATATATATATATCATTTTTATTTTTTCTATCAATATGACAAGAAAACATAAACAATATTCATTGGTATATACGGTCTATCATCCCCATTAAAAGTGTATTCCATTTCTTATTTAAATATTTTACATGTTATTATAAATACATATATATTGAATATATATAATATATATATCATTTTTTTCATTATTAAGGACATTAAATCCTTATATAAGTAATAGGAGAAAAATTTAACAAATCAAAATATAGGTGAATAACAAAGCACTTATTACCTAAAAACATGAAATTATTATTAAATATATAATATAAAGTAATAATAAAATAATATATGAAATAATATAAAAAATGGTTCTATGGTAGATTTATAATATAATTTTATTAATAATACATGATTTTTGTATGTGTGTGAGGAATGTCAAGACATTTGGTAAGGTTATTTCATATCACTTTTTATATATGTGAGATACATGCTAAATTCACCACTCAAATATTTTTTGTTTTTTATATACATTCCTATAACATGTTATATCATTAATTTACATTATTATATTATATTAAAATCATTAATTTGTGTTATTTTTTCATTGGTATCATGATTTAAATTTTATTCATGTGGCAAAGGGATTTTTGAGACTCGATGTTATTTATAAGAGATTTATTCCATATTCACCACTCATTTTTGGTTTGGTTTATATAATTACCATCAATTTACTATATGAATACTATCCATAATTTTATTGGTATTTACATATCCATTTTATGATACTGATGTCTTGGGGTTTATTGTTAATACTTTACCAAATTTATAAAATACTTTTGTCTCAATTTATCTTCCTTTAGACACATGTTATATTATGCTCATATATTATTTTACGAGGTACTTATAATTCCCATAGAACATGTTATATAACTAACATACATATTTTCATGATATTTTATGATTAATTTAATTTGATTATATAATTATTATTAATTTTACTAGAGTGGTAATATTTTATTACTATAATCTCATTGTTTATCAGGATATTTTATAATTATTCATCCATTGTAGAAATATTATGGTTGATATCTCAAAAACTATAAATAATTTTATTTTAATATGGTTATTAATGATATAATTATGCATTTATAACCTTTACACTCATTTTTTCTAGACATAATTAACAAAAAAACAAGAAATTTGATATTATTTCTCTCTTCGGTCAGAAATTTGTTGTATTAAAAAATGATGTTACCTAAAAAATTAAAAAAAAAATTCAATGAAATATTAATATCAATTTCATGTAAAATGATTGTAATGATTTTTTTATTTTTAAATGGGTATACAAATATTTCAGTCTCCCATTATAAATTTTCAATGATATTTTCAATGAAAAGGATTTCAAATTATTTTCAAGATGCCATAATATTTTTTCAGGGTTAATTTCTAATGATATAGATTCCAAATATTTCAAATATTACATTAGAAAAGATAAATGTTATTTTAGTAGAAAAAGTGTTTAATAAAATTATATTCCTCATTTTTTGGAATTATTTTTAGATCTTCATTTATATATTTTCAAAAGGTTATTTTCAAAGAAAATTATTGTCAAAGTGTATTTTAATGAAGATAATTTTTTATGAATTAAATGATTTTGAAATATCATAAAAAATTATTTACCATATATTATGATATCTATTAACATTACTAAATCATTAATACAGATTTGAATTAATGTTACTATACATATTATTTCTCCAAATTTTTTATGTTTTGATGCCATAATGTTTATGATAAATTCTTCCCCTTTCACAATTTATATGTTTATGAAATCCATATAACATTTACAGGTTATATTCCGATGATATCCATTTATATTTCATAGGTTATATATTTATGAAACACAATTATATTTCTTGTGTTATGTCCTTATGAAACCCATTTATCATTCAAAATTTATATACATAACAAAAAAAAACTTCTTTTATCGGTTTTGTTTCAATGAAATGATTATAAAACCAGTATCTTTTATACATGTTGTGACATTATAACATGTTTATGATACACATTTCATCTAACGAGTTATAGTGTGATTTTTTGTGTACTTATTGAATACATATGTATGACTTCATTATAATATGGGTTATTCCAATGTCCTCCTCCAATGCATTGGGCAATGATTTATATCATAAATGATATGTATGTAAAACATGTCGATAGTGCTTGGTTTATACTAGGAAGTAGGTGTGACCTGATTAAAACTGGGAAACAAGTTTTACCTTATACATAATAGGAAATAGGGATGTCCTAGTCCACAATTGGAAATACTCATTTTCTAGTTATAATGTAAAAGATGTGAGTCCCTATCCAATATGATTATAGTCATGCAGGTGAACCTCGATTACTATAATGTTATGCATGAACCAAATTACATTTTCACAACGTGTTATGTGGACCTAGTTCATGCCCATAAGTTTATGTTGGGTCCTATTTTTATTTCCAAAACATAATGAATGAAACTATTTCTACTTATATATGTTCATAATGATATAATATGATTTGTAGGCCACAAATATATTTCGTATTCCAATAATATGCTCACACAGTATACGTTCTTGAATATCTTATGATTCTTGTCTTATGAAATTCTAGTCATTAGTGCATTGATATTTATTTTCGTCTTTTTATGTATAGTCTGATATTATAAAGTTATGATCATTTTATCATACCCTTATTCTCAAGATTATCCTTATATATATACTTTTATACCCTAACTTATCATTTGAGCTCACCCTTTTTCCTATTTTATTTCCCTTGGCCAATAATGTTTTTCTGACTATGAGTCCTAAAGGGGATTCTATTTATGGAATAATTTGGATAACTTTCACCAAGTTAGATGATATAGTGTTCCATGATTTCCAAATAAACAAAATTACTATAGTGTGAGAGCAAAAAGTTTTTCAATGTGATGAATATTCACCAAAAATGAAGTAATATCAATATATGTTAAGGTTGGGTTTCTATAGTTAGTATCAAACGAATGGTTTAGTCATCATATAGAAAATCTAATGATAAAACATTAGCTTGATACCTAGGGAGATTTCTATGGATGTCTATATGAATTACACTAGGTATATTCCTAAGGTGTCATATATTTAAAATAATGTGTCAGTATTTAAACACCATTTAATTAATTTTTCATGACTATATGGTTTTATAAAAGGTTAATTATTGTTCACAATATTCTTTCTGGTCTTAGTCAATATAGGAAACTATATGTAACAAGGTACTCATTTAATATTTCGGATGTGGAAAGTATGGAAATTATTCTATTCAACATTCTAATTTTAAATAGAATAAAAATAATCAAGAATATTGTATTAATATTGGTTATACTACATAAGATAAGGAGACATAAAATGACATTTTAATAGTATGGAATATTATAAGAATATTTCGTACATTAAACCTACAAAACATGATTAAATTTAAGTTAATCCATCATAAGGCATGATTAATTTTTTCAAATTCTTTTTAGGGTTTATTAATTAATATGATGATAAATCTTATGTAATGTTTTGTGAATAATCATTGATTATTTATATTTATGTGTTTTGGAATTCAAGAATTATGTTATATGAATCATGATGTATATTTTTTCATTAAAGGTTTGAAAAAATTATTGAATGGTTTTGATGACCTATAAAATTGATTTTATAGAATAGTGTAATTTTTATATAGTGAAGGAACCCCGTAATGTGTTCCTAATATTGTTAAATTTTTTTTTCATATATGATGATATAAATTATATGGATAAAATAAAATGGATTATATCCATGACCCTAGAAACAATAAATGATTTCTTTGACATAGTATTTTATGCTATCATGGATTGATTTTATGGATTTATAATAATCGTTGGGGTAAAAAAGCATGCAATTTTTCAAAAAGAATTTTTGGTAATTCATGTGTTTCAAGAGAATAAATGATGATGTTATTTACATGTTTGGTACATAACAACCAAGAGATACATAATGATATTTTGGGGATCAATGTTACTATTATTTTGAGAAATTTAGTGACCATATTTCTAATGTATTGGATTTTCATATTTTTGGATGGTTATAAGGATAACCATTTTAGGAATGTTTTATGTTAAAATTTTGATGATGTTTTAGATATTAATGTATTATCATACAATATGAGGATTTAGTTGTATTGGATAATAGATGATAACAATTTTTATATACTTATAACTAAACATGGATGGATTAAATTATCTATCAAATGAGGGATCTAATGATATGTTATTTCTTTATGAATGGAAAATTCACATTAATTTCTTATAATAATATATGATAAGGAAATAGATCAAGAAACAACGAAAGGGTAGTATTGTTCATGTGAAATGGAAATAAATCATATAAGTATATCAGCTTTTGAAAAATATTCATCTTTAGGGAAAGGATCTCGAAATAAAATATTTTCCCCTTATTGTTATTTTTGATAATATAAATGAAAATTTTTAAGTCGATTTTTTAGGTCATTGAGGGTGTTTACAGTTTTTTGACCATGATATCTAAAACTATGTATACTAAATTGATAATTATATTACTATTTAAAATATATTTTACACTAGTATATAATAAGATTTATTTTTATACTAATAGAAATAAAACCCAATTGAAAATAATTGAAATCTTATGTTGTAAAAATATATTTATGAAATCAAAATATTTTACCACAAAATATAAATTAAACAACTTATGATAAATTACTCTAATTATATATATATATACTTCATTCGACTAGTTAATTTTAATATTATATGTTTTTTAGATAATAGATATGTACAAATACAATTTTACGCATAAATATATATTTCTTTTAAAAGTTAATTTTACCACCATTTCAAAGAAAACATATTTTAAAGATAATTTTTGAAAATTTTATAAATTTAATTTGATAAAATAATATTCATTTATAAAAAATTAATATCGTAATTTAATTTGGTTTTTTGGAGAAGACTCGTTTTTTGATGAATAATTATAAACACTAAATTATAATTGAGAACATCATTTTTTAGTAATTTAGTTATATATTTTAATTAAATTTTAATTTTTTATAGAATATTTATATTCATTATATAACATTTAATAAAAAATTTATCATTTTTATATATGTATAATTCGAATTAGATATAAAAAAATTTGATCATTTTGAAGATTTTCACTTTAAAAACTTGTTGTCATATCCTATCTATGGGATTTATTTTAAATTATTTTTCCTATTTATATAATAATAATTATGGAAAATGAATTAAATATTTATAATCATAATAATTTATAATTTATATTTAGTTCAAAATAGTATTCGGCCTAAAATATTACTGAAAGTAATTCAAATTAATTAAAATTATTATGTTCATAACGGGTTTACATAGTGGATTAACTTTAACTGAGGTACACAAATAACCTCGACAAATGTTAATAATCCATTTTATGGCCATATGTATATAATAACCACCCTAATATATAAAATTTACTATTATATGTGGCATGTGATGTAAGGGATACATCTCAATGATGTTTACCATTTTATATTTTCATGAATTCCACTCCTCCTCCACTATAAAAGAGAACTCACCCCTTTCACTTATTAACACCAATCCAGAAATTTATATCATCCCAGACATATTACAATAAGATAATAATTTTACTCCTATCATCCTAGATTCCTCAATTTCTACATAATTAAAACTATGTTTATATTTTGGAGCAAACCAAATGGAATTACCTAATAAACAGTTAACATCCTTCAATATGAAAAACTGTTATATTTTTTCCTCCACCACTTCAATTATAATTATTTTATGATTATATAATATCTACATCATCATAAATTTACATTTATTTTTTTATGTTAATGTCTATACCTACACCTACAAATACTTCCATCAAATGGGATACACAATCATCGTTCGCGTGTAAGACAGATTACCGTATCACGAACTGATGTCTTTCATTTCTATGATACCACCATTAAAGGTTGGGAATAATGATTTAATTGATATTATTATACGGTATACATTATTTTTATGATGTTACTATAATTCTAAAATTATTATATAACATATACCATTATGCATTCAATTTGTGGGAATATATGAATTTCATTTGTGGACGTGTATTCTTCCACTGCCTCAAAGAAATATAAATGATATTTATATACAATTTTCACTCATGATGTGATGAAATAAAGATATATGTAAGGGGTCCAAAAATATAACAAATCAAGTCACATATTAAAACATAGAGGTAAATACCCAAAAACATGGAATTGTTAATTAACAAGTAATATAATGTCAAAATAAAATAGTATATGGTATTATATATATTAATATGTTTCTTTGGTAGAATTATAATTAAATTATACATATTAAATATATGTGTTGAACATTTTTTATGAATTTCAAGACATATGGTAATAAAATTTCATTTCACTTTTTATTTTTATGAGATGCATTCCATATTCACCACTATGTTAAGTTTTGTTATGTATATAATTCCATATGACATGTAATATCATTAATTTACATTATTTAATGATATTAAATAATTTAATTGATATATTTATTTCATTTGTATCATGAATGAAAAGTTATTCATACAGTAAATGAATCGATAATCTCACTTTTATTTCTATTAGACTTATGTCGTATTCACCACTCGTTTCTTTTATGTTGTGTGAATATTTATGAAGAATTTATTATATGATTATGCTCATTAAATTAAATTTTATATTAATATTTATTTTATGATCAATATTTCAAGGTGTTAAATGTGAAAAAGTTTCCAAATCTCAAAAGTAATATTCTCTCATGTTTCTTTCATTGAGAAAAATGTTATTTTATGCACCTTTATTCATTTAAGAGGTGTATATACTACCACATTCACATGATACATCAAGAATATCATTTATTTTCATTATATTTTATGATTAATTGAATGTTATTATTTCATCGGGATTATTATTCCATGTTACTAAAGTAGTATGAGGTAATTCCAACTATACCATTGTTTAGAGAAATAATTTTCAATAATGATTCCATTGATGAAATATTATGATATATATCTTGAAAATTATTATTAAAACTGTTATCCAATTTTTTTAATGGTATATTCATGAAACTGTAAAATTTTCCCTCAAATTTTAACTTATGATAATAATTAGTTTCTATAAAGAAAAATTATTTTTATTTCCATCTTCGGTCAGAAATCGATTTTATTAAAAAACTGAGTTTCCAAAAAGTATTTTCAAAAATATTTTTAGAATATCATTTAAGTTAATTTTTAATGAAATATATTTAAAGGGTGGTTTATTTTTTAAAAAGTTTTTATAAATGTTTTCAATATTCAATTATATATTTTCAGAAATATTTTCAATGAAAAGGTTTTCAAAAGTTTTTTTATCTTCTATTATTTGTTTTCAAGGTAGTTATAAATTAAAAGTATTTCAGTTATTTCCATTATTCATTTAAATGTCAAAAAATATCTTTTAAAATAAAAAAAAAATAAAAAAATATGGGTTAAATAATTTTTTAAATGATTTTCAAAGCTTAATTTATATGTTTCTTACAGTTTGTTTTCATTGAAAATGAGGTACAATGTTTTTTTCAAAGAGAAACAATTTTTATCATTTAATGTATTTTCAACCCATTCCAAAATAATATTCCATATATGATGACATATATCGGTGTTAGTCATACCTTAATGGGGATATGATACATGTGTACCATTCATATTTTTTTTATGAACGGATTATGTTTTTAAGTACTAATTTATATGAATCCATTATCTCTTTCATGAGTTTTATGTTCATAAAACCCGTTTCTATTTAATGGGTTATATGATTAAGAAACCTATTTATCATTCACATTTTATATGATTGTGAGACCCATTTATCATTTATGGGTTATATTTTTATGAAATCACTTTATATATCATGGGTTATAGGTTTATGAAACTTGTTTCTTTTCATGGGTTATGCTTTGATTAAATTATTATGAAACCTATCTCTTTTCTACAATATATGATATGATGAGATATTTATGATACCCATTTAATTTTATGAGTTATGTTATAATTTTTTATCAACTTTTAGAACATGTATTTATTATTTAATTATGATTTGGGTTGTACTTATATCTCCCACCAATGAATTGGTAATTATTTATATGAAATGTGATTTTTTTGGAAAATATGTCCGTGAGATTGATCACTAATGAGAAATAGGTGTTTCCTAAGCCTAAAATGGAGAACACGTGTGTCTTTAACTAAAATAGGAAATATTAGATTCTTAATAGACAATAGGAAATAGTTATGTCCTGATTCACAGAGGGAAATAGTTGTCTCCTAATCAACTATGTTTACAGTCTTGGGAGTGAACCTTAACAATAATGATTTTATGTGTGAACTTGATTACATGTTCATAATGCTATGTGTGGACCGAGTTTAATGTACATATGTATTTTCCAAGTGTTTATTTCATGAAAATAACTTATTCAGTGAACATGTAATCACTTATACATGTTCATAATGTTATAATAGTATGTTTATACTACAAATATGTGTCTTATTCCTAGTATATGCTCACATGGTTCATGTTCTTGATTATCTATTGATTTATGTCTTATGAACTTCCGAAATTTATGCCATGATTATTTTTTATGATATTTGATATTTTGGATTTTATCATATAATGTTATTATCATGTTATCATACCATTATTCATGTGATTAGGCATACATATCTCCTTTATTTACACTGACTTATTATCTCGGGTCACCCTTTCTTATGTTTTCATTCCACTATATTATGAAGATAAGTTAAGTATGAGTAATAAAGGTGAATCTCATTATGGTAGCATTCTTAGATATTTCTCCATGTTATATTATATTGTGTTCCATGATTCCAAATACACTAAACTAATACATTCCTCGGGCATGTATTATTTTAATGTGCTTAATATTGATCTAAAATAATGTAATTTTCATATATATAAATATTGAATGACAATATCAATGTCCAAAATCAATATATAATTTTTAATAAGGTAAAATATATTATTATTATTTTATATCCAAAAAATAGTCATCTCATAATTTTTAATTTTATACATCATTTATACAACTAAAACCAATCTGGTAGGTTGTTTATAAAAAATGAACTACATTACAAGCAGTTAGATCGTAGTCCATACGTACTCATGAGTAACATCTCAATTTATCAAATATCATAATTCAAAGAATGTAAGTGTTATTTTGATTTTAAATAATCATAATTATATTAAAAATCATATTATGTCTTTAAATACACTTGCATAAACCATCCATGTGACAAGGAAATAAAAAATGAATCATATCACTTTGTGTGGAAATTTTCGTCCATATTAAAGATTGATGTTACAATTTTCTAATGGATGGTAAATTAAAAAGGTTTATCATATTTTAATTTTATTAAAATATTTGTATTTATTTAATATCATATATAAATACTAAATCCATCATCACGAGTCTCCACTGTAGTAGATAATGGAAGATGACACGGTAGTCTGTTGTACACCAGAACAATGGATTTGTTTCAAATTTTATGGTAGTAGAGATGGATTAAATATATTATATTTATATAATAAAATATTATTATATGGGAGATATTGATGTAATTATATAATCATTATTGAGTACTATTTTTGGAAGGTGTAAGAAGAAATAAAATAAATATTCTCAGTTTGGAATAGCATCCAATTTTCATACCATAGATTTGATTTTTACCTATTGAAATTATATAATAGCTTCCATATCCAAACATATCATATAATACATGAGAAGGGAATTTATTAATTTTCATGGGAACTTTTTTTTCAAATCAAAATCGCATTTTTCGGTTGTAAAGTAGTTATTATGTGGTTCCCTTTTATAAGTGAGATGGAGTGACATTTTTGAAAATACAAAATAAATAATCTATAATGGGAAGTCACACTCAAGGAAGATTCCACAAAATATGAAATTTAATGTATTTAATTGGGATGTGGTTTATAAATACATCTAAAATTTTAAAATAATTTTTTTAAAACATGTTATTTCCATTACCCCATTACTTTAGTCCTTAGTAAACCAATTTTATCATTAATGGTGATAACAGATTTTAAATATGACTCCTTATTTCTGAAAACGGATAACAATAATATATAATATTAATTATTCTTATAAAAAGTTTGAAATTCATTTTATTAAATTTATTCACAATATATTCAAATTTTAATTAAAAATTATACCCACAAAACCCATTGAACAATAGCTTTTCAAGAAATGTATTTCAAGAATAATATGATCTTATAATATCTATATGATTAGTAATAATAATTATTTAAATTTAAATTTAAATAAATATATATTTTACATATATGCCTAATTTAAATCATTATTTCTTTAATTTTAATTAATTAATATGGATGTCTTTTATTCAATTAAAAACAGTTTGCAGAAAACCGAGTTTTTATGCACAAAATTGATATTTCACATAAATCATGAAAATTTATAATTAAAATAAAATATACGATATAAATATAAATAAACTTTTTAATATTTCAATTTATTACCGATTAATAAAATTTAAGGTAACTTTCAAATTACATTACATAATGAAAGTACAAGATAACGTTTTAAAATCGGTAATTTTCATTATTCAATGGAATATCAAACATTTTAGAAAAATAAAAAAATCAACCTACGTTAATTTTGATATCTTATTTTTAAAATATGATATAAATTTTATAATATAACATTATTAAATGTCCAATTAAATAATTATTTTATTTTCTCTTAGAAATCAAGAAAAATCATTTTTGAAGGAAACATATTTTTTGAGAATAAAATGTCTTCATTAAAAATTGGGTTTTTATTTTCCATGAATTTATCAATAAATTTATATTTTTTAGTAACATTATATATGTATATATATATGATTAATTAGATAATACCGGTAATAAACAACAATTTAATGTTTGTGTTATAGCAGTATTAAATAACAATATTTTTTAGGTGACATGTTGTGTATCGTATATAGTATTAAGATTATTTTTTCTTTAAGAACCTTTTGTGCTACAGTCTCCCCCCCCCCAAATAATTTCACCCATAAAATATCATATAATATAAAATTCTGAATATAGTTGAGGGTAATTCTACTTCATGAATTCCTCTAGTTCCCGTGACTCATATTCATATTTATGGTTCCACTATATCACTTTGAAAATGTGAGTTTCCTTTTTGGAAAACATTATATATATAGTACATGTGCTTTAGTAAAAATTACTCATAAGGGAAATAATTTTCAAACTATACCATCTAGGAATTTTGTACTTGTGGGGTATTTGGACTTTACATTTCAAGAGGGATACATAGAATTAGATTTGTACTTAAGAAATTATCAGTGAATGTTCTATTAGATAGGACCTTACACTGATATGTTTTAAGATCTCAAAGGGGTTTAGCTTCATGGGGCATAAATCTACCTTCTTCTCAAATATCAAGATTCTATTCCAAGGATGTGTATGGATATCCACATTATCCCAGTGCTCAAACACTATTTCTAATTGATGATTGTGATCATATCTTTTTTTACAACTCCAATAAGTTGTAATGTTCTATTGAATTGTTAGATGTAACATCCCAATACCGAATGCAACCCAACAGTGCTCCTAGCTACGTTGGCCACATGGCCTCAAGTACTTCACCCCAAACCCCAGATCCTTCTTACTAGCAGATAAGGTCTAGTTGTGATAGTTGGGAGACTATTCCCTTATTATTATAGTGTAACATATCAGAAAACAATAACAATTCAATAGTGGAAGTAGTAATACCATACAATAGAAGTAAAAAAAGAATAATGATAGTATAAATAATCCAGATTTCATCTCATAAAAAAGATGATTCTACATGATACATGTTCTAGAAAACATCCAAAATATGTGACACTATAGTCATATACAATACAAGTACCAAATGTATAAAATGACAAAAAAGAATCTCATAATTATTGCAAGCCTTGGCTTGGTTCCATGATCCCATACTCCTAAGTAGTGTATCATGTACCAATATGAGGGAACATTATTTTATCATCATCTTCAATCATATAATATATTTGGAACTAAATCATGACCCAAATAGGGTATGAAACTAAATCCATGTGGGAAACCCCCCATCGTCAGTTTCAATCTGTTAGTGAATATATATTACAGGTAGTGTACAATAATGAAATAAGTAATCTTGGAAGAACTAAAAAGTTAACAACCTACTTCCAATGGTCTCCATTTACATTAAATTTCATTATCAAATTATTTATTCATTGATAATGAATTCAAAAGTATGAACGTCGGGCATAGGCCCAATATCCCTTATATAACTTTAAGTTACCAAGAATGCCTTTGAAGGCTAACTATACAAGTACATGTGAAGAACTAATCCAAGATTGTGATTTGGATTGGAAGATGCATCATAATTCATTCAAATTCAACATTCAATTTATAAATGCAGCCCATCCTTGGCATTCCTTTGCAAGAATTAAATTATCACTCTAGGATAAATTTCACCATCACCCTATAATCAAATCCGTGTGAACCTCTCAAGAAAAATGGTATCACTCTAGGTCTATTATACATCCATGTCAACTAAGCGCAGAAATGATGGTCTTGTAGGGAAGCCCTAAGTATAACTCATGACATAAATTCAATGCCTCTTGATTATTTCTATGGAATCCCTCAATGAATCCATGATCCACTTAGTGTATGAGTAAAACTAGTACGATCCCTTTTATAGCATTTGTGGTTCACTCACAACAAAATCGAAGGAAACCATTTGATTCTATCCATGGAATTCTAATCTTAGTCCAAGGATCACTCAAGGAACAAGGATGAACAGTCACATGAGCCCCTTCATGGGATTTTCAACTAAATCCATGATTCACCCATATATATTTACCAACACATCATTCAATTCATTTAAATTTTTTATTAGGCATACCAAGGTCAGAACCCAAAATTATCTAATATTTCTCACCACCAAAGGGTGTCTACATAAAGGACCATCCTCCAAAGGCTAGTACTTGAATTTACACACATGGGACCGTTCCTAGTAACTAGAATCACATGATAATAAAACTCTTATATAGATTTAACATTATTAAAATCACATCGGAAGGTTAATAGATTAAGAATAACAATCCAAACAAGCATAAACTGCCGTTTTCTTACAAGGGTCAAGGGGAAATTCAGCCATCCCAAACCCATAACTAATTCAATTTCAATTAACAACCATGTTATCCCATTAATAATTTAAAACCATTTTTAATAACCCAATATAGGGAAAAAGGCATGAATCATAGAAATCAAAGGAAAAATGACCATAAAAGATCATCCAAGGGAACTCACCCATGGGGTAGCACTTAACACAAGAATATAACCTAATACATTCCTCAAAAAACCTATTCCATTACCTAAAAATGATAGGAAACAAAAGGGTTCAATTATAATTCATGTTGACACGCTTAAAATGTGTTCACAACACTCCAACTTATATATACATCTTGATAATGATCGAAATAGACCTGACCACCTACCGTAGGCTCGTGCTAGATATATCATACCGTATCAAGCTCTAATTCACCCTGTTTTGGGAGAAATCCTATGAATGGAAAAAGATTTAGATATTAGCGCATATGATCCAAAATCCAAATAACACATTTGATATATACAAAAATATAGAAAGGATAAAAAGTAATCGAGGACATACCATTTTAAACCCATGGAGATGAACCACATTTGAATATAATATTGGAAGATGAAGGAATTCGAAAATAAAACATTTCCAAGGGAGAGCCTATTCCTAAAGAAAGATATTTCCCATATGTTGAAAACCTCATTTCGGTTTTATATGTTTTTTATTACAAAATTTTTAAATATAAAAAACTATCCACAAAGGATTTCATGGTTTATCTACATGGTTTTTCAAACTCGGAAGAAATAGTGTAAGGCTTCTTGTATTTCTGGGGTGTAGTACAAGTTACCCTACACTGTTTTCACTTACCATGATCATGCCTATGTAAAAGTCTCCAAAACGTTTCAGATCATCCTTATGATTGTGTGACTGAACACTCAATGTTTTCTCTATCCATGTGGCAACCACTTTTCAACCAAGACATAGGTTTTGTGCTACAGACTAACCCTGGACACCCCAAAGTCCCCTATTAACCCAACCATCATACATAATAGGCCATATTTAATAAATTAAACTGATAATTTGTAAAAAAACAAGATATATACAAAAATAAATATCCAGAATCTTAGAAACATCCCCCTTAATAAATTTATCCCCTAATTTTCCATTCATGGGTGGTGAAAAAATATCTGAGAAAAAAATCTAGCCACTTTGATCTCCCATCAGCCTCCAATTTCACAAGTCACATCTTACACTGAGTCATGCTACCCAAACATTCATACTAAAGGAATGGACTATTTGTAAAAAAACCAGTGTGCTACCATCCACTGTTTGAATAGGATGCTTCATAAAGGACACATCTACCTATAACTCAGCCGATTCAGGATAAAAGGCATGAGACAGGTATGAATAGTAACATCATAGTTGAGAAACATGAATTAAATCGTGAAAATCTCGGTACCTCTGGGTTAACTGCAATCGATGGGATACCGGCCCGGCCCTTTCCAATATCCCGAATGTCCCAACGTACCATGGGGAAAGATCACCCTATCCTATGATCCTCTTATGTCCCAACCATAGTGATACTCATAGAAAAATCCAATTCCCAACCTTGATCACTATAGGATTTTTGCGGTGAAAGACCTATGTTTAATTATGAGACGATGCTGTATCCATCAACATCTAAATCAACTTTACGTATTCTATGATATTATGGACATTATTATGTCCCATAAGATCTTCCACTACTCCCTTCAGCCAACACCTGGTTGATCAACATGGCCCATTATACAAAGCCTCATATAGTTCCATATTAATAGTTCTATTGAACCCATTATTATTGGAATACTCGACACGTTGTATGTGACTCTCCCAAGAACCATAGAAATCTAGGACTCATGTTAGGAGAATGTATTCAAGATCCAATTTCATGTGATCAGATTGGAATTCAATTTGGGGGTGGTATGTTGTACTTATAAGCACTTCTGTACCCAGTTCCCTCTATAGCCCTTTCTATAAAAGAGATGTAAACTAAGCATCCATTTCCAATATGATAGATTTCTGGACCCTGTGTAGTCATAAAATATCACAAATGTACAACCTCCCAATATTATCAACAATAATGGATTCCATGATATAAATGAAATATGAATCCTTCTTGATCCAATCAACAACAACACAAATAACATCATTACCTTAAGGCAACCTCGGTAAACCTACAAAAAATATCCATCATGCCATTATTCCATTTCCATTCAAGAATGGGTATCATATGTAAATGCCTGAATGGTAATTGGTATTACTCTATTGTCAGCTGATTCATGGATAATCTCATGAAAAAAATCTAGAAACATCACTTTTCATACTCGGACACCAATACTGACGATATAAATCCATATACATCTTGGTGAAACCATGATGAACTGACCGATATAAAGCACAAAAATCCTAAAAATTCTCTTCAAGCATGTTTGAAGAATCCCAAACACGACCATGTATTCGCAAGATATCATCCCCACCATTGGTACAACCAGGAGGAGGGTCCTCACCAACCACACCCTCTAGTAGATCAAGGCATTCAAAATCGAATACCTTCCACATCTTCACTCTATCAAGTAGGGTCTATGTAGTGGTTACATATGTAAGAAATGTTTTCCCCTGATAATAATTCATCTCCAAGTGCATCTCAGATAATGATACCATAATATTCCACCCTCTACATGCCTTCTCCACATCATATATCTCATTCCTCCTTCCCAATTCATCAGTTACACCATTGGACTTACCAGGTGTGTAGGGAAATCTCAAAATCATATGAATGATGTTATTCATCCCACATTCATTGTCTCAAAGTCAAATCTCACTATGTCAATATTTACTTGAGGATTTTGTGGTCATTGAAAACCACAAAATGCTCTCCTAATAATTAATTCCACCAATAGCGTAATACATTATCAACCACAACCAACTCAAGATCGTATGTTGGGTAATTCCTCACATTGCACCCCAACTGCTCAAACTCATACAAAAGTACTTATAGCCAATAAAAAATGAGACCTCCAATACTGATACCTAATGAATCACAGTACACAGTGTAAGTCTTCCCTGGATCTGGAAAAATCAGTATCGGTGTTTAATTAAATATCCCTTTCAGCTCTTAAAAGGCAGTCTCTCATGAATATGACCATACATACTACACACCCTTATTATTTAATCTCGTCAACAACACTACTAAGTCTGATAAGTCCTACATGAAATTAACATAGAAACAAACAAGACTTAAGAATCTACGAACCTCAAATATGTTCTTCGGATGCTCCAATAAAAAAAATTCTCTCACCCTCTCTAGTTATACTAATATGTCTATCTTTGAGATGATTTGGACCAAGAAGTAAATTAGATCCATCCAGATGTGTAACTTTGTGATAATAGCATATAACTAATTCATTATTAGTGTATCTAAAATTATCTCACTATGTTTTTCATGGTCATTTCGATCATAAAAATACACAAATATATCATCCATGAAAACCAATAAAAACATGTTTAGATATGGATGGAACACTCTGTTCATCACTATCAAAAAGACTACTGGCACATTTTTGAGGCCAAATATAATTGTCCTGTACTCATGTAGACCATACCTTCTCTATATGTTTTGCAAAAGTATGTATTATTATCAAACATGAACCTCATGATAAATAAATATGAAATTAATCTCTAAGAAAAAATCAGATCCCTAGATATGATTGAAGAGATCATATATATGTGGAAGATGATTCCATTTCGTAACAGTAGACTAGTTCAATTTCTTGTAATACACACATAGCATGGGTTAACAATCTACCTTATTCAAAAAAATTGAATGTCAAAACCCATTGAGAAGTATTGGGATGGTTGAACTCCTTTTCTTCTATACCTTTTAGCTGCCTCTTGAGATCTTGAAAATCTATCATAGCAATCTTATAAGGAGTAATCGGAACAAGTGAAAGTCCTAGAACATTATTGATAGAGAAAACTAACTATATTTCCATATTAAAGTCTAAAAATGAGTCTGGGAAGATTTCTCTAAACCAAAAAACTATTGTAGGTAACTCCATATGATGTGTTTCTTGATCATCCAGCTACAAAGTCTCATTTTGTGACATTATCTCACCTAACAGAGTCCCTATCATCATTACACCATCAAAAGAAAAAACACAGATCCCAAGGATCTCCAAAATTGTCATAGATATAAAATTATGTAAAGACTCGATATTAGAATGTGTTGAATCTAAAACTGACACCAATATAATTTTACCTCTACCAATAGAAGGTCTGGGATCCTGCTCATGTTGGGGATGTTGAACATTAAATTCCTAACCAATAATGTGGCCATATTACACTTCTTGGATACACTAATCTGATCCACCATGATTTCTCTATGAACCTATGGTTTGGAAAGCATAGTCATGAACACAACTTCAGTATGAATAGTCAGATGTACTCAAGCTCCTTCTATGGTGAGAAGCTATATACCTTGTTCCTAAAAGAGGAGTTAGTAGAGACCCTCTCCCACTAGTTTCTCGTGAAAACTTCTTAGAGTAGCACTATAGATATCCAATATTTCTGAAAGATCAAAACTCAATTGGGTTCAGTGGACATGGTGACTTCATATCCCCCATCCTACTACACCATTGTCACCTCAAATTCCATCCTAAAGATATGTTCTGACTACTAGAATCATTATAAAAAATCAGTATATGATTCTTCCAACTAAAGGTCCAGATACTAATAGATCTAGGTGTCGAACCACCCTATCATGAACCTCTAGATTCTTTCAGGTTATGCTCCAAGATAAGTGCCTAATTCAATATATCAGATACAATAGTCAACCTGAATACATTTACCTATGATCAGATGTCATACCCGAGTCCATCATAAAATCACAAAGATTTTGATGCATCTTCACCCATTAGAATTGGTGTGAAGAGCTGTTGATTTGTAAAATAGCTTCTGTAGTCCATTACTAATGATGTGAAATTCTGCAATTGCATAAAGGCTTGAGCTATATCGGCCCTCATCATCTCAGGATAGTAAAAATTGTAGAATAATATTTGAAAATCTTCCCACACTATATCCCAATGACAATATGTATGAGTGACAACATCCCACCATCTCTAGGTGGAATCAAACAACATGTATGTAGTGAGATTTACCCTCCTCTCAAGAGGAATCTATAAATGCTTGATGAAAATAATAATGACCTCTATCCCTTATTCTGTAACATGTGGTCCTCCATACCCCAAAAACATGGGAAGATGCAACTACTAGAAAACTTGAGTCAGCTCTTCTACAGATGTGGAAGGTTGTTGTATTCATTGAATGGTTTGTATAATACTCATAAATCTTTCATGGAACTTCACATCAGAACCTAAATTAGGTATAAAAATTGGTGCCACAACATGAATGGTTGGAGGGTCCACTGCTAGAAAATGACCTAGTATCTATGGTGTAGTATCATCACCACCCTCTAGGAATATAACTTGAGGTCATCATGGTGGATGAATCTACAATTCCCAACACAATCAACAATTTAATTTCCTTTTTATTCTTCACATCTCAAATTCATATATAAAAAACAAGACAAGTCAGAAACTTCTTATAAGAATTTATCCCTCTCCCTCCCCTATATGGATGGTCTAGGTGTCAAGAAAATGAGAGACTACGAAAATACCATTACCAAGGTAGGGTCTGGTCTAGATCTATATCAAATTCCATTTCATTTTCACATGATTTTATATTCATTTATTATTTATCACGTCATATTATTAAATTGGTAAACACAATGGGACACCAAATTCTGATATATGGGGGGCCATACTCCCTTTGATTCAATGCATGACATCCACTTATATCACAAAATAACAGAATTCAATTTAAGGTTGCAAAATGATCCACCAATTTCTAATCCATGAGGTCCTATATACCTTTGGGACCAATGATTGGCGTCCATCCAAGCAAAACCAAAACATATCCCAAATATACCTATCAAAACAATAGACATATCTATCATGAAATCTATCAAGACATCATGCAGTTAGTAATGTTCTCTAAATATTATGGAAATAATGTATTGAATGTGATTTATAAAAATTTACTATATGATGAATGAGATGTAATACACTCATCTCATTAGTTTCCAACATAATTGAACTCTCAATAACATCAAAACTAGTAGTGCAATACAAGTGTGTCACCCAATAGTGAAATGAAAACAACTATAATAGCTCAAAATCATAAAAATGAAATACAATTCCATGAAACATGGCTTTTCCTTGTACGTTGGGTAGCTACTACCAGGAAAAAATTGTTCTAAAATATCATTTCATTCATATACCATTCAACTGAATCCAAATAGTAAATTAAACCAAAAAATCCTATGAAACAACTTCTTAAAGTCTCTAACCCAGATACCACCCAACAGTTCTCAATTCCAAGTTAGCCACATGGCCTCAACCATGTCTTCCCAATCATTAGAAGAAGCACACTATCAGTGAGTTCCAAGGTGCAATAATGGGGATAAAATTCTCTCATTAACAATGTGTAACATAGTGGAAGACTATAAAAATTCAATAGAGGAAGCAGTAATTCCATACAATAGAATTCAACACCATAAAATTGATAGTATAAATAATTCAGATGTCAAATCATATAAAAAGATGATGCTACATGTTGCATGTTATAGAAAACATCCAAAAAAGGACACTTCGTAGTCATATATTATACAATTACCAAGAGTATAGAAAGGACAAAAAGAGACTCAGAAGAATCATAAGCCTCATCTTTGTCCCATGCTCCTTTACTCCTAAGCAGCACATAATGTACATATAAGAGGGTGCTTTCCCTTATCAAACATGCAATCATATTATCTATTAGGGTCAACAACATTTCCCAAATAGGGTGTTAGACTATATTCTAGTAGGAAACCACCCATGGTCTATGCCAATATGTATGTCAATACATATAACAAGCAGTGTGCAACAATGAACGAGGTATGATAATACATATTCAAAAGTAAAAAACCTACTTCCAGTTCCACCCATTTATATTTTATTTAATAATTGAATTTATAGTTCAAATACAATGAATTCAAAAGCATCAAGATCCGTCACACACCCTATATCCCGCACATAATTTTAAGCACAAATATTCCCTCAGAAAGTTATCTATAAAAGTACGAGTGAATACAGAATCCTTTCTTGTGATTTGTCTTGGAAGATGTGTCATAAGTCATTCCTATTAAATTTTCAATTTATAACCCAAGCCCATTCTTTAAATTCTTATGTTCTAATTTAATTATCACTGAAGGTGTAATTCCACCAACACCCTACAATCCCATCCTAGAAAACATCTCGGAACCTAGTATCACTATAGGTATGGTATATGTCCTTGTAAGATGAGCCCGTCCATGGAGGTCCTATAGGGAATCCCCAAGTACCACTCATGACATAAATTTAATACCTCTTGAGCCTATCCATAGAATCCCTCAATGGATCAATGATTCATCAACATTTAATCACAGACTCTATGATCATGTCCCTGTCTTCCATGGTTCACTCACAATATAATCATAATAAACCCTTTGAGTTTGACCTTGGAATTCTAATTAAATATAATGGTCACTCCATGAACAAAGTACAACAGTCACATGATCACATCCATCACATTTTAAATGGATTCCAATATTCAAAACAGGATAATTTTTAATTCATCATTCAATTCACTTAAACATTTCATTAGGCATACAAATGTCAAAACCAAAAAAAAAGAATATAATATAACTCACTTCCAAAGGTTGTATCATGAAAGGACCAACATCATAAGGATTGGTCTTCCATTTAATCCTATGAGAATATTCCTCATAACTAGAATAACATGAAAATTAAACTATTACAATTCTTTAACATTATTTAACACATGTTGGATGGTCAGTATATTAATCAAAACTATCCAAACATTCTTAGACTGGCATTGACACATAAGGGTCAATGGGAAATTCTATTATCCCATACCCTTAAAAAATTATATTAATATTTACTAAATTATAATTAAATTAAAAATGTATAACCATTTTTAACTTCACAGTAAAGGGAAATAATGGTTTGCTACATAGGCATCCTAATCCAAACAAGCATAAAAGGTCATCCAATGGAACTCACCCATGGGGTGATCCTTCATCCTGTTATAGAGGCTAATACGTACATCAAAACAAAAATTCCATTACCTAAACGACAAAATAAAAAAAGGTTCAATTATAAATCATGGAGATATCCTAAAAACTGTCACTTGACATTCTTAAAAATATAAACAACTCAACAATTAGTGAAAGGCTCAAGACCACCTATCATAGGATTTTTCTAGATAGCTTATCCAGTATCAACCTCTTATTATCCCAATTTTTGGATAAATATGAAGAATATATGAATAACACGATATTTGGGAATATGTGGATAAATACAAATAGGGAAATCAATATCTAGAAGAATCACGAAAGGATAAAAAGAATTGATGACATACCATTTCGAATCTAGGGAGACAAACCTCCTTCGAATTGGAGATCTGATGGTAATGGAATCTAAAAACCAAGAACAGCCAAGGGGAGAGCCATTTCCACATGAGGGATACTACCATTCTAAGGAAACCTCAATTAGGTTTTATGATATTATATATTATAAATTATAAATTATAAAAAAACTAAAATTAAGGCGTGTGTGGTTTATCTGCATGGCTTCTCAAATTGTGATGAAACCATACAAGGCATCCTATAAATATGGAGTGTAGCATATTATTACCCAACATGGTTAGTGCTAACCGTGTGATGATCATGATCAACACTCTATTAATGCCGGATAAATGTGTATTGATATTGCATGTTCATGCGAATCAACCTACATAGTTTTCACTCACTGTGAGACCTCATCTTTTCATGCAAAATTGGGTCTTGGAATCATACCAACCCCTTTTAAAATATAAAGACTATACATAAATGATCACATGGGTTACATACATGGTTTTTCAAATTGTATAGAAATTTAGAAAGGATTCATGTAAGTCTGGGGTATACCAAGGTTACCCCACACGATCTACACTAACCTTGTGGTAACTTTTCTCAATCGTCTATCAATGTCTACTAAAATTACAGAGCTTCCAAATGGTCATGTGACCCTACCTGCATGGAATTCACTGACTATATAACCTCTTATATTCACCAAAAACAATGGTTCTAGTCTCTAGACTAGCTCCAAACACCCCAGAGACCTCCCATACCCCAGTAAGAATTCAAAATAGGAAATTTTAATGTAGTTAAAATGATAATTGATGGAAACACATAATCAGTACCACAATATAGATCCAGATTCTTACATCATCCCATTTACATCATCTCCTCAATCATTTCAAATACCAATATCTCGGATTCACCAATTGCATCACAACTATTTAGTCTTCTATTTCTCTTTCCATATTGTGATTCATATGGAGAAATTTGGATTCATGAGTTAAAACAAGTATTTTATTAGAACATGACAAGAGGAAGGTGTTGATCCCTTTATCATTCATAATTCATTGATCTTCCTCCCAAAATTTATTCAAATGTATGAGTAACTCTCTTAGATTAGACATATTCTTTGGGGTGATAAGCTATACTAAACCTCAACTCATTATTTAATGCATGTTAGAGGATCATCCGAAACTTTGGGTATATATTTAATTTCAATCAGATAAAATTAATAGTGGTGTTCCAAGAGGACTCAACACCTCTCTAATTTATATCCATTAAATATGATCATGTGAGTAGAACTGTAAAATTAAAATTATGTGAAATATATTTTCAATATGATCCACCACAACCCTTATGGAATTGTTTCCTCACTACTACAAAAGATAGCTTTTACAACTCTAGAATATTCCTTTATCAATTATAACATAGAAATGACTACCGTAGCATGGTTAAAATATCAAAAACATTATATAAATTAGGAAAATATTGATAATGGAGTGCTTTATAAACCCACACAAAAGCACTGGTAAATGAAATTCTTATCGGAACCTTTAAAATTGATTATAAAAGACACCATTTATCATCTCATTTAACCAATGATGATAATGAAAATATATTACCATGTTCGTAAAAGAATCGTTGAAGATACCCTTTAAAAGATATTATAAGGGTTCTGATAAAGGGAACCATTATTATAATATTTAACAACACTAATAAAGGAAAATATTTAATTGTGTTGTTACAACACAATACATTGAATTTGGGATTTGTATTACTGGTAAGCACCCTGTAATACAACATAAAAAATGTCGGTTCAAACCCCATTGGGTGCAGGTACTGTAGTAGTACTATAGTGGTACTATAGTAGTTGTGGTTCTGTTGATTGGTGGGTACTGTAGCGGCGGCAGTACTGTGTGGGTACTGTAGAATCCAGGTTAGTATTCACAGAATGGGAAATGGGCCAAAATTTCGGGCCTACGGGTTGTTTAATGGGTTACATGTCCACTGGGTCTTCGGTCTATGTAATGGTTCTCCCTCTACCCAGTTAAAAGAGGTATTTGCTTCATTTATTAATAAAAATGAGGCTTTGGCCCTAAAATATAAAAAAAATTATAACATAATACAAAACCTGAAACAGGGCTTGCATTGTGTTGTAACAACACACTACATCAGCAGAAAGAGAAAAAAAATCAACAAAAAAATTTCAAAATCATATACAAATACAAATTTTATTAAATATAAAATTTCCAAATTAGATATAAGAAAATAAACATTATTATTGAGTATTAAAATATTTTATTAATAAATTTAATCTCTATTTGGAATAAAAAAGAAACACTTAGAGTTACTGTGAGTCGGATTGAGGTGATGCTGATTACTACACATCACAATTGACTTATGGTTCATTTTCCTAATGTACCTAGAAAATAAAAATGTATTTTCATGATTTTTAGAAGGAAAATTGTTTGTCCTAATAAAATTGATGCCAATTTTGAATTAAAAAATGCACTCAGAGACATAATTGTGACATCTTATGTTTTATTGTTGTGAAGATAATTCTAACACATATGAACAAAATTATGGATCTTTTTTCTAAAGTATAAAAACCTTCCAAATGTGTTCCTTGGATTTTATTATGCTGCTTTTTTTATTAAAATTTAATTTTTAACCGAAAACATTCACATTTAGTCATATAGGTTAAATAATGTGTGGGTTTTACATGATAATGATTGTTGAACTTGGAAATAAATTATGAATTATTTTCTAAAATTAACATGAAAATTCGAGCAGGTGTTCTTGGTTTTCTATTGGTAAATATTTTTTGAATTTAAATTAGAATTTTAAATGGATAATGAACACTTTAAGTTATAATGGACACATTGTGGGTCAGATTTATGTGTGGTTGATTCCTACACATAAAGAATAATTGATGGATCTTTTTTATAATGTACCAAAAAATTAAAAATGTCTTTTTTTAGTTTTTAGTATATCAGTTGTTTTCCACTAAAATTCATGTCAGTTTTGATAAAAAAGATACACATGGAGTCAAATCGGTCACATTGTGATTTTGATTAAGGTGATACTAATATTAACATAATGACTTTTTTATCATTCCCTATAATTATCAAAATAATACAAATATGATTCCTTAGTTTTTAGTATTCACATTTAGTTTTTTTTAATAAAATATCATTTTAAACTAGAAACATGAACTTTTAGTAACACATGTTGCATCGTGTGTGTATGTTTGACATAATACTGATTCGTACATGTCATAAATGAATTATGAATCATTTTCCTTAATTATCATGATAATATGAGCATGTTTTCTCAACTTTTAATGAGTGGCTGTGTTTTATTATTAAAATAGTAATTTTAAGCTCACAAGAGACACTTTGATTCATTCCAATCACATAGTGACTTGGATTGAGGATTAATTGATTTCTTCACCTCAAAAATGACTTATAAATCATCTTCCTAAAGAACCATATGAATATGAATTAATTTTATAGGTTTTAATTGGTTATATATTTTTTACACATAATTAATTTTACTTTTGAGTAAAAAAATAATTTAAAGTTTTAACGGTCACAACGTCCATCAGATTGAGGTATGACTGAATCTAAACTATCCCAAAGAGATTATAGATCATTTTCTAAAATAATAAATCTAATATGAATGTGTTTCCTTAGTTTTTACTATTCCAAATTTTTGTTTTATTAAAAATGTATTTTAAACAGGAAACGTGGAATTTTAAACTTATAAGTTTCATCATGTTTTTATTTACATGATACAAATTACCACATGTTACAAAATAATTATAAATATTTTTTTCTTAAATTATCATGAAAATCTATGTTTTTATTGTATTCTAGGAGTGACACTTTTTTGTATTAAAATGTCAATTTTAAACTGATAACAAACACTTTGAGTCCTACTAGAGCATCATGACTTTGATTGATTTTTAGCAAATTCCAACACATCCCAAGTGACTTATGTATCATTTTTTTAATTTACCAAAACAATATGAATTCATTTTTTCAGATTGGAGTATGTCTGTTGTTTTTTTTCCAATAAAATAAATGTCAGTTTTGAATAAAAATACACACATGGAGTTATATCAGTTACACTGTACCAGATTATGTTTTGAATGATTTGGAAGCATCTCAAATGAATTATTGAATGTTTTCCTAATGTACGAAAATAGTCAAGAATTATTTTTTTTGTTCTTAGTAGGATGATTTGTTTTACTAAAATGTAATTTTAAACTGAAAACATGCACTTTTATTCATATTGGATTCATCGTGTGTCGGTTCTCTTTAATATTTTCTCATATATTAGACTTCTAAACTAGACTGGACAAAAATATCTTACAATGAGTCTATTTTTTTCTGTATTCATCTCACATTATTATATATACCTTCACGTGGTTCCATCTTCTCAAAATACATTCTAGGAGAGACTATAAAACCTAATCCTATAACACAACCATACTATTTAGGACACTTTATGGATACTAAATGTTTTTTCCTTTTGTTATGGTTGTTTCCAATTATAGTTTTTTAATCCTAAAAAATTAGGAACATAAATATATATTTTTATGTAATACTATTATAAATCATAACAAATTACAATTATTTCATACATAAACATATTTTTCATTTTGTTTTTGTGGATTCCTAAACCAAACTACCATCCTTATTTATATGATCCTCCTTCTATATCACATGGAATGGGATATACGTGGCTATAGGGTTTGGTTCATCAATATTTATTTAAATAACGTAACATATGTTGTTTCATAAATCATAATCAAACATTAATTGTTTATTTAAAATACATACACATTTCTTATTTAATGACGTGTAACCTATTTTTTCATTGTGATAGGGGTACATTGGTTTTTATTTAAGTTCTTTATTTTCACCACTATTTTTTTAATTAAAAAATTAAAAAATTTAAAGGATGATAGATAAAATAAATTCATTAAAATAATAAATTTTTTATTAAAATTCTTTTGAGTTGATTTATCATTTTGAATATTGATGAAAGAAGTCCATATTTCTATCCTTATTATTTTGGCATAATAAACTAGTCAGCGGAGATTTACTTCCCCTCATCATCGTTATGATTTATTTTTGTACGAAGAGTTCGTAATCCTCATTGGGATTTTCTACTGGTTACTACGAAACACACAATACAGAAATCATCTAAAATAATGCAACTCAAAAATATATAATAAAAACTAAATTAAAATATTAATACATAATTTCTTAATAAAATAAAGAAATTATATGGTAACATTACCATTATATCATTCCAAAGTAATTACTTTGATTCATGTTGGATAGGTCTCTAGGAAATAATATAAATCAGCACATTCATCCTCATTACGACCCCATTATAACTAATTAATATTGAATTTTTGGTTTAAATTGGTTGGTCACGTTGAATCAAACTAACCTAAAATTTTATACCCTAACTTCATTCCTTGATTATTTTATTCACCACTATAATATTGCCTCATTGTTATTTTCTTCCATAAACATGTTTTTGATCCCCTAATAATTCTATAGTTTCATCATCAATAGCATATTATTCCTCAGGATTTGTAACTTCGTCATGTTCAGAAGGCATTATATGTATAAGTAGTCTAACATTTAATATGTCTTGAATATCCACAATACATAACCCTCTAATCATAAAAATACACATTTTTATGCATCTTTCATGAAATTTATTATTATCTTGAATTGAAATATAATACTTCAATACTCGTGTACAACTATCCTTTGCTACCTTTATGTAATCCATCCTTAGATTCTGGATTTTATTCTTTCTCTTGGTGATGGATTGGGCTCCCCCATTGAAACTTCCATTCTTGTCAGTATTGTGGTTCCTATTTTCCTTGATTAAATAACTCTAGAATATTTATTAATTATTTTTTTCAGGGTATCCATCACCCATTATTTATAGACATCCACCTATGTTTTTTGTACTAACCAAACAAAAATTCATCCCATATTGTGTATATATTGATTATTTTCTATGACTACTACTCATAGTTGATAAAACAACAAAGAAGAAATCATGGATGAGTCTCGTGTAACCAAATACAATAATAACTATTTAAGGGATGAAAGGTCTCTTACCCTACCATGAAAACATCAACTCATCCCCAATGAGTTGCACCCACTCTATCCTTGGTTACTATTCTATTTCCCATGCATGTATCTAAAATTTAATATATTTTTATACATTTTGGTTCAAAAATAACCAAAATTTAATTTTATTTAGGGCTTGTAAAATATTAAATTTCAAAAAGGCTGGAATGAAAATTTAAATCAACTTGACTTCCACTCATAAAAATTTACCCCCACCGACAAATATTTACTAATTTCCACTTCCTTTAAATTGTTTCTTTTTTTGGAACGGATTATAGTATATACATATTTTTGTTAACAATGTTGTGATATATATGAGAGAGAATGACACCCAATGATTTCACCAAACGTTTTAGAGAAAATATCTTGAATATTAAGCTGAAAGATGGGCTAGAGAGATCAGATCATTACGGGAGATATACAATTGAGTGTAATATTGGAACCCTTTTAATATTTTCATGGTTGAAGGGGATGTTAATGAAATGGTCTATTTTCTATTTTTTTCCACCAACAAAATTGTGGAACAAGATTATTTTTATGAAATCACCCATTTTAGTGGTATTATAGTCCATGTATTCATAGTATCGACGGTCTAATAGGACCCAATGTGACTGCACCTAAAATAAAAGTAATTTTTATTGAAGTGTGGTTAAAATTAACGGAGTTGGTCATATAGGAAAAGGCATATCAAGAAACCAAAAATATAATTCATAATGTTTTGATAAATTTTTAGGTATTTTTTATGTTTTTATGAATTAGAAAATGACAAGGATGAAATTTTCGAAGAGTTGAAGAATGAGTTAAGGGATGTGGTATTCAAATATTTTAAAGCATTTTTGATCGAGATTAATGAATACAATTAGAGTGGTAGGAATGTCATCAGGGAACATTCGAATAACAATTATAGGATGCAAGACTGTTTTTAAGAGTGAGTTTAATCCCTCATGATGAAATAAAAGGTAATCAAGTGTTTGAGGATGGATTAAATAAATTAAGTGAAGGTTATTTGTAATAGTGTATTTAATGATTATATACATGTTCACGGAAGTAACAGTTTTCATGCAAGATGTAGGAAAATGTGGAATTTTATGAATGAAGTTCATTGTACTGTATATTTATCTATCCAAAATTAATCCTTATTTACACAACCTTATTTCATAAACTCATGGAAAATTCTTTGAAAAGATATTTATGTTAATTAGGACTATTCATTGTTGTATTCTTCTTTTATTTGTGATACATTAGGAATAGTTTCAAAAAAATAAAATTGAGATACATGGTTTTCATGTGGATCAAGGTATTGGAAAATCATCTGAGAGACCTGCCTAGTTACATTACATAACCACATTATGTGCATCATTGTGAACATGTATCTATTATTTCCTTGGGTTGAAGGTTGCAATGGTTGATTATTTACTGTAAGGGATAGAGTATCAAATGTTATCCAGATAAGATGTGTGGATTTTGTGTCATAAATAGTTGTTTGGTTATTCGTATTGGGTTTCATTACCTTTGATTTATCAAATTGTTATTTTTAGGCATGTAATAATTTATATTCATGGACATTTACTGTTTACAATTTTATGTAGTTTCACTTATCATGTGAGTTGGATTTTTAAACCATTTCTCAAGGATCATGTTTAATGTTGCATATTTATTATCCATCCTTCATAATTTGGTTGATTGTTCCAAGGGTTGAGTAATATTTTGATAAAATATGATCATGTAATGATTAGGTGGAAAAATTTTTGATGTTATTGTTTTATAAAAGAGAGATTTATAGACAATATAACAAAAAAATAAATAAAAAATTCTTAAATCAGTTCACTTTATGAAAAATTACATTATTCTTGGCCTGTAACTAATTTATAAATTATCTGATAGAAACGTAAACTCGTTTATAAAATCTTATAAAGATGATGTGGCATATAGAAACACTTATGAGGGAATCTAGTCAAGTGTGTTTTGGTATGGCATGTTATCATTTATAAATGTAAAATAATTTACATTAATGAAATATATTTTTAAATATTTAATAGAAACTCAAACCTTATTTTAACAAATTACAAATTGGAAGGACAGGAAAATTTATTATAAACCATTATTTGATAATGTAATTAAATGGTATCTCCATTAATTATCTCCCTAAAAATTTGAATATCAAATTTTCTCATATCTATAGAGTTTTCATGAATAGATTTTTCTATATATGTAAAAATAATTAGAACCATTCAATCTATTACAACGTATCCTCTTAATGAAATTACAATAAAACTTATTTGGATCAAATAAAACACTCAACAATTATTATTATATTGAATTCAATGAAAATTAAAATAGTTTATTCCTTGTTAAATTATATCTATATAACATATTCATAATTTAAAAATATATAAACTAATAAATTTGAATGTTATTTCTCAAAAATAGAAAAACCAATTAGCAATAAAATAGTATGTATATAAACCCAATTTATATTATTAATATCAAATGACATTCCCTATAAATTAGTCGAATATAATTTCATGATTATTTTCAACTTCAAGTGCATGTCATACTATGGAAACATGATTCAAACTGTGAAAACCCATACTATCTAAAAGGTTATAATAAGTAATATAATGGAAACATAAAAATATAACTATCAATTGCAACAGTGGATGTAGATGTACTTCATAGTTTTCTCTTATAGAGCTGTAATGAGTTTATAGACTAGGGGTGGTGTTTTTTCAGTTATAGTAAATTGAGTGAGAGATAGATAGAGGGATTAGATTTTGGGTTCATTGTGGTTATGAATAGAGACAAAACCAAAAACACAAAAACCAAAAAATCAAACAATGAGAGAAAAGGTATTATATAATATACTTTTGATTCTAAATTTGATTTTTCCTAGTGAAGGAAGAAGAGTAGCACTGATAAAAGGAGAGTTTGGAGAGAGCTTGATAATCATGATTTAATGATTCATGGTTAGGGTTTTTTTAAATATATTAGAAAGAATTTTTTTAGTACATTCAAAAAACTCTGATAAAAAGGACTTTTATAATCACTAAATTGATAAGGGTTGAGAAATGAATATTTATCAGTTCTTTTTAGTGCTAATATAGATTTATCTTTACTGGCATTAAAAAATCATAGGTAATATATATATTTATTAGCACTACCTTCTTAATGATGATAAATACTTCCTTTATCAATTTTTTTCCATCACTAAAAATTCCATATCAGTATTATCACTAAAAAAGTTCTCATAAAGTAACCATTATTAAGACTAATAATGGATTTCTAATAATAATTAAAAATTAAAATTTTCCCGAAATAGTAATATAATTATATATAGTTTCAATATAAATTTAAAATTATTTAAATATATAAATATTTATTTGTAATTACATTAATAATTTTCAAAAAAAAAATATTTTTTTATTTATTATTATAAATATAGAATTTTATAAATATAGTAAATATACATTTATATATATTTATATCATTATATATTATTATATAATTATAAATATATTTATATTATTATATATTCATGTAATTATATATATTTAATAAATATATGTAAATATAAATAGAGTAAATATATTTATTATAATTTTATAATGTTAACTAAATTAATAAAATTATATATTTTTATATACTAATGTATATATAATAAACATATAAAATTATAAAATTATTCATTGTTTTAATATATTTTTTATAGTGGAATAGTTTTGATCATGGATTTGGGAACCTAAATCCATGACCCTGTAAAATTTATTAGAATGTAAAGGAAAACATACAGTCAAAACATGGAGAGATGAGCCCCATTTTACAATGTCAAAAAACCCAAAATCATAGGGCACAATGTCCCAAAAAAACTGGTACATATAATGCCACCATGAAGATGTCCATCAACTACCAACCCTGATGAACTCTTGCACCTAACTGCATTGATGCGACTGACCTATAAAGCTCCACCTGAGTAAGCCATCTTGAAAGAAATGATAACAACTGTAGACTATCAACAACAGTTTCATGAGGATTTCTCCATTCCCTTCAATGTCTTCACTCTATCAATAGTTTTCAACCCTAATGCTCATCGCTGGAGGTATTGGTATCCATGACATCAGCAGAATATCCCATTTTTAGTTTCCCATACCACCGACAGCCTGTAGTTCCTGAGAAACACACACTAGATGACATCTCATACCACTGCCGGTTGTCTAGATCCAAGGCCCTATCACCCCTCTAACAAGTCGTCGGCATATCACCAATCACTAATTCCAAAAGTCAACGTCTATCAAAACTGTTGCTGGCCAAATTGGTACCTGTTGTGTTGGCATCGAATTAATGGCCAACACACCAGCATTGAGGTCATCGTAAGCATGAAATGTAATCCCCAGCCTACACCTGACAACATCACCATCAATCACGACGACAATCGGTCACCACCAACCAGAATCCATAATTATCCAATAATAAATCACCACTATCAATCACACCAGACCAAAAAAAAAGAATCAGAGTAAGGAGTACAATTCTATAGAAGCAGTTCTAAGAGATTCAAGTAATTAAAGGGTATGTAAACCGTCATCGGGGTTAGACATCGTTCATCTTTGTATAGGGAAATGCTAGTCGATAATCAAATAAAGGTGGGGATCGAGGCTATCAATGATGAAGAAGATTTGGAGGGGATGTTCTAGGGGTTGGGCCTATGGGTCATGTAATGGGGACATTATGCCTTTGGGACTTTGTGTCATGTATTGGACTTTGGGTCAAATTGGTCCGTGTTCCTTAGGGTGAAAATTCATGTAAGGGTTACCCTTAAAACCTTAAAAGGGGGGATCTTCATAATAAAATAAATATATTAGCCATTCAGGCGGGGCAATCACACCAGCAAACCATCCCACAATTTCCATCGAAGTTTGTCACTGATGATGACACACTAACCAAGTCACACCACATAAAAAAGTGTTATGGTCGAGGTCGAGCTCGAGGTCTTCTCACCCTTGGCCATCTAGCAGCATTCATGACTATGGGTGCCTACAAGATGTCCGAAAGGAACTATCAAAAGATCCCAGGGACAAAACTGGGATCCCATGCCTGGCTTCAATGGTCTGTGAGCTCTCCCACTAGCTCCCCTTCCTGCAACCCCGTCAACAGACACTAGAGCATAATTCCCCATGATCGCAGTGTTGGCTCCAGTGCACACTATTTCTAGAACCCACCAATCGCAGGTCCCCCGCGGGGTGTTGTAACCAGATCCCACTGATCTTGGGTCCATTGTACATGCTCACTGCCAGATCCCACCACCAACGGGTGTTGTCTCTAGATCCCACCGATTGTAGTTATTCCATGCACATGCTGTCACCAGGTCCCACTGTTCACAGGTCCACGGCAAGGCCCCTCTGCCACAGAAGCAATTACCTTCCACTAGGGTTCCACACAATCATCGCTTTCACATCGTCACTTGTACGCACCAAATACTAGTTATTGGGCACTCAAAACATGGTTCCTCTAAACCCTTCCCCATATCAGAAGGGGTTTCATCATCATCTTTCCCAATTCTATCGAAAATTTTCTGCATACATGATTTTCCACAGATAAAGAACATCTTAAAATGACTAACTATACCATCATCATGGCTTAGAGAGATTAATTTCTGAGTTTGGCCAAAAATAAAAATATGAAAAGATTTATATATATATATTATTATATATATCGCCCCTAGGGTGCAGCTCAATGGTAGTTTCCCTTGTGGGTCTCAATGAGATCTCAAGTTCAAGTATTTCTAATTACAATATTCAAATAAATTTATTATAATTTCATATTTATTAAAATACATACAGTAATTTATATATAATTATGTACATAACTTTCAAAAAATAAATATTATTTATCTATAATAATTATAAATTTATTAATTTTAAAAATTTATAAATATAGTAACTCAACATTTATATATTTATTTATAAAATATTTATTTACAAATATATTTTTATCATTATTAATGGACAATCTTAAATACATGCATTTCAAAAATGAGTGATAATGAATATTTCAAAATGTGTAAACTTTTAAAATATTTAAAAGTGGATAAGTATTATTAATTAAATATATATTATTAAACAAATATGTATATATATAAGTAAATATAAATACATATTGGAAATATTAAAACCAACCAAATAAAAAATTATATAAATATATAATAGAAAATGATCAAATTCAAAAACTAGAAATATTAAATATATATAAATAATTCCTTACATTAATAATATTAAAAATATATAAATAATTTTTTTTTGATTAAATACATAAAATATTAAATGAATCATGTTATAATAAAATTAGAAAATATAAACTAAAAATTGAATAAATTACATAAATATTAGGTGTGTGTGTTTTTATATAAGAATTAACAAATTGTTCAAATATTTGTGTGTGTGCGTTGTATATTGAAATGCATTAATGACAAAAAATTATTTGAAATCAACGTAACACAAGATATTTGATATATGTTAAATTGAAAAATCAAACAACACTAATAATGAATTAGACATTAATATGTTTATATTTTATTGTTTTTCTATATATATATATTTAATATAATTTATATATTAATATTTATATTTATAATACATATATATATTATTCTTATTCATTTGTATTAATAGTTGTACAATTTATAAATTTTTAAATAATTTTGAAATTTATTCAGTTTAATAATTATTAATTATTACTAAATACAGATTTTATATATCTATATTTAATATATACTATTTATTGATATTTATAATCTATATAAATGTGTAATAAATTTATTCATTTTTATCAATATTTATTAAATTAATGAAATGTTTACTATTTTTCTTAATTTCCTCATTTTTTCATTTGTATATTTATTTAATTTTATTCACTTTTCATATAAATATATTATATTTATACTATTTATTAATTTTCAAAATTTTAATATATGAATATAAAATTTATTAATTAGTAACTATAATTATTTAATTCGGAAAAGTTTTAATATATATATTTACTTGTGTTGGATTAAATATATCATATTTTTCTAAACCTTTATCAGCGTTAAAATTAAAGAATTTGTAAAAGGTAGCCTTTATCAGTATTACAAATAAAGTAATGATAAAGGATAATCTTTATCATCACTAACAATAAAGAGCTGATAAAATGTATATTTTATCATTGCTTCTTCCTAGCATTGATAAATTTCAATGTAGTTAAAGGCCTCTATTATAGTAGTTAAATCAAATGATCATCAAAATAGAATGAAATGAAACATTTTTTAGGTTCACTAATGCCAACAATCACTCATTACTGAAACACTATTATCTGAAAGAAAACTAGACAAAAATTCTATTGAAAGTCGATGCTATCTAAAACGTGCAAACAAGGTTATATTTAGTAGACCTACAGATTAATGGAACTACATTAAATACAATAGACTTTATATAATTCACCCAACCATAAGATACTATATAATGTATATCTTATTATTGAAAGACATATTGTAATATAAAACATTTATGTTGTTAGTATATTACTTGCATCTATTGATTTTATGATTTATAATTCGATTAGGAGTCATAATAACTACCACAAAATGTTTTTAAAAAAATTATTGAATTTATATAAATATTTATATTTCAAAATTATAAACATTACTGATTAATTTTTTTCACTTTCAATGATAAATATTCGAATTTACTAATTTGTTTTTGGGGATTTAAAAGATAAATAAAATTTTATTTTGAAAAATAACTTAATATTTGTGTTATTTAAATTGATTATGAGATGTGAATATTATTAAAGAATATGTTATATGATAAATTGAATCAATTATATATTTCCATATGTTTCATTCTATGTGTGACTCTATAATAAATTTTTTATTCATCTACATTTTCCTCAATTTTTTATTTGGAGTTATTAGCAGAAAAATAGTTATTTTATATATTTCTTTCATATTAGGAATTATATATTTCAAGAATTGAATTATCACTTGTGTAAAGTGTCCCTGTATAATAATAGTCTGATTTAGACTTCCCATTGGCGAAAAGACTTGTTAAATATTTAATAAAGGTTGGGGTTGGTTTTCTATGGCTTCAAGAATACTCATATATATATTTTTAATTTCATATATCTCAATACCTTTAAAGAGAAAGTTCATATATCTTATTATTGAGATAAAATCAACTATATATATGTGGTTTATATTATTGGTAAATAACACAAACTTATTAGTTTTATAATAATAAATACATTAATGTGGTGTGAATACATTAGATTAATGGATACAATGGGTAATAAAAAACTAAATCCTTATAAAATTGAATAAATATTTAAAGAAATAATATAAATAAAGATATCAAAGGATTTAGTATTTATAAAAGAAATAGTAATATGAATTATATTAAATATTTGGGAATTTCACATGGAAAACCTGATTAAATGCTATATGGTAAATTTCTTCCAATGACGAACTTGATATCACGTACATCATTCAACTGGGTGGGATTTTCCAATTTAAGGATCCATTATATTATATTTTTTAAGTGAAGGATATAATCCTAGGGTACATTCAACCAATGTAAGGTTCCCATATATTATCATTTTTAGTCTGATCATTCCATATTTTTAGGAAAAACAAACCTAGGAAATCCTTCTGAAGAATATAAGATGAATAGATATGAGTTTGTCTCTATGTTGAATCCCAAAAATAGTTTCATAACGAAAATACCAAAAGAATAATTATTATTATTTATATAATTCCCTAATAAAATAGCTATATAATCAGTGTAATTCTCGAGTGTACTCATTTCATAGTTAAATATTTCTTATGTATACACAAAATAGATATGATGAAAGGGGTCGTCAATTACCATTTTTGAAACATTATTAAAAATTATTAATGAAGAGATATTAAATTAAAAATATACCCATTAAGATGAGATTGTATTTAATTTTTGTATAATTTATAATAATGATTTTTAGATCCCCTATATGTATGAAATTTATATAAATTAGATTTTTTATATCATATTGGAAATATCTATACTAGAGAAGTATTTACAGTACTAAAAATTGATTTTTCATCGAGATTAATTCCATTATCACTAGATCACCAGTATTAGAGACTTGGTGTCCATTAAAAAAGTGTGTGGATATACTATAACATATACATATATGTTAATTTATTAAGGGGGATGGGGATCATAATTTATATAATAGAGGAGTTACTGTAGTAAAATTTCCCACTTATGATGTAATTTTACCATATGGATTGATGCTAAATTTTTATAATAGTAATTATAATCCCACCCTAAATACCTAATATCAATATATGATTTGGAATATATGAAATATCACTCATAATATTAAAAAACTATAAGATATTTGAGGTAAATGATAAATGTAACTAGAAAGATAATATATTGTTTATTAATTTTATATTTCTATACTCCTATTTTTAATATTCTGAATAAAAAGGTCATTCTTAATTATAATCCACACAACATTGAGAATTATTATATTATATGTATAAATGATAAAACCATTAAAATTATCAAGAATGATATAGTATTGGAAAAAAACAATTATGATGTTTCATGAATTATGAGTCTTTCTTATTATGAAGGATTAACAAATAAATTTCTGGTAGGAAAGGTGAATAGATTATTGAAAAATTATATATACTTTTGAGGGATGTGTTTAGACTAATCATCTTATAAGATAGTTATAGATTTATGTTTTTTACAATAACCAATGTATTTTTTTTATTGATATGTATTCTTAATGATACAAAAATATAAAACTTTATACATTTTCAAATAGTATTGGATAATCATTATAATTTCATTGTGAAGTGTACTAGTATTTTTAGTTAGATCAATGTGGTTAAATACTATGTCTAAATTTCACTAATCATCTGAGATATTACAAAACTCATCAAGAACTCATTCTTCCTATAACACCATAATTGATTTGTGTGTTTGAGAGGTAGAATTGTCCCTTTTGGAATTGTTTTTATCAATGATATGTAAGTGTGACCTATTAATTATATTTTTGGGTTATAATTTAGAGAATTTGACATTAGTAAAAAAAATTCTTCAATTTAAAGATGTCAGAAATCAAAAAGTTGAGATATAGACTAAGAAACATATAATTATGTCACTTATTATGATTTGGGGGTATGACACATTCATCCAATTGTTGGATATTAAGATGATTAAATATGTATCTGATTATTATTTTAATTGTTTATCCTACTAAATGTATTATATTAAATTTATATAGTCTTACTGAACACAATGTGATTTTTTGTGTATTTTTTATCTTTCTTGATGATGGATTTATCAATCATTACTTCAGTGGGATAAACGTTGAACTTATAAATGTTTATTACATATAAAATTTGATTTTCTCATGTAGTATATGTTGATCCAATACAATAAAGTAATATTAGATATCACATGGCATGACAATGATACATTAAAATAAATTTTCTTCATTATGTATAATACTTTTCACCTATACGGATAAAAAATTTGTTTGACATTGGTAACTAATGTAAATAACTTATATTGTGAGATATACTAAATAATTTTTAAAACCACAATGTAGAATATAATTTTAGTTAAAGATTTCTATGGGGTACATCTAGAAGGTTTTGAAGTTCCAAATGAGGTTAATAAGGTTTTGATGCAATAATGGTTAACTTATATATTACTGAAATATTTTAAAAGTTAGAATATCAGGGTATATTATGAAACCAAAGAGTTTAGATTCATTAATAATTTAATTGATTCTTATTTATATTTCTATAATAGTTTTAGTGTCGTAGTGTTTATGATATTTTATATTAATTCCATACTATATCTCATTAATAATTAACATTTTCATTACCATATAAATTAGTGACTGGGTAAATTATTACAAATGAAATTCATAGTTAAAGAACTTTAAATATTATATATGAGGATATATATAGATATATCTTATAGGATTCTCATACATAGTCATGGAAATTACATTGGTAAAGTTATAATGTATTTTAGCTTGAAGAACTAAAAAAATGGGTCTTTACTAGTGTTACAAGGAACGAATATTAGGCACTTCTGTGATTCTTATAAAGAGTTATTATGAATTTATATAGTTCAATATATGAATGATATGTGCTCTATAATGGCTGAAATGTTGTCTACAGGTAATGATATCATTGTTTCTCTTAGTATAACTATTAGTTTCCCATCTAATCTCATTGAGGGTCACATGATTTTTGTGAATAAAATTATTATGTACTTTTGAAGGAATAAGGACATGTTTATGACCCTTTGATTAAATAATTACATATGTGTATAAGGTTACATATATTCTACCCTTCTATAATATAGATAGGATATGAAATATATATCTGGTTTCTTATTTTTTCTATATGATTGTACTATCATATTGAAGAGTTCTGAACATGCCACTATAGTGAATAGAATAAAAGAGGAAAATAATATTATTGGATCAGGTAATTTATTGGATTTTATTAGGATTAGAAAGCTCGTCTCTAAACCCTAGGTTGATTCTAGACATCAAGGATTAAAAAAGCATTGATTTTACAACAATAGAGTTATTTCATAGGAAATGTAAATCTAGTCTCACCAGTGAACCCAAAACAACCTTCAAAGACACCATATAATATTGGTGATCAATGTTAGGGAATCTTTTTATATCATTAATATAGAAAAGAACTCTTTTAAAACATTAAAAAACATTAATTTTATGAATGAAATCTAACATTTTCATTGAGATTAAGGAGAAATATAGAAAACAGGAAAACATAGAAATATGGAAATAGAGGAATCACGAGGTTCTAATATAATGTAGTCCTAGAGAATAATTAATAACAAAATTCATCCCATCCCATGGAAAAGAACCTATGCTTTGGATGGTAGACATGCATTGATTCGAGGATTCTATAGATGCTAAGAAATCTCTATCCTTGTTCCACTCCTACCATGTGTAGGTGATCTCAATGTGATTACCCAAGAGTCGTTTGCACATTCTGTTGAGATAAAAATCATTCCATGGAAAATGGTCAGTACGTGATAATTCAATGAAGAGGATTAGAGAGTTTTTTCACCCCATTAAGTATGATGTGTTGCTTCTCACACAACTCCCGCCCCGTGAACATCGCCTACCCCTCAGCTTGTCAGGAGTTTCCCCTTCCATTGGAGGCTGATAATGATTATATAACTGACCCCTCCTGGTTCCTAATGACACCTTGTAACACCCGAGAATTTTATGAGAAATATTTTGTTTTTATATTCTATACATCATCAAAATAATCTGTCACTACACATAACACTATCTTGGCTTACTTTACACGCAATCACGACCTTCCTCGATAGCTTGCATTGTACACAATACCGAGTTTCACAAAACAACAACATGCTATTAAAATATTATTAAAACAAGACGTTATTAATAGTAATAACCAATTTTTGAAATTTTTTAAATTTTATTTTTTTAAAATGGACTTCATTTTTGGATTTGGAATATCGAAATTAGCCTAGGGTGAAATTTTGGTATTTTTCTGAAAACATTCAATTTTTGATGAATAGTGAAAACACTAGGTTACTATTTGAAAACCGACGTTTTATTTAAATAATTATTTATTTTATTTAAATTTATTTTAGGTCAAAATGGATATATAATACCTATATAAGTTCAATTCAATTGATTGGGGTCATTTTATAATAATTTTATATATATAAATTTTATTGAACTTTTCACCGTCTTTTACCCACCTCCTAAGAGAATTTCCATATTCACATATAACATAATTTTACCACTTTTGTGAATTTAATTTCAAAAATCCTAGAGACATGGTTGAGGTCAGTATGTAAAATGTGGTTCAATGAGATGAAAATAATTTTCGGTGAATAGTAACTTTTTACTTTTTTTACCATAGTTAAAAGTAAATAGGGTAATTAAGGGTAAAAATGATATTATTACTACCCTAGAACATGTCCTAATTCTATTGGATAAGTGAAATTCGACCCAAAACAACCTTAGAAATAAAATATGACCATTTAGGCCCACTTGGATTATATTAGGACATTTTATATTAATTTATTTAAAGAAGGGTTAAAATAGTTAAAATCAATTTTTAATAAGTAAATCATTTTTAATATAGGGTTATTTATAAGATAAATTTGACTATAAATATTCATTAGAAACATAAAACGATTTCCTAAATTATGGTATCTTATTTAAAATTTTTAGACAGTAAATAATTTAATTTATTTATGACACAATGATGATGCAGTAATTATCTTATTAATGAAATATTGACATAATTGATGTTATAAATACCCAAATAAATGAAATTTGAGATTTTTTATGAATTAAAATAATTTTAAAATTTAATATGACATGTTAGTATTTATTTAATTAACTTTTTCGATCTAATAGTTCTGTTATGATTTTCACAAAAAGCAATTACCAAATAGTGTCAAAATTGACATAAAATAGTTTTTAAAACAAATATTATATTATTAATTGTTATGTTATTCCTAAAAATATAAGGTTCGGCCAAATGACTTATATAAGGTTATATATATTAATAATAAATAACTTGGGGTTAGTTTGTTTTTTTATAGTAGTTTTATTAACCTTATAGTGTAAGAAAATAAGAAGACATGGTAAAAGTAAAATTATTTATCTTAAAGTTAAATCTAAATGATAAGGTTAAAATTGAAACCTAAACATGTCTAAATTATATTGGATGAGAGTATTTAGACCCATACCCACCTTATATTCGAAATAAATCAATTTGGAGCTATTTAAAACCGAATATGACTTTATAATAAAATAATATGTTTTGTTTTTCCAAAAGTTCCCCTCTCCTCCCTTATAAAAGGGCCCCTCCTCCCTCTCTTCCTCACACCACTTTTAGCCTTCAAGCTCGGACAACCCCTGAAAATTTCTCCTCTCCACTTCCCTAGAAAGATTATAGAGGTCCTGGTCTTCTTCAAAGACCAATTCTAGTGCCCTAAAAGGAGGTCTCAAATAGGCGCTTCGAAGAAGAGGTAGTGTCCGTTACCGATTCTTTCAAAATTATTTCTTCTTCCACTTCTTCTTATTTAGTTGTTTAATTATGAAGTAATAAAATCAGTATCACTCATATACTTATACGTTATTATAAGTATGAAACAACCCTATTTCACCATCTATCCATCCTACGAAAAATGAAATCATCGTGCGTGTGTACGTATGGAATACTGTCTCCACGCCGTGGTGTAATCTATTTTCCACCACCACCATACTTTGATGGTAATGGTGCAAATAAAAAACTATATATGATTATTGTAAAATTTTATTGATTCTGAAATAGTATACATACACTCCAATACAATTCCACGATCATGGGAATGATATCATCGCTCGTGCGTATGTTCGGAATACCGTCTCTACGATGTGATGCGATTCGTTCTACATGATCTTAATTGCATAATGATTATATAGTTGAATTTAATGAATAAATATGATATATAGTACACTAATAACATTCTGTAAATGAGGTATCTATAACCTAAAAAGAATAATAACAATTTATTTGACAAAACATGCATAAGAACAAAAAGTAATAAACACCTGAATAACAAGTATCCATGAAATATTACTAATAAGAAGCTATGAATATGACCATATATGATATCATAACAATAATTATGATTCTATAATAAGTCAATAACATTATTTAAATCATTATACAGGAGGTTCAGACACTTACTAATAAAATAGGACCTAAGGTAAGGGACAATCTCGTAATCTCAATTTTTATACGAGATTGTTTATACTTCAGAATTTACTGGGGAATATTTATCATCCACATCCATGTTTCCTCAATATGTAATATTATTTATATCTTCCTAAAATTGTTTAAATCCAATTTTACCCCATGGTGTGTTCACAGAAAAAGATATGAATGGAATCTTTTGTCATTTTTCGTAGGAGGTACTTTTTGACTTTTCCAACATAAGTACGAGAAGAATTTTTTTTAACTTATACGGCAGGAATGAATTTTTAAAACATTATTTCCATGAATAATACTTTACATGTTTTCATGTTTATTTTTAATCAATTTCTTTTAGTTTAAAATTTTATGAAATGTTAAGAAAGGAAAGATGTTTTTGAAGTAGAAAGGACATTTTCCTCAATAATGGAGTTCAAGTGTTTTATCAAAATTATATTCCATCTAAGATAATATAGGGTTCTGTTTCTATACCTATTATTACATTGATTTGATTATGTTGTGATGGAATTATTTTTATTAATTCCTTTATCTTATATGAATTGTTTTATGATGTCACGATGTTTAAGAATCCCATTTTTATTACATGGGTTATGAAATGATGTATGATTTTTTGATTTTGTGGCACAAATTAGAAGGGTGTAATTATGAGATGGGTGGGACATATATATCCCTCCAATTCATTGGGTAAAGATTTATATCTCATGAGATATACATTCCTAGAACGATAGGTTAATCCGGTCCAGTGAAACAGGACTGAACGAGGAGTGAACTCAGTTTAGAAATGGACTTTGTCCGCTATGATAGTCTTGGCAATGAGTCTTGACTACTATGAAATTATTCTATATCATTATGTGTGTATGCCACAATGTTTCAGGTTTTATGTTATGATTATTGGGATTACATTTCACTACTATAATTTATCCCATGTTATAAAATTATGATCTCTTTTGCCGGTTAAGATTTCCAAAATGATATGTTCTTATGAATATGATGTGATTGATATTTCTTTTGTTTACCCTTTCTGAGCATTTGAGCTCACCCTTTTGTATGTTTTCTTTTCCCCATGTCTTGAAGAAGGTTATTAAGTTTGATATGCCAAAAGGGACTCTAGATATGATGAAATAAATGGGAGACAATGTAGATGCTTTATGAACCAGTTGTTTATGTTTCCCAGTTTCTAAAGACACTATACCTATACGGTCCTTTCATGGTTCTGTTATATATTGTAATAAGTGTACTTAAATTTTGATGTGTTATAATGTAAGTAAATTATGGGTCATTATAGTTGGTATTAGAGGGAGTTTATAGTCAACCATTGTAAACTATGATGTGATAGCCTTAGTAAGAAACCTCAGGATATGTCTAAGCATAGAACACAATATTAGAAATGGCCATGAACAACCTATGATAAGACCTTAAGTGTGAAATTTTATTCATGATTATGTGTTTTTTCTATTATAATTAGTGTTTCTCACACTATTCTCATTGGTTTTAGTCAATGGCTCGAACCCGAAGGAATCGTGTTAATACGGAATGCGACGGACAATGCAATGATTGTCCCCCTGAGCAACCAAACATTATGGGAGCTGCAAAGAAAAATCTTGAAACCATGCTCACACAACTTTCTCAAGCAATGAATCATGCAGGACTTCAAAACGAGCAAAGGAAGGAGCAACATTCTGTTGAATCCTTCATGAGGCAGCGTCCACCTTCATTCAGCGAGTCTACTGATCCATTACTTCCTGAAAAATGGATCAGTACTACTGAAAAGATATTTTCAGTTCTTCAATGTTTTGAAAATGATAAAGTCATATTAGTAGTTTATCGTTTGGAAGGTGAAGCTGATCAATGGTGGAATCTTATCAAGAATACGAGGCCAAGAGATGAAATTGAGTCCATGGAATGGGATGAGATCAAGAACTTATTTTTCAATAAGTACATCCCTCTTATTCTTCGAACAAAGATGGAGAAGGAGTTTCTTGAACTAAAGAAAAAGGATGATGAATCTGTTGTACCTACGAAGAAAATTTTACAAGACTTGCAAGGTACGCTTCTAGTATTATTATCCAACCTGAGAGTAAGATCGATCGATTCTTTAGTGTCTTAAAACCAAGTCTTCGAAGGGCATTATCCATAAGGGATTTCAATAGCTATGAGGAAATCGTTCGATGTGCTCTCAAGGTTGAGATGGAGATTGGAGTAACCCATCAGTCAAATGGGTTTGATAAGAAAATGAAAATAGAATTCAAAGGAAAATATAATGACCACAGTGTAAAGAAGATGAGTTTTCCATTATGCTCAAAGTGTGGAAAGAAACATGGAGGGAGTTGCCTGAAAGGGACAAGTAAATGTTTCAAATTTGGAAAGGAAGTTCATCGGGCATTTTAATGCAGCAATGATGGAAATAAGATTTCTAGTGATTGAAACAAAGAAAATTCCACACAGAGTGCACCTCCTATACTTCAATGTTACAAGTGCATGGAAATGGTGCATTATGCCAATCAATCACATAATCCAACGATTGCTGATGATGACCGACCTCAACAAAATCTTAAGGCTAAAGACAAAGGAAAGTCACATGCAATTTCTTTCAGTGATGTGGAGAAAGATAACGAAGTGGTGAAATGTACACTTACCATCCACTCTAAAGTAGAATTTTTTTATTTGATTCTGGATCCACCCACGTTTTTATTTCTGAAGAATTTTCTAAGGGTATAACTGTATTACCTCAACAATTAGATGTTGAGTTAGCTGTGACAACCCCTAATGGCACAACAGTCGCATCAAAAGTTTATAATTATTCTCCGATTGAAGTTTGTGGGAAAGTGCTTCCAGCAAATCTTGTGATCCATCGTATAGTGGAATTTGATGTGATTCTTTCCTTGGATTGGATTTATCTATATGGTTCTCATATCAATTTCTAAAGAAGGGATGTCACATTTCATATTCCAGATCAATATATGATCGTCAATCGATGCAAGGATGAACATAACCTTCTAGTGGAAATTTTTGCCATCTTATGGGTCTTTATTTCACTAAATGAAGGTTATTTATCTCAAATGGTTGCAGAGAAACTCACGATTAAGAATATTCCCATTTTATGGGAGTTTGATGATGTCTTTCCAGTGGAATTTTTGGTTCTTCCACCAAATCGTGAAGCATAGTTTTTAATATAACTCATACCGGGTGCTTGGACAATTTCAAAGACACCTTATAGAATGGCCCCAATTGAGTTGCAGAAATTGAAGAAGCAACTCCAAGAGAATATTGATAAGGGATTCATACGTCCAACTGCATCACCTTGGGGAGCACCTATTCTGTTTTTTAAGAAGAAAGATGGATTAATGAGACTCTTCATTGATTATCAAGAACTTAACAAGATCACTATCAAGAACAAATATCCAGTCCCACGCATCGATGACTTATTTGACCAACTACGCAGATCTCAATACCTTTCCAAGATTGATCTTCATTTAGGGTATCATCAATTAAGGGTCAAAAGGGAGGATATACCAACGGCGGATTTCCGTACAAGGTATGGACACTATGAATTTATAGTGATGCCATTTGGTCTTACTAATGCCCCTACTATCTTCATGGATCTGATGAATAGAGTACTTAGAGACTATCTTGATTAGTTTGTGGTAGTCTTTATAGATGATATTCTTGTATATTCAAAGAGGAAGGAAGTACATGAAGATCACTTGAGAATTGTATTGAAGACCCTAAGAAAGGAGAAGCTTTATGCCAAATTTACCAAGTGTGAATTTTGGCTTCAAAAAGTTTCATTTTTGGGTCACATAATCTCAAAAGAGGGTATATCTGTGGATCCAGCAAAAACAGAGGTTATCGAAAGATGGTTAAGAACAACAACAGTAACTAAGATTCTAAGTTTTCATGGTTTGGCTTGATATTATCGATGTTTTGTGAGTGATTTTTCACGATTATCTAATCCACTCACCAAGTTGACTCAGAAATGAGTTAAGTTTGTTTGGACGGGGGAATGTGAAGAGAATTTCAAGGAGTTGAAAAGAAGGTTTTCCAGTGCACCTGTACACACACATCCTTGTAGTGGAGAAAGGTTTGTGATCTACAGTGATGCATCCAAGAAGGGGTTGGGGTGTATTATTATGAAAAATTATATGGTGATAGCCTATGGCTCACAACAGTTGAAATCCATGAGAAAAATTACCCAACTCATGATTTGGAGTTAGCTGTGGTAATCTTTCCATTAAATATTTGGATTCATTATCATTATGGAGAAATGTGTGCTATTTATACTAATCATAAAAGATTAAAGTATATTCTCACACAAAAGGAGCTAAATATACACCAAAGAAGACGGTTGGAGCTGATTAAGGATTACGACTGCTCAATTCATTACCACTCTGGGAAAGAAAACAAGGTGGCAGATGCATTAAGTCAACAAGACCATGCTAGCTTATCCATGATGAGGATCACAAAAGATACAATATTTATGAATTTACAAAGGATGGATCTTGGAATTATAATGGAAGGGGAAAAATCGTATCTTTATCAAATGAATGTTCAACCATCTATACATGTGAAGATTAAAGGGGAACAGAAAAGAGATGTACAGTTACAAAATGAGGTGATAAATGTTCTTGAATTCAACCTTGATTATGATGGGATAATAACGTTCAGGAATCAGGTTTGGGTTCCTCCCATCCCCGAATTAAAGAAGGAGCTGCTGGATGAGGCTCATAGTTCTTCATTATCTATTCATACTGGAAGCACGAAGATGTATAGGGACCTGAAAGAGTACTTCTGGTGGGATGGCATGAAAAGAGATGTTGCGGAATATGTCTCTCGATGATTGGTTTGTCAGCACGTTAAAGTTAAGAGACAGATGTCTAAGGGGATGTTACAACCATTACCCATACCCGAATGTAAATGGGAAAACATCACTATGGACTTTGTCACCGGACATCCTAAAACATCCAAAGGAAATAATGTTATCTGGGTCATATTTGATCGTCTTATAATGTCTTCACACTTCATTTCTATTAGAGAGGATTTCTCTCTAGATCAGCTTGCTAAGATATATGTAAAGGAACTTGTAATATTACATGGATTACCACTTTCTATTATATATGATTGGGATCCGAGGTTTACCTCATTGTTTTGGAGAAGTCTTCTGCATACTCTAGATACAGAGTTGAGTCTCATCACAGCTTATCATCTTCAGACAGATAGTCAGTCTGAGAGGACAATTCAAACTCTAGAAGATATGTTGAGAGTTTGCTCTATGGATTTCAAAGGTGGTTGGGATCAACACCTAACTTTGGTGGAATTTTCTTATAGTAATAGCTTTCACTCCAGTATTTAGATGGCTCCTTATGAAGCTCTCTATGGAAAGAAATGCAGGAATCCAACTTGCTAGGATGAAGTTAGGGAAAGAAAGCTATTAGGACCTGATCTTGTTGATGAGATGGTAGAAAAGGTCCGATATATTCAACAACACATTAGATCTGCTCCGAGTCAACAAAAAATTTATGTCGACAACTGAGGAAATACATATTGTTTTAAGTGGGTGATAAAGTGTTATTACGAATATCTCCTTGGAAGAGAGTAATGAGATTTGGAAAGAAGGGAAAGCTAAGCCCAAGGTATATCGGTCCTTTCGAAATACTTGATCGTGTTGGGAAGGTAGCTTACCGATTGGCGCTTCCACCGAATCTCTCCCAAGTTCATGATGTGTTCTATGTATCTCTCCTGAGAAAGTACATACCTGATTCTTCACATGTACTCAGCTCAGATGTTGTACCACTGGAGCAAGATCTTTCTTAAGAAGAATATCCGATAAAGATTCTGGATCGTAGCAAAAAATTCCTACGGTACAATAACACTTTCTTGGTGAATGTTTTAAGGAGGAACCACCAATTATAATAAGCTATGTTGGATCTTGAGGATATGATGAGGGAGAGGTATCCTCATCTGTTTGTTACATAGTGACGAATTTCAAGAGCGAAATTATTTTTAAGGGGGGTAGAATCTAACACCTGAGACTTTTATGAGAAATATTTTGTTTTTATGTTATACACATCATCAAAAGAATCTATCACTACATACAACACTAGCATGGCTTTCTTTACACACAATCACGGCATTCCTCTATATCTTGCATTGTACGCTATACTGAGTTTCACTAAACAATGTCATGCTATAAAAATATTATTAAAACTAGCCGTTATGAATAGTAATAACCACTTTTTGAAATTTTGTAAATTTAATTTTTCAAAATGGACTTCATTTTTGGATTCGGAATATCGAAATTAGCCGAGGGTGAAATTTTGGTATTTTTCTGAAAACATTCAATTTTTGATGAATAGTAAAAACACTGGGTTACTATTTAAAAACTGACTTTTTATTTAAATAATTTTTTATTTTATCTAAATTTATTTTTGGTCAAATTTGATACATAATACATATATAGGTTCAATGCAATTCATTGGAGTCATTTTATAATAATTTTAGATATAAAAATTTTTATTGAACTTTTCACCGTCTTTTACCCACCTCCTATGAAAATTTCCAAATTCAGATAACACTTAATTTTACCACTTTTTTTAATGGAATTTCAAAAATCCAACGGACACGGTTGATTTTAGTAAGTAAAATGTGGTTCAATGAGCTGAAAATAATTTTTGTTGAATAGTAACGTTTTACTTTTTTTACCACAGTTAAAAGAAAATAAGGTAATTAAGGGTAAAAAAGGTATATTATTACCCTAACACATGTCCTAATTCAATTGGATAAGTGTAATTCGACCAAAAACAACCTTAGGAATAAAATATTACTATTTAGGCCCACTTGGATTAGATTAGGACATTTAATATTAATTTATTTAAAGAAGGGTTTCAATAGTTAAAATCAATGATTAATAAGTCAATAATTTTTAATATATGAATACACATAAGATAAATTCGACTATAAATATTAATTAGAAAGTAAAAAGGTTTTCCTACATAATGGTATTTTATTTGTTATTTTTAGACAATAAATAATTTAATTTATTTACGACACAATGATGATGCATTAATTATCTTATTAATGAAATATTGACAGAATTGATGTTATAAATACCCAAATAAATGTAATTTGAGACTTTTGATGAATTAAAATAATTTTATATGTTAATATGACATGTTAGTATTGATTTAATTAACATTTTTATAGCTAATATTCTTGTTATGATTTTCACAAAAATAATTTACCAAATAGTTTCAAAATTGACATAAAGGAGTTTTTAAAACAAATATTATATTATTAATTGTTATTTTATTCCTAAAAATATATGGTTAGGAAAAATGACTTAGATGAGGTTATATATATTAATAATAAACAACTTGGGGTTCGTTTGGCGTGTTAGAGTAAGTTTATTAACATTATAGTGTAAGAAAACAAGAAGACACGGTAAAAGTAAAATTATTTAACATAAAGTTAAATCTAAATGATAAGGTTAAAAAAGAGACCTAAACATTTCTAAATTCTATTAGTTGAGAGGTTTTCGACCCATCCCCACCTTATATTCTAAATAAATCAATTTGGAGCTATTTAAAACCAAATATTACTTTAAAATAAAATAATATTGTTTTTTTCCAAAGGTGCCCCTCTTCTCCCTTATAAATGGGGACCTCCTCCATCTCTTCCTCACACCACATTGAGCCTTAAATCTCGGACAACCCTTGAAAATTTCTCCTCTCCACTTCCCTAGAAACAGCCTAGAGGTCCTGGAATTTTTCAAAGACCAATTTTAGTTCCCTAAAAGGAGGTCTCAAAGAGGCGCTTCAAAGAAGAGGTATTGTCTGTTACCGATTCTATCAACTTTATTTCTTCTTCCACTTATTCTTTTTTTTTCACTGTTAAGTAATAAAATCAGTATCAATAATATACCTATATGTTATTATAAGTATGAAACAATTCTATTTCACCATCTATCCATCCTATGGAAAACAAAATCACCACGCGTGCGTACGTATGGAATACCATCTCCACGTCGTGGTGTAATCTATTTTTCTCCACCACCATAATTGGATGGGTATAATGGTGCAAATAAATAACTATATGTGATTATTTTAAATTTTTATTGATTCTGAAATAGTATACATACACTCCAATACAATTCCATGATCATGGGAACGATATCATCGCTCGTGCATACGTACGAAATACCGTCTCCATGATGTGATGTGATTCGTTCTACATGATCTTTTTTGCATAATGATTATATAAATGAATTGAATGAATAAATATGATATATAGTACACTAATACCATTCTATAAATGAGGCATCTATAACCTAAATAGAAGAATAATAATTTACTCGATAAAACACGCATAAGAACAAAAAGTAATAAAAACCCGAATAACAAGTAGCAATGAAATATTACTAATAAGAAGCTAAGAATATGACCATATATGATATCATAACAATAAGTATGATTCTAGAATAAGTCAATAACATTATTTAAATCATTATACAGGAGGTTCGGTCACATACGAAGCAAATCGGACCTAAGGTAAGGGACAATCTCACAATCTCAATTTTTATCCGAGATTGTTTATACTTCAGAATTTACTGGGGAATATTTATCACCCACATCCATGTTTCCTCAATATTTAATATTATTTATATCCTCCTAAAAAATTTTAAATCAAATTTTACCCTTTGTAGAGTTCTGAGTAAAAGATATGAAAGGAATCTTTTGACATTTTTCGTAGAAGGTACTTTTTGACTTTTCCGACATAAGTACGAGAAGAATGTTATTTTAACATATACGACATGAGTGGATTTTTAAAACATTATTTCCAAGAAGATTCCTTTAAAAAATTTGAAGTTTATTTTTAATCATCTTCTTTTAGTTTAAAATTTTATTACATGTTAAGAAAGGAAAAATGTTTTTGAAGTAGAAAGGATAATTTCCTCAAGAATGGAGTTCAAGTGTTTTATCAAAATTATTTTCCATCTAAGATAATATAGGGTTGTGTTACTATAAATATTATTACATTTATTTGATTATGTTGTGATGGAATTATTTTTATGAATTCCTTTATCTTATATGAATTTTTTTTTGATGTCACGATGTTTAAGAATCCCATTTTTATTACATGGGTTATGCAATGATGTATGATTTTTTTATTTTGTGGAACACATAAGAATGGTATCATTATGAGTTGGGTGGGACCTATATCTCCCTCTAATTAATTGGGTAAATATTTATATCTCATGATATAGACATGGATGGAATGGCAGGTTAATCCGGTTCAGTGAAACAGGACTGAAACGAAGAGTGAAATCGGTTCAGAAATGGACTTTGTCTGCTAAGATAGTCTTGGAAATGAGTCTTGACTACTACGAAATGATTCTCTATGATTATGTGTGTATTCCACAAAGTTTCATTTTTTATGATATGATTATTGGGATAACATTTCACTACTATGATTTATCCCATGTTATGAAATTATGATCTCTTTTGCAGGTTAAGATTTCTAAAATGATATGTTCTTATGATTATGATGTGATTGATATTTCTTTTGTTTACCCTTACTGATAATTTGAGCTCACCCTTTTGTATATTTTCTTTTCCCCAGGTCAGGATGAATGTTATTAAGTAGGATAAGCCAAAAGGGACTCTATATATGATGAAATAAATGGGAGACAATGTAGATTCTTTATGAACCAATTGTTTATGTATCCCAGTTTCTAAAGACACTATACATATACGGTCCTTTCATGGTTTTGTTATATATTGTAATAAGTGTACTTCAATTTTTATGTATTAAGAATGTATGTAATGTATGGACCGTTATACACCTCCACTATTCTTATGCCCCCCATCATAGATCCATCTGTTTTTAGCTATATCCAAAATTGGAGAGGACGCCATCAAACCAAATGCCCCTATCCCTAATCGCTGGCCTAGATGGAAAGAAACTGGTTCGAGACAAGGCCTCATACAAACAGTGTAGCATGGATGTCCATGCATAACCAAAACAAGTCCTAAAATATGTTCTTTATTTTTAAGAGATTTCTAATATGATAACATCATATGCTTTTGTGGTTCCCATCATTCCTCTCCATACAGATAATCCATCACCCTACAAAAAAAATATCTGCCCTCACCTTTCGCTTGAGGCTATGATCCCTCACTACTGGAAACCATGCACTAAATATGACATCAAATATCTCTCCCCAACCATTCTATCTTGTGAAATAACTAAATTCTTGAGATATCCATCTATCCCACTCACTATCAAATAATAAGTGGTCAATCGTTTCTTTCATGGGATTGCGGAAGCACCAGCACCGAGAAGTGAAGTGCGCACCGAAACATTTAATGTTTTCATCAATGGAAAGACCTGGTTTCCTCACCCACCACACCAAATAAGTCATATTTATAGGTGACCTCCTTACACCACAACATCACCCCCAAAGGGTAAACATTGGAATCATCCCTCCTCATAAGGCTAGAAGCCATTAATGAAAATTCACTTGATGTACAACCTGTAAAAATAAGGTTATCATGTTTTTTATTAATAACCACATTATTGAAATTAACATTTTTATTCTCATCAAGAATGGCCTGAAGAAAACCTAGATGACCGCTAGCCTTTTGTAATGAAATATTCTGGGTGGGGAATCCCATGATCCAAAAACTTCTATCCCCCCAATCTTGAAGCTATAAATTTATGTCTCCTCTCCCCACCAACCAACTAGAGTGATGATGCAATAAATCCATATATGGGTTTATCAGGATCCAAATAATAGAGGGCCCCATCTTCGACTCATTCACGTCCATCCAATTGTTATCATCCATTATCCTGACCCATACCATTCGTCCTTCTAATGCATCCCATGTTTGTTTGGAATAATGTCATTGCATGGTCAAGGAAACACTCCTCAAGTTGATTCCACCTTTAGATATATTTCTAGAAAGACACTTCCCTGACACCTAAGAATGTTTTCCCTCTATATTCCCATAAAAAATGAAGGAAACCATAATCCTCTCTACATTAGATATAATACTACTGGTAACCTTCAAGGTGGACATAATGTGTATGGTAATGAAAACAAGTACACTATTCACAAGAGTTATGAGACCTCCAAAAGAGAGGAATCTATTTTCCAAATTATAGATGTGACCCAAGATCATTCCAACAAGCATATCAAAACAGTTAATTCTATGATATAAAGGACTCAGTAGTTCCCCAAGGTACTCCACAGGTAAAGATCCCCTTCTCATTTTTAAGATTGCATCAAGGGCCCCAGTCCTGCTATCTTATTTTTTCTTGGTTGTATAATATAGACTTTTATCCCTATTCACCAACTGCCCACTCCACATACAATATTCCCAAATAAGCTCATTCATCCCTTGAATTGTCCTCCTAATACCATTTATAAAACAAAATTATATCATCTTCAAACATTAAGTGTGATATACCCCTTGTTTCATACATATTCTGATGGGGTACGAATTTTACCATGCAAAGGCCCAATTTGATATTGTATCTAAAAGCATTTTGGGAGAGGATGAAGAGATTGGGGGATAATAGATCTCCTATCATAATACCTATAAAACCCTTGATGAACCCAAACTGCAAACCCATAAATGAGGTTGATATAAAAGAAGAGGTGAAAAAATAGAAAAAAATGATCACTAGTCCAGTTAGGGAAACCCATTCAAGCCAACACCCTTATAATGAAAGCCCACTCTAATAGGTCATAGAACATTCTCATATCTAATTTTTTCACCAATTTACCCCCAAATGATATATTATTGATGTCACTAACCATTTCATACAACACTCTAATTTCATTTTGAATGAACCTCCCTTTGATAAATCCATGCAGCTCAGAAGACACCCAGATGTTCAAATTAGGGGACACCCTTTTATTGAGATGGCTGGCCAAAACATTTTAGGGTATATTACACATGCTTATACAAATATATTCCCAAAAACCATACTAGTCTAGTGGCTTTGGAAACATGTAATTATAAAGATTCATAAATAAATGAGCCACATGATTCCCAATAAGTTCTTCTAGACTATCACACATATTATACTCATAAAAACCAATTTAAATCATCATAAGCAGGGGAGGAAACATAAAAATGGGAGATCTCATATGCTTAGTACGGGTAAAAATGGGAGATACATTATCAAAATGATGAGAATAAGGGTATGAGAACAATGATAAAAAAAATTTAAGGACACACCATACATATCAAAGATCATAAACATTAATTATGGAATAAATAAAGTAATTTCATACCACATAAATCATAAGAAAATACTGAACATAATCCATGAAAGCATAACATAGGAAGAAAACATGTTTTTGTGGAAAACACATAAGTATATAATATGATTTCAATAGTAGCGGAGGAATTTCAGAAAAGACTATCATATTAGTATGAGTTCACTCCCCATACCTTCATGAAAGTAATGGATTACTCCCATAGACATCTTAGTAGTAGGAGTTCACTCCTCATAACTTCTTGGTTCATTAAAAATCTCGAAAAGTATGGAATTGTTTCAATAATCACTTTCTCCATGGTTACTAGGGATCATACTCTCCATGTAAGAAATTGAAATTAAATAAAACCTAAAATATCATGAAAACAAGTATATTAATTATTTATAATTTAAATATGATGTATATACACCTCTAAATAGAAATTATGTGCATTACATAACATGAGTCCCAAATAAGGCAAAATGAGACCAATTTTTTTCCATATTAGAATAATTTTGAAACCAAAACTCCATGATTGGAATATCATAAAAAGTATATTTAAATACCAATAAATAAAATTATATGAATCATATAATATATAAATGGTTAGTATAAAAGTTACACAAACGGAATGGGTGGGGGATAAAGAATGTATCTCTCAAAAATAAAAAGTGATATTAAATCTCCTTACATAACATCTTGACTCTCATAGTACAAATTAAAACCACATTTATTATAAATATAAATTTATTCTAAATATTTTATATAACCATATTTAGATATATAATACCATATTTTGTTTTATAATTATCTCATATTACCCTCTTTTTAACAATCATATGTTATGGTTTCACTTCGTGTAATATTCACTTCGTTCATCGCCTGTCCCATAATTTGTTATATCTATGATCATTATAATTATATAAGGATAACAGAACATAATATATGATATAAATATCATTTATATTCAGTATATTTTTATTAAAATAATTTATTGAATATATAATTACACAATGGGATACACCGTTCATGGGGATGGTAAGCCATATGTATTCGTGAACATTGATTATGTCTTTATTGTCGTATGGAATGAAAGACAATAATTGAGAAATGTATATATATATATAATTATAAAATAATTATTATTATCTAATATATAATATATAATTCCAATAAACCCATCCTTAATTCATTCCATGTTGTTTATTACTGAATCACATTTCTATGAGGGCGTGATAGTTCGCAATTCCTCAAACGAAATTATCTTATTAACAAAAATTGGAAAGGGTAAAGATATACAATTTAAAATAATTACATAATCATAAAGACATAATAAATATAATATGAGATATATTTAAATATTTATTTAATCATAATGACAATCATGAGGGTTGGTAAATGAAAAATAAACAATCATCTTTAGTGAGGTAGTAGTTCATCGTACACGTAAAGAGTTGGTTTGTTACCCATTATATGGAGGTGATTGTAACTGTAATTTAAACCATTATTAAAAATAATTATATTATATTGAGGATATTGGATTTTTATACAATCATGTAATAATTAGAGTGGAGGGGTGGATAATGAATATAAAATAAACGAGCTTTAGAGAAGGTGTTACATCAAAATCAGGTAACACCTTTGGGTATGTGATAAAAGGCTTCTTTGGGTTTATTTCCTTACAAGGGAAGGATTATGTGTAGAATTGATGGATTATTTTAAATGTATTGAGTATATTTTTTATGAACCTGAGTGGTTTGAGAGGAGTGGATAATAGGGAGAGGTGGTAGTGTTTTATTGGGAAATAAAATGAAAAACTTGGCATTTTTTGAAACATGTTAAGTGTACCAACATTTAATCCAAAACAAAGTCCTACCAAACCATCATAACTCAATTAATTATGTTTAATTGATGAATAATTTCAATCAAATTGGTTTTTTATAATTATATATTTTGTTTTGGGTCTAAAATTTATGATTTAGTCTTATGTTATGATTAATTTTTCCTTAATCGATGTAAATAATTTTAATTACATTCACTAATATATTGGGTCAAAAAATAATGTGACATTATTAGACATTAGAAATTGTTATGATAAAACATATGGAATCCATTTTTATGAATTATTATCACCTAAGTGAAATAAATTAATTTAAAATTAATCCCACTGTCAGGTCTTCAATGCGGGTTTTTAAGTAAAATCATTCAAAAGTTTTCTAAATTATTATATCACATTTCAATATGAAATTGATATTAAGGAATTAAATTTTATTAATTGATACAAAAATTATTCAATTAAATATTTTAACCAATTTAAAATATAATTTATTCATATTAATAAATTATATTAAAAATAAATTTTAAATGAAAATATTGTATTTTCACTATTCATCAAAAAATTAAGTTTCATAGAAAAATAATGAAATTTAATTTTTGAATTTATAAATTCTAAATTAAAAAATGAATTTTATTTTAAGAAATTAATTTTATATTTTTCATATAATGTTATGATAGTAGTTCATTTGAGAAAATAGTATTTCTATACATATATGGACTTTACCAAAAATTATATCTTTTGTTATCAATATGATTTATTTATATAAAACCTATATAAAAATTATTTGAAAATTATTTACTAATATTTATATTACTATGTTTAAAGTATAGTTTATAATTATCTCGTTTAAATAATTATAACAATTAAATGATTTTTCTTAGAAATGTCTATGTTGTGTGTTACGTATGCCAAGTCAGTGATGCATGTAACATATGACATGGTGGTGTTTCGTGTAATTTATGTGGAATCTGTGCCATGTAATTTATGTTTGGTCATTGATGTTTGAATGGAATGTTTGAGTTAGTTAATTTTCACTCAAAAATGAGAATTTAATTTAATTGAAAAATGTTCCATAAAAATTTAGGTTGTTACATTCTACACCCCTTAAAATAAATTATTCCTACAAAATTTGTCACTCAGGTAAAAAAAACTAATGATACCTATGCCTCATCATATCCCCAGTCTCCTTTGTCTCTTCATCTAACTGGTTATTTCTCCAAAAAACATTGACTAGGGGAGTGGACTTGTTTTCTAGAACATTCCCTATGTGATGTAGAATTTCATTTGGTAGTTCATTGTAAATAATATCCTGCTCAAGTGGTATAAAATATGACTTTAGAACATATGATTTTTCAGTTATTTACATCTTTAAGTGAGATACATGGAACTCATCATGGACTTGGGAGAGATTTGGATGATGTTCCAAGATATATGATACCATACTGAAATGATCAATTAATCTCAAAAGAACCGATATACCTAGGGCTTAGTTTCCATTTCTAATATATATAATAAGTGTCTTGTAATGTGATATTTATAGAAACAATATTTACAGACTATAAATTATATATCACATCAGAGGTTATCAACATAACTTTTCTGGAAAAATTTATCTCCCTTGAAATGTTGCTGAATGTTTCTATCCATCTCAGCCATTTCTTTAGTGATCTCATGTCCAAACAGATTTCATTCTACTAACTCATCCATACATGTTGGAGCTCTAAAACTTTAACCCATAAAAGGATTCATACGGTTCCATATTTTTTCATTAGTGAATAATATTTTTGTATGAAAATTCAAGTAGAATAATGCGTTGATCCCAACCACCATTGAAATCTATTGAACAATATATTAAAAAATAATCTAGGGTTTGATTTGATATCTCATACATACCATGTTTATGATGATTATAAGAAGTGTTGAAACTCAATTCAGTATCATGTTCTTGTTGAATACATCTCCAAAACAATGATGTAAACCTAGAATCTCTATATGATAAAATCAAATGACATACTCCATGACACCATAACACATTTTGATTGATATCATATAAGATGATTCAGCTAGAAGTATTCTATGATAATGATGAAGTGTGTTGACTGTAACGTCCTGAATCCAGGTACCAATCCATGGGTGCCCCAAACCCGGTTGGTCACATGACCTCAAGTGTATTTCCCCAAACGCAAGAGGCTGCGGACTAGTCGCAAAGGCCCAGGTCTGATAGTGGGGAAACTATGACCTAATTTGTCAATGTGTAGCGCAGTGGAGTAGAAGATAAATAATACAACAACAGCAGAAGAAGTAAAACATACATAATTGAAATGAACAACTAAAGTAAAAACAACTAGGAGTCATATATATATATATATGTCAAGATGTAGCATGTCACTATTCTATGAATACAGCCTGAACATGTTACACAGTAGTACAATACGATAAAATGGAATGTATAGGTACATGAAAACAAAACAGAACAGCTGATGGAATCACGAGCCTAAGCTCGGTCACATGCTCCCCTAAACCTCAGCAACAATGAATTACATGTATAGGTACCCTTTCCCTTATCCATCCCTGCAGAAATATAATTTTTTTAGGGCTGAAGACATGACCCCGCAAATGGTGTGAGAAATAAATCCTAGTAGGCACCCACCAAAGGAATGTTCCCAACTATCAGTGTAAATGTGCAACAATAGTGTGTAGTAGTAAATGCAATAAACTAACCTCTACTAAAAAGTATCTAACTTAACCAGTTATATTGTCATTTTAATATTCATTTAATCATTCAATTTAAGATGTTACCATTGTGAATATTCTATGTAAACAGTCAGTGTCCTCAGACATGAAAACAGTTACCCACAGGCAATAGGATCACAACCCACAATTAGTTTCCCACATGCATAACAGATATTTCCCTCATGCTTTCGAAGTGTCAACCATTGGCACATAACCTAATACCCACATGCATGAATGAAGATTCCCTCAGGATAAATGGAGCACTGCCCACAGGGTAATCAGAACACTTCCCTCATGCGCAAGTAATTGGGCTGAGCACAAAGAATAAACATGCAATTTATATAAAATTCCACTAAAGGAAAAACTAATGCACAATATAAACATGGCATACCCTCGGGTATCCTGGACAAAAGACTAAACAGAGGAATGCACCCCCTGGGTGTTCCTAGATCCAAGAATTGATCCCAACAGCAGTTTACAATTACATTTCATTACCTATGCAATCCTAGGTATTCAAACAGCCAAGGCCTCAGCCACACGACACCCTCACATGGGCTCATAGCTCAACGGTACACAAAAACACACAACAGTTGGAATTTAAACACCAATCCATCTACCTCGATCTCCCTTGATCAATATACGTTAACGAAGCTCCACGAAACGCCCAAGAACGATGTATATTTGAGGTGAAATAAATCATGTTCAAACGTAAATAACATTCCCTCGGGAAATAATTGGTAAAAACTGCATAAAGAGAAGGAGAGGCTTACCCGTATGATTCCAACAAGATCGTCAGAGGCATAAATGGATTCTCGGCGTGTGATCTCGATCTCCTCGAAGGATCAGCCCTCTCTCCCGACTCCTCCTCCGGTTCTAAGCTTCATCTGTGAACAGAGGATCCTACTACCCATTTGAAACCAAAAAACAAACTACATGGATTTTACTATTGAGTACATGGCTTGTAACTTTCATTTTTTTAACTCTTCCACCGGTGGATTATCACCAGCGTGGAATTTTTCATCTGTAGACACGACTACCCGACACTTATTCCTAAGTACATGGTGTGTAGTGTCACTCAGCTAGCCACCGCCTTACTATTCACCTGCCGACTGACTACACGGCGTATATATACCCACTACAAGGCGTGTAGTTGGTTTTTAAACCTTTCATCACTGACATGGCTACACACCCTGTGCACTCATCCCATACGGCCAATGTACACGACATTTGGAAAGTACACAACGTGTACGTCCAAAAAATTTATTTTTCCCCATTTTCTATATTTATTCAAAACCACTTAAGGAAAACCAAAAGAAAAACATGTACCTAAAAAATAGGAACCGGTTTCTTACACACTTCATCCCTGAATTTCCCCTCCATGGGTGGCGAAAATAAGGCTGTGAACAACTCAGGCCACTGAGCACGTACATCAGTCTCCCACTCCCAGGTTTCGTCCTGCACTTGAGCATGCTAGTATAGCACCCGTATGAGAGGAACTGACTGGCCTCAGAGAACCTTCATGCTCCTATCCACGATACGAATCAGATTCTCCTCAAAGGATGCATCAACATGAAGCTCAAACTCCTTGGGCTGAAAGACATGAGACGGGTCTGAATGATAACAAGGCAACTTTGATACATGGAAGACGTCGTGCATGGCCCGGTTCCTCTGTGGTAACTGAAACCGATAGGCAACTAACACGACTCTCTCCAGAATCTCAATTGGCCACACATACCTTGGTGAAGGTTTACCCTATATCATAATCCACCTGTGTCCCAACCTTGGTGAAACACGCAAGAAAACCTGATCCCTGACCATGAACTCCAAGGTTTTCCTACAATGATCAGCATAAGATTTCTGATGAGACTGTGCAGTACCCATCCACTGCTAAATCACCTGGACCTACTCAAAAGTCTCCTACACGAGTTGTGGTCCCAGTGTAGCTACCTCACCTACCTCTAACCAATACAAAAGGTTATCGGCATAGACTACCATATAAATCCTTGTAAGGTGTCATCTCCATAGTTTACTGAAAACTATTATTGTAGGAAAACTCGACTTGGGGTTTATACTTCTCCTAGGTTCCCCCAAAGTCTAGTATGCATGCAAGAAACATGTCCTCTAGCACTTGTATCATATGCTCTGACAGACCATCGGTCTGAGCGTGGTAAGCTGTGCTCAGAAGAACCTGTATACCCAGTGCCCTCTATAAACTCTTCCAGAAACGAGACATAAAACGGGTGTCCCTATCTGAAACGGTAGAACGAGGGACCCCATGAAGATGTACTAACTCTTGGATATATATCTTCACGAGCTCGTCAACACCGAAGGTATCCTTGATCGTCAAAAAGTGAGATACCTTGGTATGTCTGTCCACAACGACCCACACATCATCATTGCCTCAAGGTGACAATGGCAACCCAGTCACGATGTCCATTGAAACAGTGTCCCATTTCAACACTGGAATGGGTAACTGATGTAACAATCCATCTGTCCTCTAATGCTCTTCCATCACCAACTAATAGGTGGAATATCTCGTAAAAAAACTAGCTACTTTTCCATTCATACCCAACCACCAGTACTAACGTATCAAGTCGCGGTACATCTTGGTAACTCCGGGATGAACTGCCCAAGCTGAGGCATGAAACAACCACATCAGCCCATCAAATATATCCCCTATAATCCACACTCCTCCATGGAAATGCAGTACCTCATCATCATCTATCGTCAATCCAGGAGGAGGGTCCTCACTTGCCACCGACTCCCATAGAACTAGGACTTCTGAATTACATAGCTGTCTCATCCTCACTCTATCTAGGAGGGTATAGGTCACACCTAAAGGTGAAAGATAGGTCTTACAATGACTATCATGCACCTCCAAATGTATCTCAGAGAACAAATCCCTGAGTTTCCACTCACTACTGGCCTCATGAACCGTCTATGTCTGATTCTTCATGCTTAGTGCATCAGGAACTGCATTACCTTCACCAGGTGTATTGGAAAGCTCAAAATCGAAGGACTATAGGTATTCGACCCACCTTCGCTGCCTTAGATTCAAGTCACATAGAGTATAGATATACTTGAGACATTTGTGGTCAGTGAAAACAAAAAAACACTCCCAATAGATAATGTCCCCAACAGCTTAACGCATGAACGACTGCAGCCAACTCGAGGTCATGAGTCAGGTAATTCCTCTCATGTGAACTCAATTACTAAGAACCGTACACAACAACTTGGCCACCCTGAATCAACAATAATCTCATACAAATACATGATGCATCACATTAAACTGTATATCTCTTCCCTTTCTCTAGAAGTATCAGGACATGGGCTAATGCCATCCTTCATTTCAGGTCTTGAAAGGATATCTCGCAAGCTTCTGACCAATAAAACTTCACACCCTTCTTAGTCAGACCCATAAATGGTGTTGCTAAGCTAGAGAGGTCTTGTATGAAGCATCTTTACTAACCAGCCATCCCCAAGAAACTCCATATCTAAAACACTTTCTTAGGATTCTCCCAGGAAACTACTGCTCTCACCTTCTCTGGGTCCACTACAACTCCTGACTCTGAGATCATATGACCTAGGAAGTGAATCTGGTCCATCCAAATGTGGCACTTTGAGAGCTTAGCATATAGCCTATGTTCTCTCAGTGTACACAATATGATCTCTAGATTGGTGGAATGGTCACGTCGAGTGTGAGATTACACCAATATATCATCCACAAATACTACCACAAAAGAATCCAGATAAGGATGGGACACACGATTCATCAGAGCTATGAAAAATGTTGGCATGTTCGTGAGTCCAAATGGCATAACTAAGTACTCGTATAGTCCATACCTGCTTTTGAAGGCAGTGAGAGGTATATCAGATAGTCTAACGTGAAACTGATGATATCTGGATCTCAATTCAATCTTATAAATCACTCACACACCTCGAATTTGATCAAAAAGATCATCAATCTTAGGAAAGTGATATCGGTTCTTGACCGTCAACAGGTTCAGCTTCTGATAATCCACACAGAGTCTGAGGGTACCATCCGCCATATTCACAAAAAGGATAGGAGAACCCCAAGTAGAAGTACTGGTTTGAATATAACCCTTTGAATATAACCCCTTTAACTATATCTTGAGCTCCGGTAAATCAGGTGTAGCCATCCTATAAAGAGTAATGGATACCGATGCCGCTCCTGGAACAATCCCAATAGAGAAATCCACCTCACGCTCTAGAGGTAGGCCCGAAAAGTCGTCCAGAATGAAATCCCTAAAACGATCAACCACTAGAGGGAAATTCTTCTGAAAAGTCCCCAAATCATCCAAATATAAATTCACAATCTGGGTTGTTACTCCAGCTCGCCCACGAGGCTCTGGTCCAACTCGACTCGCCTGAACATCCCACTCGCCTTTATATTGAAACTCTCCGCCCTCTAGTGACGTGAAACACATCCTATGACGATAGCAGTCTACAAAGGCTCGAAAGGGAACCAACCAGTCTATCCAGAGATTGACCTCATACCTCTTCATCTCTAAGACATAGAGGTCCCAACGGATGTGACACCCACAAGCTCAAGGGGGTACTCCTTGAACTAACGCACACCAGCCATTCTAGTCCCCAACGGAGTGTCTAGCATCATAACATCAGAAGAAGAAGAAACAAAGAGCCCAAGGCTCTCCACAATGGGAACAAATAAAAATCTATGTGTAGAACCCGTATCAAAAAGTAATGATGTTAAAATAGAAGCTACTAGAATAGTACCTCTGATAGTAGAAGGTTCGGGATCCTGCATCTGTTGGGTCTGTTGCACTGCATATACCTACCTAGTGTCGCAGCCCTACGAAATAGTCTGGCTACCCTGAGTTGTCTCGCCCTGCTGCCTCTAAGATCCTGGTGTCTGGCTACCACGGCCACGACCACCATCCATGCCTATAAGCCCTAACATATTCCATTTTCCCGACTGGTATGAAGCTATTGGTCCTACTCCTGCACGCGGACTCTGTACAGAACCCCTCTCACTAGCCACTGGTGGAAACGACATGAAAAAGCAATGCAGATGACCCATCTTGTCGTAAGCTCGGCACTCCACAGGATCACATGGACATTGTGGTCTCTTGTGCCCCTCTTTACCACACTAGTAACACATGAACTGACCACCTGAAACATTATTATGGCTGGTATTACCACCGTGTGAGATGTCCATCTATTGCTTTCTTTTACTAGTAGAAATAGTACCAGAAACTTGTTCTGAACCACCATGTCCTACACCACTAGCTTCCCGCAGGTTCCTCTCAATAATCAGTGCTTGGTTCACAATAGCATGTACAGTAGGCAACCTGAAAACATTCACCAGTGCATGGATGTCATATCGAAGACCATCCTCAATGTTTATATCCATTAACGTCTCACCACCCACCAAAACAGGTGAAAAACGCTGATGCTCGGTGAAACGAAAAACATAATCCATCACTGACATAGCACCCTGCTACAGATTCATGAAATCTCATGATCTATCTTCCCTTAGCGTCTCTGGGAAGAATAAGTCGTAGAAATCTGTCTGAAAATCATCCCATTCCATGTCCCAGTGATTCTTTCACTGGGTGGTAACATCCCACCACCTCTTGGTGGAACCACGCACCATATACGTCGCGAGCTTGACCCTCCGTCATGGAGGCGTCTCAAGATGCTCAGAAATATTCTTCATAGAACCCAGCCAAGACTCTACAGCCTATGGTCCTCCATCCCTTGAAAACATTGGCAGATGCTGCTGTTGAAATATACGTGTCAGCTCCTCCATTGAAGTGGCATCTTGTGGTGCTCCCTAAAAGTTCTGCATAAACTGCATGAAGCCTTCACGGAACTGCGTCTCCGTTCCGGCGTTCGGTATAATGGTTTGCACCACATCTGGCTCTACCAGAGGATCCACTGGAATCCCATGGCCTACGATCTCTAGATTATTATCATCGATTATCTCCTGGCGAACAACTGGTGGTTGTCTTGGCGGCATGACTCTACAAACTCAAACACACACCATAGATTAAGATTATCAAAGGCTGAAAAATTAAGGGACCAAAGGGGACAGGAGGAAGAAGGTATTCAAGACTGCACAACAAGACTACACGGTGTGTATAATGACGAAAAGGTGTATACCTAACTTCTATTCCCCTGCCTGGGTCCTTATACACGGCTAAGCCACACGGCTTCAATTGAACAAAACTTCACAGCATGTATATACTCTACACGGCGTGTATGGTTTATTTTCCAACTGCCCATGTCGTTTGTGACATGGCCGACTACTCAACCAAAACTACATGACATGTTACACCCGCACACGGCGTGTACACCACTCTTTTTCCCCAGCCACATGGCCAGGTCCACACGTTCTGTCACTGGTAAAGTCTACACGGCGTGTCCCTCAGGTACACGGTGTGTTTAGGAAGAGGTAAAACTACCCTATATTTGTTAGTTACACGTTTGGGTTACTAGGATAGACTACACGGTGTGTTCCACATTGTAAATGGCATGTATGTCTTAACGTATCTTCCATCTGTGTTGTTAGTTACACAAGTGGACTCTGGGTCCACACTACACAGCGTGTACATTCGGCACACGCTGTGTTTTTACCAATCCTTTCCCCAACCCGTTTTCCTGCCCACACGGTCTATGAAATGAAAAGAGACTAAACTGCGTATACTGAGGGTACACGGCATGTATTTAAAAAAATTTCATTTCTTCCTGAACAGAAAAACACACGGTGTGTGTCCAAGGAACTACACAACGTGTATCCTGGGTTTTCCAGACAGTAGGCCTCTGAAACCACTCCGAAGCCTAGAAAACATTGTAAAACAACACCTATGCACAAAATTCCGATCTGTGAGGGCCCATACTACCCACGAATCAATTTTTGGAATTTTATATGTGGTATTACAAGTTAAATGTTCAATGATCCACCAAATTCCGGTCAATAAGGGGCCAAACTCCCCAAAAACAGAATTTTGGCGTCCATCAAATCAACAGGTTCTCACAAAAATACCCTAGCATATAGAAGGTATTTATCAAACCAGCTATCACAACTGCATGCTTTTCTAGCACAACTACTATCACAACAGCATGCAATTTCTAATGCGCCTACATGGCATGGAACTATGCATGACATGTGATTTATAGCATGTGCCTAAATGATGCATGAGATGGCATACCCTCATCTCATCGGGTAGCAACTAAATAGAACCAATGGATAAAATATAAACATCACTATGAAAGTGCATCACCCAATCGTGAAAAGCTGATCAATTGTAAATTGAAAAATCAATAAAATTTCAATTCGAGGTAAATTGTATTTTCCAAATACACGGGTCAGCTACTCCTGGGCACCGCTTATTACCAACTAACTTTCCGTCCTATCCCTGACTAAGGCTCCAAATATTAAGTCAAATAAAAGAAACTCCCTTTGATACCACTTTGTAACATCCCGAATCTGGGTACCACTCCACGAGTTCCCCGAAATCGGTTGGTCACATGACCTTTCCACAAACTCCAGAGGTTGTCGACTAGAAGTAAGGGAATAGGAATGATATTGGAGAAACTATGCCCTCATTTGAAATAGTGTAGCATAGCATAATAGAAGATAAATCATACAACAGCAGTGAGAGAAGTAAAACATACATAACTAAAATGAACAATTAATGTAACAACAGTATAGAGTCATATATATATGTATGTATGTCGAGATGCAGTATGTTAGTATTATATGAAAATAGTCGGAACATGTCTCATAGTAGTAAAGTATGATAAAATGGAAATTATAGGTACAAATAAACAAAATAGAAAAGTTGGCGGCATCAAGAGCCTGAGCTCAGTCCCATGATCCCCTACACCTCAGCAACAATCAAGTACCTGTATAGGGACCCTTTCCCTTATCCATCACTACAAAAATATAATCTGTTTGGGGCCGAAGACATGACCCGAAATAAGGTGTGAGAAATATATCCCAGTAGGCACCCACCAAAGTCTCATACCCAACTGTTAGTGTAAATGTGCAACAGTAGTGTGCAGTAGTAAATGCAATAAACTAAGAAATACTTAAAAGTACCAACTTAGCCATTTATATTTTCATTTTAATATTGATTTAGTCATTAAATTTTATAAATCACCACAATTAATATTCAATGTAAACAGTCAATGTCCTCAGACATGAAAACACTTACCCTCAGGTAACAGGATCACATCCCGCAGGTAGTTTCCCACAAGAATAACATATATTTCCCTTAGGCGTACGAAGTGTCACCCACAGGCACAACATCTACTACCCACAAGCACGAAATATGTTTTCCTCGGGCTAAACGGAGCACTGCCCACAGGCTAATCAAAACACTTCCCTCAGGCGCATGTAACTGGGCTGAGCCCAAAGAATAAACATTCAATTTATATACAATTCCTCTCAAGGAAAAACTAATGCACAATATAAACATGGAATACCATCGGGTATCCTAGACAAACGGCTAAACAGTGGAACGCAACCCTAGGGTGGACATAGATCCTTGCAGTGATCCCAAACAGCAGTTTACAATTAAATTTCATTACCTATACAATTCTAGGTATTTAAACAGCCAAGGCCTTAGCAACACAACACCCCAACATGGGCTCGTAGCACAATGGTACACAAAAATGCGCAACAGTTGGAATTTAAACACCAAGCCACCTACCTCGATCGCCCCTAATCGATATATGTGAACGACGCTCCATGAAACGCCTAAGAAGTACATAGATCTGTGGTGAAATAAATCTCGTTCAAAGGTAAATAACTTATACTTGGGAAAGAATTGGTAAGAATGACTTAAGGAGAAGGATAGGCTTACCCGTACGATTCCAACGAGATCGTCATAGGCATAAACAAATTCCCTGCGTGTGATCTAGAGCTCCTCGATGTTTCGGCCCTCTCTCTTGACTCCTCCTATGGTTCAATGCATACTCTGTGAACAGAGGGGGATACTGCACGTTTTATGCCAAAAAAAACAGACTACACATAGTATATATTTGAGTACACAACGTGTACTTTTTCTTTTTCTAACTTTTCTGCTGGCGGCTTCTCACCAGCGTGGCACTATTCATCTGTCGACATGACTACACGACGTGTATTCTTGAGTACACGGTTTCTACTATCACTCAGCTGGCCACCACCATACTATTCTCCTGTCGACTGACTACACAGCGTGTATATACTGACTACACGGTGTGTAGTCGGTTTTTACACCATTCATTGCAAACATGGATATACACCCTGTGCACTCATCCCACATGGCCAAAGTACACGGCGTATGGAAAAGTACATTGCGTGTACATCCAAAATTTAGATTTTTCCCCATTTTCCTTATTTCATAAAAAACACTTAAGATAATATGAATGAAGAAACTTGTACCTCAAAAATAAAAACCAGGTTCCTACATTGACCTAGTAAGGTGATCGAATACTATCCATATAGCATTAAACACATTACTGGTGTTGGTACTCCAATGAAAAAATATAGAGTGATGTTCTCTCATTAACATTCTTGAATGGGTAATAGATGCAACATCGCCTTTAACTTATATCTTTCAAACTTAACTAGTTGTTATACCAATAAATAAGATGTAATATTTTTGATATATCTCTTCATTCTATCAAGCTAGAAATATTTTTTCATGTCGCTATACATCATCAGAATTATGATATGAATTGGACATGAAGAACTATGAGTTTCCACTAGTATGTCCTTCTTAAAATTTGGTATGGGAGGAAAACATACATATTCCTTGAACCACAACATTCCATCACAATCAAGGTTATACTAAGAAAAATTTCTAACATTCTTTTTCATCTCTTTATCTTCCTTCTACACCTCCTTAATCTTCCCTATGATGAGGGTTGAACATTCATTTGAGAAGGATAAGATTTTTTCTCTACTTTTAGGATTTCTAGATCAATAATTTGAAAATACAAAAATATTGGATATTTTTTATCCTCATTATGGATAATCTAGAATGATCCTTTCGACTCAAAGCATCACCCACCTTGTGTTGTTTCACTAGATGGTAATTTATTGATCATTCATAATAATTTATCAACTCTAACAATATTCTATGAAAAATTATCATCTACTTCTTTTTTAATATTTATTTTCGAATTTTATGATCACTTTATATATGACACATTTCTCCAAAATGATAATGCCTCCATATCTTTAATGAAAAAAATTATTCTTCTCACTCAAATCCTGAGTTGGGTAATTTTTCTCAATAATCGTAATATTTCATGAGGAATAGGTTATAACAATGATATTTTTCATTATAACACATCACAATACCTTCATGGATTCATCCGTAAAGATTAAAACCCCTTATACACTATAGGGTAATGTAATCATAGGTGCAATGACTTACCTTCACTTCAGTTACTTTAAATTTTCCTCAAATTTATCTGTTTAGAAGAAGTTGACACCCTTTTGACTTAACTTCGTTAGAGGATTAGATAGTAATGGGAAATTCTCAAAAAAACCATCAATAATATCCACCTAAATAAAGAAATACAAGGATCCTAGTCAATGTGGTTGGTCTAAGCCAACATTAACTAGCCTCAATTATTTATAGATCTACTGTTATACCCTTTCCTGAGATTATGTGGCCCAAAAATGAAACATTTTGTAGAAAAAATTACACTTATTAAATTTTGTATATAGCTTCTCCTTCCTTATGGTATTTAATAAAATTATCAGGTGATCTTCATAATCTTCTTTTCTATTTAAATAGATCATAATATTAATGACTTCCAAAAATTGGTTGAGATAAGATCTAATGAATCTATTCATTAATTCCGTGAACATTTAAGTGGAATTAATAAGACCAAAAGGAATCAATATATACACATAGTTTCCATACATTGTACAGAATGTATTTTTGGGTATATCCTCCTTGTTTATCCTCAATTTATGATATTCATAACAAACCGTAATCTTGGGAATTTGTTGATGTGCATGTAGTTGAACCAAAAATTCATCAATACACGTAATATGATACTTGTTCTTGATTTTGAACTTGTTGAACAACAAATAATTAATGATGATTCATATTGATCTATCTATATTTTCCACAAAAAGAAACGATTCACCCCAACTTGACACTCTTGGCACAATTAATACCTTATCAAGGTTTTCATGGAGTTTCTTCTTTAATTCCTGCAACTCAACCAGGTCAATTCTATAAGGAGATTAGGAAATTGGTGTGGAATCAAGTATGATTTCTATTGAGAACACAAATTCATGTTTTGGGGTAAGGCTAGGAAAAAAATTCAATAATGACATCCAAAAAATCAAGAACAATTTCCTTATAATCGATGTTAAATTTATCCCCAACTATTTGTGATAAAAAGCCTTTTAATGATAATCAAGACCTAAGAACCGGATGTATCTCCACAGGAAGATCATACATTCCTTTAAATTGATGTATGGTTATATGAGGGTTTGAAATATTAAACATAACATCAATTATTTGATAGTTGAGTTGGGATTTAATAAATTAATTCCAATCCATGCCTAATATGTCATAAAATTCAAACAATGGATGAATTAAAATATTTTCATGAAGCATATTCCCACAAACATTAACTCGAGAGGAATCATAAACATGAGATGAAATAATCATACCGTTAAGGTATATCACTAGAAATTCCTCATCTAATAATTTTTGTGAAATCAGAAAACCCTTATAATATTATTTAAATATGAATGAGTGGGTAGATCCAAAATCAAATTTGAAATTAGCATTTCTAGAGTGTATGGTAAGTGTACCTTTCACCACATCGCTATCGCACCCCTCATCAAAGATTGTGATTGCATGAGATTTATCATATTCCCTTGGTGTAAGAGGATGTTAAAGTCGATCATCAACACCATCCCTTGGATTTGGGAATTTTTTATCATAATTATCATTCTCTGTACACTTGTAGCAATTATTCATGGGAGGTGTATTCTATACAAATTTTTCTCCATTGGCAATTTGAGCTAACTTATTCACATCATTTCGACAATCAATTTTCCAGTGACCTTCTTTTCTACACATTAGTCATTTCATAGACCCATTAATACATATTCCATTATGCTTCTCCCAATATTTGGATCATAAATGAAGAATCATCTTCTTTTCTCCATGGTTTTTTGAGATTCCATTGAACTCTATCATCCTATTCTTATCAAAACCATGTGGTTGATACATGACTCCAACTTCCTTCTCAACCATGATTGCACAACACACAATCACTTCATAAATATTAAAGCATCTTATCTCTAAAACCCTTATAATAGTAGTTTTTCTGCCACTAGAGAACATATCAAATTTAATTTCTGGTTGTATGGTAATTCAGGAACGATTCCTCGTTAGTCTCACGAAATTAGCCTCATAGTTACTAAAATTCTCACCATCCATTTTCTTTAACTCAGCAAACACTTTATCCATATGGTAAAAATAAATAATAGGGTATTACATATTGAAAAATATGTTCTTGAACTCATCCCAATCCAGGGATTCAATCTCACCTTTCAACCTCGTAATATTTATTACATTCCACCACTAGTATGCTTCACATTCTAATTGATAGAAGAACAGAATGAATTTCTCATGCTCTAAACACTAGATAATTTTAAATATATTTTTATTAATACTAATATATATATCAGCAACATGTGAATCAAAAGACTCTCTAAACGAATGTGTATGTTACCTCATAAAAGACTCAATAGAAGGTTGATTCCTCTATTTATCATTTGGATGTCCACCATTATAAATAGCTTAAGATAGTTTTGTTAGCATAGAAATGAAAATTTTCATTCCAACTCTAATATTATTTGGTTCTTAAGAAGGTAAATATTTTTTTGTCCATCTTAATCACCATTAATGTTGTTCCTATGAGTTCAAATCATTTACTAAAACCAAAATCATAGAGTAATAAACAATTATCACAATAAGGAACCACATAATCATGAAAAGTCACATATATGATGTGTAAGATATGAAACCTTGCTTAAACTATTACAATTTAGGTTTATCGTATGACATTCATAGCTAACATCTATTTAAATTGTTCAATATAGATCATGATGTGTTTATGAATTCCCAAAGAATATCCTATAGGAGTGTCAAACAAGGTGTGTAGCGAGGCCTATTGTCATGTACCCAAATACCCCAATTTAGGTGCAAAACCTCATGAATAAGTTTTTATACCTAGTTATATCTTAAAAATATCCACCTCCATTTGTAGTATCTATACAGGTACATGTTTGAAGGAAACCACTCACTCTATCCTATAAAAAAATTCCATAAATTTTTCCTATACTTTTCTTTATCCTTATACTTATACAAATACTTGTACTTATGGATGTCATTGAGGGTTTATAATTCTATATCCCAATGGATAAATAATACGTCTATCTTATTCAAATGATACAGACCTTCAATTTTCATACATTAACATTACATAACTTTTACGGGATATGTAAAATATTATCCTAATAGACACCCACAGACCATACTAGTCTCTTTACTTTTGAAACATTGAAATATAAACACATGTATATAAATTAGCTACAACATCTCCCATTAGTTTATTCTCATCTATAACCCTTCATAGACTCATCAAACATAATTTAAATATTCACAATCTTGGGGAAGGAAACAAAAAAGGCATGAGATCATAGGTTCAGTTTGGGTAATCAAGGGAGATGTGTAATTATATTTTTGAGAATAAGGGTCTTAGAATCTGATCATGAAAATAGATTATCACACCATTCATATCAAGGTTCATAATAATGAATAATGGCATATATCCTGATAGTGAATAAGACATTAATCATAAGGAAACAAAGAACATAAGACATGAAAGCATAACATAATAATATAAAATTTAATTTAGGAAAACACCAAATCATATAATATGATTTCCATATTAGTCGAGGTGTTACTGGAAAGACCATATTAGAATTATTGGTTCACTACCAATACCTTATTGGTAGTCAAGGTTCACTCCCATATACATATTATTAGCCTTATTTAACTCCTCATACAACATTGGTAGTCATGGTTCACTCCCATAGAAATATTAGTAGGCAAGTTTTACTACCAATACCATATTATTCTATGTAATGAGATATAAATCATTACCCAATGCATTGGAGGAATATATGGGTCTCAACCATATCATAATAAAATCATGCATACATGTTCTAGAAGATCATAAATAAAAATACCATAACCCATTAAATTAAATAGGTATTATAAAAAAGTAATAATATCATAACCTTTGGAAAAATACATCTTTCATAACTATTTCATTATAAAGATAACCTATGAGAAGAAGAGTGTTTCAAAACTATATAACTCGTGAAAGATAACTGATTTTCATATACATCATCCTATCAAAACATAATCCATTTAGATAAATAATACGAATAAAAATATTGAATAATTCTCCCCGAAAGGCATCAGTAACACTAGTGGATTTATCATAGATGGTAAATAATTTTATAATGATATATAAAAATCAATTCTTGAGGAACATATCATTCCTCCATTAAAATTTTTTTTCTTAAAACAAAAATTATTTTTGAATAATTTTCTTTGAAAATATATTTGAAAACTTATAAAGGAAGATTTTAAAACAATAAAACATTTCTAATGTCATTTTTCATTAAAAATTATATCCAAGCATCATTTGAAAACATTTTTTAAAATCATGTGCTTGGAATAAAATAGATTTCTGACCGAAGAGGTAAATATAGAAAAAATTTATTAAATTATTTCATTAATTATCTTAATTACAAAAGAGTGTAAAATTGTACTATGTTATGTATATTTATTTAATAAATATAGAATATGGTAACCCATTAGTTTTTTTGAGAGATGGTTCATTTTATTTTATCCAAGAATCATAATCATTGATAATATAAAAAAGTGATGAGATTGTTTTAATACACTCTTTCCACATGGTTAAAAGGGAATATTTTATCCATGTAAGAAAATGTAAATAAATGAAGCTTAAGATATCATTAAATGATGTATATTAGTGATTTAATATATAAAATATATGTATATACTCCTCAAAAAATAATTTATGTGCGTAACAAAACATTGTTCTTAAGAAAGAAAATTCAGAAAAAAAATATTTAACCAATTTGGTAAGTTATGAAATCGAAAACACATGAAAGAAATATCATAAGATGGATATGTAAATTCCCATATAATTAATTATAATAATACTTTTATACAATCTTGTGAATTATACACACTACAAAAAAATAATGGGTGTTGAATAAACCATGTACCTTACAAAAAAAAGAAAGATGAAATCTAGTTACCTTGTGTCTTGACTATCTTCATACTCATTCAAACAACCTATATAAACAAATTTATTATATAAATTTTACATAAAAATATTATTATATATATAAATATATATGGTGTGATCATAAACTTATATTACCCTTCTTTTAAGAATCCTATATTAAGGATTCACTTCCAGTAATATTCAATTTGTTCTTTTTAGGTGTCTTTATTTGTAATATCATTTGCCCTTATACATATATCCTTATTATAAAATGTCAAATTGATATAAATATAATTAATATTAAGTGTATTTTTACTATAATAATCAATATAATATAGAATTATAAAATGGAACACACTGTTCATAGAGAAGGTAAGTTGTACGTACGCTTGAATGCTATTTTTGTTTTTATTTTCATATTGATATGAATAAGTTAAATGTAAAATGTGTATATATGTGGATTTATATCATTATTATAGTATAAATATTATATCATATAAATAATATATGTCTATTTTACTCATCCTTAATAGATTTGAGGTATTTCATGAACGAATCACATCATTTTGATGGGGATTTAATCCACACTTCCTCAAGCCAAATTATTGTATTAACGAAAAATGGAAAGTATTAAGATATATATTTTAAATTGATTAGAGAATATTAAATTAATAATAAATATAATATATATAATTTTATTCATATTTTCTATCATAATTTCTACCCTAAGAGATTGTAACTGAGAAAATAAAAAATCATCATTTTTGAGGTAGTAGTTTATCTCACACCGAAACCATATTTTCGTTACCCATTAGATGGATGTGTATGTATCCGTAAGTTGAAACCATTGCATAAAATAATACTAGTATATTTAAGTTAATTTTTTTATAAAATAATGGAAAAATGAGTTTTGAGGGTATTGAGAATAAAAATAAAATAAAGGAACATGAGAGAAGATGTTACCTCTTACTCCGGTAACTCCAATTGGATTGTGAAAAAAGGATTCATTGGATTGATTTTTTTTCTGTGGAGAGGCATATCGGAGAAAGGATTGAAATTTGGAAAGATTATTTGGTTTTTATTTTACAACCATAACTGGTTTCAGTTGTGTTGAGGAGATGGATATTTTGTGGCTTTTAATGGGCATGGAAGGGACCAACTTGACAGTTTTAAAAACAAGTTACATGTACCAATTTAATTATGTAAAGAAAGTCATAGGATACCAAGTAAACACAATAATGTATGTTTCATGGACGAATAATTTCCATAAAATGGGTTTTAGGCAAGTTTATATGTCTTTATAGGTCTTAAATATATGGTTTATCCCTTAATTAAGAGTAATTTTACTTTAATCGATGTTATTTAATTTAATTAATTTCACAATTCATTTTTTTCAAAAACTATGTTGAGAATATAATACATTATAAATAATGATTATTTAAAATATGGAATCCAATTTATAATTTCCAATTACATTTTTAGAAGAAATTAATATAAAATAAATCTCACAGTCAGGTAGACATTGCGAGTTTTTAATGTAAAAACATTCAATAGTTTTCTATATTTTTACATCCAATTTCAATGTGAATTTTATCTCAATGACAAAAATTAAATTAATTGAAAAAAAATATTACATAATTAATCTATTAATACAATTTAAACTATAATTTAAATTTAGAAACAAATTTGATGAAAAAGATGTTTTGAATTAAAATCTGGAATTTCTAACTATTCATCCCAAAATGACGTTTCTCAGAAAAATCCAAAAATTTAAAAATATGATAATTTAGACATTATAAATTAAATAATGAGTTTAATTTAATAAAATTAAATTTATATATGGGTAAAAATTTAATTTTATTTTTTTTATAGAAGGGCAAGAAAAGTTGTTTTTTTGAGAAAATAGTATTATTAAACATATAATGACTTTACCAAATGTTATATATTTTGTTATAATTATGGATTTTTTATATGAAAACATTATAAATACTATTTTAAAAGTAGTTATTACAATTCATATTACGATGCTTAATAGATATGTTATAATTTTTTTATTTAAATAATTATTACACTAAAATTATATTTTATAGAATCATGTCTGTTTTGTGTAATATAAGCCAATTTGGTGTTGCATATAACATTCACCATGTTAGTGTATTGTGATATTTACACTAATTAGGTTTCATGTAAAATAAACATAGTCAGTTCCATGTGAAAGTAAATTTTAACTCATTCCATTTTTGGACATTACTAATGTTTTAATTTATTCAAAATAGTGTCTATAAAAACTTGAGGTGCCACATTCTAGATGGTTAATATTGAAATTATAGAATATCCATTTATGAAACCATTAATATTTAAATATACTAAGTCTAGTAGGTTATAATATATTGATATTTATTACATTGTTTCTAGAAAAAACCAATCATATCCCAAATTATTGAATTGTTTTTTAGTACTGGAAAACTAGATTCATAATTGAATTTCACATTACAATTGAAATTTTAAAATAAGACATAGTATTTACATTTATAACACCCAAATTACCATTAATATATCCCTGTATATCAATCATAGAAACCATCCAATCATCCTAGAGAAATAAAATAAATGAAATTATTGAGCATACATTCTCATTTAGAGTTACATGTGGATGAATCTATAAAGAATCATTATGTTAGAGTGAATGTTTTAATGTTATAAACCAAAAAAATACCATTTAATCAATAACATTAGAAAAGATATTAAAATGGATAAAAAATAATAAATAAATAATGATATATTATTAATAACATGCTATCTACACTAATCCATGAATAATGTTGATTTATTAATCTTAGGGATAAGAATAACATAATTCTCAATGGAGGGAATTAATAGTATTTGAAGTCATGAACACCTATATGATGATATGTTTACCATCATGACCATTCACTAAGATAGTTTATAAATATTGTTAATCACATATTTAATGATAGAATTTTGTTTTGTATAATGATACATATTGATGCATTGAGGGGAAATAACATTCTGTCCCCCACCGGTCAGTGTTGGTCTAACACATTCATCATAGATAGCATGGTCTATTTAATTAAAGAACAATATGTCTTGTTCAAAAATATCTGAATAGATAAAAGAATACATATTTATTAATATTCTAAAAATAAATAAATTTAAATTAAATATAAAACACTCTTTATTTAAATTATATATGGTTTAAGAAATATGAAAATCCATGATAAAGAATATGGTCATGTAAGGGAAATGTAATGTATAATGATCTCAGGAAAATAAATGTTTCAAGGGAACATAAATCAATTAAAAAAATAATCTAGAAATTGTATATCAATACATTCCATGTTTAAAATGATCTGAAACTATAACAACCATATTAATGATTTAATAAATAAAATTATGTTTATTAATAATATTTACATAGTTATATTCATTATAATAATATTATGTCTTTATTTAAATAAAAATGAAATAGTTTTAAATAAATTTTTTTAAAATATTTAAAATGAATAATTGTATATTTTTAATTATAAAAAATTAATATTATTATATAATAATATTTATAAAATTTATATAGGGTAAATATTTAGTTCTTTTAAGAAAATACTGATTTTTTGGGTGAATAGTGAATAATTACCGATTTTTTCAATCAAAATGTCAAGTATTATAAAAAACAATTAATTTTAATATAATAATATGTTTTAAATATTATATAATTTAATATAAGTAATATATAGTTATATTTAATAAATTAAACTTCTTTTGAATCAATAGCATATTTTATTTTAGTATATGCTATTTTTTGCGATTAACAATTGGATTTTAATGAAATCCATTTTAAAATGAATAATTTTTGTCCATTTTATTTATCAAGAGACACCTGATGATAAAATATTTAAATTAAATATATATATTATATACCAAAAAATATTTATTTAATTTCAAATAATTATTATTACTATTCATATATTTTAAATGAGACTTATTTTCATGAAAAAAATACACTTTTTAACCCCGATTGTTTATTACATCTGAGGGTTTAATATTAAATTAAAATTTTGTAACAGTAATAATTTTATTTTGTAGAGTGGATTAAATATTTTAAATACTATACATTTATATTATCTGATAATTAAAAAATATTGAACCATAATAAATATAGAAAATTGTAAAAATCAATTGCCGCTGTTTTGGTCAAAACAGACATACCCACTGGATTATTCGAAAAATATATGTGTTAGAATTACCTAAAAATTTATAAAATTATAATTATACACATATTTTGATTTTAACTTGTCTAAATATCTATAATGGTCCATTTCATACCCTTTTAAAATTTTCAATAACATGGGTACACAATGTTATTTTAAAACATTACCATTGTGTCCCTCACATATATTATAAAAGTCCCTCCCTCTCCACCCCACATCACACCATCATATCTAATTTCAAAGGAAAATATACATCCAAATATATTTTATATATCCTACCCATCATCCTTAAAAGATAATTTTATAATAAATCATTCCTAATATTTATTTTGGTGTTGACATATGAAGGTTGTCCGAAGAAGAGTTATCATGATTTTCCAATTGTACTTTTTTTTTGTCTTCATACACCTACTTAAATTATTATTAAATTATAATTATATAAATAAATAAATATCCCATATAATGATAATAAATTATGTTAATTTAAAAACCAAAATTAATCTTCTATTCCATCAAATGGGAAATGAAATCATCATTTGTGTGTACCACAAACTACTGCCTCAGGAACCAATGCCAGTGGATTTCCATCATCACCTCTCATGGATTCATATAATGATTTATTTAAATAATATATATGATATTTGTAACAAATTTATACTTTTTGAGTTATTATATAACATATAAATTCTACCTTTCTCTTCCATGTGGGGTATTATAATGTCGCTTGTGTGTATGGTGGACAACATCCTCAAAAAAAAATTGATTTGTTTTTAGCTAAAATTTTACGTTGAAACTAATTGGGATAATGTTAATGAATATGGGATATTAATGAAATAATTATTAAATTAATTTCATATTTATCATTATGAAAATAAAAAATATAATTTTATTTAATACACTAATATAGATGTAGTCATTCATGCGTACGTGTGGACTACCACTTCCTCAAATAAATGTGATTGTTTTTTAATCACCACAACACATGGATAAAATATATAAGTACATTAAATAATATAATTAATTATTTATGATATTATAATCAGTCATTGACCATAAAATTTTACTTATATAAATTCCATAATGATCATTGAAAAATGTAAATGTTACTATTGTGTATGTTTGGCCTACCATCTCCATGGTCATAAAATAGTTCTTTTTTCATAACAATCATTCATGATATGATTTAAAAATATAATTGATGTATATAAACGATACTTTTTTCATTATAATTATTCTTTAGATGTTAAAAATGGCCTTATTTACCATAGTCAACCCTTCGATGTTATTTTGAACCTATTATCAAAATATCATCCAAACATATGATGAAATAATAATTTAATATGTAATTATATAAACATGATAATAACTAAAACAAATGGATTAATTAACATGTTTCTTTAAGCAAGAAAAAAATAATATAAATTTTCTATTCATGAAGATAAATAAATTTTGTGATGGTTCAGACTCAATGTAAGGGAATTCATGTCAATTTTCTTTTATTGAGACATATTTTGATGTTATGTGTAGATTTTATTTTTTGAATTTTACATATATACCATTTGACATGTTATATTATTAATTTAAATATAATCATTATATGAAATGTTTTATCATTATATTCATTCAGAGTGCTTACAATTCAAATTCTTCCAAAGTGTTAAGAGATATTACTTTAATAATAACCTTTTAATATTTTACGTCAAACATTATATTTCTTCCATGATCATGATTTTGAAATTATTTAATGAGTGTAATTAATTTAAATTGTAGTTTTATAAAAACAATTATATGTTTTTATGTATTTCAAAAATGAATATTGGAATGGAATGTTTCAATTACTATATAAATGGAAAATGGAATGTTCTATTTTAATATATGTGGGAAAAATAAAGTATATCATCACTATAATTATTGTTATATGATTATATTACTTTATAATCATTCAGGTTGTATGAATAAAACCCATCATTTAATTTACTGGGTATATTTTTATTAAAAATGGGGTCTTTATTGAAATGGTAATTTTTTAGTTAAATTGGGGTTTTAAATAAAAAGGGTATTTTGATATTTTTAAAGTTACTACAAAAAGAATATATAACATGTTAAAAAATGTTTTATAAAGAAATAGTGCTTGAATAAAAATTATTATACATGATATGTTACATTATATTTATATGAGAAATTTATTTTCATGCTAAATCTTATATGATGGGTTCTCTGAGAGAGTGTCGGGTGGGATCGATATATCTTATATAATGGGTACTTTTAAATAGAATTGGGTGACCCTGATGTGGCTTTTTTGATGGGTGATTCTTGATATATCCCAATGAATGTGGTAATTTTCCATTTATTAATAAGAAAGGATGGGGTTATCAGAGGGTTTTTCCTAATTTCTATATTACCACTAATACTGATTATAGATATCCCAATACATCATCATATTTTCTAGCTGGATTCAGATGTAAAATCTATGTGAATAATTCCATAACTTTTTTTATCTCGGGATTTAATGTCAAACATGGTCATGACCCAAATATTCGGACTCCTTCTTCATCAGTTTTTAACTTTGAGGATGTACCATTTCCTATTACTTCCTCCAACTATATTTCTTTATCATATCTTTACGAACCCTTTATAATTTATAAAAGGTATGGTTGGGAGATCATTTTAGAATGGAATTATGATGTTCCCTCATTCATGATTCCCATATTTGTCCAATAAACTCTAAGAATACTGGATCTTTCTCAATTTTCATTAGTGATGTTTTTTCTATATCCTTTCTACTTAGAGAATATTACACATTATATTATTTCATAGTGTATAAATCAATTGAGTAATAATTTTCCTTGATCAACATTAACCATATCCAATAGTGCATATTTTTCTCCTTATATTTGATGCTCTTATGGTTCGTATATATTTTTCACTTCTTCTCATTGAGATAATGTCACTATATTTTCAATATAAATACCACTAATTCAAACTAAATATCATATATAGGATAATTATTCTCCTGAAAATTCAATTTTATTGAGGTGTAGGCTAAACCATTAATGTTTAGGAATAGTATACAACCAAATTCCGAATATTAATCATCATTTTATACCACAAAAACATTCTTACTTGAGGGTAATATAAGGACTTATGATTTAAAAATCCTACATTTATACTCTTTTGTTCTATATTCAGATAAAAATTTATAAAAAACATTACTCCATTACTCATAATATTGGTTAGTGGGTGTGAAAATCAGGTCAATGTTTTCAAAATTCATCGGTAATGCCCAAGTAGTCCAATGACAATATAGATCTCTATTTCTTATGTGGGTCTAGTCTAGACCAAAATTTCATTTTTCACAATAGGGTCTTTTCGTATCCATTTTCAAGTGATTATATACCCCATGAATGATACTAACTTCATCAAAAAGTGACATTTATTGTATATTTGATTCAAAATCTCATTTTTGGAAAAAAAATTCATAATATTCAAATACTCCTCATGCTCCACATGGAATCTACTATAAATTAGAATATAATATATAAATACATCCACAATTGTATCATGGTAATCATGAAAAACTATATTTAATTTGTCTATAAATATTATCATAGTAATAGTGAAATTTAAAGGAATCACTATGAACTCATATTGTTCATGCCTTTTTCAAAATATTGTTTTGGGAATATCTTCATTATTCTTCATTAAAATGTTATATCTTGATCAAAGGTCCATCTTAGATATATATAAGGATCCATAATGTTGATCAAATAATTCTACCATCTTTTGGAGGGTATAGTTTTTATTTATCAAGTGTTTATAGAATTACTGATAATCAATGTCGTGTTTCATTGGCACATACTTCGTCAAGATAAAGATGACATGTATCGGCCATAGTTAAAAACTAAAGAATATATAACCATTTCCAAATTCTTTATTTACTAATTCTTCATTTCAACTATCTCAAAAGTTTTCATTTTTAATGATTTCTTCAATATTCATTGATATATAGTTATAATTTTTATTGCTATCTAAACAACAAGGTCAAGAGGAAGACCTGGATGCTATTTGGGGAATACATTAGAATTATACCACACAATGTGAATTTATTTAAACAATATTATATAGATTTTATTTCTCATAATAAATAATATCTTTGTTTGAAAAAAATATTACTAGGGATATTCAACCTCCTCATGACACTTATATAAAATCAAAGTGTGACTTCGGATGTGAATAGTGATATACTTATTCTAATAGTTGGGGTTTTATTTATATTAAGATATTGAATAAATGCCAATTGTTGCATGAAACACCACTAAAATATGAAATATGATATTTTTTGGATGACATATTCTACAAAATTTATGTGGAAAAGTTATATACCGGGGATAAAACAATTTATCCATTTTACATTCCAAAAAATAGCTTATCCCCCATATTCTAAGGTGTTGTTTTAATAATTATACTAAATTTGAAGTATGTAAAAGAATTTATAGATTCTAAATCAAATATTAAGTTCACTATTGATGAATTAATAAGTTTTGTACATTTCACCATGGCATTTATGGGATCCACCTAAACAATAGTGATAACACATGTTCTTCCTTTACATTTATGACCAAGTGGTTGTTTTAATTTATTTTCAATATTGACCCCAAGCTTATGAAATTTCCTTGCATAAATATTATGTTCCTTAAATTTAAATCGTATTTTTTCAAGATTAGGGTTTATCTGAATATTCCATTATTCATCAACATTAGTGGGATTCTTCTTTTCCCTTCGACAAATAAATATCATTTTATACTCTTCTACTCATATAAATCATCTACCGGTTCCCATAAAACAATTTCACAGATGCTTCTTTTAAAATAACTTCTAATTGGAATGTTGAGTTTTATTTCCACCATGGAGATTTTCAATTGATTACCTTGAAGAAAACATCCTTTTATGATTTTTTTTCTCTATTTCTATGAGACATATAGGAGTAAAAGATATTTATCTAAACATTACTGGAATAACATACAATCACTTTATAGATTCTGATGTCCTAAATAACTAAATATTTTTGTAGAATTAATATTATCCAACATAAGAAAGAGTCTAACATATATTTAGTATTGATGAAAGCTATGGATTCTTACAGTGCAATCTAATGATGTTTTCCTCATATGACTTACTATGATTATCTATATTTTTGTTAATTGAGGAACACCCTCTCCATTTTAATACATATGGTTTTGTAAAAATATACATAGAAAATATTTTCAAAAAGTATTATCATTTCATGGAATTAGTGGATTCCTTTGAATTTGTGTTCTTGATCAGTTTGCACTATTGATCAACTTATCCATCAATGTGATTAATGGCTGACACAATATTCTATTACAAAATAAATTTCTAGAAAAATAATATATTTTTAGTGGGGTTTATCCATTGTTCAATGATTATGAGATCTAATGATCGAGTAATGGTATGAGGCATTTGTCTTATAAAATACTTGAATGAAACATACTCTTTCATAGAATAAGGTGTGTCATCTACATGATTCATGTTATTTTTCCTAACATGATCTTTTTGAGCAAGTACAAACTTAAATTTCTCATATTTCACTCCCATAATGTTAGGTATGTCATTAAGGAAATCATCACATTTCATATCTTTTTTATTCATATTTCAATTTCTCATATATCAATCTATTAAAAAAATGAAAATAACTAAATGAGAATGCATTATATTTATATATAGGAACATATAAACAGATATTTAATAACTTTTAAATTGTATGTATAACCTATAAAATGTTTCATGATGTTTAAATCTAGTCTATTCATGGTTATGATTTATATTAGGGTTTATAAACTGAAAACTTGTTCAACTAATTTATAACAGTTCTTAAAGTGTTTTTAAATTTCCAAAGCATATCACTCAGGAGTGTCAAACATACAGTGCAGAAATGACAATTTTCATGCACCTCGTGTTGACAGTGTACAACTCAGTTCAACCATTTTATATTATATTACATTAGGTAAACTGTTCTAGAGAAAAGTCCACTTTTAATATCTAGATCGGGATGTAAATTATTCGAAACTACCAAAACTAATCTTCCAAAAAATTCCAAAATACATTCCATTACATGTATTTACACTTTGAAGTGTCCATTGGGTTCTCACTATATATTTCTCATCCTAGATTCCAATTTTTAAATAAACATGTATAAGATATATTGTATTGTGAACCAATCCGTTTACACATATTATAATTGTGTTATTTACATTATGATTTATTAAATAAATCCTAATGATTGTGAGGCCTAGTGTCTTCAAAATAGTAGATTCATAGTACATTAAAATATAGAAAACAATTCACCCTATTTTTATTCACTATAATGAGATCTTATATACATATGATGCTCTAATAAATAATATAATAACCTAGGTAATATAAAAAATAAATGGGTGAGCTAAAATTATGTTAAATTAATAAACATGATCAGGAAATACAACGTGAGAGTCAAATGTAGAACATGATATCAATAAATATAAGACTCATGAGTAATCAAATTTAAGGATAGAATAAAGAACATGTTATCATAAGGTCATGTTAAAATTTGAAATGTGGAAGAAAAATATTACATAACATAAACACATAAGTCTGGGAAAACAACCTAAGAAATATCACATGGTGAACAATGTCCCTAATGGATTATGTTTATTTCCTAATCCCATACATGAAGCCTCATTAGAATAAAACATTACCCTATAATTTAAGTTCTATCTAGGTGTACACATAAAACATGTTCAAAATTTATGTGTTCCTCATAATGTAAATCAATCATAAGGCATAAAATAATAATTACCCATGGGAAGAGAATAGCTTGTATGATATAGATTTATATCTTAATCAAGTAGAATTTTAAAATGATGTACTTTGAAAATGATCATAAAAAAATAATAAATTTTTAAATAAGGGGGAATAATATAGGTATTTATCTGAGATACATATATACATGATTTATAATAACACTCTATCATTAAAAATATTGATAACGTGAGATATAGAGATAATGGTCATAACCCATAAGAAAGGGTGGTTTAGAGAGATCCCTCAACCCGAGACGGACTCATCACGTTTGTTCATTATCATCATGATTTATAATCTTATATTTATTAATAAATTGATTAAGAAAATTTTATATTTTATTATTCCTTTTATTTGTTATTATCTTGTTATATTCAATCACTTATGAATTTAGGTTCGTTTCAGACATTTTAATGATATTGACTCATGTGTAAAACATCACATTGGAAAGTTATTTATGGCCAAATATATTATTATTATTTGATTTCAAGAACTATAAAAAAGAAATAATTTTCATTTTTTACATAAATATTATTTTTAATGCCAACTATTATGGGTGGATATGAATAATGAATGACATTACAGTCATAGAGATGGTAGGTAGTGCGTTGGCTTGAGTAATGTTTCCATTTTTCAGCGATTATGATGGAAACAAGGTAATTGTTATTTTATTATTATGGAAATATAATTATATCATAAATTTAAAATTATATCATTAAATACACATGAATATTCCATCAATGTTACCCGATAATAAAAAACAAACAACATCACTTCATGACGTTGTATCCTGTTGTACACACAACCAACATTATCATAATTCAATGCATTGTAAGGTAAGAAGTTTTATGATAAATTAAGTTTATAGAATCATTAAAATTTAACTAATATCATATATATTCATTAAATCCATCATCAAGAAAAAAATATGTGGTGATGATTGAAAAAGAATTATGTCAATTCATAAGGTGGTGGTCATCCGAACACACGATCAATGGTTTCATTCCCCACATGATGAAAGTAGATATAAATTTTGGTTATGTAATTATAATAATAAAATATTATTATATTTGACATATTTTTTTTATATTAACATGATTGAGTAAGACGTAAAGTATTTTAAGGAATAAATAAATCAAATATGCTTTGTTATGAATGAAACATCTTTTTCACACCACCTCTTTAAAATTTAACCAAAAGCATCCCAGAATTGAATTTATGATAATAAATGATTCTATGAAATATTTATAGAAGTAAAAAAAGTGGAATTTTTATGTTAATGGCAAATGTAAATGTGATTTAAGGATTAGAATGCAGATGATATGAGATTCCCATTATATGTGAGAGGGAGTGGCAGTCTTGTAAATACCAAAAAATACATTATAATGGGAAGTCACTCTAAATAAAAACATAAATAAAATTGATAAATAATTATATGGATTTATTATATTATCTATAAAAAACCCAATATTTAAAAATATCATTTTTTAAATATCTTACCCTTTTACCCCATTAGTTTAAGTGCTTTTAAATAGGTTTTAACAATATTGTGTTTACAATTAACTCTGACAAAAAATTATTTAGAACCTATAATATAATTTTAATTATTTTGATTCCAAAATGGAATTCATTTAATTAAATTAATTTTAATTAATTTTATTATTTTAATTTAAAATTGAAACAATAAAATGTGTCGAAAAATGGTTTCTAAAAATATATTTTCCATGTAAAAGATGGTCTTAAATTAATTATATGAGTACTAATCATCGTTATTTCAATTTCAATTAATATAAATAAAAATATAATAAAAAAATCAATTTAATTATTTCCTAAATTGGGTTTATTTAAAATAATTTAAATTGAGAGAATCTATGTACTTATATATATATTTCAAAAAAGCTAGTTTTTAAGAAAAAATTTAATATTTTTCAAAAATTGTGAAAATAGATGATTGAAAAAAAATCATATAAATTAAAATAAAATGTTAATTATGTCACATTATTACCAAATAAAAAATATAAATTAACTTAAAAATTAAATTGTTTAATGAAAAAATACCATATTTGCAAAATCGGTAATTTTCAATATTTACTAAAAATCCAACATTTTATAGAAATATATAAATTCCACCTTATGATATTTGTTATTTTTATCGAAAAAAATAATATTATCTTTATAAATTAAAATTTAGAAATATAAGTAAACTCATTATAATAATTTCACTCATAAATAAATATTAATCATTTATGAATGAAAAATAATTTTTTGAATAATAAAATGTCTATTAAAAAATGAGTTCATATTTCTCGTAAATTTTTAAATAATGTTTTATTGATTTGGAAATTTATATGTATTTGATATGGTGTTTAAATATATTCATACCTTATAATTAAACATAAATATTATATTGGCCATAAATAATCATCCTTCATTTTGGCTCGATGTGGCATGTATTTTACACTATCAAGAATGACATCCATTTTTTAAAACTCTACATGTTACATCAATGGATCTTAAATTAGTATTTTTTTATATAATTAAAAAATAAATTAGTGAGATAATGATATTGAAATAGTAAATTACAAATCAGAGGCAAAAACAAGAAGAATAATCTAAATTATAATGGACAGTGGAATATTTTATTAATTGATGATAATTTTTTTCCATTATTCTTAATAACACAAAAAATAAGTATCAATCATATAAAAAAGAAACTAGTGACATAAATATAGGGTTTTTCTAATTGCATTATTTAGTTCAATGGTTTATAAACCACATTATTTAACAAGAAAAATAGAGATGGTGTTGGTTAAATCAAGATCAAATTTTCTTTTAAACCAAAATAGAAGAAATTTGATTCAAATAATGAAGTAGAAAGGTTGAGCTAAATTCAATCATATTTTCTCAATCGATGGTTTATTCAACAATATTATTTAATTAAAAATTTTCAAATATATTCGTAGTAGTATCATAAAAAATTGTTAAGGGAAATTAGTCTTTTCTATTGAGGAGGTCTAGTTTCATAGAATTTTTTTTCTCAAACTACAAATAACGATATGGTTCATGTGTCCTACCTTTGTCTAATACTACCAAATATCATATCATGACTCTACAAAAATTAAATAAAATATTTAATTAAAATTAATTCTCTTATAATTATTCAAGAACTCTAAACTTTATAACCCGCAACCCACAACTCTTTCTCATATCCCAAGAGACCATGGAGAATATCTTCCTTGTTCATTATCATCATTTTGTGGATTAAGCTGAATCCCTCATGAAACTATTTCACCTACCATGTGGTTTCCTGATCAAAATATTGGATTAATCAACATTCATTCATTGGTTTTGAAAGTCACCATTGATCTCCATCTCACATTATTCATTATAATTGATTTGAGAATTTTATGAACCCATGATAATGTAAAAAATATGATACATTTTCATTGAATTTACATTTTAATGTTTCCCTTACATGTGTTCCATACCAGTGTGGTTCCTAGAAATAAGTGTGAGAAAACACTTATATTAAATGGGGTTAGTGTGGTAAGACCTTTATATAGTCATAAAAACTCCAATATTACCTTTAAGTAGCATCTTCCACTTGATATTACATTAAACAAATGTACCACTAAACCCTTATGTGAGTGTTTGAGAGCATAATCTACTTTTACATAGGTCTATTATAGGTTAAGGTTTATTTTATTTATCTTTTATAAGACACATCGATAATGTGTAAAGTGAATTATTACCATTATGTAGTTCTTGTATAACCATTATATTGTTAAACCTAAAATGAATGTAAATAATTTCTGAAAATTGTCACTCTAGGATGAAAATTTTGACTTAAAAAAAGTATCCCTAAATTATTAATTATTAAATATAGTTTAAAATGTTTACAAAAAATTGATACTAAAACTATTAATATTAAACCATAAAATAAATTACTTCAATATCCATTATAATTATAAAATAAATTTAAGAACATTTCAATTAAATTTTCTTCAATATAAACATAAAAAATTTGCTCCAAAATTATATAAAAATTAAATACAAGAATCAATTTTCCCAATTTGCACTTGAAATAAATATTTTTATTTAAATATTTAAAGAATTAAAATTTACATCCCAAATGAACCATGTCCAAAAAAAATTCAAAACATTAAACACTGATAAAAATAGTTAGGATAAATATATCAAAAATGGGTCACATAAAATTCCCACATTCTGATGAAATTTCATATACTCATAAAATTAAATAATCTAATTTAGTAATGATAAATTATTGTAAAAATGAAATAATCTCAATTATAATGAGAATTAATTTCCCAACAACTATACTACATGGACTCTCTTAAGTATGTATATATGATTGATCGTCTGTAAAATCGTTTTTATTAGGATAATTTTGTTTTGATGTTTTAAAAAAATTAATTAACATAATTTTTTATGCATAAAATACTTCTCTTTATAATTAATTATCATCCAAATTATATCTCCTTGTAAAAAGACACACAAAATTAAAATCTCTACATAATTAGACATTCTATTATATGAGTTTATTGTAAATTAATTGGATAACATAACTAAATCATATACTAATTTTTAAAATAAAATAAAAAATTCACATGTATCATGTGTCTTTGAATCCGGTTATTATTTTTGAGGTACAGTTTCGTTTATTATTTTTCATTTGCCTGTTTATGAGAAAACAAGGGAAAACTAGATAAGTACTATAATTCTATTATCACATAGGCTGATTTAGGGCCTTGTGATTATATATACAAGATGTGTTGTTTGGCCATGTATGATAGGACTACATGGTGTGTGGGATCATCGGCAAAGAAAATAGGAAAAACAAACTACACAATATGTACATCTTGGTACACACCGTGTAGTCATGTTGACAAGCCCAGGAAAGTATATTGGCAGATTTCAGCCACATAATGAATAATAAAATGATATAAACAACATTTATATTTAATTACTCACCGTGTACTTTTTTTGATTAAAACAGGCACTAGCCTCGATCTCCTATCATTTTGATAGAAGGCTCCACCAGGGAATAAGATAGGAGCTCCAAAACATCAACCTCTTCCTGGTTGATCATCTGAACTCAGAATCAATCACCATCGGTGTTGATTGAAACCAATCAGTAAATTATCAATTAATCTTGTGTCATTCATGGTGATTTTAGTTATCAACTATGTTATTTTAGGTTGAGTAAATATCTTTGTTTCATATATCTCCACCGTTCGAGCTTGAATTTAATTTCGAGGATGGATGTGGAGAGTTGTACTATGATGAGTTAGGTGGTCTCATTATTATCATTAATTGTTGAGGTGTTTATATGTGTCTTTATGCCACATGACCATGTTTGGGTGTTTCCTTGGAAGTAAAATGATCTTCATTATTACCTATTTTTTTTCCAGGTAATGAATTCAAAGAATTAAAACATGTTTAGATTGATTTTTTTGTTAAGGGACATCCCATGGGTACGTTTACCTCAGATAAATTTTTTGGATGTTTCAACCTAATATGTCTATGGTCATGCCTTAATTTACCTTTTAGTGTAGTTTACAAATGATTTTCATTACAATATAGAATATAAATTTCAATATAATTGTAAATATCTTTAATTATGGGATTAGTATTGTGTTTTACCCTTTAGCCTTGTATTGTTTTTACTTGTTTATCTGGTTAGAATGTTTTATTGAATTTTAATGAGTAAATAGTAAATATCATTAGTGTGATACATGGGTTCATCTTAGAATGTTGTGAATGGACTCCCATGACTATTATACCATGCACCTTGGGTGATAAAAGGGTTCAGTTTAGAACACTATGCACATAATTGAGAGGATTTTTATTTATATGTCGTTGGTTATACTTGGGCTCCCTAGTAGGACCTCCACGGAAGGACTAAATTTACATAACCATATGTTACACATATATTGAAACCTGGGGCCTCCCTAGTAGCAACACTGATCATTGAAAAACATGAACTTATACCAAAATCTTGTTTGACACTAAGGGATCCCAAGTAGAACAACTGAGGAAAGAATCATAGGATGTTGGTAGAATTACACCTATAGTGATACTTGAATTCCGATTTTGGAATATCATGAACAAACTTAGGTAATATTTAAATGATGGAATATATTGAATTGTGATACATCTACCACACCAAAGCACAAGCTTGGACTCAGTCTTCACTTACTTCATTGAAGGTATTCTGAGACATCTGTTATTCTTACTTTATTGTGGGTAATTTTGGGCTTAGGCCAAATTTTGAGACATAAATACATCAGGTAAATGAATTTAAAATGGACATAGTGAACTCTATTAATGAATACCAATACATGTAGGATTATTTACTTCTGAGTACCTACTAGTTTTCTTTATTTTATTATTATACACAACTTCTGCATATACTCACTAAAATATTGGGATAGACCGTCGTTGGTTGCATGTTGGGATTTATTTATCACACACTATTTGAGTAATGTTTTTTAGACCAAATTGAATAAATTTCTACAGGTGTCGATAGGGGAAATGATCAATTCAAAGGTACTTTATTACTACTTTAGAGCAGTAGAGAAAGAAACCTATCTAAGGATTGTGATGTTGTTGTTATTCAGTTGGTGTTTTTTTAAAGGTGGTTCCCCAGTCAAAGACCAAGGCACATTTTATTGATCAAAAGAGGAAAATAATTACAAAAGTCTAAATTATGGAATCTTATTATAGTCCTTATGAAAAAAAGGGATATTTTCATCATGCAAATCATCCAACCAGGTAACATCCTGATCGACCCCCATATAGGAAAGACTATCAGCAACCATGTTCTCATCACAAAAAACATGTGTGGCAATGTATTTGAGATACATGATAGAGGAAAGACATTTCATCCATCGAGATTTGGGTGGCCATGAAAGGTGCACCACTTCTTTCCACATAGCTTGAACAATAGTAGTAGAATCACATTCAATCTACGGCTGGTTCAAACCCTTTTTCTTGAAAAAATCTACCGCATGAATCACTCCCAACATTTCCACTTCCAAAGCTGAGGCCGAACCACACCCACTAAAAAAGAAGCCAAGGCACCTTCCAAGAAAGACTCTAAAGATGGAACCGCAACATGCTGGACCTGTATTTCCTCTAGAGGTGCCATCAACATTCACTTTGATCCATCCTGGAAACGGAGCCTGCCAGAAGTCCTCAAAGGTGCGTCGAGGTTGCCTATATGATCCCTTAATCCGGAGACGATTAGTCATTATTTGTTTTTATACCATATTATTGTATTATACTTGATTACAGTGTATCTTGTTTTCACTCCATTCTTAGAACATGTAACATGATACGTCATTCTGATATGTTATACCTTCTAGTTAACTTTATAGTGTATTCTTATATTGTTTACTTCATGTTTATGCTATTTACTACTTTTTCTATTGTTATTATTTAGTTCGTTTTGTTACACTATACCAATGAGGTAATATATTCCCCACTATCACGCCCTAGGCCGTTGTTTCAAGTTGAAAACCTCGGTGATTTGGGGAAATAATCTTGAGGACATGTGGCCAACTTGGTACAGGGCACCGGTGGAGTGGCTTACAGACCTGAGATGTTACATTGTCGTTTCAGAGTCAAGTACTTTTCTATTTTAATTTACTCTTTGGAGATAATATAAAGGATATGGAATTTGGTAATTAGGTGTGCCTGAGAGTAGCTACCCAATGTAAAAAGAAAATCAATGTTGCCTCGAATTAAATTGTGCTTTTTGATTTTAATTTATTATAGTTGATTTTATTTCACCATTGGGTAGTACAATTGTTGTGTGTAGTTATTATTTATATTATTGTAGTTATATTTTTTTTGCTACATGATGATATGGGGGTATGCCATATCTTACATCATATAGACTATTTTAATAATCACATTCCATGAATTATTCCGGTCCATATAGGATACATTAGATAGGGCTTGTTTTTATGATAGATGTCGTGCTAGTGATGCATGTTTTGATCGTACTATGATCGATATATCTGCATTTGTGAAAGGTGTTTTTGTACATGATATAGTTCGAATTGGATGGATTCTAAAATTTGATCTATGAGGTGTATGGGCCCTCTTGGATCAGAATTTGGTGGATCATGATTCATCCATTGGAATATAATTGTGCTGATATATGTTATCATTGGGTTCCAAACATTAATTCACAGGGAGTATGGGCCCTTATGGATCATAATTTTACATTCCAATGGTCAATTTTTTTATGGAACAAGGGTTTTCTTACCAATATAGAGTTCCTATCTTTAAAACCCATGTATACCTAGTGTGTAGTTTAACCAAACACATTGTGTGTTTTTCCTCTTTAGGGAGGATGATGTTCATTGTTTTTAAGAATAACACTCCATGTACCAGGTTTTCATGCCATGTAGTATCTAACTATATAACTAGACATGTGACAGAAAACATGGGCTATTTATTTTTTATTAGAACAGGTCATGTACCCTCAGTACATGACATCTATCTTACCCATGTAGAACCCGTGTGGACCTAGTCATGTGAGAGTACATGGCCACGAGGATAGACCTTTGTACACACCATGTACTCATGGAACATGTTGTGTACTTGGGGTCGATATATTCCATGCCAGCGGTAGACGACAAACATATAATATATTAAGGCTACACATTGTGTATTCTTACTACACGCTATGTAGTCCCTTTTTTCCAAACATTGAAGGTCATGTCTTTTTTTTCTGGCATGCTTGAATAGAAAACCTTGATGATGAGATTGAACTAAGTCATGCTCATATCCTTGTAGATTCTTGTCACTACAACAACCATTAGTGGTATTCCTGGAGATTGACGATGATCATACTCTAAAAATGGTAGATTATTGGCTTTCGATGGATCCTCCAGTTGTTCTAGCTGTGGCAATAGCCGTCATACCCATCGTAGGTGCAGATGCAGTGTTCCATTATGGATTTTTGTGGTTAATATAGTCCTTTCAGGGAGCACCACATGCATCCACATCTATGGAAGAGTTGATGTGTATATTTTAGTAGCAGCATCTACCCACTTTTTTGGGGGATGGTGTACCATTGGCTGAAAATCATGGATTGAATCAATGATGACTAACATCAAGCATCTGGAGATGCCTCTTGAGATTTGGTTCATGCTCGTGACATATGTGACACGTGATTTTCCCACGAGATGTTGGGATGTTATCACTCAGGTAGACCGTCATTAAGATATAAAAAGAGAAGAATTTTAGGTGGCCATATATGATTATAATTTTCCTGAGACTCTGAGGGTCGATCGAGCACAGATGTTCATGCACCTGGAGTAGGGAACACTATCAATTATGGACTATTATTCCATGTTTACGAAGCTTCTATGTTTTTGACCTACTATGATGGGTGATGATTTATTGAAATCTAGACGATTCGAGTATGGTTTCAAGTTTGAAATATGATCATAGTTGAATGTCTTCATGATTCCTTATGTGTCTATTGTTGGGAATCAGGAACTGATCACCGAGTGAAATCTGCGGGAAGCTAGTGGTGTGAGCTAGGGTAGTTCGACATCAATTTCCGGTATTGGCTGAAACGAAAATATAAAGCATCATCAAGAGTTATCTCATGATGATATTAGTAGTCAAAACCGTTCTTCTGGTAAATAGGTGAGGTGCTACCTGTGTGGTAGGTGGGGGAATTTGAGGCCCTAGTTCCCGAAGGATCTAGTTGAGTGTTGGGAATGTGGCCGGATGCACTATCTATAATTCTTATATAGGACATTTCAACCAGTGGCTCGTGAAAGAGGTTATGTACATACTCCATGTGCAGGATTATGGTCATTTTCTTCTCACAAGTCTAGAAACTAGAATATGTCAAGTCCTTCAAGAGATGGTGGTGGTATTGGACGTGGTAGACCCACCCTAAGATCTCAATGACAGTAGGGCGGGTCAGCTTTGGGTCTCCATGAAGAGTCTCAGGGTCGTGGTACATGTCAGACTTATGTAGAAAAAAAGACCATTAAGAAGTACAATCATAGAACTTCTACTATTAGAGGTACTATTCTAGTCCCCTCTATTTTATCTCTATCCCATTTTTATACTAGTGTTACACATAGTTTTATATCACTGGATTTGTGGAAATATTCGGTATCTGTGATTATATTTCTTCTAATGTTATGAAGATGGACACTCTATTAAGGAAAAGAAGGGTATATGTGTGTCAGTGCAAGGAGTTCCCCATTGAGATTGGTGGGTGTCACTCTCTATGGAACAACTATATCCTAGAAATTATTAGATTTAATTTAATTCTCATAATGGTCTGTTTACATTATTTTCAAGAATTTGTGGATTGATAACCCTACCGGGTGAGTTTCATATCACCATAGAGTGCAGAGTTTTTACATAAGGAAGAATGGGATGTTCAAGAAAGCTGAGCTAGACTTGATCATCGTGGACTAGGTGGAATGATAGCCAAGATTGTGATTTTATATCTAGATGACCGGGGAACATGTTAAGTAGATTTTCCTCAAGATTTTGAACCTTTATGGGAATTATTTCCAGATGAATTTTTAGGCATACCTCTAGTCAAATAGGTGGAGTTCACTATCAATATAGTGCCTACAGCTACACCTGTATCTATTCCACTTTCAAGGTTGCTATGACAGAGTTCCAAGAGCTTAAGAGGTCATTGGTAGACCTGAAAGATATATGTTTTATCCAACCCAGTACTTCTCCATAGGGTTCACCTATTATTTTCTCCAAAAAGGAGGACAATATCCTTAGATTGTGTGTGGATTATCGGAAACTGAAGAAGTTTATGGTTAAAAACCAATATCCTTTACCATGAATATATTAAATCTTTGATCTACATCGAGGAGATCGAGTGTTCTCGAAGATTTACCTATGGTTATGATATCATAAGGTACTTGTTTGATCCATAGGCATACCTCATATAGCCTTTAGTAGCAGGTATGGTCTCTATGAGTACTTTTTTATGCCGTTTGGTCTAACAAACACGCTATCATTTTTCATGGAACTCATGAACTATGTGTTCTATCCAAACCTAGATTCTTTTTTAGTGATTTTCATAGATTATATCATGGTGTATTCTCACAATCAAAACTACCATTCCCAAAATATTGACATCATTTTTCATACTCGGAGAGAGGATAAGTTATATTATATGATCACAAAATTCGTCTTCTACATTGTTTAGATTTACTTCATGGGTCACATCATCTCAAGGACTAGAGTATTAGTGAACCTAGATAAGGTGAGAGCAGTAGTGACCTAGGAGCAACCTAAGAAAAATTTAAGGTACAGTGTTTCTTGGGGATAGCTAGATTCTGTAGAAATTTTTTATAGTGCTTATCATGATTAGAAATGTCAATGATGGGCTTGAACATTAATGGTGTGAAGTTTGAGAGTCATATTCTTATGAAACAAACATTCATGAGTTGATGGAAAAATAGAACTCCGCATCAATACTAATATTTCCAGATCTAAGAAAGTGTTATACTCTGTATTGTGATGAAACTGAAATTTGGTTGGGAGCAGTGCTTATGCAGGGGTATCGATTTGTTACATATGGTTCTCGGCAGTTGAGGCCACATGAGAGGAATTACTTGACGCTTGATATCGAGTTAGATGTAGTTGTTCATGATTTATGCTTTTGATGAAATTATTTATTAGGGGAAACTTTTTTTGTGTACATAGACCAAAAAAGACTCAGATACATCTTTACTCATTGTGATTTTAATCTGAGAAAATGTAGGTGGGTGGAGTACCTTCAGTCATTAGATTTTGTTCCTTAAAATATGCTTTGAAAGGGAAATGCAATGGTTGACACACTGAGAAAGAGGACTCATATCTAAGCATTGCATGAGGCTGGTGGTGAGTAACATCTTATGAATTTTCTCTCTAGGATCCATTATGATGTGAAAAACAGTTAGGGGAAAACTTATCATTCATCATTGGTTGTTACATCTACTCTACTGGATAGAGTGAGGATGAGGCAGCTATCGGATTTTGAAGTCCTAGTTCTATGGTAGAGTGTGGAAGGTTATAACACTCCTCCTATATGGATAATAAGAAATGATGAAGTTTTGTGTATCCATGAGGGTGTGTGGGTTCCATGGGAAATACACAAGGAGATGATTCTTGATATTTTTGCTTCAGCTTGGGCAGTGCATCCAATAGTCACAAAGACATACCATGACTTGTGTTGTCACTACTAGTGTCCAGGTATGAAGTGAGAAGTAGCCAGTTTTGTTACAAGGTTTTCCATAAGTTATATAGTGAAGGTAGAGCATCTGAAATTGGCTGGGATTTTATGGTAGTTACCTATTTCGGTGTGAAAATGGGATGAAGTCGCGATGGATTTCGTGATGGGGTTTCTGAGGTCTTCTAGGGGAATCTATTTTGTGGGGAATAGTAAACAGGCTTACAAAGGCCGCTCAATTCATGCTGATCAAGGAGACCTTCGGTGATGATGAGCTCGGGATGTTGTCTATCTGAGAGGTGGTACATTGAAATGGGGTTCACCATTCTATCATTCCAGATAGGGATTCCCATTATACATCTTGTTTCAAGAAATGTTTTTATAGGCTTCTAGTTACACATGTATGAGCATACCCTACATGTGCTAGAGGAAATTTTGTGTGAATGTGTCCTATAAATTGGGGGTATTTTGGAGGTGAACATACACATGGTTGAGTTCGGTTATAATAATAACTTCTATGATAATGTTCATATGGATCCATATGAGGATTTTTACAAAAGCCCATGCAAAACAACTCTATGTTGGCAAGAGGCAGGTGGGAAAGCTATGATGGGACCACGTCTCTTGTAGGAGACTTCTGGATAGGTACACTAGTTTCAGAGTTCGATGAATACCACCCAGTCTCATCAAAAAAATTATGTTGATTAACGCAAATGACCTCTGGAGATTGATTGATGGGATCATGTTTTCTTATTTGTCACACTGAGTTTGGGACACAACAGAGTCAGGATACAAGGTATGGATTCACCGAGATATCTCGGACCATTTCATATTATAGAGTCGGTCAAGTTGGATGCCTATAAATTATAGTAACCTAAGAGGTAACAGGTCATGCATGATGCCTTACATGTATTTCTACAATTCCAATATCACTCATACATGTCTCATATTTTTCATCATGAGGAGGGTGATTTTAGGATGACACATCCTTTGAAGATCATCTGATTCGTATAGTTGATAGGAGAAAGAAATTTATCTGAGGTTGGTATGTTCCTCTCATGCAGGTGTAATGGTAGCATGGTTGAATATAGGACGATTCATTAGATAAGGAGTCCAACATACGGGCATAGTGGCCAGATTTATTTTCAAATATTCCTTCACCTCTCGTGGAAATAAATGTTGGGGATAAATTTCTTTAAGGGGGGATGTTTGTAAGAACCCAGTTATTATTTTAGAGGTATGGTTTCTTTTATTCTTTTTTCATTTAGTTTTATTTTTGAGAAAACAAAGGAAAACTAGATATGAACTGGAATTATACAGCCACACAGGCTGATTCAGGGTTACATTCCATTTAATTCTAAGTACACGCCACGAATTTTTTCCATGTATAATGGGAATACATGACATAGGGTCATGTTTACAAGGAAAAAAGTAAAATCAATCTACAAGTCATGTACTTCTTGGTACATGATGTGTAGTCATGTTGATAGGCCCTAGAAAGTAAGTCGGTGGATGTCCACCTCCATATGAATTGAAAAATGATATATACGCCATGTATGTGGACTTAAATGCCATGTATATTTTTTTTTCTCATAAAATAATTAGTATCCCCATTCTTATGTCATTTCGATATTAGGCTCTCCCAGGGAACTTGACAAGAGAGCCTGAACATCGACCTCTTACTGGTTGATCATCCGAACTCTGAATCAATCAACGTCAGTCTCATTTAAACTCAATCGGTAAGCTCTCAATTACTCTAGAGTCATTTATTGGAGATTTTAGTTCTTGGTGAAGTTATTTAAGGATCAATAAATATACTTGTTTCATAGATCTCTACCATTCTATCTTGAATTGGATATCGAGGTGGGACGAAGAGAGTCATAATATGATATGGTAGGTGGTCTCAGACCACTTTTTAATTGTTTAGGTGATTATATATTTCATTGTGTCCCGCTCCAATGATAGGGTGTTTCCTTGAACGGATATTTATACTCACTATTACCTAATGTTGTTATAGAAATGAATTTAATTTGTTAAATCAATTTTAGCTTCGTATTTTGGTTTTGGGCCAGCCTATGGGTATGGTTCCCTTGGATAATTGTTTTGGCCGTTTCGACCTAGGATATCTAGGGGCATGCCTTCATTTCACTTTTAATGTTCATTAAAAATTAGGTTCATTAATATATAGAATTAAAATATCATTTGAATGGTATGTATTGATGATTATGGATTTGGGATTATGTTCTCCCCTTTTCCATGCAGTTTTTTTACTTGTCAAGTATGTTGGAAGGTTTTATTGAATTTTAATGAGTAAATGGTAAATGAAATTGGGGTGATACATGGGTTCATATTAGAAATATAGGAATGGAATCCCATGACTATTGTACCATGAACCTTGGGTAAAACATGGGTTCAGTTTAGAACACCATGGAAGGACACAAGAGGATTTTGATTTATATGTCATTGGTAATAAATGGGATCCATATTAGGACCTCCAAGGATGGACTAAATTGACATAAAATTATTTTACACATAGAGTGATATTGTGGGGCTTCATAGTATGAACACCAAGGATAGACTCACATGAACTTTTAGAAACATTGACAGGGGCACTCGGGGCTCCCCAGTAGAACCACTGAGGACAAACTCCTTAGATGTCGGTATAATTACACATGTAGTGAAACTAGATTTCCAAATTAGGAATATAAATAATGGGCTCAGGTTATACTTAAATGTTTGAATGGAATAAATTGTCACATGTCTTCCAATCCAAAGCAAAAGTTTGGACCAAGTCTTCTCTTACATGTTAAAAGTGAATCTAAGGATTCTGTTGTTCTTACTTTGATACAGGGAATGTTGGGATTAGGCCAAATTCGAAGATTTAAATACATTAGGTAAATGAATTTCTAATGGACATAGTAAACTCTATAAATGACTATCTGTAATTGTAGGATTGTTTACATATAATTACCTACTAGTTTTCATCACTTTATTAGTAAACAAAACTGCTTCATATACTCATAGATAGATTGTAAAAGACCTTTGGTGGTTTCCTACTGGGATTTATTTATCACACCTAGTTTGGGTCATGGTTTTGGGCCCAAAAAGACTATATTACTATAAGTGTCGATAGGGGTAATGCCCCTAACGCATGTAATTTATTTCATCTTAGGATAAGGAGAGAAAGGTACCAAGCCAAGGCTTGTGATGCAACTGTGTTTCATTTTATATTTTTATACCTTAGTATTGTATGTTCCTGATTTTAGTGTATTTTGTTATTTCTACTATCTTAGAACATGTGATATACTATATAATTCTGATATGTTATGCCTTCTAATTATCTTTTCCTTACAATATTAATTGGTTTACTCCAGTTTCATGTTTTACTACTTCCTCTATTATTGTTAATCATTTCTCTGTGTTATACTCTGCCAATAAAGGCATATTTTCCCAATATCACACCCTAGGCCATCACTGCTAGTTGGCCGCCTCTGTATTTTGGGGAAATGTGATTGTGGCCATGTGGACGACCGGGTACGGGGCACCAGTTGAGTGGATTCCGAACCCGGGATATTATAAGTTGTTCATTTCATTGTGAATATATAATTCAAATATTTTATGTTTCAATCGAATAAAAAATATCAACATCAATAAAGATTATAAATCTCACTCCAAATGATTAAAGGAAATAAAATTTTTCATATACATAAATGTAAATTATGTTAAACAATCGATCCAATGGGATAATAGAAATTATTAATCACTATATGAAGAAAAGGCATTAAATCAATTCATGTAAAAATTATATCCTCTAAAAATTAAATATGAATCTTTAAATAGTAAATTTTATAAAATGATACGGTAGTTTTTCTATTTCGTAAATGAAATAATGTCTATCCCAAGACTAAGACCTCTCCACCACACATAAAACAATACATTATCCAAAATTTTGAATTCCATGGTATGAGATACATTTTAAGAAAAATTATTCCAATAAATATTTTACTTTAATAGATCCAAAACATATTAAAGGGTTAACATAAAATTCAATCATTTTGTTTCCAAAAATTCAATCCTATACTAAATGATTTCAAAATGTTAATGGATTTTAAAATTTTAAAATATATGATGAATTTCAATTTTTTTATAAAGTTACAAGTTAATTATTTAATAAACTAAATAATCATTTTGTGCCCAAATTAATTTTATGTTTCTATGAATTCTTTCTATTTTATTTAAGATGTAGGGTTCCACAAAACAGAATTTATGAACTCAAGACACACATAAATTTTAAAATTGGATCATCATGAATGAATTTTAAAATTATTTCTCCCTCCCTATAATGAATATAAATTATGAAAATATTTTATTCAAATGAAAAACATTATATATATTTTAAATTAAATTCTAGGTTATAATGAAATAGTTTTAAATCTATAGAATTGAATATTGTATTCATAGATTGAAATGTCACTCCCCCAATCAATTAATCATTTATAACTTATTTATCCCTAAAATTGAACACTATAATTTTTTCACGTGATTATTCTATTTTTTCCCCATCATTGAACCTTAAGTAGAAAATTTAATTATCATTATATAATAAATTTTTTTGTTAAAAACATTAATATAAGTTATAATGAGAGAGGATGTGACACTGAAATATCAATCCCAATGACAAAATAATTTTTTACATTATTGAACTAGTATGTAAAAGATTAAAATAGGGTAAACATTATATGTGTTTTATGTGAATCTATATAAGATAGAATAATGATTGGTATCATTCTAAAAGGAAAAAAATAAAAAAATTAAGACTACATGTTTCTTTCGATGTTATTGTATTATTTCATCCCCTAATAAAACATTCCTAGGAATATATCCATAATCAGCCACAGGGTTTGGATTCTATTTTAAGAACAACCAAATGTATATTTCCGAAATTCTTTTACGTTATAATATTTATCCAGAGAATGTATACAACATAAATAGTATATAAATCCGTTTAATGTAAAGGAGTACCCCTAGGAGAATCCCCTTCGTAGTTCTGGAAAGAATGGTACCCATTCCTAAAATTACACTATAATTGAATAAAGTCAAATATTCATTATGGAAACAAAATGAATAAATGTATAAATTCATGGGACATGATTCAAAAATCACTCTTCCACGTTTCATATCATAAAATAGTTAAAATATATATTGAATATAGTGATATTGTGAAGGATGGATTCATGAAAAAAATTTCCAAATCCACATTTAAAATAATGTTGAAAATTTATAATCAATTATAAATCATCTTCAAAATTAATATTAATATCAAAATAACTCTCAATCATCCATTTTTTTCAAAAAAATGGGATTAAATAAATACAAGTAAAATTAAATTAAAATATAATCCTAAAATATTTTATTTTATTCTTATTTATATTAATTTGATGGTTTGTTTTTCTCATCCTTCAAATGGGTACTATGATTAATCAATTTATAATTAATTCTGTGAACAATTTGACATCTATTGTTTTGAAAGAAAATGATTTTCAGATTTCATTCCCTAATAAAATTTATCACTAAATCTCCTAAAATAAGTAATCATTTTTTAAATCACTTTTATTTTTTCCCACAATAATGGAATAATTCTTTAAGTAATTAAAATTATTATTAAAAAATTAGATATAATTTTCAATTTATTGATATTTGAAATATATTATTTAGGTTCTTCTACTATTTCTATTAAGGTTTCTCTTTTTTTCATCATCACAATGCATAAGAATTGACTATTTGGATTATCCAAAAACATATTGATTATCATATTGTTGTTTATAAAATAAGAAATGAATGATCGATATTAATAATAGTATTTTTTTTTAATTTTCCTAGTAATTTATATAACCACTCCCATGAATCACTAAATGTTTCTTCATTATGATTAATGAAATTGCTAATTTAATAAGTACATTTCTTATTTAGTTCTCTAATATTCAAGTATATTTTGAAAGCTCTAGAGTTGTTGGTCAAGAAAATATATTAATAAAATTTTATATAATGTTTACATGCACACCAATGACTTACTTGTTCATAAAGTAGATAGTACTAGATAATAATTCAATTTATTGAAATTTAGATGATTTTAGATGATTCTATTGTTTTTTAATTTTTTTTATTTAGTCTCACGCCATCGTCCCCAGTGGTGTTCCAAAAATTTGATAATATTTTTCAAAGAATATAAATTTATTTATTTATTTATACCTACTTAATACAGTTGTGGTGTTGTGTATGGTCAATCCCAAAGGCAAGGTTTGTGAAAAATACTAAAATAATACAAGAACACAAATAAATAAAATAAAAAAAGGAATCCACAATGAAAAATGTTTATGGAAGTGGAATTTAGTGTGAGAGGATAGGAAATTATCATGACAAGAAAAAATTTGAAATTTAATGTTGAATCAGATGAAAAAATATGAAAGTGATTAAAAATGATAAAGGGATAGGGTATACTTTAAATGAATTATGCTAAATTGAATTTCCTTTCTTTAAATTATCTCAGAAATTTAGTTTCCAAAATATAAAAATTTCACAAGATCCTTTTATTAATGATTTTTTTTATTTAATGAGTGAGTTAAATGGTTTATAAAACACTAAATTTACCAGGTTTTTTGCAACATGATATCAGTTTTATCATTTTCTAATTTTTATTTTAATAATATGAACAATATCCAGTAGATACATGATTTAAAAAAAATAAAATATGAATTATATTTAATCTTATTTACGAAAAAAATTGTTTAATGGAAAATAATATTTTATTCAAAAGTGTAAAATAAAATATATAGTAGTATGTATGAAATAAGAGAAGTAAGGGTATCCAGTTTCCCAATATTGACTTCTTAAAATTCCCATAAGTATTTGGATCATGTATCATACATTTGTACACTCCACCCCAATGTCTATGTTTATCACCCCAAAACACATATTATACATTTAAATGATGTCCTACCTAATTTTTTATAAAATAAAAACATTGATACTCACAACCTACAAATCCTAACTCATCTCTCATGCCTCCACAAGATTACCTATTAAGGTTCATTATCTTCATCTAGTGGGTTGATCCAAATACCTTTAATAAATTTCTCTCATATAATGTGGGTTATTGATTCATCTATTGGATTCCACAAAAGGAGTTGAGAGTAAATTAGTGTATTTTTTGAGAACGGTAACCAATTATTATTTTGAATATAGTTGACCATTTTAGGGATCTAAGATAATTTAAAATCACAGACCATTACATAGCCTATGTATGTTGGAGTTTGGATTTAAATAGTTCCAATTTTCGGAGATACCATCATACAACTGAAAACTGAACCATATAATGAATTTTCTTTGTAAAGGGTGACCTTTTCACATTTTTTCATACCATTAGTGTTATGTTTATGTATCTTATCAGATCCCATATTACCCATGTGCAATGGAAAACCATGAACTTATGTGAGTGATGGAGCACAATATATACCATTATGTAGTTCCATAACAAAAATGACTTTACCGTTATATAGTCATATAAGGCCACTATATATATTTTCATGTTTGGGATCTCATTTACATTTCATTTTTATGACCTCTATGAAGTTATAACTTTAAGGAAGAATAATACACAATAAAAATTATAAATAAAGTATGAAAATTTCAACATAACGACATAAAGAAATTGAATTTTAAATTTAGAAATAATAGTTAATATGTGTTTCAAAATTTGATATTATTACTAAACATATATATATAATTTAATGAATTTATTTCAAAATCCAAAGAAATATAAAAGAAAAATAAATTAATATTTCAATTAATGTTTCATTTAAATCATAAAAATTACTTCTTCTCAAGAAGTATGGAAATTAAAACAAAAAATAAATTGACCAATAAAGAACTAATAATCCATATTATTATTCAAATACTAAAATAATTAAATTTTTTTCCAAAATGATCTATACATAATATATTATGATTTAAAACACATTTCACCATTTAACCCACTAAAATATTATTAAAATTGTGTGGAATGTATTTATCTAAAGAAAACCACATCATCCATAATAATCATATTCATACACATGACACACATGAATGTGAATGGATTTTCACCCCAACCAATGTCCAAATTTACATAGTAACCCAATCCTAAACTAATCCCAGACAACTCACTCTCAAACCAATTCATCTAAGAAGATATCCCTTCCACTATCCTTAGAATGAGGGGATGTTTTCGCATTTAAAAACCTTTTTACCTAATGAGATACTCTAAGGAAACCCCCATAACAATTTAAAAACACCGAACCACATTGATTCCAAAAGAAAAATACTACCAAGCCAAATCATGCACCAACATGAAGGTCAATCCATAGAAACATATATGAACGGATTAATATGGTAGAGACTTTATACATTATGTGCATGGGAAATACTCTCCAAGACATACACATTTATTCATGATTGATCTCCCAAACCCCAAAACGTTTAATTAAAAAGTCATAATTTCCTATTTTTAAAAGGAAACCAAGAAATGAAAAGAGAGAGATCATTATTGGGCCTGAATGGTATTACATATTCGAAACTAGGACCATAAGGACAATTTAAACATCAAATAGACTAGAAGAGTGTAAGGGATAGTGTAGGAATCTTTAGGAGAACCCAAAATCATGAGATAACCAAGTTTAGTTTTAGGTAGTAGGATAAGAGTTTTAAAGAGGTTATGAGGATTAAATATAGATTTTACACCAAAAACTAATGATTAATAATGTTTTAGTTTGACTATCATGGACTTGGTGAAACATATCCACTCCAGGTACTTGCAATACTGTGGATAAATGTATCATGGTGCAACCTGTTGTGACTAAGTTTAATATAAGTGGTTTTTTGGATACTGAAATATGTTTGTACTTAATTATTAGTATTTTATTTTCATTATGAAAAAATAGATTTATATTGTTTTTTTGGTGATTAGAAGATAATAATGAAAGGTGGAATCATAATCCGAAGATCAGATGTATTCTAAATATGAAAGTACATATGTTTTAGTTTTCTATTCTAAATAGTTTTTCTAGTTGAAGTGATTTTCGGAATCACATTGTGTTAAAATTGAATTTTTAATTAGTATGAGGAAATGTATAATAGTTTGAATGGATTTATTATAAATTTGATGATGGTACTATGTTAGCTTGGTTCCTAAATATCTTATGTTGTATGAATCACTTGTGAGGCAAGGTTTTTTAAATAAAGCATGGGATTATGTGGTTAGTTTAAAAATTAAGATGATGTTATACCAATCCTTACCATTCTAAAAGACTTCATGTGTTCTGGAGAAAAGAAAAAGTTTCGGAAGAGGAATTTTGGTGGAGTTTAGAGTTACTAAAGTCAAAGATTCACTAAATTACAAATTGATTGATCTGTCAAATTGTCTAAAAAATTGAAGTCTCTAATACATCAAATTAATTGACTTAAATGATGAATCATCTGGATAAAATTATTGAATAAATAATTTTCCATGGAAACTGGTCTATTAGATGTGATGTTTTGATTACCTTTTCAGAATATTACTAACAATAAATCATCAAAGTAATGTTAATATGAAAAGAAAACAAGATGAAAATTTTGATATATATTTAGTGTTTTTTTTTTTGAACGAAGAAACATATAGGACTAGATATAGATCAAACCGATGAAGCTCAACAATGAATTCAACCATTTTCAAAAAAATTATTATTATTTTGTCTTATAATTGGGTCATGAGAAAGAAAATTTCGTATTAATTTATATCATAAAACAAAATGATTTTTATTTTGAATTGGATCAAGATAAAATGAAAAGATAATGTGCTATATTAAAATTAATTATAGAGAAAATGAAATATAACATTCTTTTCAAAAGGATCAAAATACATCAGACTGGTGCTGACTACAATCCATTAGAAGGAGGCATAGATTTACAAATTAGGAATAGAATGACTTCGATATGTCATCATATGTGGTCTGAGGAAGTTGTAGACAACTAAAGAAATGGTTAAATGTTTTTAATCTTTTATAAAAATAATTCAAGGGATTTTGAAGCCAGGGGATAAGTTTTTTCGAAGGGTGATAATGTCTTTATAATTTTAAATGATGATTATGGAAAAATAAAATGCACTAATATATAATTAATTTTAAAGAATGTTTAAGGTAGAATGGTTTTTATATTTTTTTGTCTTTCAATTTGTATAGGGAATCTGAATGAGTTTTTTTGTTATTAGTTATATTAATGAACATCATAAATAATCTTTTGATTATTAAAAATATATTCATCATATTAATAAAATTAATTTGAACAAAAAAATGTTTTTGGACTGAAAAATGGTTAGAAATTATGATGATGGATGGAGTTGAGAGAAGATTTAAATTGTTTTTAGAAGAATTGAGTAGAATTTAGAAACATTGAATGAGTGATAGTTGAAGATGAAATGAATGTGAAATTTGAGTTTTATGAAAATTTTCTGAGTGGGAAAAAATTTTATATTATGTCTCAAAACACTTTTGGTGAACCAATAAATAGAATAATGTATATTTTAGTTTCTGAGGCTTTCATTATTCATGTATGAAAGAAAGAGAGAAATAGTGGTGTAGATTTGGAGAGAACATGTAATGATTAAATTTCTCAAAAGAACCATCATAAGGATGTTTTCTAAATATATGAAGAATAAGAAATGGTTACCAAATCAGAAAGAGTAATAGGATTTAGTTTTTTGGGTATTGTTTGATGTGGTTCAAAAAAAATTCTGAATTATTATTTCTTATCTATTTTCCAGATTGATGTATCAGATATAGGAATTGAATGAGACATTAGGCTGAGTTTTTGTACGAAGTCTTGGAAGTTTTTTTATTTCTCCTTCTATGTAAAAAAGTGAATGTTTTGGTTATGAAGAATATAAAAGTTGAATTTTGTGAAGAATAATACTAGTTTTGATCCAACTAGTGATGATTTATTTACTTTTTACACAAAAATGTCTTATATCTTTCATTCTAGAAGAATAACTTACAATATTGTTTTTATACTAGTGATACACAAGTTAAAGGATATATCATATGTGTTGTATCCACACAAAGGGTTTTTTCTAGTGTATTTTATAGTATTGGATTATCTCCAAACCCTTATAAGGACACATATACTCTTTTAAGTAGTTATCCTTGTAAATACTCATGTTTTTGTGTATTTTTTGATTTGTTTGTTTTGATCAATGTGATAGATCTTTAACAAGAGACAAATGTGGTTATAAAATAAAGAGAACATAAATGAAAAAGGTATCAATGATTCACCCATACCCCTCTCAGTGATGCATCCATCTTCGATGGGCCTTTTCAGCTATAAGAAATCAAAATTATAAAAATAAGATTACAACTAATGATTAAATGATTTTATCTCAAATAACATCAGATATGAAATATATGAATGATGATGGGAAATGTGTTCACAATTTTAGACAGCATAGAAGTGGAAGAGGAAAGTATTTATTCAATACATATTGGGGGAATTATGAAGGAATTGGGTATATATAACACATGTGTTTTTTTAACCAAAAACATTACAATTATCTCACGAGTTATAGTTGGAAATGATCAAGGAGTTTCAATACTATAAAAGTAATAAATATGATATCTTTGTTTTTAAAAAAATTGTGAATTTTTTAAAAGATAAAATAGGTACGAAATATTAGAAATAAATTTGGAATAATTTAAACTACTTAGAAATCATGTAAAAGGGTGTCTTGTTTTCTTCCCTGAATAATTAAATTTTTATAATAATTCAGAGAATAGAAATGTCAAAAAATATTAAGGGAAATAAAATTGTATTGTTTTAGAAAGCACTCTAAAATTTATAAAAGGTGAATAACTGTAGATCTTTGATAGTGGGTGTTATTCTCATATGGTCAGATATTTAATTTTTTTTAAAAATATGAAAGGCCTTATGTATGAATATATGAAATTTAGAAATGTTGAATTCCTAAGAATCAAAGGTAATTGATCCTCCATTATTGGGGAAAAATTTAAATCTAAGAAATAATTTTTAATTTTTGGGTTCAAAAATAATCTTTTTACTATTTCAAAACATCGTGTTAAGATTTATGTTTTTATAAAACGTGGTTTTGTTGTGAAAAAGAATAATACTAGAAATTTATTACAATGGTACATTGAAAAAAAGAAACAAGTTTCAAGATGGTGAAGTTTAGAATTAATTTTTATTAATTATAAAGAAATAAAATTTTTCTTGGCTTAAAAGGTTGCATCATATATGTTAAAGAAACATGAGAAAGTTATCTATTAAATATAGTTTCTAAGATATTCCTAACAAGTAATGAAGAATATATTGTTATTTTTATATTTTTTAGAAAGATAAGATAATAAAATATATGAATAATAATTTTGATACTCATTCAAATTGACCCATATAACATTTATATTCCTCTATTTTGGTGGAAAATGTTAAAATTGTTAACAATCAGAGATAGGTAAGTCATTTTTTTCATTGAATATTTTACTCTCGTTACATTTGTTTTGTATTTGAAACAGAAATAAAAATCTGTAAATAATTTTATTAGTTTTAATAGAATTGAAGAGTTAGAATGTGTATATTTAATAAATGAGTTCATAATACACAATATTGGCGAGTTTAAGAATGAATAGATTATGATTTATCTTGATAATCTTTTAATTCGACAGGTGGTCAGTATACCATATAAAAATCAACAAAATGGTGTCAATGAATGAAATAATAGAAATTTTGAAGAAATTGGGCATACTATGTTACATGAACATGGTCTTTCTCATTATTTTTGGATGAAATATATGAGCACTAATATTTTTCTTCAACATGGATGCTTTAATATTATATGTTCTCATATAACTCATTATGAGGCTTTTTTGAAAAAACTACAAGTTTGAAACTCTAAAGTGTTTTTGGGAGTCCCTACATTATAATGAAAAAAGGTAGAAACCATTCAAGTATTGGTCAAAGTGGTGAACATGGAAACTATATTTTCAATGATCCAAATGGAAAAGGATGTAGACGTCTCAGCAATGAACCATTTAGAATTGTTGACTTTTCAGGTGTAAAATATCATGAAAAAGACACAGAATAATTTCCAAAATCTATTTCACATGAAGTAGATGATAGAATTTTTGTCATAAAAATTAAGAAGTACAAAAATAATTGTGATACTAGACAAATGGAAGAACCAGACTCATATTTTTACATTGATGATGAATAATTTCAAACATCTCATTATAGGATAATGAGGCCCATTGAAGCTCAAAACATAATTGCTAAACAAAATCAAAAGGTTCAAACAAGGTGATCATAAAAAATAGTAACACATAATAATATATATTCAAATGTTTAGTCGAAATATGTGAATATAGAATTTGAGAAACCAGAATGTATTCTATTAGCAGATAAAGAGGTAGATGAATTTGAGAATAAATATATTTTGGAACTTGTATAAAAAAATTTGAAATATTTTTTATATTTTCAAAAGTGGTGTTACAAAATTAGTTACATGAATATGGTGTAGTGATAATAATAAAAATATTAGATTGAAATGGTAACTCACAATTCATAGGCATTAAATTTATAAAATTTTCCCTAGTGGAATTCTTATAAAAAATTAGAATATTTCTTTCTTTTTCTGGAAAATGAAGTTATAAAAATTTCATATGGATGTAAAGTATATCTTTCTAAATAGAAACATTATAAATAATATTATATTGAAAAACTAAGTGGTCTCTTAATTTAGAGAAATGAAAGTTATGTGTTAAAGTTAATTAAATACTTTTATTGTCTAAAACAAGCTCATATGGCATGGTATTCTAAATTGGATACTTTATTAAGGACATTAAACATTAAAAAAGTAATGGTTGATAGTTATATATACATTCAAGAATGTAAAGAGATTTACCTCATTGTAATATTATATTTTGATGAAATTATATTTTAATGAAATTATTTAATAAATTGTCAATGATTTTCTCATGAAATGAATAAGTGTTTTCAAATGTACATTCATTGGGAAATGAAATACTTTATTGGAATAAAAAATCAATATTGAAGAAAATAATATTTCATTCTCATGAAAAGAATGAAAATAAACATCATAACATTTTTTGGGGGTAATTTTAGTCTTATTTTCACTCTAATATCAGTGGGTAGCATGATAAAAAAGACAATGAAGATATGAAATTGGATATAAAGTTTTTTTGATATTGATTTGAAGATTTTTGTTTCTAAATTCCTCATGTCTAGAAATTTGTTATATTTTAACCATATGTGTATTTTTCCAATGTTCTAGAAAATAGTTTCATCTATTGGTTATAAAAATAATTCCTAAATATATCAAAGGAACAAAAAAATTGAATCCATTATGATATAACAAAAAGAATAGATTTTTTGGTTATTCATATACTGATTAGGTTGGAAGTGTTGATGATTGAAGATCCACATGTGTTGGAGTATTAATTTGGGGGAAATGTTTTTTAAGATTCAATAATATGGAACAAAACATATTAACACTTATCACCACTTAAGATATGTATATTTACTCCCCTCATTCCACAACACATATTTTAGTGGTAATGTCTCTATTAGAAGACTTATTTTCTAATTTTATGTAACACTTTCCATTGGGTTTTGATAATAATACATCCAAGAATTTTTTAAGAAACCCAGTAAAACCATCTCATTTATATCATATTGATATGAAATATCATTCCATAAAAGAGAATGTGAAAAATAACGAAACACCTAAATAATATGTTCATACATCTAAACAAGATGCTAATATTCCCACAAAACCATTACTAATGGAAGCATTTTTAGATTGTGTATGAAAATTGGTATCCAACCTCTTTCCCTATAAGGTTTAGGTATGTGTTTTTATACACATTCTTATCCTTAAATTGGACATTTTTTTCAAAGGGGTGAAATAATTTATAAATATATCCATTGGTATGTGATAAAACATTTAATGGAGTATGTATATTCTTGTATCTGTGGGTTCGTTTTGAGCATAGAATGTATGTGTGTGGAATATTAAATTTGTTTCTAATGTTTTTTCTAGTAAATTTATTTTCCATGAATAAGAAAATAATATTTGATAGATTGAATGATTAAGTGGTTTTAAAATTCACTAGTTTTCAAAAACATGGTTTTTTCAATGATTCTTGCTTTATACATTGAGTTTTCTCATGTGGTCTTAAAATTATAAATAAGTGATCAATTTTTAGAGGTTATAATATTCAGTGATTTATGAAACTTGGTTGGAAATAAAATAAAAATGGGGAGATGGTTGGGCCCAATTTGGATGGAAGATGTTTTTGGATGCTAAAAAAGTCATTCTAGATTATTTTGTATTTTTTATATCATTATAAGAAAAAAATTCACATTGTAAGTTTTTTTGATCGTATAATAGGTTTTAAATTGTTCAATGTAATCCAATGATCAAATTCAAAATTGGTAATAAATTACATCAGTATCATTTTTATTTTCTCGTGAATTTTTCTAGGTGATGTGTTTTTTGAAGTCACACTATGTTCTTAATGAATGTTTGAATCATTATGAGTAATTGTACCAGAGTTTAAATGATTCCATACTAAACCTAAATATTCATTTATGTTAAGTTATATCACAAAAATAAATTTCTTTCTAAAAAATGTTTTATGGAAGCTCTAAAAAGTAAGGTGAAAAGGATGTGGTTGGTGCAATAAGATAGACAAGTCTATGTCGACCCTTATTTATCAAATTAAGGAATAATTCATGATAAATGTAGAAGTTTTAGAAATATGAATGTTTCTAGAGTTTCATGTTTTTGATTTTAAAGATTTTATGAAGCACTGATCGACTGATTCGTTGGACTGATGGACTCATTATATTTTCAGATCCATCAAATGAAATAATTCATAGTGTGAATTGTCAGTTTGAAAGTTTAGAAGAAATTTTTTTTCCCCTGACAAAAAGATATTTAATGTGATGTGACATCAATCCATCATATGAGTACTAATACCGATACATCGTATGCAGATTTGATATCAAAAGGTAATTAAGGGCAGATTTGGTAATATTGTTTCACTAGTTTGGACTGATGAATCAGATAGGATCATATACCATTCAAATAGATAAAGATCAGTAATTTAGTCATCCATTTTCATAAAATAAATTTTTTTTGAAAAAAAATTGGGTCATGTTTAATATAATTCTGGTTGAATTGTTTTTATTAAAATATTTTTTGTTTATTTTGATATGGGTCATGTGAAAAAAATCGGATGTGTTCTCTTATAATTGTGTCATGAAAAAATGAAATCAATTTTTTTTCAAAAGGTTTAAGACACATTAGACTAGATATGAAATTGATCTAGAAATTGGAAATAGATATAGATTCATTCCACCTAGGATGAGTTAAATATGACATCAGACACTGATTGAACATGTCTTTGGAAAATAAAATATATTTTCAATTTTTTCAATGATTTATTCAAACTATTTTTCCAGTGGGTTTGACATTTGTGTTAATGTGTTGTCATGGAGTGATGATATCTTTAGTATTTTTACTTTTGATTATCGAAAAAAGAAACTAAAGTTAAACAGTGTTGCAATAATGTTTATGGTATAATGTATTCAATGAATAATTAATTATGTTAGTACAATGATTTAGAATGTGTTTATTTTGGTTGGTATATAGCAACGTAATGAACTTATTCATTATTACATATGTTTTTAACATATTGAATAAATGAATCAAACCATAAAATGGTACTATAATGAATAATGGTTTCAACATTTTGTGATTGATGTATATGGGAGGACATTCGAGATGATTCCAGAAGAACCAAGAATAATTGGGAGCAATGAAATTGTGAAGTATGAAGTCAAAATGAATTTGACATTTTACATTTCAGATGTTTTTTTGCGAGGGAAAACTTCTTAGATTCCCAAGGAGACCACTTTTGGTGCACCTATAAATAGTAGTAAGTACATTATTTGTTTTGACACTTGTGTTATTCACATGTTAAATAAAGAGAGTGAGATCACTATAGGTTTAGAGAGAAGATGAAAATAATTATTTTCTGGAAATATTATTCCTAAGGATGTTTCTTGATAGAAGATGAAAAAATCAATATTTACTTAATCTTACCAAGTAATCAAAAAGACTTCTCCATGGAATGTAAGAAGTTGTTAAAAATAGTTTCAAGAGTATTATTTCTTTCTATTTTCCAAACAGTGGTATTGGAAAAGGGAATAAAACTAAGACATTAGAATAAGATTTTTTATGAATTCCAACAAAATTATTTCTACATGATGGTGGGTATAAAAGTGAATATTTTTGTTTTGAATCTTATAAATGGATAATAAAATATGGAAACATAGTATCTTTATTTGGAAGTAACTACTGATGGTTTATTAACAAGTTATACAAACATGTTTAGGTAATTTCTTCTTGAATAAGAACATGAAATATTTTATTGATCATAGTGAAACAAAATATTAATGGTATATCCCACTTTTTTACCCAGATAGAAGGACTGTTTTATAGTGGATTTTTTGGTATTTGATTATTTAAAAACCCTTTCAAGTATTTATTAACTTATATTAATTAGTTGACCTTGTAAATATTTGTGTTCATGTGGGTTTGTTACAATTTTTCTTCTTAAAAAAGATATATATTTAATAAAACACCAAAAATATAATAAATGAAATGTAACAAAAAAAAAGAAAAATTTATTAGTAATTCACCCCTCCCCCTCTCAGTGATACATCCATCCTAGTTGGGCCTTTCTGCAGCTGCATCCTTATTTAGGGTTTGAAGCCTAGTTGTTCCCCTTTATATTAACGATATAAGTCTCACATTTCAATTTTCAATAATGTTAATGTCTCATGGATTAATCCACTTAGATATAAAAGGAATATTCCAAAATATTTACTATCATTCCACAATTCATTATATTTAACCTTGAAATCCTTATTTCTATATAATTTTCCATATAAAAAATTTCATGACTCCCAAAATCATAATATTGTTCCACCACTGACAATAAAAAAATCTATAATCGCCATGATACAAATAATAAAATAGAATTTATAATAAAGTTGTCTTTTAACTTAATGTGGTATTAAAAACTTTTCATTTAAGGGATTCTAATATCAATAAAGCATTCCAAGGGGTCCTCTTTGAATAAATGTATCCACTGGCCTAAACCATATGACTTCTAAACCCATTTTTCTTTTTGAATATTAATATGTTACCATAATACCTATATAAATGGAATTTTCATCCCACATAAAACCATCTCGTAATGGAACATAATATAAAGTATAAACTCCTCAAATGGAACATCCACATATAACTCATCATCATCATCACGATCAACAAAATTTATGGTATACATAATATACATCTAGATTTGAATAATATATAATATTTCATTCATACTATAATTATATATAAAAATATCCTACTATAAATCCATTGATCCAATCTTTCCCATAATTGAAAATTGATAAACAAACATTGTCATGAGATTCCATGTATTCCATGGATTTTGATTCCATGACTGAAGCAATTCTCAAAAAAATAATTTGTTTCTGATATAACAATCATTATTTCATCACTTATAATATATATGTGAGGTATTCTTACTATTAATTGAATCTTACCATTTTTATATCAACTGCACCATGTTTAACATATTTGTTTTTTAATTTACTTCATTTAGTGAATATAAATTTGAGTCAAATGTCCTACCCTAATAAACATAAAATAGGGAAATAAGGAAAAAATCATAAAAGGTATTGTTATATAAAAACCCAATCATGAATATATGGTCATCCCATGCTTTATAAAAAATATATTCACACACCATAACAATATCCCTTATATATGTTTCAACAATTCAGATTGTATGTATGTCTATGGGTGATACACTACACTCAACATTTGATAAGACCATGTGGGATTCAGAATAACCTTCCAGAATATAAAAAGTACTGAACTGCTTAATATAATTTTAAACTCTTATATATCATGTCAATCAATACTATAATTAATATATTTATCATTCTCAACTAGTTTACTATTTCAGTCACCCAAAAATTCAAAAAAAGAATTGTTTTTAAAATGGTTCAATACCATGAATAATACGTCATAAACAATTTAGGAATGTACTAAACTCATAAAAAACTCAATTCTTCACCTCATAACACACTGATACAGACACTGGAAGGAGTTAAAATAACCCATTTGGTCACTAGTTTTTCACCATTATCCTTTAGCAGGTAAGGTATTGACTGACAATCCCTATGATATCCTCACTCATACCTTGAATGAAAAGTCTATGTGTTATTTCATGTAAAAATTATTAAATCACGGATTGACCATCCATTATATGGAATGTGATTATTTCATCGACTTGTGTCCCATTTAAGAAGGTACCACCACAAAATCATATATATATATAGATTTTTTTCCACATCCAATGACCATCCTTGGATAGGATCATCTCCCATGAGACATTTCCACATAATAATTAATTCATAATTGGGGTTCTAGAAATCCATTTCATGATCCCCTAATAATGTTTTAATGACCAAATGGATATAGGTCACATGTTCTCATCACCTTAACTCATAAATATACAAACTATTGAGAAATATTATATGTTTTATCTCCTCAAGAAACATCTAAACTCCCTACTCATGAGTCTTCTTACTGAGATATTTTGGGATGCAATTCCCCATTCTTAAGGTATATTCCATTTAAAAGTCAAAGGAGTAAAGATACATAAACCAAAGACTCAACCATAGGATTAATTATCAATGGGATAATATATATATATATATATATATATCTAAATATTTTGTTGTATGTATAGATAAAGAAATTCATCAGAGACATAGTATTGAACAAACATTATAGTGTGAACAACATAAGATATTTAAATGTTCTCAGTAAGATAGTAACATTGTTGGTGTATTATAAGAAGATACCCATAATCAATTCCCCAATCACCTATATCAAAATAACATTATAAAAAACCCTAAGGAATCATAATAAATTTTATAAATATCACTTGGATTGTATAGAATTTTAGATTATTTCAATCGTGTTTTCATATCTTGGAATTCCAATTCACATAGATCTATCTATTGAGAATTTACTACCTTCATGGTAAATACATTCAGGGAAAATTCAGAGAAATATAAATCCTGAATTAAATAGCTGTAATAACCATACAAAATATGGAAACATTTTCTCTGAGAAATATTCTCTAGTCACACCAAAAACAATACCATATCTTTGTTTTCAGGATCAACTAATATCCCACTACATAAATAATATTATTATGACATGTGTAGATAATGGACCAATCAATATATTAAATGAACTTAATCATCCTTTTATGATGTCTGGGGTATGAACTACCCCTATGAAATGTGTCACAGATGGGGTGTAGTAGGTTCATAGAATTACTTTATAACCATAGTGTGTACCTCACCCTTCCCTGAGGCATTTTCCCAGTGAAAGGGAGGGATTACGTATGAAATAAAATCCATGATGTGGGATTCAAAATTGGACAATATAATGAAAAATAGTGTAATTGGGTGGATGCAGTCAATTTTCTATTTCTATGACACATAGTTCCACATTCCTATAGTTAGTGTCATATTAATTTCTATGATTTCGTTAATTAGGGAATGACATAAGAGAATATTTGGGTTAGTAATGTAATTTAAGACATAATTGTCCTATGATATGTCCCTAATCTAACTCACACACTACCTAGGATGTGAAAATACCATAATACATGAGTCCCGTATGGGGTGAGGTAGGTTCATGGTATCACATGATAATAAGAGTACGAACCACACCCTATCATGATACCTTTTCATGTTAAATTTATAGGATGTAATGAACCATAAATTTTAAGGAATATTTTTTCTTAAATACATTGGAATTTTACAAGACTATGGTTTCTGATGGCACTTGATTTTGAGGCCCGGTGTGCCCGGAATCATTTTCATAAGTTTTCTTCAGGTACGTTTAGTAATGGTATGTGTGGGGTTTTCTATCATTTGAACTAGTGCTCGGAATTGAAATCTGAGGGCACTGATGAACTCACAGCGCCGATATTCGCTTAAGGGGACCCTAACCGTAGGTGGGTTTTATGTAGGTTGGGAGTTAATTATTTGATGATTTATAATAAGTTAAATAAAATTGTTGTACAAAATTTTAGTCATATGAGTTGGTTGTTTCTTAAAAGGGGAAGTTAGGGGTGGGGCCAACAGCCACATAACCTCCCATGAGAGGATAAAGTGTCGTGGGGCCCACATAAGGCCCTAACTCTTCAACTCCCTTTCACTCCACATTAACACCCCATTTAATTAATTTGACAACTCCCCCTATTTTATTTTGGTGAAGCCTCTCCACATTCCACCCTCCCCTAATTAATGTTCCAACCTCATCAATTTTATAATGTGAGCACCCTTAATTAATTAATTCAATTTGAATTAATTTGAAAGGAATGGAAATGTTTTTTAAATTTGAGAATCCTATCATTTCATTTTGGGTGGGAATTATTCTCTTGCGAAGGCTATGGAGAAATAAAAAAGAAAAGTGTCATTCTCCGTCCAAGAACAAAAAGAACACTCCACGACTAGATGGATGTGAACAAACATCATCCTTTATTCTTCCTCCAACATTGATGGGATGACATCTTTCTTCCGCGACACCCGACTACCGCTACGCTCGTATTCTGTGGATCGTCGGCGTGCAACGTCAATTACGAGGTAGGGGTGTGTTTTAATTGGATCAATGTTGAATCTTATTTCCTTCTTGTTTTGTTACTCCTTAACCACCTGATACTGAACTAATGCGAAGAGACTGGGCCAATCTAACATAGTCTGAATCCTCTTCCATTATTGTGATTGTCTGTGGTTATTCTAGGTCTTCATGGGTGACAAAAAACGAATCGTTACAGGTTCTTTATACGATGCAATGAACCCAAAATTGAAGACTCAACATTACGACGACCTAGTGGAGGTGTGACGAGGATAGCAGGCGACGGTTTGGACCGGAATGGGATGAACCGTTCCTCGACTGTTCTTCAAGGGGGAATTCAAAACGTGTTTTCAGAGCCAATTGGAAGCTTGGAAACACCATAATCGACTTCAGGACATCAGGGTGACCTTGAGTCTGAAGTTTCATGACGAACGAACTGTTCGAATGAAGAATGGAAATCAAGGGAAGCGCACTGACCAGAGGCGTCATTTCTAGAATATTCCAGACTACATAGTGTGTACTCCTGGAGAACACGCCGTGTAGTTCGGGCATTCTGCAACTAGGGTTTCAGACTTTAGACGGCTAACACACAGCGTGTGACCTCTGTCACATGGCGTGTGACCACTGTCATAGGGCGTGTACTCGCCACACCACACGGAGGTGGCGGCTATGCGAGACTTGGTGTTTACCACGAGGATACACATACACGGTGTGGAGTACACTGGCGTGTACTCTACCACACAACCTGACATGGCCAGTGGTACGGGCTAACCCATGTAACAATTACACGGGTTGGAGAACACGGGATGAGGCTGTGTATGGGCCCATGGCCCGCATACACGGAGATGACCCCAGATGATTGGACGTAGCGTGTAATCATACCACATGCAGTGTACTTATTTCTCAACACGACCAGCCCTTCGACACGGGTCATTGCACATGGGCAGTACCTGAGGTCTGACTACATGACATGTTCCATATGCCAACACTCTGTACTTTTTAGTAAAAGTCTTGGTCATCTTGTTCACAGTATCTTCAATACGTTTTGATTCGATAAGCCCCCTATGACATGATGGACCTACAGAATACATCATCTTGATACTTTTTGGTAGTTGATATATCGATCCCTTGGATCGAGGAGCGGACCCTCCCGGGGTCGAGCGTGCTGTGTGTGGGAACCCTAGAGCTAGCTACGACTACAATGACTACCGTACTGGAATCCTCTGTGGGTTAAACGATGATGACTATCGTACTGGAATCCTTTGTGGGATCGACGACGATGACTACCGTCCTGGAATCCTTTATGGGTTCGATGGTGATGACAATCGTACTAGAATCCTCCATGGGTTCAACAACAATGAAAACTGTATTGGAATCCTTCGTGGGTTCGACAGAAATGACTACTATACTTGTATCCTAAGTGGGTATGACATTTTTAATTCTGTTCTAATATCCTACATGGTTCCGACAGAGTAGCTGGTCTAGTATCCTATGTCGGTCCGACAACTTAGCTGGTCTAGTATCCTACGTGGGTCTGATAGCTTAGATGAATCAGTGACTACATCTGATCATCTTTATCACTTTACGAAAGAATGTATACCTATGCGAGATGATTCTTGACTTTCAATCATTATCATGGATGTGATTGACTTTTTTTCCTGTGTGGACTAGGTTGTGCTTGGGCTAGAGTGTTGGAGCCGAACTATGATTGATAACTTAGGTATATGTATGGGCATATACCTAAGTAGAGTTGGTTGATACTTAGTGATTGTATATTACTTCTTGTTTATTATTGGTGGATATTGTTATACCTTGTGATTCTAGGGGTCCCTATTGAGTATCGTAATACTCACCCCTGCACGGATTATGCCCGCTGTTTCCGACGCTTTCGCCGGGGCGCGCGCGTCCGTCCGCCGTGGAGGGCGTGCTGCTTGTGGCCTCGCATTCCCGCTTTCCAAAGGCGGGCGGCATCCGTTCCTTGTTTAGGTACATATGCTCCTTGATCGAAACTGGGATGATGCGATGTCGGTTCTTCCTTCCGTGGATTCCTCCTCGGAGCTCGTCACCTAGTCCGGGTCTCCCTCATAGATTTAAAACGGGTTCATGAAGCTCATTCTCGGTGCCATATCTACATGGATGCCAGTTAATTACGCTTCTTCCATAAAGACTCTCCAAGGGGTCTTGTCGGGACAGCATCCTGCGGTGAGGAGAATGGTCATGTTGGGGCATCATCGGCATGTATGTCTTTGGTCCCTCATCACAGGGCTTCTCGAGGGCGCAGAAGCCCAAGGCATCCCACATCGAACGCGGGGAACGTGTATCGTCTGATTTTTTCCTCATCATCCCATGTATAACACAGGGTATGTCGCGAGTTTAACGTCTTGCGGAGACGGATCGGGTTGATGGATCCTTAGGGGGAACACCGATGTTGGGGCCAGCATGTGGGCGACTTCCCATATATTGTGGAGTGGGAAAGGGTGGCATGATCTCACCGAGATGTGGTGGCCTGGGTAAGGAACAGGATGGATAGTGGAGTGAAACATGGGGCTTACATTCTGGGCTTACGTTCTGAGATGTCCCAAGAGGGGGGATACAGTTTAACGTCATGGGGGACGGAATACAGTTTAACGTCATGCGGGACGGAATATAGTTTAACGTCATGCGGGACAAAATACAGTTTAACGTCATGCGGGATGGAATATAGTTTAACGTCATGTGGGACAAAAGATTTGGGGTATACTATTTGAGGTAGCCCAAGGTGGTCAGGGAACCGACATGGAGAGGTCGGGACGACCGGGTGGTGGGATTGAACCTCGTGGAGGCTTCCTACGTACCATGCGTTAGCACGGATCAAAGTCCACGTAGTTCGCTGGGATGGGGCTTATGCTCTGAGGCAGACCATAGGAGGATGTCATGGTCGATGCGCACTCTAAGCCCATGTGAGTCGTGCTCAGTGTGAGAAACAAGAGGCACCAGGGACCAGACGATCACGTCGCGAAGGGTGCGTCCGTGAGAAGTGGAATGGGGCTTACGCATTGAGCGGCCCAAAGAGGAAACAGGGGCTTACCCATGGTTAGCAGCCCTGGGTGCTAGGGATTACTCCAGGGTGGAGGCATGTGGTGCGACAAAGTGCAGTGGGAAAGTACTCCACTGGCCTTGGCAGGGGGGAAGTATGGAGATGCACGGGTGAAATCATCCGTACGAAAGGCTAGGGGATTACGCTCTGAGGAAGCCCTTCCCCCGCGGACAAACGCCGCTTTGACAAGGAGGATCTCATTCCATGTGAGGAAGTGTCCATTCCCATGGAGACGAGTGGGCGTAATGAATGTCCGAGCTGGGGGGACCCTACGTGCGAAACACGGGGTCAGACCACAGTTTTAACGTCTTGTGTTAAGGACGAGATTCTTAGCAGTTTAACGTCCTCTAGCTTGGACGAGTTGGGTTCGCTCCACACCCCTAGGGATTACATGCCCAACGCCCTCTACCCCTTGTGGAAGGGAAGGCATTGGCAAGGCCATGGTGAAGGTGGGCCGCAGGGCGAACCAGCGGGGGGTCCACGTAGGCGTGGCTATGCGACGAAGCAATAGCCGTTAGCGTGCCTATGCGGAGAAGCATAAGGAAAAGAAACGCAACGGGAAACACGGCCCAAGGGATCTTAAGGTTACTTCGCACGAGCCTGGAAGGACATGCGGGAAAACAATGCATGGCGCGCATGCCCAGCAGGGGAGACATCAGGTGCCGGTGCGGGGGCAGCCAAGGGGCGTCAAGGTGAGGGGTCCTGGGCTTTGCGCGCAATAGGGATGACTTGCGCACAAAAGACTGGGACGGCGTGCAATTGGATTGATGGAATTGTGTGTGAAGAGGGAATTACGTGAATGGTTTTGCGCGCATGGCAGGGTATTGCACACACGAACCATGGATTGCGCGCAAGTGGGGAAAGCGGGGGAAGGGGAAAATTCACTAAAGCCGGTGGAGTTGCTCGCAAAGGCGAACTCCGAGGCAAGGATGCATGAAATTTGGGATTACCTGGATGTCATCTTTCGTGCGGGGGGATCCGAATTGCGTGCACAAGAGTCGCTTCGGATTCCTCAACCCCCAAACCGTTCGGGGTCACCTTATATTTATAGGCGACCTCCGGCGTGGAATCCAGGCGGCGCGCGAAGTTTTCCGCGGTGGTAACCGCTTGCGCGCAAAATCTCGTCACGGAGAACCAGGGCGCGCAATTATTGCGTGAATCACCGGTACAATTTCGCGAATCCCAGGAGCACTTCGCGTGCAGAACAATCTGCGCGTGGATTCTCCTTTATTTCACGCACCACTTCCCGGGCCTCCGGATCGGGCCTCTGATTCAGAATATGACTTCGCTTCGTCATTCCGAAACTTCCTCTGGGAGTTACGGGGTTTTTTTCGGCGTCAAAAAATTCCCCCCCTTGGAATTGGATCGGCAAGAGGTCGCAACGATCGGATTCCAAGGGAAACGCCGAAACACCAAAGTGTGGAGCCTCCTGGTCAAGTTGCGCACAAAATTTCGATGGGGCGTGCAAAATGCCTGACTCGCGCTGAATCCTCTTTCCGCGCGGCATGGAACCCTGGCCTCACCTATAAAAAGGGACGTTGTGTCCCAACTCTGTACATCCGCTTTTTCTGCGCCATAAGCGATTCGCTCTCGTGTGCGAAATCGCTCTACGACTGCACGTAATAACGCACTGGCAGTGCGGAATTCCTTCCGAAATTTGGCCGTGATTTCACGCCAAATCGGGATCTTCCGCGCTTCGCGTCCGATTGCGTGATCATCTCCAGGATTTCGCACAACTCAGCCAGATTTCTCGCCGAACTCTCCAATTCCGCGTACTGCATCCGGATTTTGCCCAACTCCCGAAAAATTCGAGATGGCAGCAAACCGAGTTGATGAGGGGGAAGTCGCTGCCCGTAGGATAGAAATGGCGGCAAACGAGGAGGTTTATTGTGCCAAGGTGATTGTCTCCAACAATCTGACCTTGTTCAATCAGCTGACTCCGGCCCAGAAGACGTATCCCCTGTCTGACAACCTCCCGCTCTGGAACTTTGGCATCCTGGAGGAGGTGCCACTGCCGGGCTTCGAGGTGGACACGTCGCGGTCTTGGGTGTCTCGAGAGGACGAACGTTCTCGCTACAACATCACCAACAACGGTTGTCCTGTCAGGGAAACTATACATATGGATGTTTATGTCCTGAACCCGAGGACTAAGACCATTACCGGAGACGGGCCTGTGGCGGAGGATTCTCCGGACCTCTACGTGAGCACATTCCGTCAGAGCATCACGGATGACACAAAGGGCTGGCTGAAGGATTGGGACCTGTGGTCTGGGGGGAACTTCACCAGGGAATGGGCCTGGGCGTTCTGGGTTTGCCATACCCGTGACCAGTTCGGGGAAGAACTGCGGTATATCAGCCTGTTCGAGGAGGTATGGACATCGCAGTTCCATTTCCACCGCCAGCCTGAACTCTGACCGGAGCTATTCACCCGGTGGTCTCCTAACACCAACACGTTCCACCTTCATCATGGGGAAGTCGGCATCAGTCTCTGGGACGTTCACTGCATCGGAGGTATCCCACTGGACGGTTACCAATACAACGAGCTCATTCCTCCAAAGAACACCTGGGGAGACAGGTCGCGGATGCCTGTGCTGACGTGGCACCTACTGCACCTGGCCAAGAAGAGGCTGGGGGTCCAGGACTTCCTGAAGGACATCGCCTACAAGGGCTGGTTCAGCCTGTTCCTTGAGAGGGATCCCACCGTCAAGATGCAGGGACGGGGAAAACGGTGCCCAACCATGACTCAGAGGAGAAATGACAGGTCATACTGGAAGACCCTGGAGGCAGGGCAATACCATTCATGGGGCTACCGCGTCATTGAGGTCCGGGACCCGAAGGTCCAGTATGCCGGGTTCCTTGTCGTCTTCCTAAGCGGGTGGCGCCTACCGGTGCGGCACGCGAGGATGCACATCCGTCCAGTGAATTTGGTGATGGAGGGCTCCATGGCCTCCAACAAACGGTTCAACTTGGGCATCCCCGTGCTGGCCAAGCTGTATACCATCCTGGGGCGCATCTCACCAGGGGGGTCACCTCGGAGAGTTTGTGGTCCCTTCCAGATCTTCCATGGCTGGGTGGCGGCTCATCCCGGTGGGTATACTTTTCGAAACGCCGTCCGTCCTCCGGGCAATGGATTGTGACCTTCCTTGATAAACATTGCAGGGGTGTCGCCATTGATTCTCAATAAGGAGGGCGTGAGAATCCGCATTGGTAACCACGCCAACTTCATCTTCAACCCATTCCCCACCCCGTTTGGCCAGCTGGTAGACAACGGGCGAGGCTCTCGAGAAAAGCAGGAATATTTCTAGAGCATTCGGGGCGGGGTGCTCGTGGCTCAGATCAACGGGAAGGTGATCTGCGAGACCTACGTGCCATCCTGATTCGCTATGTAGTTCAGGTGCCTTCAGCGAATGCCGAAGAAAGTATTCACGGCTGTCTGGCATGAGAAGAATCCATGCATCCTGTGCCAGATGTGGTTGATGTTTACCACCTTCGATTCTGGCGATGTCGTTACTCTTCCTCCCACCGGGGTCGATGCCGGCCTATCAACCGAATATGCCGAAAACTGGACCATTGCGTACCCTAAGGGGCTATTACGCAAGCACGTCCGGCAAATCGAGGTTAATCGCGTGGAAACCGGGCGATGGGAAAGAAGGCACGGTGCCGTCGGAAGGGGAGAACCAAGGGGGCGTGAGGCAGCGAGGCCTGCGCCGGCCGGGACATCGGCAACGGGAACATCACATGGTGCTTCCATGTCCTCGTTACCCACATGGGGGTCACATGAGGCGGCCAGGGAACTGCCCGGGAAGCAGATAAGATATCTGCTCGAACCTTCCCAAGACACAATTCTCCCGGCACTGTGGTCGGCCTGGATGACCCTGCGGCAATCGCTGAGCGTCGAAGCCATCTGGAAGATGATAATGCAGAACGGAATCCAACTGCTAAAGGTCAGGCTTGTTCGGATTACTGACCGAGTGAACTTCCATCGGCGGCATGCTTATCTGACGGCCATGGATGCATACGCACGCCAAAGGGGGCGAAGTGCATAGCCAACTTTCCTAGTGAAAGTGATGCTCGGCCAGGAGCATGATCCGGAAGCGATGTTGCCGGGAGAAGGCGACAGTTATGAAGAGCCGGAGGGGGAGGAGGAAACCGGAGATGACGAAGGCGAGGGAGAAGACGAAGAAGAGGAGCCCGAAGGTGAGGGTTCGCAAGGGGAGACCTACCAAGGGAGTCTCTGAGAGAGCGGTGAGATTTACGACTCTGATCTCAACATAACCGAGATTCTCATGGTCTGTCTCTGTCTTCATTCATTTCCCTCATTCATCCATTCTACTTTCCAACTTCTAACTCACTTCCCCGTCCTACTTAGGAGCAGCTGAGTGGTGGACGGGCGTCCCCACCATAGGAGGGCAGAGAGGAACCAGAGGGACATGATGGGGATCCGACACCCATCATTGAATTAACCAGCGCAGAGGGGTCTCCCATTATGGAGGCTCCTGCAGTGGCCAGAACACTGGGGACCGACGCTCTGGATTCCTGTAAGTCTCACGCTTCACTACTAGTGCTTGGTGTCAAAAGATCTCGTCTAACCAGCATATGCCCTGCGCAGTGATCTCAACACTGGAGGCACGTCAGGCTGCGGCGCCCGGGCCATCCGCGAGTGGACCAGCGACGGACATACAACCTCGCTCGGAACATGCTCTCGGCACTGAGCCGGCCCTGACAATAGATGAACAGATGGTGGCGGACATCAGCGGCGCTGTTCCTGAAACCCGTTCGGAAGATGGTGGGGGCATCATTGCTGCTGGGGCGAGAGCAGTTCACCCGGACGTCGAGGATTCTATTCCTCACGAAGACATCCCAAGGGCGGATCCTGATGCTGATCTTATGGCGGCCTTCCCTGTATACCGACTTCCTGACCCTGAGGTGATTAATGACTCAGACTCAGAGGTAGTCGAGGAGATCCGGATGACACGGTGCAAGGGGTGGAAGTGTATCCAGTGCTTTCTCAGGTAGCCCCAGTCTGATTGGCTGAGGCGGATGGGATCACATCAGACCTGGCTGCGCTTCCTGTGCGCCGGAGGGGCTGATGCTCAGTGCCTTTATCTGACGGTCCGTGATTACATGGCTGAGAAGATACGTGAGAACAGTCGGAGCACCGACATTTCCTATCTCCATGAAGGATCAGCGAGCGCTCAAGCGCTACTGAGGGCGGAGAAGGAAGTCCGACACCTCGAAGGGCAGGCATCAGATAAAGAGGCCTTCATCGTAACATGCTCTGAGCTCGTGGAGCAACTGACCGCCTAGCTGGCTGATGCACAGGAACAACTGGTGGAGGTGAGTCACCAGATGACCGTGCTTCGAAGAGAGCGGGCGCAGGCATGAGCTAGGGCTGATGAGCTGCGCTCTGTGGTGGCCGATGAGGAGAGAGTCTTCCAAGAGCAGAAAGCGGCCCAGGAGGCTACAATCCAGAGCGTAGCAGTGCTGGAAAGATCGCTTCAGCACGCTAAACCCTGAGGGCTTCGTTTTCACCATCTCATGAACTTTTTGCTTGTACTGCTCATCCTCTCAATCCAATATATGGCCAAATCCACTCTTTTGTAACCATGGTTTAATACGCTCAACCTTAGTTTCGAAACGAATAACAACTCACCCCTAGGCTCCTGTGGGACATGCCCAACACAAGAAGCAAGAGATGCTCGTACCATCGTTCCGTTCAACTGTTGAGCATTGACCAAGCTTCAGGCGTCCAAAATCGGGGCTGGGCTTTTGAGGAGACCCCGGGACGATTGATGTGTCGACTTCTCAATGTGCCTTAACACATGAGCATGGCAATGCCGGGGGCATTGAAATCCATCCGAACACAGGGGGATGGAGAGAAAGGGTGCATCACGCTTCCCAAATTCAGAACCCAATGGGGCGCAACCAAGGAGGATAACTGTCAACCCTGGCGGAAACACAGCATCCATATCACGTTGGCCCAGAATGGGAGGACAATAAATGATGGCTGACCACTGACCATGTTCGCAACACGGGGCCTAACTCGAATATTGTTGGTCAGTTTTCTAGAACGTTGGCCAAGGAAAGCAGGCGGACCATAGGTCGATCATCCATACTGTTAGGGGGTCCCATCAAACATGACCCGTTCTCCAGAACATTGGCCCAGGACAGTAGGCGGACCATAGGTCAAGCATCCATACTGTTAGGAGGTCCCGTCAAACATGACCAGTTCTCTAGAACGTTGGCCCAGGATAGTAGGTGGACCATAGGTCGAGCATTCATACTGTTAGGGGGTCCCATCAAACACGAAAGGAAATGAGGGTCCGAACAAGGTGGAATCAAAAGCGCGGGAGGTGGAGTGGTGGCTTGTTTGAACAGAGTCCAACACTCTCGATACTGCGCCACGAGGGAGAAGGCGCGTTAGGCGGACGTACCAACCTGATCACGGGTCGCCCCAATTTCCAGGCAGGACCTCTTTGGTGAGAGAACTGCCGCTTCCCATTATTACCATGGGGCATCCCGAACATGCTCAGGGTATATATCCTGATTACAACACTTCCCATGAAGTTGGGCCAAGTGACCGACAACAAGGAAGGACGGGTTTTATTGATCCCTGAGGATGGACCCAAGAATAAACGTCCGGGCGGTCCTACGTATCTCATGAGGATGAGAATCAAGCCACACGTAGTTCTGAAAATACAGTTTAATGTCATGCGGGACAAAATACAGTTTAACATCATACGAGACGGAATAAGGATCTTAGTTTTAGCTCTTAGAGCTTGGACCGTAAGGATCTTAGTTTTAGGTCTTAGATCTCGGACTGTAGGGATCTTAGTTTTTGGTCTTAGAGCTCGAACCGTAAGGATCTTAGTTTTAGGTCTTAGAGCTCGGAACGTAGGGATATTAGGTTTAGGTCTTAGAGCTCAGACCGTAAGGAAGGGGAGAAACTGACACATGGCCAGGCAGATACAAAACCCGACATGAAGGATGACCTAAAACCTACGTAACATGTGCTCTCTGGTGAAATTCTTGAGTCGAGGGACCGAACACGGAGGTTGGCTGGACCCGCGGGGAAGTTCCCTAGGCGTTCCTACGTATCTCATAAGGATGACAATCAAGCCATACATAGTTCTGAAAATGAAATGGTAAGATACCAGTGCCAAGGGAAGAGGGGAGTGCAGGCGTGGTCCTTGCACTAAAAGAAGTGGCATTTATTAAATCTCGTTTGTCCTTTAAGGTGAGTGGTTTTTTTCTTGTGAAACGACAGACCTAGAGTAGCAGGCCATGGTGTCCCCACAAGCATCAAGCCGTGATAGGCATTGACAAATGGCATGGCATAAAACCAATACCCAACGTGATGTCCCCTACAATGAGGTCACCACAATGCAGTTCCATTTTTCGTCGTGCAGCCAGGACGATAATGTCACAGTTTAAGGTCATAAGGTTTGGTCCAACAACACATGTTAAGGTCATATGTTTAGGACCAACAGCACAGTTTAAGGACATATGGTTTGGACCAACAGTACAGTTTAAGGTCATATGGTTTGGACCAACAACATAGTTTAAGTTCATATGGTTTGGACCAACAGCACAGTTTAGGGTCATATGGTTTGCACCAACATCACAGTTTAAGGTGGTATGGTTTGGACCAACAGCACAGTTTGGTGTCGTATGGTTTGGACCAACAGCACAGTTTAAGGTCCTATGGTTTGGACCAACATCACAGTTTAAGGTCGTATGGATTGGACTAACATCACAGTTTAAGGTCGTATGGTTAGGACCAATATCACAGATTAAGGTCGTATGGTTTGGACCAAAAAAATAGTTTAAGGTCGTATGGTTTGGACCAACAGCACAGTTTAGGGTCATATGGTTTGGACCAACACCACAGTTTAAGGTCGTATGGTTTGGACCAACAGCACACTTTAAGGTCGTATGGTTTGGACCAACAGCACAGTTTAAGGTCGTATGGTTTGGACCAACACCACAGTTTATGGTCATATGGTTTGGACCAACAAAACAGTTTATAGTCATATGGTTTGGACCAACAGTAATGTTTAGGGTCATATGGTTTGGACCAACAGCACAGTTTAGTGTCATATGGTTTGGACCAACATCACAGTTTAAGGTCATAGGGTTTGTACCAACAAAACAGTTTAAGGTCGCATGGTTTGGACCAACAGCACAGTTTAGGGTCATATGGTTTGGAAAAACAGCACAGTTTAAGGTCGTATGGTTTGGACCAACATCACAGTTTAAGGTCGTATGGTTTGGACCAACAGCACAGTTTAGGGTCGTATGGTTTGGACCAACAGCACAGTTTAGGGTCCTATGGTTTGGACCAACAGCACAGTTTAGGGTCGTATGGTTTGGACCAACAACACAGTTTAGGGTCGTATGGTTTGGACCAACAGCACAGTTTAGGGTCAGATGGTTTGGACCAACAACACAGTTTAAGGTCGCATGGTTTGGACCAACATCACAGTTTAAGGTCGTATGGTTTGGACCAACCGAGAGAGGAGCCTCGGGAAAAGGGGCCTACGAGGGTTTGACAATCAGGACGGGGCAGCAGATGCTAGCTCCCAGCTATGCTGGGCCTGAAATGCAATGTCCAGGTGGCTCCTCACTCCCCTAAGGGGATGAAGGTCAAGCTGCACAAAACCCTTAAAGAAGAGACCCATGTGCATACTCTAGCTCTCGGATCGTGGGAGCCCCGAGAGACATCGTTATGCATCTCGGTCTGTCTGATGTGCAGGGGCGTACTGAGGGTTAGTACAAGGAGTGTCAAGATTCCACCTTGTCACGGCGGGGCGGAACATGACATGAACTATGCCACCAACATTCAGGGCCTGGGGGACCAGCGTGACGACTGAGGATTACTGTTGACCATGTTTGCGACACAACATCCTGTCGTGTTAGCCATGGGGACAAACAAATGAGCATCAACCACTGACCATGTTCACAACGTGGTATTTTTATCAATTTGTTGTCTGAAACCCTCAGGGGCGTTGGCCCATGATGGTAGGGGAGCCCTTGGGCGTTGTACCCAGGCCGTTCTTGGGGGTCTCTCCGGGTATGAAGGATGATGGGGGCCCGAATGAAGGGGAACACGAAACTCGGAAAGTGGATGCAACTTGCCTAAGTTGAATCTGGCACTCCAAGTTCTAGACCAGAGTGCCTTGATCACATCAGCGGACCACTGGAAAGGGTCAGAGGGCTCAGTCCGAGAGCGTCCAAGTGATGGCGGATCCCTGGGAAAAAGTGGGGGTGTAATGCCAAACACCCTAGGCACCGGGAGATCATGGGATCTCCTTAGAGATGGGGATGGACCTGACATCTAGGTGTTCAGGCGGTCCTACGTATCCCATGAAGATGGGAATCAAGCCACACGTAGTTCTTGATACGCGTCTTTAAATGCCATTGGACAGAGGAGGGCTAAACCATGAGTACAGGGTGCGCAGGGTGCAGCTATCGCAAACCCGACGTGTATGGGGACATACCCTCACACCACGCCACGCGACCCTATGGTCGAAGTCCCTAAGGAGAAACAGTCGCGACAGCGGACCTCAAGCTGGACCCAAAGACAAAAGTTCTGGGCGTTCCTACGTATCACATTACGATGGGAATCAAGCTAGACGCAGTTCTGGCAATACAGTTTAACATCATGCTGGACGAAATATGGATCTTAGTTTTAGGTCTTAGAGCTCGGACTGAGATGTAATGGTGGAATTTGGTAACTCCTAGGCTGGAACCGAGACAAAATGTACGGGCGGTCCTACGTATCTCATAAGGATGAGAATCAAGCCGCACGTAGTTCTTGACAATACAGTTTAACGTCATGTTGCATGAAATATATGTCTTATTTTAATGTCTTAGAGCTTTGACCGTGAAAAGGGCATGACCAAAATAGGATCTTAGTTTTTGGTCTTAGAGCTCGGACCATGGTGCCCAGATGTAGGGCAGGGTGTAGTTTAAGGTCGTGTTGGACCATATAGTTTAAGGTCATGCAGGACTATAGAGCCCAAATGTAGGGAAAAGTGCAGTTTAAGGTCGTGTTAGACCATACAGTTTAAGGTCATGTAGGACCATGGAGCCCAAATGTAGGGAAATGTGCAGTTTAAGGTCGTGCTGGACCATACAGTTTAAGGTCATGCTGGACCATACAGTTTAAAGTCATACTGGACCATAGTGGCTAGGCAAAGTACTTCTTGAGGAACCGGGCATTGGTAGGAGGAGTGATACGCTCACCATCCATATTTACCAGGGAATACGCACCATTGGGATAGACCTTATGGACAAGAAAAGGTCCCTCCCACTTGGGTGGTTTCCTACCAGGAATCATTGGCGCACTGAGAGCCAACACCAGGTCACCTTGCAGGAAGGAGCGGAGGCAAACCTTATTATCGAAATCTCGAGCCATCCTGCTCTGATGCCTTTCCATGTTATGTAAAGCGCGAAGCCTACTCTCGTCTAGCGCTTCCAGTTCGGCTAGACGGATCTCAAAAACTATGTCTGGCGTTTGCTGGTCGTAGACCGCCTTGCGCAATGAGGGCAGTTGGACCTCGATGGGAAGGACGGCCTCAGCTCCATACACCAGGGAATACGGGGTCACTTGGGTGGAATTGCGAGTCGTCATCCTATAATCCCAAAGGGCGTTGGGGAGCTTGTCCGGACAACTTTTCTTGTTCTGACCAACCATTTTTTGCATAATTTTAGAGAGGGTTTTGTTAAATGCCTCAATCTGTCCATTTTCCTATGCATGATAGCGGGAGGTGTGTCTATAGTGAATATTATACTTGGCATACAATCTCTTCTGCTCGGCCGCTCAGAAGTTGGTTCCGTTATCCCTGAGGATAGCGTGAGGTATTCTAAACCGGTGAATGATATTGGAACTCACGAAGTCGGCAATATAACCACCCTTGAATTCCCTATACGGGGCTGCCTCTGCCAACTTTGAGAAGAAATCTGTGGCTTTTAAGATGAACCGGCACTGGCGGGCCGTCGCCGGCGGGTAAGGCCCTACGATATCCAACCCCCAGACTGCAAAGGGCCAAGAATACTTAGTAGTATGGAGAGGCTCCGGTGGCAGATGCACAAAGATAGCATGAACTTGGCACGCATGACCCCTCTTGGCGTACTCGATGTAGTTGTGGATCATGGAGGTCCAGAAGTATCCTAGTCTCCGAATCTGGTCGGGCAACTTCGACCCGGCCTGGTGGGCGCCACAGGAGCCAGAGTGCACTTCCTGCATGACTTACAGGATTTTAACTCCTTGAAGGCAACAGAGGAGAACACTGTCAAATCCGAGCCTGTAAAGGAGCTGCTCACAGCTGGGACCGCTTTGATGGGTGAACTGCGGCGCGCGGCGCCTGATTCGTTCCCGCTCCTCTCGGTCCATCGGAAGATTGTCATGCCGGAGATATTCAACCACTGGTGTCCTCAAGTCAGGGAATATCTCAATCACCATGCCTGAAACCCTGGGGGTCCTGACGCGGGGGCACCATCGGTGAGATGGTTCACTCGCGGGCCACGACCACCCTCCGAGATAACAGGAGAAATGACTCTTCGGTGCGCCACGTGGATGATTAGGTCATCCTGTTCGGGGGTCGTGAGTGATGCGGCCAAGCTGGACAAAGCATCTGCTCGACTGTTCTGTGACCGGGGAACGTGAACGACATCTGGTCGGGAGGGGAACTTAGCCATTAGATGGAGGGTGAACTCCATCAACGACCCGAGTTCTGGCTTCTTGACAGCGTAGTCACCGTTAAACTGCTTGATGACTAGCTCAATGTCCCCTTTTACATACAGGTGGGGTACGTTAACCTCCAGAGCCAACTCGAGGCCGGTGATGAGGGCATGATATTCTGCCTCATTATTGGTGTAGCCCTCTGACAACAATAATGAATATGGAAGAACGGCTTGCTCCTGGGTGATGAAGACGATACCCAGGCCCACTCTGTTAAGCCTAGGATCGTTGAGCCTTCTACTGGTACGGCTTCGGGAGGCGCCGTCAAAGTGCATCTGCCAGCATGGGGTGGCGTGATCGACTGAGAGGATTGCCTCATCAGGAAATCCCAAATCCAGTGGCTGGTCCACAGAGGTTGGATGAGCAGCTAGGAAGTCTGCCAATGCCTGTCCTTTGACGGACTTCTGATGTACAAACCTAATGTCAAACTGCGGGAGGATCATCGCCCAGTGTGCCAATCGGCCAGTCAACATATGCCGGCTCATGATGTATTTCAATGGGTCTACCCGAGAGACCAGCTGTACCTCATGGTGCTGCAAGTAGTGCCGCAATTTCTGTATGGCCAATACGAGCGCCAGGCAGCTCTTCTCAATGGGAGAGTATCTAATATCCGCATCAAGGACCATGCGGCTGAGGTAGTAGAGGCTATTCTTTGTTCCCTCATTGTTTTTCTGGGCAACAAGGGTGTCGAGGGATCGCTCCAGGGCGTTCATGTAAAGGACCAGCGGCCTTTCGGGGACGGGTGGCATCAGGACTGAAGGTTGAAGCAGATACTGCTTGATTTCCTCAAAATCGGTCTGACACTCTTCATCCCACCCATAGGCGGCTCCTTTCTTCATGAGCCGAGAGAAGGGATTACACTTTCCGGCCAGATTTGCAATGAATCGGCGTATGTAGGCTATGTGTCCTTGGAGGCCTTGAAGCTCCCGAATATTACTCAGGGGAGGCATCTGACTGATGTCATTGATCTTCTTGGGGTCGATCTCGATACCTCAATACCTGACGATGAAGCCAAGAAACTTTCCGGAGGTGACCCCGAAGGCACACTTCAACGGGTTCATCTTCAAGTGAAGAGAACGGAGCAAACTGAACACTTTCTCAAGGTCTTTGAGATGGTCATGGCGCTGATGATATTTGACCACCAGGTCATCTACATAGCACTCCACCAGCGTCCCGAGGATCGGCTTGAATATGCGGTGCATAGCCCGTTGATAGGTGGCACCCGCATTCTTCAGGCCGAAGGGCATAACCCGATAGCAGAAAGTGCCATGAGGGGCCCTGAAGGCAGTGAACTCTTCATCCTCGGGGGCCATCCAGATCTGGTTATACCTATAGTCCCTATCCATGAAAGAGAGGGCTTGAAACCCGGCCGTTGGGTCGATCAACAGTTCTGTCAGGGGAAGGGGAAAGTCATCCTTCGGACAATGGCGATTAAGATCACGGAAGTCGATGCAGACCCTGATCTGCTCGTTCTTCTTCCTGATGGGTACAATGTTGGATAGCCACCTGGGGTACTAGACTTCCCATACGAAGTTGGCCTTAATGAGCTTATCAACTTCGGCCTCAACCATGGCACCGTGAAAGGGGTGCATTTTTCTGGGAGGCTGCATGAACCCAAAATGGTTTTCTGGGAGGCCAAGGAGGTGGACGGCTATCTGAGGATCTAGTCCTGGCATCTCGTCATAACTCCAGGAAAACACATCACGATGCTGTCTAAGGAAGTCTATGTACTGTTTCCGTTACTCGGGAGGCATAGCGGCGCTGACCAATGTGGGTCTCGGGTCCGCCTCACTACCGAGGTTCACCTATACGAGCTCATCGACCGTGGCGGAGACACCCTCCACAAAGGCAGTAGGAGCATATTCCATGTCTTCTTCTCCACTTGTAGAAGGATGGTCCACGGGGGGAGCCGTCTCGGGGCTGCTCTACCCTGGTGGGGAGCTAGCACCGGCTTGGGCGGCAGAGGTCGTCACGACGGGAGACTCGTGCACCATGGAGACCGTAGCGACAAAGGCGGTTGATCCAATCCCATCCAGCCTGCGGGCCAAGGGGCCCCGCTTTACGACATCGAAGCAGTGGTGTCGCGTTGGCCTGAGCCGGTTTATCCCAGCTCAGCGAAACATGCATGTATGACGTACCGCCGTTTCTATAAGCCCAATGTCCCGATATCGTACGGGGGTAGGAGGCTCGGGGACCACCCGAGCCTGGTTGGTGTAAGAGTACGAGGTGATTTCCCACCGTCACATAGACCCGGAAATATTTATTCCTCTGGTACCCGAGACGACAAAGAACTCTCCCATGTCAGAAGTCGTGGCCTCTAACCGATGGATTGGGAAGACATATGCATCATCCAAACCTGCCCAGGGATCGACAGCGGCAGGCTCAACCTCACCTTCCAAGATCTGCTTGTCCTTGCTCTTGTAATAGTCAGCGTCCAGGTAACGAGCTTCACAAGAGGAAAATGGGGATGCATCCCCTTGGAGTACACCCACTCGACCCTTAAGGGAGTATTTGAGGCACTGATGGTATGATGAGGGAACCGCCGCATGAAGATGGAGCCACGACCTTCCCATCAACGCGTTGTAGGCAGTGTCCTGAGAGACAAACATGATTTCAGTATTGGCAGTTAAGCCGCTGAACTGGGTCTTCAGATGAATCTTGCCGAGTGGAGTTTGCTCAGTCATATCATAACCCTGGATTCTGAGGTCGGAGGGAGCTAAATCATCCTCGGACAACCCCAGTTGTCGCAGTGTCCGAGTTGGGATCAGGTTAATCCCAGAACCCGTGTCGACAAGACAGCGATGGACCTCCATGCAATTGAACTGGCCGGTGATGTACAGCGGGCGGATGTGCCCCTATATGGGAGGGTCTTCATCTTCACCAGAGAATGAGATAACCGCCTGACATTCGGCATCCTCAATCACCTCGGTGTGGAAGGCTTTTGCGGCCGCTACCTCCGTTTCAAACTAGAGGGGGCTCTTCAGAGCCTCGGCGAGTGCCTCACGCATCTCAGACGATAGGAGTAGGGCCTCAAGGATGGAAAGCCTCACCGGAATGCTGGCCAGATGCTTCAGGACATCATACTTTCGCGCCAAACGTGAGCTTCTGCTTACAGGAGGTCGCTCTGCGATTGGGGGCATGATGGGCCCTACTGGCGGGACCGGTGACTAACTGGTACTAGGTACGTCCTGTTGTTCACCAGCTGAAGCCCGGGAGGTGGCTGTCATGCTAGGACCGGAAGGCCATAGTTGGCCAGTGGCAGGGCTGCGCTGGTTGCGATGCAGGTAAGGCGATTCCGCCCGATCCAGCAACACAAACGGTGGTGGAAGAGAACCTGTTGTCACCGGATGATGGATCTGCGAGTGCTGCTCTCTACACCGGGCCTACTACCTGGTCTCGGTGGCGTGCATGGCCTGACTGGAGGTGACTACAACCGTGCCCCGGTGATTCACGTAGCCACGGCTCCATCGACATTGGCGATGACTGGAGACATTGTGGAGGTTCACCCGGCGCTCCTCGTCGTCAGGAGCCACAAAGGGATTTACCAACTCTACAGTGTTAACCGAACCGTACCCTGGGCTCTCGGAGAGGTTCACCAGGCGCTCCTCATCATCGAGAGCCACAAAGGGATTTACCAACTATATGGTGTTAATAGAATCTTACCCCGGGATCTCGGGGAGGTTCACCCGGCGCTCCACGTCGTCGGGAGCCACAAAGGGATTTACCAACTCTACGGTGTTAATTGAAGCGTACCCCGGGCTCTCGGGGAGGTTCACCCGGCGCTCCTCATCGTTGGGAGCCACAAAGGGATTTACCAACTCTACGGTGTTAACCGAAGTGTACCCAGAGCTCTCGGGGAGGTTCACCCGGCGCTCCTCATCATCGGGAGCCACAAAGGGATTTACCAACTCTACGGTGTTAACTGAAGCATACCCCGGGCTCTCAGGGAGGTTCACCTGGTGCTCCACGTCGTTGGGAGCCACAAAGGGATTTACCAACTCTACGGTGTTAACCGAAGCGTACCCCGGCCTCTCAGTCGAGGAGTCATCCGTTACCGGACGGGGTCTCGGAGGGATCCCCATTCCCGGGGGCATGAAATTGCCAAGCATACGAAAAGACGACGGCAACGGCAGGGCGCGTTCTTTCTTCTTGCGCCACCGCCTGCCTTTCTGGGAAGAAGTAGGCTGGGACGATGGTGCCAATGCGGCACTCGCGGATTCTGATGGCTCTGGCTGGTCCAGGCGGGCACAGATGATTCCATGGGCACGTACGACAATCCTGCGGGCTATCCAGTCGTTATACTTCCGGGACCCATGGTCGGAAACCTGTTCCCACCCATCCCTGTCGTCACTACGGCCATCTGATCCCACGAAGACACCTGCCACCTGTGCCGGGGATGGGAACAACCTGACTATGTTGTTTTCAATCCTGTCTTGGATCCAGTACTTGAACACATAGAATTGCTGGATGGTGTGTCCCCGGAACCGGTGATAAGGGCAGTAGTTTGGGTGATCCGTGAGACACGCCTCTTCTAGCTTTCAGCACTCATGCAGTCGCACGATCCTCCGCTCCAAGGAGCTACGGAAATAACCAGGGAGTTGTGCCTCTCCAAACGAGTAAGCATGATCCCTTCTGCCGGGAAAGGTGACTCTTGGGGGATGACCATGGCCAGGGGCCGGTGGAGCAGTCCAAGGAGGCGGAGCCGTATTACCTCGCCAAGGCGGTGGCGGTGCATTACGCGGAGGCGCTTCCCAATTCTGAGGCGGTCGCTGCTGGGCTGGAGGCTGTGGGGGTGGACCCCTATGAGCCTGCTAAGCTGGCCTCACCGGCAGCAACTCTAGCTGTCCGGGGGCCTCTATCTGCACCACAGAAGCGGGCTCGGCTCTGGAATCTCTCCTTGCATAGATCACAGGAGGCAGTGGGCGTGCCTGACTGGCCTGTTGCAGGGCTTCGTCCGAGGCACTGAGCATTGTCTGAGAAGTCCCGGAACCCTCCTGGGTAATTCTGCGTGATCAGGGAAGAAACCAACTCCGCCTTGATGTTCCCCACACACATCATCAGTAATTGCTCCTGAGTCTGTGACATGTCAAGGGAGTACTTGAGCCCCTTCCACCGGGCGACGAAGTCCGCAACTCGCTCGTCGGGCCTTTGCATGCACCAGAAGAGGTCTGCAATGTTCGTCTTCTGGGTTGTGGAACTGAACTGGTAGAGGAATTGCCGACGAAGGTCCTCCCAGCTAGTCACTTATCCAACAGGGAGCTGGCTGTACCAAACGAACGCTGGTCCCTCCAGTGTCTGAACAAAGCACCGGAGCTTGGCAGCCTCCTGCTACGCCGGAGTCCCCAACATAGGCCCGCACCTCGAGTTGATGTGGTCCAAGTGTTGTGGCGAGTCTCCGGTCCCATTAAATGGGTTGAAAGTGGGGATCCCAAATCCTGGCGGGGCCGGCATATCATCCACCCATGCGGGGTACGGCTTGCCATCCGGTGGGATCGCCACCTGCCGGGTTTCCAGGGCCACCAAGCGAGCGATGAGTACTTCCATCAAATCATCCAGATTCGGATTCCTATCCTGATGGGGATCTCGAACCACAAGTGCATTGCCAGGCTCTTCGATACGATAATCGCACTCAGCGGCTCAGGGGCAGCTGGCGGTGCGACTCTCGGAGCGGCGGGAGGAAACCGAGCAGGGTCTCCCAAGTTGCCTCGCTGCTCGGGAGGGTTCAGAGAAACATATCGCGCCCTCTTGCCATGGGCTCCAGTTTCTCCCCTATCGGCGAACACGACACGGTCACGGTTGGCCGGGGGGATCTCAGCAAGGGGTAAATGCTCCTGCCCCTGCTGTCCTGGTCTAGGGTTTCAGTAGATAGGCCGCCTCTCTACAATGCGTTCGGCCAGGAGCTCATCAACCATCCTATTTTTCTCGGCTAGCTTTTGGCGCAGTGTGGCCTTCTCAGGATCTTCCTCTACCTTCTGCACTAAGGTAGATGGGTCAGCGAGTTTGACAGACCTGACGGGCTCTTTACCCTTGCTGATGTTTCGGTCGAGATCCAGTGCCTCCGTGGGCACAGGAAGACCTAGGAGGCTCCTCTGATGGCGATTAATCCTCCCAGATGGGTCCAGCAACTGTTATCCTCAGGGGGTGAGTCCCTGTCGAGGGGCTCCACAATGTTTCCCTCATCTGAAGGTTTAGCCATGTTGACTTCCACTACCCTTGTCGACGTTCCATTAGGGTCGCCCAGTGGATCGGGCTGCCGGCGGATCACACAGAAGATGAGAGCAGCGTACTGCCCCCACCCACGTACATGCGCATGGGGGGTGGCCTCCTCAATAACTCTGCGGAGTACTTGAAAACTCTGGACGCATTGTTGCTGATGGGCCTCGTGGAGGCCCAGCGACTCGGGGTGCCGGACCGCGGGGAGTGCTGCTAGGTCAACCCAACGGCACTGCTCACCAATCTCCTCGAGATGTGCTTGGTTCCTGAGATAAGACACTAGCTAATGACGGAAGCAGGAGTGAGTCATCCGAAAAATCTGGTGGAAGCATTCAAACTGTCCCGGAGTGAGTGACTTTGGAACATCAAAACCCGATTAAGCGACCGGCCAAAACTTCTCAGTGAAGTGGCCCACTGCAAGAACGGTCCAGAAGCGCCACGGCTCCGGCTCGGGGTCCGGGACTTTCCGCCCCTGATCGTCCATCGAGGAAAGTCGGGGAATTGGCAATAGTGCCGAGGCAGGCCGTCGGGGTGGTGGGCTGGCCGGTGGGGAATACGGTGAACATGCCGATTGGCCGCCGATCCCTGGGTCATCCTCCCGAGGTTGCAGTGCCCTGTCCGCCACGTCGCGATAGGATGTGCCAGTGGATGGGCCTCCTGTCACAACGTCGGTGGTCACCGAGGGTTTGTCGCCTCGCGATCCTTCCGTCGGTCCCCAGAAAGGTTCCTCATCCTCTCTAACAGGGGCGGGAGGTGCTTCCGAGGAGATCAGCGGCAACTGCGGGCTTGATCCCTGGTGGTACACCAAGTCTTCGTCCTCCTAGATATACCTTCGAAGGGAGGAGGGAATCATACAGATCTCGCATTCGGGGAGTACGAGACTAACGCGCCGCGTCCCCATCCCTTCCCTCAACTCGAAAGTTTGGGGGGGAGGTTCTATCGTCGAATCGTACTCTACCTCAGAATCTGAGAAATGGACTGGTTTGATTCCCGTACGGACTCCCCTGACATTCCTCCTACGGTGACGACGCCTGGCCTTCCTGCCCCTGGGTAGCTCCTCAGGGTAAGGACGTATTTCTTCATGGGGTCCCCCGTCCACAATAGAGCTGGGGCAAAGGGGTCCGAAGGCCGGGGTGTGAGAAGCACATGGACAGATGTCGAAAGGGACATGGGGAGGACCTCCATGTGAGTGAGCCACTGGATACACAACTGCTCCATGCTCGCGACCGGCGGTAGGGGGAGTGACCTCATACCCCATGCAGTGGGTGCTGGAAGGAGTCATACCCGGAACATAGCCGTCGCGAAGAAGCTTTCGGCTTCCCAGATCAGTGGCACGGGATGAGCCTTCATGGTGAGCGGCACTACCGCGGATTGGTCTGCAGTGGCCTTTGCCAGTGTCCGCGACCGAGAGATTCGACCCAACCTTCCTGCAAGGCGGTCGTGGTTTCGATCCCAGTCGGGCACGCGGATGCCCCTGCTCAACATGCGCAGGGATCTGGGAACAGGAGTTAGTAGTGGTTGGGGCCACGATGGTTGCTGATGTTGGTGCCCCAGGATGGGCATTCTCCCCCCTCACGCCCGACGCTGGCGTCGAGTCAGACGGGCCGGAGCCGGCAGTGCTGTCATGAAGATTTCCTTCTCCTCGGCTCGGGGAGTCGGGCGGCGGCGGCGGTGCGGCCTGGCGGGGGTTCTTGACATTACCCCTGTGATGGATCGCCGATCGGGTGTACCCGAACATCCCCCACGTCATTAGCGTAGGTGAGGGATGTGTTAAAGAGCTCCGGGGATAGGCTCCCAAATTGGTTGAACGTCGGCGTGGGGAGCAGCGGCTCCCTGCGCGGCCCTCAAGGGCGGAGATCGCGGTGAGGCCCAGCCCCCTCTAGATCCAAGCGGGCCATGCCCTTGGTGGGGATGACCCCTTCCTCATCATACCTATGAAACAGGTTATTGATCTCCCGTCGTTGGATACTTTCTGATGGGGAGAGGGGGTGAAAGCGCCTGGCCGCTACGGCGGTCGAAGTCGAAGCGACCGTGGGATAGGTGGGACCGCGCGAGGGTAGCCGCGTCGGTGCTGCCCCTGCCCCTACGCCGGTGGGTAGGTGGCGATCGAGCTCCGAATGCAGTGATCTGATTCCAGGAAACAGGGAGATGAACCCATTAGTATCAACATGAGAGGAGATCAACAACCAAGGCCCAGCGTCATTCCGTCTTCCATGGTCTGCGAGAGGGATCCATGCTGACGACGTCACAGAACGGAGTAGTCAACATCCTGACGGCCTCGACCCCTGGCGGGTTCACGTCACGGTGGGGGTTACCCGGACCTGGTGACATGCTATTATTACGATGCTCCAACCGCTACCATTCCCCATGTTTAGGAGAAGAGATTCACGTCGGGTTCACCATTTTTTGTTTCCGACACTTTCTCCGGGGCGCGCGTGTCCGTCCGCCGGGGAGGATGTGCCGCTTGTGGCCCCGCATTCCCGCTTTCCAAAGGCGGGCGGCATCTATTCCTTGTTCAGGTACGTCTTCTCCTTGATCATAACCGGGATGATGGGATGTCAGTTCTTCCTTCCGTGGATTACTCCTCGAAGCTCGTCACCTAGTCCGGGTCTCCCTCGTAGATTTAAGACGGGTTCGTGAAGCTCATTCCCAGTGCCATATCTACATGGACGCCAGTTAATTACGCTGCTTCCATCAAGACGCTCCAAGGGGTCTTGTCAAGACAGCAACCTGCGGTGAGGAGAATGGTCACGTTGGGGCATCATCGGATTGTCTGTCTTTGGTCCCTCATCACAGGGCTTCTGGAGGGCGCGAAAGCCCGAGGCATCCCACATCGAACGTGGGGAATGTGTACCGTCTGAGGATTTCCTCAGATTCCCATGTTTAACACGAGGTATGTCGCGAGTTTAACATCTTGCGGAGACAGATCGGGTTGAAGGATCCCTAGGGGGAACACCGATGTTGGGGCCAACGCGTGGGCGGCTTCCCATATATCATGGAGTGGGAAAGGGTGGCATGATCTCACTGGGATGTGGCGGCCCGGGTAAGGATCGGGATGGATGGTGGAGTGAAACATGGGACTTATGTTCTGGGATTACGTTCTAAGATGGCCCAAGAGGGGGGATACAGTTTAACGTCATGCGGTACAGAATAGAGCTTAACGTCATGCAGGACAGAATACAATTTAACGTCATGCAGGACGAAATACAGTTTAACGTCATGCGGGATGGAATACAGTTTAACGTCATTCGGGACGAAATATTTGGGGCTTACGCTCTGAGGCGGCCCAAGGTGGTCAGGGAACCGACATAGAGAGGTCGGGACGACCGGTGGTGGGCTTGAACCTTCTGGAGGCTTCCTACGTACCATACGTTAGCACGGATCAAAGTCTACGTAGTTCACTAGGATGAGGCTTACACTCTGAGGCAGCCAATGGGAGGATGTCAAGGTCGATGCACTCTCTAAGCCCATGTGAGTCATGCTCGGTGTGGGAAACAAGACGCACCAGGGACCAGACGATCACGTCGCGAAGGGTGTGTCCATGATAAGTGGAATGGGGCTTACGCATTGAGCGGCCCAAAGAGGAAACAGGGGCTTACGCGTGGTTAGTGGCCCTGGGTGCCGGGGCTTACTCCAGGGTGGTGGCACGTAGTGTGACAAAGCGTAGTGGGAAAGTACTCCACTGGCCTTGGCAGGGGGGAAGTACGGAGATGCACGGGTGCAATCATCCGTACGAAAGGCTAGGGGCGTACGCTCTGAGGCATCCCTTCCCCCACGGACAAACGCTGCTCCGACAAGGAGGATCTCATTCCATGTGAGGAAGAGTCCATTCCTGTGGAGACGAGTGGGCGTAATGAATGTCCGAGCTGGGGGGGACCCTGTGTGCGAAGCACGGGGTCGGACCACAGTTTAACGTCTTGTGTTAAGGACGAGGTGCTTAGCAGTTTAACGTCTTGTAGCTTGGACGAGGTGGGTTCGCTCCACACCCCTAGGTCATACATGCCTAACGCCCTCTACCCCTTGTGGAAGGGAAGGCATAAGCAAGGCCATGGCGAAGGGGGGCTGCAGGGCGAACCACCGCGGGGTCCACGTTAGCGTGGCTATGCGAAAAAGCAATAGTTGTTAGAGTGCCTATGCAGAGAAGCATAAGGCAAACCAAAGAAACGGGAAACACGGCCCAATGTACCTTGAGGTTACTTCGCACGAGCCTAGAGGGCTGTGCAGGAAAACAACGCATGGCGCGCATGCCCGACAGGGTAGACATCAGGTGCCGGTGCGGGGGGCAGCCAAGGGGCGTCAAGGTGTGGGGTCCTGGGCTTTGCGCGCAATATGAATTATTTGAGCGCAAAAGACCGGGACAGAGCGCAATTGGAGTGATGGAATTGCACGCGAAGAGGTAATTACGTGCAAGGTTTTTCACGCACGGCAGGGTATTGCACGCACGAACCACGGATTGCGCGTAAGTGGGGAAACCGAGGGAAGGGGAAAATTCACTGAAGCTAGTGGAGTTGCGTGCAAAGGCGAACTTCGGGGCAAGGTGGCGCGGAATTTAGGATTACCTGGATGTCATCTTTTGCACGGGGGGAGCCAAATTACGTGCACGAGAGTCGCTTCGGATTCCTCAACCCCCAAACCATTTGGGGTCACCTTATATTTATAGGCGACCTCCGGCACGGAATCTAGGCGGCGCGCGAAGTTTTCCACGCTGGGAACCGCTTGCTTGAAAAATCACTCCGCGGAGAACCGGGGCGCACATTTATTGTGCGCCTCACCGGTCCAATTCCGCGAATCCCAGGAGCCCTTCGTGTGCATAAAACTTTTGCACGCGGATCCTCCTTTATTTCGCGCACCACTTACCGAGCCTCCGGATCGGGCCTCTGATTCCGAATATGACTTCGCTTCATCATTCGGAAACTTCCTCCAGAAGTTACGGGGTTTTATTCGGCATCATCAAATGCCCCCCCTTGTAATTTGATTGGCGAGAGGTCGCAAAGATCAGATTCCAAGGGAAACGTCAAAGTGCGGAGCCTCCTGGTCAAGTTGCGCGCAAAATTTCGATGGGGCGCGCAAAATGCCGGACTCACGCGGAATCCTCTTTCTGCGCGGCATGGAACCCTGGCCTCGCCTATAAAAAGGGGCGCTGGGTCCCAATTCCGTACATCCGCTTTTTCCGCGCGATAAGCTATTCGATCTCGTGCGCGAAATCGCTCCGCGGCTGCGCGTAATAACGCACTGGAAGCGCAGAATTCCTTCCAAAATTTGGTCGTAATTTCACGCCAAACCGGGATCTTCCGCGCTTCGCGTCCGATTGCATGCTCATCTCTAGGATTTCGCGCAACTCATCCTGATTTCACACCGAACTCACCAATTCCGCGCTTGCATCCTGATTTCGCCAAACTCCCGAAAAATTCGAGATGGCCGCAAACCGAGTTGACGAGGGGGAAGCCGCTGCCCGTAGGACATAAATGGAGGCAAACGAAGAGATTTATGGCGCCAAGGTGATTGTATCCAACAATATGACCTTGTTCAATCTACTGACTCCGTCCCAGAAGACGTATCCCCTGTCTTACAACCTCCCGCTCTAGAACTTTGGCATCCTGGAGGAGGTGCCACTGCCGGGCATCGAGGTGGACACGACGCGGTCTTGGGTGTCTCGGGAGGATGAACTTCGTCGCTACAACATCACCAACAACGACTGTCCTTCCAGGGAAACTAGACATATGGATGTTTATGTCCTGAACCCGAGGACTAGGACCATTACCGGAGACGAGCCTGTGGCGGAGGATTCTCCGGCCCTCTATGCGAGCACGTTCTGTCAGAGCATCACGGATGACACGTAGGGCTGGCTGAAGGATTGGGACCTACGGTCCGGGGGTAACTTCACCAGCGAATGGGCCTGGGCGTTCTGGGTTCGCCATACCTGTGACCAGTTTGGAGAAGAACTGTGGTATATCGACCTGTTCGAGGCGGTATGGACATCACAGTCCCATTTCCACCGCCTTCCTGAACTCGGACCGGATCTATTCACCTGGTGGTCTCCTGAAGCCAACACGTTCCACCTTCATTATGGGGAAGTCGGAATCAGTCTCTGGGACGTTCACTGCATCGGAGGTATCCCACTGGAGGGTTTCCAATACGATGAGTTCGTTCCTCCAAAGAACACCTGGGGAGACAGGTCGCGGACGCCTGTGCTGACATGGCACCTGCTGCAGCTGGCCAAGGAGAGGCTGGGTGTCTAGGACTTCCTGAAGGACTTCGCCTACAAGGGCTGGGTCAGCCTGTTCCTTGAGAGGGATCTCGCTGTTAAGATGCTGGGACGAGGCAAACGGTGCCCAACCGTGACTCAGAGGATCAAGGACTGGTCATACTAGAAGACCCTGGAGGCAGGGAAATACCAATCATGGGGCTACAACGTCATTGAGGCCCGGTACCCGAGTGTCCGGTATGCCAGGTTCCTTGCCACCTTCCTGAGCGGGTGGCTCCTGCCGGTGCGGGACGCGAGGATGGGCGTCCGTCCAGCGACTTTGGTGATGGCGGGCTCCATGGATGCCAACAAACGGTTCAACTTGGGTTTCCCCGTGCTGGCCAAGCTATATACCATTCTGGGGCGCATCTCACGAGGGGGGTTGCCTCAGAGAGTATGTGTTCCCTTCCAAATATTTCATGGCTTGGTGGAAGCTCATCTCGGCGGGTATAATTTGCCAAACGTCGTCCGTCCTCCGGGAAATGGCTTGCGACCGTCCTTGATAAACATTTCAGGGGTGGCACTATTGATGCTCAATGAGGAGGGCGTGAGAATCCACATTGGTAACCATGCCAACTTCAACATCATCCCATTCCCCACCCCGGATGGCAAGTTGGTGGACAACGGGCGAGCCTCTCTGAAACAGCAGGAATATTTCCCTAGAATTCAGGGCGGGGTTCTCGTGGTTCGAATCGACGGGAAGGTGATCTGCGAGCCCTACGTGCCATCCTGATTTGCCAAGATGTTCGGGTGCCTTCAGCGAATGCCGAAAAAATTATTCACGGCTGTCTGCTAGGAGACGAATCTGTGCGTCCTGCGCCAGATGTGGTTGATGTTTACCACCTTCCGCTCTGGAGATGTCGTTACTCTTCCTCCCACCGGGGTCTATGCCATCCTAGTAACAGAATATACCAAAAACTGGACCGTTTCCTACCCTGAGGGGCTATTACGCAAGCGCATCCGACAACTCGAGGTTACTCGCGTGGAAACCGGGCGACGGGAAAGAAGGCACAGTGCCGTCGGAAGGGGAGAACCAAGGGCACGTCAGGCAGCGAGGCCTGCGCAGGCCGGGACTTCGGCAGCGGGAACATCACATGGTGCTGCCACGTCCTCGTTACCCGCAGGGGGGTCACACGAGGCGGCCAGGGAACTGCCCGGGAAGCAGATAAGATATCTGCTCGAACCTTCCCAAGATGCAATTCTCCCGGCACTGTGGTCGGCCTGGATGACCCTGCGGCAATCGCTGAGCGTCGAAGCCATCTGGAAGAAGATAATGCAGAACAGAATCCAACTGCTAAAGTTTTGGCTTGTTCGGATTACTGACCGAGTGAACTTCTATCGGCGGCATGCTTATCTGACGGCCATGGACGCATACGCACGCCACAGGGGGCGGCGTGCGGAGCCAAATTTCCTAGTGAAAGTGATGCTCGGCCAGGAGCATGATCCGGAAGCGATGCCGCCGGGAGAAGGCGACCGTGATGAAGAGACGAAGGCGGAGGAGGAAACTGGAGAGGACGAAGGCGAGGGAGAATATGAAGAAAAGGAGCCTAAAGGTGAGGGTTCGCAAGGGGCGACCTACCAAGGGAGTCTTCGAGAGAGCGGCGAGATTGCTGACTCTGATCTCAACATAACCGAGATTCTCGAGGTTTGTCTCTGCCTTCATTTATTTCCCTCATTCATCCATTCTACTTTCCAACTTCTAACTCACTTCTCCATCCTACTCAGGAGCAGCTGAGCGGTGGACGGGCGTCCCCACCAGATGAGGGCGGAGAGGAACCAGTGGGACATGATGGGGATCCGACACCCATCATTTAATTAACCAGAACAGAGGGGTCTCCCCTTATGGCGGCTCCTGCAGCGACCGGAACACTGGGGACCAACGCTCTGGATTCCTGTAAGTCTCACGCTTTACTACTGGTGCATGGTGTCAAAAGATCTCATCTAACCAGCGTATTCCCTGCACAGTGATCTCAACACTGGAGGCACGTCAGGCTGCGGAGCCTGGGCCATCCGCGAGTGGACCAGCAGTGGACATACCACCTCGCTCGGAACATGCTCTCTTCATAGAGTCGGCCCCGACAATGGATGAACAGAGGGCGGCGTCCATCAGCGGCGCTGTTCCTGAAACGCGGTCAGAAGCTGGTGGGGGTATCATTGCTGTTGGGGCGAGAGAAGGTCGCCCGGACATCGAGGATTCTATTCCTCATGAAGACATCCCTGGGGCGGATCCTGGTGCCGATCTGCTGGCGGCCTTCCATGTATACCGACCTGGTGACCCTGAGGAGATTGATGACTCAGACTCAGAGGTAGCCGAGGAGAGCCGGATGACACGGAGCAAGGGGTGGAAGTGTATCAAGCACTTTCTCAGGCAGCCCCAGTCCGATTGTCTAAGGTGGATGGGATCACTTCAGACCTGGCTGCGCTTCCGGTGCGCCGGAGGGGCTGATGCTCAGTGCCTTCATCTGACGGTCCGTGATTACATAGCCGAGAAGATACACGAGAACAGCCGGCGCACTGACATTTCCCAGCGCCAGGAAGGATCGGCTAGCGCTCAAGCGCTGTTGAAGGTGGAGCAGGAAGTCCGGAACCTCGAAGGGCAGGCGTCAGATAAAGAGGCCTTAATCGCAACATGCTCTGAGCTCGTGGAGCAACTGACCGCCCAGCTGTCTGATGCACATGAACAACTGGTGGAGGCGAGTCACCAAATGACTGTGCTTCGAAGCATGCAGGCGCAAGCAAAAGCTAGGGCTGATGAGCTGCGCTCTATGGTAGCCGATGAGGAGAGAGTCTTCAAAGAGCGGAAAGCGGCCCTAGAGGCTACCATCCAGAGGGTAGCGGCGCTGGAAAGATCGCTTCAGCACGCTAAACCCTGAGGACTTCGTTTTCTCCATCTCATAAACTTTTTGCTTGTACTGCTCATCGTCTCAATCCAATATATGGCCAAATACACTCTTTTGTACCCTTGGTTTAATGCGCTAAACCATTGTTTCGAAACGAATAACAACTCACCCCTAGGCTCCTGTGGGACATTCCCAATGCAAGAAGCAAGAGAATCTTGTACCATCATTCCGTTCAACTGTGGGGCATTGACCAAGCTTCAGGTGTCCAAAATTGGGCCTGGACTTTTAAAGAGACCATGGGCCGATTGATGTGTCGACTTCTCAATGTGCCTTAACACACAATAGGGGTAATGCCGGGGGCATTGAAATCCATCCGAAAATAGGGGGATGGAGAGAAAGGGTGCATCACGCTGCCCAAATTCGGAACCCAATGGGGCGCAACCATGGATGATAACTGTCAATCGTGGCGGAAACACAACATCCATATCACGTTGGCCCGGAATGGGAGGACAATAAATGAGGGCTGACCGCTGACCATGTTCGCAACACAGGGCCAAAATCAAATATCATTGGTTAGTTTTCTGGAACGTTGGCCCAGGACAGCAGGCGGACCATAGGTCGAGCATCCATACTGTTAAGGGGTCCCGTCAAACATGACCAGTTCTCCGGAACATTGGCCTAGGATAGTAGGTGGACCATAGGTTGAGCATCCATACTGTTAGGGGGTCCCGTCAAACATGACTAGTTCTCCGGAACATTGGCCCAGGACAGTAGGTGGACCATAGGTCGAGCATCCATACTATTAGGGGGTCCCGTCAAACACGAAAGGAAATGAGGGTCCAAAAAAGGGGGAACGCAAAGCACAGGAGGTGGAGTGGTGGCTTGTTCGAACAGAGTCCAACACTCTCGATATTGCGCCACGAGGGCGAAGGTGCGTTAGGCGGATGTATCGACCTGATCACGGGTCGTCCCAATTTCTAGGCAGGACCTCTTTGGTGAGAGAACTATCGCTTGCCATTATTACCATGGGGAATCCCGAACATGCTCGGGGTAGATATCCTGATTACACCACTTCCCATGAAGTCGGGCAGAGTGACCGACAACAAGGAAGGACGGGGTTTATTGATCCCTGGGGATGGACCCAAGTCTAAATGTCCGGCCGGTCGTACGTATCTCATGAGGATGAGAATCAACCCACATGTAGTCATGAAAATACAGTTTAACGTCATGCGGGACGAAATACAGTTTAACGTCACGCGGGACAGAATAAGGATCTTAGTTTTAGGTCTTAGAGCTCGGATCATAAGGATCGTAGATTTAGGTCTTAGAGCTCGGGCCGTAAGTATCTTTGTTTTAGGTCTTAGAGCTCGGACCGTAAGGATCTTAGTTTTAGGTCATAGAGCTCGGACTGTAAGGATCTTAGTTTTAGGTCATAGAGCTCGGACCGTAAGGAAGGTGAGAAATGGACCCATGTTCGGGTGGTTACAAAACCCGACGTCAAGGAGGACCTAAACCCTAATTAACATGTGCTCTCCGGTGAAATGCTCGAGTCAAGGGACCGAACACGGAGGTAGGTTGGACCTGCGAGGAAGTTCCCCAGGCATTCCTACATATCTCATAAGGATGAAAATCAAGCCATACGTAGTTCTAAAAATGACATGGTAAGACACCAGTGCCAAGGGAAGAGGGGAGTGCGAGCGTGGCCCTTGCACTAAAAGAAGTGGAATTTGATAAATCTTGTGTGTCCTTTAAGGTGATTGGTTTTTTCGTTGTGAAGAGATAGACCTAGAGTAGCAGGCCATGGTGTCGCCACAAGCATCAATCCGTGATAGGTGTTGACAAATGGCATGACATAAGTCCAATACCCAACGTGATGTCCTCTACAAAGAGGTCACCACAATGCAGTTCCGTTTTTCATCGTGCGGCCAGGACGATAATGTCACAGTTTAAGGTCATAAGGTTTAGACCAACAACACAGTTTAAGGTCATAGGGTTTGGACCAACAACATAGTTTAAGGTCATATGGTTTGGACCAATAGCACAGTTTAAGGTCATATGGTTTGGACCAACACCATAGTTTAAGGTCATATAGTTTGGACTAACAGCACAGTTTAGGGTCATGTGATTTGGACCAACATCACAGTTTAGGGTCGTATGGTTTCGACCAACAGCACAGTTTAGGGTCCTATGGTTTGGACCAACAGCACAGTTTAAAGTCATGTGGTTTGGACCAATATCACAGTTTAAGGTCAAATGGTTTGGACCAACAACACAGTTTACGGTCGTATGGTTTGGACCAACATCACCGGTTAAGGTCGTATGGTTTGGACCAACAGCACAGTTTAAGGTCGTATGGTTTGGACCAACAGCACAGTTTAGGGTCCTATGGTTTGGACCAACAGCAAAGTTTAAGGTCGTATGGTTTGGACCAACAGCACAGTTTAAGGTCGTATGGTTTGGACCAAAAACACAGTTTAAGGTCGTATGGTTTGGACCAACAACACAGTTTAAGGTCATATGATTTGGACCAACATCACAGTTTAAGGTCATATGGTTTGGACCAACAGCACAGTTTAGAGTCATATGGTTTGGACCAACAACACATTTTAGGGTCATATGGTTTGGACCAACATCACAGTTTAAGGTCATATGGTTTGGACCAACCACACAGTTTAAGGTCGTATGGTTTGGACCAACAGCATAGTTTAGGGTCATATGGTTTGGACCAACATCACAGTTTAAGGTCGTATGGTTTGGACCAACATCACAGTTTAAGGTCATATGGTTTGGACCAACAGCACAGTTTAGGTTCGTATGATTTGGACCTGTAGCACAGTTTAGGGTCCTATTGTTTGGACCAACAGCACAGTTTAAGGTCATATGGTTTGGACCAACATCACAGTTTAGGGTCGTATGGTTTGGACCAACAGCACAGTTTACGGTCCTATGGTTTGGACCAATAGCACAGTTTAGGTTCATATGGTTTGGACCAACATCACAGTTTAAGGTCGTATGGTTTGGACCAATAGTACAGTTTAAGGTCTTATGGTTTGGACCAACTGAGAGAGGAGCCTCGGGCAAAGGGGCCTATGAGGGTTCGACAATCAGGGAGGGGCAGCAGATGCTAGCTCCCAGCTATGTTGGGCCCGAAACGTAATGTCTAGGCGGCTCCTCACTCCCCTAAGGGGATGAAGGTCAAGCTGCACGCAACCCGTAAATAAGAGACCCAAGCGTATACTCTAGTGCTCGGATCGTGGGAGCCCCGAGATACACCGTTATGCAGCTCGTTCTGTCCGATGTGCGGGGGTGTACTGAGGGTTAGTACAAGGAGTGTCGAGATTCCACCATGGCACGGTGGGGCGGAACATGACATGAACCATGCCACCAATATTCAGGGCCTGGGGGACCGGCGTGACGACTGAGGATTACTGTTGACCATGTTCGCAACACAGCATCCTGTCATGTTAGCCATGGAGACAAACAAATGGGAATCAAACACTGACCATGTTCACAACGCGGGATTTGTATCAATTTGTTGTCTGAAACCCTCGGGGGCGTTGGCCCATGACGGTATGGGATCCCTTGGGCTTTGTACCCAGGCCGTTCTTGGGGATCCCTCCAGGTATGAAGGATGATGGGGGCCCAAATGAAGGGGAACACGAAACTCGGAAAGTGGATGGAACTTGCCTAAGTCGAATCTGGCACTCCAAGTTCTAGACCAGAGTTCCTTGAGCACATCAGTAGACCACTGGAAAGGGTCAAAGGGCTCAGTCCGAGAGCAGCCAAGAGATGGAGGATCCCTGGGCAAAAGAGGGGGCGTAATTCTAAACACCCTTGGCACCAGGAAATCATGGGATCTCCTAAGAGATGGGGATGGACCTGACATCTAGGTGTTCAGGCGGTCCTACGTATCCCATGAGGATGGGAATCAAGCCACACGTAGTTCTTGAAATGCGTCTTTAAACGCCATTGGACAGAGGAGGGATAAACCATGAGGATAGGGTGCGCGGGGTGCAGCTATCGGAAACCCGACATGAATGGGGACATACCCTCACACCACGCCACGCGACCCTGTGGTCGAAGTCCCTAAGGCGAAACAGTCACGACATCAGACCTCAAGCTGGACCCAAAGACGAATGTTCTGGGTGTTCCTATGTATCCCATTAGGATGGGAATCAAGATAGACGTAGTTATGGAAATACAGTTTAACGTCATGCTGGACAAAATATGGATCTTAGTTTTAGGTCTTAGAGCTCGGACCGAGAAGGAAGGGCGAAACTTGGTAACTCCTGGGCTGGACCCGAGATGAAATGTCTGGGCAGTCCTACGTATCTCATAAGGATGAGAATCAATCCACATGTAGTTCATGACAATACAGTTTAACGCCATGTTGGACTAAATATAGGTCTTAGTTTTAGATCTTAGAGCTCAGACTGTGAAAAGGGAAGGACCAAAAGAAGATCTTAGTTTTAGGTCTTAGATCTCAGACCATGGTGCCTAGATGCAGGGCAGGGTGTAGTTTAAGATCATGCTGGACCATACAGTTTAAGGTCATGCAGGACCATAGAGCCCAAATGTAGGGCAAAGTGCAGTTTAAGGTCGTGCTGGACAATACAGTTTAAGGTCATGCAGGACCATAGAGCCCAAATGTTGGGCAAAGTGTAGTTTAAGGTTGTACTGGACCATACAGTTTAAGGTCATGCTGGACCATACAGTTTAAGGTCATGTTGCACCATAGTGTCTAGGCAAAGTACTTCTTGAGGAACCTGGCGTTGGTGGGAGGAGTGATATGCTCACCATCTATAGTCACCAGGGAATACGCACCATTAGGATAGACCTTATGGACAAGAAAAGGTCCCTCCCACTTGGGTTCCATCTTGGGTGGTTTCCTGCCGGGAGTCATTGGCGCTCTTAGAGCCAACACCAGGTCACCTTACATGAAAGGAGAGGAGGCGAACCTTCTTATCGAAATCTCGAGCCATCCTGCTCTGATTCCTTTCCATGTTATGTAAAGCGCGAAGCCTACTCTCGTCCAGCGCTTCCAGTTCGTCTAGACTGATCTCGACAACTCTGTCTGGCGCTTGCTGGTCGTAAACCGCCATGCACAATGTGGGAATTTGGACCTCGATGGGAAGGACTTCCTCAGCTCCGTACACTAGGGAATACGGGGTCACCTGGGTGGAATTTCAAGTCTTCATCCTATAAGCCCAGAGGGCGTTGGGGAGCTTGTCCGGCCAACTTTTCTTGTTCTGACCAACCATTTTTTGCAGAATGTTAGAGAGGGTTTTGTTAAATGCCTCAATCTTTCCATTCACCTGCACATGATAGCAGGAGGTGTGGTTAGATAGAATTTTGTACTTGGCGTACAATCTCTTCATCTTGGCCGCTCGGAAGTTGGTTCTGTTATCCGAGAGTATAGCGTGAGGTGTTCCAAACCGGTGAATGATATTGGAACTCACAAATTCGGTGATAGAACCAGCCTTGACTTCCCTAAGCGGGGCTGCCTCTGCCCACTTTGAGAAGAAATATGTGGTGGTTAAGATGAACCGGCACTGGCGGGCCGTCGCCGGCGGGTAAGGCCCTATTACATCCAACCCCCAGACTGTAAAGGGCCAAGAATACATAGTAGTATGGAGAGGCTCTGGTGGACGATGCACAAAGATAGCATGAACTTGGCACGCATGACACCTCTTGGAGTACTCGATGCAGTCGTGGATCATGGAGGGCCAGAAGTATCCCAGTCTCCGAATCTGGTTGGACAACTTCGACCCGGCCTGGTGGGCGCCACAGGAGCCAGTGAGCACTTCCTGCATGACCTGCAGGATCTCAACTCCTCAAAGACAATGGAGGAGAACACCATCAAACTCGCTCCTGTAAAAGAGATGCTCACGGCTGGGACCGCTTTAAAGGGTGAACTACGGCGCGCGGCACCTGATTCGTTCCTGCTCCGCTTGGTCCATTGGATGATTTTCATGCCGGAGATATTCAACCAAGGGTGTCCTCCAGTCCGGGACTATCTCGATCACCACGCCTGAAACCCCGGGGGGGGGGGGGGGGTCTTGACGCGGTGGCACCAACGGTGAGATGGTTCACTCACGGGCCACGATCACCCTCTGGGATAACAAGAGCAACGACTCTTCAGTGCGCCACGTGGATGATTAGGTCATCCTGCTCAGGCTCCGCGAGTGATGCGGCCAGGATGGCCAAAGCATCTGCTCGACTGTTCTGCGACCGGGGAACGTGAACGACATCTGGTCGGGAGGGGAACTTAGCCATTAGATGGAGGGTGCACTCCAGCAATGACATGAGTTCTGGATTCTTGACAGCGTAGTCACCGTTAACCTGCTTGATGACTAGCTTAGAGTCCCCTTTTACATACAAGTGGGGTACGTCAACCTCCATAGCCAACTCGAGGGTGGTGATGAGGGCATGATATTCTGCCTCATTGTTGGTGCAGCCCTCTGAAAACAATAAAGAATATTGGAGAACGGCTTTCTCCGGGGTGATGAAGATGATACCCAGGCCCACTCTGTTAATCCTAGGATCGTTTATCCTTCTAACGGTAGGTCTTCGGAAGGCCCCGTCAAAGTGCATCTGCCAGCATGGGGTGGTGTGATCGGCTGAGAGGATTGCCTCATCAGGAAAGCCCAAATCCAACGGCTGGTCCGCAGAGGTTGGATGTGCAGCTAGGAAGTCTACCAACGCCTGTCCTTTGACGGACTTCTGAGGTACGAACCTAATGTCAAACTGCTGGAGGATCACCGCCCAGCGTGCCAATCGGCCAGTCAACATAGACCGGCTCAGGATGTATTTCAACGGGTCTACCCGAGAGACCAGTTGTACCTCTTGGTGCTGCAAGTAGTGCCGCAATTTATGTACGACAAATACGAGCGCCAGGCAGCTCTTCTCGATGGGAGAGTATCTAATCTCTGCGTCGAGGAGCATGTGGCTGAGGTAGTAGAGGCTATTCTATGTTCCCTCGTTGTTTTTCTGGGTGAGAAGGGCGCTGAGGGATCGCCCTAGGGCGGTCACGTAAAGGACCAGCGGCCTTCCGGGAACGGGTGGCATTAGGTCCGGAGGTTGAAGTAGATACTGCTTGATTTCTTCAAAAGCAGTCTGACACTATTCGTCCCACCCATAGGTGGCGCCTTTCTTCATGAGCCGAGAGAAGGGATTACACTTGTCGGCCAGATTCGCAATGAATCGGCATATGTAGGCTAAGTGGCCTTAGAGGCCTCGAAGCACCCGAATATTACTCGGCGGAGGCATCTGACTGATGGCCTTGATCTTCTCGGGGTCAATCTCGATACCTCGATATCTGACGATGAAGCCAAGAAAATTTCTGGAGGTGACCCCGAAGGAACACTTCAACGGGTTCATCTTTAGGTGACGAGAACGGAGAAAACCGAACACTTTCTCAAGGTATTTGATATGGTCCTGGAGCTGACGAGATTTAACCACCAGGTCATCTACATATCACTCCACCAGCGTCCCGAGGATCGGCTTGAATATGCGGTGCATAGCCCATTGATAGGTGGCACCCTCATTCATCAGGCCGAAGGGAATAACCTGATAGCAGAAAGTGCCCTGGGGGGCCCTGAAGGCAGTGAACTCTTCATCCTCAGGGGCCATCTGGATCTGGCTATACCCGGAGTACCCATCCATGAAGGAGAGGGCTTGAATCCCGGTCGTTGCGTCGATCAACATTTCTGTCACGGGAAGGGGAAAGTCATCCTTCGGACAGTGGCGATTAAGATCGCGGAAGTCGATGCAGACCCTGATCTTCCCGTTCTTCTTCCTGACGGGCACAATGCTGGATAGCCACCTGGGGTACTGGACTTCCCTGATGAAGTTGGCCTTAATTTTCTTATCAACTTCGGCCTCAACCATGGCACCGTGAAATGAGAGCATTTTTCTGGGAGGCTTCTTGAACCCGCGATGGTTTTTTGGGAGGCCAAGGCGGTGGACGGCTACCTGGGGATCTAGTCCCGACATCTTGTCATAACTCCAGGAAAACACATCACAGTGCTGTCTAAGGAAGTCTATGTACTCTTTCCGTTCCTCGGGAGACATAGCGGTGCTGACCAATGTGGGTCTCGAGTCCGCCTCACTACCGAGGTTCACCTGTATGAGCTCGTTGACCGTGGCAGAGACACCCTCCTCAAAGGAAGGAGGAGTATCTTCCATGTCTTCTTCTCCGCTTGTGGATGCATCATCCATGGGGGGAGCCGTCTCGGGGCTGCTCAACCCTGGTCGGGAGCTAGCACCGTCTTGGGCGGCAGAGGTCGTCACGACGGGAGACTCGTGCACCACAGAGACCGTAGCGATAAAGTCGGTTGATCCAATCCCATCCGGCCTACGACCCAAGGGCCCCGCTTTATGACATCGAAGCAGTGGTGTCGCGTTGGCCTGAGCCGGTCTATCCCGGCTTGGCAAAACATGCACGTATGACGTACTGTCGTTGCCATAAGCCCAACGTCCTGATATCGTATAGGGGTAGGAGGCTCGGGGACCACCCGGGCCTGGTTGGTGTAAGAGTACGAGGTGATTTCCTGCCATCGCTTAGACACGGAAATATGCATACCTCTGGTACCTGAGACAACAAATCACTCTCCCATGTCGGGAGTCGTGGACTCCAACCGATGGATTGGGAAGACATATGTGTCATCCAAACCTGCCCAGGGATCGCTCGTGATAGCGGTAGGCTCAACCTCACCTGCCAGGATCTGCTTGTCCTTTCTCTTTTAATAGTCAGCATCCAGGTAACGAGCTTCACAAGAGGAAAACGGGGACGCATCTCCTTGGAGTACACCCACTCTACCCTTAAGGTAGTATTTGAGGAACTGATGGTATGATGAGGGAACCACCGCACGAAGATGGAGCCACGACCTTCCCATCAACGCGTTGTAGGCAGTGTCCTGAGAGACAACCATTAATTCAGAATTGGCAATTAAGCCGCCGAACTAGGTCTTCAGACGAATCTTGCAGAGTGGAGTTTCCTCAGTCCTGTCCTACCCCTGGATTCTGAGGTCGGAGGGAGATAAATCATCCTCGGACAACCCTAGTTGTCGCAGTGTCCAAGTTGGGATTAGGTTAATCCCAGAACCCGTGTCGACAAGAAAGCGACAGACCTCCACGCCATTGAACTGGCCGGTGATGTACAGCTAGCAGATGTGCCCCTGTATGGGAGGGTCTTCATCTTCACCAGAGAATGAGATAACCTCCTGACATTCGGCGTCCTCAATCACCTCGGTGTGGAAGGATTATGCGGCCGCTACCTCCGTTTCAAACTGGAGGGGGCTCCTCAGAGCCTCGGCGAGCACCTCACGCATCTCAGACGACAGGAGGAGGGCCTCAAGGATGGAAAGCCTCACCGGAATGATGGCCAGATGCTTCAGAAAATCATACTTTCGCGCCAAACGTGAGATTCTGCTTACAGGAGGTCGCTCTGCGATTGGGGGCATGACGGGCCCTGCTGGCGGGACCGGTGACTGACTGGTACTAGGCACGTCCTGCTGTTCACTAGCTGAAGCCCGGGAGGTGGCTGCCATGCTAGGACTGGAAGGCCGTAGTTGGCCAGTGGCAGGGATGGTCTGGTCGCGATGCGGGCAAGGCGATTTTGCCCGATCCAGCAACACAAACGGTGGAGGAAGCGAACCTGTTGTCATCGGATTTGGGAGCCGCGAGTGCTTCTCTCTACACCGGGCCCGCTGCCTGGTCTCAGTGGCGTGCACGACCTGACCGGAGGTGACGACCGTCGTGCCCCGGCGATTCATGTAGCCACAGCTCTATCGACGTTGGCGATGGCTGGGGACATTGGGGGGGGGGGTTTCACCCGGCGCTCCTCATCTTCGGGATCCACAAAGGGATTTACCAACTCTTCGGTGTTAACTGAAGCGTACCCCGGGCTCTCGGGGAGGTTCACCTGACGCTACTCGTCGTCGGGAGCCACAAAGGGATTTACCAACTCTACGGTGTTAACCGAAGCGTACCCCAGGCTCTCAGGGAGGTTTACCTGGCGCTCCACATCGTCGGGAGCCACAAATGGATTTACTAACTCTATGGTGTTAACCGAAGCGTACCCCGGGCTCTCGGGGGGGTTCACCCGGCGCTCCTCGTCGTCGGGAGCCACAAAGGGATTTACCAACTCTACGGTGTTAACCAAAGCGTACCCCGAGATCTTGGGGAGGTTCACCTGGAGCTCCTCGTCGTCAGGAGCCACAAAGGTTTTTACCAACTCTACGGTGTTAACTGAAGCATTCCCCGGGCTCTCGGGGAGGTTCACCCGGCACTCCTCGTCGTCGGGAGCCACAAAGGGATTTACCAACTCTACGGTGTTAACTAAATCATACCCCGAGCTCTCGGTTGAGGAGTCATCCATTACCAGACGGGGTCTCGGAGGCATCCCCATTCCTGGGGGCATGAAATCGCCAAGCGTGCAAGAAGACGATGGTAACGGCAGGGCGCATTCTTTCTTCTTGCGCCACCGCCTGCTCTTCTGGGAAGAAGTAGGCTGGGACGACGGTACCAAAGCGGCGCTCGTGGATTCCGAGGGCTCTGGCTGGTCCAGGCGGGCATGAATGATGCCATGGGCATGGGCGATTGTCTTGCGAGCCATCCAGACATTATACTTCCGGGACCCACGGTCGGAAACCTGTTCCCACCCATCCCTATCGTCACTACTGCCATCTGATCCCATGAAAACACATGCCACCTGTGCCGGGGATGGGCCCAACCTGACTATGTTGTTGTCAATATGGTCTTGGAGGCAGTCCTTGAACACATAGCATTGCTGGATGGTGTTTCCCAGGAACCGATGATAAGGGAAGTAGTTAGGGTGATCCGCGAGACATGCCTCTTCTGGCTTTCGGCACTCAGGCAATCACACGATCCTCTGCTCCAAGGCGCTATAGAAATAACCGGGGAGTTGTGCCTCTCCAAACGAGTAAGACCGATCCCTTCTGCCTAGAAAGGTGACTCTTGGGGGCTGACCATGGCCAGGGGCCGGTGGATCAGGCCGAGGAGGCGGAGCCAGATTACCTCGCCTAGGCGGTGGCGGTGCGTTACGCGGAGGCGCCTGCCGATTATGAGGTGGTTGCTGCTGGGCCGAAGGCTGTGGGGGTGGACCCCTATGAGCCTGCTGAGCTGGCCTCACTGGCAGCAACTCTAGCTGTCTGGGAGCCTCTATCTGTGCCACATCCGCGGGCTCGGCTCTGGAGGATCTCCTTGTAGAGATCACAGGAGGTAGCGGGCGTGCCTGACTGGCATGTTGCAGGGCTTCTTCATGGCACTGAGCCTTGTCCGAGAAGTCCCGGAACCCTCCAGGGTAATTCTGCGTGATCAGGGAAGGAACCAACTCTGCCTTGACATTCCCCACACACATCGTCAATAATTTCTCCTGAGTCAGTGGCACGTCATGGGAGTACGTGAGCCCCTTCCACCGGGCAACGTAGTCCATAACTAGCTCGTCGGGCCTTTGCTTGCATCTGAAGAGGTCTGCAATGTTCGTCTTCTGGGTTGTGGAACTGAACTAGTAGAGGAATTGCCGACGAAGGTCCTCCCAGTAAGTCACTGATCCAACAGGGAGCTGGTTGTACCAAACGAACGCTGGTCCCTCTAGTGTCTGAACGAGGCAACGGAGCTTGGCAGCCTCCTGTTGCGCCGGAGTCCCCAACATAGGCCCGCACCTCGAGTTGAAGTGGGCCATGTGTTGTGGCGGGTCTCCGGTTCCATTAAAGGGGGAGAAAGTGGGGTTCCCAAATCCCGGTGGGGCTGTCATGTCATCCACCCGTGCGGGGTACGGCTTTCCATCCGGTGGGATCGCCACCTTCCAGGTTTCCAGGGCTTCCAAGCGAGCGATGAGTACTTCCATCAGATCATACGGATGTGGATTCCTATCCTGACGGGGATCTCTAACCACAAGTGCATTTCCAGGCTCTTCGATACGATAGTCACGCTTAACTGCTCGGGGGGCAGCTGGCGGAGAGACTCTCGGAGCGGCAGGAGGAAACCGAGCAGGGTCTCCCAGGTTTCCTCGCTGCTCGGGAGGGTTCGACGAAACATATCGCGCCCTCTTTCCATGGGCTCCAGTGTCTCCCTTGTCAGCGAACACGACATGGTCACGGTTTCCCGGGGGGATCTCAGCAAGGGGTAAATGCTCCTGCCCCTGATGTCCTAGTCTAGGGTTGTCGTAGACAGGCCGCCGCTCTGCAATGCGTTCGTCCAGGAGCTCATCAACCAACCTCTTTTTCTCGGCTAGCTGTTGCCACAGCGTGGCCTTCTCAGGATCTTCCTCTGCCTTCTGCACTGAGGCAGATGGGTCGGCGAGTTTGACAGACCCGATGGGTTCTTTACCATTGTCGGTGTTTCGGCCGAGTGCTAGTGCCTCCGTGGGCACCGGAAGACCTTGGAGTCTCCTCTATTGGCGAGTAATCATCCCAGATGAGTCCAGCAGCGGCCTATCCTCGGGGGGTGAGTCCCCGTCGAGGGGCTCTATAATGATTCCCTCATCTGAATGTTCAGCCATGTTGACTTTCACTGCCCTTGGAGACATTCCATCAGGGTCTCCCAGTGGATCGGGCTGCCAGCGGATCACACAGAAGAGGAGAGTAGTGTACTGCCCCCACCCACGGACGTGCGCGTGGGGGGTGGCCTCCTCAATAACTCTACGGATTACTTGAAAACTCTAGACGCATTGTTGCTGAAGGGCCTCGAGGAGGCCCAGCGACTCGGGCTGCCGGACCGCGGGGAGTGCTGCTAGGTCAACCCGACGGCACAGCTCACCAATCTCCTTGAGATGCGCTTTTCTCCCGGGATAAGGCGCTAGCTGATGACGGAAGCAGGAGTGAGTCACCCGAAGAATCTGACGGAAGCATTCAAACTCTCCCAGGGTGAGTGACTCTTGCACATCAAAACCCAATTCCGCGACCAGGAAAAACTTCTCAGGGAAGTTGCCTGCAGCAAGAACGGTCCAGAAGCTCCACGGCTCCGGCTCGGGGTCCGGAACATGCCGCCCCTGATCGTCCACCGAGTAAAGTCGGGCAATTGGAAATGGCGCCGAGGCAGGCCATCAGGGTGGTGGGCTGGCGGGTGGGGAATACGGTGAACATGCTGATTGGCCGCCGATCCCTGGGTCATCCTCTCGGGGTTGCAGTGCCCTGGCCGCCACGTCGTGATAGGATGTGCCAGTGTATGGGCCTCCTGTCACAACATGGGTGCTCGCCGAGGGTGTGTCACCTCGCGATCCTTCCTTCGGTCCCCAGAAAGGTTCCTCATCCTCCGTAACAGGGGCGGGAGGTGCTTCCGAGGAGACCAGCGGCAACAGCGGGCTTGATCCCTAGAGGTACACCAAGTCTTCGTCCTCCTGGATATACCTTCGAAGGGAGGAGGGAATCATACGGATCTCGCATTCGGGGAGTACGAGACTGACGCGCCGCGTCTCCATCCCTGCCCTCAACTCGAAAGGTTGGGGGGGAGGTTCTATCGTCGAATCTTACTCTATCTCATAATCCGAGAAACGGACTTGTCTGATTCCCGTCCGGACTCCCCTGACATTCCTCCTACGGCGATGATGCCCGGCCCTCTTGCCCCTGGGTAGCTCCTCAGGGTAAGGACGACTTTTTTCATGGGGTACCCTGGACACAATAGAGCTGGGGAAAAGGGGACTGAAGGCCGGGGTGCGAGAAGCACCGGGACAGATGTCGAAAGGGACATGGGGAGGACCTCCATGTGAGTGAGCAACTGGATACACAATGGCTCCATGATTGCGACCGGTGGTAGGGGGAGTGACCTCATACCCCATGCAGTGGGTGCTGGAAGGAGTCATAACGGAGCATAGATGTCGCGAAGAAGCCTTCAGCTTCCCAGATCGGTGGCACGGGATGAGACTTCATGGTGAGCGGCACTACCGTGGATTGGTCCGCAGTGGCCATTGCCAGTGTCCGCGAATGGGAGATTCGACCCAACCTGCCTGCAAGGCGGTCGGGGTTTCGATCCCAGTCGGGCACACAACTGCCCCTGCTCAACATGCGCAGGGATCTGGGAACAGGAGTCAGCAGTGGCTAGGGCCATGATGGTTGCTGATGTTGTTGCCCCAGGATGGGCATTATCCCCCGCTCGCGCCCGACACTGGCGTCATGTCATATGGGCCGGAGCCAGCGGTGCGTTAATGATGATTGCCGGCTCCTCGGCTCGGGGAGTCGGGCGGCGGTGTCGGCGCGGCCTGGTGGGGGTTCTTGCCATTAACCCCTGTGATGGATCGCCGATCGGGTGGACCTGAACATCCCCCATCTCATTGGCGTAGGGTAGGGATGTGTCAAAGCGCTCCGGGGATAGGCTCCTGAAGCAGTTGAACGTCGGCATGGGGAGAGGCGGCTCCCTGTGCGGCCCTTGAGGGCGGCGATGGCAGTGAGGCGCAGCCGCCTCTAGATCTAAGCGGGCCATACCCCTGGTGGGGATGACCCCTTCCTCGTCATGCCTATGAACCAGGTTATTGATCACCCGCCGTTGGATGATTTCTGATGGGGAGAGGGGGCGCAAGCGCCTGGCTACTATAGCGGTCGAAGTCGAAGAGACCGTGGGATAGGTGGGACCGCGCGGGGTAGCCGCGTCAGTGCAGCCCCTGCCCCTACACCGGTGGGCAGGTGGTGATCGAGCTCCGAATGCAGTGATCTGATTCCTGGAAATAGGGAGATGAACCCATTAGTATCAACAGGAGAGGAGATCAACAACCAAGGCCCAGCATCATTCCGTCCTCCATGGCCGGAGAGAGGGATCCACGCTGACAACGTCACAGAACGGAGTAGTCAACGTCCTGACGGCCTCGACCCCTGGCGGGTTCACGTCACAGTGGGGGTTACCCGGACCTAGTGACATGCTATTATTCCGATTCTCCAATGGCTACCATTCCCCATGTTTAGGAGAAGAGATTCACGTCGGGTTCACCATTTATTGTTTCTGATGCTTTCGTCGGGGCGCGCGCGTCCGTCCACCGGGGAGGGCACGCCGCTTGTGGCCCCGCATTCCCGCATTCCAAAGGCGGGCGACATCCGTTCCTTGTTCAGGTAAGTCTGCTCCTTGATCGAAACTGGGATGATGGGATGTCGGTTCTTCCTTCCATGGATTCCTCCTCGGTGCTCGTCACCCAGTCCGGGTCTCCCTCATAGATTTAAGACGGGTTCATGAAGCTCATTCCTAGTGCCATATCTACATGGATGCCAGTTAATTACGCTGCTTCCGTCAAGATTCTCTAAGGGGTCTTGTCGGGACAGCAACCTGAAGTGAGGAGAATGGTCACATTGGGGCATCATCAGCATTTCTGTCTTTGGTCCCTCATCATAGAGCTTCTCGAGGGCGCGGAAGCCTGAGGCATCCCACATCGAACGCGGGGAATGTGTACCTTTTGAGGTTTTCCTCAGCTTCCCATGTTTAACACGGGGTATGTCGTGTGTTTAATGTCTTGCGGAGACGGATCGGGTTGAAGGATCCATAGGGGGAACACCGATGTTGGGGCCAGCGTGTGGGCAGATTCCCATATATCATGGAGTGGGAAAGGGTGGCATGATCTCACTGGGATTTGGCAGCCCGGGTAAGGATCAGGATGGATGGTGGAGTGAAACATGGGGCTTACGTTCTGAGACGGCCCAAGAGGGGGGATACAGTTTAACGTCATGCGGGACGGAATACAGTTTAACGTCATGCGGGACGGAATACAGTTTAATGTCATGCGGGACGAAATACAGTTTAACATCATGTGGGACGAAATACAGTTTAACGTCATGCAGGACGATATATTTGGGTCTTACGCTCTGAGGCAGCCCAAGGTGGTCAGGGAACCGAGATGGAGAGGTCGGGACGACCAGGTGGTGGGCTTGAACCTCATGGAGGCTTCTACGTACCATGCGTTAGCACAGATAAAAGTCCACGTAGTTCGCTGGGAAGGGGCTTACTCTCTGAGGTAGCCCATAGGAGGATGTCATGGTCGATGCGTACTCCAAGCCCACGTGAGTCATGCTCGGTATGGGAAACAAGAGGCACTAGGGACCAGACGATCACGTCGTGAAGGGTGCGTCCGTGAGAAGTGGAATGGGGCTTACGCATTGAGCACCCCAAAGAGGAAACAGGGGCTTACGAGTGGTTAGAGGCCCTGGGTGATGGGGATTACTCCAGGGTGGAGGCTCGTGGTGCGACAAAGCGCAGTGGGAAAGTACTCCACTGGCCTTGGCAGGGGGGAAGTACGGAGATGCACGGGTGCAATCATCCGTACAAAAGGCTAGGGGCTTACGCTCTGAGGCAGCCCTTCCCCCACGGAAAAACGCCGCTCTGACAAGGAGGATCTCATTCCATGTGAGGAAGAGTCCATTCCCATGGAGACGAGTGGGAGTAATGAATGTCCGAGCTGGGGGGACCCTGCGTGCGAAGCACGGGGTCGGACCACAGTTTAACGTCTTGTGTTAAGGACGAGGTGCTTAGCAGTTTAACGTCCTGTAGCTTGGACGAGGTGGGTTTGCTCCACACCCCTAAGGCTTACATTTCCAACGCCCTCTACCCCTTGTGGAATGGAAGGCATCGGCAAGTCCATGGCGAAGGGGGGCCACAGGGCGAACCACCGGGGGGTCCACGTTAGCGTGGCTATGCGAAGAAGCAATAGCCGTTAGCGTGCCTATGCGGAGAAGCATAAGGAAAAGCAACGCAACGGGAAACATGAACCAAGGGAACTTGAGGTTACTTCGCACGATCCTGGAAGGCCGTGCGGGAAAACAACGCATGGCGCGCATTCACGACATGAGAGACATCAGGTGTCGGTGCGGGGGGCAGCCAACGGGTGTCAATGTGAGGGGTCCTAGGCTTTGCGCGCAATAGGGATGATTTGCGCGCAAAAGACCAGGACGGTGCACAATTGGAGTGATGGAATTGTGTGCGAAGAGGGAATTACTGGCAAGGTTTTGCGCGCACGGCAGGGTATTGCGCACACAAACCATGGATTGCACGCAAGTGGGGAAACCGGGGGAAGAGGAAAATTTACTGAAGCCGGTGGAGTTGCGTGCAAAGGAGAACTCCGGGGCAAGGTTGCGCGGAATTCAGGATTACCTGGATGTCATATTTGGTGTGGGGGGAGCCGAATTGCGCACAGGAGAGTCGCTTTGGATTCCTCAACCCCCAAACCGTTCGAGGTCGCCTTATATTTATAGGTGACCTACGACGCGGAATCCAGGCGGCGAGCGAAGTTTTCCGCACCGCGAACCGCTTGCGCGCAAAATCTCGCCATGCAGAACTGGGGCGCGCATTTATTGCACGCCTCACCGGTCCAATTCCGCGAATCCCAGGAGCACGGCGCGTGCAGAACAATTTTGCATGCGGATCCTCCTTTATTTCGCGCACCACTTCCCGGGCCTCCGGATCAGGCCTCTGATTCCGAATATGACTTTGCTTTGACATTCTGAAACTTTCTCTGGGAGTTACGGGGTTTTTTCGGTGTCAACACCCGCACTACATTTTGTTGGATGCAAACGATAGACTACACTGATTGGAGTAGAGACTTGTAGTGCTGGACGATACCCGAAGGTGGACAACTTGATGAGACTTACACGTAGTAGATGAATAGACCCGATGTGTTGAGGAGGCCATCTATACCCACACATAAGGTGGGATTTCTCGAGGATGACTCTGTGGTTGTTGTTTTTCTTTACTGCAGTTGTACTAGATTTTCAGTTGTATTGTACTTACTGTTGGGCTTCTATTTCCGACCCCTTACATTTCAGAACTTACTTTTGTATTCAGTATTACTTAGTGCATTCTTCTGTTGTGTACTCTTTTTTGTTAGATTACTTATATAAAGGAAATGTCTTTCGTGCTTAGGGATTTTATGCCTTTGGTGATAGTCTCCAACCCATGGCCTATGGAAGGTGGGCTTGGGGTAGTCACGACATGGGCCCCGGGGGACGGGTCGTGACAAATTGGTATCAGAGGGAGGTTGAACCGCAGAACTCAGGACACTAATTTTTTTCTCTGTTAAGCAATAGTGTTATTTTATTTGGGTGTGGTTATCAGTTTAGGGAAACCGGTGTTAGTGTGGTGGCTGACGTATCCATACACCCAGACTCTGACTCCTGAATTCCACCTTAGTGAACAAAAACACTAATTGTGGGTGCATTTCCTTTGATAAGTTTTACTTGTGATTAAATTGTGTCAGATCACCAGGTATACTATTTGACCATGGTGCACCTGTTTCCTTTCAGGATGGCTCCACGAAGGCAGCCAGCTCAGGTCCTGAGTTACGTACGAGGTGTCAGCCCACCGAGCGACGAGGCCTCGGTGTAGGGCCCCATCACAACAGAGGCACCATCAGTACCACTACCCAGTGTTCCACCGATACCACCAGCCCCAGCAGTAGAGAGTGCATTCCGCCTGAGTGCATTGCATGAGTTCCAGCGACAGAGGCCGCCCAGGTTCCGTGGAGAGATAGACCCACAGGCAGCTAAGGACTTGATTGAGGCTGTCGTCAGAGTTTTCATATTGGTAGGGACACCAGCCGACCTTATGGTGATCCTTTTTGCAAGTCTCCTGCATGCAGCAGCAGGTAGATTGTGGACCCTGAAGCTCCAGGTGCATGAAGAGGCATCTTTACATTGGACAGACTTTGAGAGTCTCCTCCGCTCATAGTTTGTTCTATCCACCCTTAGTGATGTGTGGATTCAAGAATTACTACATCTGCGACAGGGCATCATGACAGTAGCTCAGTTCTCAGCAAGGTTCACTGACCTCTTGTGCTAGTCCACGAACATGGTACAAGACCCATTCATTAGGGCCAGGTCCTTTGAGCAGGCACTCGGACATGAGATAAGGGCGTTAGTGATCTCCCTCAGCATTCCGATGTAGGCGTAAGTTCTGGAGTGATCCATTCTTGTGAAGAGCTTTCTCGCTGAGCTGACAACAGCAGCGAGACCCACCACAGGGCAACATGTTACAAAGTCTTCTCCAGCGGGTAGTAGACAGTTAACACAGTGGTCTAAGAAGACCAGGACATCAGGAGGGAGATCTCAGGATATTGGTTTTTTTGTGCAGGTAACCTGAAATATATCCAACTATATGAGGAGAAGAAAGTGTTATGCATGTGACAGGTAGGGTCACATGGATCGATATTGTCCGAAATGCCAGGTGGACGAGAAGAAAATAGTAGATGGTCCTCCAAATCATACACAGAGGTTTGAATATGGTGGTCCGCCAGAAGGAGGCAGACATGGCAGAGGAGTAGGTAGAGCTACAGGTGGTGGATGATGTTTCGAGGGTCTACCACCACCACCAACAGGAGGTCCACCCCGACCATAGGGAGCTGGCAGACAGAGGATAGTTCAGCTCTAGTTAGTCGAGGCATATGACCACGACACACCTGAGATGATTCAAGGTACTATTTGTGTCTACTCCAACCTTACTACAATAATTATAGGCACAGGTGTGATTCATTCTATTATTGTTGTTGCCCATGTTCGGAGCTCAGAGATTTTGACTGAGTTGTTGGCTCGATCCTTAAGGCTAGAGACTCTTATGGGAGAAGACTCGACAATTACGCACTGGTGCTGGTAGTGTGAGCATACTCTAGGATGTGAGAGCTTCATCTAGGATCTTCTTGTAGCGGAATCTAGGCCTTACAGCATCATCTTGGGTATGGACAGGTTATCTACAGTTCATGCTCAGATAAACTAAATTATATGCGAAGTGAGGTGTATCTGCACGGATGGGTCCTGGTTCACCTTCAACATTGAGAATGAAGCCTTTGCAACACAGGATAGACTTACATAGAGGAGGAGGTAGCTGATCACAGATCCGCTAGCTAGTCTCAACCTTGGAGCAGTTGATGTGGGGAGTCTAAGTTTTCTTATTGTGGTGGATCAGTACACGGATGTTTTTCCTAAAAACGTCCCAGAAATACCTCCTCACAGAGAGGTAGACATTTACATTGAACTATACCCAAAGACAACACTTATATATACTCCAGCATATCAGATGGCTCCGGACGAGCATCGTGAACTATGGGTACAGCTGGAGGACTTGAAAGGGAAGGGATTTATTTGACCGAATGTTTCACCCTGGGCATCTCTGATTTTGTTCGCCAAGAAGGCAGATGATAGCTTGCGACTATGTTTATACTACCATCGCCCGAAGAAGGTGACCGTGAAGAACAAGTACCCACTCTCAAGGATTGACCACCTCTTTGATCATCTAAAGGGAGCACGATGGTTCTCGAATATAGACCTCAGGTAAGGATATCACCAGCTTAGAGTTTGAGATGAGGATGTGAATAAGACAGCCTTCAGGTGTCGGTATGGCCACTACAAGTTCTTGGATATTCCCTTCAACATAACCAATGTTCCAGCGGTGTTCATGAGTCTCATGAACAAGATCTTCCAGCCTTTCCTCGATCTATTTTTCGTAGTTTTCATTGTCGACATACTGATTTACTCAACTACTGGGGAGGAGCACACCTACCACTTGCGGGATGCACTGGACACACTTCGAGAACACCAGAATTATGGTAATATCTCGAAGTCTCAGTTCTGGATTCGAGAGGTTCACTTTCTGGGACACTTTTTCTCGGAAGCTGGAGATGCAATGGATCCAGTGAAGATTGAGGTAGTACTTTCTTTGGAACCACCCATGAGCATGAAGGAGGTGCAGAATTTCCTAGGGCTCGCCAGGTACTTTCAGAGATTTGTGCCAGACTTCTCAAAAGTTGCAGCACCACTTTCAGCCTTGAAGAATAAGGGTGAACCCTTTGTGTTGTCAGATAGATGTCAGTAGAGCTTTCAAGAGCTTAGGTGGAGGTTTACTAGTGCTCCCATCTTGAGGCTACCGGAGGAGGGCGTAGGGTACGTAGATTACTACGACGCATCAGGGACTAGAATTGGGTGTGTCCTGGTTTAGGAGTGAGAAGTGATCGCTTATGGTTTATGGCAGTTGAGACATAATGAGAAAAACTACACTACCTATGACCTGGAGTTAGCAGCAGTGGTCTTCGCCTTGAAGATGTGGCAGCACTATCGGATGGGCGATTGATTTACAGTTTAATCTGACCACCAAAGTCTCAGGTAAATCTTCTCACAGAATGACCTAAACCTTAGACAATGGTGATGGCTCTAGTTCTTCCAGGGTTATGACTTTGAGTAGTCTATACTCCTGGGAAGGGGAACGTTGTCACTGCTGCTCTTAGTAGGAGATCAGGCATTCAGCTACTAGGAGAGGCGACATAGCAGCTATCTGCATTGCAGATAAACAATGTGGATATTTATGGAGCATATTTTCATCATTCTCTCATAGTCACTCCTCCACTTCTTCTGTGATTCCGAGAGGCACAATGTGGGGATGTGGACTGTGAGACGTGATGTGCTTAGATAACCACCGGGTAGGCGCCTAATGGATTTTCTGAAGGAGGGGAGCACATAGTCCTCTTCTGGGGACGTACTATGGTACCAGTAGCAATAAAGTAGAATTTGATGAGGGATTTTCACACATCCCCTCTAGCGGTACATCCAGGAATGTAGAATATGTATCAAGACCTCAGACGATAGCAATGGTGGCCGGGTATGAATAAGGCTGTAGAAGAGTTCGTTTCACGATGCCTCACTTGTCAGCATGTGAAGGCAGAGCACTGGGTAATATCAGGCATGGTACAACCCTTAGAGGCCCTAGAGTGTAAGTGGGATGGGATATCAATGGATTTCGTGATGCGGCTTCCACGCACTTCCAGGAGTCACGACTCTATCTGTGTTATTATCGACCGACTCACCTAGTCGGACCACTTTCTACCGATCAGAGATTTGGGCTCAGTAGAGAGCATGGGATGCCTCTACATTCAGTAGATCATATGACTTCATGGTGTTACATCAACTATTATTACTGATCAAGATGGTCGCTTTACTTCTAATCTTTGGAAGCGGTTACAAGAGGCTTCTGGGACACAACTAAGTTTGAGCACCGCCATCCATCCTCACACGAACGGTCATACTTAGAGGACCATTTAGACTCTCGAGTACATGATTCATGCATGTGTCCTTGAATTTGGTCACAGATTGGAGGATCACTTGACCTTCATGGAGTTTGCATACAACAACAGCTACCACTCCACCATCGGGACGACCCCTAACGAGGCATTGTACAGCTGACCGTGTAGATCACCTCTGTGCTGGACTGACCCAAGGGAGTCAGCACTTGTGGGAACAGAGATGGTTTAGGCTATGACAAAGAAGGTGGAGATAATCCAGGAGTGGATGCAGGCTGCAAAGTGCAGATAGAAGTCCTATGCTGATAGGAGACGGAGACCACATGAGTTTTGGGATGGAAACTACGTCTTCCTATGGGTCTCACCATGAAGATGTCTATAGAGATTTGGCTAGGACGGCAAGTTATCTCCACATTTCATCAGGCCTTTCCAGGTCCTCAACAGAGTATGTGAGGTGGCTTACTGCCTAGACCTTCCACCTCAGTTGCACTGGGTGCACGATGACTTCTACGCATCTCTGCTGAGGAGATATGTGCATGACCTGACCCACAACATCGATCACAGGGAACAGGATATCGATGATGGGGTGACATTTACGGAGGTACTAGTGGAGATCGACAATCGACATGAGCAGGCCCTATGTGGAGAGTATATGACTTTGGTGCGCATTTGCTGGCAGCACGAGAACCTCTAAGAGAGCACTTGGGACCAGGAGGCTCAGATGTCTGTACAGTGCCCCTATTTGTTTCCCTAGTGTGTTTTGAAGCTTTAAGGGGACATAAATCCCTAAGGTGGGATTAATGTAAAGACCCGGAAAATTCGAGGAAAATTTTTTCTTAAATACTTTGGAATTTTACAAGTCTGCAGTCTCTGACGACACTTGATTCTGAGGCTCGGTGTGCCCGGAATCAATTTCTGAAGTTTTGTTCTGGTATATTTAGTAAACATATGTGCAGGTTTTTATATCCATTGAACCATTGCTCAGAATTGAAATCTGAGGGCACTGATGAACTCGTGGTGCTGGTATTCTCTTAAGGGGACCTTTACCGTAGTTGCGTTTTATGCGGGTTGGGAATTAATTATTTGGGGATTTATAATAAGTTAAATAAAATTTTTTTACACAATTTTATTTATATGAGCTTATTATTTCCTACAAGGGGAAGTTAGGGGTGGGAGCCACACCCAAATAACCTCCCATGGGAGGATAATGTGTGGTGGGGCCCACACGAGGCCCTAACTCCCCAACTCCCATAAACACCCCATTAACAGCCCCTATAATTTATTTGACCACTCTCCCTCTTTTATTTTGGTGAAGCCTCTACACATTCCATCTTTCCTTAATTAAAGTGCCAACCCCATCAATTTAATTAAGTGAGATCCCTTAATTAATTGATTCAATTTGAATTAATTCTAATGGTATGACAATATTATTTTAATATGAGATGCCTATTGTTTCATTTTGGGTGGGAAATTATTCTCTTCGGAAGGCTATAGAGAAATAAAAAGAAATATGTTCTTCAACGAAGAACATAAAGAACACTCCATGACTCAATTTATGTGAAGAAATTTCATCCTTTCTTCTTCCTCCAACATTGACAGGATGACACCATTCTTCCGAGATGCCCGACTATCGCGACGCTTGTCTTCCACGGCTCAATGAAGAGTGACGCCAATTACGAGGTAGGGGTGTGTTTTGATTGGATCAACGTTGAATATTATTTCCTTATGTTTTTGTTTCCCCATAACAGCCTGCTACCAAACTAATGCAGAGAGACTGGGCCAGACTAACATGGTCTAATCCTCCGCCATTATTGTCATTGTTGGTGGTTCTTCGTGTTCTTCATGGGTGATGAACAACGGATCGTTACGAGTTCGTTATGAGATGCAACGAACCCAAAACTGAAGACTCAACATCATGGAGATCTATTGGAGGTGAGACAATGATAGCAGGTGACGATTCGGACTGGATCAGGATGAATCATTCCTCAACCGTTCTTTGAGTTGGAATTCAAAATGTGTTTTTGGAGCCGATCAGAATCCCGAAAACACCGAAATAGACTTTGGGTCATCAGGGAAACCAAAAATCTGATGTTTTCTGACCAAAGAACTGTCGGAATGAAGAGTGGGCATCAAGGGAGGCGCGCTGGCCAGAGACATCATTTTAGGAAAATTGAAGACTACACAACATGTACACTTGGAGAACACACCATGCAGTACAGGCATTCTGTGGCTAGGGTTTCTGATGTCAGATGGCTAACACATAGCGTGTGACCTCTGTCGCACGGTGTGTACTCGCCACACATCAAGAAGGTGTCAGCTACCAGAGACTCGGCGTGTATCCCTGGGATACATGTACACGTTGTGGAGAACATGGGAATGTACTCTACAACACGGCCAGACATGTCCAGTGGTACGGACTAACCCATGTAAAAATTAAATGGGTTGGAGAACATGGGTTGAGGTTGTGTACGAGCACATGGACACCGTACACGGAGCCGACCCCAGATTTTTAGACATTGTGTGTAACCATACCACATGCCGTGTAATAACGTTTCTACATGACCAGACCTTCGACATGAGCCATTTCACACGGGCAGTACCCGAGGTCTGACTACATGGCGTGTACTGTATACCAACATGTCGTGCACTTTTTGTTAAAAGTCTTGGTCATCTTGTACACAATATCATGGATACGTTTTGTTTGTATTAGCCCCATATGACCTGGTGGACCTACGGAATACATCAACATTAGAATATGTGGTATATGATGTATTAATCCCTTGGCTCGAGAAGTAGACCCTCCCAGAGTCGAGCGTGCTATGTGTGGGAACCCCAGATCTAGCTACGACTGCAATGAATACCGTACTGGAATCCTCTGTGGGTTCGACGATGACGAATACTGTACTAGAATCCTCTGTGGGTTCAACGATGACGACTACCGTACTGGAATCCTCCATGGGTTCAACGATGACGTTGATCATACTGGAATCCTTTGTGGGTTCGAAAATTATGAAAACTGTACTGGAATCCTTCATGGGTTAGACAACAATGAATACTGTACATGTATCTTATGTGGGTCCGATAGTTTTACTTTTTTTCTTGTATCCTATGTGGGTCCGACAGAGTAGCTGGTCTAGTATCCTACGTGGCTCCGACAGCTTAGCTGGTCTAGTACCCTACGTGGGTCGGACAGCTTACATGAATTAGTGACTACATCTGATCATCTATATCACTTTATGAAATAATGTATACCTATGTGATCTGAGTCTTGACATTCAATCATGATCTTCGATGTGGTTGACTTGTTTTCTTATGTGAACTGGGTTGTTCTTGGGCTTGAGAGTTGGAGATGAACTGTGATTGATAACTTAGGTATATGTATAGGAATATACCTATATAATGTTGGTTGATACTTCATGACTGTATCTTACTTCTTGTTTATTCTCAATGGATATTGTGAGACCATGTGGGACTCTGGGTCCCTACTGAGTATTGTTACACTCACCCATGCACGGGATATGCCCACACTACATTGTTTTGGATGTAGACAATGGACAACACTGATCGAGGTAGAGACTTGCAGAGCTGGACGATACCCAGAGGTAGACTACTCGACGAGATGTACACGGAGCAGACAGACGAACATGAGGTGCTAAGGAGACTATATGTACACACCCTTTAGGTGGGATTTCCAGAGGATGACTTGGTGGTTGATGTTTTACTTTACTACCGTTGTACTAGATTTTTAGTTGTAATGTACTTACTGTTGGGCTTGTATTTCCATCCCCTTACTTTTCAGCACTTAATTTGGTATTCAATATTACATAGAGCTTTTTTCTTTTGTGTACTTATTTGTGTTTTATTACTTCTATAAAGTCAATGTCTTCCCAGCTTAGGGATTTTGCACCTTTGGGGCTAGTCGCCAGGACCTGGCCTATGGAAGGCGGGCTTGCAGTAGTCACATCACGGGCCCCGGGGGACGGGTCGTGACATGGGATTCCCCATGAAAATTTTTGTTGTGGGAAACCAAATAAGATAATATTGGTATACAAATCACCCACGGGTGTTTGACCTAAGAGTGGATTCAGGAAAATACGTGACCACACAAGCATGTATCCTAAGAGATGTTGTGGATATCATTGAGGACTTGAATGATTGTTGACACCCTAAAATAAATTTGATGATAATTATTATTAATGTAGTACCCTTTATAATTTTATATATTATACGTTACATTACGTTTCAATTAATTTATAGTGGATATGTTTAATGTGTTGAATCATATTTTCAATACATAAATCATATACATACTCACATAAAACATGGGTTATTATGTGATGCGATGGATATTTGTATTCTATGAATATTATTGGTTAAATGTATTAGAAATAAAAAATATATAGGGAGTTTATAATATATGAAATAAAATGTAAACAAAGGAATTATACATTGTGATTATCCTATGATCTATTTTGGTTTTATTAGGAATCATTATATACCCCAGTAAGATTCATTTAAGAGAAAATCAATATTTTTATGAGAAAGTCAATAATTTTTATGATACATGTTTTCCATGTTATATGTCTTCTGACACCGCATATAAGATATGGGATCCAATATTTGAGTCATTTAACACTACTCATGATTCATTTGATCTAATGTATGAGTAATTAAATATAATGTTCATGACATTTGATCTGATGTGAAAGTACGTTTGGAACTATTGATTATCCATTTCTGGTGTTTTATTATGGTTCATTATCGAGAAAAGTAAATACTATATGAGTAATTTTATAATATTATGGACTATTTTGATGTTTTATATGTGTTAATCCATTGTAAAAATTGTATTGTTTTTATGTATAAAATAATAATATCAAAAACTAATATTTAAAATTAAATATTTTTCCAAAAAATGTTGTAGTTGTTCATTTATGAACCGAACATCACATAGTGGTATTTATGAATCATTCCATGGGTGAATAATAATATCAATATGAATAGAAGAGTTATAATGATAATAGGTGAGTAGTTTTTTAAAAACTGCTTGTTTATTCTATAATATTAATATTTCTTCTAGATAACAAGGAGAATAATTTTAAACAGAATAATGAAGAAGTGAAAAAAATAAGAAATCAATAAATATTTAATTATAAGTTATGTATTTGAATTTAAAATTTAAATTAAAACTCCAATGACATTATATTTTTCTTATGTGAAATTATATTACATTCTCATTGATGAAAGATGTTTTATAGAAGTGGTGTTCACTCTATTGTATTATCAAGAACGTTTTTTTATAGTAAAGAAGAATAAGAGGATGTTCACATTAATAAAATAAAGAATAATTGAAAATACTTTTTGAAGAATACGTAATAGCATCAGAATCACTATATTAAATCTATGGAAGACAAATTTGGTTAAAGGCTTTCTAATTGTTAAAATAAAATTATCTATATTTGAGGAAATGGGGAATTCCCTAAATTGTTGGACGCCCTTACACATAATCAACAGGCTTATAAAATAATTTCAAGGATTGACTCCTCTCCTTTGTTACTCACACATTTATTATAGTGATCTATGTGAATTCATAGGAATGTAAATTACACAAATGAAATGATTTATCATTCTAACAAGTGAATCTTATAAAACAATTACCCATTGTTTTTTTTGTGGTTGGATTCCTGAGACAACAAACCTCACCACATTAACATATGTAAAGGGACAACTAAAAATAAATTTTAAAAGGAAATGAGATAAATTATTCAAATGCCTCTCAATGACCTCCCACATATCCTATATGTGGCTATACATGTTGTATTAGAAATCATTTCCAACCATATTTTTAACTAATATTTTTGGTTAAAGTTTTATTAGTTTCTATTTGATTGAGGTTTTCTCAATAAATATCAATGGATATTCTTAATTTTCTTGACGTCAAGTGTATTACACCATTAATGGGAATAATCTTCATATTTGTAAGTATTGTTGTTTAAATATTTACTTTATATCATTATGGTTGTCTTGGATGCTTCTAATAACTAATTTACACCATAGTCTGGTATTATTTTTATGTTTTTGGTTGATGGAATGAATCTTAAAAATGATTAGAATTCTCAAAAAATCATAGTCTTACCTTTAATATAATGAACTTTTTTTATTTTATAGGAGTAAAAATGTAAAAATTTATATGGGATAAGCTTTAAAATAAATATTACGGTGATTAAAAAGTGATATAATAAAAACTATATAATTTTATACTAATGTATTATTGTATAAAAATAAAGGATAATGAAATTATAGATATATTTTTCTCAAGGGTGGATGAAATTGTGTTCTCATTCACGAGTTTGGGTGAAAATTTGGAAGAATCCACAATGGATGATAAGAAATTTCACAATATACTAGATATGATTGATGTATAATTCATTGATATTTAGGATATAGAGCTATAAAAAATCCCATATGTTAAAAAAGACACCATTTTAATTTTATAGAGATAAGAAAATAATTTTTTTGATGAAGAGTAAGGGTAAACCAACGATTTTATTTAAATAATCAAAACCTATGATGTTAGAAATAATGGTTATTAAATTGGGTGAAATTAGTTTAAATTTTAGGTAAGTCATAGAATATGTGTTTTATAAACTTATTCCCCATACTTCGGAGAAAATGATAAAATATAAGGGAAAATATAAGGTAGATATCCCACTAAATTTCCTTTGTTGTTGAGGCATTAGAAACTTTTTAGAAAACTGACCAAATATGAAATATGATGATGAAAATGGTTATGAATAAGAATTTCCTATAATATCATTGAAGAATAAAGTGGAAAATAATTAATTCACCACTTCCCCATGCCACATGACTGTTGCACTGATTGGCAGTCACCACATGACTCAAGGTGTGAATCACAATATGCTAAAGACTTTTAATTAGAAATGGGGGTCTATGGTGGTTCAATTGTAGCAATTTTCTTACATTTCAGAGTAAACAAAATGTATATAATAAAAAATCATCCACAAAAAATAGTTATATTGTTGGGAAGCAGTAGATATAAAAATGGTATAAAAATGCACTGACTATAAAGTAATTGAAATATCATAGAGGTACCATCCTTGAGCATCACCTTATCCTAATATCTGGACACTATCTGAGTTGTCCTTACAAATCATAAAACACTGGTTCCTTACTTAGCCAAAATGTGAAATTAGTGGGGTCTGATTATGTACAAATGTTATATGAATCCCCATGTTGGTGTGAGTATAACTCAGTAGGGAATTATCGATACGATAAATCATAACCCAAAAATATAGTATATGTTCATGTGATATTCATGTATGAAAAAATAATTATAGTTGGTTAGGGTAAAAAGATAACCATAAGTGATAATTGGGTTCTTTGGGGACACTTGAGATTGACTATACCATCTTCATCCAATGTCAGTTACCTAGGATAAATTAACAACTAAAGGCTAATATGTCTCACTAATTACCTTATATAAATCATTGGGTACAACATATTCTTTATAGTATTATTTAGACTACACAAAGGGAAAACATAGTCAACCCAAAACCATTACATCCATGGGGGGATAACTCAGTAAACATTGAAATGTCACATCCACAAAGGTAAACTTCTTTCACCATGGAATCATATAAACACATTTTGACAAATTCTTGGAAATGGATTCATCATATCCACCCTGGGATAACATAGTCAAACAAAAATAGTCTACCAAACACTACAGGCATAGTCAGTCAATACCAAACCAGGCAGTGGGCCACTACTATCTGAGGGAACCCTAGCTCACACTACACCCTTATCCTCATCAGACATATCACACTAACAGAAACAAAAATATATATGTTTGTATATATATATTATAAAATTACATAAATCCAATATACCATTGGGTAATTCCCCCTCATTACCTTTTGTTATACTGTATACACACTCAAGGGTACATTATCCCCAAAACATCATGAAAACCCACATGGAACAACCACCTTTGTACACTCATCACGTAAAACTATGTTTAGGCTCTTTAGGGAACAACCCATACTATAACTGTATCTATCTACGTTATAAAACATATTTTTATCTTCTATGGTTACAAATAAAATAATTACTACTCATTCCCCCAGTAACCATCAAAATCGTTAACATAATACTTGGACACTAACTACTCTCCCTTAGGACACACTAAAGCATAGAATACCAATTTGGGTTCCCACATATCAACCACATCTCTATAGAAATCAAAACCACTCAAAGATCATGACACCCCACATCATTATTTAAATTAATCACAATTAAATTTGAAATATTGAAAATTTTGTCTCATTGTTACGTTAGAGGGATGAGAAAATGACTTTCACTCTTCTGAATTCATCCTAACCTGGTAAACCAACCTTACATGTCCATAAATCCTACCTATAAAAAACCCACCGAGGTATTCATATCTAAATGTAAGAGTAACATTCACCCCATCATCATATCAACAACCCCAAAGGCATTAAGGGATCTCAAGGATCTCACATGGAATATCCCTAAGGCAACCATTATTAGTTCATACTCACGAAAACACAATAGATCTAAGGAAAATATACACACAGTCTTAATAAATCTTTAAATTAATTAAATTCTCATCCATTGTGTTCCATGCATATTACAATAATCTTTTAAAATGAAGGACTCAACTATCAGTCGCTAAGGCACTGCACTAGTGGAAAAGGGTCTAGTATAGCCCTTGATACTTAATTAATTCATTCAAATTAATGTTATCATAATTAATAAATTTATTTATATTAAAAATTTCTATCACCCAAGGTGGTGTTACCATATTTAAAAAATCATTCCTAATTCACATACCAAAAATGGAAATGTGTAAGGGACGAACGACCTCATTTGTATTAATTTCCATAAATCATAGGTCAACAACTCTTACAAAATATCATTCAATACACACATTACCTACCTGAGGTTTGAACCATCTAGTCACACCCAAATTATTACTAACCAGTCATGGAAGGTACATGTTTTACTCAAGACATTATCTAGGGAAAAATCCCCAACACGTGGGATCAATTAAACTTCTAATTTAATAAATTTTAATAAAAGATCCAATCTATGTTTTTAGGGTGGTGTACCTCCATCAAAACTACAAGAAATTAAATGAATAAATCACCTTGTTATGCCCTCTATATGTGGAATAACCCCCACCCCCAACAAAATATAATTATACTGTTCTATTATGAAATCATCACTCAAATATATAATTGAGATAACCGAATTAATTGAAAAAATATGGTAATAGAAATTAGGGAAAAATAAGGGAGAACATATAATAAATTACTAAATAATGTCAGTAAAACCCCAAATCCAAATGAAACCAAATGATAAAGGATGGAGGACCCTCTATGTATGAATTCATAAAGGACTGTAAAATGGAGGTTTTGTTATTTAAAATTCCAGTGGGGAGAAAGGTAACCTCCTCTATTGTAATGAAATGTAGTTTTCCATATCGTTTGGATTTATGAACCCCCCCCCACACACACAATCATACATTGTGGCCACATGGTTTAAAAAACTCTTCATCAACAATTACAACAATCCTTTATATTAAACTAATAATTTTCTATATTTTATCTACAAATGTGTTCGATCTGTGTGCCACTAATTTAGTAAAAACAATCCTACATGGGTTTCCCAATCTACATGGATATAATTAATAGGTTATAAACCTTACATAAATTTCAATCTCTAGCCTAATGTTCCCCAAACTCACCCAAGAACCTGAGACACCTATCAGGCCTTGATTAACAATAGAGAACATCTCTCTATGATACTAAAAATAGTTGAAATAAAATCTTAATATTATTTCAAAAAAATGATCCCATATATAGAAGTCAAAAAATTAAAACTCATATTGAATATTAAAATTTGGATAGTTCATAGGATAGTAAAAAAATCTTACCATAACACTTCATAAACTCAAGAGTCCTTGATTGTCCATAACCCAAATCTCAACCTATCCTTATCATAAATTCAAAACTAAATCATCATGTTCTACTCTAAAGTGATAGAATATGTTACTTTGTGAAACTCCAAACATGAGTTGAACTATTCACTAAAAACCAATACACCACTTATCACTATAACCAACAAGAATAAATAATGCTCCATACAAATCATCCATCCTAAAAAACTATGATTTAATTAGTCAATTAATTTATAGTATTATGGTGATAACCACTTTACTAATAATATCATAAGGGTCCATTATTATAAATATTTTTCCCCACTATCAAAACCATATAATGAAATGAATTATCAGTATTCATGTTATATTCTTGGTGTATTTTACATCTTTTCACACAGAATCTTGTGTAAAACCAATGAACAACACTACTGTGACCAACATTTCTCAAAACTGATCAGTCGAAACTATTAACATACTATCAAATCACATTACACAAATGCCTTATTCACAACGGAATCATGATATAATTAAAACACACACATAAAATATTGAATTTGTAACTTAATGACTTTCGGTGGTAGATCCCTGACCAACCGAACAAATTACCATGCCCTCTCCTTGAGCACTATTACACCATCAATATGAAAATACCTCTAATTCCATCCTATTAACAATAAAAATGAACTTATTTTTTCTGATATCACAGATGTATATCAAATATAGTGTTCTCTAATGAAATAAATAAAACATGATTCATCTACAAAACAACATAAATCGGTCACTCTTTCTATCTAGTGATTTTTATTGTTGCACCCATCATACTACCCAAAAGGGGGTTATTCCCTTATGGTTCACACTTTTTCCATTACCACATGTAATGAATGTACATCACAACCCTGCACATACTCAAGATCCAACATGAAATATTAATCTCTATTTTATCACAAATCACTAAGAACTTCATCCTCAACACCCATCAAATATCAAATAAAAAAAGGGTCACACACATCAATTGTCAATTGGAAACTCCTCACCATGTGGATTACCACACTCTAATCCATGAAAAACAAATTTAAATAGGTTCCAATGAAATCACTTCCTTATAATCCTTTTAAATGCAGCAACATAGGTTACCCATACCTTAAAACTAGTATCCATCTTTTATTCCCCCTCACCAAATATGTTCACTTCCAATTTCTTATTAATTTCAACGAAATTATTTTCGCTATAATTTCATAAAATCCATAGTTAATTATATAAACTCAAACTCTAACGAGTACCACAACATTGAAACTATTCTCATTTTCCAAAAAAAACTAAACATGATTACATCATATGTTATTACTATTTTACTAGAACAACCTACATTCTTTTTCAATTAATCTTAACATATCACTCATACTAAGGCTAATAATATAATCACCCGCTACATGATAATCATTTACAAAACCAAGAGAATCAAATAATAATATACCCTTCTTCTATATGATCTTTTAGGATCATAATACAAAAAATCATTAAAACAAACAACTAGGATCACAATTTTTATGAATCTTATTGTTTTACTCAGTTGAAACCAAACCCCAATACAAAATAACCTCATGTTATTGACATCACAAAACATATTTCATTTCCATTTGTATCCTAAAAATCCAACATAAACTCTCATACACTAATCATATAACCTGAATCAACTACCCATGTTTACATCTATAAAGGATATTACAAAACCAAGAAAACAACCTATTATGTTACCCTCATTCAAATCAACATATCTCCCAATATCATTAACAATATATATTGGATACTATATTCTCCCACCCAACCTACAAATCACAAATCATACAAGAAAGAACCCATTGATGAATTCCATGGCCCCATATTAAAAAAAATATTACACTCATATTAAAGAACACCCACCCTAGTGTTATTATACACATATAAATGAGGTATCAAATTACAAATCATCATTATTCTAGGGCATTGTTCCTCCCCAAAGTATATATACCTGACTATATTTAAGGAAAATGATCTCATGATTCATCAAAAACATATATCAAATGGAATTGTACCATTAATATCAGTGTAATGTATAATTATATTATATGGTTTGTTTAATTATAATACCAAAAAAAATATATGGGAAAAGTCTATAAAGGATTTTCTTTACACATTAATTAAAAAACCTCATTTTCATTCAGAACCACTAAATGTCATAAAATTCCTACACTAACCTACTATGTGATATTACACATAATTAGATATTTGATTGTATAGAAAGTTTCAATGAAAACCCCTACATATGATCCAAATAAATTATAACCAAAAATATATTCTAAAATAAATTTGATTATAATTCCAAAAATTATTTATATGGAAAAATCATTATAAGTTTTTATTTACACTTTAAATATTTCAACCCTCTATAATTAATGATATTAAACTCAAGAAAGTAAAAATATGTCATGTGAAACATTATTAATAATTATAATTCGTGATCATAGGACACATTTCAATGGTCTAAGATCCAAATATGTAAATCATAATTCCAAAATTAATGTTTTTCAAACAAGATGAAATCATACAACCATAAATGTGGAATACATGAAAGAAGATCACATATCCCTGGAAACTATGACATTGATTCATAATAATTGTTCATGTTGAACCATATATATATCCATATTAAGCACTAACACATCCATAATACATGTTATCTATATCCCAAATAGTACGATAGTGAAATGGAATCTCTGATACCCGTTTTTAAAACCTCTCTAACATGAACCACTTAACTAGTGAGTATATCAGCAGTCACGACTTGACCTAATGCAAGAATTCCCATATTATATAGTGTACCAACTGTATGTGAAGGTATAGGAGTCACTATAATGTGTCTATTACATCATATTAGAGTAAAAAAAATTGAAATAAAAAAACATATTCTAAAAAAAAGTCAAAATGCGATGAAGAAATAAACATATTCATGCTATAAAAAATGAGATGTGGAAACATACAACCATATAGATGAATGATCATACCAGCACACATAAAAATAATCATCCACTAGGATTATCACATATATAAGTAAAAAATTAACAACAATAAAAAGAGGCACTACCACCATCTGAGAACTTCATCAAATCTCATTCTATAGACATTATTAGAGTTATCCTAGTTGATCATCCCTCAATGGGAATCATTCATATCTGAACCAAAAACTCGAGGAGTAAGCTCTATTATTAATGTGGGATTTTTCCTTAAGAAGGGTGTGAGTATAAATCCATATAGTACAACCAATGTGTTCCCCAGTATAACTAGTGATTTAGAGTATTATCTCATTATATTCTATACTGAATAAAAATTATGTTTCTAAAACATAAATAAATAACCACCGCTAGTAATCAGATTATAACGTGACACCTTTAATTGATTATTCCTACATTGGAAAATTATTGAATACAATGAGTAATTAACACGAGAGGAAAACATAGAATCACATTAAACCATATTGAAAACTCTATATAATTCAGTCTACATTGAACTATTTAGAGAAAACCTCATGAAAATCAGTTGAACAAGAACTATCACATCCATTTGGGAGAAAATATTCCACCTAGATCAATCACATCCACCAGGGACAACATATTAAACTTAAAAATACATGAAAATAGATAAGGATAACTCAGTAGTCCTGAAATCATCACCACAACATGGAGAAAACTTCTTCGACCTAGAGTTATAGAGAAATCACCCATCTATCACTCTATCAACCTGTAATCATGCAATAGGTGTCCATTACCTAGAAGAAAAACAACTCGATAGACATATGGACCCTCATTACACATTCCTCTTATATATATACATATATAAACAAACATTTATAAATATATATAAGTCACATAAATCACATATACATGGGGGGAAATCCTCCCATTAACCTTATACCATACCATATATCTACTAAGGCGTACATACTTCCTAGAACATTATGTCAAACCATACTGGTCAAATATCTCCCCAAACCAATCGCATAAAACTATGTTTAATCTCTCTAGTGAGAGACCAATATTTTCAATACATCCATGTTATACTAACACCCTCGATTTGAGTTCTATGGTGACACAGAAAATAATCACTACTCATTTACACAATAACTCACTTACAGATTAACATTATATTGGGAATCCCACCATTATCCCATATAAAAAATCAAATAATGGTCACAATATATGGGTTCTATCATTTATATCATATCTCATGGTCTAAGAACGTCAATCAAAGTGCATAGATTCTATTTTTGAAATTAAAAATTTAAAATAGAATTATTACATTCGTTTGAAATTCTGTTGTGGTGGAACACTATAGATATGAAAAAATGTACATATATCTCCCCAAGACATCATTGGTCCTTCAACTCATCCAATATATCAATAAATCTTACCCTAGTAATACCCACATAGGGATCCATATCTCAACAGTGGAGGAACATGTTCCCCATGCTCATCTCAACTAGCCCAATGTCTACACAGAATCCAAAGGTTCTCAAATGCATCATGCCAATGGAATACATACATAGTTCACACTCATACCTACTCATGGGATATAAGTAATCTATGAAAATGTCTAATAAGATCAATAACTTCATAAAATTCTAACCCCACAGGGTCTATACATTTTATAGCACACATTCAAAATAAGGTCCATATACAACAAGGACCAAAGAAATATACTAGTTCTCAATGGTTTTTCGTGGAACATGACACTAATTAAATACAGTAAAATTTATTTTAAATTAATTAAATAATTCATTTAAATCAAAAAAGGTCAATTCCCCCCATTTTGGAGACTACATATAAAATTCTATAACAAATGTATATAACAAAAAATAAAAAATTTATGTGAATAGCTACCTCAATTGAATAAATTTCCTTTAATAAAATATCAAAAACTATTTAATATGATCATCCAAAACCAATGTCATATTTATAGTCTATTTCCATATAGTCATAAAAAAACTATAACCAACCACCCAGGGAATTTTCAAAGCATACACCTGACACCATCTCTTGAAAAAAACCCTAACACAGGACACAAATTTAATTTCCCTTTTAATAAATTTTAATAAAAACCATTTATAAATTTGTAGTGAGACTTATCTCCATAAAAATTGAATAAATATACAAGAACATATCATCCTTATATGTCCAATATCTATGAAAATAATAATAATAATCAGAATTGGGTGATTATTTTATGATCTATTAGAATTGTCACTATAATATGAAGATACAATAACTAAATTAGAGAGAAATTAGGGTTAGTGGAATAGAGGATACATTTGGATGAAAACACCTAAAATTAACAATTAAAAACACACAAAAAACACCACAAATTGAAGAGGAAATAATAGAGGAAGGAGTTGTAGTCCCTCCTTGAATATTTTCGCATGGGATAGAAAGGATATGGGGATAAATAATTAAAACCAAATGGTAAAATGTTAATTTTCTCTACCGATATAAAATATGATTAGCCAAATGGATTGTTCATGTGGTTTACTGTACTATGTAACATCTATACAGATGTATCTCGATTAATTTTTCCCCCACATAGTTTTTTCAGCAGGGTTTACCAAACCGTACACTAACTGTATAAATCATCTCTCAACTGAATGTGAAGGAGGCATTGTTGCTCTAAAATGTTACTCAAAATTTAGATCAAGAATAAATACCAAACCATACATCATGATTTACCCACACCATTTCCAATAACTATGTGGGAACTATGCATAGGGAAAAACATGTTTTTTATATATTTTAAACTCTATCTATAAGCTCACATGACTTATCCCATAACTATGTGAAGAACATGAACCTTTCACCACATATAATAAAATTTTCTTATGACACTTCAAAAATTATAATTCATACATGATTGTTTTTTTAAATTATTCGCAAATTTAGAATTCAAAAATTAAAATTCCAATTATTTTCTAATCCGAAAATGTATATAGATTGATTAAAAATTAAAATATTATCTATAAATGGAATTGTATGATGTTATCAAAATATAAAAAGTGAACATTCATATCTAATTTTGAAGTATGAGATGATGGTGAATATGAAGGGGTTAATGAACAATTTAATAGATGATGTTAATGCGAAAATACTCATTATTAAGTATAGTGAAAAAAACATTCACTTGTGATGAAAGTATAAATTATAGAAGTGAAGAAAAAAAGTCATATGGAGTTTATGTTGAAGATAGAGTTTGAATAACATGTCTAAAAAACTAAAATTCTGTAAAGGAGAACATGAAGTTCCATAATGATTATAAATTTACTAAAAATGGAATATTCTCATGAAAAAAATATTAAAATTAATAAAATAGAGTAATGAACTAAATAATTAGTGTCATTATAAGGATTATAACATAAATATCGAAGAGATATAAAGTAGGAGGATAAGGATATTGACCACAATTTATAGAAAATGGTCAAATAAAAAAGTTGAACTGAATAAATTCATATCAAAAACTCAAAATTATATTAATTTTTTTGTTAATGTTAAATGAAAGATAATATTGTGATGAATTTTATGTTAAATAATCACTTTATATATTTTTTATAATAATAAAACACATAATATAGTATTAAATTTAACATGAGTATGTTGATTAATATTTTGTGTATGCAGAATAAAAACAATAAAATGAAATATAGATAAGATAAGTCTATTAAAAACTAATTGTTTGAGTATTTTCCCAAATCCAATAATATATGGAATTTCATAATTTCAATTACATGAGGTTTACTAAAATTAAAATAATCAGGATAAATGAAATAGGTTTGTAAAAACATTTTAGTTTTTCCTAATGCATTTATATTTAAATATGGAGATATGATGAGTGCATTGAAAAATGAACTATAAATATATTAATAAATCCATTGTATCTATACCAAGAGATTATGGAATCAGACTACTATAGTTGAAATTTTTAATATAACTATGATTTGTGTAACAAATGTAATAATAAATGACACAAACAAGAATACTAAAAAAGCTATAATCATATTAATCCTTTAACTACTTTTTATTTAGTGTAGTTATGATTTTTTATTTTTAATGTTTTTATGAGCTTATTATTATGAGGACTCATTGTCTAGTATTTTAATTTTCTTGATGAAATAATAATGTTTCTTATTATGTTTCATGAGTGATTACTGATATTGATGGAAGAGATGATATTTTTATTTTAGATACAATGAATTTACAATTAGACTAGTAAAAGGTATATGTATAGAAGAATGATCACATATTCTTGTTTTTAGAGACATGTGGATCATGTATACACATTGGTTTGGGAGGGGTGAATTAGGTGTCACATTTTATAAAGATTTTTTTCTATTGAATTATATCCTTTTCAACATAAACCACTATCTTGGTTAATGGATATGGATTTTGTAATTCTTGTGCGACCTTCACCATAGTATACAATAAAAATTAATAAAATAAATAATAAACAATTATTCTCACAAGGTTTTATCCTTTTGGATATCCTTTTTCATTCAATGCAATGATTTTATTAACTGACATATTTTATTATCACTATATAACTATTGAAATTATATGTATTGTTATAAATAACAGACATGATGTGGGTATATATATTCCAAATCCCTTTTCATGTCTCACACCACAAAAAAATCAATCATAACACATTTTAACAAATTTTCAATTATAAAATAATGATCACTAAAACAACATGAACATTAGACATGTCCTATATTCCACCCTTCTAGGAATTAGAATCACAATGGATATTAAAAAATCTATGAATCCAGTTGAATATGATGCACATCTAAAACAACATCAGTCACTATCTCCCATCCCATTTTAACTACATATGGACTCATAATTTCTATTCTATTCACTTTTATTAATTACCAATAAATTATCATGTCGCACTAGTATTCATTTGATCTTATTTTTCTAGAAGTGATATCATTATATTTTCTCAACGATAAAATGATTTATCAATTTTATATGCACAATAATTAAATTTTCAAGAATTTGTGTGTGTGTGTGTCTGTATTCACCTATAAATATCATTAATATGTCATGAATTTTATTTTAATAATTTTTGAACATTTGATTCCCCTAAAATACTGATATATAACCCTATTATTTAAACTAAATTATTGAAAATACATATTCTTGTTTCCATATGAATATTAATATGATTTTATTAGTTTTGACTCACTTTTTTATCTAGTATTTTAAGAAAATAGAAAAATAATATTATATCTAATGTAATATCTGACAAAAACATAGATAACAACTCCCATATAAAATTTGAATATAGTATTTTTCATTCTTCTCCAGTGATTCCAAAAAATTATTGATTCATTAATTTCCCTTGAACAACACCTCTTAATTATTCATGTGGTAATTAGAATTTTATTTTATTTTCTTTTTCATAAAACTGATGACGCTTCATCATATACGTCTATTTAATGTTACATATAATCATGTATACATAAAGAACATGAACGATATTTGGGGTATCATACTAGGACATGGAATAGATATATATTTTGTGAAACTCCTAATGCCTTCATGATTTTTATTTTATATGAAATGATACATAGATTCCCAATAACCTTTCATTGGTCGTAAATCATTTATGAGTTTGTCATTATCATAAAACGCATTGCATGAGTTCCTTGGAATCATTCATGAAATTAATCTAGTGTTTTAATGTATAACTTCTCCTACTTTAATGAATTATTAAGCTGCTACGTATCATGGATTTTTTATGAATGATAACTTATTTTGAAAATCCTTGAACATAATACTTGTAATATAGTTTTATGAACATCGTAAATGATATTAAATCTTCTTAGAAGACAGATCTGTTGACTAATTCAATATAAACATGAACCTAAATTTTTAAATTTTATTTTATTTTTCCTTGTAAATGAATTAAAATTAAAATGCACACATAAACCAATATCTTGAATTGAACACACTAATAAATTATTTATCTCCATGGTAAGAAAATTTTGATACAATGGTTCATTATTCTGGTGGGGTTTTTATGACAATTATCCTTATGATAGGTCATTGTAAGAGGAAGTAAAAATTATGTAGTCTCTCATGACTCATATATGATCCAATGAATTTTGATGTTTAATATGATGTTGACTTTATTAGGTATGTTAATCACTCACCATTGGTCAAAATTCTCATAGTAGATCCATCACTTGAATTGATTCATAAAACTCATAATTGTTTTTATGGTCGGTTGTCCATCCTAAAAAATGTAACCTGCAAATATTTTGGAATATATTTTTATCTAAATAAAAAACATGGTTCAATATTTTTATTTTCAAAAAATAAATAAATAAATAATAATTTTAGAAATATTAGATCAAATTATTTAATGAATAAAATGGAAATTAAATACAAATATAGTAATCTATTAAAATTTCATACGTCTAGAAGACAAATAATTTATAGGATTTTATTATTCTTCCTCAAATAATGCCTTAATGTTTTATGAAATGAAATCGATCACTTTTAAATGAATATTACGATAATATATGATATTACAGTATATGTAAAAATATATTAACATTTATAAAATTTAAATCAATATGAAATAATATAAAGAACACCTATTGTTTAAAAACTGCAATATTCAATTAATATAAATTTTCATTAAATTTAACATTTTATTTTAAAAAATTTATAATTTTTAGAATTTTAATTTTTAAGAATTAATTATTATTTTGATTTCCACGTATCAATATTATCCTATGTTAAATATTTTAGTATTTTCTGAAATAATTATTTTTGAGGTGGATACTGAAAAATACAGCTTTTACTAATAATGTTGTATTTTTTAATATATAAAGTAATAATTGTAACATAAAAATGTATAAAACTTTAATATAAAATCATTATTAGTTATTAAATATATATATATATTTCTAATTACTATTATGAATGTTAATTTCTTATTTTATCTTAACGCATGAACCCTTTAATTTTCATTTTAAAAAATTATTTTATCCTTATACTATGAGTTTTATGATTAGGGAGGGGTTAGGGAGTGTCCATGTATTATTTATATCCCAAATATCTGGTTTCTTGGGAATTATTATGAAACACAAGGTTAGATCATGGTTAGTTGTAACCATACAAGTCAACTGTGCGGTCGTTATAAATAGAGAGAACAGTTTGAAAATTGTGTAAGGGTGTCCTCACACCCATATGAAAAAATAATAACCTTTAGTAGATATGAAATTCATGGTTAGTGAATCTATTGATTAATCATTCATAATATTGTGTGATGGGGTCTCTCCCATGGATATTGAAGAAACATGATTTGTGCATGGTTTTCCCAATAGTGAGGCTAAACCATTAACCTCTTTAATGTTGGGTGAAATCACCATTTTCATAACTTATTTTAAGACACTAAACCAATTTTTCCTTCTTCTCCAGGAAAAAAAATCCCCCTTTTCCCATTATAGCTCTCCTTTGGCTTCAACCTATGCAATGACCAATCTCTCTCATGTAGAATTTGATCAAACAACCATTTGTTTCATTGGTTAGAAAACTGTAAGACCTTCAATAAACTTATTTTCTTTCTATATTTTTCTCACCATCCATTGTGTGATTTTTAAGTTGTCTCTTTTTACCCTTTTTATGTAATAATATTGTTTTTATTATTTCATCCATTCTATCGAAAATAAAATGTTGATACTGGAAGAGGGATTCTCTAGTTCCATAAGATAGGTGATCTATATTTTTTCTCTTAATGTCTCTACATTTATAAATTACTTCATCTTTATGCATGCCAGAACCTCCATGAGTCTCTTTATAATAATGAAATATGTAAATTTAAATTTGGGAACTATGACCTTGAACTCTTTAGGATACCCATTCACCTAGTTGAATGTTTTCAGCTTAACAAGGATTGCCTAATTGGAGGAGTCCTTATACATGTGATCCTTTAGAACCCTTTATACATTATTGATTTACTTATAAATAATAATTTTATCAGTTTATAAATTAATTAAAATTGTAAGATGGTGTTTTAAGTACATTTAACTTTACCCTATTGATTATATATTAAATTATTAGTATTTGAGAATGAATTTATGAAAATTTTTCATTATAAATCAAAAGGTAATATTTGAATGAAATGTAATGACAAAGATGAATGGATTAACACATGAATTGTGATTATTTATAAATGGTCTGAATTTATTATTGGACATTTTTCCTATTAAATTAGTGGTGATACCTAATCCATTAAAGGATTACTATGTGAATACATTATGGAAATAAAGGATACCACCCTAATTCATTGAGACACATTCCAAGGGAGATACCTACCATGGAATTCACTCATTGTATTAGGAGAAGAATTAATTAGTGTAGTACTATTGATATATTCGATTTATGTCCAGAAATTTGAATGCAATGGATAATCTCATTGGTTTCATCTTTATGTATTTTGAAACATGATGCCTTGGATCATTTCCTTGTCCTCCAATCATGATTAGCTTATATTTAAAATTGGAAATACTACATGGAATCAATTAGAGAAGTTTTCTTAGTTTCATGATAAGGGTGTATCCCTCCAATTACACTTATAAAATTTTCCAAGATTTCATGGTCATTACAATGAGTTGGCCCAACCTCAAAATTTCATGGATGCCTGAGTTTCAAAATTTTTCTTACATTATTAATATTTCTATTATTACATGGTAACACATATTATAATCTTTTTCTGTCATCACTTACATGTCACTTATTCATATGCATCTTACTTAGGTTAAACTATGTATATTCGGTTGTGTATCTCATGAGGTTTCCAAGATTGAAATGGTATTTATTTAATTTATTTTAATTCCACTACATAATTAGATACCAACAAACTATTACATTAATATTCACACACTAGATTTCATATATACACCATTGGTAATGTCCAATTGAGTTTTACTCATACTTTTTTTGGGAAAATAATTGGTACAAAAACAGGCTTCATTGTTTCATCTTAGGATAGTGGAGAAGGGATATCATTGGATGTTTTATTTATGTGATGGGATTTTGTATGGTATATGAGTACTGAGGATAGTTTTGGATAAATATGGATTTTATATATTTTTTCATTCGAGGTATTTTTTCATATCATGTATTCATTTCTTCCAACTTCAAGTTTTCATATAGTAACAATACATCTTTATCACAAGTGAATGAACTTGATGTGTTAATTTTTCATCAGTCGTATATATCATGTTTAGATGATTTAATTCTATTGATTCATTTTATTATTTCTTATTCCACAGTTTTTTCATCATTCTACTATATATCTTATTTTGATTTTCTACAAACATACATGTGGGAATACTCTCCCCACATACACACCCAAGGCCCATACTACTAGTTGATAGCCTCTAGAGTACAAGGAGGTGTGTTTGAGTTAATTCTTGCACCTGTTTCAGGGCACTATTTATTGTATCATGGGTCCATATGTCACAAATATTTTATAAAACCAATGTTTAAATACTTAAGAAATATTTTCCAACAAAAGAAGTATATTTTTATATTTTAATTTAATTAAATATTTATTTAATTAAATAAGGTTTTATATTTCTACCAAATCCACATAAATATTTTTTTTATAATAGACCAATTTATTTCATCTAAATCAAACAGATTTATTATTTTATCATATAGAAAAATGTTAAACACTAAAATACATTTCTTATAAAAATTTATATTTAAAAATTTTATATTCTATTAAAAAAATTGTTTTTCATACATATAGATATTAATTATAAAAAGATATATTATACCAATTTAATAAATTGTTCCAAATTATATAATATGTTCATTTTTTAGGGAATACAGGTAAATTATTTATATATAATGTTGTTCTCATCATAAAACCAAAAATGTATTAATTGAAAATTATAAGAGTAAAAAAATAAAATATGTACATAACATATTTTCAAATGAATATTTGATTTATTTTAAACCTCCTATCATACCCCACCCCATTATTATCCATTTTTAGTCTTATCTATATGTAAAACATATTCTTACCTTATATTATGTTGAAACGCTTAAGAAAATTTCACTCTCACAACTTAATGAAGCGTTCTCTCACCACCCCTTCAATACAACTCTAAAAATTTAATTTTTCAATATCTTGGAAGGGTAAAAACTAAACCAATTCCCTAAGAAGGGTAAACAAATGAACTCATGCGAGCATCCCCAAACAGTTGAGGCTACTGACTAGTATCACGTGCCTATTGAGATACATTGGGGATTCTACACCAACATATCAAAGTGAATCCAAAGTATTAATAATTCAAATAGATAAAAAAATAAAACTACCATTAAATAGTAAATGGATCAAAATAGATGTACCAAAATGAAACACACTACAATGATTATTTGTGTAATATAATTGTAATGAAATCATAAAATTAAACCAAATATACTGAAACAATGACAACACCATTCACAGTCTTTAGTCCAACATAGTCCTAAAACCCCACACACCAACCACTCAGACCATACATAAAGAAAACACCAAGATTCTATCTTGAACCACAGAAATAAAAAAAAGTAGAATATTCTTGGGTACCCTTGTGCATGGAATCCCAATCAATGTGTGAGTACAAATCAGGTGGCCACCACTAATAGTGTAACATTATTCAATCTGTCACTCTCTCATATGGCCAAAATGGTTGGTTTTGTGACCTCGAGTATGCCTCTATGTATTTCAAAGGCTTTCGACTAGTAGTGGGGCTATAAATTGTATAGTGGAGAGACCATAACCCCAAGTATGTAGTTTTATAGAAGTATAAATAATCCATATACATAAAATAAAATAAATGTAAACATATATAGGGAACGAAAAATAAAATACAAATTTTTAATTTAATATATAATAATTGTATAATATAATGACATTCCTTAATATAACTATATATAATTATAGAAACTATAAAATAAAAATAATAGGAGAATCAAATAGTGGATCAGAAATTCCCAATTGCGAACCCTATTTTGGTCTCACCTCTAAACTATATCTCATCCAGAAAACAAAAATCAATAGCAGGGTCCTCTTCCCTTGTCCAAACATGTATCAATATAAACTTCTCGGTTAAAAAGTGATGAACTGAATAGGGCGTGATTATAACATAGTAGTTCGACACCACTGAGTCTAAACGAACCAATTTGATAAGAAGTGTATGCTATAAAAATAAAAATATGTGTTTTAATTAATTCCACAATTAATAACATACAACAACAAACTACATTATCTCCTTGCTATAAAATCCTTGAGCATGTCTTACAACCATTCCAACCAAAACTATATAACCATGGAAAATAACAATCCTCAATGCCGTATAAAATATCATAGATCATTACTTACAATAATGACAACCACAAACATATTTCCATGGCATTGTCTGAACAATATGGGTTAATACCTATAAGCATTGCAACATCAAGGTCAAATCCTTATAATCATTAAATCATGGGACTAGGAATATCTCACTCTATATAAGAATTATATCATGGGACTAATTCGACCTCACATAATATCAACATTACAACATAAATGTGTGCTTGTTCCAGGGATATGATTGTTATATAATAATTTCAGTATAGAATATAAATGTTATCATGAATCATGGATGTCAAAATATCAAATCATAAATTTCAATATTTAATGATGCGAATTTAAATTTTCCTTTTATAAACCACAGGAATTTATATAACAAATGATTAAAAGTCAACATAATAAGATGTAATCCACAATGTGGGGATTCTATTTTAACAATTCACCTAAGGTCTCAAGTCATGCTAAAATTGCTTCCAGCCATTATGTAGTTATATTATATTCATGGATCATTCACCCAAAGGGTATTGATAAGATAGTTCAGAAGCCAATTAGAACTAAAGGGCTACAAGGAATAATTGAATTCATTATTTAATTGATTCGGGTGCATGTTATGTTGGTGTAATCAATATTTTGCATATGCATGGAAATTATCAAACCATAGGGTTAATATTTAGAACCCATACCATAAATAATGAAGAAAAAACACTTCTAAAGGTAAAAGACCATATGTAATAATGTACATATGATCTCTATGAGAATTTAATAGCATTATTAATAAAGATAAAAAAACAATGCACATGATCAAAGGATTTCAACATAATAGTTGGAGATCCAAGGTAGAGTAGGGAAGATTCTAACTAAAAATATATACCAAGGATCTATTAGACAAGAAAGAAGTTTGGAAGGGATCTTGGGAAACCAAAATGTCCTGCAAGATGACCTAGGATCAAGAGGTGAGAGTTATAGGTCAGATGAAATAAAATTTATCCACACATCATACATTAAAATAGAAGGTTGGAGAATTACACATCATGTGATGTAATAACATGTCGTATAAATATTTTAAATGAGATATTCCAAAAACCTATCTCCTCAAATTATTTTTTCAAAAAAACTTAATCATTTACATGATTTGTAATCCATTTACATATCATCTATGTGTTTTCAATATGGGCTTTCAAAAATTTTTCTTACTATACCACGCAAACACTTTCTTAATCTTCTCAACATACCATGTACTTGTAGAACACATAACCCACTTTTAATAAGACTCAATTAATTCAGAAAAAAATAAATACCTAAAAATTAATTCATTTTCCCCAAAGAAGGATACTCATCTCTAAACAAGACTTAGTCATGAAGGCTCAAACTAAAAACTCATTGAGAGACGTTCCAATATAAAGAAAGGATTTTAATATGTTCCCACCATATACTATATCATCCCAATAATTCATTAATAATAAATTTTAGGTCCTAACATACTATTTTTCCACCGTTTTATCATTTCATACCCCTTGTATTTGGTCTCCCCCAAAATTCTACCATGCTACCACTATAAATGGTCTGACGATATAGTCCTACCCTGATGATATTTCTCACTATAATCCACAACCCATATTGGATTCCACTTAGATGATGAATCAACAAAAATCTCAATTTCTATTACATCATCACATGATAAGTGTCTTGAAGATATCTATGAAGCTATGACACATGAAACATTTCATGCATGGAATTGTTGATCTACATAAGGGCTAGAAGACATTCCACTTGACAGAACCTATCCACTATCAAAAATTTCCCAAAAAAACTAAGGTTCTCATTTTACATATTTATTTATATGGATATTCCCCAATCATAGTGAAACATGAAGGATAACATGATGATTGTCCATGAAATCATGAAGTCATCTTCAGTGGTCAGCAAATAGTTTCTGGCTTATCTGCATGGTCACCGACCACTATCCAAACAACTGAACACTCTTAGACATCTCCTACCAAAGACTATGTCAAAATAGTATTAAATCACTTACCTCCACCTAGTAAAGAGGTGAAAAAAATGACATGACATATAAATCCCCAAAAGGGGCCATTTGGATCGACTAATCAAAGCTGTTATTATTTGAAAACTCCATGAGTGCCATATGATTATCCCATGAACCACAAAAATCTGAAACAAAAACTCTTATAATATCCTTCAAATCATAAATAGTTTTTTTAGATGTTCCATTAGTATTTGGAAGATATGATGTGCTCAAAATAACTTACAATCCTAGAGCCTTTTGAAGACCCTATCCGAAATGCGATCTGGAATGTGGACCTCTTTCAAAAATTATAGTACTCAAAATATCATGAAATCAAACTACCTCACACACTTTAATACTACCCATACCATTAACAATGAAGGTCCCCTTGATAGTTAAGAAGTGGTATACCTTTTTCAATCGATCTAGAATCACCCATACATCATCATTCTTACATGTGGTCATGGGAAATCATGTAAAAAAACCATTATGACATCATCCCATTTCAACTCAGGAATGGGTAAAGGATGAAAAAATCCGACTCGCCAATGTTTCTTGAATTTAACCTACTAAAAATTTAATGAACTTTGAAAGAGGATTTACAAATCCTATTTTATCCCTAACCAAAAATACTATCTTTAAATATCATGATACGTATTTTTTAATCTATGATGCATCGCCTATCTAGAAGCGTGAAACACCCTCAACAAATCCTCAAGTAAGCATGTAGGAACCCGTACTTGAACCACAAAAAAGAATTGAATTTTCAAAATAATGATACCATTATAATGGTGTCTTCCCATTATATAATAGTTATCTAAGAACTGATCCCTCTCGATCAAAAAACTTCTCATTATTAATTTTGACCAAAATAAATTTCAAAATAGATGTTGAAGTCAAAACATCCCATCCCTAAGACTCCTGAACATTGAGATTCATGTCCACAATGGGGTCCATTGTCCACCACTCCTTATCAGACATCGGTAATAATTTTTCTACATCATTAATTTCATGGATTAATTAATGACTATTCCCTTTCATGGAATATATGATAATTCTATGTCAAAAGACTATAGATACTCATCTCAGATCATCTTCCAAAGGTTTAGGTCTCGCAGAAAATATATGTACCAATGTATCTTATTATCTATATATACCACAATATTGTATCCCATAATATATTTTCTCCAAAATGTTATGGTTTTTATGGTTATCTATAACTTCAGATTGTGGGTAGGGTGATTCCTCTCATGAAGTCTCAGCTGTCTGGAACCATAAGTAAATACATGATCCACTTACATTAGAATTTCTCTGAGTCTAACTTTGGATGAATCACAATACAAATTATATGTGTTTACCTTAAATAGAAATGTGAGGATAGGTTTTGAGGTTATCCGACCCTGTATTTTCTAAAAATATCTCTCATAATCATTATACCCGAAAAAAATCACCACTTTCTTTGTCAACCATGACATTCTTTCTTCTAAAATGGAGAAATCACAGATACAGAGCTGATAATAACCTATTAAACCAAGAAATATCTATATAATAATGACATTATTCAGATTTTTCTAGGATTCCATGGTTGTAAATTTCTTTGGGTCCACTGACACTCATTCTAGTGTGATGACATGGAAAAATAAGTGAACTTTATTAATCAAAATACTATTTTTTTTATATTGGAATATAGATGATGCTCTCTCAATGTACTCAAGACGATGTCAAGATGTTGGGAATGATCTCCTTCTGACTGGGAGTACACTAAGATACCATCAACAAAGAACACTCACAAAATTATCTAGAAAAGTATGAATGATCATATTCATCCAGTCCATGAATACCACTGGTGTGTTAGACAAACAAAATGACATCACTAAAAATCCATAAAATCTATGCATGCTTCTAAAAACAGTTTAAGGTATGTATATTGGCCTCACCATTAGCTTATGGTATCTTGATCACAAATAAATCGTGGAGAAGATATTAACACCTCTAAGACAATCAAATATATCTTCAATGTGTGGAAAGAGATACTGATTCTTAACCTTCATCTAACTAAACCTCCAACAATAAACACATATGCACAATGAACAATCATCCTTCTAGGAAAATATAATTGAATAAACCTAAGGAGATGTAATATTCTATTTGAAGCCTGATATTCAATATCCTCCATCTAAAATTTCGACTCCAAACAAACTATTGGTTCCATTATGTATGGCATGATATAATGTGGATTTTCTCCCAGCACAAACATAATCGTGAACGCAATCTATAGAGCATGTGGTAACCCATATAACTCATCATTACAAATGTCATGTAAATGGTGTAACACAATAGTAAATGAATCATGTGGCATTCTCCCATTATCTAGAGAAAGGCTAGTTATCTGAGTCACAAGATAATCCCATCTTCACTAAATTGGTCGTGCATGACTAGTCTGAAGATCCCACTCATCCTAGTGAAATTGGTTGTCTCATTGTGATGATTTTAAGGTACTCTTCTCTTGTAATAGTTGATATGTGCCAACTATAAATTTATCTAATCCATATAATGAATCATATCAATGATTTTCATTTCATGAATGAATAATTATTAAATTTAATGGTAACCTTCAATCGCTAGTGAACATGCCTTTCAAACTTTGATATTCTTTAACAACACTCTCATCAATGTGTCAATGGTTAAATTACCATCTGTGATTTCAACATCTAATACCAAACCATTTAAATTAATAGATTATATAAAATAATTTTATACTTCTATTTCAATAAAAATGAAATATAAGATCTATAATACAATAATTTACCTCTGAAAATAGATGGACCTAGATCCACGATAGTCAGAGTAGTTGGCATAATGTATAGTTGACTTATTCCTCTTCCATGGGATCCTATCTGACTAACATGATCTATTTCCCCTACCTTGTTTCTATTTCAAAGAATGGAATATGGCATCACCTATCTATTCATAAACATTCAATTTCCCTCCAGCTACCATCCTACTAGGGGGTAACAGATCACCTTCTCAAATTAGCTTCCAATCATGTTCCCTTGCCACTTGTCTACTACAAAAATTTCTCATAGAACCTCTGAAGTTGAATCAGTCTTCAATAGATAAAGCACTTGACTAAGAGGTAAGGACACTATAGGATCTTGTGGCCAAACATGCCACAATAATATAAATGGAATGAAATAGAGTTTTGAGATGGATGAACACACCCCTAACTACTCTACCCTCTACTACCATGGTTGAATCTTTCATAGCGATGAATCCTTTCACTAGAAGAAGATCTCATATTTTTTCCTACAGAAATAGCATGGCTACTGATTATTTCCTCTTTTATGTTTCCTTACATTGTGAGATCCATTTTCTTCACTTCCCAAATTCTTATAAAGATAAAATGATTCCCCAATAACCTAATCTCACATATAAGACTGTCCTGAAATCATCTTACCCTAGAGATCTCATCAGCTAAGAAAGAAGGCACAAAGCACTATAGGTCATTGAAACATTCTACATAGTCTAACATTGATGTTCCCTCCTACATCAGATGCATGGACTCAAGATCATTTTCATCCCTCAACATCTTGACTAATAAATGGATCAAGAACCTATTCTCAATGTAATTTCAATATAGATAATCCTACAAACCAACATTCCCTATAATATCACACCAATGCTTGTTAGGTCCATGAAACATATATGCAGCAAGCTTCACCCTCATATATTCTAGTGTATTAAATTCTTGAAAATCATCGTGAAAGACTAGATACAAAAGTCAATATTCTAGGGACTTTTGTCCCTAGTAAACATAGGCAGATGATGTTGCTAAAATACTCTTGTCATCTTAGTCATTGAAATCATGATAAAAATATTCTCCCTTCCCATGGATCACATGACCGTCAAGAATCTTTAAAAAAGTTGAACATATATCTAATCCTCAGGAACTACTGGAAGATATTTTTCACCTATGTTAGAAGCATGCTCATTTCCACTCTCTTGATGCTCAAGTGAAATATGATAATGTGGTATTTTTTCATTAGGAAAACTCACACCTTAGATAACTGGATAACAATAATTCCAATCTCAACATGTGACTATGATTGAGAACCACTGACTCCTTGTATCTCTATTCTCGGATTATAAGGCACTAATACAAAACAATTTTACCTAGTGTTATGTAATTAAAAGATATAATTTAATGTGATGTTAAATACCCCCTTTTTCAATGCTAAAAAAGAATTGTTAAAAGGGGTATTTAGTAGTGTAAAAAAGCACAGTTAAAGGGGGACTTTAATCAGCGCTTTTTTATAAGCACTAATAAATGTCCACCTTTTATCAGTGATTTTAAAAAAATTCTAATAAATTGGGTATTTTATTTGTAATTGTAAAAAAGTGATGGTAAGTGGGGGGGGGGGTTATCAGCGCATTTTTATAAGAGATGATAACCCCCCCTCCATCAGTTCTTTTTTAGTTTCACTGATATGGTGTATATTATTATAAAAATTATATTTCATTGAAGAGAATATATTAATATATTAATATATTTATATTGATATATATATAAAACATATTTTCTAAATATGTTATAGTTAATATAAATTTTCATAAAAACTTAATATAAAATATATTTTGTAAACATGTTTTGATAAATAGATAAATAAATATTTAAAATAAATAATTTGAAAATTATTATTATATAATAATAATTTAATATCATTTTGGAGAAAAAAATAAACAAATTAAAAAATACCTAAAATATGTTGAAAGCATAACTGAAACATCAAACAGTCATAACATTTGATACGTGTGTTTTCTTGGGCTCTACCACATATCAAAGTGAATATTGTGATACGATAAATGACCAAATATCATAAGCTAAAAGCAATGTCCCATTTTTTTAGTCCACAGAGGGCTATATGGCCACCAAAACAGAGTTTTTATTGAAGGTAACTAAATTTTTTAACAATCGATGGATTTTAAAACTTGCTTAAGGGGGGTCTTTTTGTAAGAACCCAGTTATTATTTATGCGGTATGGGTTTCTTAATTTCCTTTTTCCTTAAGTGTTTTTGAGAAAATATGTAAAATGGAGAAAAATCCCAAATTTTTTGGGTACACGCCGTGTACTTTTCCACACTCTGTGTACTTTGGCCTTGTGGGATGAGTACGTAGGGCATGTAGGCATGTCGGAAATATAGGCTGTAAAAAATGACTACACGTCATGTACTTTGTATTTACATGTCGTGTAATCATTCAGGAGGTGAAAAGTATGGCGGTGGATGCAGCCACCAGCGGAGCGACATTACACGGCTGGTAATCAGGAATACACGTTGTGTACTCATCTCAATGGATGAATAGTGCCTCAGTGGAAAAAAGCTGACAGAGGAACTGTTTAAAAATATGAAAAGTACATGATGTGTACTTGAGAGTACATGTCGTATTGTTGGTTTTATCACTTAAAATAGGAAGTAGCCACCTCATTCGAGAGTGGAGTCAGAACTGCCATTTGGAGCTCAGGAGGATGACCAAACCTTGGAGGATCACCCAAATGTGCATCAGGAATCCTATTCCGCCTCCGTCAATCACGTTGGGACCATACAGGTAAGACCTCCCCTCTCTTTGCGCTGTTCTTACCAATTCATACTCTAAGAGATGTTATTTACGTTTGAACAAGAATTATTTTATCCCAGATCTATGTCATTCTTGGAAGATTCTAAATGCTTTATTCACTAATAGCGATCAGGGACGGTCGAGGTTGGTGGTCTGATATTTATTTTCAACTATTGTGTTGAAATTGTGTACCGTGGTGATATGCGCCCACGGTCAGGGTGTCCTCTGGATGAGGGATTTGCTGAAAATATATCTAGAATTGCATAGATAATCTAATGACAAGTTTAAACTGTTGTTTGGGATCACTGCTTGGATCTAGGACCACCCCGGGGGTGCATTCTTCTATTTAGCCGTTTGGCCAGGATACTCAAGGGTATTCCATGATTATAATTTGGATTTAATTTTTCTTGAGAAAAAGTTTATATAAATTTTTGTTTATTCTTTGGGCTCAGACCGATTCTATTAGCCTGAGGGCAGTGTTCGATTAGCCTGAGGGTAGTGTTCTACTAGCCTGAGGGTAGTGTTCTATTATTCGGAGGGCAGTGTTTCTTAGCCTGACGGCAGTGGTTGGTTGGCATGAGGATAACCTTCATTTTTTTCTTGTGGGAAGTAGTCTATGTGCCTGAGGGAAATATCATTTATGCCTGAGGGCATTGATCGTTACCCCTGAGGGAAATCACCTGTGGGTATTTGACTCAGTTACCTGATTATAAGGATAATAGGTATGAGGACATGGCTATTCAGAATATTCATAGTGGTGATTTTCTATGTTGTACCTACCATGCCGAAGTACAACCTTATAGGTGATAAGTAAAAATTAAAATGGCAATGAAACTGGTAGTTATATTTACTTTTTTTGTACTTACAAGTTTACTATATTTACTTTTGCACACTGTTGTTGCACATTTTCACCGATAGTTGGGAACGGGCCTTCGGTGGGTGCCTACTAGGATTTATTTCTCACACCCTGTTTGGGTAATGTATTTGGCCCAAACAGACTATATATCTGTAGTTTTCGACAGGGGAAATGGTACTAAATTCAATAATTAATATTTTATTAAACATCATCAAAATGGATATTCATGACCCCAAAATAATCCTTCCTCATTTGAAACTGTCTTTTTAACCACACATAAGAACTTAGGGGTTTCCTGATAAATTTAACAAGGGTATAACCATACACTTTACTAAAATTTTATAACATCCACCATTCACCAATTCCATCAATGAGGCATAAAACCATGCTTCACACTCCAAGGAACCTACATCTATGGGCTAAGCTCCCACGAGGTCACTCTAAATTTCCAAAAATAACCAGTAAATGAAGAAAAATAAAGATGAAACTCTAAAGCCAAAAAATTTCACGCTTGTAAATATAGGAAACAAATACTAGAAAATAAACTATAAAGGTCACCAAATAAATCTAAACTCCTCCACATGTGCCTCACATACCCAAAATCACTGACAACCCAACCAACATCTCTTGTAGGTCATCCTTGAATTCAAACGATATCAACACCCTAAACTGGAGTTACATCAATAATAGTTCATTAGATCTCCATATAATCCATACAAATCAAATTTGAAAAAATCTAGCCTTGTAGGTTGCACTCTTTTACCCATTCGAAAACACACAGTGCCCAATACACCCATGGAAAAAAATACTCTTTGTTCCTCACCTATAATAGTAGCACCTCCACTAAAGACACCACAACTAATAATCCATTAAAAATGTTCAACACAAACCCACATGATCACAATCCACTAGGGTTACCACATCCACATCACCAGAATACATTTCACAAACCCAAAGTCACAACCCTACCAAAGATAAAAAAACCCATTTATCCATATATCGAAACCCAAAAAGTCCTAAAAACCATACCCTTGGTATGAATCTAGTGAAATGTGAAGACCAAACCACCCATAAAAATATCTGGATAAAAACAAGAGGGATACTCAATTCTTATCCCTTGTGGTTTCATCATTTACTAATTCATCTTTTTTATTTAATCATTTCCATTTTGGAAAATGGTATATAAACTTTCAAAAACATTTTTATTAAACCATATTTCATAATTGAATGATTTATTCAATTATAACTATATATATCTTATTTTTAAACATAATTTATTTTAAATCTCAATAATAAGAGAAATCTAGATGATCTATCCATCATATATGCCTAACATGAAGCATGAACCCACACACCCTATCTTTTCATACTAGTCTAAGAGATAAAACCCCATTAATCAATGATATCACATCCAATAGCACTACTATAGGTAAAAACATTAAAAAAAAATTTGGGCACGAAACATAACATCAATTACCACACATGGTAACTTGGGATTCCCCCTATACATAGGACTACATGCACCCATTAATGAGTTCATTAGCAATCCCAGATATGATCATTTTATCATATCTACCATTCCCTAACTAGTAAGACAAAGGACACTGCTCTGATTCATCTTTTTATCATCCCAGGTCTATTACCACAAAACAGGTTCTCCTAGTATGTTATCCACATGACCTCATGTCTTCCTTTGTGTACTATAGAGGATTCCGATCAGAAGTGCAGGTTTATATAGATACATTTGGGAGACTATACCCATTTATCATTGTAAATAATCATCCAAAATAAATCCCACAATCAATATTAATACATAAACTATAAAATAGTAAATTGAACAATAATGAAATTACAAAATGAAACATAATACAACGATTATATTTACACTATAAATGTCAGTTGATCGTGATATAAAATCGAAATACCAAAACCATGACCACAAAAAACATGATCTCTAGTCTATCCTAGTCTAGATAATCCATTCTCCAACCCATTTGGCCAGGCATAAATTAAATACTAGGTACATGACTTGAAATACTGATTGAAAAAAAGTATCTTCTACTAGGGTACTCAAGATCCATGGTGATTCATGATGGCTATAAGATAACTCAGTAGGCCACCACCAATGGCTTCCAAATAAATATCATGTATATAAATTAGTTTATATGAATAATCAATTGTTAAATAAATTAATAATTATAATGGGAATCATTTTTTTTCTTTTAAAACATTTTCAATTATTTATTTTAAATATTTTTGTGACATCATATCATCACACTAGGAATCTACCATTTATTTCTTAGGGGAATTAATATGTCAGGTACATTAACTAAGTATACCAAAAATCATCATTCTGGGTACACATATGATATATCATGGGGGTTTTTGTGAAGGGGACTACTGATAATTCTTCTATATATCTCACCAGGATATGGATCTCCTTGTCCATCCATCCCAACCACAATGTCATATTTTAAAAACATGAATAATTTGTCCATGAATCAAATTTGGACTCAAAACATCATGTCCAACCATCCAAACCATTATATGGAACATCTTGTCCATATCCATTATTTTAGGGGCATCAGTCCTTCGCCTAAAAAATTATATCCACTAGGATGCCTAGAGAATTAGTCTAGATCACCAAAAACTAGGTTTTTGAGCATCTATCCAACATCATTAAACCATTAGTACTTGTCAAAAATCATGGAGTATCAGTCCATGAATCCATCCAACGTTCAAATCCTTATATACATTCATCCCGAACTATTCGATTATCAATAATTTTCATCATTATAACATCATTAATCAAGAACCTAGTATCCTTAATCATTCATCACATTCCATGTCCGAATGGACCATTAAAACCCAAAACATCACAATAAGAACCATCCCCTTTTTCGAAATTTTATAAACATCACATAACATTTTCAGGGAATTAGAAAATTACACACTTAATTAAAATATTTCATAAAAATACTCTGAAAAGGTTATTTCTCTATAAACATAAAAATATAGACAAGGTTCCACTATTCATTTAAATTTGGAAAAATCAACCACCATAAAGTTTCCACAAGACTAAATCTACAGACACACAATTCAAAGAACCATTTGAAATTAAATAATACCAATTTTAAATAACATTGAGTTCAACATATCCAATATAAAACATTACGAAATAAAAAAAATTCTATATTTGAAAATAATAACCATATAAAAATACAAAACACATCATTTAGAACATTAAAAAATCATATCAGGTATTTCACTAAAAAATAACATTAAAGCATTTAATATATCCCTTTAATGATTCATTATAATAAATTAACAATTACAAAAACTTTTAGTATCATAATTACTCAGTCTCAACATTCACCATTTCATTTCACTATATTCAAGGGATTGGCATACGTTATGGGGAGCGATAGGTCGATTTTCTAATCATCAACAGACCCAATCAGGTCGATGAAGGGTCTCATTGCTCACATTAATTCCTTATTTTTATTCAATATCCTAAGACATAAAAACAATGAAAATAAACTACAGTATAATCTACACATTCATATATAAAAAATAAGGCTATAGAAAAATGATTAGACCACCTACCACTTTCACTTAGGTGATTACGTTCTCAAATGAAACCATTGATTAGAACAAAATTAATCAGACACTAACTGAAGAATACCCTATAAATAAAGCATTTATAGAAATGGATGTAGAGGGGAAAACCCATGCCTCTTCTAGAATCTTGAATGATATAGTAGTGAAGACTTACCCAGGGCCACAATTCATACTAAAAGGAACTCCAAATCCATACAAAATGTTAGAGAAACACACGTGGAGGAGCCAGGGGATCTTGGTTTTTCATCCTAGATAGCGGGGGTCGAATGTGGGATAGAATTTGTGAATAAATAAATAAAATCAGAAGGAAATGGATAAAACCCAATTTTTATTTAGGAACACAATTTGGTCACACAATTATTCAAATAGTTAACTAAACGTTTGGTTCATTCTATACAAGAAAAAATCATGTAGAATGGTATATTAAACCTTGTTGTGATCATAATTTCACCACTCTCCAAGAGGACCTCATGTTTTATGGTCTCTGAGGATACCCTTTATGGTTTCCCTAACATTGAAAACCCCTTATACAAGTTTTATGGTTATGGTGAATGGTTACTGAAAACTATGATCCAAGCATTCTCTACACACGTACTTTCCCCTTTTACCACTTTTCAATGCCCCAAACCCAAACGATACCCCTGATGCCTAAATTAGTTATAGGAAATACTTCATAAACCAAAGATTTAATCCAAGGTGTAATTTGTCCCATGTTTAGGATCTTAAAATTCTTCTCTTTAAAATATATCCTATTTAATTCTACTAACAACTAATATTATTACACTAAACCTCTAGGAAAAATATATTTTTCTATAAAAACTATATATAATGAATCTTCGAATGAAAAATCCAAAGTGATCATCGTGACTAATATTTTTCCACCATCTCTTTTTTTACATTCATAAATAACTAATTTTAATAATTTATTTATTAAATAATGAAATTTATATTTTTTAAACATTAATTTATTATACTAAATTAATTATTATTAACCACATTTCCTCTTTCTCATTAAGAAAAACGAATTCATTATTCCTATGTTGTGAGGACTACCACCACCAGGAAGTTATGTCTTCAATTTTACACCAACATGCCTCTTTAATGATTATAATGATAAAATTGATCAATCAATGTGACATATTTAATATTTTTTTGAAAATGTAGAGAAAAATTATGATCCACGTTATTTCTATATCAATCTACAATATACTAAAATTTTTATAGTGCATTGATGAAGCTCACATTTTCAAATATTTTAAACTGTAAAACATTGTTTATAATCCCACAAAAGTATTATTGAATGGGTAATTATCTTGTTTTTAGGTTTTAGTGTTATTTTGAGCGTAAATGTGAAAAACGACTAATTCTGGATTTTTGACAGAATTTTACGTCAGGGGTATTTTGGTCATTTCTGGAAAAATAAAATTCCAAATTTGCTGATTCAAATTTTTCTAGAATCTGTATTTGATTTCCTTCATTTTTGTCGTCTGGACCAGGAGCTGATTCGATACTCTAGAAGCCGTACAAATTCAATGAATTTGAAAAGTTTTTCGGGCGGACAGAACGGACCCCACTTCCATAATGGAATCCCAATTTTGTCTACACAACTCCAAATTAGATGATTCCACTTGGAGCTGTACGAGGACTCAAGGACGCGTTTCTACAACAAATTTCAGGTCGTTTAGAATCAATTATGAGGGACATTTAACGACATACATATGTAGGAAGATGCCTGGAAGCTGCCTCCCAAAAAGGAAACCTCAAATATTAAATTCATAACTCCTTCTAGGCGCGTCCAATGAATCTCAAATTTGCGGAGCAAACGTAGGAGACATTAAGGAACAAAATTTATGAAGACACCTATTCCAGATTCGGTAAATTAAGTGCTTTTCTACGTGGAAACTTTAGGATTAATTGTTTTATGTGTGAATTTGTCACCCCTTCTCCCTATAAATATGTGTCCCTTCTCCCAGTTTATGATATATCCATTCCAGGGGGGATAAGGTGGAGCTTATTTCTGTAATCTTTATTCAGGTTTTTAATATACATTATTTTATTCTTCTTCTTCATACCTCATTCTTCCATTTTTTACTTTTATGTGTTTCTCCCACCGTATTCTCTTCTAACTCCATGAAAATGGGGAACTAACCTCGATGTTTGTTTGAGGAGGAGAATGTGGTTGTTTGAGTTTCATTGTGCTTCAATTTAAATAACTTTATTTAATTCTAAGAATTTTGGTGGTGGTTAATTTGATTATGATGTGCGATTGCCCCATTTTCTCTATCACCAAGTACTTCTTCTCATTCATCATTTATCCTTCCCTTCACTATATAAGTCATGAATATGATGGAGTATGGCTTGTATAGCGATGGTCGGCAAAGAGATCTCCTAGCCGACTTTAGGAAGAGTATTTCCCCACATGCAGAGATCTTGGTGTTGGGGAAATAACATTTCAAATAGGAGGGTGTGGTGTGATAGATTTTGATCACTACATTGATTTGATATAGAGAATATTTTAATAAACAATGATATCAACCATTATGATCCTCCAAGAACAAATGTCTTCTTTCTTCTTTTTAACATCATATTGTTTGCATTAAATATATATATATATATATATTCATATTTTATGCATATTTCAAACTCATCTTTATATTATATATTAGATAGAAAATAAATAGTGACAATAGAATTTTGGTGTTGTGTAAGTTGCCTCCTTGAGACCGACCCTGGGAGTGCACTATATTGAATTCTTTGGTAAATAATATTTTGATCGGGGATCTGCGACAAATCCTTGCTTCGTCAAAATTGGCGCCGTTGCCGGGGAGCCAAGTGGTTTTCATTCACTATTTTTATTCACACTTTGTAAATAATTTTCCTTTCATTTAAAAAAAACAACAAAAAAATTCATAAATTTCAAAAACTAAAAAAAATATTCTTTGTTCATGATGTATTCAAATTATGATTATTATGCATGGACTGATCAATCTCAAGTGAAAGAAAATTTTTACAATGAACTAGATGCGCAATTTCATAGGATTAGTGATAAAGTGAAAAACATGGAGGGACAAATTGAATTGGTTGCAGAATATGTATGCACATCCCAAGAACAACCGAAACCTGAACCAGAACGAGTGGTGGAAGAGATTTCACCCATCATTTTTTATGCTAAAGAACCTGAGGAGGGTGAGAAGGAGCTACTAAAAGAATTAATCACATCATCCCGCACTCAACCATTGCTCGAGGAGGTCCCAGAAGTAAACATTCCAACTGATGCACTGATGGGAGGTCAACATTTTTTGGAAGAATCTTGGAATAACTTTGTCGAAGATAACTTGAAACATGATCTTCCCATACTTAATAATGAAACATCAGACACTTTCTACCTCTCTCTTGCTTTAGAAGATAATGAAGAAGACGCACCTGCTGAGATTGAGTTTCCAATGGTCATGCCTGAAGAGATCAATTACCAAGCTGAATTACTTGAAAGGGAAGATTTCCTTATTAATTCTTCATGTTTTAATCTTATTCAAGCTAAATTGTTTTCTGACATCTCTTCCTTTGAAATTTCTGATATAGCACAAATGGATCAGACAATGGATGATATGAAAGAGACCACCCAAGTGGTGGAAATCAAGAAAGAAGATTCGGAGAAGATGGTGGTGGTGCGACTACCTCCTATACATCAACTTTTATATCACATGGAGGAGGACACCACCGAAGTTAACAGGGAGCACCATTATCTTTTATTCCCTCCCACTTCGAAAATCAAATTTCTTCTTTATTCTTTCTCTGGGGTTGGGAACATTCAAATCTTATTTGGGGTTATCTACTTTCAGGTTTTAATCATGGACATCGGGAAAACTCACATGTGGTGGTTCATCTCAAAGAAACCACACCCACCTTTTGATTGGGGATAATCCACTGAAACTGCCTGACTAGGGGCAGTAAAAACCTAGCACCCGCTTGGGGGTCTAAACCAAGCATTATCTCTTTTCTTTTCCTTTTCTCATTCTTTTTATTTATTTATTTTTCTTATTTATTTTTATTACTTTCTTGTAGAATTAAAGTGGTTTCTTCTAGGAGCATAACTCAAGGAATCCACTTCTAAAATAATTTCAGGTTGTATCTTTCCTTCCCTTTGATTATTTTACCTTTATATTTATATTTTTTTGAGTTGGAATAAGGGGTAGTTAAATTTAAGTGTGGGGGAGTGTCAACCTGGTTAGTTCTTCTTGTGTGCTTTTCGTTTTTTTTATGATTTTTGAGCTTTAATGAATATTCTTATCACTTTTCACACAACAATTTATTTTGAAAGAGTTGAAATGATTTTTGAAATAATGAATTTTAAATGATTGTTGATGTGAAAAAATTTTCTTGAAATGGATTGTCAATCATTTTTATCAGTTTGACTGATTTTTGAAATCCATGACCATGAAACACTGTCTCAAAATATTTTTTCCAATCCTGTGAGGTATTCTGAACCACTTTTACATATTCTTCCTAATACCCACACATTCTTGAGGGAAACTTGAATTTTGTGTGAGAACCAGAATTTGTGAATATTCTCTTTCGAAGCATTGGATTTCATGGAATGTATTTAAAATGATTGAGGCATCTCATTGGCTAGCCACATTTTATCCTAAGACCCACCTTTACATTTATCCTTCGTAATCCCCTAGATGCCATGAATTTCCTTATAGGTTTAAGTCACATTACAAGCCAATTTTTCCATACCTACCCGCACTTTTAGTATTTTTGCATGGATATTTCAAGTTTGAGTGTGGGGGAAGGGCCTTTCGTGTGCATTCGTTGGGATGTGTATCATTTATCGGTAGTGTGAAGTGTGTGTCAATATTTTGGGTAGTGGATAACAAGGGAATTGGGCATGTGTCGTCATTTCGTTGTGCTTTATTTGGTTCATCCATTTCTCCTAAAAAAAGGAAAAAAATAGAGATGATCTTGAATTCCTCATTGTACATTCTTTTATGACTCATGTCCCTCCCCAAAATCAAGTGAATGAATTGTCATTCATTCATTGTCTTCAATTTTTCAGCTCATCCTCTATGAAAAAAAAAGCAAAAAAAGAAAAAAAAAGAAAATAAAGCTGTGCCTTTCTGGAGCTTTGAAAATAAAAGAGGAGAACTTAGATGATATCATTCATTATAATCACTTATTGGCTCATGTACAATGTCATAAAGATGGGTGGGGTTGTTTTTCACATTTACAAGCAGTATTGAGTGAGGAATTTCCTGTGGTTTCACTTGATTTAATCATACATTGTACTTAAAAGTTTAACCTCCTCTTTCTAGCTTGGAACATTTTTCAATCATTTTACCACCGACCCTAAGCCACAGAATCATTTGAACCATTAATTAAAGCCCTCATGATTAAATTCATTTTCATGTTTCTCGCTGTGGAGAAATGATAATTTTCACAAACCTATGGTGATACATGCGATTTTCAAGTATGAGTATAACTCTAGATTCAATTTCTCTTGAGTGAAGAGTGACATAAAATTCAATGTGAGGTAGGTTGTGATTGGGCCGTGGATTGATTTATGAGGTTGCACAAATTTTAATGATTTACATGAAAATGATAGAATTATTATTCATAAATGAGACATGATGGAATTCTATTTTGGATAAAATCGTTGATATTTTCTCATTTTTGATTGTTGTGTGGTTTTTGATTTGGATGTAAGATGATTGCCCAGGAGTGCAATGTTTAAGTGTGGGGGAGTGATGAAGCTCACATTTTCATATATTTTAAACTGTAAAACATTTTTTATAATCCCACAAAAGTATTATTGAATGGGTAATTATCTTGTTTTTAGGTTTTAGTGTTATTTTGAGGGTAAATGTGAAAAACGACTAATTCTGGATTTTTGACAGAATTTTACGTCAGGGGTATTTTGGTCATTTCAGGAAAAATAAAATTCCAAATTTGCTTATTCGAATTTTTTTAGAATAATTATTTTATTTCCTTCATTTTTTTCTTCTGGACCAGGAACTGATTCGATCCTCTAGAAGCCGTAAAAATTCAATGAATTTGAAAAAAATTTCGGGCGGACAGAACGGACCCCACTTCCATAATGGAATCCCAATTCGGTCTACACAACTCCAAATTAGATGATTCCACTTGGAGCTGTACGAGGACTCATGGAAGCGTTTCTACAATAAATTTCAGGTCGTTTGGAATCCATTATGAGGGACATTTAACGACATACATATGAAGGAAGCTGCCTGGAAGCTGCCTCCCAAAAAGGAAACCTCCAATATTAAATCCATAACTCTTTCTAGGCGTGTCCAATGAAGCTCAAATTTGCGGAGCAAACTTAGGAGACATTAGGGAACAACATTTATGAAGACACCTATTCCAGATTCGGTCAATTAAGGGCTTATCTACTCAGAAACTTTAGGATTAATTGTTTTATGTGTGAATTTGTCACCCCTTCTCCCTATAAATATGTGTCCCTTCTCCCAGTTTATGATATATCCATTCCAGGGGGGATAAGGTGGAGCTTATTTCTGTAATATTTATTCATGTTTTTAATATACATTATTTTATTCTTCTTCTTCATACCTAATTCTTCCATTTTTTACTTTTATGTTTTTCACCCACCATATTCTCTTCTAACTCCATGAAAATGGGGAACTAACCTCGATGTTTGTTTGAGGAGGAGAATGTGGTTGTTTGAGTTTCATTGTGCTTCAATTTAAATATCTTTATTTAATTCTTTGAATTTTGGTGGTGGTTAATTTGATTATGATGTGCGATTGCCCCATTTTCTCTATCACCAAGTTCTTCTTCTCATTCATCATTTATCCTTCCCTCCACTATATAAGTCATGCATATGATGGAGTATGGCTTGTATAGCGATGGTCGGCAAAGAGATCTCCTAGCCGACTTTAGGAAGAGTATTTCCCCACATGCAGAGATCTCGGTGTTGGGGAAATAACATTTCAAATAGGAGGGTGTAGTGTGATAGATTTTGATCACTACATTGAATTGATATAGAGAATATTTTAATAAACAATGATATCAACCATTATGATCCTCCAAGAACAAATGTCTTATTTCTTCTTTTTAACATCATATTGTTTGCATTAAATATATATATATATATATTCATATTTTATGCATATTTCAAACTCATCTTTATATTATATATTAGATAGAAAATAAATAGTGACAATAGAATTTTGGTGTTGTGTAAGTTGCCTCCTTGAGACCGACCCTGGGAATGCACTATATTTCATTCTTTGGTAAATAATATTTTGATCGGGGATCTGCGACAAATCCTCGCTTCGTCATGCATTGTGCAGACTACTGACTCTATAAAGTAGGGTATATCCTATTCCATATAGTTTCATTATGATTAATTTAAAACATGTAAAATATAATTCCCCCTAATAAGGGCCTCTAAATAATAATAATAATAATATTTTAAAAAGTTATTATTCCAATGTAAACCGACTTAATAATCATAGTCAACCATTAAAATTTGGCATGTTCATGTTTGGGTTAGCCTTTCCACCTACTTGAACTATGATATAAAATATTATTATGGATGATTATAAGAAAATAATTACTAATGATATATGAAATAAATAATTTTTTTTATTTTTTTATTTTTTTCATTGTAAGAATAATTATTATCTCATTAAGTAATAAACCACCATTCATTAATTATATAACACTAAAACATGATTTTCACCAATTTCATATACAAGAAATATAACTAAAAACTCATAAAATGACTACATAACATTATAAAATGGCATAAAACAAGAATTATTATACCTTGTATTATATTTTAATATTAATCTTTTTGTGAATATTGATGAACTACATCACCATTATGAAAATAGCTTAGAACGATCAAGAATACTCACACTCGATATTGAAAATGGATAATTACTAACTAATATTGATGTAGAGAATAATTATAAATATATTTTATAAATGGTTATAGATATAAATGAGGTTATGATAAATATAATTAAGGTAATTATTACTGTTATTATTTTTATACAAGATATTCAATCACTTTAGAGGAATTTATGAATTATGGAAAGGGGTTATTTGTCAAAATTCAATGTCATGATACATATCTCTTATAATGAACAATGACATGATTGATATAGTGTAATTACAATCTAATAATTCTAAATAGATATAATAATTTAATTTATGGGGTTTGAAGAGCCATATCAAGTACTATATTTAAATTTTATTTCATTTAAGAGGAATCTATTTTGATGGGGTTTGTTGTAAACTAATATCCCTTCATTGATTTATAATGCAACATTTTGGACGTATTTCATCCAAGAATTTATAATTCAACTATATAAGTTTATTTGATCATACATTATCCCTCTCTACAAAAAATTAATATTTTGATTCAACTCTTTTTCCTTGATAAATTTATTCCCTATAAAAGGTATTTTGTTATTTGGAATAATTTTCATCCTATTTAATTAAATTTTTCCCTTCTTATATATGTTTTCCTTTATTGAAAATTTTATCCTTTACCTTTTTAAATCTAATTATTTGTTATCTCATGTGTCCATAATTTTTCCGTAATCCAAATTTTAAATTGATTTTTTGTTACTCATTTTAGGATGTTAGTTTTCAAAAAAAATATTCCACAAAATTCTTCTTCCATTCAAAATAAAATGTTTTATCTGCCACTCAAGATATCTTTTGATCAAAACTCTTTTATTTAAAGGATAAATTATCAATTTTTTTTTTCAAAAAATAGTGTTTTATAAATATATCACATGACTATTTATGAAAATTATTTTATTTTCATGAATAAATTATTTATTTTTTAAAATCTATATTTTCATTTTCTCAAAACAGACATTTTCAAAAATGAAGAGACTATGACATAATATTATATGAAAAAGATAAAAAAAATATTTCTATATATAGATATATCATTTCACTATCATTTCAATTTTATCTATAATTTATTTATTTTCATAGAAATTATTTCTCATGAACCAACCTCTAAATGATCTTATGATATAATATTTTGTGTGATTGAGTTTGGGGGATCAACCATTAAATATTTTGAGGAATGTTTTGGTGATGCCATATTAAAAATGTTGTGAAACCAATTTATATTTACATGGTGCATTTTTTATTTTAAAAATTATTATTTTCATGTGGCACTCACATATATAAATTTTTACGATTGGTGTCTTATATATCAATATAATGTATTGGATAGTGATTCATATATCATGAGATAATTTTTGGATTTTTTAATTGATGTTCACTACATTATAGGAATCAATAATTGATACTTTCACCAATATGTTACAGGAATCAAGATGTGATTCTTACACCACATTTTCGGGTAATTAGGTTTTGATATCTTCTTCACATTTTTAATAATGAAGTGATTCTTCTTTCACCAAGTTATGGGAAAAGAGTAATTAATCCCACTATTTTGTGATTTCTACACCTAGGAATGTGTCATAGTTTACTTTTATTATTCAATTATATGACATGACATATATTTATGAATATGATTATGAAGGACATGTGATTTTTATTATCTTATATTTCAACACCATAATTCTATGATATGTTTTTTCACTTTTAATAATTCATGTCTTGTTATCCTAAATTATGGTAAATTTTAATAGTTCAATGTCCTTTTTAAAAATATATTTATCCCATGTAATTTTTTTCATATTCTTATTATATATCACTTTCTGATATACAGTTGAGATTTCCCTTACTGAGCATCTGATATCACCCCTTTCAAATGTTTATATAAGGCCCCAGCCTTAATGCTTACTTAATATTGAATTAAATGAATAATTCACATTGAAGAACCTTTCAGGTTTAGAGTTTTATAGAATTAGGAAATTACTATTACATCTCAAAAGATTACAAAGTAGACACTTCTACTAAATTTCCATAGAATAAGAACTCTTAAAAAGAAACATCTCTACTTCCATGTTTTATATAGCATTACATTCCCTTGATCCCATCCTTGACCCTATTCCACATTATGTCCTGTGAAAAACAATTCAAAAAACTTGAGGTGAGCAGAAAAGGCTCAGTAAGGGATACACAAAGAAAGAAAACTGTTAGTTTATCAAAACTTCAAGTAGACCATGTATACATTATCAAAGTAATACTTTTCACCTTTATGAAGTAGTAAAAACTCTTCACTGAATAAAAGATCATTAAGTACCCTTTTATAACAAAAATATTACCATAAAACCCATATAAAGATCGCATAACATATAAAGGTATCTTGGGACATAAAAATACTTAAATGGAATAACCATACGGTCGACTTCCACACATATCCCTTAATGGAATAGTCATACGGCTGACTTCCATACCCAATGCATTGGAGGTTATAATGTAACCACTCGTCCTGTATTCATGGCCCCACCCTTCATATGGTTTATCACGTAACCACCAGTCAAATGTCCAAGTACCATTATAAAATCACAAGACATAAAACAAATATAATGGAAAGAAAACATTTCCACACTTTGATCAAAATATATCACATAAATATATTGACATAACAAATCCATTATAAAAACCCTTTTCAATAACAAAATACATAAAAGGGTATATGGTATTTATTTCATTTAAAAAACATTACGGCTTGTTGAGGAAGCCAAAGAACAAATAATACTCGTGGCGGCAGAAAAGGTCGTTGTCACCATGTACGTTAAAAGAAACATTCATTTTTGTCGTTTAGTAAAATGCTTCATAGAAAAAGATTCCTTCTGTATAAAAGTCAAAGTCAAAGGGGTTTATACACCGTATAAAATAAAGTTGTGTATAAAATGAAATATGCCTCAATGAAAGGAGATTGAGACGAAGTGCCTTACCTCGGGTCCGACTTGACTCGATCGTTCTTTAACGTCATGAATAATAAAATTGAGTTAATTTATAATTTCTTAAGAACCTTTTTAATGTTCATTATTCCTTTTATATCACTTAATACCATGTTATGATCACTGTTGGCGCCAAAAATATGGCCCAAAAGGAAGGAACGAAAAAGACAGCCGGCGCGCTGCCTCGCGAAGCACAGCCGCGAAGCACAGCCGCGAAGCCCCGCCGCGAAGCGCCCCAACCTTGGCGGCCCCGCAAAGCTTCGGAGGCGGTAATCATCCGCGAACCGTTTGACGTCCGCGGGGCGTCGCGAAGCTCCTGATGCGGTAATCCTCCGCGAACCCGTTTGACGTTCGCGAGGCGCCGCGAAGCCCCAAAGGCGGCGCGCGAGCCCTGCTTCGCGGCGCCCCTTCCCTATAAATACTCGACTCCCCCTGAGTCCCCGGGACAGACAATCCGACTCTTCGGCTTCTCCTCTCCCGAATCGCGAAGCACGCTTTGCCCCCCGAGAATCATGAGCTCCGCGAGGTATTTCTACTTCGCGAGACGACTCTGATTTGTTTCGTTTTGAGCCCCTCTTCCGAGAGGGATGCCCTTCGCGAAGCTCAAGGGCTTTCGCAAAGGAAGGGGATTCCCAAGGGAACTCGGGCAGCCGCGGAGCACTTGTGCTTCGCGAAACACCCAACCCATGCTAATAATCCCTATGCCAAGGCAGGATAACTATGCATCGCGAAGCACATTGCTTGGCAGGACCCTGCTTCGCGAACCACTCCTTCTTCGCGAGGCATTGCTCCGCGAACACTGTTCCACTTCGCGAAGCACCCCCCACTTCCACCTATGCCCCATGCTAAGGCCAAGGCACCCCACTTCACAAAGCACACTCCTCTGCTTAGCGATTCCTCTTTCTGTGCGACCCTCCAGGTTTGCACGATGTGATTTCAAAGTCCCATGGACAACACCTCCCGTAGCGTTGCTTCGCCTAATGCTTCTTCGCATAGGCACGCTAACGGCTATTGCTTCTTCGCATAGCCACGCTAACGTGGACCCCTCGATGGTTCCTCTCACGACCCCCCTTTACCATGGCCTTACCGACACCTTCCCTTCCCCAAGGACCAGAGGGTACCGGTTATGTAAGCCCTAGGGGTGTGGAGTGAACCCACCTCGTCCGAGCTGCAGGACGTTAAACTGCCAAGCACCACGTCCTCAACACATGACGTTAAACTGTGACCCAACCTCGTCTCCCTCACGAAGGGTCCCCCCAGGTCGAGCATTTTTTACACCACTCGTCTCCACGGGAATGGAACTCTTCCGCACATGGAATGAGATCCTCTTTGTCGGAGTGGTGTATGTTCGCAGGGGAAGGGTCGCCTCAGAGCGTAAATCCCTAACCTTTGGTACGGACGATTGCACTCGTGCATCTCGGTACTTCCCCACTACCAAGGTCAGTGGAGGACGTGATAGGGAACGAGGCACCTCCCATCATCGGACCATGGTCCATCTTTCCCGCGCTTTGTCGCGCCATGGGCCTCCACCCTGGAGTAAGTCCCAACACCATGGGCCGCTCAACGCGTAAGCCCCTCTTCGCTTCTCACGGACGCACCCTTCGCGACGTGATCGTCAGGTCCTTGCAACCTCTTGTTTCCCACACCGAGCATGACTCACGTGGGCTTAGAGTGAGCACCGACCCTGACAAACCCATCCAAACTACGAGGACTTTGATCCGTGTCAAGGCATGGTACGTAGGAAGCCTCCATGAGGTTCAAGCCGTATTGCTCGGTCGTTCATTCACGTCGAGTTTCACCCACGTCCAGCACGACGTTAAACTGTATGCCTCGTCCAGCAAAGACGTTAAACTGCACAATCTGAACTATGGGGACTTTGATCCGTGTCAAGGCATGGTACGTAGGAAGCCTCCATGAGGTTCAAGCCCACCAATAGTGGACCAAGGTCTACTTTCACGTCGGTTCGCCGACAAATCCCCATCCGAACTACGAGGACTTTGATCCGTGTCAAGGCATGGTACGTTGGAAGCCTCCACGAGGTTCAAGCCCACCGCTAGTGGACTCACGAGTCTACTTTCACGTCGGGTCACACCCGCGTCCAACATGACGTTAAACTGCACCCCGGTCTGGTGGTAAGCCATTGTGACCCATCCCGCCCGAACTATGAGGTCTTTGATCCATGTCAAGGCATGGTACGTAGGAAGCCTCCACGAGGTTCAAGCCCACCAATAGCGGACCAAGGTCTTCTTTCACGTTGGTTTACCGGCGAAACCCACCCGTCATTTCACGTCGGGTCCCATCCTGGTCCAGTGGTAAGCCGCTACGACCCATTCCCTTTTGAACTACGAGGACATTGATCCATGTCAAGGCATGATACGTAGGAAGCCTCCACGAGGTTCAAGTTCGTCAACAGTGGACCAAGGTCTACTTTCACGTCGGTTCACCGACAAAACCCCTTTTTAACTACGAGGTCTTTGATCCATGTCAAGGCATGGTACGTAGGAAGCCTCCACGAGGTTCAAGCCCACCCATCACCCAATTCACGTCGTGTTCTATCTTCGTCCAGCATGACGTTAAACTACATTCTGGTCCGGTGGTAAGCCATTGTGACCTCACCCCGTCCGAACTACGAGGACTTTGATCCATGTCAAGGCATGGTACGTAGGAAGCCTCCACGAGGTTCAAGCCCACCCGTCGTTTATTCACGGCAGGGTTCACTATCGTCCCGCATGACGTTAAACTGTATCATTTGAACTACGAGGACTTTGATCCATGTCAAGGCATGGTACGTAGGAATCCTCCCAGAGGTTCAAGCCCAACTCCCATCGGGCCAAGGTCCAGCTTCACATCGGTTTACCGACACCATCCCGAACTACGCGGACTTTGATTCCCTGCCACAGGGATACGTAGGAAGCCTCCTCAAGGCTCAAGCCCAACTTCACCGTCGCCCCTGCGATGGTCCCCATTTCATCCTCATCCACTTCATTCATCCATCCATCACCCATCCTGATTCTCACCCGGGCCACCACATCCCGGGGGAGTCATGCCATCCACTTCCTCGCTGCTCCTAGCGGCGCTTGGGCCACTTTCCATGTGTAAGCCCCATCATATCTCCGGGTCGCTGTCCTCTGTGTACACCCCGATTCACCACCCTTTTTCCCCATAGGGAGTGCACCACCTCGGATCCGTCCTCATTGGGCGTTCTGACCCGTCTCTATGGGACCATAGCCGTCTCCATGCGGTACACCAATCTGATCCGTCTCTATGGGACGTTCTGATCACCCTCATCCGTCTCCGCTGGACGTTAAACTCGCGGCATACACTGTGTTGAACACGGGAAGCTGAGGAAAACCTCAGATACGTGTCTATGACATGTAATTCCCCGCGCTCGATGTGGGATGCCTCGGGCTTCCACGCCCTCGAGAAGCCTTGTGATCAAGGATAACAGACAGACATGCCAGGTACCCCAGCATCCAGACACGCTACTGACGTCTCAACGTGACTACTCCCCTGACCGAAGGTTGTTGCCCTGACTGGACCCTCTGGAATGTCCCGACAGGAGCAGCGTAATTAACCGGCACCCATGGAAACATGGCACTGGGAAGAGTTTCACGAACTACGTATTAAATCTATAAGGGATACCCGGACTAGGTGACTTGTTATGAGGAGGAATCCACAGGAGGAAGAACCGACATCCCATCATCCCGTTTTGATCAAGGAGCAGACGTACCTGAATAAGGAACGAATGCCGCCCGCCTTTGGAAAGCGGGAATGCGGGGCAACAAAGCCGCGCGTCCCCCCCGCCTGACGGACGGATGCGCGCGCCCCGGCGAAAGCGTCGGAAACAGAAATGGTGAACCCGACGTGAAATTCTTCTCCTCAGCATGGAGATTAGTAGCGTTCGAGACACCAGTAGATTGACGTGTCACCGGATTCAGATATCCGTTGCCTGGTCCCGCCAAGCAAATGGCGGGCCTGTCGTGAAACTCACCGGCAGTCGGGGTAGTAGAACGTGGGGCACTCCGCTCTGCAGCGTGTTGGCGTGGATCCTTCTCACAGACATGGAGGATGGAAGAACGCTGGGGCACTGGCTGTCAATCCTTTTCCTCTCAGTACTGACGAGTTGATCCTTTCGCTTGCCAGGAACCAGGTTGCTACTTCAGAGATGCGGTCGCCATCCGCTCCGCGCCCGCGCAGGGGCAGGGGCAGCACCACGACGGCCACTCCACGTGGAGCCACCACCGCCACGACGGCTGCCACATCACGGAATACGGGACGTCCACGTCCCTTTTCCCCATCAGAGGTCATCCAACGAAGGGTGATCAACAGCCTCGTGCGCAGGTACGAGGAGGAAGGGGTCATCCCGACTAGGGATATGGCCCGCTTGGACCTGGAGGCCTCCAGGCCCCGCCGTCAACGCCGCCCTAACAGGCCGCGCAGGGAGCCCCTGCTCCCCACCTCGACATTCAACCGTTTCGGGAGCCTATCCCCGGAATGCCTTGACGACTCTTCGCCTTACGCCGAAGAGGCAGGCGCGGTCCGGCTCAGCCCGCTCAGGGCCCCGACCCAGGGGCCCCAGGCGAGAGCTCCCGCCCGGCCACGTCAGCGCCACCGTCCGGCCCCGCAGGGAGGGCAGGCAGACTACGTGCAGGCAGACTACGTCCCTGCACCACCTACACCGGCCCGCCTGACCCGACGTCAGCGCCGGGCCCGGGCTGAGGACGCTCGCCTAGTCGCGTCCACGTCGACAGCTACAGTGGCCCGAGCCACCGCCGACGTACAGTATGAAGCCCCCGCCTACATTGAGCAGGGGCACCCCTTCGCCCAACCAGGATCGAGACCCCAACCGCCCCGCGGGCAGGCTGGGTTGACTCTCCGGGTTGCAGGCCCAAGAAGTGATCACCGCGAGCTAACCAGCGGTGATGCCACCCCGTACGGAGGTCCTCCCCGTGCCACTACTCCACAGAGCGTGGGCCTTTCCCGCTCCGAGTTTCGCCATGGAGGCATGCCTCGTGCTGCCCCGATCCTACACGAAGACCTGCCCCGTGGCAGTGATGCTCCGCGCGGAAACATTTCCCGCGCCCGCTGTACAGGGTATGGAGTCCATCCTTCTGAGGGCACCGCCCATCCGGTCCTTCTTCAATGTGGGGGTCCCCCCTACGTCCTCTCCGCGACTGGCGAAGGTCCTCCTCGCCCCAGCAACTCAAGGAGTGAAGGTCAGCCTCGCTCCACTCGCATCGACCATGGAGGTCTTCCCCATGCTCCTGCCAGTTCCAACAGAGGCCCCGCCCGCACGGGTACTGTTCATGGAGGCCCTCCCCATGTACCCTTCGACATTTGCCCTGGTGCCCCTCGCACCACGGCTGTCTCAAGTGGGGGCCCTCTTCGTCACGGCGCCAGCGCAGCCCCAAGGCTGCCTGATAGGGGTCAACCCTGTCCCGAAGAGCCACCCCGGGGCAGAAGAGCGGGTCGTCACCACCACAAGAAGAATCCTGGGAAGGCCTAGGGGGAAATCAAACCTGCCCGCTTCTCCGATTCGGAAGTGGAATGCGATTCAGCGATGGAACCTTCTCCCAGCTCCTCTGTATCAAGGGCTGGGGCAGGAACCAGACGCGTCAGCCTCGTTCTTCCAGAATTTGAGGTCCATCGGATTCCCGTCTCTCTCCGCAGGTACATTTAGGAGGAAGATATTTTGAGAACTTCGCAGGTTTCGACCGCGCAGTCACCGCCATCGTCACCCGAAGCACCCTCTACCTCTACTCGGGATCGCGAGGAGCTATTTTGGGGGTCAACGGTGGTAGAGCCACGACATGACCGGACACCGGTAACGGCAATTCCCGTACCCGAAGCAGTGGCTGTTAGCCCGTCCTATCGTGACGTTGTGGTCAGGTCACCTCGCTCTTCAGAGGAAGGCCCAGAATTCGGTGGCCAGTCTGCTCGCGCACCGTATTCTCCACCGCCGAGTTTGCTATCCCAGAGATCCGCCTCGGTACCGTTACCGGTCCCTCAGCCGCCCCCAGTTGATGAGTGGGGAAATGTAGGGCCGGACGCCGAGGACGAACCCAGGAGCTTCTGGAGTATTCTTGCAGCGGACTACTTCCCAGAAAAGTTCTGGCCCACGGCGGCACTGAATTTCCGCGTACCCGAGTCGCTTACCCCTGAAGAAGTGGGGTGCTTTTGCCGAACCCTGTGGGCGACGCACTTCCGCCTTCGCTGGGAACGGGTAGTGTACCCCCGGAGTCGAGAGCACTTCGAGGAGATTGGCAAACAGTGCCGCCTGATTGACGCAGCGGCGCTCCTAGTGGCCCAGCACCCCGAGTCACCCGGTCACCAGAGTGCCCTCCAACGAAAATGCGTTCAGAGTTTCAAGGCACTCCGCAAGATCATCAGGGAAGCCACCCCCCATGTGCAAGTCCGTGGCTGGGGACGCTATGCCGCTCTCCTCTTTGACCCTATCCGACGACAGCCTGATTCGCTATGCGACATCGAGGATATGCCCTCAAGGGGGGTCACAGTCCACATGGCCGACGTTGTGGATAAAGAAGATGAGCTTGAGTTCCTTGATGGGGACTTACCATCCGAGGGCGTACCGCCACTACTCGACCCATCAGGGAGAGTCACCCGTTAGCAGAGGAACCTGCTAGGCCTCCCCGTGCCCACCGAGTCACTGGCACTCGGTCGAAGCACTGGCAAGGGTAAGGAGCATGTCGGAATAGTCAAGCACTCCGACCCGTCCGCCTCTATGCAGAAGACAGACGAGGATCCTGAGAAGGCCACGTTGCGCCAGCAGCTTGCCGAGCAGAAGAGGCTGGTTGACGAACTATTGGCTGAGCGCGCCGCAGAGCGGCGACCCGACTATGGTAATCCCAGGCCGGGGCAGCAGGGGCAGGAACAATTCCCCCCCGGTGAGATGCCTCCGGGCAACCCTGATCATGCTACTGTCACGGACAGGGCAGAAGCCGGAACGTATGGCAAGAGGGCGCGATACGTCTCACCAAACCCCCCTGAGCGACGGGGCAATCTGAAGAATCCAACCCGGGTTCCCCCAGTCGCCCAGCAGGTCGTCCAGCTAGTTGACCCACGAGCGGCCGAAGCCATCTACCGCGTTGATGAACCTGGCAATGCGCTTGTGGTTAGGGATCCCCGTCAAGACAGGGACCCCCACCCAGAGGACCTTATTACGGCACTCACTGCCCGCCTCGAGGCGTTGGAAACGCAGCAGGTGGCGGTCCCACCGGATGGCAAGCCTTACCCCGCGTGGGTGGATGATATGCCCGCGCCTCCGGGTTTTGGGAACCCCACTTTCTCGCCGTTTAACGGGATAGGGGACCCACCCCAGCACTTGGCTCATTTCTCTTCCAGGTGTGGCCCCATGCTGGGGACCCCGGCTCAGCAAGAAGCCGCTAAGCTCCGATGTTTCGTACAGACATTGGAAGGTCCGGCATTCGTCTGGTACAGCCAGCTCCCCATCGGATCAGTGACCGGTTGGGAGGATCTTCGCCGGTAGTTCCTATACCAGTTCAGCTCCACCACGCGAAAGACCAGCATTGCGGACCTCTTCAAGTGCAAGCAGAGGCCTGATGAGCGGGTTGCAGACTTCATCGCCTGGTGGAAAGGACTTATGTATTCCCTCGATATGCCACTGACTCAGGAGCAATTACTGACGATGTGTGTGGGGAACGTCAAGACAGAGCTGGTACCCTCCTTGATTACCCAGAACTACCCTGGAGGGTTCAGGGATTTCTCAGATAAGGCCCAGCGCCTCGAGGAGGCCCTGCAACAGGCTAGCCAGGCACGTTTGCTGCCCCCTATGATCCCAGCCAGGAGGGCCGCCAGGGCTGAACCCGCCGCGGTGGCTCAAATAGAAGCCTCGAGGCAGCTGGAATCGCTACCCGGCGGCACCACCCCCGCAACCCCGCAGGGGTCCTCCACCTCAAGTGCAGGCTCCTGCCCAGCAGCGACCGCCTCAGAACCGACAGGTTCCCCCGCGCAATGCGCCACCGCCACCTAGGCGAGACAACCAGGCGCCGCCTCCTCGGCAAGCCCCTCCGGTCCCTCGACAGGACCAGGCCCCCAGGGCTCCTTACCCGGAAAGAAAGTACCATACCTATTCGTTCAACGAAATTCAGGTCCCTGGCTACTTCCGAAGTGCTCTAGAGCAAGGGATCGTGCGTTTGCCTGAGTGCAGGAGGCCGGCAGAGGCGCATCTCACCGATCACCCCAACTACTGCCCTTATCATCGAATCCTGGGGCACACCCTCAAGCGATGCTATGTGTTTAAAGACTGGCTTCAGGACCAGGTCAACAACAACATAGTCAAGTTGGGCCCGGCGCCAGCACAAGTGGCAGGCGTCTTTGCGGGATCAGAAATCGGCAGCGACGGCGAAGGTGAGTGGCAGCAGGTGCCTAGCCGCGGGTCCCAGAAATACGATGACTGGATGGCTCGAAAAACCGTCGTCCGTGCCCAGGGTATCATCCGGGCATGCCTGAAGCAGTCGGAACCTTCAGAAGAAGTAGTGGGTGCCTCAACATCATCTTCACAGTCGACCTCTGCCCAAGAGGGCAAGCAGCGGCGACGTAAGAAGAAGCAACGTGCACCGCCAGTGCCGTCGTCATCCCTCACTCTCGGTGACTTTATGCCTCCCGAAATGGGCATTCCCCCCAGAATCCGCCCAGCGGTGGATGACTCTTCGAGTGATAGTCAAGGGTACGCTTCTGTTAACACCGTGGAGCTAGTAAAGCCCTATATGACCTCCAACGAGGGGGAACCCCAGGCAGACCTCCCCAACGTTTCCAGCCGATGTCAACGTCAGCGGAATCACAACCGCGCTGGTCATCGAGGTACGTCAGCCGGAATTTGCGGCCAAGACGTGCACGCTACCGAGACCAGGCAGCAGGCTCAGCGCAGATCTCAGCACGCGCAGACCTATCCAGCACCCTCGGCTCTACCTCCACCGCCGTTCGTGTTGCTGGATCAGGGAGAGCTGCCTCGTTCATATCACAGCCAGTCTCGCCCGGCAACAGGCCAACCTCTGTTGTCCGATCCTAGCCCGGCGACTACTCTTCAGGCTTCTACTGGTAGGCAGCAAGATGTACCTAGTACTAGTTACTCTCCAGTTCAGCCAGCCGGAGCCGTTGTGCGTCCAAATGCCGAACGACCTCCTGTAAGCAGAGGTTTGCGTTTGGCACGAAAGTACGATGTTCTGAAGCATCTGGCCGGCATCCTGGCGAGGCTTTCCATCCTCGAGGCCCTCCGCCTGTCATCTGAAATGCGCGAGGCACTTGTCGAGGCCCTAAGGAGCCCCCTCCAGTTCGAGACAGAAGTGGCGGCTGCGGAAGCCTTCCATACCGAGACGATTGAAGACGCCGAATGTCATGCGGTTATCTCGTTCTCTGGTGAAGATGAAGACCCTCCTATACAGGGGCACATTCTCCCACTGTATATCACTGGCCACTTCAACGGTGTGGAAGTCCGCCGATGCCTCGTTGACACGGGTTCTGGAATCAATCTAATTCCGACCCGGACGCTGCGAAAGCTGGGTCTGTCTGAAGGTGATTTGACTCCCTCTGACCTCAGGATCCAGGGGTACGACAGGACAGAGCAAACCCCGGTCGGCAAGATCCGTCAGAAGACCCAGTTCGGTGGCTTAATTGCCAGCACTGAGTTCATGGTTGTTTCTCAGGACACACCCTACAACGCATTGATGGGCAGGCCATGGCTCCATCTGTATGCAGCGGTTCCCTCGTCGTATCACCAGTGCCTTAAGTACTCGCTCAACGGTCGAGTAGGCGTGCTCCAAGGAGACGCGTCCCCTTTCGCTTCTTGTGAGGCCCGCTATTTGGATGCGGGTTATTACAAAAGTAAGGACAAGCAAATCCTGGTAAGCGAGGATGAGCCCGCCCCGATCACAAGTGATCCTTGGGCAAGCATGGACGACGCCTACATCCTCCCGATCCACCGGTTGGAGGCCACAACCCCCGACATGGGACAATGTTTTGTTGTTTCGGGTACGCAAGGAAGGCATGTTCCCATGTCCAAGCGACGGCGGAAAATCACCTCGTAATCCTACAACAACCAGGCTCGGGTCATCCCGGAACCTCCTACCCCTGTACGGTACCGGGACGTCAAGCTGATGGCAACGGCGGTGCGCCATACGTGTCTCTTTCGCCGGGATGGAATCAACCGACTCGGGCCAACACGTCACCACTGCTTTGATATCATCAAGCGTGGCCCCTTAGGCCGAAGGCCAGATGGGATCGGATCAAATGCATTTATTGCTATGGTCTCAAGGACAAGTGAGTCTCCGGATATGATGACCGCTGCTGCCCAAGCCGGCACCAGTTGCCCCTCGGGTTTTGAGAACCCAGAAGTATCTCCCGTCGCGGGAAGTTCCCCCACGGCTGGGGAGGAAGACTTGGAGGATGCTCCCCCAGCCTTTGAAGAAGGCGTCTCTACCACGGTTGATGAACTGGTACAGGTGAACCTTGGTAGCGAGGCAGATCCAAGACCCACATTGGTCAGTGCCGCCATGCCCTCTGAGGAGCGGCAGCAGTACGTAGACTTCCTCAAACAGCACCGCGATGTGTTCGCCTGGAGTTACGATGAGATGCCAGGGCTAGATCCTCAGGTATCTGTCAACCGCCTTGGTCTCCCGACAAAACACCGTGGGTTCAAGCAGCCTCCCAGGAAAATGCACCCTTCTCATGGTGCTATGGTCGAGGCCGAAGTTGACAAGCTTATCAAAGCCAACTTCATTAAGGAGGTCCAGTACCCCAAATGGCTCGCCAACATTGTGCCGGTCAGGAAGAAGAATGGGCAGATCAGAGTCTGCATCGACTTCCGCGATCTCAATCGCCACTGCCCAAAGGATGACTTCCCACTCCCAGTAACGGAGCTGTTGATTGACGCCACGGCCGGGTTCCAAGCCCTCTCTTTCATGGACGGGTATTCTGGGTATAACCAGATCCGGATGGCCCCCGAAGACGAGGAGTCCACTGCCTTCAGGGCTCCCCAGGGTACCTTTTGCTACCGGGTAATGCCATTCGGTTTGAAAAATGCAGGTGCCACTTATCAGAGGGCCATGCATCGCATATTCAAACCGATCCTCGGGACATTGGTGGAATGCTACGTAGATGACCTTGTAGTCAAATCACTCCAGCGCCAGGACCATCTCAAAGACCTTGAGAAAGTGTTCGGTCTCCTCCGTTCCCGTCACCTGAAGATGAACCCGCTGAAGTTTGCCTTCGGAGTCACCTCCGGGAAGTTTCTGGGCTTTGTTGTCAGGTACCGAGGCATCGAGATCGACCCGGAAAAGATCAAGGCCATCAGCCAAATGCCTCCCCCGAGCAACATTCGAGAGCTACGAGGCCTGCAAGGCCACTTAGCCTATATACGCCGATTCATTGCGAATCTGGCCGGCAAGTGTAAGCCCTTTTCCCGGCTCATGAAGAAAGACGCTGCCTACGAATGGGATGAGGAGTGTCGGGCCGCCTTCGAGGAGATCAAGCAGTATCTGCTTCAACCTCCAGTCTTGATGCCACCCGTCTCTGGAAAGCCGCTGGTCCTTTATGTGACCTCCCTGGAGAGATCCCTCGGTGCGCTGCTAGCCCAGAAGAATAACGAGGGCACTGAGAATAGTCTCTACTATCTCAGCCGCATGCTTCTCGATACGGAGGTCAGATACTCCCCCATCGAAAAGAGCTGCCTTGCGCTCGTCTTCGCTGTGCAGAAGTTGCGGAACTACCTGCAACACCACGAGGTACAATTGATCTCTCGGGTAGATCCGCTAAAGTACATCCTGAACCGCCCCATGCTGACTGGCCGACTAGCACGATGGGCGGTGATTCTCCAGCAATTTGATATCAGGTTCGTGCCTCAGAAGGCCATTAAAGGACAAGCGTTGGTAGACTTTTTAGCTGCCCATCCAACCTCTGCGGATCAATCCCTGGACCTGGATTTTCCCGACGAGACGATCCTCTCAGTCGATCATGCTGCCCCATGTTGGAAAATGCATTTCGACGGTGCCTCCCGGAGCCCCACCGGTAGAAGGCTCAACGACCCCAAGCTCAACAGAGTGGGTCTGGGCATTGTTTTCATTACCTCGGCGCAAGCCGTCCTGCCGTACTCGTTCCTGCTGTCAGAAGGTTGTACGAACAACGAGGCAGAGTACCAGGCTCTCATCACCGGCCTCGAGTTGGCCCTTGAGATCCATGTTCCCCATCTACATGTGAAGGGAGATTCCGAGCTGGTGATCAAACAGGTTAATGGCGACTACGTCGTCAGGAAGCCAGAGCTTGCACCGTTGCTGGAGTACACCCTCCTCCTAATGGACCAGTTCTCTCCTCGGCCAGAGGTCACCCATGTCCCAAGATCGCAGAACGGACAAGCGGACGCCCTGGCTGGCTTAGCCGCGTCGCTCGCAGAACCCGAGCAAGATGATTTGGTCATACATGTGGCCCACCTGAGAGTCATTGCTCCCGTCACCCAAGAGGATCGCGATAGCCTGCGGGTAAGTCATCTCACCGCCGGACCCCCCACATCGGGAGTCCCGGGTTTGTCAGACGCAGTGGTTGAAACCACCCCCGACTGGAGAGCACCTTTTGTCGAGTATCTCCAAAATGGTCGGCTCCCGGACGACCGGGCTGAACGCGAGCGAATACGACGCCGCGCGCTGCAATTCACCCTCCAGAGAGGCCCCAGTCATGAGCAGGCCCTCTACAAACGGAGTTTCGATGGTGTCCTCCTCCGTTGCATCCAAGGAGTAGAGATACCTCAAGTTATGCAAGAGGTTCATGCCGGCTCTTGTGGCTCCCATCAAGCTAGGCCGAAACTGTCCCAGCAAATCCGGAGGTTGGGGTACTTCTGGCCCTCCATGATCCACGATTGTATTGGGTACGCCAAGAGATGCCACGCGTGCCAAGTACACGCCAACTTCTTGCATCGGCCGCCAGAACCCCTCCACCCCACCAAGTACTCTTGGCCATTTGCGGTATGGGGGCTCGATGTAGTGGGACCGTATCCACCGGCAACAGCCCGCCAGTGTAGGTTCATCCTGACTGCTACAGATTTCTTCTCCAAGTGGGCAAAAGCAGTCCCGCTCAAAGAGGTCAAGGCCCGTTCCATCGTTGACTTTGTGAGCTCCAACATTATCCACCGGTTTGGAGTCCCTCACGCTGTCCTCACCGATAACGGCACCAACTTCCGAGCAGCTGAATTGAAGAAATTGTACGCTAAGTACGACATCCGGTCGAACCATACCTCCCGCTACCACGCACAGGCGAATGGGCAGATCGAGGCGTTCAACAAGACCCTCTCTAACATTCTGCAGAAGATGGTTGGCCAGAACAAGAAGAGTTGGCCGGACAAGCTCCCCAACGCCCTTTGGGCTTACCGGACGACGACTCGCAACTCTACCCAGGTGACCCCATATTCCCTGGTGTATGGAGCTGAGGCCGTCCTACCCATTGAGATCCAGCTGCCGTCGCTACGCACTGCAGTTTCTGATCACCAGACACCAGATGAGGTAGCCGAGATCCGTCTAGCTGAATTAGAGGCACTGGACGAGAACCGGCTCCGTGCCCTGCACAATCTGGAAAGGCATCAGGACAGGATAGCAAGAGCCTTTGACAAGAAGGTTCGTATCCACTCTTTTCTACAGGGTGACCTGGTACTGGACCTGCGAGCGCCAATGATCCCCGGTAGGAAACCACACAAGTTAGAACCCAAATGGGAAGGACCTTACATCATCCATAAGGTTTACCCCAACAGAGCATACTCCTTGGTGACCACGGATGGAGAGTGTGTAACCCCTCCCACCAATGCCAAATTCCTCAAACGATACTTTTCCTAGGGCAAAGAGTGGTCCTGCATGACCCTAAACTGCGAGAGAGTCCCACCATGACATTAAACCGCTTGGTCCTGCACGACCCTAAACTGCGAGATGGTCCTGCATGACTCTAAACTGCGACTTGGTCCCGCATGACCTTAAACTGCCTCTCTGTCCTCACTGCAAGACGTTAAACTGCAAGCCAGTCAGGTCTTCCTGACCGAGGCCTGGCCTCAGGCCTCTTGGCCTCCTTGGGTCCCTGGCCCCGTTTCCACCGCGGTTTGGCCTCGGGCCCCCCCTTGGTCTCTCCCCGACTTACCCTCTTGCGGGATTGTACGACATGGTGTGGGACTATGTCCCCGTTCACGTCGGACTACTTGTCGTACCGTACATGTCCCCAAAGGAGGTGCTTCTTGTCGTCCCACATGACGTTAAACTGCATGACAAGAACTACGTATGGCTTGATTCCCATCTTCATGGGATACGTAGGAACGCTCGGACGCCTCGTCTTGAGCCCAGCCCCAAGTTTTCTCTTCCGCTATTCCCCCTGGGATAGTCTCCTTGGAGGATCTCTGTGTAGCAGGGAGTAGGCCTCCTTAGCCCCGCTCATGCAACCCCAATCGCGCAAAGATTGTAAAGGTCGCACCATGCGCCCACTCCCGTTCTTCTACCCTCCCACGTCCTCACCGCACGACGCTAAACTGCATGGCCTTCAAGAACTACGTATGGCTTGATTCTCATCCTTATGAGATACGTAGGAACTCCCAGACATTTCGTCCGTTGGCCTAGCCCAAAAGCCAAGATCTTCCCCCCGGGTCAAGACATGGCAGGGTGCACACTTTTGCCCCGACCCACGTCGATCAAGCCTCGACCCGGCTGCACACTTCCCCCTTGAGGTGTTTTCCCCTTTCGTGGATGAACGCAACTGAGCTTCACCTGCTCCTTGACTGGGATTCTGTCCCAAGGTGACAAAATTCCCCCAAGTGGCACTGGCGATCCGGGCCACGGCCCAGGATCCCTCATAAGGGTGTACGGTGTGATGTGGGACTACGTCCTCATTCACGTCGTGATCATGTATCATGCCGTACATCCTCCCTTTACGAGGATCAGCCTCAGGCCCTTTGTCCTCCTTGGGCCCCTGGCCCCCCGTCCTCATGTAAGACGTTAAACTACAAACCAGTCAGGTCTTCCGGACTGATGCTTGACCTTAGGCCCCTTGGCCTTTCCAGGTCACAACCTAAGTCCGTCCTTACCCGGAGTGTACGGTGTGGTGTGGGACTACGTCCTCATTCACGTCGGGATCATGTGCCGTACCGTGCAACTCCCCTTACGAGGCCCAGCCTCAGGCCCCTTGGCCTCCTTGGGCCCCTGGCCCCCCGTCCTCATGTAAGATGTTAAACTGCAAGCCAGTCAGGTCTTCCTGACCGAGGCTCTGCCCCAGGCCTCTTGGCCTTTCCGGGCTGCGGCCCGGGACCACTCTTATAGGATCGTATGGTGTGACGTAGGACTACATCCTCATTCACGACGGCTTCTTTACCATGCCATACACCTCCCGTGTTTAGGGGTATATTACTCCCCTCCTCGTCCAGTATGTCGTTAAACTGCATTTCAAGAACTACGTGCGGCTTGATTCCCATCCTAATGGGATACGTAGGATCACCTGAATGTTTAAGCTTCGGGCCCAGCCCCATCTCTTGGGAATCCCCATCCCATCTTGGCCCCATGGCCTATCCTTCCTCCATGAGGAGATCGTATGGTGTGGTGTGGGATCATGTCCTCATTAACGACGACCTCGTAATGACTGCGCCATGCCCCCCCCTACTGAGCTGTTTCGTCGATCCTTTTTCTTCGGTGGTTCACCAATGTGCTTAAGAGTACTCTGGTTTATTACCTGGAATGCCAAGCTTTACTCGGACACGTCCGCACCCGCTTTCCAGGCTTTGCGTATCCCCGCATCAGGGCTTTCATCATCTTTCACACCCGGAGGGACCCCCAAGAACGGCCTGGATACAATGCCCAAGGGCTCTCTTACCGATACGGGCCAAAGCCCCCGGGGGTTTCGGACAACAGATCGATAAAATCCCGCGTTGCGAACATGGTCAGCGGTCGATGCTCGTTTGTTGCTCCCACCTTAGGCTAACGCGATACAGACGCTGTGTTTCCGTCATGGATAACAGTTTTCCTCTGTCGTCACGCCGACCCATTAAGCCCAAATGTCGGGTACAAAATTCACACCCTTCATCACTTACTCATGTCCATGTAGAGTTTTGGGAATCTTGGTACTTTTCCCCCGTGCACGTTTGCGCGTTCGAGGAACAAGCTACGTCAAAGGTGTCCTTCGAAATTCTCTGCTGACTCCCCTTTGATGGATGCCCCAAGTATTGCGATGAGGATACCCCCCTTGTTTCCCACACCGAGTTTATCTCACGTGGGCTTAGGGATTGGGTTGACATCTGTGCTTACTCGGGAGTTGTCACCATCCATGGTCCGAGCTCTAAGACCATAAACTAAGACTCTCATCTGGCATTATGTTCAAGACCCCTTGCCTTCGAACCCAGCTTGAGTTCAGCGAATTTACCTCTCTAATCCTGTCTTCAGGACCCTGATCACAGAACTGCGTGGCGCAGTGTGGGACTACGTCCTCATTTACGATGGGTTTGCAATAGCTGCACCACGCACGCCCCATTCTGAGGTTCAGTCCTCCTGACCTTCTGTCCTGCATGACGTTAAAAGGCACCTTTCAGAACTACGTGTAGCTTGATTCCCATCCTAATGGGATACGTAGGACCACCTGAATGTTTAAGATTCGGGTCCAGCCCCACCTATTGGAGATCCCCTGATTTCCCGGTCACCTAGGGCCACTTGGTCCATCCCTCTCCAGCGGGGGGTGTGTAGGTACGATACAAGGTTTTGGGCACCATGCCCCCTTCCCCTGGGAATCTTCCATCTCTCGATCACCCTCAAGGTTGAGTCCCTTGGCTCCCTGCAGTGGTTCACCCATGTATTAAGAGCACTCTAGTCCAGCACCAAGAGTGTCAGACTCAACTTGATCAAGTTCCTTCCACTTGTCAAGCTTCGTGTTCCCCTCTATTCGGACTTCCATCGTCTTTCACACCCAGAGGGACCCCCAAGAACGGCCTGGATATAATGCCCAAGGGCTCTCCTACCGACACGGGCCAATGCCCTCCAGGGTTACGGACAACAAATCGATAAAATCCCGCGTTGCGAATATGGTCAGCGGTCGATGCTCGTTTTGTTAGTCCTCATTTCAGGCTAACGCGACAGGATGCTGTGTTGCGAACATGGTCAGTAGTAATCCCCTGTCGTCACGCCAGCCCCTTCAGCCCTTGAATGTTGGTTGCATGATTCACATCATTTTCCACCCCATCATGTCCAGGTGGAATCTCGACACTTTTGGCGCTATCCCTCAGTGCACCTTTGCATGCTAGGGGGACAAAGCTGCAATCTGGCGCCCTTTGGGGCTCCCATGGTCCGAGCTCTAAGACCATAAACTAAGATCCATTCGGGACTACGTTCAACTTGATTCCCATCCTCATGGGATACGTAGGACCGCCCAGACGCCCTGTCTCCGGGTACAACCCATTCAGGAAGCCAGTCTCTCTCCCTGTTTCACCTCTGTATAGGCCCCTCGGCCTAAGGTTTTCCCCTCCAAATGGCGTACAATCTGATGTGGGATCATGTCTCCGTCAATTGTGTTTTGTAACACTGCGCACATTTCCTGCCTAGCATCGTCTCTGCTACGTCTACGCTGCATGACGATAAAATGCATGCTTGGTCCTATCATACGACCCTAAACTGTTACATTATCGTCCTGGCCGCACGACGAAAAACGGCACCGCATTGTGGTAACCTCGCTGTAGAGGACATCACGTTGGGTACTGGCCACGCACCATGCCATTTATCAATGCCCATCACGGCTTGATTCTTGTGGCGACATCACGACCTACAGTTCTAGGCCTGTCGCTTCACAAAAAAAAACCATTCACCTTAAAGAACAAACAAGATACATCAAATTCCGCTTCTTTTAGTGCAAGGGCCACGTCCGCACTTCCCCTTTCCCCTGGCACTGGTATCCTACCGTGTCACATCTAGAACTACGTATGGCTTGATTCTCATCCTTATGAGATACGTAGGAGCGCCCGGGTATTTCCCCGCGGGCCCAGCCTAACCCTTGAGTTCGGTTCCTCGACTCGGGCATTTCCCCAGAGAATGCATGGTAAGCAGGACTATGTCCTCATTCACGTCAGGTTGTGATGTCATGCGTCCCCTGACCCCTTTTTCCAATCCATGGTCCGAATTCTATGACCATAAACTAAGATCTCCCCAAGGGAAAGGAATCTGCTCCCTCTCTAATACGTTTCGTTGACGTATTCAGATGTGTTTTGACAGAAAACCCGAAGCATGGGATTTTCACAGGGACATTCCCCTCATCCCATGACCATGCTTCGTGAGCTCACTATTTGGATCCTCATCCTCTCCCACATCCAAAAGGACCCTCGGACGACGTGGATACTAAGCTTAAGGGCTCTCCATGAATGCTGGACCTAAGGGCCCTACAATCGTTTCGGGCCAACGTCCCTACGGATATTTGACAACATTTGTGACACGGTCCCGTGTTTCGAACATGGTCAACGGTCGACCCTCATTTGTTTGTCCCCACTTCAGGCTAACGCGATAGGATGCTGTGTTGCGAATATGGTCTGCGGTAGTCCTCCATCGCCACGCCGCCACCATCGTGATCCGAATCTCGAGCGTCATGATTCACACATTTCCACTCCCTCATGTTCAAGTGGAACTCCACCATAATCGGCTCTTTCTCTTCGCGCATCTAGGTGTGCTGAATGATCGTGTTAGTGTCATTGGGCCGGTAGTCACCGAGCATCCCTTTGCCCCAACCTGCCCCTCTCTGCGTCGGGAAATTCCCACCACTACTGCTTGTTTCCCACACCGAGCACGACTCACGTGGGCTTAGTAGTTTTGGCTGGATGTGTACCAACACGGTTAGGCTGCTCCTCGTCCAGTACGACGTTAAACTGCGCTTCCAGAACTACGTGCGGCTTGATTCCCATCATCATGTGGGATACGTAGAGACGCCCAGGCATTTCGCCTAGGGTTCAGCCCCAGGAATCACAAGATCCTGTTCCTCCCCATTTCTTGCCCTCTGGCCTGACCCCTCGGGAAGAACTATGTAGCTACAATTTTACCCTGAACAAGTTTAGGATGCCCCAAGATCTCATTGGGAAGCGATAGATCCCCTCGCTAGAGAGGCCCTGTCCCAAAAAGGAATGATCCATGATCAGACCGAGGCACCCATCTGGCGTACTCCCACCACGGTGGTGCAACTACCGAAGTGTTGGACTCTGTTTGAACAAAACACCACTCCATGTTCCACGCTTTGCGTGTCTCTTATTCGGACCCTCGTCCTCTTTCATGTCTGAAGGAACCCCCTAACGGCCTGGTCTTACGCCGCATCGGCTCACCTACCATCCTGGGCCAACGTTCCGGAAGACTGGTCATGTCTGGAAGGACCCCCTAACAGTATGGATGTCTGACGTATGGTCCACCAACTGTCCTGGGCCAAAGTCCTGAAAGATTGATCGACAACAAATTGATAAAATCCCGTGTTGCGAATATGGTCAGCGGTTGATGCTCATTTGTTGTCCCCATTCCAGGCTAACGCAGTCAGGATACCGTTTGTCCGCCACGGTTAGCGGTTGTCCTTTATTGTCACGCCATCCCCACAGTGTTCCGAATTTGGGCAACGTGATTCACACTTCCCATTTTCATCTGTTTGAACCGATTTCAGCACCCCTGGTGTTGCCCCGTTCGTGCATAAGAGCACGTTGGAGAAACGGTAATTCGGCTATCCTGGAAGTCCCTCCTCCGATCAAGCCTTCCCCATCTTTCGGGAATCTGGACTGGTTTGAGGGAATTGTCGTCAAACGTCCCGCAAACATTGCAGGGATGCAACAAGGCAATTCAACAGTGGAAATCGTGCGTGCTACGGAACTCAAAACAAAGGAGAAAGAAAGAGTTGGAGCAGAAGAGTATTAATAAAAGTTTCTCTCAAGTTCGCTACAATACTCAGGGGTTGACTTCCCCCATGGACGGGTTGACTCCGTCAAAAGAGCGTTGCAGCTCCGCCACCCATTGACTTGCGGCGTCCAGAGCCTGTTGCCGCTGATTTAACTCCCACTCCTCTTCAGCAGCGGCGGGGCGTAATCCGTCAACCCTGGCCCGGGCCCTTTCCACCTCGGCCTGGACGACAGCCATCCTTCCAGAGGTCCGCTCCATATGCTCCTCAGCCTCTGCCAGCTGGGCCTTCAATCGTAAGACCAGCTCAGACTGTGCATCGATAGTGGCTGAAATCTCATTGGCCCGGATCTGCATATGTTGGACCTCGCCTTCAGCCTCCTGGAGCTTCCTGATGTTGGTCGCCTTTCTCCGCTGCCATCCCACGCTTAGCCCACGATCATGCTCCCGGATCTTCTCAGCCATGAGGTCTCGGATGAGCGCGTGAGGGCGTTGGGCATCCACTCCCCCGGAACACAGTTCGCGCAACCGCGAGCGGAGCCTATCCATTTCGGCCAGCCATTGCGCTTGGGGAGTGTCCCTGATAAAGCGCGTGATCAGCTTCCACGACCGGCGGCGGACTATGCTGCTGTCTTCCTCATCAGAGGCTGTTTCGTCCCAATCCGCACGGTCGGCAGGCTCGTACACAGGATATGCCTGCAGGAATTCCTCAGCGAGATCTGCATCTGGTGTTGAGTCTGGTACGACACCTGACACCGGCACAGGCACGACAGGACTGGGACTGACCGGTGGATCCTCTTCCTCGGAGTCCACCTCGATGACTTCAGGTATGACCCTGCTGGTGGTCCTGCCAGTGATGGTGTGCGCCGCAGCTTGAGGAGTTGAAGGGACTATTGTCACCATCACCGGCATGCCCCTGGGAGGCACGCCGCCAGACATCCCAACCAGCCTCGCTGCAGCAGCCCACGCCAGTCGGAGAACTGTATGACAGAAGAGACATAAACGTTAGTCGACATGGCCCACATGTGGCAACGAGGAGACCGGTAGAGGAGACTTACGAAGATCGACTTCCGAGCGCTGCTCCTGGGCCGGTACTGACGGGACCCCGAGACGAGGCCCCCCGTATACTGTTGGAAGGTCTGAAGATTTCAGAGGAGCCACCTCAGACCCCCTGGTCCCACCAGACGCAGAACTGGACACAGCCATAGGCGCGGGTTCTGAAGGTCCCGCATCGTCACCCGCCAAGGAGCGAGAACGAGGCCTATGAACAAGTTCCTCCTGCATGACCCAAACATTGGTGAGAAGGCCGTAGGGATCCAAGAACAGATCGTAAGAAGAGAGGCTCGGAATGCTACCTCGAGAGCCTCCGCGGAGTCGTCGGATTCTGAGCTTCGGTCTCCGACCTCTACCTCCTCCAGCGGGCTCCCTCCTCCAGCCTCATCCTCCCGAGAAGAGCCCCCTGATTCCTCCGGCAAGGGGAAGCGCTCCCTCAGATCGGCAGCCGATAGCTGAGGAGGGACCGTCTGATTCAACAGTACCCTCACTCGGTCTGTCATTGGGCGAGGGACACCACTGGAGTGGATGTAATCCTCCAGCTCGTTCAAGTATTGCTCCGCCTCCGCTGGAGACACCGTGAATCCAGCCCGGACTGGGCCTATGCCCGGCAGTCTCATCCCGAGGCGATTCAGGTGGGCCCACATCTCGGATGGGCTGAGGAATTTCCGGTTGACATCCCAGGTGTCCCAAGCTTCCGGAAAGACAGCATCTTCTGCCATGTCAATGTGACGCAGCCGCTTCCCCGGAGCCTGAGCGGATATCCGACGGAATCCCCTCGGTGGCCACCCCTCCGGATGACCCTGCTCTCCCGGAACCACCGGATCCGCCACTGCTGCCATACCCTCGGCCGGTGCAGGTCTCTCTGCCATGGCAGCCCCGCTGCCACGGGCGGCCCTCACTGCCCTCCGACCCCGACCTCGAGATGAAGGAGGCCCACCGTCACCAACCCGGATCGTTGGCTGCTTCAGCATCTCCCCGGGATAAGCGGCCTCCCAGCTGATGGCTTACTCCTTCACTAAGCCGAAGTCGGCGGTGGATGGAGGCAATATGATCTGCATCTTCCCATCCTCACGCGTGAACATGAGCCACAACTGCCTCATCACGCACGGGTGCTCCTCGTGACGCACCTCCCAGTATACCTGCGGGGTCAGCCGCTGGAGGCACCGGAACTGCCTCGCAAAACGGTGTGGGGTGTACGGCTCACAGATTGGCTCACGATCTATCCGAGCCACCAAAACGCCACCGTGGAAGGCCAGGAGGTAAGCCCGATGCTCTTCCGTTCCCCGTCCATCATCAGTAAGCCTCCCCGTCGGCAGTGGAAAGGGATGAAAGTTGAACTCGTCCACCCTCCACACCCTATTCAGCACCATCAGAACGGCCAGTTTGAATGGGAAACTCCCAACCGCGTTCAGAATGGAAGGGCGAAAGTCTGATCCTGGCGGAGAAATGGGGTTTGGATACTCGTAAATCCCCCTGATATGCGCCGCGATCCACCCATACAGGAGGTGGAAGGGCCCGCATATTCTTGGCGGCTTCTTGCCCTCGCTGATGCGCCGCAGCATTCTATATAGTTTGGAAAGCATCGAGATCCCCAAGTTGATCCGCTGCCCCATGGCCAGCATCGATGCCATGATGAACGAGCTGGGCCACACCCCCATACTTGTATCTCTCACCGGTAGGATCCACCCACAGATGAGAGCCACGATGAACACCGCTAGCCTGACTATTGGCTGTTGTTCGGTGCTGACGCTGAAGCCCCAAGTCTTCCATTGGCTGTCCTCCAAAACCCGCCAATACGAGTGCCCCTTGCCCCACTGGGCTGCCCTCAGACAAGTTCGAGGCCTTGGAGGAAACTCTCGATTCTCTGGAAAGTTCAGGAAACACTTGAACCACCTCTTGAAGTGGACGTCCCTCACGGCCTCCATGTCCTCTCCAGGGACAAGCGCCATCAGCACTGACGCCAGCCGTGGCATTTTCTCAGAATCTCCCCACGCACTGATGACGGGGAGGAACTCGTCATACATGGCCCCCAAGATCGGGACCCCAGAAACTTGGTGGACATCCCACAGGCTGATGCCCACCTCCCCGTGATGCAGATGAAAAGTGTTGGTCCTGGACGACCATCTACTCAGCAGTTCCGGCATCAGCTGCTTTGGCTGGTAAATGTGGAACTGGGAGGCCCATGCCGCCTCGTACAATCCCACTCTCCTCAGCTCAGCCTCGAACTCCTCGCACGAGGCGCCTACCCAGTAGGCCCAGGCCCAGTCGTCAGTAAAATTGCCGCCCTGGCGCAGGTCCCACTCATCGGACCATCCCTTCTTCGGATCCTGCAGAGCCGCCTTCAGCATGGTGCGGTAGAGAGGAGGGGAAGTCTCTGGTTGCAGTGGCCTCCCGTCAATGTCATTCACATGATTGTAGAGGCAATCGGCGGTGACGGGTGTTAAATCCTCCCGCGCGTGACCATCGGCCGCCCTGAACCATTTGTGCTGGCACGGTGTGCTCCTGAACCAGCAAGCTGGTTCATCCCTTCCCGCCTCAGGGATAAAGACGTCATCCCTTAGCCCGAAGCCGTACAACGGCAGCTTTTTGCACTGTGGATAATCCTTCTGACCTTCCGACAGCAGATCTGTCAGAGAAGTGTGGTCTGAGTGGCTCCGAACCATTTACCCCAGGCCTGGATGGTTGGCCATCTCATCCCGGCGAGCAGCATCTGCAAGCACTCCCAGCACAGCTTCTTGATGGGCCATCTTTAATGTTGACCCTTAGAAAAGTTTTTCCCCCTGGATCGCGAAGCTCGGCCGCGAAGCTCGACCGCGAAGTCAGATCGCGAAGATCGGTCGCGAGACCAAGCCGTGAAGTCTGGCCAAGGCAGACAGAGGTTCGCTTAGCGCGGACGCGGAGTCGGAGACTCGCGGTTCGCCGCGAAGCTCGATTCGCGGAGTGCTGTCGCGGAGTACACGGAGCGTCGCGAAATCGAGAGCACAAAAGGACAAGGAAGGCGCGTAAAGGCAAAAGAACGCGGACCCCCTATTTATAGGCGACGACCCCCCCGGAGCATCGCGGCGCGCCTCACCCGCGCGAAGCATCGCGGCGCGTCCGGACCCGCGGCCGCGGCGAGCAGCGCGGGTCCCCCTTCGCGATGACACATCGCGAACCACCGACAGTTTTTGGAGATTGTCCCTCAGACTTCGACCCTTCGCCCTCCGCGGCTCCAAGTCTGAGGGGGGGAATTTGTTGGCGACAAAAATATGGCCCGAAAGGAAGGAACGAAACAGATAGCCGGCGCGCTGCCTCGCGAAGCACAGCCGCGAAGCACAGCCGCGAAGCCCCGCCGCGAAGCGCCCCAACCTTGGCGGCCCCGCGAAGCTCCGGAGGCGGTAATCCTCCGCGAACCATTTGATGTTCGCGGGGCGCCGCGAAGCTCCTGAGGCGGTAATCTTCCGCGAACCCGTTTGACGTTCGCGAGGCGCCGCGAAGCCCCAAAGGCGGTGCGCGAGCCCTGCTTCGCGGCGCCCCTTCCCTATAAATACTCGACTCCCCCTGAGTCCCCGGGACGGACAATCCGACTCTTCGGCTTCTCCTCTCCAGAATCGCGAAGCACGCTTTGCCCCCCGGGAATCATGAGCTCCGCGAGGTTTTTCTACTTCGCGAGACGACTCTGATTTGTTTCGTTTTGAGCCCCTCTTCCGAGAGGGATTCCCTTCGCGAAGCTCAAGGGCTTTCGCAAAGGAAGGGGATTACCAAGGGAACCCGGGCAGCCGCGGAGCACTTGTGCTTCGCGAAACACCCAACCCATGCTATTAATCCCTATGCCAAGGCAGGATAACTATGCATCGCGAAGCACATTGCTTGGCAGGACCCTGCTTCGCGAACCACTCCTTCTTCGCGAGGCATCGCTCCGCGAAGACTGTTCCACTTCGCGAAGCACCCCCCAATTCCACCTATGCCCCATGCTAAGGCCAAGGCACCCCAATTCGCAAAGCACACTCCTCTGCTTAGCGATTCCTCTTTCCGTGCGACCCTCCAGGTTTGCACGATGTGATTTCAAAGTCCCATGGACAACACCTCCCGTAGCGTTGCTTCGCCTAATGCTTCTTCGCATAGGCACGCTAACGGCTATTGCTTCTTCGCATAGCCACGCTAACGTGGACCCCTCGATGGTTCCTCTCACGTCCCCCCTTTACCATGGCCTTACCGACACCTTCCCTTCCCCATGGACCAGAGGGTACCGGTTATGTAAGCCCTAGGGGTGTGGAGTGAACCCACCTCGTCCGAGCTGCCGGACGTTAAACTGCCAAGCACCACGTCCTCAACACATGACGTTAAACTGTGACCCAACCTCGTCTCCCTCACGAAGGGTCCCCCCAGGTCGAGCATTTTTTACACCACTCGTCTCCACGGGAATGGAACTCTTCCGCACATGGAATGAGATCCTCCTTGTCGGAGTGGTGTATGTTCGCAGGGGAAGGGTCGCCTCAGAGCGTAAATCCCCAACCTTTGGTACAGACGATTGCACCCGTGCATCTCGGTACTTCCCCACTACCAAGGTCAGTGGAGGACGTGATAGGGAATGAGGCACCTCCCATCATCGGACCAAGGTCCATCTTTCCCGCGCTTTGTCGCGCCATGGGCCTCCACCCTGGAGTAAGTCCCAACACCATGGGCCGCTCAACGCGTAAGCCCCTCTTCGCTTCTCATGGACGCACCCTTCGCGACGTGATCGTCAGGTCCTTGCAACCTCTTGTTTCCCACACCGAGCATGACTCACGTGGGCTTAGAGTGAGCACCGACCCTGACAAACCCATCCGAACTACGAGGACTTTGATCCGTGTCAAGGCATGGTACGTAGGAAGCCTCCATGAGGTTCAATCCATATTGCTCGGTCGTTCATTCACGTCGAGTTTCACCCACGTCCAGCACGACGTTAAACTGCATGCCCCGTCCAGCAAAGACGTTAAACTGCACAATCTGAACTACGGGGACTTTGATCCGTGTCAAGGCATGGTACGTAGGAAGCCTCCATGAGGTTCAAGCCCACCAATAGTGGACCAAGGTCTACTTTCACGTCGGTTCGCCGACAAATCCCCATCCGAACTACGAGGACTTTGATCCGTGTCAAGGCATGGTACGTAGGAAGCCTCCACAAGGTTCAAGCCCACCGCTAGTGGACTCACGAGTCTACTTTCACGTCGGGTCACACCCGCGTCCAACATGATGTTAAACTGCACCCCGGTCCGGTGGTAAGCCATTTTGACCCATCCCGCCCGAACTACGAGGTCTTTGATCCATGTCAAGGCATGGTACGTAGGAAGCCTCCACGAGGTTCAAGCTCACCAATAGCGGACCAAGGTCTTCTTTCACGTCGGTTTACCGGCGAAACCCACCCGTCATTTCACGTCGGGTCCCATCCTGGTCCAGTGGTAAGCCGCTACGACCCATTCCCTTTTGAACTACGAGGACTTCGATCCATGTCAAGGCATGGTACGTAGGAAGCCTCCACGAGGTTCAAGCCCGTCAACAGTGGACCAAGGTCTACTTTCACGTCGGTTCACCGACAAAACCCCTTTTGAACTACGAGGTCTTTGATCCATGTCAAGGCATGGTACGTAGGAAGCCTCCACGAGGTTCAAGCCCACCCATCACCCAATTCACGTCGTGTTCTATCTTCGTCCAGCATGACGTTAAACTACATTCTGGTCCGGTGGTAAGCCATTGTGACCTCACCTCGTCCGAACTACGAGGACTTTGATCCATGTCAAGGCATGGTACGTAGGAAGCCTCCACGAGGTTCAAGCCCACCCATCGTTTATTCACGGCAGGGTTCACTATCGTCCCGCATGACGTTAAACTGTATCATTTGAACTACGAGGACTTTGATCCATGTCAAGGCATGTTACGTAGGAATCCTCCCAGAGGTTCAAGCCCAACTCCCATCGGGCCAAGGTCCAGCTTCACGTCGGTTTACCGACACCATCCCGAACTACGCAGACTTTGATTCCCTGCCACAGGGATACGTAGGAAGCCTCCTCAAGGCTCAAGCCCAACTTCACCGTCGCCCCTGCGATGGTCCCCATTTCATCCTCATCCACTTCATTCATCCATCCATCACCCATCCTGATTCTCACCCGGGCCACCACATCCCGGGGGAGTCATGCCATCCACTTCCTCGCTGCTCCTAGCGGCGCATGGGCCACTTTCCATGTGTAAGCCCCATCATATCTCTGGGTCGCTGTCCTCTGTGTACACCCCGATTCACCACCCTTTTTCCCCATAGGGAGTGCACCACCTCGGATCCGTCCTCATTGGGCGTTCTGACCCGTCTCTATGGGACCATAGCCGTCTCCATGCGGTACACCAATCTGATCCGTCTCTATGAGACGTTCTGATCAACCTAATCCGTCTCCGCTGGACGTTAAACTCGCGGCATACCCTGTGTTGAACACGGGAAGCTGAGGAAAACCTCAGATACGTGTCTATGACATGTAATTACCCGCGCTCGATGTGGGATGCCTCGGGCTTCCACGCCCTCGAGAAGCCTTGTGATCAAGGATAACAGACAGACATGCCAGGTACCCCAGCATCCAGACACGCTACTGACGTCTCAACGTGACTACTCCCCTGACCGAAGGTTGTTGCCCTGACTGGACCCTCTGGAATGTCCCGACAGGAGCAGCGTAATTAACCGGCACCCATGGAAACATGGCACTGGGAAGAGTTTCACGAACTACGTATTAAATCTATAAGGGAGACCCGGACTAGGTGACGAGTTCTGAGGAGGAATCCACAGGAGGAAGAACCGACATCCCATCATCCCGTTTCGATCAAGGAGAAGACGTACCTGAATAAGGAACGAATGCCGCCCGCCTTTGGAAAGCGGGAATGTGGGGCAACAAAGCCGCGCGTCCCCCCCGCCTGATGGACGGATGCGCGTGCCCTGGCGAAAGCGTCGGAAACAATCACTATGTAATTATTTAAGTTAATAATGGTCGTTTTGTCGATCCTTGGTACTTGAGTCAAAAATAAACTCTTTATAATTACAATATGTTCATGTGGTAAAATATATATTATAACAAGAATTATATTCATGATTTTTGATATCATATATATCATATATATCGATTAAATATATTCATTTATAATATTATATAATCATTTAGAGTTAAGAAATTAAATGCACCGTTCAAGGAGACAGTAAGTCGTACGTACGCATGAATGCTACTTTCATTTCTATGTCATATTAATGGAATTGAAACTAAATGAGAGGTATGTATATTTTAATTCCAGAATTATATTCATAACGTTTATGTAACATACATCATATATATGCATTATATATATGTACTTATAATAGTACATTACATTTGGGGATAAGAAATGAAATGCACCGTTCATGGAGACGGTAAACCGTACGTACGCATGAACGCTACTTTTATTTCTATATCATAATTTAATGGAGTGAAATCATAATTATATAAAGTTATATTATAATTCCAGTATAACATCATATATAATATCATTGAATCCATCCTTTATACATCCCACGCATGGAATTAACGAATCAAATAACTTTGAGGGGGCGGTAGTCCACACTTCCTAAAATGAAATTATCGTGTTTACCCACAATGGAAACCATAAAGGTATGACACAAATGAAAAATACAGAATCTTAAGTAAAACATAAACATATAATATATCATATATAAATATAGAGTCTTCTTAATGGCCACCTTTGAAGGTGTTATATGAGTGTTGAACAATTATCATTTCGTGAGGCAGAAATTCACCATCCACAGAAACAGTATGTTCTTTAAGCATTAGATAAAGGTGTGTGTATGTTAACTCGAATCATTCTTATAACAACATCCTATTATATTGAGGATATTGGTTTTGTTACAAAATAAATTAATAAACAGATTTTAGGGGGGTTGGAGAAGCAAAATAAAACATAAGAACACAAGAGAAAACAGTACCTTTAAAACGGGTAACTCTTTTTGATTTGAGCTCAAAGGCTTCCTTGGGAAGACTTCTGCCCAAAGTGAGTCTTCTAGGAGTAAGAGAGGGATGTGGAGAGACAAAATGGTCAGGTATTGGCCGAACAAAAGACTTGAGAGGTGTGGGTAAGGTGGTAGAGGTGGGGGCCTTTTATAAGAGGAGAGGAGGGGAACTCTTGGAAAGTTATAAAGGTTTACTTTATTATAAAATGATTCTCAGTTTTTATAGGTCCCACATTGATATAATTAGAGGATAAGGTGATAATGGTTCGAAATATACTCATCCAATAGGTCTTTGGAAAGTGTAAGTCTTAGATTTTACATTATCTTTTCATTTTATTTAAATTGGTCATTAATGAGGTAATCGCTGCATCATCATGATGTCATAAATAATTTAATTTATTTAGTGTCTAAAAATTATAAAAAATATCATGATGTATGAAATATTTTTATCTTTCTAATTAATATTTATTTTCAAAAATATGACTTGTATAACCCCATTTATAAGTTGTTTTAGTAAAATAACCCATGTTTGTGACATTTTAATTTTAACATTAAATAAAAGGTTTTTATGTCATTTTCCTACCAAAGTGGCTCCATGGGGTCCACAAGTTGACCCATGGATTGTCTAGGTTGGAAATGACACATCGAATAAGTTTTGGACATGTTTCATGTTCATTTCATATTATTAAAACATTATTTTTACCTTAAACTACACTAATTACCTATAATCGCGATTAATAAACTTAAAAGTTACTATTCACCAAAAAAATATTTTAATCCCATTGAACCACAATTTACTTCTTAATGACAACCATGTATGTCGGATTTTTGAAATTCAAAACACATAGGTGGTAAAATTTCATTTAAACGAAAAATCATTTTTTTAAGAACCACTTAGTGGTTTCACTAATAATAAAAAATTGATGTTTTTCAGAAAAATACCAAAACATCACCCTAAGATATATTTGATATTCCAAATTCAAAAATTAAACCTATTTTACAAAATTCAAAAAATATAAGTTGCATTAATTAATTTAATAATTAATTCCCACTGTCAGAACAAATAGCGTATTTTTATGAAACAATAAGTATCAAAAGATTAACAGTAGTTTAAGTCCGATTTGAAAGTGAAATTAATTCCAATGACCACTATTGGATTAAATGGTAGAAATATATTCTAATTTAAATTTAAAACCAATTCAAAAGATAATATAATCATATAAAAAATTAGATTAAAAAGTGGTTTTGAATTAAAATACAACTTTTTTCACTATTCATTAAAAATGAACTTTATCGGAAAAATACCAAAAATTTACACAAAGTAAATTTTGATGTCCCGATTATAAAGAAGAATATTATTTGGTCTAATAGAATGTATAAGAGTGACCAAAACTATACTTAATTAGGGTTCTCCATCAAAAGGTGATAAGTGGACCTTTAGTGAATATTAGAGTATTTATTCCTAAAATTGAATTCTTTTCTTATTTTAAGCCTTTATCCATTATTGGATAAATGTAAAAACATTTAACATATATAATCATATTTTAGTTATTTCTATTCATTCCCGCCAATACAACGGCAACGTGTTAACTTCCATTTAAAATAATATTATTTTATTACTAGTGTGCAACGTAAGATTTCAAAGAAACTCTTTGTTGCGTATCAGGTACGCTATCGAACATAGCAAACCCTTTAAAGTAAAATAAATTTTTAATTCGTAAATGTTAATAAATATGAAAATGGTTTATTATTTATTTACCTGGGATGTTATATCCTTCCCCCCTTTTGGGAATTACGTCCTCGCAATTTTATTCACATATCAAAATAAGTGAAGGTATTTATCCCTCATAGCATTTTCAGATTCCCACGTTGCCTCTTCAACCATATGGTTTTTCCACAAAACCTTTACCTGGTGAATTACCTTGTTTCGCAACACTTACTCTCCTTGGTCAAGAATCTAGACTGTTTGTTCTTCATAAGAGAGATTCTCTTCCAACTGAACTACCTCTGGGCTCAAAACATGAGATGGATCCGGCATATACTTTCTCAACATCGAAAGATGAAAAACATTGTGTACCAGAGATAAAAATAGAGGAAATTCCACTCTGTATGCAACTGATCCAACTCTCTCTAGAATTTCATATGGTCCAATGAACCTTGGACTCAGCTTTCCATTCTTACTAAATCGCATCAAACTTTTCCATGGAGAATCCTTGAGAAAAACATGAGGACCTACCTCGAAAGATAGATCCTTCCTCCGGTTATCCACAAAACTTTTATGTCTGCTCTGAGCTGTTCACTTGTGTTTCTGAATCAACTGAACTTTTTCTGCCACCTCCTCTAATAATTCTGGTCCCATCAGCTTCCTTTCACCTACTTCATCCCAAAAAGCTGGAGTTCGACACCGCTTCCCACATAATTCCTCAAACGGTGCCATATGTATACTAGAATGAAAACTGTTATTATATGAAAACTCAACCAATGAAAGATGTTGGTCCCAACTTCCCTGATAATCCATAGAGAAAGCTCGTAGTGTATCTTCCATGGTCTGAATTAATCATTCTGACTGCCAATCTGATTGTGGATGCAAAGATGTACTAAAATTTAATTCAGTACCCAATGACTTCTGAAGGCCTTTACAAAAGATAGAAGTAAACCTGGGATCACGATCAGATACAATGGAGAGGGGAACTCCATGCAACCTGACTATCTCTTTTAGATAGAACCGATCAAGTTGATCTAGAGACAAATTATCTCTAATAGGATGAAAATGAGCAGATTTAGTCAATCGATCAACAATAACCCAGATTGCATTATTACCTCGAGATGTCTTCGGTATTCCCACAACAAACTCCAGGGATATATTTTCCCATTTCCACTCTGGCACTGGTAAAGGCTAATGCATCCCTTTCAGTAACTACCGCTCTGCTTTAACCTGCTGACAAGTCAAACACTTCACAATAAAATTAGAAATATCTCTTTTCATTCCATCCCACCAGTAATACTCCCACAGATCTATGTACATCTTAGTACTGCCAAGATGAACTGAAAACGGGGAACTATGAGCCTCACATAACAACTCATTCTTCAACTATGAATCACCAGGCACACATAATCTCTTCCCAAATCTCAAAACACAATCATTATCAATGTTGAATTCAGGCAACTTACCCTTCTGAAGTAGCTCTACCTTTTTCTGCAACTCGCTGTCTTGCTTCTGTGCTTTCTTAATTCTGTCTGATAGAGATTATCTCACTGATAACTGAAAAAAACAAAATTACATCTTGCACCAACAACTTATATGCCAAAGTTAATCTAATCCTTAACCAAAGGATCACGTTCCAAACGAGACATTGTTAATGAAGCATTACTTTTTCGACTCAAAGAATCAACCACTTTATTTGCTTTTCCGGGATGGTAATGAATTGTACAATCATAATCCATGATAAATTCTATCGATCTCCTCTGTCTCAAGTTCAATTCTTTCTGAGTGAATATATACTTTAAACTTTTGTGATCAGTATATATTTCACACTTTACTCCAAAAAAATGATGAATCCAAATTTTTAATGAAAACACAACAGCAGCTAATTCCAAATCATGTGTAGGTTAATTTACATCATGAATTTTCAACTCGTGTGAAGCATAAGCAATTACCTGATAATTATACATAAGGACACAACCAAGTCCTTTCAATGAAGCATCGTTGTAGATAACAAACTCACCATTCCTAGAAGGAAGTGCCAAAACTGGAGCATTCACCAATCTTCTTTTCAACTCCTGAAAACAATCATCACATTCTTTTGTTCTGATAAACATAACACCCTTTCGAGTTAGCTTAGTCATTGGACTAGATAATCGTGAAAATTTTTCAACAACCCTTCGGTAGCAACCTGCGAAACTAAGGAAACTACGGATCTCGGTTGCATTTGTGGGTCTTGGCCATTCTTCAACAACTTTTGTTTTAGCAGGATCAACAGTTATTGCATTTTTTGAAACAATGTGACCAAGGAATGATTTTTTTTGTAACCAAAACTCACACTCCCATACAATTTCTTTTATTTTAAGGTTTTCAAAATACCCCTTAAATGACTTTCATGCTCCAGTTTACTTTTAGAAAACAACAAAATATCATCAATAACACAACCATCATTTATCACCTGATTCAACTGAGCCATCACTGCAGTAAACCGCTCAATTCTGTTTCTGACCATCTTAGTATGGTGATTTGGAAGGTCATTTCCCTCAGTATGCCTTCCCAAAAAAACTTCTCTGTTTCTTCTACGAAAAACCATTCTTAACACTAAAATACCTTAGGTGAAGCAACATGGTAATCTTTAAATTCTATATCATTTCAGTCATACCATAAATTAATTTATAATTTAACCATTTTCTAACTCCTAAAGTTGTCTAAACCGACATCTGATTCCAACTATAAGGCCACGACATTAAACCTTACTTAATATTGAATTAAATGAATAATTCACATTGAGGATCCTTTCAGGATTAGTGTCTTAGAGAATTAGGACTTAACTATTACATCTCAAAAGATTACAAAGTAGACCCTTCTACTAAATTTCCATAGAACAAAAACTCTTAAAAAGAAACTTTTCTAGTTCCATGTTTTATATAGAATGACTTTCCCTTGATACCATCCTTGACCCTATTCCACGTTAAGTCCTGTGAAAAGCATTTCAAAAAACTTGGGGTGAGCATAGAAAGCTCAGTAAAGGATACACAAATAATGAAAACTGTTAGTTTATCAAAACAACAAGTAAACCATGTATACTTTATCAAAGTAATGATTTTCACATTTATGAAATAGTAAAAACTATTCACTGAATAAATGATCATTACTTAACCTTTTATAACCAAAAGATTACCATAAAATCCATATAAAGATCACATAACATATAAAGGTAACTTGGGACAGAAACATACTAAAATGGAATAACCATACGGTCGACTTCCACCCATATAACTTAATGGAATAGACATACGACCGACTTCCATACCCAATGCATTGGAAGTTATAACGTAACCACCCATCCTTGTATTCACGGCACCACCCGTCATATGGTTTATCACATAACCACCCGTCAAATGTCCAAGTACCATTATAAAATCATAAGACATAAAACAAATATAATGGAATGAAAATATTTCCACACTTTGATCACAATATATCACATAAATATATTCACATAAAAAGTCCATTATAAAAACCATTTTCAATACCAAAATACATAAAATAGTATATGGTATTTATTTTATTTTAAAAAACATTACGGCTTGTTGAGGAAGCCAAAGACCAAATAATACTCGCGAAGGCGGAAAAGGTCGTTGTCACTGCGTACGTTAAAAGAAACATTCCTTTTTGTTGTTTAGTAAAACACTTCGTAGAAAAATATTCCTTTTGTATAAAAGTAAAATTCAAAGGGTTTTATACACCTTATAAAATAATGTTTTGTATAAAACTAAATATTCCTCAATGAAAGGATATTGAGACGAAGTCCCTTATCTCGGGTCCGACTTGACTCGATCGTTCTTTAATGTCCAGAATAATAAACTTGAGTTAATTCCTACTTTCTTAAGAACCTTTTTCAAGTTCATTTTTCCTTTTATATCACTTATTACAATGTTATGAACACTATTTAATTATTTACATTAATAATGGTCGTTTTGTCGATCCTTGTTACTTGAGTCAAAAATAAACTCTTTAAAATTACAAGTTTTTCATGTGGTAAAATATACATTATATCAAGAATTATATTCATGATGTAGATATCATATATATCATATATATCCAGTATATACATTCATTTATAATATTACATAATCATTTAGAGGTAAGAAATGAAATGCACCGTTCATGGAGACGGTAAGCCGTACGTACGCATGAATGCTACTTTCATTTCTATGTCATATTAATGGAATTAAAACAAAATGAGAGGTATGTATATTTTAATTCCAGAATTATATTCATCAATTATATGTAACATACATCATATATATCCATTATATATATATGTACTTATAATAGTACATTACATTTGGGGATAAGAAATGAAATGCACTGGTCATGGAGACGGTAAGCCGTACGTATGCATGAACCCTACTTTCATTTCTATCTCAAACTTTAATGGAGTGAAATAATAATGATATAAAGGTATATTATAATTCCATTATAATATCATATATAATATCATTAAATCCATCCTTTATACGTCCCACATTGGCATTAACGAATCAAATCACTTTGAGGGGACGGTAGTCCGCACTTCCTAAAATGAAATTATCGTGTTTACCCATAATGGAAACCATAAAGGTATGCCACAAATGAAGAATAAAAAATCTTAAGTAAAACATAAACATATCATATATAATATATAAATATATTTTAATCTTAATGGACACCTTTGAAGGTGTTATATTATTGTTGAACCATCATCGTTTCGTGAGGCAGAAATTCACCATCCACAGAAACATTATGTTCTTTGACCATTAGACGAAGGTGTGTGTAATTTTAGCTCTAATCCTTCTTATAACAAAATTCTAGTATATTTAGTATACTGGAGTTGTTACAAAAGAAATTAATAAAAATATTTTAGGGGGTTGGAGAATCAAAATAAAACATAATAACACAAGGGAAAACACTACCTTTAAAACGTGTAACTCTTTTTTATTTGAGCTCAAAGGCTTCCATGGGAATACTTTTGCCAAAAGTGAGGTTTCTACGAGTAATATAGGGATGTGGAGAGACAAAATTGTCAGATCTTGGCCGAACCAAAGGCTTGAGAGGTGTGGGTAAGGAGGTATATGTGGAGGCCTTTTATAAGAGGAGAGGAGAGGCACTCTTGGAAAGTTATAAAAGTTTACTTTATTATAAAATGATTTTCGGATTTTAAAGGTCCCACATTGATATAATTCAAGGATAAGGTGATAAGGGTTCTAAATATACTCATCCAATAGGTCATTTACAAGTTTAATTCTTTTATTTTACATTATCTTTTTATTTTATTTAAATTGTTCATTAATGAGGTAATCGCTGCATCATCATGATTTTATAAATAATTTAATTTATTTAATGTCTAAAAATTATAAAAAAACTATCATGATGTAGGAAATCATTTTATCTTTATAATGAATATTTATAGTCAAAAATATGACTTGTATAACACCATTTAAATTTTTTTTTACTAAAACAACTCATGTTTGTGACATTTTAATTTAAACATTAAATAAAACGTTTTTAATGTCATTTTCCTACCTAAGTAGATCCATGGAGTCCCCAAGTTGACCCATGGATTTTAATGGTCGGCCATGAGACATACAATAATGGCAGGACATGTGTCATGTTCATTTCATATAATTAAAACATTATTTTTACCTTAAACTACACTAATTACTTCTAATCGCGATTAATAAAATTAAAAGTTACTATTCACCAAAAAATTATTTTTATCCCATTGAACCACATTTTACATCATAATGAAGACCATATATATCGGATTTTTTAAATTCAAAACACAAAGGTGATAAAATTTCATTTAAACGAAAAATTAGTTTTTTAAGTACCACTTAGTGGTTTCACTATTCATCAAAAATTGAAGTTTTTCCAAAAAATACCAAAACTTCACCCTTAGATATATTTGATATTACAAATTCAAAAATGAAGTCTATTTTACAAAATTCAAAACATATAAGTTTCATTAATTAATTTAATAATTAATTCCCACTGTCAGAGCAAAATAGCGTGTTTTTATGAAACAATAAGTATAAAAAGATTGACACGAGTTTAAGTCCGATTTCAAAGTGAAAATAATTTCAACGACCACTATTGGAATAAATAGTAAAAATATATTATAATTTCACTTTAAAACCAATTCAAACGATAATCTAATCATATAAATAAATTAGATTAAAAAGTGGGTTTGAATTAAAATACAACATTTTTTACTATTCATTAAAAAAATGAACTTTATCGGAAAAATACCAAAAATTTACACAAAGTAAATTTTGATGTCCTGATTCTAAAGAAAAATTTTATTTAGTCCAAGAGAATGTATAAGAGTGACCAAAACTATATTTAATGAAGGTTTCCATAAAAAGGTGATAAGTGCACCTTTGGTGAATATTAGAGTATCTATGCCTAAAATTGAATTCTTTTCTTATTTTAATCCTTTATCCATTATTGGATAAATGTAAAAAAATTAACATATATATTCATATTTTAGTTATTTATATTCATTCCCGCCAATACAACAGCTACGTGTTAACTACCATTTAAAATAATATTATTTTATTACTAGTGTGCAACATAAAATTTCAAAGAAACTTTTTGTTGCGTATCGGGTACGCTATCGAACATAGCAACCCCTTTAAAGTAAAATTAATTTTTAATTCGTAAATGTTAATAGATATAAAAATTTATTATTCTTTATTTACCTGGGATGTTACAGTTTACATCCACCATTTTATAAAGATTATTATATCACATGAGATTTCAACAAAAGGGTATAGAGGGGTATGATTATGGAGTATTGTTTTAGGTCTTGTAATATAAAATGTTTTTTAGAAAATAACTAAGAATCTGAATCTTTATTTCCATAGTTTGTATGAATATTTTTTAGATATATTATATAAACAGATAAATTATTATTTATTATGTTATTTTTAGCATGGTCCACCTCATTTTAGTTCACATTAGATTGAATTAATTTATATGGTGGATGCAGAGCACATGGTAGCTCTCAGTTCATTATCTAATTAATAAAAACTCATAGTGGGTCCAAATCATATTAGTTTCATCTCTATTCATGTGGTTGATCTTTCCAAAATTTTTCCATTAGTTGGATTCTTTCATGTATAATCATGCATTTGTCTGATGTTTTGAATGATCAAGGAGATCATCATGAACATGGATAAGGCCAAACCTGAAAACACTTAATCATTGTATCCTTAGTGAGTGGCTAAAGGTGGGGATGCGAAATTAGTTCATTTGACCAGGATTAATGTATTTATATATAATTCTATAGAAACAACTCCCTACATCTATAGAAACACACATTGAACCTGGGAAGTTTTTAGCACCACATAATTACCCAATACACTCCATGAAACAATAACTGAAATCTTAAAGGGTTTTGTAGACCCCTATCATTAATGAGACTAAAAAATGATTCTTATTATCATATTACATCACCACATTCCTACCTATAAGCATTATTCTTATTACATTCATGTTTAGGCAAATTAATTGACTTTTATAGGCATGTCTACGTAGGGTTTTCCCCTAAGCAAGGCCAAATATTTTTCTTAGACTTCTTGGGTGACCTAGCTAGGAAATGGACTATATTTGTGGAATAATAATATTTTAAAAAAATTACAATAACTATGATAGTAATTCTAGGATTTATTATTTTATTGTTACTCTAAATGATTATTTTTCCCAAAATTAATCTTTTTTATAATTAAATGATATCAAAATATCATATACACATTCTGTAAAAAATGATTTAATCTAAAAAGACTTCATTTTATATTTTTCTTGATTATTATGAATAAATTAGAAATCCACAAGAATTCATACATTTTTTTGAATTTTTTTCATATTAATAATCTTTCATTATTCAACAAATATCCATGATATCCAAATTCTATACAAATTGGAATCAATCATATCATCATTCCTTATTGACTACAAATACAACCAAGCAAGGTCTCTTAAATAAGACCACCATTTTTTATTTTTTCAAATAACCTCAAAAACATTTATGTCAAAAATTTTCCATAATATCATTTTTATCTCCCACTTATTGATTACAAATATAAGGTATTGGATAAAAACATACTTATATTCAACAATATTTTTCAAAAACGTATGTTTTTCTGATTTACAAATTATGATCACTTATTTTGAGAAGGATAGATCCATATTTAATCATAACACTGTAAATTTACCTAGTCAACTATAATCCACATGAGATAACCCAATGTAAAAAATAAAATTGAATACCTGACTTGGTCAATCTTATCTATAAATATATGCATGTGGCACTATGATCAATTTGTCACATTAGGGATGTAATTTAGAATTTTTCATGGAAAATGAACATTCCTTGTACACACAGAAAAAACACCCATAATAAATTTTTCATAAACTATCACCCCCCATATTAGATTAGATTAATCATAATCTAGATATGTAAATAAAGTGTAATTGGATAACCTCAATGTCCATTTTAAAAGGGGATTACAAAAAAATATTATTTTAAAATAACATATATTTTGTAGAACCACCAAAAAATTTTATTTCTCACATGGGATGCACAATGTTATACCATATATTTTTTGGATTACATCCTGAAATAGTCGTGAAGATATCCCATGTTAAATATTAGTCAAAATGAAACAATAAATATTTCATAAAACTTGAAATATTGTTTCAATTTTTAATATTTCCAAATAATATCAATTCATTATAGTGTAATAACTTACTTTCTAAACTTTTAAAGACCTATATTAAAAGAATAATTGTATAATCAAAAACAATTAATAGATTAATGTGAAACTCCTTGTTTACCAATGTGAACAACAATGTTGAGTATATTATCTCAAATAAGTTCCACATTTATCTTCACTCTTTATGATATCACATTTAGTTTAGAACTTATTTATTTTATAGGTATCAAATTTATTCATTAATTTATCATTACTCTAATAACACTAAAAAACAAAAGTAAGAAGATTTTATTCGATATCATATTTGACACACAAAACCAATAATATAAGGGAATATTATATTCCATGACTTTACAATATTTTTAAACTTTTAGATAAATGTATTTTATGATTTATCATAAATTGAATATAACATTGAGTTATATTTGGTTACACACAACAATTAATTTCTTCAATTTCCAAAGTTGTACGCAAGGCTGAGTTTCATCAAATACTATTAATGTTATTATTAAAATATTTTTAAAGTAATCATAAAGATGATTTAAGGAAATTAATGAAAGGAATAAAAATAAATATATGTAAGACATTTTTTAGATATTTTTATCTAATTATTTGGTGGATAATTTATTATAAATGAAAATAAAAACCAATTGTATAGAAAAGAAAAAAAATTATGAGGCAAAAATTAACCACCTAGATTATTATTTTTTTAATAAATTAAATTAATTTATATTATTTATTGATATTAATAAAATAAATAAATATTTATTTAATAATTTTTTTTACCTTCGTTCAATAGGTTTTATAAGAATATAATAAGAACAAATCCAATTTTATAGACAAAAACTATGTTTTTATTAAGGATGTTTCCTCATTTTAATGGAGAACCAATTGTAAATCAAAATATAAATTGTTTTTAAAATTGTATTTTAAAAATAAAATTTAATTTTTAAACCTGAATATAAAAATTATCTTAGAGTGGATTTTTTTTATTTATGTACAGGTTTATTTTTTGATTAATAGTGAAAATCATTGAATTTGTTTTTAAAACTACCTTTTCATCTAAATAATTTATACATTTAAAATATATTTTTAATTGGTTATAATGTTAAATTAGTTCAATTTTACATCTATTAATCCAGTTAAAGTCACTGGGATCAATTTTATATTTAATTCTGAAATGAATATATTTCCAACATTTGAACATTTTAAATTTAAAACTCATATTTCATATCCCTTCTATGGGATAAATGTTAAATTATTTTCTACCACTTTTGTGAATTGAATTTTAAAAAATTATTTACATATTTGTAAAAATATATTTTATAATTTATATTATGCAAAAAATAATTTTTGACCAAATATATTATTAAAATAAAAAAAATTAATTACAAGTGATTAAGGTCAAACTGAGTTTCACTGTGTGGTTAATAATTTTTTTTATGGGCCAAATGAAACAAAAACATAGACAAAACCAATTTTATTTAATAATTTCTAACATATCTTATTTGTTATAGAATTTATAACAATATTGGATGCACATTATGTAAGGGATACCTCCGAAAACAGTTTACCTTTTATATTTATAAGAATGTCACTCATCCTCCACTATAAAAGGGAACTCACCCAATCATTTCTCTAAACCTCTCAATCCATTTTGATCATCCAAAACTAGACCCAATAAAATCCAAATAAAACTATTATAATCCTATAATCCTCACTTTCTATAGAAATACAACCACAGAAGGATTTTAGTATAAAACAAGTGTTATCGAAAGAATGGGTAAGGTTCTTCAATGAGCACTTTTGAATTGTTTCTTTACTCACCCATTAAATTGTTATAATATATTTACTATATAATAACATTAGTGTCCCGTATATAATTTTATTTTGTTATCATAATATTGTGACCTAAACCTTCACACACTTTCATTGAATGGGATATTATATCATCATTCATGTGTAGGACTGGCAACCACATCATGAACCAATGTAGTTCCTTCTAACATTACCACATTTAATAGTTGGAAATAATGATGGATTTATTGATTCTATATAATATATATTATATTTATAATTAATTTTTTATTATTTAATTATTTAATATGACATTCCTTAATGCATTCCATTTTTTGGGATTGCAAAAACAATGTTTTTGGATGTGTGGACTACCACCTCCTTGAAGTGATTCCATTATATTTTAATCAAATTAATTATATATAAAAGAATATATGGTTAAATAATATAGTATTTAATATATATTTATAATTAATAGAATATAAATGTTACTATCCTTCATTCAATAATTATTATTGAAAAATGGAAATGTTTCTCATTCGTACGTACATTCTACCATCTACATGATTGTAATGTTAGATCAATTTTAGTAAGAATATTCAATTATTTATTTTTAAAGTATAATTAATGTATAAATATGAAAATTATTTCATGAAAAGTATTTTTTATCTTATTAAATAAATAACCCTTTGACCATAGTCTACCTTATAATGTTTCTTCAAACATAAACCTTATATGGTCAAAACATCTATGCTAAACATAATTGGTTAATTAATGGTACATAATGTGTTAGTAGGTTAAATAAAATTAATAATAAATTTGAAATTTTTTATCAAAAAAGTAAATAATTAACAAAAGTTTATTATTCATGAATATAGAGACACATGTGACATGTTGGACTCACTATAATGATTTCATCTTAATTTCATTTCATTAAGGAATATTGTATTATTATGAAAAAAATTTAGTTTGTTTGGACTATTTACCACACCTTGGAATATAATATCATTAATTGTTCACTATTAATGGTATTTTGTGTTTAAATTTTATATATATATTTTTTATTTTTTTAATCAAAAAGTTACCATGTGTTAAGGAATCTAATAATCCAAGTCCATTCGTTAGGTTATATTATTTTTTTTGTTTTCATTATTAACCTAGGATATTACATATAATTATTTCTAAATATATATTGATTTATTTCGAATTTTTTTAAGTATATTTATTTTTGATACACATAATCTATTCATTGATTAATTATCACTTCAACATTATGATCATTTTAAGGGTTTATTTCACAATGCCATTCTATTTGAGATTTTTTGTTCTTTATTATCCATGAACAAAAATTACTCGATCAAGGTTAAATAAACACTTTCATTTTCTAATCCTATAGTCATTTATAAACTTTTTTATGTAATAGTATTATTTTTCGACTATTTTGTTCTCAAAATATTTTAGAGAATGTGTAACACCCGAGACTTTTATGTTATATAAATCATGAAAGGAATCTTTTTCTACACAACACTTGCTTGGCTTGCTTTACACGCAATCGCGACCTTCCTCGGTAGCTTTCTTCGTACGCAATACCGAGTTTCACTAAATAACAATATGCTATTAAAACTAGCCGTTATGAATAGTAATAACCACTTTTTGAAATTTTATAAATTTTATTTTTCAAAATGGACTTCTTTTTTGGACTCAGAATATCAAATTTAGCCTAAGGTGAAATTTTGGTACTTTTCGGATAACTTTAATATTTTGATGAATAGTTAAAATTACTAAATTTTAATTAAAAACAACTTTTTTAATAAAAACATTTAATAGTGATAAATTATGAATTTGAGTGGTTTTATAGTATATTTAGAATATATTTTTACCACTTAATATAATGTTGGTCATTGGACACAATGTTACAATTAAACCGAACATGAACAAGTGTCAATCTTTTGATAGTTATTATCTCTAAAAAACACGATTTTTGTTTTGACAACGGGAATTAATTTTAAATTAATTTCTGCCACATCTGTGTATTGAATTTAGAAAAATGGATTCCATATTTGGAATCAGGATGTTCAAATTGTGTAAATAGGTAACTTTTATTTTTAGACATTTTGAATAATTACTGCGGTAAATATTTTATTTACCATGGTTAAGGGTAAATCCGGTAAATAAGGGTTAAAAAATAATATTATAATAATATTAAATTACCCTAAAACGTGTCTTAACCCTATTGGTTGATACATGGTCGACCATGGGCATCTTTGGGTCGATTTTGGGACCCCATTGATCCACTTGTAAGTGATAATGACACTTTATTTTAATTAAGTTAAAATGAATACAAAAATGACACAAGCATATATCTTTTAGAAAAACAATTGTTACATAGGGTTATATATGTTGGATTTTAGATTATAAATATTCATTAGAAAGATAAAGATATTTCCTACATAATGGTATTTTATTTGTAATTTTTATACTTTAAATAATTTAATTTATTTATGACACAATGATGATGCAGTAATTATCTTATTAATGAAATATTGACATAATTGATGTTATAAACACCAAAATAAATGTAATATAAGACTTTTTATAAATTCCACTAATTTTCTAGGTTACTATGATATATTAGTTTTGATTTAATCAACTTGGTTCGAACATATAATTCTGTTCTGACTTTCACAAAAATCATATATCAAATAGTGTCAAAATTGACACAAAATAGTTTTTAAATCAAATATTATATTATTAATTGTTATTGTATTCCTAAAAATCTAAGGTTCGGCCAAATAACTTAGATAAGGATATATATTCTAATAATAAACAATTTGGGGTTCGTTTGGCATGTTATAGTAAGTGTATTAACCATATAGTGAAAGAAAACAAAAAGACATGGTAAAAGTTAAATTATTTAACTTAGAGTTAAATCTAATTGATAAGGTTAAAATAATACCCTAAACTTGTTTAAATCCTATTGGTTGATAGGATTTCGACCCTTCCCCACTTTATCTTAGAAATAAGACCCTTTGGAACCATTATAAACCGATTTTTACTTTAATATAAAATAATATTTTGAGATATTCCTAAGGTGCCCCTCTCCTCCCTTATAAAAGGGCACCTCCTCCCCCTCCTCCTCACACCAAATTGAGCACTCAAGAACGGACAACCCCTGCCATTTTCTCCTCTCCAATTCCCTAGAATAGTCCTAGAGGTCCTGTTCTTCTCCAAAGACCACTCTTAGTTCCTTAAGTGGAGGATTCAAAGAGGCGTTCCAAAGAAGAGGTAATATCCATTACCGATCTTTTCAATTTCATTCTTTTTCAACTTCTTCTTCTTTAGTTGTTTCATGATGAAGTAGTAACATCAGTATTACTTACATACTGATATGTTATTATAAATATGAAACAACCCTAATTCACCTTCTATCCATCCTACGGAAAAATGAAATCACCGCGCGTGCGTACGTACGGAATACCGTCTCCACGCCGTGGTGTAATCTATTTTCTACCATCACCTTACAAGGATGGGTATAATGGTGTAATGAGTAACTATATATGATTATTATGAAGTAATATTGATACTGAAATAATATACTCCAATACAATTCCACGATCTTAGGAACGATATCATCACTCGTGCGTACGTACGGAATACCGTCTCCACGATGTGATGCGACTCGTTCTACATGATCTTCATTTCATAATGATTATATAAATGAATTGAATGAATGAATATGGTATATAATACACTAATACCATTATGGAAATGAATTATCTATAACCTAAAGATAAGAATAAGAATTTATTCGACAAAACACGCATAAGAACAAAAAGTTATAAAGACCCGAGTAACAAGTAACAATGAAATATTACTAACAAGAAGCTAATAATATGACCATATATGATATCATATCAATATGTATGATTCTGGAATAAGTCAATAACATTATTTAAACCATTATACAGGAGCTTCGGACACGGACAAAGCAAATCGGACCTAAGGAAAGGGAAATATCACAATATCATTTTTATCCGAGATTGTTTATTCGTAAGTATTTACTGGGGTGTATTTTATCATCCACATCCATGTTTCATCAATATGTAATATTATTTCCATCCACCTACAATTGTTTAAATCCATTTTTACCCTTAGGTTAGTTTTTAGTGATATGTATGAAAGGAATCTTTTGTCGTTTTTCGTACGAGGTACTTTTTTGACTTTTCCGACAAAAGTACGAAGAATGTTTTTTTAACTTATACGGCATGAATGGATTTTTAAAACATTATTTCCAAGAAGCTTCCTTTACAAGTTTTCAAGTTTATTTTTAATCAAATTCTTTTATTTTAAAGTTGTATGACATGTTATGAAAGGAAAAATGTTTTTGAAGAAGAAAGGATATTTTCCTCAAGAATGGAGTTCAAGTGTTTTATCAAAATTATTTTCCATCTATGATAATAAAGGGTTCTGTTTTTATCCCTATTATTAAATTGATTTGATCATGTTGTGATGGAATTATTTTTATGAATTCCTTTATCTTATATGAATTGTTTTATGATGTCATGTTGTTTAAGAATCCCATTTTTATTACATGGGTTATGTGATGATGTAAGATTTATGATTATGTGGCACACATAAGAAAGGATTCATTATAAGATGGGTGGGACCTATATCTCCCTCCAATGCATTGGGTAATGATTTTATATCTCATGAGATAGACATGGCTGAAACGGAAGGTTATTTCGGTTCAGTGATACAGGACTAAAATGAGGAGTGAACTCGGTTCAGAAAGGGACTTTGTCCACTAAGATAGTCTTGGCAATGAGTCATGACTAACAAGAAATGATTTTCCATGATTATGTGTGCATGCCACAAAGTTTCAAGTTTTATGTTATGATTATGGGGATCTCATTTTCACTTCTATGATTTATTCCATGTTAAGATATTATGATCTCTTTTGCAGGTTTTGATTTTCAAAAAGATATGATATGATTTTTATTTCCTTATTTGCCCTTGCTGAGCATTTGAGCTCACCCTTTTATGTTTTCTTTTCCCCAGGTCAGGAAGATGGCTATTAAGTAGAATATGCTAAAAGGGACCCTAGATATGATGAAATAAATGGGAGACACTGTAGAAGATTTATGAACCAGTTGTTTATGTTTCCCAGTTTCTAAAGACACTATACCTATACGGTCCTTTGTGGTTTTGTCATATGTTGTAATAAGTGTGCTTCAATTTTGAAGTATTAACAATGTATGTAAAGTATGGGTCGTTATAGTTTGTATCAGAGGAAAGGTATAGTCAACCTTTGCAAACTAGGATGTGAAAGCCTTAGTAAGAACCCTAAGGATAAGTCTAAGCATAGAACACAATCTTAGTGTTTTAGAAATGTACTTGAATAACCTAGGATAAGACCTTAAGCATGAAAATTTTATTCTTGAATTATGTGGTTTTCCTATTATAATTAGTGTTGCTCACACTATTCTTCTTGGTTTTAGTCAATGGCTGGAACCCGAAGGAACCGTGTTAATGCGGAATGCGATGGGCAATGCAATGATTGTCCCCCTGAGCAACCAAACGATATGGGAGCTGGAATGCAAAATCTTGTATCCATGCTCACACAACTTTCTCAAGTTATGAATCATGTAGGACTTCCAAACGAGCAAAGGAAGGTGCAACATTCTGTTGAATCCTTCATGAGGCAGCGTCCACCTTCTTTCAGTGGGTCTACTGATCCATTAGTTGCTGAACAATGGATTAGTACAACTGAAAATATATTTTCAGTTCTTCAATGTTCTGAACATGATAAAGTCATCCTAGCAGTGTATCGTTTGGAAGGAGATGCTGATCAATGGTGGAATCTTATTAAGAATACGAGGCAAAGGGATGAAATTGAGTCTATGGAATGGGACGAGTTCAAGAACTTATTTTTCAATAAGTAGTTCCCTCGTATTCTCCGAACAAAGATGGAGAAAGAGTTCCTTGAACTGAAGCAAAGGGATGATGAATCTGTTAGTACCTATGAAGCAAATTTTACAAGACATGCAAGGTACGCTTCTGGTATTATTATCCAACCTGAGAGTAAGATCGATCGATTCTTTAGTGGCTTAAAACCAAGTCTTCGAAGGGCGTTAGCCATAAGGGACTTCAATAGCTACGAGGAAATCGTTCGATGTGCTCTCAAAGTCGAGATGGAGATTGGAGTAACTCATCAGTCACATGGGTTTGATAAGAAGAGGAAGATGGAATTCAAAGGAAACTCTAAAGAGCACACTGAAAAGAAGATGAACTTTCCCTTATGCTCAAAGTGTGGAAAGAAACATGGAGGGAGTTGTCTTAAAGGGACAAGTAAATGTTTTAAATGTGGAAAGGAAGGTCATCGGGCATTTGAATACCGTGATAATGGGAAGAAGATTTCTAATGACGCAAACAAAGGAAGGGATACACAGAATGAACCTACTACACTTCAATGTTTCAAGTGAAAGGAGATGGGGCATTATGCCAATCAATGCCCAAATCCAAGGGTTGATGATGATGGTCGACGTCAACAAAATCTTAAGGCTAAAGACAAAGGAAAGTCACATGAAATTTCTATCAGCGATGTGGAGTACGATAACGAAGTGGTGAAAGGTACACTTACCATCCACTCTAAAGTAGAAAATGTTTTATTTGATTCTGGATCCACCCACTCTTTTATTTCTGAAGAATTTTCTAAGGGTATCACCGTATTACCTCAATAATTAGATGTTGAGTTAGCTGTGACAACACCTAATGGCACATCAATCGCATCAAAAGTTTATAATTCTTCTCCGATCGAAGTTTGTGGGAAAGTGCTTCCTGCAAATCTTGGGATCCTTCCTTTAGTGGAATTTGATGTGATTCTTGGCATGGATTGGCTTTCTCTACATGGATCTCATATCAATTTCCAAAGAAGGGAAGTCACATTTCATATTCCAGATCAATCTACGATCGTCTATCAATGCAAGGATGAACATAACCTTCCAGTGGAAATTCCTTCCATCTTATGGGTCATGATTCCACTAAATGAAGGTTATTTATCTCAAATGGTTGGAGAGAAACTTACAATTAATAATATGCCCATTGTACGAGAGTTTGATGATGTCTTTCCGGAGGAATTACCAGGTCTTCCACCAAATCGTGAAGTTGAGTTTTCAATAGAACTCGTACCGGGTGCTTTGCCTATTTCAAAGACACCTTATAGAATGGACCCAATTGAGTTGCAGGAATTGAAGAAACAACTCCAAGAGAATCTTGATAAGGGATTCATACGCCCTAGTGCGTCACCTTGGGGAGCACCTGTTCTATTTGTTAAGAAGAAAGATGGATCAATGAGACTCTGCATTGATTATCGAGAACTTAACAAGATCACTATCAAGAACAAATATCATCTCCCACGCATTGATGACTTGTTTGACCAACTACGCGGAGCTCAATACTTTTCCAAGATTGATCTTCGTTCAGGGTATCATCAATTAAGGGTCAAAAAGGAGGATATACCAAAGAAGGCTTTCCATACAAGGTATGGACACTATGAATTTATAGTGATGCCATTTGGTCTTACTAATGCCCCTTCTATCTTCATGGATCTAATGAATAGAGTCTTTAGAGACTATCTTGATCAATTTGTGGTAGTCTTTATAGACTATATTCTTGTCTATTCAAAGAGCAAGGAAGAACATGAAGATCACTTGAGAATTATATTAAAGACCCTGAGAAAGGAGAAGCTTTATGACAAATTTACCAAGTGTGAATTTTGGCTTCAAAAAGTTTCATTTTTGGGTCACATAATCTCAAAAGAGGGGATATCTGTGGATCCAGCAAAAACAGAGGTTATCGAAAGATGGTCGAGACCAACAACAGTAACTGAGATCCGATGTTTTCTTGGTTTGGCTGGATATTATCGACGTTTTGTAAAAGATTTTTCACGATTATCAAATCCAATCACCAAGTTGACTTGGAAAGGAGTTATGTTTGTCTGGACAGAGGAATGTGAAGAGAATTTCAAGGAGTTGAAAAGAAGGTTATCCAGTGCACCTGTGCTCACACTGCATTGTAGTGGAGAAAGGTTTGTGATCTACAGTGATGCATCCAAGAAGGGATTGGGGTGTGTTCTTATGAAAAATGATATGGTGATAGCTTATGCCTCACGACAGTTGAAAATCCATGAACAAAATTACCCAACACATGATTTAGAGTTGGATGCGGTAATCTTTGCATTAACGATTTGGAGGCATTACCTTTATTGTGAAAGGTGTGATATTTATACTGATCATAAAAGTTTAAAGTATATTTTCACACAAAAGGAGTTGAATATGCGTCAAAGAAGATGGTTGGAGCTGATTAAGGATTATGACTGCTCAATCCATTACCACCCTGGGAAAGCAAACAAGGTGGAAGATGCATTAAGTCGACAAGACCATGCTAGTTTATCCATGATGAGGATCACAAAAGATCCAATATTTATGGATTTACAAAGGATGGATCTTGGAATTATAATGGAAGGGGAAAAATCTTATCTTTCTCAAATGAATGTTCAACCATCTATACATGTGAAGATTAAAGAGGCACAAAAAGAAGATGTCGAGTTACAAAAGAAGGTGAGAAATGTTCCTGAATTCAACCTTGATTGTGATGGGATAATAAAGTTCAGGAATCGGGTTTGTGTTCCTTCCATCCCCGAATTAAAGAAGGAGCTGCTGGATGAGGCTCATAGTTCTTCATTCTCTATTCATCCTGGAAGCATGAAGATGTATAGGGACCTGAAAGAGTACTTCTGGTGGGATGGCATGAAAAGAGATGTTGCTGAATATGTCTCTCGATTCTTGGTTTGTCAACAAGTTAAAGCTGAGAGACAGAAGTCTAAGGGGATGTTACAACCATTACCCATACCCGAATGGAAATGGGAAAACATCACTATGGACTTTGTCACAGGACTTCCTAAAACATCCAAAGGCAATAATGCTATCTGGGTCATAGTTGATCGTCTTACAAAGTCTGCACACTTCATTCCTATTAGAGAGGATTTCTCTCTAGATCAGCTTGCCAGGATATATGTAAAGGAAGTGGTAAGATTTCATGGAGTACCACTTTCTATTATATCTGATCGGGATCCGAGATTTACCTCGAAGTTCTGGCGAAGTCTTCAGCATACTCTGGATACAGAGTAGAGTTTCAGCACTGCTTATCATCCCCAGACAGACGGTCAGTCTGAGAGAACAATTCAAACCCTAGAAGATATGTTGAGAGCTTGCTCTATGGATTTAAAAGGAGGTTGGGATCAACACCTACCTTTGGTGGAATTTTCTTATAATAATAGCTTTCACTCCAGTATTCAGATGGCTCCTTATGAAGCTCTCTATGGAAAGAAATGCAGGACTCCAACTTGCTGGGATGAAGTTGGGGAAAGAAAGCTATTAGGACCTGATCTCGTTGATGAAATGGCAGAAAAGGTCAGATCTATTCAACAACACATAAGAGCAGCTCAGAGTCGACAGAAAATTTATGCCGACAACCGAAGAAAAGACCTAGAGTTTGAAGTGGGTGATAAAGTGTTCTTAAGAATATCTCCCTGGAAGAGGGTTATGAGATTTGGAAAGAAGGGGAAGTTGAGCCCTAGATATATCGGTCCTTTCGAAATACTGGATCGTGTTGGGAAGGTAGCTTACCGATTGGCGCTTCCACCGAATCTCTCTCAAGTTCACGATGTGTTCCATGTATCTCTCCTGAGAAAGTACATACCTGATCCTTCACATGTACTCAGCTCAGAAGTTGTACCGCTGGAGCAAGATCTTTCTTATGAAGAACAGCCGATAGAGATTCTGGATCGTAGTGAAAAAGTTCTACGAAACAAGAACACTCGATTGGTGAAAGTTTTATGGAGGAACCACCAACTTGAAGAAGCTACTTGGGAGCTTGAGGATATGATGAGGGAGAAGTATCCTCATCTGTTTGTTACAAAGTGACGAATTTCGAGGGAGAAATTCTTTTTAAGGGGGGTAGAATGTAACACCTGAGACTTTTATGTTATATAAATCATCAAAGGAATCTTTTTCTACACAACACTTGCTTGGCTTGCTTTACACGCAATCGCGACCTTCCTCGGTAGCTTTCTTCGTACGCAATACCGAGTTTCACTAAATAACAATATGCTATTAAAACTAGCCGTTATGAATAGTAATAACAACTTTTTGAAATTTTATAAATTTTATTTTTCAAAATGGACTTCATTTTTGGACTCAGAATATCAAATTTAGCCTAAGGTGAAATTTTGGTACTTTTCGGATAACTTTAATATTTTGATGAATAGTGAAAATTACTAAATTTTAATTAAAAACAACTTTTTTAATCAAAACATTTAATAGTGATAAATTATGAATTTGACTGGTTTTAAAGTATATTTAGAATATATTTTTACCACTTAATATAATGTTGGTCATTGGACACAATGTTACAATTAAACCGAACATGAACAAGTGTCAATCTTTTGATAGTTATTATCTCTTAAAAACACGCTTTTTGTTTTGACAGCGGGAATTAATTTTAAATTAATTTCTGCCACTTCTGTGTTTTGAATTTAGAAAAATGGATTCCATATTTTGAATCAGGATTTTCAAATTGTATAAATAGGTAACTTTTATTTTTAGACATTTTGAATAATTACTGCGGTAAATATTTTATTTACCATGGTTAAGGGTAAATCTGGTAAATAAGGGTTAAAAAATAATATTATAATAAAATTAAATTACCCTAAAACGTGTCTTAACCCTATTGGTTGATACGCGGTCGACCATGGGCATCTTTGGGTCGATTTTGGGACCCCATTGATCCACTTGTAAGTGATAATGACACTTTATTTTAATTAAGTTAAAATGAATACAAAAATGACACAAGCATATATCTTTTAGCAAAACAATTGTTACATAGGGTTATATATGTTGGATTTTAGATTATAAATATTCATTAGAAAGATAAAACGATTTCCTACATAATGGTATTTTATTTGTAATTTTTAGACTTTAAATAATTTAATTTATTTATGACACAATGATGATGCAGTAATTATCTTATTAATGCAATATTGACATAATTGATGTTATAAACACCAAAATAAATGTAATTTAAGACTTTTTATGAATTCCACTGATTTTCTAGGTTACTATGATATATTATTGTTGATTTAATCAACTTTTTTAGAACATATAATTCTGTTATGACTTTCACAAAAATCATATATCAAATAGTGTCAAAATTGACACAAAATAGTTTTTAAATCAAATATTATATTATTAATTGTTATTGTATTCCTAAAAATCTAAGGTTCGGCCAAATAACTTAGATAAGGATATATATTTTAATAATAAACAATTTGGGGTTCGTTTGGCATGTTATAGTAAGTGTATTAACCATATAGTGAAAGAAAACAAAAAGACATGGTAAAAGTTAAATTATTTAACTTAGAGTTAAATCTAATTGATAAGGTTAAAATAATACCCTAAACTTGTCTAAATCCTATTGGATGATAGGATTGAGACCCTTACCCACTTTATCTTCGAAATAAGACCCTTTGGAACCATTATAAACCGATTTTGACTTTAATATAAAATAATATTTTGAGATATTCCTAAGGTGCCCCTCTCCTCCCTTATAAAAGGGCACCTCCTCCCCCTCCTCCTCACACCAAATTGAGCACTCAAGCTCGGACAACCCCTGCCATTTTCTCCTCTCCACTTCCCTAGAATAGTCCTAGAGGTCCAGTTCTTCTCCAAAGACCACTCTTAGTTCCTTAAGTGGAGGATTCAAAGAGGCGTTCCAAAGAAGAGGTAATATCCATTACCGATCTTTTCAATTTCATTCTTCTTCAACTTCTTCTTCTTTAGTTGTTTCATGATGAAGTAATAACATCAGTATTACTTACATACTGATATGTTATTATAAATATGAAACAACCCTAATTCACCTTCTATCCATCCTACGGAAAAATGAAATCACCGCGCGTGCGTACGTACGGAATACCGTCTCCACGCCGTGGTGTAATCTATTTTCCACCATCACCTTACAAGGATGGGTATAATGGTGTAATGAGTAACTATATATGATTATTATGAAGTAATATTTATACTGAAATAATATACTCCAATACAATTCCACGATCTTAGGAACAATATCATCACTCGTGCGTACGTACGGAATACCGTCTCCACGATGTGATGCGACTCGTTCTACATGATCTTCATTTTATAATGATTATATAAATGAATTGAATGAATGAATATGGTATATACTACACTAATACCATTCTGTAAATGAATTATCTATAACCTAAACTTAAGAATAAGAATTTATTCGACAAAACACGCATAAGAACAAAAAGTTATAAAGACCCGAGTTACAAGTAACAATGAAATATTACTAACAAGAAGGTAATAATATGACCATATATGATATCATATCAATATGTATGATTCTGGAATAAGTAAATAACATTATTTAAACCATTATACAGGAGCTTCAGACACGAACAAAGCAAATCGGACCTAAGGTAAGGGAAATATCACAATCTCATTTTTATCCGAGATTGTTTATTCGTAAGTATTTACTGGGGTGTATTTTATCATCCACATCCATGTTTCATCAATATGTAATATTATTTCCATCCACCTACAATTGTTTAAATCCATTTTTACCCTTCGGTGAGTTTTTAGTAATATGTATGAAAGGAATCTTTTGTCGTTTTTCGTACGAGGTACTTTTTTGACTTTTCCGACAAAAGTACGAAGAATGTTTTTTTTAACTTATACGACATGAATGGATTTTTAAAACATTATTTCCAAGAAGCTTCCTTTACAAGTTTTCAAGTTTATTTTTAATCAACATCTTTTATTTTAAAGTTGTATGACATGTTATGAAAGGAAAAATGTTTTTGAAGAAGAAAGGATATTTTCCTCAAGAATGGAGTTCAAGTGTTTTATCAAAATTATTTTCCATCTATGATAATAAAGGGTTCTGTTTTTATCCCTATTATTAAATTGATTTGATCATGTTGTGATGGAATTATTTTTATGAATTCCTTTATCTTATATGAATTGTTTTATGATGTCATGTTGTTTAAGAATCCCATTTTTATTACATGGGTTATGTGATGATGTAAGATTTATGATTATGTGGCACACATAAGAAAGGATTCATTATAAGATGGGTGGGACCTATATCTCCCTCCAATTCATTGGGTAAAGATTTTATATCTCATGAGATAGACATGGCTGAAACGGAAGGTTATTTCGGTTCAGTGATACAGGACTGAAACAAGGAGTGAACTCGGTTCAGAAAGGGACTTTGTCCACTAAGATAGTCTTGGCAATGAGTCATGACTAACAAGAAATGATTTTCCATGATTATGTGTGCATGCCACAAAGTTTCAAGTTTTATGTTATGATTATGGGGATCTCATTTTCACTTCTATGATTTATTCCATGTTAAGATATTATGATCTCTTTTGCAGGTTTTGATTTTCAAAAAGATATGATATGATTTTTATTTCCTTTATTTGCCCTTGCTGAGCATTTGAGCTCACCCTTTTATGTTTTCTTTCCCCCAGGTCAGAAAGATGGATATTAAGTAGAATATGCTAAAAGGGACCCTAGATATGATGAAATAAACGGGAGACATTGTAGAAGATTTATGAACCAGTTGTTTATGTTTCCCAGTTTCTAAAGACACTATACCTATACGGTCCTTTGTGGTTTTGTCATATGTTGTAATAAGTGTGCTTCAATTTTGAAGTATTAACAATGTATGTAAAGTATGGGTCATTATAGAATGATATTAAGAATAACCCACCTTCATATCACTCTTTGGTTGAAAACCTATTTTCTATCAAAACCATGCTTTAGGAAAAAATATTGATGATGTTTTTAACCATTTAAATATGATTTATTAAATTAAGTTTTACATATTTTTATTTTTACAAATTCATTCAATAGAATATTATTCACACTTTTAGACTAAATCACATTCATATCATTTTATATTGTAAAAGTAATGATCCTTTTACCTTATATGGAAATCATCATAGTCATTTCAATGAAACATACTCTTCAGTTTTTTTTAAAAAATTACTAATGAAAACGTTTTTAAAAATGATATCCAATGAAATGGTTTGTCCAAAAGTTTTCTGAAATGAAAAGGATATTTTCCAAAAAAAAATTGAGATATTTTTATTTCATTAATGACTACAACACTTATTCTTACACCATTGGTTATATAACATATTTATACCACCCTTATTCATCATATAGAAATATTTTGATAAACATAAATTACGATAGAATCAATATTCACATACTTGAATCATTTTTGTATTCACTAAATTCATATTCAGTTATTTACATTCCAGTAACCATTGAAAACTAAATCTCTCCTAAATATTGATTCCTTTTATCATGGACATGATTATTTCAAAAACCATATACCATTTTTACATATGTTGTTTATGTTGAATTATTTTTCGATTAATTGGGTTAATATTAGTAAATTATTATCATTTTATCAGTGTGGATATTTGATAAGGACAGTGTTTATGAATTAACATGATTATTCAATATATGTGGAATGATTCAAACATGAAAGATACAGGTTGGGGACTAGTTAATGAAATCCCTAGATGAATTAGTTATCGCATATGATTAATTTAGTTGAAAAAATAAATTATGCTTATAAACTGTATGGTTTAAACATTATAATGAAAGGTCTTGATAGTAGAGTTAAGTTTGGCCAATCTTAATAAGATTGTAACTAGTATGTTAGAAACCATATTTTAAAACATCTATATTTTAAGAGTTACATGTACTTAGGAATCATTGAATAAAATAATTAAGCATTGACTTCCTATTAGTTATTATTATCCCGAGGATTTTCATAGTGAAAAAAATTTGGATTCACATCATTCTCAGTTTATTTAATTAGTGGCATGTGTTTTTAGTTATTTATCATTCCAAATTTTTTACTCAACTATTTATTAGTTATTTATAAAATGGAATGTGTTCTCAATTATTTATCTTTCCATATGTATTATTCTCACTGATTAATTATTGATCCTACTACACATTACACATATATATCATTTTATACCACAATTATTTGTTTTCCTTTTACTAGGATTCTATGAAGTGTACAAAGAATGAAATGAAAGGATATACTATATGGAATAATGTTATTATGGAAAAACAATTTAATTTTTTTATTCATTTTTAATACAAGGCTCATATATCTATATAGTTTACCATGATTACTAAAAGTTTGGTCCTTTGGGATGCATTTTACTTGTATCTTATGCCAATATAGTGGTAGTATGCACCAGATCTAGGATTACTGGGGTTTATACACTACACTGGGTATTAGGAAAATTTTAGTTGAATCCTCTAGAAATAGATTTAGGAAAACATAGAATAGGTAACATAACCCTATGAGAGAATTTAATGATATGTATAGAACAACAAAATCAAATTTTTGTGAGATAGATATTTGGAGGGTGTTCAAAGTAAAACATACCATTAGTATCATTGGTTTATAATATTAATATTTCAGATGATTTCAAATACCTAAACACATCTATTTTGTTTTTATGTTATGGGAGTCCACCAATATTATGAAATTTTTTTAAAATTTTTCGAATGTATATGATTTAGTGGAAACACCATTTAAGGAATAATAATTTTACATTTTATAAACATAATTTTAATTGTATTAATATAATTTAGGGTTAATATGAACATTAATTTCAATATAATAATTGAAAAATAATATTATCATTCCTAGTAAAAAAATATAAGTTAAATCATAAACCCTAGTAAAAAGGTTATATAATATTTAATTTAATTTCAAGGATTTCCATCATATTTTTGGGAAAATTATTGTAATTATAGTAATATAGTTATAAAGAGGAAAACTTGTGTATAGGGAGATAACCAATTTAATCTGGTGGGGTTGTGGGTCAAGAACCCATGATCAAAGGATGATAAAGGTTTCACACCTACTATTGTCCTATGTGATGTCCTTATTAATATGTCACAGTTTTTAGTTAAAAAATTTTATGAATAAATATTAATGACAATCCAAAAGTATTACTTTTTTTGTTTAGGGATTAATATATTGGAAATATTGGTTTTAAAAAATAGTTAGAGACATAAAGAAATTCTTTTTACTCTTTTATGGATCTTATGATCCTTAAAATGTAAATTTTAGTTCTTTTGAAAAAGAACATATTTTTTTTATATTATATTATTGACGTATGGGATGATTTAAAAATTGATCAAAGCACAACCATTGGATTAAATTGTGTTTATATTAATATATGAAATATGTATATTTTATAAAATTATTATGAAGTAAAATAAATACTGAAAAGTACGATTATGGTCAAAACAAATTATGTTAATACCATATTTTTTGTTAAACCTATGGTATGTTAAATAATTAAGGATTTATTGTTCTGTGGAACTCATCATTCCTTTGATAATTCACTTTTTTGTGATCAGTGAACTTTTTCACACCTCTATATTATGTATTTTTTTCAAAAACATTCTCATAAACATGTTCCATGTCACTCTCTATCAAAAAATTATATTTAGATTTCTCTTCAAGGACATGGTTGTCTTTAATGTTTTTCTATTCCAAAACTTACTTTTTTGGTGACCTTCAAAATTCCCATTCATTCATATTAAAATGATGTGTTCTTCACCCTATTTACAATTTAGTTTTTTCAAAAATAGTATTTTCAAATAGAAAAACATCAATTATCAATATCATATTTAAATTTTGGGGAATAAATTTAATTATGGTGGATAAAATGTAACTTTAAAAAATTATAAAGTAAGATCATTGTATTCGATAGTGAGAATTAAAAGTAAAACCTGGAGTAGAAAGGAACATAATATTCCAAGACATTAGAATATAATTATTATTTTAATAAAATTTATTCTACGATATATATAATATTTCACCCAACACTGTGTTGTATTTTTCTCCATGCATTAAGGACTTTCTTTTAAGGCTTCCATTGTACGAAAGACTGAGTTTTACCAAATACTGTTAATATAATTATTAAAATATTATTAAAGTAATCATTTAGTGTTTTTAATTGAACGTATGAATTGGATTAATTAAATTTGTAAGTATTAATTTACAATGGATTATATAATTATTTTGGTGACAAATTAATTTGAAATTAATATACAACCCAATTGAATATAAATGAAATTTTCTTATAAGAAAACTATTCAAGGCATGTAAATGAATTTTGTATTAAAAAATCTAATTTTTTCTATTATTAAATAATTATAATAATATATATATATATATATATATATTATATTTTCAATCAATTATCTTTTTAATTAATACAACTGTTTTGATAGGTTTAAGATAACAATAAATCCCATTTTCGGAATAAAAGGGTTCGTTTTTCTAAAGACTGTTTTCCACCTTTTAATAGAGCACATATTTGAAATATATATTTTCACACTATTTGAAATTATATTATAAAAATTAAATTAATAAAAGATATAAGAATTTTAAAATTATCTTAGAGTGAATTAGTTTTATTTTTATGTGATATTTTATTTTTTGATAAATACTGAAAAACTAATTATTAATTGAAACCTATGTTTTCTTATAAATAATTTAGTGTAAAATTGTATTTATAAATTTTTTAATGTTTAATTGGATAAATTATCTATCTTTTAGTTCAATTTATTTATTTGGGAGAAATTTTATATCTATTTATTAAATAAAAGCATTTCAACAATTTGAACATTTACCCTATAAAAACTGTTTTTCCATCGCGTATGGGGGATTACATTTCAATTAATTTCATCAATTCATTGAATCGAATTTGGAAAAAATGAATATAATATTTTTAATCAGCATAATTAATAATTTTGATTAATTTAAACTTATTTTTTGACCAAAATTATTGCAGAAATAAATTAAAATTCATTACAGCAATTAATGTGAAAATGAGTACTCTTAGTGGTTAATCATTAATATTAAGGTGGAAAATCACCTAGAATTTTTTCCTAACCCTATTTTATAGAAATGTATAGATTTTATAAAAACCTTTATAGAATATTTTTCACTATTGGACCTACATGAAGTAAGGGAAACTTACTAATATTTGTTACATATTTATATTTACTAAAATTCCACTTATCCTCCACTATAAAAGTGCACTCATCCCCATAACTTTTTCACACCTCTAAATATAGTTAAACATTCCAGAACCATACCAAATAAACTACAATCATAGATACCATCATCCTAGAATCCTCCCATTGGGAATAAATATGATCACTTAAGGAAATTATAAAAAAAAATTATTACCTGAAAAAGAGTTAATGTTATTCAATGGGAACTTTTGTTTTATTTATTTATTAAACCATTAAATTCATCTTATACCATTTATATATAGAAACATAAGTATTATAATTATAAATAGACAATGTTTTCCTAATGGTCAAACCTAAACCTACAGAATCCTTCATCAACAGATATACACAATCATCGTCCATGTGTATAACGAACTACTGCATGAAAATCCAATGGAATGAATTATTCAATTACCACGTATCATGGTTGTAAATAATGATTTATTTATTACTAATATAAGATATAAATTATTTTTAGACAATAATTATTCTTCTTAATTTATTTAATAATTCATAACTTCATGCATTCCATTTTGTGGGAATACAAAAACCTCATTTGTGGTTGTGTGGACTACAACCTCCATGAAATGATGGGACATACTTTTGAAAACACGAATTCTATAGAAAATTATATTTTATTAAATAACATTGGGTTTAAGAACTAATTATCATTATGTATGAAAAACATTTACATAAATTCTTTCTATAATGATCATTGAAAAATCGAAACATTACTCAGGCATACTTACAAATTATAGTCTCCATGATCGTAATGTTTGCTCAATTTTTAAAATCATCTTCCTGGATTGATTTTAAAATTATAATTGATGTATGAATATGATAATTTTTGGTGTTTATTAGTGTTTTTATGTTTAAATAACAACCCCTTTTACAATTTTCTACCAATAAATTTTGTTTTTGATACATAAACCTAATATGGTAAAAACAATAGACTTAAAAATAATTGACTAAGTAATTGTATATATCCTGTAAATATGTAAAATAAAATTAATAATTAACATTAAAAATATTATCATAGTAAATGATTAACATAATTTTATTATTCATTAATATAAAGACACATGTGATAAGTCCAACATAAGGTAAGGTAATTATTCTCTATTTCATTTCATTAAGGCATATTGTATTATTGTGAACCTACTTTGTTTTATATATCATATATAATTCACCATAAAAAGTGATATAAATAATAATTAAATATTATGGGCATTTTATTTTTAAATTAGAATTATTTAATATAAGGGTATTTGAATTACAAAGTTACAAAGGGTAAATAATGTCAGAACCCAATTCATTTCATTGGGTTATATTACTTCCCCATTGTCATTAATATTTAAGTTTTATGTCTATTGTGACTTTTGAATATATATTGATGTTTTTATACTTTCTTTATATGGATTTACGTTTTATACATATAAATAATTCATTGATTAATTCTCACTTCAATGTTACGATATCATTATGTGTTTATTTCACAATTTCATTCTATTCGAGATTGTTTATTCATTAATTTTCATTAAAGGAAATTATTTTATCATTTTTCAAAAAAAACCTTTCAGTTTTTATCTGATATGGTTATTACACATATTTCTCAAGTAATGTTTCCATTCTTCTACAACTGTTTACTCAAAATCTTTTAGAAACTATATTTATGAAAACCCGACTTCATTTATCTCTATTGTCAACAACCTACTTTTTCTTAAAACAATATTTTATGAACATGTTTTTTAAAATGATTTCAACATTTTAAAATTTATCTATTAATGAAATTTTAACCACTTTTTAATCTGAAATTATTTTTAATGGAATATTATTATCTCTTTTTAACAAGGAAGTTTTCTTACCTTATACAATTCCAAATGAACGTTATTTTTTACCTTATACGAAATTACCTGCTGTCATTTCCGTGAAGCATCATTCGATATTTTGAGAAAGATATTTTGTAAACAAAATGTTTTTAAAAGTGATTTTCAATGAATATAATTTTCTAAAACAAATTAAAAATTCTAATGATATTTCCTTAGTAATGTTTTTAAATATATATTTATTTTATTGATGTAAACAACCAATATTATTATTAAAATGGGTTTATATAATATTTATACCATCCTTATTCTTCCTTGTGATTGGTTAAGAATAAATTTACCAATGATTGTATTTATATTACTTCCTTGAATTATTCTTTTATCCATTTTCTTCATCTTAAGTTATTAACATTTTGGTGACCATTGAACTTTAAATTTTGCATAAATACCCATATTATTTATCATGGATATGTTTATTTCTTAAAAGGTATACCATTTTTACATACAGTGTCCAATTTGAATATTTTTTTATTTTCTGAGGAAATTTTGGTAAATTTGTATCAATTACTTAGTACATATATTTAAAAATAAACTTTTTTTATAAATTAAATCGATTGTTCGATATATGAGGAATTATTTGGATATGAAATACATGTGTTGGGACCAGTTAATTAAATCAACCTGATGCATTGATGGACTCATTGGACTAATTTAGTTGGAAACCCCATTTATATTTGTAACTAAAATGTATTATGCTTTGTTTTTAAATGTATCTAAAGTATAGTTAATTATGGAAAAACCAAATCATTTTGTAACTATTAATTTTTAATCTATATTTTGAATGGTGTTAATGGTAAGGGTTCTGTGTACCTAGGAATCACTATGCCTAATAAATAATCATTTCCATCATTTTAGTTATTTTTATCTAGAGGATTTTCACTATGAAAATAAAAATGGATTCTCCACATTATATGTTTGTTAATTTAATGGAATGGGTTACAAGTTATTTACCTTTCAATATGGTTTAGTTAGATCTATCATAGTTATTCATTTCATGGAATGTGTTCTGAGGTATTTACATTTTTGAATGGATTATTAACATTGATACATTATTTCTTCCATTGTATTTTAAGCTTACATATCATTTAAATCACCCTTTTTTTTCCATTCCCCAGGATTACATGAAGTGTACTAAGAAATATATTCAATGATATACTATATGGTATAAATTTATAATCATGGAAATATATACTATTTTTAATATTTATTTATAATATTGAACTCATGTATTTATCTAGTTTACCAATAATACTAATGTTTTGGTCTTTTAGGATTTTATTTAATTATTTCTTATGTTAATGTAATGGTAGTAGTTAATAGACCCGAACATACTGGGGTTTGGTAACTACACAGATAAGATAAAATAGGCATCTTAAATTTTTCAAAAAGAGATGTTTGGTTATATTCATTATTGTATACCATCTCATCCTCTTATAAATTTTAGGTCCACAAAACTATTATCTATTTATGCCCAAGAATATCAAATCACTTATTTATAGATTACTTATTTAAAAAAACATTCATATTTGAAGCCATTGGTTCATTCAATTTGTTCTCCATGTGTTTCTATTTGGTAGGATGTGATGTCATAAATTTGATTTTTACGTGTCCAGACTTATTTCTTATTCCACACACCTCATCCAAAGTAATTTAGTTACCCTTCTCATGATACATTTAAAACACTTCACTACGAGTGTTAATAACAATGATAAATTTAGTATCTCTCTATTAGATAGATTTAACTATTTCCTATATATTTATCCATTTACCATAAATATTCATGATTATTTTTCAATAGTCTATAATAAGGAATCTATTACCACAACAGAACCATATTCATCTATATGATGTTATATTCTGGTGTTTTTTAATTTTATTATTCGGCCTTTCTTCCATCTTAAAATTGTTTTTTATCCTAGAGCCATACTTTCCATTTTAATTTATGTAACTCATAAAATTTTGTTTCATTTTAATTATATAAATATGATTGTAGTGATGAATTATTACATAAATAAACTATTTATAATAGTGTACAACTCTATTAAACTATTCACAGAAATTATTAATATATTGAAATCATTTCCATGTGGATTGATTCCTATAACAATAAAATTTATTCATCAATTTATCATGTAATTCCCTTCTAAATATTTTATCTACAATGATTTATGGATAATCAGATTTTTATATACCCATAAATCATGTCAACAATAAATTTCCTTATACCATAACATCAAACATCACCATCACCTACTAGTAAATCTCGTTCTTTTTTCTTTCACATATATGTTGTACTGATTAACAGGTATGTTATTTTAAGTGGATATGATAACACCCAGATATTTTAGAAAATATTCATCACTATATAATTTTATTTCTTTAATGGTTTGAGTTACACAAAATATAAATTTTAAATGAGCTATGATACACTGTTAAAATATTATTAATTAATTTCATAATTATAACATATCAATTAATTTAGTGGGTATTAATATGATTAATGTAAAATCCTAGATCATTATGAATTTTTTATTCATTTAAATATTTACTAAATAAATATAATTATAATTAGAGCATACTAATGTATGATCTTATATAAACATAAAATATTTACAAAATAATTTTATATTTTTTAAAAAAAAATCAGTTAAAATTTTACATTAATTTTTAAAAAACTATATTTTATAATTGATATTTTAAAGTAAATATATTGATATATTGATAATTTATTTTTCTGAAATTCAATAGAAATATATTTGAAGTTGATATTTTTATGATCTAATATTATACACTATAACGACTTTTAAAGTTAAATCTTAAATTATAAGTCATTTTAACAATAAAAAACATAATTCCTAAATTATTTAAAAGGATATTTTATATGAACATCCCATTGAAAAAATATCCGTTATTAAAATAAATTTATTAAAAATTAAGATTATTAAAAATTATCAATATTTATTCAAAATTTTCGTGTATTAATATAATTTCTACTGAATAAATAACTATTTCCAAACGTATGATAATTTTAAGCTCTAGCTAATCGATAATATGTTTTTACAACTAGAAAATATAAAATTTTATTTAATTGATAATATATATTAATTATAACAACTTCTATGAAGACCATCATGATAAAATGTATTAAAAATTATTTATGAACATGTTTTGTGTGAATATTTTTATATTTAAAGTTAAATAATAAATTATTTTTAGTACAATAGCATGGGTAAATGAAAATATTATGAATACAAAGAAGTAATTTTAAAATTGAAGGAAATAAAAAAAGAATATAGGAATTTCATAATTAATAATTTTAATAACATAAAATGTAGTTATATAATTTTTTTGCAAACCAATAAGGCACCAAAAACCCCTCAACACATGTGTGACCAAATTTGGTCAACCAAATTGAAGGGTCAATCATTGAAAGCCTAAGTGGTGGTAGGAATTCTCGGTCGAGAATTGAATGAACTAAAGATTTTAGGGTCATGTATAATAATTTATATGTGTGAATTGGTTTGGTGGATCAATAAAAATAATGTGTGTGTGGACTAGAGCATTCCCCATTAATCACTTTTAGCTGTCATTGGTGAGAAATATGAATATATGGGAGAATGTAATTATGAATTTTTTCGATGCGGGAACGAATAAACGTTGTACAATTAAATCGATGTAAAAAACATCACTTATATCATGACAATCTAATCTAAAGTTTTCTAGCCATATGATCATCCATATATTATAATCTACCTCTAACCCCTAATATTCATTATTCTTCATTCCCACACAATTCCAGCACCTCTATCACCATCATATCGCTTCCTATATCGCTTGTCTTCTTCACCTCCTTCGATTTTATAGAAAAAATATTATGAGAAACCAACATACAAAAGGATAATATTGTGGATTTTCTAATGATGATTAAAGAACCTCATCAAATTCCATTAATTTGATTATTCCTTAACAAACTCTGTCCACTAGTGGGCATTATTTATTTTTGATGAAGATTGATAAGTCCAAATTAAACATGGATCATAGTTATCAATGTTTTATTAAAGTGTTATTATTATTTCACAACTCAATCTATCATTCATGTTGTATAAATGGATCAATAGTTATAACATCTTGTTTGAGACACAATGGATGATAAGAGAACTATTTTAGGGTCTTTATCATCAAAATAAATATGATCTTATCTTCCAATATTAATCCCCACTTGTACGGGAAGTATAAAACTCCCAATATATATATATATATATATATATCTGTGTGTGTATGTGTGAGAGAGAGTGTATATCTTCTTATAGATCCCCATCTTCATTCGTTGAAACAAAACCCTGCCCAAACACTCAACTATTTCCTTTTCATGCTTCATTATTATTCATGATGCTTGGGAATAGAATATTGGCCTTTATCAAACATGATTTAATGGAATTTTTGGTATGTGAGTATATATATATATATATCCATTTTTGGTAACTATTTTCAACTATTATCCATGTATGGGATATTTATTTATATTCAAAATTTATATGATTAATTAAATATTTCTAAAAACTACTTTTTTTTATGATATAAATATATATATCTGTTCAACTATTGTCATATAATTCTAATTTTCACGAATTAAAATATTAGTATTTCATGTAGAAATTTCATCATAATTCTAAATCTTTATCTTATTCAAGGATATTTTCTAAACAAAAAATGATATTTCATTTTCAAATTCTGTTTACAAAAGGATAAAATGATTTGTTACATATATTAATTTTTATAATTTTATGTATTATATTTATGGGGTATAATTTAATTTTGAACAAATTTTGTTACTATTATTTTATAAAAAAATTAAATATTTATAAAACTAATATTCTATGTATGGAGTTGTAACATAATCTTTCTATTATTTTATTTGAATGACTTATACCTCCATACTATTATATTATCAATAAAAACTATATCTCCATACAACTTTCAAAGCGAGTATCTTATTTTATTTTCAACGATGATTTTCAATGGATGAAGTTTATAATTTTATGTCCAATTTCAATAATATATAATTTTTTATTTTATGAATGAAATTTTAAATAAATTGATATTAATCATTCATTCAGTAACATTACATGAATGTATGTAATGGATATTTTTAAAAAGGGTTGGATGTACACAATTTAGATGTTGATTTTATATGGATGTAAATATATATTTAAAAAAATGTATGTATATAAAAATATATTTTAAATAATTCATTTCAATATTTATTTAAGGTGCAAAACTCTACTGAAATATATATATATATTAAGAAAAAACTTAAATATTTTAAAACAGTTTCTCAGTCACACATTGTAAAAATGATAGGGATCTTAGGAGAGATCATAACCCTCTACGATAGTTATCCACTCGATAGCATTAAATGTTTCCTGTATCCGCATATTTTTTTGAGCTTTTATAACATGATCAAAAAAATTAAAAAAATTATTTATTAAGTATTTTCAAAGGTACAATATTTGGGAAACGTTTTTTCAAATAATTTTTTTCAAATCATAGGTATTTTAAAATATATTATATTTTTTAAATGTCACTTAAAAATATTGTTTTCTAATAATATGTACATACAAAGATGTTAAATTTTGAAAAAAAAATAATGATGTCATTGAATATGAATTTTTAAAGGTATTATTTTTTAAAAATGGGTTTTCAAAATAATATTTTGAATAAAAATTGTTATCAAAGATATTATATTTTGAAATTTTTTTTTAAATAAAAAAATATTTTCAATGGATATTGTAATTTTTAAAATATTATCGAATGAGTTTTGTAATTGTATTTTAAAAAAGGTTGATTAGTGGTATTTAAAATCCATATACTAGGAAATTTCATTCTCACCATATATTTTAAAAATGTTTTTTTTCATGGTCATTTATTACTTTCAAGTAGTTTTGATTCTATAAGTATCTAGCACGATATAAAAAAATATTCTTTTATTAATGTATATAAAATTTGATTTATTAATAGTTGGTTTTTTTCCTCCATATACTAGGCTAAAAAATATCATCATATGTATAATTGAATTTATATTTTTAGTCATATTAATAATAAAATATATACAACATTATTTTTCACTAGTTCTAAAAGAATGGGTCCCTTGTCACGACACCTGGAATTAGAAAAACTATCTAGATAACATTCGAGAATAGGCATTGTCATTTCAAGAAAAAATACTTTGAGTTATAAAATTTCTTTTAAACATATATTTAATTATATATCCTTAATAATGTTTATGATTGTATATTTTAGTTTTCCAATTTCTAAAAGTTTAAATACAAAATTTCTTCAAGCACGATGAAATAATTTCAAGGGTGAAATTTATATTAATGTGGTAGAATATAACATCTTAAGAATTTAAAATTTAATAATTTTAATAAATGATAATTAAAATAAATAAAAATTATAATTAGAACCAATTAAATTATAATTTAAAATAGGCTAATTTTTTTCATAATCATTTTAGATATTGATTATAAATTATGATAAAATATTACATTTATCATTCAATAAATGATATTTTTATTAAGGGATATTTTAATGAAAATATATCAATATATTTATGATGTATTTTTATTAAATTCAGTTGAAATATATTTAAAGTTAATATTTTATAATATTTAATATTGTACATAATAATACATTTTAAATTTATTTTACAAATTATAAGTCTTATTAATTACAAAAATACATGTAAATAGTAAATTATTAAAAAGAAAATTTTATATGAACTTCACTATTAAACGATATCCATTATAATTAAAAGAGTATTTAAGATAATAATTATTTAAATGTATCTTTATGAATTAATATTTGTTTGGTTATTATTTTATTATTTTCGAATAAATGATAGTCATCAAACTTATGATAATTTTAAGCACTTGTTTCTTCATGGAAATGGGGATGACCTTGTTTGTTTAAGGTTCAAACATTCCAATCAGTTCCTAATGGGTTTATTCGTAGAACTGGAAACATCCAATAATTCCATATCCATTTGGACCTACATTCCAAAGGTAGGTGATCATTAGTTTTGGACCGATGAGCCTTAAGAATATGCATTGGTCGAGAGGATGGGAGGTATGAATCATCACACCTTTTTGGGGGGAATTTTTTCTTTTCCGAGACTCTCTTATAGATTTCAGTTATGTTCGTGAATCCTTATTAATTTACCAAGTATGAAAATGAGTTTTTATTTTAGACTTTGCAATAAATGATTGATATGTAAGGGATTTGGAGAATCTCTTATATGTATTTGAGGTTCTTCATTGATGGAGAATCATCTAAATGTATTTGAGATCCTTAGTCAATGGTATCCTTCAATATATTATATAGAAATCTCTTGGTCATTATGATGACCAAACTGGTTTTAAAACCACTAAGTGGGGCACTTGAAGTTTATTGTCATTCATAAGGACATGGATTATTTTAGGGTTGGGATCATACCCGCATATGTCTACCTACGTATCCTTGTTAGAAAAGGAATCTGATCCCACGTACTTCGGATTTTAAGATATATTTTAACATCATATGGGAAAGATGAGAATTAATGGGTGCTGGGATTGAACCTTAGAAAGGCTTCCTACGTACTCTACTTTTAAGGCAGAGATCAAAGTCTACATAGTTTTAGTAAGAAGTGTGGGACTTATGTATGATTAACATCCCAAAAGAGATGTTTCATGGTTACTTTTACAATCTAAGCTCACGTGAGTCATGATCGGTGTGAGAAACAAGTGGTATCAGTAAACCTAACGATTTGTGCCACAAAAGATGTGGTTACAAGGACTAATATGGGGCTTATGAATGTGTGATTTCCCATGTAGGTGAATACTAGGATTTACTTCTGGAAAGTAGCTGAAGAACAAGGTCCATAAAGATATTCAAGCTTTATGGAGATTTGGATACTCTAACTTGGGGCTTACTCTGGAAGAGGTTGCCCAAATTAGGGGGGAAATTATGCCTGGGGCTTACTCTTGAGAAGGAGGCCCAAAGTTAAACGGGCTTATAACTTGGGGCTTACTCTTGAGAAAGGGGCCCAAATTTGGGGGGACATGGGGATTATTCATGAAAAGGATACCCAATTAAAGGAAATTATGACTGGGACATACTCCTTGGAAGGAGGCCTGAATTAAGGAGACTTGTAACTTGGGGCTTATTCCTGAAAAGGATGCCCCAATGTTGAAGCATACATAGGGATTAATCCTATGGAGGATGCCCATTAACAGTGTCCATAATGGTATTTGTGCTTTATGGAGATTTAGATTCTTATCATGGGGCTTACTCCTAAGGAGGATGCCCAAATTAAAGGGGGACTTTAACTTATGATTGGGGATTACTCCGGGGAAGGATTCCCAAATCATAGTTTCTCTCTCATCTTAAAGGATAAGGTTGAATGAAGGGAATCTCTCTAACCATAGTGATATAAAGATATATAAATCATAAGGTTTTGAGATATGTTCCACAGAACTCCTTTCAGATAAGGAATCCAACAAAGATATCATGCCATAAGTGGGTTTGAAGACTGTTTTCAAGGCTAGATCATGAAAAATCAAATTTGAATTTTAAGAGAGGAAGTGAATAGGCAGGAGGGGCCCCAAAAAGAGTCAAGTGTGCAAGTCCTGTTAAGGCACGCAAGTCTTGTTCAGGCGCGCAACCCCAAGGCGTGCAAGTATAATTGCATGTCATGAGTTCACTTGGGAAACAAATAAACTATAGGGTAAAAAATGGGAAAGACTTGGCTCAAGCCCTTAGTATTATCCCTAGATGTTTTCAGAAGGGAGTCACGCAAGTTTCCATGAGAGGATAAGGCAGTGCACAAGTGTATCCATTTACCATAAGGGCTAGACACTTAGGATCGCAAGTGATGACATGTTCTAACACTTAGGCCTTATTCATCCTCTTTAGATCTTCCATTATAGGTATGATATTACGTTATAAGTGTTCGAAAGTCTTTAAGAAGAGACTAGGGAGAGTAAATCATAAATATGATTTTTGGATTTTTCGTCCTCGAAATGGGGGTCCCACATGGGGTATTTATAGGATACAAGAGGCTTGGGAAAATTTTTACTTAGGGTGCATAACTGACTTACACAACTCATGTCTGGCGCGCAAGTGACTTGCACGCCCAAAGGCTGGCGCGTAGGTATACTTGAGCCCCTTAATTCCTTTGCACTTTTTTGAGGATTCTTCCTTCTTCTTTTCTTGAAGTACTCTCCTTGGTCAATATTTGGACTCTATAATAGAAGGGAGCGTAAAAAAAGGCCCCCCTCAGAGTTGGATCCGAAAATGGATTGAGGATTTGAATTTGAGGTGAAGTATAAAAAATATAGGATTTTGGGAGTGCGGGGTTTGAGCGCGCAAATAGTAGCGCGCAGGTGCGAGACATACAGGGTATAGAGCGCAGGTGAGAGACACACCTATAAATATGCGGCACCACTTCACGCAAAGCACTCGGATTCCAACTCTTCGAGCTCTTAGTGGACAAGTAGATCTGGTGGCACAGGTGCTGCTGTCCACGATTTATTGCATCTTCTAAACTGTGCTACGCTTTTTCAGAGGTATTTCGACTTTCACGGTGACACCTACGCGCCCATACCTGTGTGACCAACTTAAACATGCATGCCAAGATTTAGACTTGTGCCCCTTAATGCGTTAGCCATTTTTTCTATTTTCATCACAAATTTTATTAAAGTCATCTTACTTAAAAGATAATTATCTGATGTTTTTGCAGATTCAATGGCACCTAAAAGAATCGGAATAGCTGATGAACTGGAAAGCAAGTGAATTGAATACCTGATGAAAGTCATTGGCCACGATTACTATAATATCTGTGATAGTGCTCTCCCATATTTAGCCAAGTACATGAAGATGTATCATCTTAATTTCAAATAGAGCATTTATTAGCCTTTTTATGTCCATGGTCATCTACAAGGATTCAATATTCAAGATTCAATGAAAAATATCTTGCATTACTAGTTTCAGACTTATACCAACTTTTCATCAGTAAATTCCTCAGTTGGAGGATAATTTTTTAATGCTGGAACAGTAGAGAAGGCCTACATAAGGCATCACAACCCATGTGCTCTTGATCTGAAACCTCACAAGCCTGAGCTGCAACCGCATTACTTTCCCTCCATTTTCCGAAATTCTCCGATGGATAAATCCAAAGGCTGGAAGAAGAGTTGTGACTTCCTTCCTGGAGGAGGTGTGAAGCCGACATGGATGTGAGCATATTAGGTGTGACAAAAATGTACAGATTTTGTCAATGATTTGAAAGGAGTCACAATATATGAAATTGTCTAGGCTGGGTGGACATATGTCTACAGAAATAATGACATTGTGTCATATCTAATCAGCTGCTGGAGCCCAGAAACCAATTAATTCCATCTGACTCATGGAGAAGTAGGAATCCGTTTTTTGGATGTGTACTAGAACTCAAGGACTCCAATTTTGGGCGATATGTATGATGAATTCATCCCCCCCCCCCCAATGCGACCTGGAATGTTTCAGAGAAGACTCCGGCTTTGGATCGAAAATTATTGAACATTTTCCAAAAGCTCAATAATTCAAAGGCCTCAAAAACACATTCTAGAAAGTATATTCATATAGAGGAGTAGATGGATATGTTTTTTAATAAGAAGAAGGAGAAGAGGCCCACCTGTACTTGTCCAACTAGCTACCCCAGAACAGAGAAGAGGGGTGCTCTTGGGACATTTTGGCCTACTCTGGAAGCAAGAGAGTTTCAAAAGTGGGGGTATGAAGTGAATCATAGAATCCTAGATAAGACCCATCTGGAGTGCTTCTTAGCTTTGTATCTCAGTGTTTATATTATTCCATTTAGGGATTCGAAGGGAGGTGACAGGCCAGGGACCTATGTTGTTGCATCCAAGATTGCTGAGAGAAAAATGGGTGGGTTGGCCACCCTCGTTTTGGGAATGATTCACAGGATCTTACTCCATGTTTATCTGGGTAGGTATCCCTTGAGAATAGTTGGACCATTCCATGTTTTATGGGGATGGATATCCACTCATTTCAAGAAACTTTCTGTACAGAGCGGAGTACATGTTCCTGAAAGTTATTACAGGCCATTAGTGCAGGAATATTCTAGAATTTTTTCATTGTCCCTCAACCTATATGATATGATGATTATGTTGAGAAGGTTCAAGGAATTCCATCTCTTTCCTTATGGGAGTCCGCCAAGAGGGTGGTTTGTTGATGATGGAACAACCATCATGTAATTGAGGTCATACTTGCTGGCATGCAGAGATGGTTTATTGGCCCCCATAATTGACAGAGAGATTATATGTGAGGCCTATGATATATATATATTTGCACATCAATTAAAGTGTCTACAACAAATTGTTGTATCCCCTCCTGTGTATGTCAGGTCAGAGCAGCATCCGATGGTTTCCAGACAACTATGGTTTCTGACTGCTATGGAGAAAACTTGGGTAGTATTTGATCTACCAGTTTCTATATTGACGAGTAACTTGACTACATAGTATGCCAAGAACTGGGTAGCACCATACCATGAAGGGGTACTGAATCATCTAGTTCCTCAGGTGGGGAAATTGAGAACTGTTGAGAAAGGAACCCTTCATCTAGAAGGTGACTCTTCCACACCCTGTGTTGATTCACTGGGCTCCTCAACCTGGGTTGATTCACTGGATTCCCATGATGGGGATGATGAGGCATGACACACGTTAAAGCTGGATGATGCCAAATATAATTCTCCTGCCAGAGTTAAGAGACCTACTTCATAAACTATTGATGAGATATATCATTGAGACAATTTATTCGCCATTACTTTATAGAGAAACAAGATTTATTTTCTTATCCACTGTCTATAATTGCAGGATTTGGGAAGAAGTTGAAGTCCATGATTGTAGGACCCTCCTCGCAGCCTTCTGGTTCACATGCTTAATATCTATGACTAGTGGCTATCCCGACATGGTGGTGTTTATATTGTGATGCTGAGACTGCCTGTCTAGACTTATTCGAAGAGCTACACATCCCTGGAGTAGAGAATATTCGGGCTTCTACTAATATCTGTTTCAAGGATAAACACAATGAAGTGTGGGCTTACACAAGAGATCTAGATATGCTCATATATGCTACTGATGATTCCATTCCTATCACCAAGCTTGTGAAGGAAATGATGGATCGTGGCACCACTAAGGGTACTGGGGCTTCTGTAGATGAGGAGGGTCATGATTACATGGATCCTGAAAATGTAAGTCTCATTCCTTATTTGTATTGTAACTTGATTTCAGTTAAATCTTTGTTACTCAAGGAAATTACATTCTTTATCCTGCAGCTTGAAAAGAAAGGAACTGCTGAGGTTCCTTCACCATAGTATAGCCCTAGTGGCACTGCCATCGGAGCTTCTAAATCTCCCCATAAACCAGGCGAAATATCTCCAGGATGATAAAACATTGAAGAATAATTTGAAAGGTATTTCACATTCCAATTCCTGTATTTGGAGATGATGATTCCAACAAACCCAATCAAAAAATATACAAAGGCATCGAAGGAAGAAGTCCACAGCTAAAAGCTTCATCAGTAGTGGTAAGTTCTTCGGATAGTCATGAATCTTAACACATGAAAATATTGCTCATACTTCATGGGAATGAAGGGGATTCATCAATTTTACATTTGAAGGAGATTATTGACCATCCTCCTAGGAAGATGGATGGTGCTGGTGAATAGTCGCAAATTCATGCTGACTTGGCTACTCTCGATGAAACAAGGAGAGAAGAAGAGTCAGCTTCTATTCCTAGTACTGCTTCTATTGCGGCTACAAGGAGAGAAGAGCCTGCTTCTAGTAATTTAACAATATTTCATAGAACTTTTCAATGAAAACATTAATTGACTTCCATTCTATGGTAATTTTAGGTTCAACACCTACACCAAAACATTTGGCAGCCACTACAACTGCCTCCAAAATTTTATCTGAAGAAGCTATTCGAGGTCAGAGGCCACAAGATGAGGGTCTCCAAGAGTAAATATCGAATACTCCCACTTGTGAGACTAGCCAGGAATCTGAGATATCACTAGAAGAAATGATGAAACTTGGTGCATCATTTGAAGACATTTTAGATCACATTAAATTACCATATAATTTAGATGATTTTGGACGTGAGTGTTATCCTTCATCCTATTAAAATTTTCTTATTACATCTCTGACTATGATTGTTTGAAATGTGCAGTTTCATCTGAGAAAGCTGATGATCTGCCGATGTGTGAAGGGTGTATGGACAACCCTATCATTACAGAGACGCTAGCTCAAGTGGAGCTTAACCCGGCAGAGCTTCCTGAAATCCATCATTAAAATCCTATTGATTCTAGGAGAGATGGGGAGGAGCCTTCTCATGCTGTTGATCTACCCTTGGGAAAGTGATTAATTTTCAAGACATCTTAGTCAGCTTTTGTTATCCATTGAAACTAACCAAAACATTCAATTGATTATGCATGGCTATCAATTTCAATGTCTATATCTGGAGGTGAGGCCTCAACCTCCGCCCCAACGGGATTATAAAGTGGATCACTAAGGGTTAGGGTGGAAGGAGCAGAATAGGGAAATTATTTAAGTGCATTAATCCCAGATTATATTCCCACATGTGATAGTGTTGTTGAGTCAGACCTAGAGGTGCATAAGGTGCTCCAATTTTCACATCACAAGGCATGGAAAAACATATGGAAAATCATATATAAAGTGCCTATTGAAGAGTTGTCTTTGAAGATTCCACGACTGTCATCCCTGTTCATGATGTTAGAACTCGGCAGTTTTGGATATCAAGAGATCAATGTCGCAGGGAAACAAGTCATTTAAGGAGGCAGGAGGAGGGAAAATGTTGTCAAGATCTGACCAGAGCAAGGCTATTGACCAGTATCAGTGAATTTGAGGTTGAGGTGTCTCGAGCTAAGGCTCATCATGCTGCAAAGTTGAAGTAACTTAAGCATAAGATAAAGGAGAAAGTTTTCTAGCAGATGCACCTTCAGCAATAGTTAGATGCTGTTATTGGGGAACATGACCAGTTTAACAATTCAGTGCAAGGAGTTCAAACGAATGGTATGAAATCCATTCCGGATGCTAAGAAAGAACTCCATCAAGATGAAAAGAGTGAAGCTGGTCAAGTGCATGAACTTCATGTGGCTACTAATGAGGCTTGGGATGCTGTAAATCAAATGAAAAGTTATGTTGGAAGCCTCTTGAAATTCCTGAATATGATAAGAGACTACAGTCTGTGGATGTCCGTCTAAATCTTGTGCATAAATTAAAAACATTTTCTTCTTCAATAATTTTACCTTCATTCTCTTACTACTTTCTTTAAATTTTACTTAAGCCAATGGGCCTAGTAAGCATAGTTTGATTTCTTTCTAGGGTGATAAAAAACCCCCCAAAAATTTGCATCTTTTGTTGCTCAATATTACCTACATCATACAAAAATGTATGTTTAGTGATCAGGGACTCGACTTTTTTTCAGAGTTCCCTTTTCATTTGTTTGCAGATTAATGTAATGCACATCGAACATAAAAAGGAAAATGTTTAAGGTTTTATAGATTTGACCAAATGGATTAAAATTGACTCAATTCCTTGATAATTTGATTGAAAACATATTACCATATTCATGTATGAGTGAATACTTGTAAACTATGACGTAAGAAATTTTGAATCTGAGTAATGATATGAAAAAGGGCTAAAAGGCATTAGATAAAGTATTTCCTAAGACTAAAGTCACCACAATTTAACAAAACCGTTAGGGGGTATAATTATGCAGGACCACTTAAGGGGATTGGATGCATAGTTAAATAATAACATCTTTTGGCTGACAGGTCCATTATATAGACTACTTATGCAAGGCCACATAGGGGCATGTGTTGTATAGTCAGGCAAAAGAACTCTCAGAAATTTTACTTTTCTATTGCTAAAAAACCAGTGGAAGCTTATGGAGATTAAAAAATTCCAAAGCATAGAGTTTTCTGTATGGGGAGAGGTACATGAATATGGAGAGGATATTGATAATCAAGATTTTCAATGAATTGGATGAATGTCACTCCTGTGAAGTTATGACACAAATGTATGGAAGGGAAACATAAACCATAGACTTGAATACATTCAAATCATGAAAAGGAGTATGGGACAAATACGTTAAGGATAGCTATTTTTGAGGATCCCTACATATCCTCATTAAGACCTATAAGGACAAAAGAGGTTTCCCCAAAAGAATGAAGTTACTACTATTTGACAAACCCATTATGGGGATGAATTATGTAGCGTCATTTAAGGGCATAGGCTACATAGTCAAATAACAGCATCTTTTGGATGACAGGTCCGTTGTGTAGACTACTTATGCAAGGCCACATATGGGAAAATATTGCATAGTTAGGCAAAAGAATTTTTTGGTATCAATCATTTTGTGACCAGAAGTCCAGAAAATGGTTAAGGAGATCTGGAAGTAGTTATGGTTAGGAGTATGCCACATCAAAAAGGGAATTTTCCAATGTAAGAATGAGATACAAAGACCAAGGCTAACCATAATCCTGTTTTGGTTGGGTCCTTAACTGAGATGTTGGACTTCACTATATATCCCATAAGAATGGGAATCAAGCCATACATAGTTCTTGAAATACAATTTTAACATCATGCGGGACGAGAATGTAGGAGATCTTAGTTTAGGGTCGTAGAGTTCGGACCATAATGAGGAATACATATTTTGTGTTTTATAAACCTCATTTGAATGAACACCATGGTTTTCATACTGCATTCATGTGCTCATAGGGGAAATTTTTAGTCAAGGGACTGAAAGTGGAATTTGGGGTTAGGCCAAAATTCTTGGGGATGGATTTGAGGGACAGTCGAACATTCCTATGTATCCCATAAGGATGGGAATCAAGCCATACATAGTTATTGAAATACCCTATATATAGATTTGGTTCGTACAAGTAAAGGGTGAAAGGGGTCTATAGTGCAATGATGGTTTCACCCAAGATTAAAAGTTAGGGCATTACCATGTATGCACGTAGTCATTGAAATATGACATGATTGGAGATCAATGTTAATGATGATTCCCTCTCAAGCGAGGGACAATGTGGGACTATATAGTTTAATGTCATATAGTGAGGATGACAGTGTTTCACAGTTTAATGTCATGTAGCCGGGACAAAACAGATGTACAGAGTTTAATATCGTGTGGTATGAAGGTGAACCACCATGAAGAGATTGGTTTTGGGCTTGAACCTCGGGAGGCTGCCTACTTACACAACCTAGAAGGCAAGGATCAAAGTCCACGTAGTTAAATTGAATAATGAATTGGTGACTGAGTTGTATTTGAGGACAACAACCTAAAAAATGGTGTTGGGACTTACACATGGTTAGCATCCCAGAGAGGGTGCTATGGTTTATGTTACTCTAAGCTCATGTGAGTCAATCTTGGTGTGAGAAACAAGAGGTAACAACAACCCTAACGATGCCCATTTTAATGTCATGTAGCACATATAAAGGACTGGACATAGTTTAACATTATATTGGATGACAAAAGGACCTTTTCAAAGTTTTAACATCAAGTAGGATGAGCATGTACATTTTAATGTCACGTTGGATAACAAAGGGGACACAGTTTAATGTCATGTTGGATGAATGAGGGGACTATGCAGTTTAAAGTCATACAGTGAAGACTATTGGTGCTGCTCATTTTATAGTCATGTAGCTAGGACGTAAGGGGTACTGTACAGTTTAGCATCATGTAGCTAGGATGATGGTTATGCAGTTTAACATCTTTAAGGATGTAAGTATTTGTGTTACACAGAATTCTTTTTCATGAATCAGGCATTGTTTGGAGTTTTAATGATTTCTCCATCCATTGAGATTAATGAATAAGTGCCATTGGAGTAGACCTTATGTATTGAGTAATGTTCTTCCTATATTGGCTCAAACTTTGAAGGCATATTTCCTTGTATCATTGGAGTTCTGAGGACCTGTACCAATTCTCCTTGAATGAATGAACGAAGACGAACGTTTTTGTTAAAATCTCATGCTATTCGATTTTGATAGACTTCCTAGTGGTGCGGGGTGCATAAATATTTTTTCCTCTAATCATTCCATTTAATCCAATCTATTTTGAGATTGTTCATATGTAGATGACTGATCACAAAGGGATACTCTGAGTGAAGGTAATATAACCTCAATGGGAAAGACTGCTTCTATTCCATATACCAATGAATATGTAGTTGACCGCGTAAAAGTGTGGGTGTTGGTTCGATAAGCCCATAAAGCATGAAAAGGTTTATCAGGCCATGATTTCTTTATCTTTATCCACCATCTTTTGCAGTATGTTTGAATGTGTCTTATTGAAGGCCTCTATTTGTCCATTGGCCGCTGCATGATACTGAGATGAATTGTTGGATTTGATTTTGTATCCTTGATACAACTTCCTTACCTCTTATGAACAGAAGTTGGTGCCATTGTCTGTCAAAATTGTATGAGGGACACCAAATCTCGTAATTATGTTATTCTTGATGAAGCTAACAATTATTTTAGAACTTAATTTTTTGAGAGGTGTTTCCTCTACCCATTTCAAAAAGAAGTCAGTAGCAGTAAGAATACACTTAAACTTCTTGGATGTAGCCAAAGGGTAAGGTCCTACTACATCCATTACCCATGTGGGAAGTGGCCATGAGTATTTAGATGTGTGAAGCAGCTCTGGGGTATGATGAATGAAATTCGAATATACTTGGAAATAATGAAACTTTTTAGTGAAATCAACACAATCATGTATCATTGAAGTACAAATGTATCCAAGCCTTCGAACATGATCATACAGTCTATGTCTAGACTGGTGGGAACCACAGACTCATGCATATACTTCTTTTATGAAAGCCATTGTCTCTTCACCATCAATACATATGAATAGAATTCCATCAAAACCTCTCTTGTATTGAATTTTTTTAGGTGATCTGGGATATCATAAAGAGTAAAATTAACCACATGTCTCCAGACTTGTTCTTTCTCAGCTCTATCAGGTGGGAGTGTTCTATTTTGAATGTATTTCATGATATGTTTCATCCACCCTGTAGTATGACCATATGGTTCAGAAATGGGACTGATTTCATTGATTTCATCTATTCTGATTTCAAAAAAATGAAAAACTACATGACGGTGGGAAAAACTGATGATAGCTTCATCCCGATTTTGATCTTCTAGAGCTGTGGCTACATTAGCCAGTGCATCAGCTTGAAAAATTTTTGATCGTGGGACATAAGAAAATGTTGGTTCCGATGGAAATTCCGGCATTAATTCTCTGACTTAATAACATAAAGGGATTAAATCTTCTTTTATGATGGCATAATCCCCATTGAATTATTTGATTACCAAGTATGAATCTTGTTTTACCTTTAAGTGATTCACGTGTCCCTGAAGCACCAATTCCAAGCCGATGATGCGATCATGATATCCTGCTTCATTATTTGTTCCACCTCCCAACAATAAGAAGGAATAGGGTAGAACATCCTTTTCTGTGGAAATAAGCATAATTATTAACCCGTCATTGTTGAATTTAGGATCTTCCATTTTCTTCCATGTTGGACTTCCAGAAGCACCATCAATGTACATTTACCATGTTTGAAGATTATCATGAATAGAGAAGACTTCCTCATCAGGAAGTTCAGTATCAACAGATGTATGTTCTACTGATGGGTTTTTTTAAAGGAAATCATCCAGAGCATGGCCCTTTATTGTCTTTTGAGATATTTATTGGATATCAAACTGTTGTAAAATAACTTCCCACCTTTCCAGACGCCCTGTAATAATTGGACGACTAAGGATAAATTTGTGCAGGTTATTATGAGATTCCAATTAGACATCAGAATGTTTCAGGTAGTGTCCTAGTTTCTAAACTGCAAATATTAATGCCAGGGAGCACTTTTCAATACTTGAATATCGAGTTTCTGCCTCAAACATTGTTTGACTGAGATACAAAAGGTTGTTTTCATTCACATCATCATTCATTTTGGAAAGGAAGGTAACCAATGATTGCTCTAAGGCTATCACATATAGGATAAGTGGTCTTCTTTCGATAGGTGTAATTAGTACCAGTGGACCCAAGAGATATTTCTTGAGGATCTCAAATGCCTCGTGGAAATCTTCGGTCATTTGGTAAGTGACTACCTTCATTATTAATTTGGTGAAGGGTAGACACTTGCCTACCAAACTGGCAATAAAACACTGAATATAGGACAAGTTTCCATGAAGTCCCCTTAATTCATTCAAATTTTGAAGAGGTGACATACTGAGGATTGATTTTGTCATCTCATGATTGACTTCGATACCATGAAGGCATACAACAAAGCCGAGAAATTTTCCTGAGGTTACACAAAAAGCACATTTCAAGGGGTTCATCTTCAAATTGTGTTGTCGATGTTTGTGGAATATGATTTCCAAATCAGCCAAGTGATTAGCACATTGTCTGTATTTAACCATCAAATCATCCACATAACATTCAACAAATTTCCCTAAAAAGGGTTTGAAGATACGGTGCATTGCACATTGATACGTTGCACCAACATTCTTCAAGACAAAGGGAATTACCCGATAGAAAAACTCACCCTGAGGGGATCTGAACACTGTAGATTCTTCATCTTCTGGAGCCATTAAGATTTGATTATACCCATAATATACATCCATGAAGGAAAGTGCTTCATAGAATCTTGTTGCATCAATTAAGTGTTCTGTAATCGGAACTGGAAAATCATCCATGGGATAATGTCGATTAAGATCACTGAAATCAATGAAATCACTAATTTGTACATTATTCTTTTTCATAGGGACAATATTAGGAAACCATTTGGGATATTGAACTTCTCTGATGAAGTTAGACTTGATATTCTTATCCAATTCAGCTTCAATATTAGAGGCATAGGTTGGGTGTGTTCTTATTACGGCTTTCTTGAATCCTAGATGTTCTTCTGGCAAACCAAAATGATTAGTGGAAGCATCGGGGTCAAGACCTGGCATTTCTGTATAATTCCTAGGAAATACATCTCAATTTTTCTTTTAAAATAATATATACATTTATTTCTCTTCAGGAGTCATGGCCGCATTAATTAAATTGGGGCATGGATCTTCATTTTTACCCAAATTTATTTCTACGATTTCATCCACAGTGGTAGAGATACCCTCTTCAAATGCTGGAGGAGCATATCTAAGATCTTCCTCTTCGTCTTCAATATGTGTTACTTCTTCTGTTTCTAATTTCATAGTAAACGATGAAGCATAATTTCCAAGATCAATATAGTAGTTATAATTTAAACATCTTGAAGAAGAGGATACCATTTTTGACCCTATTGATGATGAAGGGTCTTCCTTAGGTAATAATGAGGAGATGACGGATTGGGAATCGACAACATTTTTCAACACTTAAATTGCTACAACTTCTTCTAGCCTGGTTGATGAAGTATAGAATTGTGGGATTTCAGTAGATAAAATGAAGACATCTCCATTTGATATTTCATCATTTCCTGATTAATCAACAATTTCTACCATGTTGTCTGGATTGGTTGCCATAATTGACATTATGGAAGATTCCATAATAGTATTTGGGTTTGGGTCTATCCTGTCAATTTTACTGATAGGCAACACATAATCTATACTCACATGTATGAATGGGTTTACGGGAATCTTTTCCAAACCATATGGAGAATTAATTATGGTAACCTCCTTTGTCATGGATTTATCCTTTCCTTCCATTTGATAGAATTCTACCTCAATGTATTGAGATTCACATGTTTTGAATGGGGATTTCTCACCATACAATGTCCCAATTTGACCATTGAAACAATATTTTAGACACTGATGGTATGAAAAAGGTATGACTGCGTGTTGTTTTAGCCAAGATCTTCCAAGAAAAATGTTGAAGGTTGTGTCATGAAGAACGACCATGAAATATGAATTCGATACAAGGTCTTTGAACTGAGTTCTGAGTGCAATATCACCCAAGAGGTTCTTGTTCGTTTTTATCATATCCTTGCAACATCAAAGTAGAAGGAGATTATTCAGATTCGATGAGGCCCAATTGACGAAGTGTACAAGTAGGAATGAGATTGACTCCTGAACCATTATCAGTGAAAGCTCGTCGGATATCTACATCCTTGAACTTTCCAGATAAATACAAAGGTCTGATATGTCTATTCACAACATCATCGTCATCTTCATCTGTAAAAGATATCACTACATGGAATTCTACAGGATCATTCTCTATATGGTAGAATTCAGCCGCAACAATTTATGTTTTGGATTCATGGGGACTTTACAAAGCCTCAATGAGCACCTCCCGAAGATCCATTGATAGATTCAGGGCATCAAGAATTGATAACATGGACGGTACATGGGCTAAATGTTTCAATACATCATACTTTTGGTCCAATGTTCTGTGTTTCCAAACGGGAACATGTGGTTTCACAGGTGCCTTAAAAGTTGATTCTTTGGAAGTAGTTGCATCTTGTATCAGGGTAGGATTTCTAAATACTCATGGATTTGGAAGATTAGACCAACTAGGTCTATTTATTTGATGACAGGAAGAAGGTTTAACCTCTAACCAATCTTCTAAAAAAACTGTGCTAGGACCGAATCTTCCATGTGTGGAAGAAATTTCATATTCTTGTTGAGCCCGTTGATGGGATTTTCCACAAGTTTCAGCTGAATATATAGTTTTGGATGGGGTATGATTGAAATAGTGGCTTCTGGGATATCCACGTCTTCCCCTGTCTCCTATACCTCTGTCTCTTCCTATAATTCATTTGTTTGATATAGGGAACTCAGGCTCATCAGGATCAAAATTGCAGCCGACTTAAGGATCTCTTAAATGAATCATTCTATCATAGCCCAATATCAACCCTTCATCTGATGATTATTCTACCTTATTATCCAGTTTATATTGTGTCGTTTGGTGGGTTCGTGCCCGTGCTTTTGAATTTGATGGCATAAAATCTGCAAGAGTCAAATACAATTTAGTCTTTGACAAAAACATGTCTTCTCCTAACTATTATTCTTTCTTCGAATTATGCCACCTTTTAGAATATATTCCTTCTAATGAAAGGGGATTTGTTGTGCCATTTGTAGTAGAATTCAAAATTGTTTTATTCAATTGTGTTCATAAAATTGTATGAGTTTGGTTGATCATTTTCCTGACCATCCAATCATCATATTTTTGCGCATTTTTTATTTTTACTTCATGCCACTCACCTTCTTCCTCTCGATCAGTAGCATTAACACATGCTACCAGGGCTAAAGCGCCTTTTAATTTTATCTCTCCAGAGTCCACAATTTTTTTTCCAGAGTCCTTTGTTGACAAAACACTCTTGAATGGGATGCCCCAACATCTGATGAAACGGGAAATAGTTGGGGATGTCTTCATCTCCTCCCTTGTTCGGCTTTTTGGGCCTTTTCAACTTAACCATATTGTTTTCCAGAGCCGAGATGAAGTATACTAAAACATTCTCATTCTAGAAAGAATAAACTTTGTTCATCAAATCTTTAAACTGTTTTCATCTTTGACCACTTTGATAATCTTGATGAGGCGACCTTTTTTGTTGACGCTCAGGAGGTGGAGCCCTTCGATATGATGAAGGTTTGGAAGTGGAAGGAGGTACAGGATCTTTGTAAAGAGTAACTGTAGCAGTCTCTGCTTTCCCTATTCTCTATCCTTGAACTGGTGGAATTACACAAGTTTTAGCCTTAGTCTTCATAATATAATCTTCAATCTGCTGAGTGGTTGAAGTAAGGTCTAAAAACCCTCTTTTATATTTTACATAGATCAAAGGTGTGAGTAATTCATCATACAAATTTTCCAAACAGATTGGAAACAATTCTTCTTGAGGGAGTGATAAACTTAAGAAATATGTTAATCCCTTCCATTGAGCAATGAAATCTAAAAATCTTTCATTTTCCCATTGATTACGATTTTTAAGATAAAAAATGTTGTCTTTGGAAATGTTGAGCTGGATTGAGGAAGGAATTTTTGTCGGAGGTCTTCCCACCCAGTAATTGATCGGGATTGAAAGCTTGTATAAAAAAATAAGGACCTTGTAATGATTGTACAAAACACCCGAGCTTAATGTATTCTTGTTGTTGAGGAGTTCCCATCATGGGATCACAATGAGAAACAAAATGTGTTAAGTGTTGTTCTGGATCTCCCGAACTATTAAAAATTGGGAATGTGGTACTTCAAAAATTTGATGGGGGAAGAATTGCATCCACCCATTCAGGGTAATATCTCTTCTCCGGCTGAAATGGTGCATTCTTTATATCCATAGCTTCCAACCTAGATGCTAATGACTCAATGGTAGTGATTAATTTTTAAGAAACATCTGGTTGAGCATGGACCTGTGCAGGTGCAATAAATTGAGTTTGGACTGGTGTGGTGATTGGTATTGTCACTGATGGTACTAGTACCGGTTGTTATTGCACATAACCCATAGGATTGGACCTGTGAGGGTGTACTGGTAAATGAGGATATTATTGATCTATCCCAGTAGCTGCAACAAATTACCTTGACCGACTGACTCCATCACTCTTAAGAGGAAGACTACTTTGAATTAGTTATGCATTCAACCTCCTTAACTCCTTCATTTTCGCCTCTTATTGTGTGAAACATTCCTATAATGAGAGTGATTGGCCTTCTCCAGAGGTAGGGTGGAATGTAACCTGACTTTTTTTCTTTCACCTTATTGGATGCCTTTCAGAGAGGAGGGAGTTGGTTATTTGATGGAATGCCTAGATTTGGGGTAAGCCTTTGATTCCAAGTATGCAAACCTTCCTCATTTGTTTTAGTGAGTACAACCTCTTGAACATGAAATTATTCATCAAATTCCTCTAAGTGAGCCTCATGTTCTAGGGGATCGGTGACAACTGCATTGATGACATTGATCGATGCATAACACATTGCATCTATTCTATCGGCATTTCTGTGATATTGTCTTTTCCAGGTCTTTTATGAGACATTTCCTTTTGTTGAGTTGATCCCTCAAGAATTTCTAGATGATCCATAATTCAGAGGGACTCTCCTAATAATTCGTCTCGACATTCCTCTTGTGGATTCTTCCCTAATTGGGAGAATGCTGGATTTCGCTGAGGAAGAGATTGAGGATTTAAAAAAGTCCCCAGTCCGGTGGACTCGGTCTGTTCATACTGTTCCTGCTCAACTCCTCGAATCCTTTTTGTTAATTTTGAGGGTTGGGTTAAAAGAGTCCCCATCCTGGAAAGCTGAGGTGGATCTTGAGTGACTACATCTGATAATTTCTTAAAATATGTCCTGATTTTTCCGACATTAGTCTGGAAATTGGTTGGATGCATCAACCGACAACCACTCAAATCACCTGGATCAGATGACCATTGGATTATTTCTAAAACTTCGGTCACTTATTGATGTGAACGTTCTAAATGAGAGGCCTATTTGATATTCTCATTTTCTTTATGCATGATTAATTCGACAAATTTTTATTTTTATTCCTGACTTTGTGAAGAACAAGTTGAGGCATGTTCTTGAGAAAGCCTTTGATTACATACAAAACCAATTGGATGTGGTCGGGACTAGGCAATAACATTGAATGAGACCACTTTAGGTGGGCTTTGTCAACTAGAAATTATAGTAAAATGTAGTGCTCCATTAACACCCCATCCCCTGATATGAATACCTGATGGGGCATTGGAAATTGACTGGCACAATATTTTTAGTATGCCAAGGTGTGAACAATGAAGGGCTCTCTACTACTTTTCAACCATTGGATATCGGTAAACTGAGAGTGATAAGAAATAAATTTAGTGTTGAAACCCTTCTATTATATTGAAATGATTATCATATTCATCATAAGAGGATATTTTATCTTTTAAATGACAAATAGTTTTCCACATGCTGATACGAATATCGTGAACCCAATCTTTCATCAAAATTTCTAGAATGTCATACTGAGAGTCATCCAAAGGCCATTACATGACTGGTACTTCATCTTTTTCCAGTTGTTTTTTCATATTCAGCACTTCCTCTTTATCATTTGATGAAGATTCATCTACCTGATTAGACCAAAGCTGGTGATTCTTTGTTGCTTCATCAGATTCAAAAATATTGGTAGAGAACTCATGTATCAAACTAGAAGATGAATGAACCAGGGGCGGTTAGAAAAATGACATATGCCCCGGTACATCTTCTGATTGAGAAAGTATTTCACCTGCTAGTAGTAAAGCATCAGACATGACTGGCTTCACATTTGCAAGTGCTTCAAGATAAGTGGGATTTTTCGTTACTGCATTGTCCTTTGATGAAATTTGCGGGAAATGCAAATTACTACTATGAAGAGTATTTTCTCAGCTAAATTCCTCATCATAGAGAGGACCACCATGGTGGGTTACAACAAAAGATGAATGATCTTTCTCCTTAGTCTTGTGGCCATGCAGAGGGTTATTATGGATCTCATCTGAAGATTATACTTCGAGATCGACCGAACTGTCAAGAAGGAAGCCTTCATGAGGAAGTTTCTGATGAAGACCATAGGTATTATTGTTCCCACTCTTTGGAAAAGAGATAGGATAATATTGAGTTGCAACAGACAATTGTCTGAGTGCATCAAGAACTCCAGCATTGAGCAAGGCCTTATTGCAGATTGGATCTTGATTTCTCGACTATGTTGAACGAGTCTATTTCCTAGACACCTTGTTACTCACTTTGGCAACCACTTGTTGACGAATGTGGTTATTATGGACAAATGTATTTTTCTGATCATGAGATATGATCAGGTTAGGTTGATCATCTCTATTCAAATCGGGTGTATATGCCCGACTTGATTGTCCGCATGACATGGGGGAGTGTGTCCCATTACCCTCTTGGACTGGAACAGAGGTGTGTATATACTCTGGAGTGAATTTTTGTTGAGTCATTATACTAATACGGATAGATTTATGTTTCTTTCCCTGTAATGACGCTAAAGTTGTTATAATATTCTAATAGGAATTCAGAATATGGGCATAGATTTTCTTCTTCTCATTCATCATCGTCAGAATGTGCTTGTTGACTTCAAAAACTGGAATGGGAATATATGTCCATTCTGTGTCTGGAGTAGGTGTATGTGCCTGCTATTGTCCTCCTTTTCCTGTCAACGGATATTGACAGTACTTATGCATGGGGGAAGAGAGTTGAGTCTGCTCGAAATTTGTCACCGGGGTATTCCAACTGACATCTTTGGGTGCTTTTAAACGAGACTGTTGGTTAGCCAAATGAATTGCAGGTGATGTGAATTGTTCCTCGTTAAATATGGTTGATGGATTTCTTTCAATACTAGCAGATGATACTGCTGAATGAATTGGTAATTGTAAGCAGGTGTATGTTCTTGTTTACAGGTAGTCACCATATTTGGTTGGAAAGATCCTTTGGATGCAGTCATATGAGCCTGTTGACTGGATGATGAATTATAAATAGGTGTATGTGCCTGCCTATAGTACTCTGTTGTAATTTATTAATGGGATTGGTGGTTTTCTTCCAGACTAGTCTGCTGGACAGCGGAATTAGAACCGATGGGTGTATGTGCTCGCTCATTGCATTCCATCAAGTTGGCTTCATAGACTTATCTATAGGGGATAGAATGAAGAACCTGTTCCTTTTTTACCATATTTAACCTCTGATAGTTCTTCTTTCATGCTCGGGACTAAGGAACCTGAGCCTAACCCCTAGTGGCAGTACCCTCATCATGTTGAGGGTGCACTACTGCACAATTTTGGCTGCATTTTTTAATCAGAGCCCTTGGGAAGCACTCATTTCTTCTTGAACCAAGGCCTTTAGTGACCTCTACATTTTCCTCCCTCTAACATGGGAGGTACTGGTTGTTGCATTTCATGGATAACGACCCGAAACGGTTGGAGACGGTAGTTAGCACCACCTACTTCCTGGTCACTGGTAATCGCTGTCCGGACAACCCGGGAGAATTGTTAACTTGGAGGGCTTGTCAAGAAGCCTCCAGAGTCTGAATGGTACTGTGTTAACAGTAATCATTATCTAATGCATTTGAGACCCAGCGTTGCAGACGCTGAGTAAGTGAAGTCGTCCTCATGGCAGACGAGGATCTAGCTGGAGTACCAGCAGAGGCATTCACATGTGTGAACTTTAGAAAATCCATTTCTGTAATACAGAGAGATCTTGGAAAAAAGTGCATGTTTGATAGAACATACATAATAAAAATATATTTGGCTATACTGAATCTTTTGGATGAGCACATATGTTATTGATTGCTTTGATGTCCCTCACAATGAGTTAATTATGGGCCTGACAAATAAGTAAAACATCATATAACATGGTTAAGGGTTCATGTCGGGTTCACCAATTTTTCTTCTTCTTAGAAATGGGGATGCCCTTATTTTTTTAAGGTTCAAACATTCCAATCAGTTTCTAACGGGTTTATTCGTATAACCGTAATCATCCAATGATTCCTTATCCATTTGGACCTACTTTCCAAAGGTAGGTGCTCATTAGTTGTGGACTGATAGGGCATAAGAATTTTCCTTGGTCTAGAGGATGGGAGGTCAGACTCATCGTACCTTTTTGGGGGAATTATTGTCTACTCTGGGACTCTCTTATAGATTTAATTTACATTCTTGAATCCTTATTAATTTACCCAGTATTAAAATTAGTTTTTCTTTTAGACATTTCCATTAATCATTGATATGTATGGGATTTAGAGAATCTCTTATATGTATTTTAGGTTCTTCATCGATAAATAATCATCTGTATGTATTAGGGATCCTCAGTCAATGGTATCCTTCAATACATTATATAGAAATATCTTGGTCATTATGATGACCATACTAGTTTTAAAGCCACTTAGTGGGGCAATTTAATTTTATTATCTTTCAGATTGACATGGATTATTTTAGAGTTGGGATCGTACCCACAGATGGGCTACCTATGTATCAATGGTAGAAAAGGAATTTGAACCCACATAGTTTGGGAATTAATATATAGTTTAACGTCATATGGGATATATGGGAATTAATGGGTGATCGGCTTGAACCGTAGAAAGAATTCCTGCATACTCTACTTTTATGTTACAGATAAAAGTTTGCGTAGTTCAAGTAAGAAGTGTGGGGCTTACATATGATTAATGGCCCAAAAGATATGTGTCATGGTTACTTTTACACTCTAAGCTCACATGAGTCATGTTCAGTGTGAGAAAAAATAGGTATTAGTAAACCTGATGATTTTTGCCACAAAAGTTGTTGTTACAAGGAATGATATGGGGATTATATATGTGTGATTTCCAAAGTTGGTGAAGACTAGGATTTATTTCTGGAATGAAGCCAAAGAACAAGGTCCATAAAGATATTCGTGCTTTATGGATATTTTGATACTCTAACGTGGGGATTACTTCTGAAGAGGATGCCCTAATTAGGGGGGGAATTATGACTGGGGCTTACTCCTGAGATGGAGGCCCAAAGATAAAGGGACTTCTAACTTGGGACATACTCTTGAGAAGGAGGCCCATATTAGGGGGGACTTGGGGCTTATTCCTGAAAAGGAGACCCAATTAAAGGAAATTATTTTTGGGACTTACTCCTTTGAAGGAGTCCCAAATTAAGGTGACTTGTATCTTGGGGCTTATTCTGAAAAGGATGCCACAAACTTAAAGGGTACTTAGGGCTTACTCATAAGGTGGATTCCCATTAAGAGGGTCCATAAAGGTATATGTGATATATGGAGATTTAGATTCTTAAATTGGGGCTTACTCCTAAGGAGGATGCCCAAATTAAAGGGGGACTTTAACTTATTATTGGGTCTTACTCCTGAGAAGGATACCCAAATCAAGGTTTCTCTCTCATCTAAAAGTATGAGGTTGAAGGAAGGGGGTCTCTCTAACCATGGTGATATAATGATATATAAATCACAAGGTTTTGAGATATTTTCCACATAACTCCTTTAATATAAAGAATCCATCAAATAAATCATGCCATAAGTGGATTTGAAGAAGGATTTGAAGGCTAGATCTTCAATAGAAAATGTGAGTTTGAAGAGAGGAACTGAATAGGCAGGAGGGGAACCCAAAAAGATCCAGGCACACAAGTCCTATTTAAGTGTTCATATCTTATTCGTGTGCGCAAGTCCGGGTCGTGCAAGTATACTTGCGCGATATGATTTCACTTGGGCGATGAAGAACCTGTAGGGTAAAGCTTGGGAGAGACTTGGCTCAAGCCCTTAGCATTATCCCTATATGTTTTTAGAAGGGCGGCTCGCAAGTTTCCATGAGAGGACAAGGCGGCGTGCATGTGTATCCATTTCCCTTACGGGATGGACACTTAGGTGTACAAGTGTTGACAATTTCTAACACTTAGGCCTTACTCTTCCTCTTTAGATCTTTCATTCTAGGTAAGAAATTACCTTATAAGTGTTCAGAAGACTTCAAGAAGAGACTAGGGAGACCAAAGCTTAAATCTGAGTTTTGGATTTTTTGTCCTCAAAATGGGGGGCCCACATGAGGTATTTATAGGCTAACCGAGGATTTGGAGAAATTTGACTTAGGGCACGCAAGTGAATTGTGTGCCTCATGTCTGGCGCTCAAGTGAATTGCGCGCTGAAAGGCTAGCGCGCAGGTATACCTATGCGCCTTTATGCCATTGCACTTTTTTTATGATTCTTCTTTCTACTTTCCTTGAAGTACTCTCCTTGGTCAATATTTGGACTCTATGACAGAAGGGAGCATCAACAACAATAAATAATCAACAAATTTTGTTGGCAACTGAATAAAAAAATTATACTTATTTTATTTAAAATATTTAATAATAATAACTAGTATAAAAATATTAATGTATAAATTTTGAAAAACAATGATTTATTAATACAATTTGAATTAATATTATAATTTTAAAAGATAAATAAGTAATTCTGTTTTGTAGAATAGTGTACTGAAATAAAATATTTTGGATTAAGAGTGTTTAAGGTTTCAATGGAAGAAAAAATAGAAAAATAAGTTAATAATTAGTAATTTTACACACCTAAACTGAGTTATAAAAATATTTTTGGTAACCACTAAGGAACCAATTGTACACTCAACTAATTTGTGACATAATCAAGTCAACCACGTGGAAGGGAAAACCATAGAGAGATAGAGTGGTTGTATGAATGGATTCATAAGAATATCATGGGATAAATTCTATAGGGTAGGGTATACTACCTAGTATGCATGTGTGGATTTGGTGGAATGCTTCCTAAAAGTGGGGGGGGGAAGTGTGTACACCATTAACCACTTTTGGGAATCATTAGTGACCAATTAGCTTATATGGGAGTGGGGAACAATAAAATTATTTTATATGGGATTGAATAATGTTGATATAGTTCACTCGAAATAAAAACATTGCATATATCATGGACGTCTAATAGAAATGTTTATATCCATCCAATTATCCATGAATTTTCATCTAACTCTAACACCAACTGGCCATGGTTCTTTGTTCGCATGACAGTCCAACACCTCTACTTCTATTATCCTTATTCATGGTTATAATTCCTTATTATACTCTTTCCAGTGTAATGAAAATATAGTATAAGGTACCTCTATATTAATCTATTAATGCATATTTTTTCATGACAAAAACCCACCTCCTTAATAAACCTTCATAGGTTTCAAGATAAAATGATCCATGACCACTAGTGGCCATTCTTTCTTCGCGAGAATACATGAAAATGCTAGATTAAAAACAAAAAAGTGCAATAATAGTTGATTTCTAGTATTATTATTATTTCAAATCCCAATCAAATTTTCAAGTAATATATATGGATTAATAGATATAACACATCAGTTGATACTAATAGGATGATACGATCACTATTTTAGGGTCTTCAAATTTAAAAAATTCCAATCATATATTTCAATATTATGTCATACTGATGTTGTAAATCTGGACCTCTCTAAATTTGTATGTATATCTTCTTAGGAACCCCACTCTTCAGTCACTTAAATAAAACCCTACTCCAACAACTCCCCCATTACTTTCTCCATCATCGTTCTTCTACACCATGCTTGGGAAGCGAAGCTCAACCATAATCAAGCTTTATTTTTTTTTCATATTATGGTAAGAGAGGTTATAAATATATATATATATATATATAATGTTTTCAGGATAATTGTTTTTAATACATACATCTATTTAAGGGACATTTATTTATGTTCAAAATTTAAAGGATTAATTATCCCATTTTAAAAACCATAAATATTATAATATATATATACATATATATCCGTATATATATATGATAAAATATTTTCATATAATATGAATTTAAAATAATCAAAATAATAATATTTCACGTGGTATGTTTTCCAATACCCAAATTATGATCTTATTCTAGGATGTTGTCAAAAAAGAATTTACATTTTAAAATTATGTTATTAAAAGGATAAATTGTTTTATAAAAAATATTAATAATTATAATTTTATGAACTAGATGTATTGGAAATAATTTTCATTAGAATAAATGTGTGTATGATTGTTTTATGAAAATAATTAAAAAAATTTAAAGGTATTATTCTATATATGGAGTAGTAATTTAAAATTATTTTTATTCAATGTGTATGATTTATACCTCTATACTATTATTTTATGAATAAAAAGGATATTTCCAAATAAAAACTAAAATAGTTATCTTATTTATTTATTAAATGAAGATTTTTAAATGATATTGTTTATAATATTATATTAAATTTCAATTAAATATATTTTAATAGTATTTGAATGAATAATTAAATAAATGGATCATAATAATTTAATAATTAACTATGGTGAACTTGAACCAGATACCCTCTCTAGATGGTAGCTGAACCACATTTTTATAAAAATAAATGTCATTGTTGATCCCTATGGGCTGGAAACTATAACATGTGCATTATGAACAAATAGAGGGAATGATTTCACCCCACATGAAGGATAAAAATTTACATACATATACATGTACATAAATAAAATCTCGAGAAAAGATGAATATATACATGTCACAATATAAATAGAATAAGAGAAGAGAAATAACTGAAACTATAGAAATATAATATACCAGATAAAAGTCAAAGTACAAATAATAAAAATACTAAACAATTAATCAAATAGTATCCATGTGATATCGTGGGTAAACCCTCACAATATCACCATCTAGAAACCAAAACCCAACTGAAAGAAAACCACATCGCGTCACTGCAGAACCTTACCATTCCTATGATAGAAATATATAACAAGGTCAAATCAACAAAGAAGTTGTACGCAAGGTAATAGAAAACATGATAAGTTGGGTCCCACCCAGGTGTTCCATATTATGTCCCTATGAAATATTCATAAGATTCTAAACATTTAAAAAATTAAGGAAATATAGTTTAATAGTTTTTAAAATCAGAAGAATTGAAAAAATTATTTTCCCTTTTTTATATATTTATAAATAAACAATATAAATATTTTTCATTTCAATTCACAAACATATATCAAAGTAGATATGTCAAACCAAACAAAATAAAATATTTCATAACATATCAAATATATGATATTAACATTAAAACAGTATTATACAAAATAATTAAATTTAGAAAAAATAATTGGTAACAATACACCACAGATTACACTAGACCAATATAGTTGGGAAACTCGTACCAAGACATAAATAATTTCACACACATCAAGAATCTAGATATATGCATCAAATCAATATTGAAAAGGAAAACCCATTAATGTGAACCCTAAATTAGGTCTAACATAACTCTATAACAATGGGAATAAAAAGCGTAGAAACACCCAATGAATGAACCCCCAAAAAATTGGATAAGGAATATTACTACAGCTTCAACCTAAGTACTAATGGCATCCCATGTTCTCTATTTTCAAAACCATTTCATCAACCAATTTCATCAAAACCATTCTTTCCAAAACATTTCAAAACACCATTTAACAATGCTTTGTGAAACCCTTTTCATTAACCAAAACCAATAAACCACATTTTTTACCAAAACCCAATTTCACCCAAGTATATCAAATACATAAACCATTCAATTAAATTTACTAAAACTAATTATAAAAAATGGAGTAATATAGTTGAGAAACACATGCTAGAGATGGAACCACCATCCTCAAAACTAAGGGTGCACATGATTGCAATGGGAACCACATGCAGGATGAACACAACAACGACAATAGATACCCTATAATCAATCTACTCAACTAAAGATTTGTTTGATTAATAAAAAATGGTCAAAAGTGGATTGATCAAAAATACCTCAAAGAACATGCACCCAGAACACCATAAAAAATAATCAATCAGGCCCCCAGAATAAGATCACACAACATATCCAAAATGACTCCAAAAAAAAATAACATCTCAGACCAAAAAATATGATAATGAAAAGTAATGGTTCTACTGTGATCAATGGAAATAAAGAATCCGAATGAATTAATCACCTATAGTGATATTACACACATACCTAATGTTCAAAATGAAAATCAATTGATATAGTAGGAGATGAGGATTCAAAAATCACTATAGAAAGCATCACAGTCTAAAGGGTGGAGGGATATGAAATAATGAAATAAGAATAATCCACGTAGCACCATAAATTTTCATATAGTTATGATTACATGGTGTTTAATCCATTTACATTTGGTGTAATACATGTTTTCAATATATACCAAAAATGAATCAAAATTTTATTAAAACCTCTATATTTTATTATTAGATGGATTAAAATCATTCTTGACTTGTACTAGGCTCATTAAATGATCATGTAGATCATTTCACATAATATAGCCATAGTACAAGTTATTTAAATTCCCATCAGATAAAGAATACACCATATTATTACAAAAAAACCAAACCACCTTGTTTGTTCTCCAAAATCTTGGAGAACCCTTCTAATCCATTATAATTTGATACCTTGAATCCACAAATTCAAAATTAACATGAATACCTAAAGTTTAGTTCATTTTTCAAAAAAACATTGTCCCTACATGGGAGTCCCAAGACACACTCAATTAAAATGGAAATCCAGTAATGATATGGGAAATACCTGAAAGATAGTAACATGATGTTACAAGCACCACACCGTAAAACAATATATCCCCAGCTAGTAATGTTGAAGAATGAAGTACATTAAAGAGATGATTCCATTGTTCATTTGTCAATAACTCATGCTCCAAATTCTTTGTATAATCTAACCCTTTCCACCGTAGAACAAGGAAAAAATAATTGACTTCCCCTACAAGAATTTCACATGAGAGTCAATAATCTATATTTGGTGCTCCATAACAAAAACATCTTTCCCTAACTCAATCTCTCCCTATCTATTAATAAGATAAGGATTAATATGATATTTATTGAGTTGTAATATGTGGAAAAAATCAATAATTCCTATCGATTGAACAAAGAAATTCTAGCCAATAATAATCCAACCTAATCACCTCAGTGACCTCAAATGGTCCAACATGTCAAATAAACAGCTTTCCCTATTTTTCAAGAATACGAGGACCTAACCAAAGAGAATATTTTAGTAAAACCATGTCACCTATATAAATATCTAAAAGATGACACTGATAATCTATATAATATTCTTTTGAAACTGATCTATAACCAGATGACAAAGTATATGTTGAATTCCTTAAGATGTCCCATAAACCAAAATCGGACCCATTGAAGAGGTTTTCCAACCTCTACACAAAAAATTAGTGATCTACCCTAGTGACGATACAGTTCCTAGAAAGTATCTATTATAATCAATTAAAGGTATCTATTATTATATGTAATGTTAATCGGTGTCAGATGGATATCCCAATTTCCACCAAAATCAATGACACCTAAACATAGCATATCATTTTGGATATAAATACTATTCTATATCTAACTATTTTTCTATGGATTATATACTATACCCATCCAAATCTAAGTCCTCATCACCTCTTGAATACTCTTAAAAACCCACAATGTAAACCTAGGATCCTTGTATAATGCAATGATATAAGGAATCACATGTAACATCACAATCTACTTAACATACATCTTACCCATTTCATCATCTTTTGTGGGGACATTGATCAAAATAAAAGGACCCAACATTGTTACCTAATCAATAACAAACCGAAGAAAAATCCTCCCTTAAGAAGTCTATGGTAATCCCAAAAAAATAATCCATGGATACCTCATCTCATTTCCAAACCGGTATTGGAAGTGGTTGTTGGAAACCAAAAGGTATCAAATGCTCTACCATTATCTATTGAAAGATGTAGTATTGAGACACATAATCAGAAATGTGATGCATCATAACTCGCCACTAAGGTCACTATACCATGTAATAATAAAAATTTATTAATCCAAAATGAATGAACCTGAATGAAATATGAAAATTAAGCTAAACTGAGATCCTTATAGATGTTAGGATGAAAAATGAATGCCCAAAACATAGAATACCATTTAATTAGAGTGACTAACATGAAATGGTCTCCCACGATATAGTTTTTCTTGTATTCCTATAAACTCATCATAATAACACTGACCCTATAGAATAGAATAAGAGAGTGGTGATGATAAATAAAAATTGGTCTGAAAAATACCAGAAACATCATCCTGAGCATGGAGATATAACTGAGTGAAAATCCCCAAAAGGTCCCACTCTGCCTTTGATTCATGGGCAACCTATGATAGTAATTTCCTATTGAGTTCATCTGCAATGACATTCCCCATCCATAGGGTGTATTTGATATTGAATTCATACATATAACGGTATTCCACCCACAATATCTATATGAGATTCAAGTGTTTCTAATAAATGATATAGCTCAAACTCTTAGAGTCATAAATAACAGTGAACCTCCTCCCAAAGACATTGATTTACCAACATTTAAGAAGGTGAAAAATCATAGGAGGCTCTATATCATGATTTGTGTAATTATTCTCATGTAGTCAAATCTAATGAAATTCATAAGCTACCATGTGATCATAATACATGATCACACAACCCAAACCAATGAATGAAGCATCATAGAAAACAACATAACCCTTCTCAGGATCAAGTATGATTAGATTATGAGATCATGTCAGAAGAATATTAATCTCATTAAAATAAGATTATAATATTTCATCACATAGGAATTTTATTCCATTCCTTGTAAGAGAAGTCATAGGTGATTCCATTTTTGAGAAATCCTTGTCGAACAATCGAAAATATGTAGAATGAATAAGGAATCTCTAAATATGAAAAACATTCCATGGTTCTTTTAATGAAAAAATATCCAACACCTACTGAGGATCAACAAATAATTCTTTCTTAAAAATCAAGTTCCTTAATTACATCACATCCTAGTACTCATAATTTCATTTTAAAATATTCTCATTCAAATGGTGACCCCCAAAGATTTCTATAACCAAAAAAATTGTTCTTATTCTCGTGATAGAATCTCAAATAATAAAATATTCTCAATAAAACAACCCAAAATGTTTCTAGATATTGAAGGAATATCTTATTCATAAAATCCATAAATACTCCAGGACTGATTGTAAGACGAACATTATGGGAAAACTGCTTTTTACGACTTGTTATTTACAATGGGATTTGGGGTCCCGTCACAAAAAGTTTTAGGCTGTTTGATGAGGTTTATCCGCCAAACCGTGGGGAAGGGTTATTTGTGACGAGACATGGGGTCCTGTCGCCAAAATCTACATGCGGTAAGCTGCGGTTTCTGCACCAAACCACGCGGAATGATTTTTGTGATGGGGGAAAATCCTCGTCGCAAATAGTGTGTCCACTGGAGTGTATTTGGGACAGGAACCGTCACAAAAACCGGGCGGTGGTAAAAACTATTTGCGATAGAAAGTTGTCTCATCGCAAATAGTGTGTCGGCAGGTCAACTTTTGCAATGGGACCTATCGCAAATTCATTTTTAACCGCCGACAAAAATTAATTATGCCGAAGGTATTTGTGACGGGACCCATAGAAAATAGCACTATGTGCGACAGGAATCCCTTCGCAAATACCCTTGTCATAACTAATTGAACCAATACATACCCCCTTATGTTTTTTCCTTCCCCTCATTTCCTACTTTCTCTATCTCCCTAAACTCTAATTTTAGAGTGAAAATTTTCCAAAGTTTTTTTTACGAAGAAGTTGTGAGGCCATCTAAATTATAAGAGATCAAGTTTAAAGGTATTTATGTTTTATTTAATTTATTATTTATTTCAATTTTTATAATAATATTAATTATTGTTGATTAGTTGTAATTAAATTAGATTTAAATTGTTTTGTCATTAGTGTTTATTTGTAATAATAAATTGAAATTATTAGTAATAATTATTAATTATTAATGATAATTAGAATATATAGATAAATAATTTGCCGTAATTAGTAATTAGTAGGTGTAATTTGTAGTAACAACTAGTAATTAATGCTAATTAGTAAGCATTATAAAAAATAGTAATAATGAGGAAAAAATAGTAATAAATATTTACATTTAGTAATAAATAATAATTATTAGAAATTAATAATAATATTTAGTAATAAATACTAATAATTAGTAATAAATGGAGATAATTTGTAATAAAAGGTAATAATTAGTAATAAATTGTAATAATTAGTAATAAATGGTAATAATTAGTAATAAATGGCTACAATTAGTAATAAATGGTAATAATTAGTAAAAAATTGAAATAATTAGTAATAAATGGTAATAATTACTAATAAATGGTGATAAATAGTAATAAATGGTAATAATTAGTAACAAATAGTAATAAATAGAAATAAATAGTAACAAATCGTAATAAATATAAATAAATAGGAAAAAATAGTAATAAGTATTTAAAGCTATTAACAATTTGGAATAATTAGTAAAAATTAGTAACAATTAGTAATAAATGGTAATAATTGGTAATAAATGGTAATAATTAATAATGAATATTAATAATTAGTAATAAATAGTATTAACTAGTAAAAGTAATAATAATTCGTAATAATTAGTAATAATTAGTAATAGTTAATAAAAATTTGTGAAAATTAGTAATAAATTGTAATAAATAGTCATAAATAGTAATTAATGGAAATAAATTGTAAAAAATAGTAAAAAATAGTAATAATTTGTGATAATTAGTAATAATTAGTAATAATTATTAATATTTAGTAATAATTGGTAATAAATAGTAATAAACAGTAATAAATAGAAATAAGTAGTAATAAGTAGTAATAACAAGAAATAAATAGTAATAAAAATTAATAAATGGTAATAAATAGTAATAAATATTATTAATTAGTAATAATTAGTAATAATAAATAATTATTTGTCATAATATGTTATAATTAGTAATAAATATTAATAATTAGTAATAATTAGTACATTTAAATGAATTAGTAATAACTAGTAATAAATAAAAAAATAGTAACAATGTGGAAAAAATAGTAATAAATATTAACAATTAGTTATAAGTATTTACGATTAGTAATAAATATTTATAATTAGTAATAATTATTAAAAATTGGTAAAAATTAGTAATAAATTTTAATACTTATAAATAAATACTAATAGTTACTACTAAATTGTAATTAACGGTATGAATTAGTAATAATTCGTTATAATTAGTAATAAAAACTAATTATTATTAATAATTAGTAATAATTAGGATAAAATAGTAATAATTTGGAATAATTAGTGATAATTAGTAATAAATGGAAATAATAAGTAATAAATACCTATAATTATTAATAAGTATTAATAATTGATAAAAATTTGTAATAAATAGTAATAATTAGTAATAATTAGAAATAAATAGTAATAATTAGTAATAAATTGTAATACAGAGTAATAATTAGTAATAATTAGTAATAATTAGTAATCATTAGAGGAAAATATTAATAAATACTATGAAATCGAAAATAATAGTAACAAATAGTAAAAAATAGAAGTAAATAGAAATAAATAGAAATAATAAAGAATAATTAGGAATAATAAGGAATAAAAAAGAATAATTTGGAATAATTTGGAATAATTAGTAATAAAAAGAAATATATAGTAATAAATAGTAATAGACCGTAATAAATTGAAATAATTTGTAATAATTTGTAGTAATTTGAAATAATTTGTAATAATTATTAATAGTAAGTAATAAATAGTAATAATTTGTAATAATTACGAATAAATAGAAAAATAAATAGTGATAAATAGGGAAAAAGTTAAAATTAGGATAAAATTGTAATAATTAAGAAAAATAGTAATAATAATAAAAAATTAATAATAATAAAGATAAAACATTAAAAAATATTTACTATTAGTAATAATTAGTAATTAATGGTAATAATTTTTAATAAATATGAATAATTAGTAATAAATGGTAATAAATTGTAATAATCAGAACTAATTCGTAATAATTAGTAATAAATACTAATAAATAATAATAATGAGTAAAAATTAGGAAAAATAATAATAATAATTATTAATTAGTAATAATTAGTAATAAATGATAATGATTAGTAACACATTCTAATAATTAATAATAATTGGTAATGTTTTTTAATAAATAGTAATAATTTATAATAATTCTTAATAATTAGTAATTAATATTAATAATAAGTATTAATTACTAGTAATTACTAATAAAGAGTAATAAGTAGTAATAAATATTAATAAAGAGTAATAAATATAATTATTTGTAATATTTAGTAATAAATAGTTGTGAATCGTAAAAAATAGTAAAGAATAGATACAAATAGTAAAAAAATAATAAAAATTAGTAACGAATAGTAATACATTGGAATAAATAGGAATAATTTGGAATAGTTATGAATAATTGGGAATAATTCGAAATAATTCGAAATAATAATGAATAATTATAAATAATTATGAATAATTAGAAATAATTATAGATAATTAGGAATAATTTGGAATAAAATAAATTTTAATAAATTTTAATAAATTTTAATAATTTGGCACAATTTTTAGTGGATTGGGTACACTCCATTTTTCCATAAATCATCTCCTTTCAACCTTCACCGACTCAAAACATAATGAATATTATGTTTCTATATATGCATATACAATCTTGTATGCACGAGTTTGAATATGCATTCATTGGACTACATTTTTTAAAATGTTTTCAGGCGGTTATAGTTGCAAGAAGAGGATTCATCGATGAAAAGTTGCTGTTTTTTGAAGGCTCATTTACTTGCATATTTCTCATACTGAAATCACAATGAAGAATCTAATCAGAGGTACACTTAGAACTTCTCATATGAACAAGAATGGATATACGTACCTCTGAGATGATTCTTTATTGTGATTTCAGTGGGATAAAGTTGCATGTAGATGAGCTTTCAGACAAAATAGTAGCCTTCAATCCATAAGAAATTGTGTCACCTATAAATATTAATAATTATTAAGAAGTAGTTGTAATTATTTATCTCATTTTTTGTATAGTGTTTTTCTAATATCAAATTACTCAAAACAGTAATTATTTTATATGTTTTAGAAAAATATGGAACAATGAAGTTGACAATAGTCATTATTAGATGATAGTTCTTGGATAAATCAGCGTAGAAATCCAGACGGTTCTGGTTCAAATCCTATATATATTGAAAGAGTTTAAGCATTCTTATCATTTGAAATATCAAAAACAGAATTTTTTTCCAAAGGCATAATTTATTTTCCTTGTAAAAAATGTTCTCTGAGATCATTTGACACATTTGATGAGGTTGGGGGACTTCTCTTGTGTTTTTTTTGTTTTCAAATAGATTTTTTTATATCAACACGGAGAAAATATTTTAAGAGAACATACTAATTACTTGATTTTAGGTTCATCGTGGATTCAAAATTCATTATATGACGTAGCATGTCAATATGTTCAACAAACAGAAACTCAAGATGATATTGATTTATCTCTTGATTTGGAACCATCTAATTTTTGTGAGTTGTTGAGGTATTCAAAGGATTCATTATATCCTCTCTTCATGATAAGAAAATTAAAAGTGGTAGAAAAATTTTGGTTTATTAAATCAGATAAAGCAAAGTCAAGCAAGTTCTTTCATCAGATATTTTCTTTTACTAAAACACTATTACCTGAAGGAAATGTTTTACTTGAAAATTACTATGAGAGAAGAGGTTGATTCGTAATCTAGGCCTTAGTTATTGGAATATTCATGCATATGAAAATGATTTCATCTTATATAATGGTGAAAATAAGTTATTGGATTTTTTTCCCACATGTGGACAATCAACATATAAAGAATCTCAATTGTAGAATTTTGGATTCATTTTTCTCAAACAGTGGAGATATTTCTCACGTACACACAGTTTGTAGCATTTATTTATGTCTAAAAACATAGTTTTAATGATTTCATGGTAAAAAATCAAGATTTCAATGGGTAAAAGCTTTAATCAACTATCTGATGGTTATTCATTGTAACATTTTGACTGACGACATTAATCTTTTTCATAGAATCCTAGAACATGCAACTGGGTATTTCTACATACTGTTTATATCTGCTTGGTTCTAATGGTAGTCATTATTCATGTTTTCCTATCTTTATAACTCCGTAAAATTTACCTCCATGGATTTTATAAAGGAGCACTATATCTTTTTGACCATATTCACCCCAGGACATCAATAAAAGAATATTTATGTTTATTTGAAACCACTGATTGATGAGTTAAATTAATTGTGGATTAATGCTTTTAGTACATATGATGTTGCTGAAAAACAAAATTTCATATTAAAAGATGAATTTATATGGATGGTTAGTAACTTACCGGCATATGGAATGTTTTTCGGCTGGAGTACACATTGTCCAAAATGATGACCTTACTGTATGAAAGACAACAATGAATTTATGATCTTCAATGGAAAAAAACATTTTTATTTTGACTTCCATTTCATATTTCTTTCAACCGATCATCCTTTTCCAAAGAACCAATCACATTTCAAAAAAGGCACAATTGAAAGGGATGAACATCCAAAATTGATCTTAGGTAAAGAGTTAAAAACTAGTTGTATTTTCATTACCTCCTACAACATTTGTCACAAAAATAAACCAAAAAAAATTCTTGGCTTTAGGAAAGAAGATAATTGGATAAAATGGAGCAATTTTTGGGTTCTTCCCTAATGGTCTGATTTGATGGTCTACCACATGATGGATGTCATTCGTATTGAGAAGAATAATTTTGATAATTTATGTCATATAGTTTTGGATACAGCATATAAGACCAAAGATAATGTAAAGGCATGATTAGATCTTGCCCAAATTTACAGGGGACCAGAACTTTAAGTGTTTCAAAATATCAAATCACATATCTTAATGATGCCCATTGTATCTTATACATTGTCCAAAGAGTGCCTCTTATTATTTTGTTAATGGATTGCAGATTTAAGACTTCCAGATGGATATGCTTCTAATTTTGGTAGATGTTTTAACAATGGTCATATAACCGGATTAAAAAGTCTTGATTGTCAAGTTATAATGGAATGAATAATTCCATTTGTATTCATAGTTTTTTTTAATTCACTAATTTTGTATTTGACAATAGACATATCATATTTTTTTCGAGACATTTTGGTGGTGACAAGAGACTACAATATTGTAAGAAAATTGGAAGAATAGGTTTTCGTAATTATATGTAAAATGGAAAAAATATTCTTGCCCCCTTTCTTTAACTAAATGGAACATCTAATATTACATTTTCCACATGAAGCTAAATGTGGATCTCCAGTATAGTTTTGATGGATGTACCCATTTGAGATCTGCATAATGAAATTGAAAAAAATGAATGTAACAAAGCATCATTTGAGGGATAAATTGTTAAAGCTTATTTATAAGTGGAATTTGAATATTTATGCTCTCATTATTTTGAATTTTAATAGCCCTCAATAAAAAACCACATGGGAAAAAATTATGGGAAGGTTGATGATGAAATGAAAAATCAATTATCAGTTTTTAATTAACTGGAGATTATTTTCGGTGGAGTTCATGTAAGATGTCTTTCATATGATGAACATCAAAGAGCTCATAAATATATCTTTCTCAACTGGGAAGAAATAAAATCATTTGTTCTATGAGTTATTCTCTCAAATATTCTATAATTTATGTTACAATAAATAAACTTATTTTATTTACAGTTTATAAGACAATCATTTCAAGAAACCGCTTCCACAAATTACAATGGCTACTCCTGAAGAACACTGACCATAAAATTTTGAATTGGTTTCAAAAACTACTAACATTAATTATTTATGGTTTAACATATCAATTTAGTTTATTATTTATTATTTTGATTTTTGTTTTACAAATTTATTTGTGTCTCTAAATGATGATGAAATTGATAAGTGAAGGTGTATATTGAGTAACCCACCATCCCAAATTGTTAAATCTTATAATGAATATGTGGTGAATGATTTTCAATTTCATACACGTGCATATGGGGAAACAAAAAAAAGGAACAGTATATTTTTCTTAAGAGAATCACATCATAGAAAAACTAATGTTTACTTTTACGGCATGATGGATGAAATTATTGAACTGTGTTATCTTGGAAAAAATTACATAATTATGTTTAAATGTTGAAGGATGGATACTGGGAGATGCTTGTGTGATTATATGATTCATGGAATCATTGATATTAAATATAAAAGTTTTCCTGTAGCAAATGAACCATTTTTACAGGCTCAACAAGAACATAGAATATATTACGTAAAGTCTTATACTACTTTAAAATACCTGAGAGATTGGTGGAGAATAATAAAAATGAAATCCCAATAAAAGTGGTTTACTCTAACTAAATATGGTTCTTCTGAAGTACAAGGAATTGAAATTTTTCATGAGGCTACTCAGAATCCATATTTTTTACAAAGAGACATGAATATCAATGGTGGAACCCAAAATTTATGGGTCAATGGTGATGATGATGTTAATGATGTTACAAAAGAATTTTAAATGGAAAGAGATGATGAAGTTAAAACACATATAGATATTGATGATACCGATGGTGAATAAGAATAAATTAACATCGTTAGATATGAAGATGATGATGAAGATGAAAATTGACACTGTTAAATGCTTGTTATAATCATAACTAATATATATCTATATGTAATAGTTATTTTCACCTATCTACTAACAACAATCATTTTGATTTTCAGATGGACCCTGATATAATTCTTGAGTTTCAAGAGACTGGGCTAACTTTGGATGAGGAGGATATGGTATCATCTGACTCCCAGACTAATAGTGGTTTAGGGGGTACGTGATGGGGGTGCAGTCTTGCGCGACTGATGATTTTTGACCCTATCCTCGAGCAATGTCCATGTCTTGATTTTGATCCACACACGCGGAGGTATGGTAACCTGTTTATTTTAGTTTTCATTCATTAATTTATTTATATAGTAATTCTTTGATTATTTATTCGTTTTTAATAGTTTTTTTCATTTAACTATTGGATATGATATCTCTATCTCATGCAATTATTTTTCTCATCCATGGATCACATGGGATCAGATTCTTGTTGTTTTGCCGCATAACATTTTCAATCATTGGATGGTACATAAATAAATCATATTTTTTTTGAAATTTATTTCAATAATAACATGATATTATAAATTAGTTTTAGGGTTTAGGGTATCCCATAAATGATAACATGTGTGACGTTATCCATGTGGCATGGGAGGTGTCCATGCGAGAGCATTTTCATCATTGTTTCCCCAATTTGAATAGGATGACCATTAAGAAAGATGGAGTGACAGTATTTGATGAGTCCTGTTGATCCCACTGACAAAATTAAATTTTATCTCACGTTTGTGATGGATTATTTTCACGCTGGTTCAGGGGTGGATTTCAGAGGATATCTTCACTGGGCCAACAGAACTGGGGGAGACAAGAGGTGACACATCTAGATGGTAGATGTAAATTCAGTATGCATATAGAGTATCTGATAAGTATATATTTTATAAATTTTATATAATATTAAATATAAAGAGTTAATTCTATATTAATATAGTCAATCAAGCATCATGATATTATGAAGTACGATGTTTATCAGATGATGTACAATGATCCAGCCACTAGAGAGATTAGAGGTGAACGCCACCATCAGGCTGTGGTCAGTATTATTTCTTTTTCAGTTTGAAAATTTTATGTACATAATATTTTCACAATTTTAATTTCAAATTGGAACTGAATGTTTTATTTGAGATGGTGGCCTCTCAAACACAGGATGAGAGTCAGGCGGAGACGACTGATCAGACAAGTGCTCATCATTTCGATAAGGAGGCATGAATCCAGCCGACCTAGTATTCCTTTGAGAAGGGACGAGTAGTTGGTATCAGCTCTCATTTGACACATAGAACTTTTTATGGCACTGCTTCTGTGTCTGCTTCCAGCCCAAGAGGATCTCTTGGAGAGGAATTATCTTTTGGATCACAGTATCATGAGCAGTTACGAGCTCAAACTGAACTTATAGGGAGTTTGTAGAAGCGTCATGAAGATATTTGATAGAAACAGTATTACTTGTACGAGGAGAATACGTGTCAATCGCAGCAGAAACATGAGAAGATGATTTGTCGATGGAAGCAGAATCCGCATGAGCATATGGAGTACATGCACCACCTGACTCGTAGTTTAGGGATGATGTTTTTTCCATCATCACCTCCCACTCCTCCACCTCCTCTAGAAGACTATCCCCCCCCAGTGAATTTTTTGTTATGTTAAAAGCATTTTAATTCAAAATTTTTTGTAATATGACTTATTTATAGTTTTTATCATTTATATTGGTGTAAATATTTCATAATTTAATTATTTTTAATTTTTTATTATCTTATTATTTTATTATTTTTAATATTTTTAATATTTTGTTATTTTATATTAGTATTATATTTTATAATTTTTTTAATTATATTAATATTAATATTATTATTTTATTTTTTAAATTTTTTTTGCGAATAATGAGAATTTTAATTTTTTTAACATTTTTTATTATTTTATTAATATTATTATTATTTTTTAATAATCGTAATTTTATTAAATATATTTTTATTTTATTCTATGTTTGTGATGGGGCCTTTTTCGATGGGACCCTGTCACAAATAGTTTATATATATATATTTTTTAAATTTATTTGCAATGGTAAAAGAAACCATCACAATAGTTTCGGTATATATAACATATTTAAATGGATAACTATTGTGACATGACAAAAGGCCCATCTCAATTGATTTTTTCAATGGGCCCATCAAAAAAGAAAATTATATATATAACTTAAATAATCAGATATCTATTTGTCATGGGCCCATCACAAAAAATACGAGTTGCGAAACTGTTTTCTGCAACATGATATTTGCGACGGGGCCCCATCGCAAAAGTGCTTTTGCGATGGGATCCCGTCACAAATATGTGTTGCCAATAGACGATAATCTAATAGTGAAAACAACATCAAAATATATTTAAAATTAACATCAATGCTTTTGAAATCCAACTTCATTATATCACTCTCATGAACTCATAGCTAGTGATAACCCAAATGATTATCAATATTCAAAAACTACTTTTCACTCTTTAACTAAAAAAATTTCATCCACAATAGGTAAATTATACTTATTATTAATCATTATTGAGGTAAAAATTCGATAGTCCACACAGAATCTAACTTAACTAAATACCTTTGTAGAAAATAACATTGAAGATACTAAAGGAGAAACACTATGGTGGAGAAAACCATTTTTTCTAGTAATCAAACTGAATCATGAGCTTTTACATCACATTTGGTTCCATGGGATATTAAGATAACGAAATTGGCTTGGTACATGGTACAAATTTGACCATAAACTCTTACACCCGTTATGGAGGAATACTATAGAATGTATTTTGGGAAAAAATTCATAAATCCCAAAAAATATTGTGAAGATCAGCAATATAAGAGACAACATTCGGACTAACTTTGACTATAGATAACAAGCATTGAAACCCTGGGACAGAAGGTCCTGCATAAACAGACCTTAAATCCAACTCTCCTTCAAAAACACGTCGAAGATAACAATAAACCTCATCATGAGCAAGAATACTCCAATCCATCTCGATGATGACGTCAAATAGTTCTAGATGAATAATAATAAAATCCCAACATGATTTTACTTCATGCCAAAATATTACACAAGAAAGTCGTTGAAACCCCAACCATTTCCTATTCCCAATATCAGTCTCTAACTCAATATAAAAGGATATGAGATTTTTTTCTATGAAAATTATTAGTTTAATAACTAATGATGGGGGTTACATTGAGTCCTAAAAGATTTATTGAGATATAGATCACATTATTAGAAGTATGCATGTCCTGTTTTCATTATTAAGAATATTTATAAAAAATTTACAACACGATGAATGGAATTTGAACATAGATTTTTATAATGTTTTGAAAAGAATAATCCCATAGTCTACTCCACCAAATCTCTACTCCATGAGCTTGGTGATTTTCTCTAAACATCACTTTTACTGGGGGCTCCTAGCCGGGTACAAGCATCCATCAATTAATGTAATGGTCCAAGAGGATTAAATCAGGATTTCCAATTAAAATATGTATGATTGGTCTTATCCATAGTAATATGCTGAGTGAAAGTAAATTAGAGATAAGATTCATGTTTGAGAATCATTTTTGGCACACAATTTCCAGAAGAAACTAATAGTATATGAAGATTTGTCCTGAGAAAATATATAATCTTCAAGAATAGATGAGTATGATATTTAGTGAAACTAATGAAGAAGGTAAGATTATCACTTGATTTAAGGATTTAGCAAATGTACAGATCGCTAGAGTAATACAAGAGAAACCTTTTTTCATTCTCTTTACATTTTTTTATTCCAAATTCACATATCTCTTTATTTTGTGTTGTTTATAACATTTTCTTATATATGTTGATTTGACCTTATGAAAAGATAATTCTATTGGTAGAATGATTTATATGTCTATACTGATGATGCAGGCTAAATAGAGTATCATCTAATCATTTATAAAATTGAATTTATTATGTGACTATAATTTTAACTATATTTCTTTGCCTCTTCAATTTTTTATTCATGGAATGTCTTGTGTAGATGTTTTTTCAATAAAACAATATTCCTCATTTTAGGTAAAAAAATTTATGAAGTGGCTTGTCATGATTTTATAATGGATATTTATTATATTATATACTGATAGATCATCGAAGTATTTTGGTCTACCATATTATTCAATTTGGATATATTTTCCATAAGATAAATCAATTTCATAAGATAATATATCCTTGATGTACTATAGGATAATCTTCTAGGCTAAGATAAAAAGTTACTAACACATAATTAACCTCTATTCAACTTCTTCTAACTATGATTAATTCCTCAAAAGAATATCACCCTTTATATTTCTAATTACCGACTAGAAGACTTTCAGGAATGACTTAGTATAAAATTATAAGATAAACTCTTATGTTACCATTTCTATTTATAAAAACTAAAGATGTTCCTTGATATTTATAAGAAAATATGATTTTATAAGATAAATATATTATAAAACACAAATAAAACTTTTTAGAATAAAAATAATGATTTTTTGAATAATAAAAACATGTAAAACGGAGATGTAATGGAACAAAAATTTTAACAAAAATCTCTCCCTGTTTGGTGATCACAAATCCAATGCAACGTAAAAACAAATATTTCTGAAATGGAATTTAATTTTATTTTAAACAACAACTTTTTATTTTCTTTCAATGTTTTCTATTGAAATGAGAAATTATTTTGTAATACATGTGTTTTTTTGTATTTTACTTTTCTCCTCCCCCTTTTTGTGTTATTAAATGGAAGTGTGATAAAGAAAACATTTTATATTTTACATAGATAGTTGTTAAAAATAATTGTTTTGGGAGAAGGAGTAGTTCATAATAAAACACTAAGATATCCAAAAAGATAAAGTTCTAAAGACTATCGACTTGATTGAAATAAATATTTATTCAATAGTATACATAATATAATGTATTTAAGAAAATGACAGTAGTAAAATCATACGGTATGTTATTATAAACAATCATTCAAAAATTTAGTGTTAACTGATATAGATGATTAAAATTAATTAAAATTTTAAAAATGATGAAAATTTTAAAGTGAATTAAAACACTGGAATAATTCAAATGTTTTTTAATTTCCTAACCATTGGGAAACAAAACATCAGGAGATTATAAATGAATGAGTATCTAATGGTCTATTAGAAACCAATTTTAGGAGGTGGCTTCATGAATAAAAATGGTTGGTTGTGAGATAACGATAGAGGAGCATCAACTATGGCACTAAAACAACTCCAAACATCAATGAGGATTCTACAAGACCAGCATGATCTTCACAAGAAACCATGACTGGTGTTGATTGAATTTTGTTGATAAATAACTATGGTCTTCCTATGTCGATGTTATCTGCATGTGTAATGGGTAGTTTAAATAATATCTTAGGGAGTGAAGATTATATATCTATTTTAATCCTTTGGGGTTCCCTAGATTAATATACTGAAGAAACAATGATTATTTTTAGGCTTTGTTAGGTATCTAATTACAATAATATATTTGGGGTCATGGTAGACTTAAATAATGAAACTGGAAGAGTATATTCACATATACATCAATTCATATCAATGATTCATTTTTAATGTAGTCTAAAATTATTTTAAAACCACTACATATCTTTTGATAGAAATTTCTATTAAAATTTTAGCTGTCCTGATTTTTTAACAAGTTGAGATTAGTTTTTTAAAAACTTCCACCTCCGTATATGATATCTCCAACACATTCATAATTTCATTTTCCATTAAGGGTTCATCTCTATCAAAGGATTATACAAAAGCATCAATTTGAACTTCATCAATAATTGAAAAACAATTTTTGAGGTTATTAATGAATACTTCAGAAATATCATCAATCTTCTTCTCAATTTACACAAGTTCATTCATAAAGGATCCAACTATCTTTCCTAGAATAGTAATAATGAAACTTATATTGTTCTTTATATGAAAATAGTCTTCCTAGGAATCTACAATCCTTTACTAATCATAAATCATAACTCATAGGATGATTGAAAAATGGTCCCAATGGGTTTTTTCAACATGATTATTAGAATTGAAATTTCATTAAAACCTTATTTCATTTACTCTTCACAAACATATATTATCACAACATCACATCATAGTGAATTGATGGATACAAGGACATAGATATTTCTTTTGAAAATTCTTAGAGCCATGACAAAACATCTTCATTAAGAGTGATTCTAGTAGCATGATGATATGAAAATATTTCCAAAACAATCTGTATCAATATTCTAATTCCAGGAACATTCTATTTAGTCAAAATTGGATCATAAATGGTACTTACCTTACATTTAACTTCATAAACATCATCTTTTGGAAACTCAACATCAGATTAAAAATTACAAACGGTTCTTTCAATTCCTAGTACTACCTTATTTTTAGTAGCTTCGGGATCAAGGGAATCCCTTTCTTGGTGAAATTTTTCACTCTTTTCATATTTTGTTTCAGTAAGATTTAGTATAACATACTTATGGTGTGATTATTTTGAATCCTATTTTATGTATATCAGTCTAGAAATTAATTAAATAGCATGAGTGTGAAAGGGAAAAAAAATTATAGATAACCTTGTCTTTATAGGGATAGTCTTGTCTTGGCAAATGGAAAACTTTCAAGTGATTTCTGATACTAAACTTTTATTTGTATTTTTAACTGGTGGAGAGGAAGAAACAATGACGAGCTCTTTCCTAATAAAAAACAATGGAACATGAAGGGATACCAATTTTATGAAACATTATCAAAATAAGAGATTCTTAATCACCATGAAGACTCTGTACGGTCTCAAACCATTGACAATATCATTCTATGACTATTAGTGCTTTATATAAATTTGAACACTCCCCCTGAATCTGAGTAGGATACATTTTAGTCATCAAACAATACGGAATAAAATTTTTCATAGAGAAATCTCAAATCCAACAACTCTTCTCCAAAACCCTTGGATTCAATGTTTTCAAACAATAAAATTGAGTTTCATCATTATCATCCAAGGTGAATCCAACATTTTGATGGATTAGGGTAGATATTCTTCCATAAGTATAAATTTTTAGGGACTTATACTCAATTTAAAACATGTATCTCAATATATATCCAGATAAGGTGAAAGGTTTTCAAGAATAGATAGAAAATGAAAAGAAACATCATTAAAAAAAAATTATTTTAAAATCACCATTTCGTTAGGTTATTTGAGAATGAATGAACATGATTATGAGTTTCCTTTCTAGTTACAAGTTCATTACCTTCATCTTATCTACAATTGTAATTTCAAAGAGATATTTCCTGATTTATATTGGGGTAAAACCATCAATGGAAATAAGTAAGATTAGAGGAATGAATAATATTCAGGAGACACATTTATAATTTCAGTGATCCTGATTGACGTTATGGAAAACTCTTTCGCATTAACTATATTAGTGACTATGTCTTCATATTTTCTGATGGGAAAGGTAGTAGATTCATAAAACTAATGAGATTACTTCTTAAAATTTATTTGGGTTTGTGATACATCAAACACATATTCCCATCCTTGATTATTTTTTACCTATTTTAAGAGAATACATGTTTTGTCTAAACCCTTTAAATTCATGGCTCTAACTCCCAACAATTTTCTAGATATATATTTTTATTTCATCCAACAGGATGAACCATCATTTTATCCTTTGGATTACCCATTTTTAGATGGTTTAGGGGTTTGATGTTTTAGAGGGCTAGGGTAGAAAGGGTTCTAGTAAAAAAAATGTAGGGATCAAAGGGTCTGAGAGTTATTTTGTGTGTAGATTTGTTGCTCAATCCTCTTTTTCATGATAAATTAGGGGTTTCATAGTAATGTTAGAGTAATTATTTCTATTTATTGTAGATGTTTCCTAGGATATGTGACTATTGATCAAAATGGGGGAGTAAAGAGAAATTTCAATAAATTAAATAATGTTCTCACTATAAAGGATGAAATAAAATATTACATATTAAAATTAAACATACCTAGTTCAGATTTAATAAAATCAAATCTATCAGCAAAAAATAGTTTAGTAATGATATCTACAAATTTTTTTATGTGATAAAACTTCTAAATTGATATTTTATTTTTATTCATTACCCCTTAGGAAATGATTTCTTATGTCAATATTCTTTGTCCTAAAATTGTTTAACAAATTTTTTTATTTTTTGATAGCACTAGTGTTATCAAATATGATTGGAACATAATTTAAATTAAATCCATAGTCCATTACATCGAGTCAAAATATATTCATCTTTAAAAGTTGATAGTGCTACATAATAATTCTTTTTTTCCATGACTAAGACATATGAAAATTTCCATGAAAATTATCGGTACATGTGGTTCATCACCAATCAAATCTTCATCTTAATAATTTCATATTCAAGTAATAAATTAAATGAAAATAAATTTTCTTTAAAAAAATAAGATAAAGTGTTAGAGTTCCTTTTACATATATTAAAATTATATTTCCATCATTTAAATGTAACTCTTTTTTATTATATTTACACAAATACCTAAAAAACATAATGTATTATCTACTTTCATAAAGGTATAGAAAAATCCTATGATTCCTCTATGAATCTTGTTGTCAACTAGTTTTCCAGTTTCTTTTGAATCACATTTGATATTGGTGATCATAGGAGAATAGTAGGTCTTAATGTTTTTAATTCCAAATATAATAAGTAAATCTAGTATTAATTTTATTTTATTTGGAAATTTTTTAAAATCATTTAGTTAAATTTGAAATCCTTGAAAATAGTTTAGTTCTCCTATCATGCTCATTAAAATTGTTTTCATATGTTTTGAAAAATACTTATAATGATTTTAATTTTTTTAATCACAAATAACATCATCTACATATATTGGTAAAAGTAAAATTTTAGGAATATTTTTTTCTTAAATAAAGATGGATCTAATGTTCATTCTGTAAAAAATATGATAGTAGAAAAAAACATAATATTTCATACCACTACTTTGGATCTAGTTTAAGTCCATATAGTGTTTTGGTATTTTTATAAATTGAATTTTGAAAGTGATGATATTTAAATCCATGGGGTTTTTTTGTATAAAATTCATACATTATAACCACGTTTAATAAAGTATATTTTACATTCATCTGATATAATTTTAAATTACAATAGGATGTGTATGCGGTATGAATTTTAATGTCTTCTATTCTAGCTATGGGGAAAAGGTTTCCTTATAGTTTATTTATTATATTTGAATATATCCTTTGAAATATAATCTTGATTTATTTCTAGTTATCACATCATGATCATATTTATTATTTCAAATAACCCATTTTATTCCAATTATAGGATGTCTTGAGGGTATTTCAACTAATTACCATACATTATTTATTTTAAATTGATTTAGTACTTCCTATATTTTTAAAAAATAGATTTCCTCTAATAAGGCTTCTTCTACATATTTTGGTTCTCATATTGATAAAAATGAAATGAATTTTACTAAGTTTCCTATATTTATTCTAGTTATCATTCCTTTATTCAGTTTTCCTATAACTGTTTCTAGAGGATGGTCTCTAAGTATTCTAGGTGTCCTAGAAAACTATCTGTTTCATACTCCTATATAGTTCATTATTAGATTTTTTTAATGAAATAAGATCCAAATAATAATAATTTTTGACATATAATAGGGTTTCATGTCTCATACCCTTGACGAAATTATGTTGGTCATCAATTTAAATAATTTTATGACCAAAGGGATCACTTTCATGAAATTTCACATGAGTTCATTCTTCAATAATACTTGAAATTTCATTGAAAACTCTATATGATTTGTAATTATTATTGTATAAAATGAATATATCATCACCGTCCTTCAGATAATACATTCCAATAATATCATTGGTGTCCAATATGTAATCCTTGTATCAAAATACATTGAAATATACTTCCTTTAGTTTTATATTATTCTTTAAATCATTGGATGTTTTCATCAAAATAGGTCTTAGTAGTACTGTATTAATGATACAAATTGTTGCGTTAATATCATCATCCCAAAAATTAGTGGGAATTTTATATTCAGATAACATAGTCTTGTAAATTTCTTGAAAAGTTCTATTTATCCTTTCAACAACTCCATTCTGTTTTAGTCTCCAAGGGGCAGAGAATGTATGTTTAATTCCTTGTATAGATCAGTAATATTTCAATTCATGATTCTAAAAATCACCTCCATGATCACTTCTTAAAGACAATATTTTTTCATCATTTTCATTTTGAACATGTTTAAAAAATTAATAAACACATATCAAACATCACTTTTAAGTCTTAAAAAGTAACCCCATGTGAATCTTTAAAAAGCGTTAACCAGTACATAAAAAAATACATACCATTGAGACTTTAAGATCTAATTGGTCTTGAAAAATCCTTGTGGATAAGCTCAAGAGGTATAGAATTAATAACTTCATTAATTTATTTGAAATATGACTTATGTTTCATTCCCATTTGTCATGCATCACATAGTTTCTTTCTGCTCAATTTAAGAACTAGAAAGTCTGAAATCAAATTATTTTTAGATAATTTTCTCATGGAATAAACATTATAATGCCCAAAACATCAATGAAAATACATGATTTGTGAACATAATAATTTAAGAAATTTATATTTTTACTACGTAATGAATTAATATATAATGCTTATGCATTTTGTATTTTGGGTTCCTTAAATTTGAGACATTTCCCATTAAAAACTAAATAAACTTTTTTTGATAAATCAACAAAATAAATGTCATCATAATGTTGAGAAATACTTGTCTAGTTTTTCATTAATCATTCAACATAAATTTCATTATTGATAATAATAAAATTTGGATTACCAATTGATCCAATTCCATCTATTTTTTCTTTTTCATTATCTATAAATGTGAAATAACCTCTAACAAATTTAGATGAAAAATAAAAATTGGAGTAGCCAATACTCTTATGTCTTGAACAACCACTATCCTTCAACCATTTTGTATTGTTGTTAATATTAATTATTTCCTGTAATGAAAATTCAAACAAAAAATTATTTTGTACCCAAATTCGTTTTGGTCCAGATATATTAGTTATACAACATTTCAACATCCAGAATATTATTTTTCAAGAAAAAATTGCAGTTTTTCATGAAAATTATTTTAAAAGAATTTTTTTTAATTCAAAAAATTTAACTATATCCAAAATAATTTTTTTCATACTTTCCCACTTCATACAAATTAAAATAAGTTACTTTTGGAATTTATTCATCTATTTAACAGATCATAAAATATTTTCGATAATGTTTGGGTTTTCCCCTTTGCATCAAATAAAAAAAAAATCTTTGTTTATTCTAAGAAGGGATATTGTACAAATAATTTTATAATTTTGTAAAAACACTTATAAAAACATTAAAATATTGAAATAATTTATTTATATTTTCCATTGGTTTGACTTTTCCATTATTCAAAATATATGATTTTTACAACCCATCTCTTAGCTCTGAAATCTAATTATTTAGATTTCATTCTTCACTAATGATTTTATTGTAGGAATTCTGAATTAATATATTTTTCTTTTTCAATTTTTTTCAACATAGTGTAGTAATCATTTAGTTATTTTTATGAGAAATATTTATTATTTGAATCATGATTACAGGATTAGTAAGAATGTACCACATCAGATTTTTCTATAAAGCATTTTTTGGAATTTTGATTTGTACCTTCAAGTTCTGATTCTAATGATGTGGAGTCACTATAATATTCTAAATCACACCATGTGGCCATTATATCATTATCATATTTCTTGAATTCTAATTTTTAATGAACCTAGAACACCCTTAAGGGGGTGAATCTGGGTGTAAAATTTTTCTTCTAACATGGTGCTTCTTGTTACCACATTGGTTGGAACTAGATAAAACCATATGATGGAAATGATAAATAATTTAAACATTCTTATTAAGAGAGAAAAAAATAGTTTTTCATGGTTCACCATAATGGGATAGCATATGGTGCATACTCTTACCGTATGTTGGTCATACAAAAATCCACTAAACATTACTTGTTGTGGAAAACAAATGTTTAGACACAGTCAAACTTTTCTAGGAACACAATCTTTACAATGATTTTATGGATATAACACTATATCCCAGAGAAAACTTCAGTGGAATCCCCTGGATCACTGCTGTTGTATAAGACTTCATCAATTTATCAAATTGATAGTTGCTTTAATCTATTTTCATTGATGTTTTTGTCCCTATCAATCATGAGAATATACTTGCATTTAATTCCTGAATTGATGCACCCAAAAGAACCATTCAAACAGGAAAGGAATTCTAAACTTGAAATAATCTCTACTGGGATCTTACCAGCAACACCTATTCTCACATGCATGTTTTGAGATTGTCTCAAAATATGTCTTTATATCAACCCTTATACTTCATGAAACCAAACCATGAGATTAAATTTGTCATGATGGACTCATTAATAATTTTTCATTTAATATTTACTCCATGTATGTCTTTTGCATACAACTCCTTTTGATGATAGAGACATTGTATCTTTGTTGGAAAAAGTTTTAATTAGTTAAAGGGAGTAGCTGTATATTTATAGACCAAGAAGACAATACACACTTGTTCCTTTCACACCAACTGACATTCATATAATCCATCATTGAAAAAAAAATTGGTTCATTAGTTCCATTATCACATCCCATTCCTTTTCAATATTTTGGGGTGATTAACCTGAAATGCCTCTTTCACATAAATTAATTTTGACATCATATTATGAATAATATTATTCCATTCAAAATCTAATCTTGAGTTTGATACATTAATTTTCATAATTTTTATGAGATGATCCTAAAACACACAATGTGCAGAATATTCTGATTTCCTTTCATCCTTATGCCCAAATACCTTTTCCAAAAAAACATTTCTCCATTCTCCAAATTTTGGGCCCAGAAAATTTGAAAAAATTGCAAAATGATGCGACCTTCAATGCTATTTTTTATTTGTATTGTATGATCTCTTTCCTTAAAAAATACCTGGTCAAAAAAGAGTGGATTGATAAAAAACATAAATTAGACTCTGTTTATAGCAATGAAATCATTATTTCTATAAATTCTTGAAATATTTCTTTTCTATGTTTTTTTATCCTTTTTTTGGAAAGTTAGTCTTGATGTTTCCAATATTATTACATATATAACATCTCAAATATTCAGAGTTTTCACCATTCATTCTATTTTTTTAATGTTTTTGTGAATCCTTATATCATACTATATATGTTTATATGAATTCGAAATAATTGAGAAAGTTAATCATTTATTTCATTGTTGTGTGAGAAGTATTCTTGTTTAGATTCTTTAGATATTTTATCACTTCCTTTTCTGTCATTATTGGAGGTAGATACTTTCAAAGAAGACGTTTTCATTTTTATTAATATGGGATCTTCATTTTTACCTTCCAGGTCAACTTCATACATCATCAGATTTCCAATAAGATATTTTATCTAGAAATATTTTATCTCTTTAGATTGTTTTATAAAATCAGATATCCCACTCCACTTGGATGGTAATACTCTAAGACATTTTAAAGCTTCATTTGGCTGATTGATAGGCGTTCCTAAAGCAGCAATGTTATTCATGATCTGAGTAAGTCATCCATTCTATCAAGTAAAAATTTATCCTTAATTCATTATAAAATTATCGAATTTATGCTTGGATATATCATATCTGAGAGTTTTCACATTGATAATTCCTTCATATGCTACTGCAATAGTAATACACATTTAATTTGATTCCTCACATTGAGAGACTCAGTTAAACTCATCTTGTCCTAACCTATAGAAAATAACATTCTTAGATTTATAATTTAGACGAAAATTTGCTTCAGCTGTATAATAACATGTTTTATTATCCAAATAGGGAATTATAAAGGGCTTAACTTCCATGATATGTACATTAAGGCCAATTTTATTTCGATAAATAAACATATGTGCTTTTCATCAATTATAGTTTTCACCATTGAAGTACGGATCTCTAATCATTGATATGCATTATCGTTTATCAACCAAATTATCAATTTAAAAAAAATCTTTTGAATTCATCTCTTGAATCTTGTAAACTCAAATGTCGCATTCTATGAAACCAATTTCATTCCCAGATAATGACAGACTGAATAACTTAACTAGGTGATGAATTGTGGTCTATAATATTCTTTGAAATATATATCACTTTTTCAAAGTTTTTACATCTAATTATATTTCTTAAGAATATTTTGATGAAATATAATACATGGAAGAATTAAATTAAACATATATGAATATAGTGTTTTAGGGAATATAAATCCCCTAGTTTACTCAATAAAATCCCTACTCCACTATCTTGGTGATTTTCAAAAAAAACTTTTTATAAGGGGCTCCTAGAAGATTACTAGAATCTATAAAATATGAAAAAGGTCCAAGATCTTTAAACCAGTCTCTCCCATTAAAATACATATCCTTATTTTTATCTATACTCGTATATAGAGTGAAGTCACAATAGTGATAATATACATGATTGAGAATCTTTTGAGTCACGTGATTGCAAGTAGAAACTGACATTAGATGAATATTTTATTGAGAAAATATATAAGTTTTATGATTATATTAGGATTATCTTTAATGTAACTAATGAAGAAGATATTAATAGAACATGACGTGTTTATTTTCAATATATACGGATATATAGTTTTTTATAGGATAATCCTTTTTTTGTTCTCTTCACATTCTTCTGATTATCATTTATTCCCCAAAAGAATATCAAGTTTTCATATTCTCTTTTCTAAATAGAATTATATCATGAGTGGATTAGTCAAATATAGTAAAATATACTATTATATTTCCATTTCTATTTTTGAAAAACAATATATTTTTCTTTAAGTTAATAAGACAATATGGTTTCATAAGATAATTATAATCTTAAAAACTCAACAATCTTTTCTGAATAATGGTGGGTATTTTTTGAATCATAAAAACACATAAAGTAGAGTTGTATTGGAAGAATACATTTTCAAGACGATCCTTTGTAATTTTTAGTATATAAAGAAAATATATAGATATAAATGATTGGGGGAACCTATATCAAATAAATAAAATTCTACTAAAGATGAAATATTGTTGCTACCACTCACTATCATTAGATTTTAGTCTAACACCACTGGAAACTAATCTACATCGTGATGGTGCTTCACCCCTGAGGCATGTGGCTAGAGCTCTATAGTAACCTATATGCACTATAGTATCCATTGGATCCGACGATACCTTAATGTATCATGGAGTCTACATATCCTGAATGAAATACTACTGATGACCATAACCTCCACAACAGTATCAAATCATTTCAATTTAAGGAAAATAATGTTGTTCATGTCCAAAATTTATGTACTCACAACATTTCATAAGAATAAAACTAGTTGCTACTAAATTATTGGATGAGTCTTGCTTCTAAGAAACACCTCCACTAATGTTTTGATGATCTTTCCACTTCCAATGTTTCCATAGAATTCCACAGCAGATGACACTAAATCAAAGTAAAGGTGCATAATATCCATCCTTACTTTCAATATTCATTTCTTCCATCATATCCTTATCCACTATCTCTTAATAGGAAAAAATATTTAGAAAACTTACTTATAATTTGATATATGGTCTAAAATATTTTTGGTTAATCTAATATTTCAGTAGGAAATTCTTTATAAACATTGGGGAAATACAAACAATCTCAACCAACTGATTAAGGAATGATGATACTGAACACTCTCTCTTCTACAAAGAGAGGAACTCCCTATACTTCTCAATCCTCAGTGACTCTGGAAAATTATTTTGGAATAAGGGTGTCCTAAAACCCTTCTAATGAAATACCATATACCTATACACATATACCATAGAATACCACCATCACTTTCTTAGACCATCTAGTCTAAATTCTTCACCATCACCATGACACCATCAAGTTTATCCAAGAAGTCAATAACCTAATTAGTCATATAAATATTTTTATATACCCCTTGAGGTTTATTTTTAAAATTAAAATAGGGTGACTTCATTCATAAGAACACGCGTGATAGATCCTCATCTAATGTAGCTCTTGGTTTTACCTCAATGTCTATGTTTTATACTTTTGGTATGTTTTAAACAACAATACACATGAAAGAATCTATTAAATTATAATCAATAGGGTGATTCTATTAAGGAGAATCTGTTGAACTCTCCCAAGGAACTCATATTACACATCTTGTAGGCAAAATAGTCCACACTAAAATGGAATAAACAAAAAAATAATAGAATGAAATCTCAATTAAAACTAGATAAACTATAATCATTAACTAAGATTAAGATTATGAACTCAAAAAATGGATTCACACATCCCAACATCCCATGGTATCTTGAGTGTCATCCTTGAATATTCTATCCATTCAATCATAGTAATATACCTCCCATGTCCCAATAATCTGATATCTAATATAAAAAACATCTAAAGATAAGGAATATGAAGGAAGTACCTCTAATGATACCAAAATGTGATGTCACAAACCTGGATACCCTTTAAAACAAGTACCCAACCTATATTTTCACACACGTGAAGGGAGTTCCTCATCCCCACTATAGTGACCCTATCCATTTAAACTTTTTATTATGTGATTTTATGAATAATTAATCACTTAATACAGACCAAAGATCATCAATTCCAGGGTCATTAGAAGATTAGGTACATAAGACTAAAAACACGTAACAAAAATGAAAATTCTCTTTATAAAACTCCCCAGTGGGCTCCAAACTCCTCTTAAGCACTAATAACTGTATAATATAGACTAGGGAAATACATAGAAATTTTATGAGCTAAAAATCCTAGTAAGGTAATAAACATGGTAATATTTCAAAATACATGAGTTAGAAGTCATAACATAACAACATAAAAGGAATGGTACATGAATAATCATATTGAATAATTGAACATAGAAGAAAAAATAAAATGTTTTTGGAAATATATTAATGTGGTATCAGTATAAAACATGGCATAAACATGATTCAAGTCCAAATTCCAAGACAATATCACATGGTGGACAATGTCCCATAATTGATTATGTTTACTCCCAAATCTCATACATGAAATATCTTGAGAGAAAACATTACTAAATGCATTTGAGCACTATCTGGGAACACCCATCATACTGCGTTCATGCATATTTGTTGCACATGAAGAATCAAACATAAGTAATAAACATAATGGTTACCCATGGAAGGAAAAGGGTATCATAATCATGTTATAAGGAATAAACAATGGGCATATCGTAATGGTGTCTATGAAAGAATTGATTTAATTAATTCCTTGGGATTAATAAGGGAAATAGATATAGATACTGAAAAATTATGTCTATGTGAAGTGAAAACATGTAACAGGTGTGTTTAATAATCTTTTTAAATTAGACACTTTAGTGTGGTTTAACGAAAAATATTAAAGAGACCTTATAGAGGATAAAGGAATAATACTTTTTATAATATCATAATTTAATTAAGATATTTTTCTTAATTAAATGAGTTATTTAAGAAAAATAAAGGTTTATTAAAAAATATTATCGAGTGTACATGAAATAGAATAAGAAATTGGGAAGTTCCCTTTATTCCTTCTTTCTTATCCAGAGGAATTGAATATGTAACCTTTTAAAATATGAATTTACCAAACAATTGAAGATGAATGGGTATGGATACATAAGTTTGGAACATATACATATAATTTAGAAGATTCACATAATATTAATTAAGAATTACAATAGTTTAAATAGAGGGAATGTGTAACCTGAATAAAAAATGGAGGTTCAGAGAGATCTCTTATGATATGTACAAATGTGTTCATTACTTTAAATTAATTTCACATATAATAAAATTAGATACATTAATTATTTACTTAAAAACCACTTCATCATGAATTTTTTTATTAGAATTTTATTATGTTCATTTATGTCTATTTTGCTGAGTTATATGGTTTAATTTCTTCATTTCTAGATCATCTTCTCTTGTATTTTATTGTACGTTTAATTCTATATAAATTGTGGAAGATTGTATGAAATTAATAAAACTACAAATGTGGAAGGAAATTATATTAATATACTTCCATAACATTAAATTTTTTCATATGACATTTTTTCATATATGATAATGATTCATGAGATAAAATTTTAATGAAAAATGATTAGCTTATTTTAGTTGGTTTTAAGGATATCATAAAAATGTATCATTTTATTGATTATTATGTTTATATTATTTTTATAAAAAATGAAATAATGTATTATATATATAATAATCTTATTTGTAAATAAGATTTGTTTTATGATTATTCTTGAAGGCGGTAGTGAAAAATGAAAAAAATCATCGTCCGTGAAGGAGGTGAATCGATGTATCACAAATGATTTTTTCCTTTTTAAGATAAAATAATAAGAGAAAATATTTTAGGATTCATATTCCATTAGAAAAGTTAAATTAAATTATATATATTATACTACAGTTATCATTGTTTTTTGGATAAGGGAGGTGAGAGGAGGATAAAAAGAAAATATCAGAAGAGAGAGTTGGAGGATTTTAACTCTTGAATATCACCTCCTCAATAACCTCCTTAAGGAACATTTAATTTTTCTATTGGAGATACAAGAATGAAAATGACATGGTTAATTGTATTGGTATAGTAATTTGGATAAATATTATCCTAATCCATAGATTATAATGTGTCAGGATAGGAGGTGGTGTGGGGTGGTATTTATAATGGGTGGAGAATGGTGCTTTTTATTATTACATTCATTAGTTTATGATTTTGGATCAAGACTATTAATAGTTTAAATTTACATAAATAAATAAATTGAATGGTTCTAGTTAGTTCAAACCAATGTTTTCCGACCACCTCAAGATATCATCCATGTCTCAATAATTCATGTACTTGTTAAATATTATAAATTACAGAATTTCACTATTCACCAAAATTTTAACTATTTTTTAAAATTATCAAAATCCACTATAACCATTTTTTAGATTTCAGAAATAGACTCTATTTTATGAAAATAATTTTCTAATTATGATAAATTTAACATTATGTTGAAATTATGCTTTATTTAAAAAATACTAGTTTTAAAATTATAAATGATTTTTAGACACATTTAAAAATTAATTAAGGTCTTTATAAAGTATATTATAATTATAAAAAAATAAAATATTAATTAATGAATATATTTTCTAAAAATAAATTTCCATTTAAATAATTATTTTAATTATAAATTTTTATCTAAACATGTTTGTTTTATAAAAAATATCAACACATATTTTATCATTTTTATAACATTAATTTACATATTCTATGATATAAATATATCATATTTTCATAAATAAGATACCTCAATGGTATTTATATTTTTATAGGTGAAGTAACTGTTTTAATAGCTGGATTACTATTCCTAATGGAAACATAACTATTACCACGGTTAGGTTACTAATCAATGAGAATATGTCCATTAATTTCTATAAATATAATATATTTTATTATTCATTCATGAGAATAATGTTCTTATTGGGTTTTATACATGATTCATATTTCTTATGAAATAATTATAAGATGGATAATTATATTTATAAAATTATAGATCATTAAATTCTCCCCACTTTATGAAATTTAAACTTGTAAATTTCATTTTACAAACTTGTGGGAATACAGGTGTGGGTACTTATCATTCATCACGGCCTATGATTCCCATGTTTCCCCTTCTCACTTATGGTTCAGACATAGTACTTTGACCATGTTATTATTCTTGTTCTGAATATCTTTATATCTAAGGTAAATGATCTTTCTCGGATGATCCCGATAAGAGATATCATTTTTTAGATTTCCAACTCTAAAGTCTGTAAATCTGAGGGATCTAGTATGTAATTCTTCAAGAGAGGTATGTGTAATACATAATATACTCAAGATATGGTTGGTGGAAGTGATAGTATATAGGCCATAGCTCTGAAGTTAAAATAAATCATGAAGTGATTGATGTACATGGGACTTAGATTCCCTTTCATCCCCAAATATCATGACCCTCTTCCATCAAAACATAAGGAGAAACACTATGTCTCAAATCTCAAACTCAACTCTTATGGATTATTATCTCTATATATATTATTTATTCTTTGGGAATACTTGATGTATTCCTAAATAATTTTATCCTTTTATACCATTTCTTGGTATATTTAAGGTCTCAGTATATTAAGTTCATAGACTTATTCCAAGCATGTCAGTGGTCAACATCTTTTTCGTAAAATTGAATCATATAGGGAATTTAGTTGATTGAGTGGAAAACATATTTGTATGAGAACTCAACCGATGGTATATGTTGGTCATATTCTCCATTGATGTATATAGAACTTTATCACAACATGTCTTACATTTTCTAAATATTCATATTATTTTGTCTATAATTAGAAGGATGATAATTCATATGGATTCTCTGATATGTGCTTAGAGTGTATTATATACATTTCTGGAACATGGAGTTAAATCTGAGACCTCGATCAGATACAATTAATAATGTTACATCATATAGAATCACCTCTTCATTGATGTATATAGGTGAATGTTGATGGAGTGACAATTCATCTCAAATTTTGATTAATTGATATGTATTGGGATGAAATTCCACAATGACCTATATATCACTATTTCATATGGATTTCTTTGGGAGTGTAGTGAAAACATCCATGGTCATCTTTCCTATTTAAATGTTGTTATGGACAATGATAACATTATCCCATTATAATTTTTTATTTTAGCCTTCACTTTATGACATAGCAGTCACTTTTATGTATATTCAGTGATATCCTTGTTCATATTGTCCCACCAATAATTATTTTGGAGATATCGATATATATTTGTGCTCCCTGAGTGAATATAAAAGGTCGAGTTATGTGCATCATTCAGAAGAACACATTTTATCTTTTCAATGGATGGTACACATAGTCAATAACTGAATCTCACAAATCCCTCATCAAATTTGAACTATGATAATTTCCCCATTCATAACGATTCGACTTTTTTCTGAATATCCACATCACCTCTTTAAGAATCATTAATTTTCTCTATATGGTAAAGTATTGAAATAATTTGACGAAGGATTTATGATTTTACATCCTTAAGGATTCCTATGTCCATAATTTTTATGTTTTGGAATAATTCAACCTTCTCAACTTCCATCAATGATAGTGTTGTACGATCATTTCTACATAGAGAATCTATCACATTATTTTATTTACCATGATTATGGTGTTTTGAGTAGTCAAAATCCGTGATGTTCTCAAACGATATTCATTGGTGCATATTAATCTTATTCTATTGAATAATATTTTTGAGTCTCTTATGATATTATATATCATACACTTCTCCCGAAAGTGATAATTCCACCTAATATTTGATGTGGAGATCATAGATTCCAACTCCAAATAAAATATGGGATATAATTTCTCATGAATGTTAAATATAATAATGGAATGTACTATAAATTTATGATTTTTCATTAGTAAAAATACTAATACCTTTATTGAAGCATCAATGTATACCACAAATGGTTCTCCACCTTCTAGAAGTGTGAATATCGGTGTAGTGATAAACATATTTTTCAACTCTTTTGAGAAGTCTTCACATTTATTGGTACAAAAAGAAATTATAACCTTGTAATTCAACATGGTAATTGGGTTTTACCATCATTATAGGTTCTTCTCAAATCAATGGTAATACCCAGATTGATGAAAGAAATTATGGATCTTTGTTATGGAAGACAGTCTATGCCACTACCCAATAACCTTTATCCTAGAAAGGTCTGTAGATTTTTCTTTTCTAGGGATAACATGCCAAAAGAATTATACTTCCTCTATCTAGAACTCATAATTTTTGTACCTTTCATCGAGGTTTCCCTATGAATTTTTTTTTGAATAATATTAAAATTATCCTTGTTTTATTCCTTTCTCTTGATGTATATCATAATATCATATATAAAAACCACCACAAATGAATCGATGTAATCACTAAATTAGATTTTCATTAAGTAAATGAATATTAATAGATTTTTAGTGAGTAATAAAGGAATAACTATGAAATCATAGTGTCCATAACTAATTTGAAAGGTAGTCTTGGTAATATATTTCTTCCTCACCTATAATTAGTGATATCCCGACTGAAGGTCCACCATAGAGAAATACATTTTCCCATATAATTGATCAAATAATTCATCTATCCATTGATAGGGTTGATTCATATTTAATGTGATTTGTTACGGTTATGATAACCAATGTAGAGGAATAGTGATAAAGCATTATTCTTGAAGAATGGGATTGGAACACCCCACAGTGAAGCACTAGAGTGTATGAAATCCTTATTCAGATTTTCTTTTAACTCGTTCTTATGCTCTTCAAACATAGTGGTGGCCATTTTATAAGGATCCATTGATATAGGAAGATATCCAAGAATAAGTTCATCTAAGATCTCAACCTATTATTTAAGAGTTAGACTAATAAATTATGTGGGAAACACATTAGTGTTTTTCCACATAATGGTCCTATCTTTGAGCAATATCTTATCCATTCACTCCATCATTTGAGAAACAATGATTTTTCATAATAAAATAATATCTATAATTTATATGTGGATTTTGATGGAGATTCATCATTGTCCTTACACTTCTATCAAATATGTGTTCACCTCAGTATATAAAGATGGATATCCCTTTCCAGAAATTTTATGTTTTATTCATATAATAATAGCCAATACATGCCCAACATGTAATCAAACTCTACCAATGGAGTTTCGACAATATTGTCAATAGGATTTTAGTCAAAAAATTTAACTCGAGAGGAATTATATAATTTGGATGAAATGATTTTCCCATTAGTTTTTCTCATAGAAAACTCAACCTTCATATTTATAGGTTGTGTTAAAATAGTTATACCTAACCAGAATGATATGAATGAATGTGTAGAACCAAAATGAAAAATTAATTTTGTTATTCTTGAATGAATAACTAGTGTACAATTTCCCACTTCATTTATTGGATTCTCCATAGCATTAGTGATATCATATTCCCTTAATTGCTGCAATGTAGGTTTTTGTGGTTGATTTCCTCTAAAAACTAATAGATTAGGTAATTGGCCCACAAATTTCCATGTTCCTTGAACTTGAAACCCTACACAACAGAATGAGTGTGGATCTGAACCTTCCATAATTATTCCACACTTGTGGGATTTAAGATCCCTTTAGAAATAATTAGAATTATGTACCTCTCTTCTAAAATGGAAGTATTTCCAGGTTCTCTTAACATAGTTCATAGAATGATTATTCTTACACATTTAACTTGTGGGATGTTTGGTTTTCTTTCTATCATGGGATTTATCTATTGATCCTACCATATAGAACTCTATTTATCACATTTAATATCCATTAAAAAAAATACCACTTGGATTCTCCAATATCTAACTCATCCTCAAGGGCACAACTAATTTTTTTTCATTTCTATCAATGTCACAAATTTCCAAAACTTTTCATAGAATCGGATTTACCCCCTGAAGATGTGATCTACAATTATTTCAACAAACATGGTAATTATATAGGCATATTTGGAAAGCCTAGTAAATATTTTATCATATATCCAAATAGAACCATCATACTTTTTTATGTTCATGTTTATTCATTTCATTTATTATTTGGGGTGTTTTGGGAAAATATTTATTTAATGGTATGGGATAAAAATCCTCGTTATAGACTAATTATGTGAATATAGCATACCACATGAGTTAAAAGGCATAACATGATAACATAAATAAAATGGAACACGAATAATAATACAGAATCATATATCCTATAACATGTATTCATATGATCATGGAAATATAGTAATATGGAAGAAATATAAAACATGACATGAACATGAGTCAAGGATAACTGACAAAACTACATCACATGGATGAAAAGGTCTTGTAATGGATTACGTTTAATCTTTAATACCATATATGGCTTCTAATGAGACTAAATATTTCTTAATACATTGGATAAATATCTAGGCATACCCATAAAATGATGTTCATAAATATGTGTGCCACATGAAGAATCAATCTTAATGAATACACGTAAGGGTTATCCATGGAAAGAATTGTGTATCATAATCAGGTCATAAGTCATAACTAATGGGATTATCTTAATGGTGTCAATAAATGAATAGATATAAATAATAAAAGGAAATTTATAATAATAAATATGCATAGATCGATAATTATTATTTCTAACTAAACTAAAAACATGTAAAAAGATTTTTTATTAAATTTTAGAAATGAGAAACTTTAGTGCAGTTAAAGAAAAAATATTAAGGAGGTCTTAAAGAGGACAAAGACATAATATTTTATATAAAACCAAAAATAAATTTAGATAGTTTTTCATGATTAAATGAATTATTTTATAAAAACAATGGTTTATTAAAAAGGTTGATGGATTTTAATTTTAATGGGGTATGAAATTGGAATGTTCCATTTAATCAGGAACGTTTATTAGGAGGAATTGAGTCGCAAACCTTTTAAAATATGATTTTATACAAAAAATAATGATTAATATATATGGATAAATATTTTTGGAATGTACACACAAAATTTAGAATAATTACATAAGATAAATGACGAAATGTTTTGATGTAATGGGTGAGAAAGAATGCCCTGATAGGAAAATGGAGGTTCTAAGAGATCCCTTACATTTTCTCCAAATGTGTTCTGAACTAGTAGTTAATGTCATAGATAAAAATGTTATTTTAATTACTTAATTATTTATAATCCTACTATAATTTAATTTTATTTAAAATAACTATATTTGTTTCATTTATGGAAATTTTGATGAGTTATAATGTTCAATTTCTACATTCTAGGAGCATTAGTTTTGTGGATTTCAGGGCCCGTCTTATTATGTATGTTTTATAGAAGTTCATGTGAGATGAAAAAACTACATAATTTGAATGAAACAATTTTAATAAACTTAAATTATTTTAAATTTTCCCATTTATCAATTTTTCTTTTGATATTATACTGATTCATTAGTTAAAATTTTAATGATATTTGAATTTTTAACTATAGCGGATTTTAAGGATATCATGAACTAGTTTTGTTTTATTCAATATTTTGTTTATATATAGGTTCTAGAATATGAAATATGTAATAATATATATATATATATATATTATAATAATATTTAGACCTAAAAATATTGTCAGGACCAACCTTGAAGGTTATAATGCAAAATGAAAAAAACATTGCCAATGAAGTGGGTGAATCGATATATCCCAAATGATGTTTCTGTTTAAATAATAAATTTTGAAGAGAAATGTTTTGATTATTTAAATTACATAAAGAAAATTAAATTCTATAATATATATTATATAATTGTTTTCATGATTTTTTGGATAGAGGAGTTGAGGGGAGAATAATAAAATAAAATAAAATGAAAGAGAAAGAATGAGAATTTTTCCACTGGAATATCTTCTCCTTCAAAACCAGCTTAAGGAACATAAAATTGGTAATTTGGTTAGACCAAAATTATTAGGATGTGAGGAACAATATTAGGATAATTTTTTTTATAATATTAGTCTAATAAAATGTTTAGAAGGTGTGATTATAAGATGTGGTGAGTTGTGGTATATATAATGGGAGGAGAGGGGTGTTTTATTATTATATCCATTTGTTTATTATTTTGCCTTAAGAATATCAATAGTTTTGATTACCAACCCTATGTATATTAAATAGATTAAGGGATATCTAACCAATGGTTTATTAACACATCCATACATCATCCATGACACTGTAATTCTTGTATTTGTTAAATACAAAAAAATTACTAAATTTCACTATTCATGAAAAAAATTCAGATATTTTTAAAGAATCCATAAAACTCACCATAAACAAAATTCAACATAGATATTTCAAAAATGGAATCCATTTCATGAAAATAATTTATATATATGAGAAATTTAATATTTATTTAAAATCATCCATTATTTTAATAATACCAATTTTAATATTATAACCTATTTTTTTGAAACCAGGAAAAATTATTTATTGTGTCATAAAATTATATAATAATTATAAGACAAAAAAAATAATTTATAAATCTAATTTCTGAAAATTAATTTTCATTTAAATAGTTAATTTAATTATAAATTTTAAAATAAAAAATAATGTTTTATAGGAAAATATTTACACACAATTAATCGTATTTAAAACATATATCCTTTTATACCGTGATATAAATATACCATATTTTTATTTTTAAGATACCTAATTTGTTATTATTTCATAGCTGAGGTTACTATTCATATTATTGGATTACAATTTCTTATGGTCATATTATTATTCCTATGGTCCAGTAACTATTCCATAAATATTGTTTCTTTAATTTCTATAAATATCACTAATTATATTCTTAATTTGTGAGAATGATTTTTTATAGGGTACTCTATATGGTTAATCTATTTTATGAAATAATTAATAGATATAAATTTCATTGATAAAATATTGGGTCATTACACCAATGGTTTGGCGACTAGCACCCCGGAATCAAAAATATATAGAGGTTAATATTTTACCCAACCCGATGAAGACAAAATTACATACATATGAAGGTATATAATGAACCGTACAAGAAAAAAAATGAAAATATGTATATATATTTGAAAATAGAAAAAATAAATATATTGAAAACTAATGAAATTGTAGAAAACAATGTCCAAGAGGCATGTCATTATATAAAGGATGACAAAGAAAAAAAAGGTACTCCAATAGTCTCCATGTTACAACATGGGAAAACTCCCACCATCTCACCATCTAGATAACCAAATGAGGATGAAAAAAACCTCACTACCTCTCTATGGTTCCTTGCCATTCCATACATCAAAAGGCTTAACAGCCTCTAGGAAACACCTAATGGGTTTAGAGGGTTCCATCTAACTAAATCATTATGGTCCCACATATGTGTTCCATATCAAGTCACTAAACAATAATATAATAATGTTCAACTTTTATGAAAATAAGATATAATATACTATCTAGTAGTTTTATATCAAAAATTGAAAAAAACAATTAAATTTACCCATTTATACATTTCTACATAAAGCTTGTCAATTTGATTCAAATAATTTCATATACATATATGGAAATAGATATATCAAATCAAACCAAAGTATGTATTGCATTTATTATCAAATTCATGGTAAAATAAATGAAAACAATATAATGAAAAACAACCCTTATGGCCAAAAAAACATGTAAAATCACAGGAAGGATCACACTTGGTCATGCTATCTAAAACAATCAGATATAAACATAAACAATATTGCACACATCATGTCTCTATAAATATGCATAAATATAGTGTTCAAAGGAACAACCGAAAAATTGAACCTCTAATAGGTCTAACATGCGCCTATGGAGTAGAGGAACACCCCATGAGTGAACACCTTGAAAGTGGATACAGATTATTACTACACATTCGACCTAAGCATAAATGTCTTCCCATGTTCTCTATTTTCTAAACCATTTCATCAAAACACTTCATCAAACCCATGCTTTCCAAAATAATTTCATAAATCCATTTGAGAATACATTAAAAAAATATCATTTACTAAAACCAGGGGAAAATATTTTATCATAAAACCATTTCCACAGACAAAAATAAAACTATTAAATAATTTCTTTTCCTTTATTAATTTTTTTTTAAAAAAATGGATCCATTATGTTAATCAACACTAGCTTGAGACAGAACCACCAGCCTCAAAACTCAACTAACACATGGTGGTAATGTGATCCACTAACAAAAAGAACACCAAAATGAAAATAGTGGCCTATAATAAATACAAAAATCTTATAATTGATTATTTTTTGAAAATTGGTTAATGCATATGGTTTATCATGCATACATAATTGAATGCACACCTGACACACCACGAAAAACCAAGGATCAACCTGTGTTATTTGATCACATGAGAGATCTATAATGAATTGAGAAGAAAATTCATCTAATATTATTAAATATGATAATTCAACAAAACTATGATACCATCATCAAATTTAGTTAATATGCCAAAATGATTACTCACATGGACGGATAAAACACAGAGCAAAAAATATCAAACAGGGAACGAATCATTTAAGAAGGCGAAAAGGTTCGGAAAATGTTGAATAAATATTCTCGGTTGAAATAGAATAGGGATAATAAATAATGAAATAATAATCATCCAATTTACAAGATGAATCCACAAATCATGATGATTACATGATGTGTAGTCAAATTACACAACCTGTAATCCCAGTGGTCCACAAATGATGAAAAACCCATTTTCATTTTGTTAAAAATGTAAAGTTTTTACATCACACAGTGTGTACTCTTTACATGGTGTGTAATATTTCATGTTGTGTACTTGGACCTTGAAATTACATAGGATAATACTATATATATTTTACTCCCATTACTCGGATTGTAAATTTGTAGTAGATAGAGAAACCTCTTTATTATTACATGAAAACATAAAATCCTTGGGAGTTCCCCAAACATAGTGTAAACATGGCTACTCCATTACACGTTTATACCCAGACTCCGTTAATTCAAACAAATATACATCCCTAAAAATGAGGTCATTATTACCAAAAATAATTCTACCTAAACATTGGTGTCCGAAAGCACACCAAATTTAAAAGGAAACAATAAGGGGATAAAATATTCCTGAAAAAATGTAATAGGGTGTAACATTTACATACCATGCATTTATGAGAAGTCTATTTTTCATGAGGTTTGGCTGTACCAAAATTAGTATCTTATTTCCTATGTATATATATATATATATATATATTAATGTATGTTTATAATTATAAATATGTAATACTTATTTTTCTTGATTCCTAAAATTAATAAAATATAATATAAATATATATCTATGATACAAATGTTAAATAAAAATTCTGCACTTCAATATTGAAAAACAAATATTAGAATATAGCGAGTGAACACAATCCTAAAAGATGGGTAGGCCCTCAATATACTTCAATATTCCATGTGGTTCCATGGTTTTTCTTTTCAAGACAGTTTAATATTTTCTGAAAACATATTGGAATAATTTTTATATGGTTTTAAATGATATTATATTTTGAGAAAATCATTTTCAAAATAATTTATTCTAATAATTAGTATTTTCAAATATAATTGATTTTGAAAAGTGTTTTCTAAATTTTTTTTTTGAAATATAATTATTTTAAAATATAATATATATTAAAAAAATGCTTTGACTAAAACATTTTCAAATAATAAGTATTTTCAATGATATGATATTTTAGAAAAAATATTTTCAAAATTGTTTTTTCAAGGAATAAGTATTTTTAAAGGTGTTATATTTTGAAAAGGTGTTTTTTTCTAAGAATACTTATTTTCAATGATATTATATATGGAAGAATTGTTTTTGAAATAATCTTCTCAAATAAAAAAGAAAGTTCAAAAATAACTTTTATTTCTGAAAATGTTTTCAAATGAGTTTTTAAATTGTTTTTTGAAAATAAAATTTCAATTATTTTTAAAAACCTCTTACTGGGAAATTTTATGCTCACCCTATATTTTAAAAAATGTTTTTGGTATAATTTTTATATATCAAGAATTTTATCTTCTCTAAAGAGTTATTATGGGAAAAATCTAATTATTCATTTATATAAATATTTAAACTCTAATATTTTGTAATAGTTTATCCTTTTCCTCCAACGAATATAACAGAAAATATCCTTATATGTATAATGGAATATATATTTTTAGTAACTTTTATAAATGAATTTATTTGTTTATTTTTACAATGTCCCAAATCATTGTTTTTGGGTCACTATAATTATCTAAATTATGAAATATACATCAATATCCTACTCAATATAATATTTATTGTCAAATTATTTGTAAATAATAATTAAATTTTTTCTAGTTATTATATTCATGAAATATATATTTTATACAAAAATGGGTTTTATATTGAGTGAATATTATAATTATTTGTAAAAAGTAATAAAAATATATTTAAAAAAATATTAATTTTATTTTTAATTTATAATGTGAAAAATATTTTGAGATTAATTTATTAGAATTTTTGGAAAGTATTGATTTCTTAATTAATTGTTACAAATATGGTTTTTTATTAAAAAAAATATTATTCATTTAATGTCAACAAAATGTAAAAAATATATTTTTTATTTATAAAAAATTTAATTATTTTCTTTTTTATTTACAGTTAATTAATAATGATTTTTAAATGGATTTTATGCTTTAATTTATTACGAAAACATTTTATATTAAAAAATGAAACATTTTTAAAACGATTTTCACATATATTTTTCTATATAATTTTAAATTAAATTATGCCCCATTTTGTTTTAAATTTTGAAATATGTGGATTATATATTTTGAATCAGTGAGTTTGAATTAAATAAATTAGACCTTTTTTATTTTTGGTCACTGTGTGTGGGAAACATAGTATTTTTTGTTACTATATTATTGAAAAATCCTTCAATTTAGATTAAAAATAAAATGATTAGGACAATTAAATAACCCTAAAACAAGCCAAAATTTTGTTTTATGAGTTCTTTTTATCTATACTCAACCAAGATTTCGTTATTTGTCATTTGTTAGGTATTTTGGTGTGATTATGGCATTTATAGTATTTTATTTCTAGACAAGTCAAACATATAAGAGACAGATTTTTTATAAAAATAATATTTTAATACAGGTTCCTTCAAAAAATTTATTGGAAAATAAATGTTATTTTTTAATCTACAAGTGTTAACATCATCATTGTAAATTATTTTTAATTTTTAGGGGAAAATTATTACCATAAATGCTTACACAACGTTAACATATTAATGATTCAATTAATAGAGAAATAAAATGAATGATAATAAAAATATTAAAATAATTACTACATGTGGTAATTTACATGATTTAAGATATTTATTGATTCTCATGACATTTTATGTGTGTATTAAAATATTTTTTCTGATCTTATAATTTTTTTCTTGATATTTGTTCATATATAATAATGAATGGTGTCCTAATTCAAAATCATGATATTTTGTGAAAATATTATTTGATTAAATTAAATAGGGAAAAATAGTTTAATATATGGTCATCCATTTCATCCCATACTAATTTATAGGCCACTTGGAAGAATTTAGACTAATAATTGTCTAATTATAATTTAGACTTTTGAGAAATTCCAATAGTGACACTCGCCTAAAATTTTAAACGGACCCTCCCCCATCACTATTTTACACCTATTAGAGATTTATATCACGACCATAACCGAAAATATTATAATATTATATTCCATATCTACATTATAGAGGTTATGGTATTTTCAAAATAGAAACCCTAGTTCACCTAAGAGAATATGTAAGGGATTTGTCTCGTAGAAATGAGAATCTCCCCAACTAAACACTATCTTTTTTTACTCTTTCATACCACCAAAAAATTAATGGAATTTATCATCAAATAATAGCATTATTATAATAAATATTATTTAATTTCACACTTTTTATTAAAATATATATATGCATCCTCTTTCCCATCAAACAGTATGTGATAGTTTTGCTCATGTGTACGTATAGTTTAACATCCCAACATAGCGATACAATTAATTTTTCAATACCATATTTATTTATGAGTTTCGTGATGTGTTTATTTTTTACATATCCTGTTTATATAATTATTCTATTTATTAAATGATAATATCATATCTTCCTCCATTCCATCGAAATTGATTGAAGTTGATAATGTCGATCGTGCGTACATGTGGACTACAAACTCCATGAAGCGACGTGATTATATTTTCATATATATTTTATATGGATAGTAATAAGTCTGAATAGGATTCATATATATGATATAAATTATATATTATTTATTTTGGAAAGTTTAATTATCATTTTCCTTTTTTTGATTCATCATTAAAAAAGTGAATACAGTGTTCATATGCATGTATGGTTTCCCGTCTACATGATTGGTGTAATTTATTTTTTTTCAATCTAATTATGAATAAAATATAATATATACAATGAATATATATGATATAAAAATCTTTTAACTGATTTTACAACATTTTTATAATTAATTTTTCCTTATTTTAAACAATGTTAAATAATTTTCAACGCATGTTGGACCTAAGGTAAGATATTTTCATCTCACCTTTATTTTTGTAGGACACATGCCTTATATAGTACAAGTTTCTATTATGTTATACCTATATATATCATTAAATTATTTTATAATTATTATATTGAAAATTAAATGTATTCTTTATCCATCTTATTTTTTTTTCATGGGTCGTAAAATTAAAATGAAACCCAAGTTGTAAGGGTCTTACTTCACAATCTCATAATTATTACGGATTTTTTATTTTTAAGTCTCTATTAAGGAACATTTTTATTCCATGTCTATGTTTCCTAAATGAAATCAAAATGTTTTTTTAAAATATACTATAATTATCTGTAATCATGAATACCCATTCATAGATTTTTACTAAATAGTTTGAAAGGAATCATTCTATCAATTTCCAAAAAATGTACTTTAAGACTTATTCGATAAAGAATATAAAACGAATGTTTTTTTACTTATCAATCACGAAAACATTTCCCCAAAATAATTATAAATAAATTATTTCATGATTTATGAAAATTTTTTAAAAAATAATTTTCATATAAAATGATTTCATTTAATAGTCTGAATCTTTTTAGAATGAGAAGTACATTTAAATTGGGAAATTTATTTTGGTCAGGAATTTTTCCAAGTGACCATTCAAAATAATTTTCCATATAAGATGAAATTATTTGATGTTAAATATACCTTACCATTGATATGATTCAAGGATACCATCCTTATTCCTTTTCTGGATAGTTTGTGATAATTTTGAAAAAATTAAATGATTATGAAACCCTTTTTTGATTATGTTCTAACAAGTTCAATGTTTTATGATCTTGTGAAAAACATATATACGGTGTTCAATATGTGATTGGTGGGACCTATATCTCTCTAAAATTCATAGGGTAATGAATTATATATCATGAATGATTCTGGGGAAACAAGTTGATGTGCTTGATCTTTTAAGGAATGCATGTTGATGTTCTTGATCCACATTGCGAAACAGGTGTTGATGCCTGATTTGATGGTCTTAGTAGATAACTATGACATATAAAATTGTTTCTATATATATGAGGATTCCAGATGCATGATTATTACATGATCATATGGTTCATCATTTTATTATGATGATTTATCATTTTTATGATTCATGTCTTTTTAAATGCTAATATTTTATTCCATAACTCATGTATATATTCTATTTCATATTTTGGTATGAAATTTTTATGTTACGGTCAAGATATTATATAATTTCATTATATCATTACTTCATATTATCCTTTATTGACGTATTCTATTATTAACCTTACTGATTATATAATTTCTACCTTTCTTATGTTTCTATACCCAAGGTTGTGAATAATGGTTTTAGTAGGGTATTCCTTTGAAGAGTACCAAGAGGGGAGATTATAAAAATCCCATAACATCCTGAGAGGGGAGGGGTGAATCAGGGTGTCAAATGTTTATTGTAAAGTGATGGATCTTTTTCCCACATTGGTATTAACTCATTAAAACTACCTGATTAAATCATTTATCAATAAAATATTCACATGAAGAGGGACAATAAAATAGTTTTACTTGGTTCACCACAATGTTATAGTCTAAGGATCGTACCCTGATAGTCATTTTTTCATGCCGGAATCCATTAATCTTAACTAGTTGTGGAATACAAAAGTTCAAACATAGTCTCACTATTGCATGAAAAATTCCATTACAATATTTTAGAGATATCACACTACCTCCCTTGGAACACTTCCATAGACTCCCCTATCGGTCAAAATTGGGTGTAGTTTAACTTAGTTTAACGACATTAATGTGAGTTCAGTATATTTGAATTTATATATTTTCCTCTGAATAGAATGATACTTTTCAAGCATCATAGTTCTGAGTTGATGCACTCGAAATAAATATTTATATATATTATATTTTCATCACTTCTATTCGCGAATTTATTTCAAAATGCTCATGAACTTATTTCACAGAACACTAAGTCATCATGGAATAAATAGTCATTGAAAAAAACATTTTTTCTGAGATGTCTATGCATTGATCAAGGATGAGATTGTTTTTTTGGGATTATAAGGCTCCCAATGAATACTCAATTCCTGAATATTTCATCCATTACATTGTTTGATCAATTCAACATTTTCTATAAAATGTTTTATGTCAAATGAAATGGGGTAGCCTCCTATTGATTGGATTATCCATTTATGATGATTATATATCTACACATAATTTTTCATGAACCTCTAAAATTTATGCTCATGATTATCCATCATTTTTTAATCTCTAGTGAAATTCAACATGTTTTCAATGCCTTCAAATAGTATGGAAGATCAATGTCAAATCATTATGCACTCACAATGAATTTTCCTAGTTGTGATGAATTTCATATTTTAATCAATCATTACTGAAGATCCATACCTACAAAAAGATCAAACTTTTTCCAAACCCAGGGTTCATGAAACTAAGTCATCATGAAACTTATGAAATTACCATATTTTATAAGAGTTAATTCTAAAAATCCATTTCATAAATCTTTGACCATCATCCAGATTTTGAGCCCAAATGTTTTTGAAAACAATAAGAAATAACACTACCTTCTACTTTGTGGTAACATTGAATTGAATGATCACATTCATTTTAAAATCCATGATCAACCTAGTGAGGAATGAAAAAAACACACAAACGAAAATCTTTTTTCAGAAATTAAAATCATTGGTTCCAAAAATATCCCCATTTGGGTTTTGTTGGGAAGATATATATAATTTATGTAAAGAACATGATTCTATGAAAACATGAATGTAGAAAATAAGTCATCCAAAACTCTAAATCAATGTGATAAAATATAAGTGTATTAAACAATAGGAGAAGAATGAATTATGTTCTCATGATTTTTAATGATTAAATTTTTCCTATATATGCTCTGTGAAATATCAATTGTTTTCTCATTACACTAAATTCTCATCATGTTATAGATAGATTTCATGGATTTTCAAAATATTGTAGCCATAAAACCTTTTATAATGTCTAATTTATCAATTATTTACTTTTGAAATAAACCCTATGAACATGTATTTGTACTTTTGGATCTCAAAAAACACTCTCCTTGGATAACATCTCCCTCATAAACATGCAACACTTCCACAACTAGATTAAAATAGTTATCACAAATGGTTTGGGGAAAATATCTATAACCTCCTGAGGAACTTCGAAGTGTATGAATGCAAAGGCTTAATTGTTGTTTTTTCGAACACATGTGCTTCCAAATAATTACTCATAGTATCATCCACATGGTCATGAAACCCAACATTATTTATTTTAATAACATTGTGTTCAAATATATCCTTGATGAAGTGATATTTGATCTCAATATGTTTTCGACATGAGTGTTGAACAAAATTCCATGTAAGATCAGTCACCCTCTTATTGTAACCATGAATCAACATTTGATGTTCCTCTTCCTAACCAATATCAATAAGTTGTTTCCATGTCCACAATTTCTTAGTAAAAGCCTTCAAATAAGAGATATACCCTAATTAAGACATACTAAGAGAAGTGTGTTCCTGTTTATTTGTCAACCATCCCACAAATTTATTGTTAATGAAGAATTATAATACACCTCTATACTTTTTGTCCACCACATATCTAGTGCATTCAACCTCATAAAATGCGAAAAATTAATTATCTCTTCCTATAGCAAGTACTATCTAAAATTAAGAGTACCTTGATTACACCTCATAGTTATTTTTTAAAACTTATATGTGTTCTTACTTTGTATTACATTGAAAGAGGGATGCTAATAATGTTCAAATGATTATAACTCCCCATGTTTCATTGAATTGTAATAAGATTCTAATGATTTTATAGTACAAGATTTGATTTACAACTCTCATATCCTCAATCTTTCTATGTTTTTCTGCTACCATAATTAGTGTTGACATTGGTTTGGAGTCATGAATGATAAATATTTCATAAACACTCTTGCATATTTTGTTTAAAAAAGTAAGGTTTAATCCTTTTTATGAATCACTTATAGCCCCAATACATTTGTGAGTTCTCTAATCATTTACATTTCAAATTCTGATTTCATGTGATTATGAAATTCTTTAGATAATCCCTACCTGATTCCCCTAAAAATAATATCATCCACATTCAACAAAACCATAAATAGGTCTTTATGAGAATTGTCACATAAAGATTATGGTCAAAGCCTCCTCTTTTTAATTTTATCTTATTCATATAATAATCATGTAAATAATTCCACATTAGTGGTGGATGATTCAGAACATAAAGAGCCCAATTTAATCTATTGACATTATTCGCATCATCCAAAACAACAAATACTATTGGTAGTTTAATTTTAACTCATTCCTGAATAAATACATTTAATAATTCCATTTATACATAAATTTTATAAAAAATTACTCTCTCTGAATTACCATGGAAAGTAAATATATGAAAAAATATAGTCTAACGAAATGAGAAAATGTTTCTTTAAAATCGATGTCTTAAATCAATGCATATATTTTACACAAAATTATTTCCATGTTTCTGATCACTTCTCCATGATCATAAATTATTTTAAAGTTCAAAATTGTTTCAATCACATTATGTTTTTAAGATCTCATGAAAATTTATCATGTTTGGTTCCTATGAATTTTATCCAGTTATTTAATCATGGAATTAAAAAATGATTTATCCTTCTATTATTCTTCAAATGAGGCTGGTTCAACTATAGATAGGATGAAAAAATGATCATTATTACTCATTAATATTATCTTTTTGGGTGCGGTCCCTTACCCAATAGTGATTTATTGATCAAATTATTATATTATATTTCACCTATCATGTTTTGATGATGTTTCTTATGAAGTGGTTTCCACTTTTGATTTTACTTCTGAATCATCATCATTTTGTGTACCCTAATTATTATATATTCCTTCCACTATTTTTTCATTTGAATCAATGTTGTTTCTACTTTCTTTTAAATCCTCTTTCATATCAGCATATGAACTCCTAGTGGTATTTATGGTATTATCTTCAATGATATTGACATCACTAATTTCCAAAATTATTCTGAGATAAGTATTTTAACATTTTTAAGTATTAATAATCATTTAATATCCATAGAATCTTCCCTTATTTATAACATCACTATACTTTCAATGATATCTATCTTTACTTCAGATGAAACATTTTCTTCCAAAACCAAATAATACTTGAAATATGGATTCCATGAATACAAAAACTCTTATGGGTTCTTGGTTTCTCATAGAAAAATACATATTCAAATTTGTGTGTAGAAATGTAATTAAACAAACTCTTTCTATTAAAAATGATAAATATGACTCTCAACCAGCATTGTTCAAGACATATTGTTCACTATTTGATTTAAATAGTTAAAAACACCATTTTTTGTGGGGTTATAACTGAATCAAACTCATTATTTATTCCATATTTTTGTAGAAAATTTTCAAATTCTTTGAATGAGTATTCTATACCATTATTAGATCATAGAATCTTGATTTTGAGACTATTTTCATTCTCAAAAATTTGATGATAACTCTTTATGCAATAAAATATTTTTATTACATCTTTATAATAATTAATAGAATTCATTCTACCATAATCATCAATAAAAATAACTATGTTCCTATCTTCATATGTGTCAGCCACATTTTTTGACAACATTCACCTATGCGGATGAGATCAAGCATATTTAATTCCATATTGTTCTTCAACCAATATGATTGCTTATGAATCTGTCCTTGAATGCATGCACAACATTTATTTTCTCGTTCTAATATAAAATTAGGAATATCAATTACTATGTTATTCTTATATATCTTCTATATTAAATGTTTATTAATGTGACCCAACCACCACTTCCACGTGTTTTTTCTTATTTAACTTTTATGTAGCGAATGTTATTTTTATTGTTAACCTAGTATAAATCCTCATATATTATTCATTATTTAATGAGATAATTAACACTCATTCTGTTTATAGATTAACCCCTTTGATTAAACATCCATATTAGTCATGATCCATAATGTTAAATCACACTAAGGAGATTATGAGACAAACCATCCACATTGAGAAAATCAGTTTTCCTATAATCATCACATCCTAGTTCTACACATACACTTCCTTTTTTCTTTAAATCACCCACATGGTCATACCTCAATATTTAATAAATCTTTTTCGAATACTTTTTAGAAACATAATTTTTTTTAGGTACGGATCAATTTCATTTTATCAATTTTTAGTTTAAGTACTTATTTATGGCCTAATATAAAGGTCCTTTGAGGTTATGAAAGTACTAGGGGTTATCGGGGATGGTTCAGAGCTGGTAACCCAGGTCATAGTGAGAAATATGCATGTATAATGGTTGGTTGAAACCATGCGGGGAAGATCGCATGGTTTGATAAAACCATGTAAAGTTGGATAGTGGAAGGCTACATGCTGCATGATTTGTCAAAAATATGAAAAATGGGGTGCACTTCCTTCCATCTATGTCTACAATTTTGAAATTTGGATTTTATTTGGTTTCCACATAATTAGTCAAACTGTATGAGGAAACCATGTAATGTTCCCCATCTCTACAACTGATAGTTCACTTTTGGCACATGATTTGGAAACTGTTTGCCTACCCATGTGATTCCCAAATTTGATTTAAATTACAATTTTTTCCATCTTAAATCAATTAAATTAAAACTAATTATATTTTTCCTTCCTGCATATCAATCCTCTCATTTCGGATCCCTCTTTGAAGACTAAACTAGGAATCTAGGTGACATATTTTTATGAACTTGGAATTATGATCTTTCAAAAACAATAGATCTGTCTTATTGAGTTCTATATTCCGTTTATTCTATTCTTCGTATGATTCTTATCAAATTTCCTTATTTAGGATCAAAATAATTTTCCCTATTAATAGTTTCTTAATATATTCATTCATTTTTTTCTCAATTTGAGTGAAATCAAGAGCTAATATTGGATCAGATATCAACTACGGACCTACGGTAGGTGGTATAATTCATTTCATTTAATGTAGAGTGGTTATATATATGTTTTATTTCTACACACCCTATATTCAGATTACCAACGTGGAAATGATTTTTAAATACCTTAATAGAATATTTTAGTATATATAATAAAATTAATGATTCCACAATGAATGTTTAATATTTAGGACATTGAAACCATAACCACCCCGTTGGGTGTGTTAATTAATTAAATGAACCTTAAATATATTATATGAATTTGGATACCTTTGAGTTGTTCCAAAATACCCCTTTCCTTGAGATCTGAATTTTAATTAAATTATAAATTAAATTTATGTATTGAATTATTAATTGATATGTGATTTGAATTAGTATTTCAACTATAATTATAATTGAATTAGAATTAAGGATGGATTTTATACCCATTGACACATGCCTTGTTGTTGTAAATTATGGCTAATATTATTTTTATAATGAAATAGACACTTGAGTAAATAAATGGTAAGCATTACAATCCTATCCCATTAATTAAGTAACCTTTTGAGGTGAGATTAAATTTAATTGGTTATGGTAATAACCCCTTATTTATATTTTTAGAAATTTATTATATATTATTGAATTGGATAGATTATTTTATTCCTTGGGTGACAATTTGATTCAATGTAGAAATCCATGGACAGACTCAATTTGATTGTACCATGATTATGGATGAGTGATAATTATACTCCCTAGAATACAACCGAGGATAGACTTAAAGGATGCAATATTATATATCAGATCACAATTGGAATCTATATGGAATAACATGTATAGAATCAAAGGGAAATAATCATTTATACCAAGGGAGATACTTGGTCTCCCATAGTGGACCACCAAGGATGAACTCGAATGATTGTGACATTATTCCATGCCTAAAGTGATACACGGTTTCTTGAGAGGATCTCTATCGATGGGCTTTACGTGTATATGTTTATATTGAACCTAGAGTGATACCTGGATTCTAACATCGAAATTCCACGGATGGGATCAGGTTATAAATTAAATTATAAATGGAATGAGTTATATTATGAATTATCAAATCCAAAGAGAAAGCTTGGATTCGGTATTTGTTTATAATTTATGGATAGAATGTTTAGCCTTCATTGGATTACATATTTTCATTGGGATGCTGGGATATGCGTCGGGCCTTGAGGATTATAATTATATGGAATTGAAATATTAAATGAAAATGATTATAAATAATATATTTCTAAATTTGAAATCATTGAATTACTTATAAAATGAAATTGATTAAAGGAAACGGTTATAAAATGAGAAACATTTATTTATTTGATGTATTCTTTCAATAATTCATTTATTTTCTATATTACACCCTATTCATGATATATTTTATATATATTCACTTATTGGATAGAACATGACCTTAGGTGGTTACCTACTGGGAATTAGATTCCCACACTGGTTTGGTAACCTTAGGTATATGAATAAATTATATGATTACAGGTATTGAAAAGGAAAATCACCAAAACATATTTTCTTTATAGCAACGTATGATAAAGGGATCATGGGATTGAGTTAAGTCTCGTGATGCTATATGGGATACTTTTTAGCCTTTGGTACATTTTTATCATGAATTGTACACCTTCCTTGCATACATGTTGTGTCTAAATTGTATAGACATGTGACATGTATCATCTTTTTCATTTTATATGAGATTTCTTTTGGTACTATTATCTATTCCTAATGATTATCAGTTGTTTATTTTTTTTACTGAATCTGCTAATTTTATGTTATTTATATTCTATTGTGCTATAATCAAGGGACGATGGAATAGTCTCCTCATAGACACAGCTGGGACCTTTCTTCTAGTTGCTATCCTATGGAATTTGGGGAGATGCGATTTAGGCCATGTGACCAATCGAGCTTAGTCCAATATTGAGTGGCATCTGGGTTTAGGAAATTACAAGGTGTTGTCATAGCTTCTTTTCTAGATTTCTTTACTATTTATCAAAAATATCAATGGATATTAATGAATAAAAATTTTGTATTGATTTTTGGTTGGGCATAGCTAACCTGTTTATAGGGAGAAACCAAAATTCCTCTAATTTAATTATAGTTTTCTATATTTTGGATGTTAAATTTTATTTGATTTCGTTGTTGAGTGATAACCATTCTTTATAACGTTATTATTTATATAATTATGATTTTTATTATTTTGAAACATAGTGAGATGAGGTTATTCCATATCATGCATCATTTTAGAAACATTATATGAATCACATGCAGTGAATTATATTAATTAAACTTTGGATCCATTACTTGTTTTGTGTTGTTGTTATAGGTTTCATGATATTATTAATACCCACTACACTGATTAACAATTTTAAACTTGTTATTGTGTGAATTATATGGATTCCAAAGTCTGGTCCATGTGGTGTATTAGACCTCATGGATCAGAATTCGGTAAACCATCAGTTAAAAAATTTAGTGATATAAGATGTAAACAAGAAATATAATGAACTCTTATAGATAAAATTGTATGATGTCAAATGGAAATGAATTAGAAATTTATAGTTTTATAACAGAGAACATGACCCAAAACGGACCTTAGTAGTGAGAAGTGGGTAGTTTATCTTACATACTTATGATTTATACACCACATAGAGCTAAATCATGGAGCAGTGAGAGGGGTGTGTTCTAAAATAGGAAGGATATTATATATCATTATTTTATAGAGACATGTTTTACATTCAATTTTTTTTAATAATCTCGATATATGGTGTGCTATTGGAATTTTTATAGGTATTTAACCATAATATCTTCCAATCATATGCCTGGATGGTGGAAATGACCACACTCCAGAGGTGGTGTGCCATGGGATACTAATGGATCATTTAGCAGTGTTAGCTGCAGCTCCAGTAGTAGTACCAATTATTGGTGATGAGGCACAATTCCATGAGGGGTTATTTCAATTCATACAGACTGATAAGGGAGCAGTGATACCGTCCCCAACTATAAAATATTTGACATGTGAGTTCCAATAGCAGCATCCACCCATGTTTTTGGGGATGGTGGACCAAAATCTATAGATTCATGGCTAGAGGATGTTCTATCTAACTTTGTGTATATGGATAGACATCCCAATAAGATGGTAAATCTCTCTATGTATATGTTACATGATTTTTCCAAGAGTTGGTGGGATGTTATGACTCAAATGGATCATCATCTAGAGATGTCTTGGAGGGTTCTTCTTATGGACTTATATAACTACATTATATCCCGATATATTGAGGGCTGACAAAACCAAAATGTTTTTTCACATTTATTGATGCACATTATCAGTGTTGGAAGATTAGGACCATTATAATAATCCACATTTCTTCACGCCTATTTTGATAGGTGAGGAGTTATCTAAAGGTAGATGATTAAAGGATAGTCAATGGTATGACATCAAGTTTCCTGTAAATATATTTTTTCTTAATACCATTTCTATAATATTGAATTGGGAACATATCATAGACTGTAACTAGAGAGAGGTTGGGGTGCGATATACGGTGGTCCAACATATCCATCTAGTAATGCATCAACCATTAGTTGGAACCATCATTTGTACCTTACATGTTGTGATATCAATAGTCAGTTCACAACCTTAGGTATCCAGGTGAGGTGGTACTTGTGTAGTAGTTCAGGGCATACAATGCCCTGGTGTCTAATGGACCCATTCAACTACCCATCCTACAACAATATGGGTGATCTATAGTGCTTCTGCAAATCATTTCCTTCGTGAGCCAGTGAGATAGGGTCTTCACCCACTCAATGTTCGGAATTGGGGTCAGTGGCTTCTCATCAGATAAAGAGATGGAGTATAGCTCACTGATTAGTCCATAGAGCTGGTTGTGGTCATGGTATTCAAAACCTAGTTTTAAAGTTGCAATATAGTGGGACTTCTCAGTGAATCTAGGAAGTTTCACTGGGCCACACTTCATGCCATATATAAATATTAAAGTATACCCTAGAGAATAAATATCTCTAAACCTCTACTCTCATAGTTATAGTCCTAGTAGACTCTACATAATCTTCAAAAAATTTGACATAGGGGATTCACATAGCTTTATATCAGTTCCCATATTGTAGATCTTTTGGATCAATGTTTGTAATTATGATGGATTCATTTTTCTTGACACTCTGTTGGGGATTAGTATGGACGATGTGTGTCGGGGCAGTTACTGCCACCTATTATTGGTGGATTTCAATTCACATGAGACCTGTTTTCCTTTGAGATGATAGGTTTTGACATCATTATCATGAGGGACTATATTGTTCCCTTTCATTATTTCATTCATTGTTATCATTATTCGGTGACCTTAATATCACCATAGGGTGGATATTTTATTCCCAAGGTTGAATGGTATGTCTAGAAGATCCTAGTTAGACCTAATAATCATGGTAAGGGTGTAATGAATATCAAGATTGTGAGTTTATATCGATGATTAGGGAACATTTTAGGCAGATCTCCGTCCAGTGGTTGATCGTTTTAGGGATGTTTTCTCATATGACATTTTTAAATTACCACCAATTAGAGAGTTATTTTTTATATTGAGCGAGTTCCAAGCGCAACACTAATATCCACTACTTTCTAATAGAGCATTACTACTGAAATATAGGAGCTCAAGAGATTGATATAGGATTTAGATACAAAAGTTTAAATCCAAACCATTACTTCTCCATGGGATTCTTTAGTTCTTTTTATGGAAAAGGTGAACCTAAACCTCAGGCTATGTGTGTATTACCGATAATTGAACCAAATGACACTTAGGAAATGGTATCCTCTATCGTAGATAGATTAAATCATTGTTTATCTCTAAGGATCTTGGGTATTCTCAAATATTGATTTGATATATGGTTGTAATGAAGTGTGTTATAGATCCTTAGAGATAACTCGCATATAATTTTGTAGAAGGTATAAGGTATATAACATTTTTTAGGGAATTTGGTCTCAATCATATGCTAGCAGACTTCATGGAACTGATGAACCGAGTCTTCTATCCTTATCTATATTAATTTTTTTGTTGTTCTAATGGATGATAACTTCATTTTTTTCTCTAAATTGACAAGAAAATTCCAAACATCTTGAGATCATATGGGATACAATATAAGAGAATTAGTTATATGGAAATCACATAAAGTGACACTTCTAGAGGGATGAAATTCACTTCATATGTCAGATTATATCAGAGATAAATGTTTCAGTTGACCTAGATAGTATGAGATCTATGGTATACTATAAACATTACTGGAATGTATTTTGTGTAAGATCATTATTTGGGATTTCTGGTCACTACAAAAATTTCATATAGGGATTATCATAAATAAAAATGCCACTTATTGGATGAATAAGAAGGGTGTGATGTTTGTAATTTCATATTACAAAGAGATGACCTATTAAGAACTGAAAGGGAGATTGACATCAGCACTGATACTAGTCTTTCCAAGCCTAGAAAAGGGTTACAATTTGTACTATGATGCATCATATATCAGGCTAGGAACAATTCTAATATAGGTAGACAGTGTCTTAGTATACATGTCTCTGTAGTTGAGGCCACACTAGTGTAATTACTCGCTGAACAATCATGAGATAGCTTTTTTATTCACGAATTACACTATTTGAGAAACTATATACTTGGATATTTTTTTGTGGAAAACATAGAACGAAAAATTCCCAAGTACATATTTATATAGCATGATCTGAATCAGATCCTGATGAGGTGGGTGGAATACCTACAATATTTTGATTTTGAGAATTCCTACAAGCTTGGTAAAGGAAATTTAGTGGAAGATGCATTGAGTAATAGGACTCATATTTAGGCAGTTTAATAGGAAAGTAGTGAGTGGAGGCTTATGGATTTGTTCATTGAGATATACTTGAAGGTGCAAAATAGTTAGGGTAATACATTTATATCATCATGGGATATGAACTCTACCCTAATAGATATAGTGAGTATGAGGTACATTTCTGGTTCTAAGAGACAATTTCTCTAGGAGAGTGTAACAAGTTATGATCCACCTCATAGTTGGACTGTAGGAAAGGATGAAGGTCTATGTGTACATAGTCATGTATAAATGTCTTCAAAAATGTGTTAAGAGATAATGTGTTATTTCCATTCATCATATTGGAGAGTTCATCTGAAAATCACAAAAATTTATTAGTATTTACATAGAAAATACTGGTGTTTGGTTATAAAAAGCGATATAGTTGGTTTTGTCAAAAGTTGTTCCACCTGTTTATTGGGGAAGGTGGAAAAATAGTGACCAGCCATAATTTTAGAGAAGTTTTCCATCCATAAGTTGAAGTGTGTTGGAATGAAAATTGATTTCATGATAGGTATTCTGAGGTTTCCCTGATTTAATGATGTCGTATGGGTTGTTTTTGGTAGAATAACAAAGGATACATAATTCTTATCGATCAAGAAGACATTTGTTGTTGGTGAGATTGGGGGTTGTATATATGTGAGATAGTACAACATCATGGGGTCCTCTACAATATAAAATCTGATAGGTACGCCCATTTTTCATCTTGTTTCCAGAAGAATCTATAGAGTTTTTTGGGTACATAGGTGATTTTATGCATAGAATTCCACCCCAAATAAATACTCAGTCAAAGCGCATGATTCATGATCTTGATGAAATGTTTCATGAATTTGTCCTGGATTTTTGTGAGCTCTAGGAGAGGAATATAACCGTGGTTGAAATTTCAACAATAATATCTTTCATTATACTATTCAGATGGTGCCTAATGAGTCTTTGTACAATAGGCCAAGTAAATCACCCCTTATTTGGTAAGAGGAAGGAGAGGCACCTATGCTAGGACCTCATCATGTTTTGGAGACCATAAAACAGGTACACTCGAATCAAACGAGGATAAATACTACATAGTCTCAAAAGGAATCCTAATCAAATCACTATACACTACATTTGTAGATTGAGGTCGATGATCAAGTTTTCTTACATGTTTCACTAAGGATGGGATATAATGGGATTGTGAGACATGGTAAAATTTCACTGTAGTATGTCAAACTGTTCAAGATTCTAGACAGAGTCAAGATGGTAGCCTATCGATGGAAGTTACATCAGAGGTACAATGATGTACACAATGACATCCATGTATCTCTCCTATGGAATTATTATTTAGACTCATATCATGCCTATAATCCATATGATATTATTTTTAAGGTATATGTGTATTTTGAGGATAATCTTATATGTATTATGGATCATAGAAAAATGATTATTTGTGTCTGGTAAGTTCCTCTAGTATAGGTACAATGGTAGCATGACCTTGTAAATAATGAGACCTAGGTATAGAAGGTCAATTTACCATAAGAGTGGATGAATTTGTTCTAATATAATGCTTCACTTCCACTGGAAATAAAATTCAGGGACAAATTTATTTAAGGGAAATTTTGTAATAACCTGATGATTCTTGAGGTATATATCCTTTACCTTCCATAAATTTTTTATTAAATTGATTATTTATGGGTTAATATGAATTCCCTTCAAGGTTAAGAAGGTATTGGGAGTGATTTTGGCTATTTCTTATCCTGAATCCCATGTTTGTGGGTGAAATAATCTTGGAACATGGTTATTTTAAATCATGTATGGTGGGCCTCGTTATTTGAAAAAACCAAGCGTGGTTGAAAAATGGGAGGATATAAAGTGCACGATTATTCTAAACTATGAAAAATGGGGTTCACTTCCATGATACCATGTTTTCAATTTGGATAGTGGTATTTTACTTGGTTTATGCATGGTTAGTCATATTCTTTTTGGAAATCATGTGATGTGACTATTCCCTATAAGAAACTATGCATGGTTGGTGCACAGTTTGGACGATGTGCCCCTAAACCATGAAATACCAAATATTTATAGAAATTACAAATTTCTCCCTCTTAAATAGATTACATTAATAATAATTCCATTTTCATCTTAAATAAAACAAACCTCACATATTTAATCTCTCTTATAATGTTAAACTAGGAATTGAGAAAACATCTTCGCCCAATCTTGGAATCAAGATCCTTCAGAAGCGTCAAATCCAAATCTATGAGTTCTCCATTTTTTTGCCATTATTTTTTATGAAATTTTATTGGTTTTGCTATTTAGAGGAAATATATTTTTCCCTACTAATATTTTATTCATCAGTTCATTAATATTCACCTAATCTAAACCAAATAAAGAGTTGATATTGGATGATCTATCAATTAGGAACCTACAGTAGGTGGCCTAATTCCTTCCATTTAATGGTGGATGGTTATATATATTTTATTGTTTTTTTGTGCCCAATGTTGGATGTGTCTTTATTGAAATGATTTTAAACCCTATAATATAATTGTTTAGCATGGTATATGTACTTAAATAGTCCATCATTGAATGTTAATGGGATGAGGACCTTGAAACTCGAACCACCCCTTTTGTTGTACTGTTTAACTGAATGAAACATTAATATTTTATAAAAATATAGATACCTTGGAGCTGTCTCTATTTACTTCTTTCCTTGGGATGTGAATTGTGAATTTAATTGTAAATAAATATTATGAATTTAATTATGAACTTATATGTGATTTCAATTCGGATATCAATTGTAAATAGAATTCATTAAGAATATGGGATGAATTACATTCCATTGGAATCAAGACTTGTAATGGGTTTTGAAGCATAAAATTCTTGTAATAATGAAATAAAAATGTGAGTAAATTAATGGGAAGCCTCCTAATATTATCCCATGACTTGACCAACCATTTTAGGATAGATTTAATTGAATTTGTCAGGGTGAGGACCTTTAGTATAATAGAACTGAAATTTATTAAATTGTATTGAATTTTTTAAATTATTATAAACCATAGGTGACCCCACTATTCAATGAATAATTCATGGAAAAACAAAATTGGATTTTTCCTTTCTTATTCCTGAGTGTTACTTTTACTCTCTAGAAGACTGATAAGGATGGACTTAGAAGATTGACTATTATATTTTAGGTGACACCTGTTTTGAAAATGGAATGGAATTGAGGGACTCAATGGTCATTGATCATTTATGTTAGGGGTGATAATTGGGCTCCCTTAGTGGACTGGAAATGATATAGTCAAATGGTTGTCACATTATACAAAACATATAGAGAAACTTGGGTTCTGGAGAGGTTCTCCATGGATATGCCTATAGGGTGTTGGTTAATATTTCAACTAGAGTGATACATGGATTCAAACAAATTAATTACATGGACAGGAATAGGTTATAAATTAAATTATAAATTAAATGAGTAATATGAATCATCTTTCAACCCAAAGGGCAATATTCGATTGGTTTTTCGTTTATACTTTATTGATTGACTTTTTAGGCATCAATGTGTTGCCTATTTTCAAGGGGAATCGAGCTACATGTCGAGTAACATGTGTTATATTTATTTATAATTGAACTATTAAATGAACATGATTATAAATGATAAAGGCATGACTCTTAAATCAGAGACTTAAATTTCCATTGATATTGATTAGATAAAATGGATATAAAATGAGATCCTGGACATTATAGGATGTATATATTAAATATTTCCTTAACTTATTTCATTACTTCCTATATAATTTTTGTTATATATATTAACTTATTGGTTGGGACATGACATTGGATGGTTTTTTACTACTATTTTGTATCACACACTTTTCAATATTTTCAAGAATAATCCTTATTGTAATTATTAATCATCAATCTCATTGTATGATCAGAAATCTCATATTTGGTTAGTTTCCTCACACACCTAACAAGAGTAAATGGGAGTTTCATTATTACCATTGATGAAATAATGTTTAGTTCTCACTATTTCAATAATGTGGGAGGAATCATGTAAGATAATGACTCAAAGTAATAGAAATATTTTTTTGGTGTGGATATAATACCCCTAAAAATATAAAAGACCAACTATCATTTAATAGAATTTATGACACGTAAAACCAATCATAGAAAATAATATAACCTCTAGAGAATTTATTGTATATTTAATATTATAAAATATATTAAATATATTAAATAGTTTATAATTCATGTGATACTAGGTTAGCTTTCAATACATTGAACAAATACTTTCTTCGATAGCTTTCGTTAATTGAAAAAATGAGTTTTATGTAAAACAACTAATATTATTTAATATAATAATATATAAAATAGACATTATATTAGAGGTGTTGCATCATAATAACTAAATTATGAAAATATGTAGTCTATAAAAATATAAAATAAAACCACTTGTAATAATTATATCTGAAATTTATGTAAGAAACAATTAAATATAATAGAAATTGTTTTATGCTTAAAATGTTTTTTATCCGAATAAATTATATTAAATATTATTTGTCAATTTTAGTAGTTAAATATATATAATATATATTAAATGAAATATTTTTTATACATCAATTAATTGTGTTAAGAAAAATATTTAAAAATAAATATTTATGCATAAAAATTGTATTTTTCTTAAAAGACTATTTTAATTCATTTTAATTGAGAACCTATTTCAAATATAAAATTTGGAACTTATATAAATTTTATATGTCATAATAAATTTAATATATAAAATATAAGCATAAAATTTATGTTAGAGTAACTTTTTGGATTTTTCTATGAGGATTTATTTTTTTGATAAAGAGGGAAAAATATTAAATTTTAATTCAAAACTGATTTTTCAACTTTTTTATTTGTAAGAAAAAAATATATTTTAAATTTTTTATAAATATTATATAGATAAAATATATAAAAATGAAAAAAAATTATTTCATTTTAATGAATTTAAATTATATTTTTTATATAAAAACATAGAAATCTTCTTAACCTTTTACATTAAAAAAGTATTTGTCATCTCGTTTGTTGGATTTATTTTAAATTACTTTATTTAATGTATATGATAGGAATTCGAAAAATAAATTATGTATTTGGAATCATAATAACATGTGATGTCTAATAATATAGGCTTAATGTTTTTCTAATAATTTTTGTGAATGTGATTAAAATTAATTATAGTGATAAAGATTAAAAATATCTTAACAAAGACCAAAACCTTAATCTTAACACCTAAAATGACCTATAAACTTGTCCAAATTCCATTGGATAGTTGTATTTTGACACAATAATACCTTTTATATAATATTCAAAATTATTTGAACCAAATAACAAGGGGAAAATGTGTGTGGAATTCACTTCTAAAAAATTTACATGCATGCCACTCCTCCACTATAAAAAGGCACTCACCCTTCCCATTTATTCACACCTATGAATCCCTATGTCTTATAAAACCTTTTACCAAATATGAACCAACAATAACCCCCCAAATCCTATATTCCAAAATTTTGGAAGATGTAAATCCATGATTTTTGTTAGTTTAACCCAATAGTAGTTACCTGAATTAGAGGTAACATTCTTCAATGATCACTTTTCATTCATTTACTTCATTACTCATTAAATTATTTTTATATATTGATTATCTAATAAAATAATTATAATAAATATATTTATATGTTTTTATGTTAAGTTTTACACATAAAACCACACTCACTTCCATCAAATTGGTAACGAGATGACTATTCTTGTACATCGAACTATCACCTTGTGAAACAATGTCATTAGTTTTTCCTTTACCACCTCTCATGTATGGGAATTATATAAGACATATGGTTTTTATATTATATTAATGAAATTTTTGATGTCTTAATAAAATTTTAATTTCTATAGAACACATACCTTCATGATTTCTACTTTCTATAAATATTATATCATTTTTTGTGGAAGTGTAGAATACCACTTCCTCAAAGAGATGTGACTCCTTCAAACTATACATGGAATGTATAAAGGATGGTTTCAATAAAACTTTGTGAAATATATGAAATTAAATAGATACTATATTTATAATACACAAAAATATATGTATATATCATTTACTATTCATTATTTTAATTCTAATAGATTTCGATGTAGTGTTGATGCGTACATACGACCTATCGCCTCCATGAACGATGCATTTCATTTCATATCTCCAAAATTTATGAATTAATATAAATATAAATATAATGAATCTACAGGATATTAAAATCATGTTCTATATAAATTAGATGATTAAATCAATATATATAAAAAAATAATAAAAAATCTAGTTAAAACATACTCAAAATACTTGCCAACTGACACATGAAATAATTAAAATAATGAAATATTTTTAGAAAATGGGTACTAAGATATTATTATAAGGTCATATATGAAATTATAAATATTATTTTGGTTCTGGAATATGATTATTACCTGCTAAAAACATTATATAGTATGTTAAGGTTCATTCACTTGAAAGGAATCACAAGATAAGGGATTCTTGTCTCACTATTCTTTTCCTGTGGCATACACCATTTTCACAAGTTATTTATTTTATGTGGTGAGAATAATACCCATATTGTACTATATATAATCAATAAATTTATATTCATGGTGTTGAGAGTTTCATTTTAATGTATTTAATTCATGGGGTTTATAATTCAAAAGTTATAAACCATTAAGGGATTTCATCTCAACTTCATTGTTTTCAGGTATATTATATTGTTAGGAACCTAAATTCTTTAATATGATGTATCTAATACCGTTTTGACATGAAAATTCATGATTAATTAATTATTTATGTTATTTTGAGTTCCACAAAATATTTCATATAAGGGGGTCTGAACTCAATGTTACCATTTTTAGAGAAATTTTTTAAAACGATTTTTTTTCATTGGGTTATGTTACTCATCATTTTCATTTATATTATATGATTATTTTTGTAATCACTTTTTGATATATTATTTAATTTAAAATAGTTTTATGTTGGTTTAAAGCTGATATACATAATTTATTCATTTATTTATCTTCACTTCCACATTGTTGGCTTTTAAGGATTTAATTCATAGTCTAATTCTAATCATGATTACACATTCATGATATTATATTAATGGAATTATATGATCTTTGTCTAAAAAATCCTTTAATTTTATTTTTGTATTTTTATTCATGTCCATTTCTTGTAATTATACCATATTTTAACGTTTTGGTACTAAAAAGGATTTATAACCTATGTTTATAAAAACGTGACTTCATTTGCCTCTTTAGTTGATGAACATGTTTTTTTCTAACAAACCATATTTTCTAGAAAAATTGTAAAATATTTTTTTCATCTTTAAAAAATTATTTTTTAAATAAATAATAACCTATTTTTTCCTTTTAATTATTGTTTAATAGAATATTCTAATGTCTTTTTAATAAAAGAACATTTCTATCTTTTTACCTTAGAAAAGGAATGTTCATATTACCTTGTAAGTCATGTACAAAATTATCCCACATTGATTCCTTGATGATTCCTTTTAATTTTTTAAATTATAAGTTTTAAATAATTTTTTAAAAATTATTTTCAAGGAAAATGATTTTATAAAATTAAAAAAAGTATAATTTCTGTAAATTTTTTTTAAGATGTCTTTTTATAGTATTTTTATTCTTAAATAACAGCCAACCTTTATTTTCAATCCAAATTGGATTCTTTATATTAATAATAACCATATTTATCTTATAGATGGTTTTTATTGAGGTTTTCAAGTCTATAATTGAAATTGAATTCCTTGAATCATTTTTTTTGTACCATTGAAATATTCCCTTCCTTATGATCACTGGAAATTGAATATCCCATAATTTTCCACATTATTTATCATTGATATGATTATTTCCTAATGTATATATTATTTTTAAGTACAATGTTTAATTTGATAGTTATTTATTATTTTTGGAATTATTGATAAATCTATAACCTTTATTCAATAGTGAAATTTTATATAGAACATTTTTCAAGAATTAAATTGATTATTAAATATACAAGGAATGATCTTTACATGAACTACACTGGTTGCATACCTTTTAGTGCAAGCCCCTTAATGAATTGGTAGTCTACGTAGATGATATCATTTTTCTAACATAACATAATGTGTTTTCACCCAATATTTCTTCAATCCTTTATAGGATAGATCTGTATGGAAATAGTATCGTGTTTCTATGAAAAATAAAGCCCAAGAATTTATCATTTCTTTTATTTTTAATATAATTATTTTTATTATCTAGGAGGTTATTGCTTTGAAATTATATAGGGATTCACTTTCACTTTATGTATTTTAATTTTAAGGATTTTATGTTATGTCATTTACCTTTAAATATTAATTATGCAGTATCCCTCTATTTCAAATGGAATGTGCATTCAGTTATTTACCATTCCATACTGTTTATGCATATCCTACTTATATTGTTGATCATATCGATTTTTTTAGTTTTTATATTTCCATTTTGATAATTATCATTAATTCAATATTTATTTCATTGAACATTTTCCATACTATTCATTTAAGATCATCCTTATTTTTTTCCTTTCCTGGGATTCTATAATGTGTACTATGAAATATATAAAGGGATATTCCATATGGAATAAATTTATTATAGAAAAATTATGTTGAAATTTATGTTTTCATTTGTAATATATGACTCATGTATTTATCTAGTTTAAAAAGTCTAATGAACTTGTCATTCCATTAGTATTTGATTCTTAGTAATAATTATAGTGTGATGTTAATATACAAATAATTTGGGCTTATTGAGGTCAGGTCTCTATAGGTGGTATTATAAGAAGTATATTAGTACCCATGAAAACTAGAATTAGGAAACCTAGATATGGGAACACGACCCAATCATATATACTTTTATGAAACGTTTATTAGAAAAATATATAATTTTTGTGAGGTATGTATTTTGTGGGTCTTCTTAGAAATACATCATCATCTAGATACTACAATTGGATGTGGTTCTGGAATATATATACCTAGGGTAACAAATCCAATAAGGTATTTCTATATGTACTTAAGTGAAACATGGTAAATGAAAACTGGTCTGATTACACACTTGGTCTGACACTCCTATGGGATACGATATGTATAATTAAAATTTTCCTTATAAAAAATTATAAAAGATTTGAATGGATAATGAAAATGAATTACCTTGGATAAAATAAGGTTTTTTAGATTGAAGAAAATTTTCATGATTTAAAAATCATAAAAAACATATTACTGAGAAACATTAAACCAAGGAAGGACCTATCTGGAAATAAATTGATAAGGTATTTATGTATTTGGGTTGTATTAAAAATATAAGTTAAATTAATATTTAGTGATTAATTTTTAATGATTGAAATCGTATATATTTTTAAATTATATAAATATGTTTTTAGAAAAAGGAAACATGTATTCCATGTGAAAAACCATCATATCTGACAAGGCTATGGGGCTTCAAACCATGACTAAAGGATTATAAGGGTTTCACACCTACCACTTTCTTAAACATTGTCTATGTTAATGTATAACTAGTTTTAGTTAATCAATTTGATGAGTTAATATTAATAATGATCCTGTAGTATTCATTTCGAGGTTTAGTGATTAATGTATTAAAAATATTGGTTTGGGATAACTGTTGGAATCTATCTTAATTACTTGTTTCTTGGAACTTATGGTCCGTATATTTTTGTGCTTTAAGAAAAAAAATTCAGTTTTTTGGATATTCATTCCTTGAATTAAATGAAGAATTATAATTTGATCAATTAATTAACAAAAGAAGAAATAGTTCTTATAAAATTGTAACATATCAAATATTACATTTCTTAATATTTTTTATAACAAAATTATTCAGAAACATTGGGAGAACTATCCTAAAAGAAAAATGTTATCCCAATCCCATAATTTTTATTAAATGAGGGTGTTTCCAATCATAAAATAATGATGGATTTTAGGCCCTATAAATGAAATTGATCATTCCCTTATTTTTGATTGATGAACTCAGTAACTCTTTATAAATATCTATTTTATTGCACAAAGTCTGTCTTATCTTTTCACTAATGTTATCCTATGTAGAATCCTAGTTATATGTTATTTCATGACACCTTTAACATATCATTATCTCTTATTAAGAGGAAATTTATTAACAATTATCATGATTCTTGATTTCAAAAAATGAATTTTCAAATATCAAACTCTCGAATTATTATATCAAGCTCAAATTGTGAGCACACAATTTATTTAAGGTGGGGAGAATGTAACACCCTCGGAATTTTAAATGGGTAACTTTAATTCAATAGTGTAAATAATAAACTACACTAGATGTAGAATATAATATTACTTGTCAATAATTAATGTAATATTTAATATCTAAAAATTAATTTAATATATTTTCTATATTGTAATGCATTATATACTATGTTAGCTTTCATTACATGTAACAAAGACTTTCCATAATAGTTATAGCTACATTCTAGACCGAGTATTACTGGATACTACAAATACTATTCAATACAATAAGATATAACTAGGATCATAAATTTGTGGTTATAAATATTTTTAAATGTCTTATGGAAATATTAATTTTACACATATATAAAATTAATTCACTAGTAATCATTTTATTAGAAATGTATATAAGAACCAATTGATTATAAATGAATTGTTTTAATGCATAGAAAAGTGTTTTATCCTAATAAATTAAATTAATTAATATTATTAAGTGATATTAATTCAATATACATATATATAATATATTATATCAATCTTTTATATTTATCCAATAGGTTTTTTAGCATGTTATAAGAATTAATCCAGTTTTATGCATAAAAATTTTACTTTTCTAAAATGACAATTTTACCAACATTTAATGGAAAACCTATTTTAATTCCAATTATTTGAAATTATATAAATTTTATATGTCAAAATATTCTTCATTTTTTAAATAGAAACATAAAAATTATATTATATTAAATATTTGGTATTTTTCTATGAGTTTCATTTTTTATGAATATTGAAATATACTGAATTTTATATCCAATATATTTTTTTCTAAGTTATTTATGATTTTAAATTATATGTATGGTATTTTCAAAAAATTATTTGGATGATTTATACATAAATTAATCCAATTTAGGCCTTATAAATCAATATTACCTTGAAATTGAATATAGAAAAATAGCTAGCATTTGAATATTTTACTTCAAAACCCATATTTTTCATTCCACCTGTGGGATTAATTTTGAATTAATCTATTCCAGTTATGATGTTGAAATTTGGAAAAATAGATTCCATATTAGTAATAATTAATAATTAAAATATATAATAATTTCATGCCATGCAATAAATATGGGCCAAATTCACCTTTCAATAATCTTCTAGAATGGCAATCCTCCTGTACTATAAACAGGCCCTCATACTTCCCATATATCCACACTTATCAAAGACATTTTTTAGAAATAATCCCTTATAATATAGGCTCCAAAAATAACTTACCTCAAACTAGAGGCCTAAATTAGATAATAATTAAATCTAACGAAGTCTTTAGGTCTAAACCAAAAGGGGTAACCCAAATAAGAGTTGACATTTTTTTAACGATCAGTTTTTGTTCATTTATTTATTCACTCGTTAAATTATTTTTATATTATTATTTATTAATAAAATTAGTATTCATAATATACTGATATTTTTGTATGTTAAGGGTCCAACATACACCGATATACACTTCCATAAAACAGGTAACAAACATATTGTACATGTAAGGCGAACTATAGCCTGGCGAATAGATGTTATCATTTTTCCATTAACATCTCTCATTGTAGATAATAATGATGTAAACACTATATTAATATGATAAATATTTTATTTATGTTTTCTTAAAAGTTCATTAGTTTTTATCACATTTATATCCATGCATTCCATTTTTTGTAAATACTATAACAACATTTGTAAAATTTTGAACTACCAACACCTCAAAGCAATGTGACTCATTCACACTATATATGGATGGTATGAAGGATGGTTTTAATAAAAAAATATTTTAAATATATAACATAAATAAGAAAATTTAATTATAATATACAATTATATATATATAATTTACTTTTTATTCTTTAAAATATGTCAAGAAATGGATGTAGCATTCATGTGTACATACGACATACTATCTTCATGAACAATGAATTTAATTTCCTATATTAAAAAATTATGTGTTATTATAAATAAATATATAATGATTATATATGATATTTAAATTAAGTTTTACATCCTATATATTATGAAATAATATCTATGTATGATGAAGAAAAATAAGAAGTTAAAAATAGTTGAAAAATTTGTTAATTAACTCCAAAAATATTGAAAATAATGTAATATTATTTAAAAATGTTTAATAAGATATTATAATAATATCATATATAAAGTAATAAATTATATTATGGTTATGGAATAATTTTTTAAAATTCATAAAAACATTTTATAGGAGGTTAATGAACGTTCAACAAAAAATAAATGCAAGGTAATGGATTCATGTCTCACTTTTCATTCCATTAGGCATACATGATTTTAACCACTTATTTATTTTATATGGTGTGTATAATACCCCTATTGTATATAATATCTTGAACACATTTATATTCAGGGTATTTATATTTATAGTTTATGTTATTTCTTTCATGGGGATTATAATTCAAACATTAACAAATTGTAAATAATTTTGTATCAACGTCATTTTGTTAAGGTGTATTATATTGTTATGCTCTTAGTTTCATTCATATAGTGTATATACTATCATTTTTACATTTAATATATTTAATACATCATTATTCATGTAATATTGAGTTTCAATTTGAATTATTTCATCTAAGTGGATTTTAAATCAATGTTAACAAGTGGTAGAGAAATTTTATAACCTGATTCCTTTTAATTGTGTTATATTACTTATTTTATGTTGTTAATATTCTAGGATTATATGTTTAATAATTTTTTACTATTTATTGACTTATTTTAAAACTTTAATGTTTATTTAAAATTGAAAAAAATAATCTATTCATTTATTGATTTTCACTTCAATGTTATTGTATTTTAATAGATTATATTGTAATCTCATTCTAATAGATATTGTTAATTATTGATATTCTATTAAAGGAATGTATATAATAATTGTGTAATAAATATGTTCCTATTATAATTATGTAGTTATTAAAGACATTCTTTAAGTAATAGTACCATTTATCTACTCTTTAGTACTCAAAATATTTTAGAATTTGTTTTTTTAGAAAACCAATTTTCATTTATCTATTTAATTAGAGAAACATTTTTCTTTTGAAAAACATTATTTTATAAATAGAAATTCAATTTTTTTACCTTTAAAAATTTATTTATTAGTGAAATTTTAATACCCCTTTTTCATTTATAAATTTTTTTAATGGAATATAATTGTCACATTTTCAAAATAGAAACTTTTCAAACCTTTTTTCCTTGAAAAAGGAATTTTATTTTTACCATTTAAATAATTATGAAATTAACTGTAGTTGTTTCAATGAATCAAATTTATCAAGTTTAAATGTTAATTTCAAAATAAAAGTATTTTAAAATGTTTTACAAATAAATGGATTTTCAAACATTTTTTCAAAATGAAAATAATTATTTCATCAAGAGTGTTTTTAAATCATATTTTTAAAAGAATTTCCATTCATCAATGAAAACCCATTTTTTACTCTACTATGGATATATTGTATCTATACCATCACTATTACTTCTCCCGATTGTTTTGTATTGATTTATCCAAGGATAGGTATTGAAATCCACATCCTTGGGTCATTTTTTAGTCCCCTTAAAATATTCAAATTCTAATGATCATTGGAGTATGAATTTTCTCTAATAATCGATATAATATATCATTGATATGTTCATTAACTAAACCATGTATAATTTTTACCTATAGTGTTTAATTTGATAGTTACTTGACTATTTGGGGATATATTGAAAAATATGTATACATTATTCATAATAGATATTTTATAAAGATCATTGTTTAAAAATTATTTCTATAGTTTGATATATGAGGAATGTTTTGTATATGATCTACATAGATTGGGGAGTGCTTAATGAAATCCCCTCAATGAATTAGTAGATTCAGGAGATAAAATCAATTCAATCGACTAATCTAATGGGTTTTCACCCGTTATGGTTTAAACATTTTAAAGGGTATATCTACATGGTAAATGTATCATGTTCCTAGGAAAGTTCACGTCAAATAATTAATCTTACCCTTTATTCAGAATTCATTTAATATTATTTCAATGATATTATTGATTTCACGTTATCTATGGATGGACTTTCATTCTCAATTTATTTGTTTCATGGAATGTGTGTTCATTAATTTACCTTACCATATTAATTATTCCTTATCCTATTATTTCAGATGGAATGTGTGTTCAGTTATTTACTTTATTATAATTTTTATGCACTTTCTACTCATTTTTTAAATTATATGGAATATGTGTTCAGTTATTACCTTTCCATATTTATTATTCTCATTAGATCATTATTTCTTCTGTTATAATTTACCCTTATTGAGAATTTGATCCCACACTTATTTTTTCCTTCCCCAAGATTCTTTTAAGTATACTAAGAAAGGTATGCAAGGAAATTCTATATGGAATAAATTTATTATAAAAATATATGTATAAATTTTTGTATTAATTTTTAATACAAGACTTGTGTATGTATCTAGTTTAACTATACTACTTAACTATTTGATCATTCAGATTGGGATTCCTTTTAATCATGAAAATGTAGTGATAATATACATAGGATCCATGATTTATTTGGTTGGATCACTATAATGAAAATCTCAGACAGAAGAAACTAATTTTATATGAAAATTTAATGGTTTGTTACATAAAATCATTGGGAATAATAGTTTTAATATGGTATCCTCCAAAGTTGAATGTTTTAAATATGGAAATTATAGGCATTATAGAAATCTATGTCAAAGGGGGGAACATTGGGAGATATGTGGCATGTTTGTATGAGTAATTGATTTTATTTTTATGATAAATATATATTGAATAATATATGAAAAGAAAATTGGTTTTAAGTAATATGATGACAAATATTTGTTATTGCATTAAGAATATTTAGAATGATTTAAATTATTATGCATTGGGATTTTGGAGATTATGTTGTAAAATTATTTTTTGAGTAATATCCTGGATTATATGTATCATGAGACATCTCTCAATTTTTCATAATTTTATTATTTAAGGAATAGAACATATATGTTTAATGGTACCAATAACCATAACAACTGTTTCAATGGAGATATGATGTTTTTTTAAAATAAATTACTAATGGAATGACAACCCTTATTATGTGTCTGAAAGGCAGTTAATAATGTTTACACATATTTTAGAAGATTTTTATTATTAACCACTTATGTATTGGGTTAAGACAATCCTTCTGAATAATTTTTTATTCATTAGAAATTAATGTATTTATCCATATTAGATAATTTTGTCAAACTACGTTGGTTTTGGTTAATATATAATGATAGAAGGAGAATATTGTTTTAATTTTGTGGATTATTTAATACATTTTAAGTTGTTATCAATGCTTTTGGAATGTAATATTGATCTTGAATACTCATTATCTGAAGAAAAGATACTGTTATGGTGTAAATTTATTAAAGGGATAATGTTTACTTGTCATGTAATTATATTTCCAAATGTTCCTAGTATATATGGTAAAAAATTACATAAATCTAGGAAAAGGATATTATAACATAAATTTATTCCTATAACCTTGAATTACTATGAATTAATGGATTTTCCACATCTTTGGTTTATAGATTTTTTTGTCATTGTCAATATCATTAATTTTTTTTGATCAATGATCCATGTAAATTACCTATCTTCTATGTTAAAATATTCACATCTTAATATTATTTTTATATTTTCAAATTTATTATGTGTAATCCAGTATGACCATATTACATTCCATTATATATTTTCAATAAAATGTGTATTACCCCTTTTTGTGATGTGGATTTCCCTAAAAAAATAAAAAATTCAAACCATTGAATACTTATCATAAGATCAAATTATAAGGATACTATTTATAAAGGGTTCTATAATGTAACACCCTTATATTTTATAAGATACTTCTCTTTAATTAATTTTAGTTCTTCGATGGTTTTCATTACACACAAAAGTATGTTTAAAGGATCCACAATACATTATTCAAATGATATTTTTTAATGTCATAGTTATAACTATGTCATTAATTTGGTGTGTACGAATATATCTAAATACTTTATGAAATATATATAAATTTCATACACAATAAATTTTAATTGATAAATTCTTGTTAAATAATCATTCCATTTTTTTGTAAAATCATTTTATTCTAAAAATATATATTTTATCGAAAACATTTTTATTCTTCTGAGTGAATGTTATAATTAATTTATGAATGGTTTATAAAATTTATTTGAAAAAATAATTTTGTTTAGAGTATATATTTTCACTATTTTCTTATTATTATGTTTTGAAAATTTTATGAAGATAATTATTTTTCAATGAATTAGGAAATTACTTCTTTTTATTGAAAATTATATTTTTCTATTAAATTATTAACAAAGAAATATATTATTTTTTCTAGTTTTAAATTTGAAATAGATATTTTTTTGGTAAAATAATTCATTTGTGGGTTTTAAATGTATTTTATACATAAATTTTGTATAAAAACTTTTTATATTAAAAACGTACATTTTTTGAAAATTATTGTCATCCTGTTTCTCTTATCTAATTTTATATGAAATCACACAATTTATTTGTGGTTAATTTTGAAAAAATGGATCCTTATTTGGATATAGTGATTCTAAATTTAGTATATATGCACATTTTTAAATATGAACAGTAAAATTATTAATCTTGTAACCACTATAAGGGAATATCAGGTAGTTTAGGTTAAAAATAATAAGGTAAAGACTATTAAATAAAAAAAAAGTTAAACATACCACCCTCCTATTTCTAATAGTTATAAAATCTTAATATAGGGTAAACTAGAGAATATGTTTGAATTTAATTATTAATTTGAAATTTAAAATATTTTCCTCGATCATAAAAATATATTTTTAATTTTTATAGAAGAAAGAATAACCATAAATTCTTACACAATGATGAAGTAGTAATTTTTCAATTAATGGAGAAAATAAAATTAAGAAAATTAAGAAAATTATTAACATCTAAATTGTATATAATTTATGTGATCCATAATATTTATTTATTAATGTTAAATTATAGGGATTTATTAAATTATTTTTTTCTAACTTCTATAGTTTTCTTGATATTATTAATTTGATAGTTATTAACAGTGTTAAAATTGACAATATTGATTTTTATGAAAATAATATTTTATTACCATATTTTAATGTAATAAAAATTTATAATATGTATGAAGGGTATATGATATGGTAGAAAAAACATACCATATTCATTTATAGGCCATACGTATACATTTGTATCTAGAATAGTCTTATAAAAATTTCATTTTTTGAGAAATTCCAAAAGTAAACAACACCTAAATTAAAAAAGATCCCCTTATCCATAAAATATTTACACCACAAGGATACTTCTAGGTCAATCATCCAAAGAATAATTATTAGATAAAATTTTTATCTTCATTCTAGAGGTTCTATTTATCTATAAAGACCAACCCTAGAGACCTTCAAAGAAGATCAAAGGGAGTCATCTCATTAAAAACATAATCGCACTACTCAAACACTTTCATTATCTAATATTATTTAACTTATTAAAATCTATTATATTTATCATTAGACACTAAATTCAGTATCATGAATATGTGGACTTATTATTCAAACAGCATAATACAACCTATTTCCCAACAAAAATTTGTGAATGTATCACTCATGCATACATACAACTTACCATCTCCAAATAGTGATAGAATTCATTTTTATCAACATATTTTATAGATTAATTTTATAATGGGTTTAATTATTAAATAAAATATTTAAAAAATAATTAAAAATTTTAAATAATGATATCATATATACCTTATTACCATCTAAAATGTTGGAAAATGATTATGTCGCTCAGACATTAGTGTGGAAAACCACCTCTATGAAGTGATGCGATTTGTTTTTGATTTATATTATTGTTAGATTATAAGTAATATATAGATGATATATATATATATGATATAAAATTTATAATAACATTTTTAAATAGTCAATTACTATTTTCATTTCTTTTATTCTAACCTTCAAAAATTGAATACAACATTTATATGTGGGTATGGCCTATTGTCTCAAAAAATGTTGTAATTTATTTTTTATCTCTATAATTATAGATGAATATAAACGTATATAATTAATATAAATAATATAATATTCATTAAAATTTAATCATGTATATATTTATTGTAAATGAAAATTTACTATGCTTGAGGTTAATGAAGTTTCAAGGAAAGTCAGACAAAAGGTAATAGATTTTAGTCACACTTTTATATATATCAGATAGATTCCTTATACATGAATTTAATTTATACTTTTCAAGAATTTATTTTATGATTTTTACCAAAATAGATTTCATTTTTTTTTGTCCAACTAATGTTCTTTCTTTCATGGGTATTACAATAGAAATGAAATCCATGTGGTAAAGGTTTTATTTCAAAATCTCATCATTATTTGTGATTTCTTTGTTTAAGTCTATAATGTTGAATAATTCCCTTCCATGAATTTTTTAAATGAATTTATTTATAAAAGGTTTTTAATATTATCCTACATTTGTTTAGAAACATTTTAACCCATGTTATCTTTTGTCAAAAAATGTAAAGGATTGTTATTAGCATTTTCCAATAAAGATACTATGTGATATTTCTAGAAAAAATAAAAAAAGGATGTTTTTTTGAAATTATAAAACCCAAGTATCTCTTAAAAATGTAACTACTATTCACTAATTTGAATATTCCTTTACCAGTTTACAGGTTTATTTTTATTATTTTTTAAAAAAAAACACACATTGATTTTTAAAAAGATAATATATTTTAAAATGGAAATATTATTTTCCCCAATAATTATTCTAGTGATCTTTCAAAATAATTTTCCATCAAAGATGAAATAATTTAATTCAATTTATACGTTACTGGGATATGATCCAATGATATCATCCTTATTATTTTATTGGATGGTTTATGTTTATGATGAAAAGATTTTATGCTTATGAAAATAATTTTTCTTCATGGTTTTTGGTATGATGACTAGATTATGATATTGTTTCTAAAATTTGTATTGTTTTCATTAAGTGATGGGTATGATCTATATATCACTCAAATTAATTGGGTAATTTATTATATTTCATGTAATTTTTATGAGAAACAACTCTGTGTGCTTGATCCTTTATGGGAAACAAGTCATTGTGCATGGTCCACTATAAGAAATAGGTGTTGAAGCTTGATCAAATTGTATTAGTAGATAACCATGATATATGAAATATTTTTAAGCATATGATGATTCTACACATATGTTTATGAGATGAACATATAGTTCATGTTTGATTTATGATGATTTCTCATTCATATTATTCATTTATTTTGAAATTATAATATATTATGCCATAACTCGTGTTTATTACTTTGCATGATTTGGGTATGGAATTTTTATTATTTGGACACTATATTATACACTTATGCATTTATTACTATTTCATATGGTAATTAATTGATATCATCTGTGATTACACTTATTGAGCATATGATCTCACCCTTTCTTCTGTTTCCCTTCAACAGATATTGATGAAACATTTTAGTAGGATATACCATTAAATGGTACAATAAAGGAGGATCATTATTAGAGATGTTTAGGAAGAGTCATAAAAAATTGACATATAATCTCCAAATACACTAAACATATACATTTCTCATGCATATTGTTTTTATAATGTTTATTTAATATTCATCTATTAATATGTAATATGTATACATGAAAATCCTGGGTTGTTAGAGAAACCCCAAATGTTTGGTTTCCATTATAGGGAAAAACTTTCTTGTGAATTATATCCTATATCCTTGATGAGTTAAATGGTATGTTTTTCAAAAGAAAAATCTCCATCATTACTTATAAAGTTTTTTTTTCAAACACTGTACAACCATTTAAAAAATATTTATTAATAGAAAATGGAACAGGAAAATGGGTCATCATTTTATATTATTTAGAGGTGTATTGTTGCCTAAATAATTTTAAGATATTATTTCCACCAATTTGAGTCTTATGGGATAATAGAATCATTTGTATTATTTTTGGGAGATATTTATATTTATTTCAATAGATAGGTACTGTTTAGTTAGTGTAACTTCTAAATAAATCAACTTGAAATCCATCTCGAGGAACATTATATTATCGATGAAATTATCATACTAAAATGATCTTATCATACTTTCCAAATGGCTAATAATTGTCCCTATATAATCAAATATTTTTTTCTTACATCTTGTAAAGTGATTTCAATATCCTTAATTTTTTTATTTTATCTCAAACTAGGAATATGTTACAATTGTAGAGATATTGTTCATATTTTCTAAAGAATTGACCATTTATCAAAAACCTTTTCTGTTAATTTATTCACATTGATTATTAATTGATCTATTTATTCCTCAAATAAAATATGATCTTTAAAAAGACTCAAATATTATTATTATTCATTTGAAATGTTTTATCAAAGAATTGCACATTTTGAATTCAATAAAAACTACATACTTAATTTGTTCACATTCTCTCTCATTTATTTATTTTTAATCCTAGAGTTCACTGATAATACAAAGTATATAGATGGGAAAATAAATATAATTGTTATTCACATATGATTAAATTTGATTGAATATGTATTAAATTGTTTTGATAGGCTACTCATATTTAGCCTCTCCATATAATAATCTTATATCATTAAGATGATCAAATCTAATTTTTTTGAAAGATGAAAAGTTTTATCCTTTTTAAAATTCTAATGGTGATAGATATTAATTTTATTTCTTGGAGATTTACATCAATATCTTGGCCTTTTTATTCTTCATGTCCTTTTATAGATTGTATTTATTACTTATATTCCTTTTAAATAAGGATAGAATCCTTGCTATCCAACAAAGGTACATTTAGATATTGTTCAAATATATAGACAATATAAAGATTTTTAGAAGAACAATTAATAGATTAGATCTAATAAGGAATGAACCAATATTAGATCTGATGCCACTTTTACACCCCAATTGATCATTCTGACACATAGGATGGGGTGGGTTATTTGGTGTCACCTTTTATTATTTTTTCTTCCCTTTTGAATTATCACTACATATAGTTGAATCACTATCCAAATTAAGAGATATTGATCTTCCAATGCACATAAAATCCTATCAAATAAATTAATTGAACAATAAGAAAATAATTCAAACAAAAGGAATGTTACATGGTCTAGATACTCATCAAAACCCAAATCTTTTACATTCTACAATCAGGATGAGCCACATGTTTTTTATCATAATATATCACTACTGATAATAGTGTAGTTATATATTATTCATATTTTTCATGTTTCTAGAAATCCACTTATAACTTCAAATCCCACACAACATAGTCCTTCTTACAAGATAGTGTCATTGTTAATTATGGAACCACAAATATCAATGATCTTTCCTCAAGCATTTAAACATACCTTCAACTACTAACCAAAATTCATAGACATTTTTCCTTGTACTGTACTCGGTTTAATTTTTAATTAGAATCACATTAGATAATCATCATCTATTAAAATTCATGAATATTATGGGAAACTCCAAATATATTTGTCTCTAAACATATTATATTTTTCATTATAAATGAACACTTAATGTAGTGGTCTTCTCATTATTCTATACCTAATAAATATTTAGGTGGGGGGAGTATCAGATTCATCTTCATTGAAAGGAATGTGTATCTTCCAAATTAGTTCTCCACTAAAGAGTTTGTCAATTATAAATCCACAGTAACTTTTTACTACAATATATATATATATATAATCTATGATAACTATAATTAATATCTGTTGAATATTATTTTTTTAATATTAAAACACTTAAATATCCTAAAACCCTAATAAACGATCCTCTTCATTGAAATCATATTCTATAAATACAAATTCACAATTGAACATAGATATTTCCAGGTTTAGGGAACATTAAATTCTCCTTCATTTATTGTAATTTAACAATATTTAAAACTGATAAAATATCTATTATAATTTATATTGAAACTATTATAATTACTCACATGTAATAATTCAATATTTTATTTCACCATCCTCTCTACTCATTTCACTATTTTAAATATTCATAAATACCTCTTGAAAATCATATTTAAATATTTATTCCTTTATGGCACATTCATGTCTACATGTATTTAACACTTTATAGTGTTACACATGCATACAACATATGAAAGATACTCAATGTATAATATTGTGATATGTTATAGCTCCATACAGGGTGAAAATTATAAATCTTTAGTGAATTTTCATATTTGTAATGTGAGACATAGATTTATGATTTTATATGATAGATAATACACTTTCATTTGTTTGGTATGATTATAGAATTATTGCTTAGTTCCTAAGAACAATGCAAGACATAACTCACCAATTTTAAAGTTTAATTCCTAATTATTTTATATTACATAAAAACTATATATGAAATATATATTACAATAATGAAAATTCATAATTCAATTAAAGATCTAGAATACATAATATACATTTCTATGAGGCCACAAATGTTTTGAAAGCATATTACCTGTTGGATATCTTGATAAGTTCATGATCAACCCAATCCTCAATGTCAAGATATCTGTTTTATCCTTTGTTTTACATTAATTAATTGTAATATACATGTATGTTTCAGTATATCAAACTCATATTGCTGGTATCATTTGTTTTTACATGTAATAGAAAATTTTGAACCAATATTCATCAATATAGTGGGTTATCACCCTTTTATAATGCAATGTATGGTCGATTTTCCTCTTTATTAGTCATTATGGTAGTATAGAAACATCATGTATTCCATAGTAACTCATTATATATCTAAAACACTAGATATTTGATCCTAACATTCCTTCATTTAGTATGTTTATCTCTCATGATCATTCAAAATAATCGCAATTGTTCATTTGGTCTGTTTTCTACTGTCAAATGATCCTAGAATATTTTATCATTTCATAATGTTAATGAAACCCTCATAGTATATCATGTTTCTTCATATGGTTTTTTATGCCTCAAATTATTTTCATAACATTGTGAACTAATCTCCATCCATGTAGTTGATCTTTCATCTTGTATACAGATAGTTGTCTTCCAACAGAGTAACTCAATACATTAAGATGAGATTATAATTATCATAGATCTTGACATGATCATGGTGACAGATCGATAATAATATAACAGAGAATAATATCCCATGTGAGGATTTTAATATGAGGATATGCATCTTTTATATTGGGTGTTGTAATGTTTGTATATTTTTAAATAGATGAATAATTCCCCAATTCAAAAGAGACCCACATAAAACATGTACATGTTTTAGAACCTCTTAATAACCCTGTACACTCCTTACACCCCTCATTGAAATACGATAGGGCTTGATGGTACCCTACCTTCATAAGGAGTAATCCCACATTGAGGCTTACAATGCTATTATTTTCTTGTACCCCACTTTTGATCTAATATTCTTGGCCATTTTATTTTTAGGATCACCTATGAACTCCCATAATAATTTATATGTAGGATTTAATTTTTCATGGACTAGGATTACTCCTATATTACTTTGGAAACCTAACTTTTACTTAGACATTATTTTTGATAAATCATATTAAAACTAATAATAATAATAACTACGACTATAATTCCAATCATTTTTAAATTTTACCTTTTATTAATTCATATTTATTTTGTCTTTCTTGATTAGTCTTCATTATATTTCACAAATATCAACTTATCATATCATTATCTAATCAACAAAATGTGGTAATCTTTTATTTCATGTTATACATATTTCAATCATTAATAATAGTTCATGAATCATCACAAGTTCACACATAGATTGATAACTATTGATATTATTAATATTTTGTAGTTATTGAAGAAGGATATATAATCTCAAGACACAAAAAATATTGAAATCACCCATAAAACTAGGATTTAATCATAACAAATAAGCAACATATCATCAGGATTTATAGAGGAAAACAGCTTCTTGAAGGTTAATAGATAAGTACTTCTACTATTTTTAAAAAAATACCTTTCAATAGTTCTATAGTTAATGATTCCTTAAAAGTGGTTTTGGATTACACTTGCAATGTAATTTAATTTTTGGTTTTAATAATCTATTTTAAGGGTACTTGATATGTAAATCAGAACCCTGTGTTTTTTCCATTTTGTTTCTAATTTTAAGGGTTTTAGTTATAATAACATTATTTTGTATTTCCCCCTATATTTATTTCATTTAAAAAGTTTTGTGAAGGATCCATTTTTCTAGTATTATTCATTTTACTATGATATAACTCAATTTTTTAGGGTATATTATACATTTTTGTTTTGAATAGTTTTTTTAATCCAAGAGGAAAAACAATTTATCTATTTTTTGAATTATAATTCACCCCATCTAGCCATGTGATTATAATATATATAATAGGATAATTTTTTATATCAATGAAATTATCTATGTTTGTTGATATTTTTTATTTTATATCTTTTCTTTACGATATGAGATTCGATTTTATACATTTTCGTTTTAAACATAATAAGTTACAAAGGAAATATCAATTTTTTTAGTTGGTTAGTATTGTTAATGTTTTATGTTTAAAAATTGAATCTCAAACATATACCATATTTTAAAAGGGAATAATTATTAGTATTAGAGAAACCACATGGAGACAAATTTTATTAGAACTAGAGTTTATAATTTTCTTATTCTAATAGGAAGCTATAATATTCGGTAAAAATATGTTTATGATCTTTCTAAAGTAGATGACAATTAATTTATAGTTAATTTATGAGCTCTCGATACTATTTTTTGTACTATTCAAAATAACACATGTAGTCATGTTTCATCATGTCAAACAAAATATGATGTTTTTAAAAATTTCTAATTTACTTATTCTTTATTGTCAAAAGTTTATGAGACAAAAATATCCATGCTAAGAGCTAACTTCCAAGATTTTTATTTTTTATCTGGGGAAACCATTGCTCAAATTCATCAAATGATAATGAATATTTTGATTAATCTATAGTACCATAGTGAAATGAAATTATCATATGTTCATTTATTAGATAATGTCCCAGATATTTTAATTAATGAATGAGAATCAATGTAAAGATATATTGATGATACTATGATCAGTTAAAATATATGTTTTAATGATTTAATCGGTAAATTGATACAATATGAAAGCCACTTGAAGAGAGATTATAAGGAAAGAAACAGACTCATTGTTTCCATTTTACTTAAAATTCTATAATTTAAAATACCATAACTTGTAAAAAACTACATCTATAATAACATTATGGAAACTTTATGATGAAACTGATCTTAAATGACAAATAGTGTGTATAGTAACATAGAAAAAAATATTTATGTAAAATAATTTCAATTGAAATCATTCAAATTGAATAAAATTGAATAATTACTCCACAGAACATGTATTTTTTGAATGTATAGATCATAGTAATTTTCATCCTGACTATCCTGAACTAAAATGTGAATATTTAAAATCTTATTAAATTTATTCTCTGATGGAAATAATGAAAATTCTGAAAATTTCACATTTATGGATTGAAATTAAAGGTAACAATTATTCTGGTATTCCATCAATAGATAATAACAATTGTAGAGAAATCAATATATTTTATACAAATAATGAAAATTAAATAATGGGAAGATTAATCGGTGAATCACTTGAAAATCTAAATATATATTTGAATTTTTTTATAAATATTAGAATAATACTGATGAAATTTCATCTTATATAGATCATGAAGAGAAAAATAAAAAAAATATAATGAAATGAATTATTATGTTTCAAAATGTGAAAATAGATACATGAATTTATATAATAAGTTCGTTATTCCTAAGGGTGAAATTAATGAAACACAATATATTTTTGTGAAAGTTAAAGAAATTATTAATGGAGTTTGAAATGATAATGTAATTATTTCTTCTAAGTTAGATAAGTTAGATGAATATATTACAAAACAATCCCAAAATCTAAATGGGAAAAAGAAATGTTGAACTACTAGTAGATCATCATAATCATTATTACTATAAATAAAATTATTACAAAAATAAATTAAAAAGTATGATTTTTTTTAAAAAGAATGTGGTTCTTTGGTTTATGTTTGAATTATTGATCCCGAAGATGTTTTTGACTAAGTTTACAATGGTTAAAAAAATGTTTTGGAAATTTTTTTCCATATAAGACCAAACATAACTACATCATGTGTGGGTCATAAAACCAAAACATATAATATATATTATTTTTTACAACGTAAATTTCATTTTTAATGAGTTAAATAGGAGGATATTAGATGAATAAATTTTTAATCAATAAGATAATGTCTTCCAGAAGAACCTGATATTTTATCCCAACGAATACTAATTTTTATGGGGATCATTAGCCCAATAATATAGTTTTACAAAATTTTCCTTTTTTAAAAAATTATAGACCAATGAAGTTATATCGTATGATGACTTGGAGTCACTATGAATCACCATATAGACACTAATAACCAGTGATTTTTTTTCACATTAAATTTACCAGAACTATATTTTTAATATGTCAAATGATCAATACAGCATTGAGGTTTTTATTTTCTTCTTTATATTGGATATAAATTCATTCTACTAATGGATATTTTTTGTTTTTTCATATAACATCTAATGGATCACTTTATATTTCTAGATAACTTATGAAATTAAAGTTCAAATTTATATAGAATCAACATAAAAAATAATACAAAGATTATTTCAATTATAGATATCTTTTTTATAGTTGAAACTATTATTCATTAAATTTAATATAAATTTTTATCCATTGTTTTACTAAAAAAATCAAGATTATATTTTTAAATAGATAATAAAAAAATATGAAAAATTATTTTACACAAATATTATTGTTTTCATATTCCTCATAGAGAATCAATCATGTCATTTGGATCATAAAAGATCTCAAAAATTATTTCACACATATATAATTAAAAAGAGATATAGTTCTTTATATTCATTCACTGTGGTTTTTTAGAAATTCTTCAAAATTTTAAAAATAAATATTATTTATACCATTATTTTTATGGTATCTTCCAATGATATTTCTACAATAGAAACTTTTAGGTAATGTCATATCTAATAAAAGCTCTTCAAGAATTATAATTTTATAATGAATTATATTATAGAGATTCAAGGAAATAATATGTTGGTTCTACCGGCTAAAAAATGATTTATCATACCCTTGGTTGGTAAGATAGTTTTATTGTAAAACTATATTTATTGAATTTCATGGAATTGAAAATTTTAATTTTTCTATTTTAAAACAAAAGTAAAAATTATCTATATTTAATTTCAAAAAATATTGAAAATTCATTAGGGGGAAGACATTGTTTTTACAAACAAACCTCAATTTCATTGAATATTAAAAAATTCTATATAAAGAAATTTTAATTTTATACTAATGAGAAAGTTCCGAAACTAATTATATGGAACAAAATGTATGAATTTCCTTTGAATTTGTAGATCCATTTCATTTAGGATGGTATTTTAAAAAACAAAATATAAAAACACAATATGTATATATACTGGAATTTATAGTAAATTTATTGAAATACAATCTTGGGAAATTTAACTTCACATATCTCAATGATATTTACAATGGTATAGTAAAGATGAAAATATTAGTATATAGATATATACTAAATAAAATTATTGTAAAGTTAGTAATAAAATAAAATAATGATAATAAGGAACATCCTTATATTATTTAATATATTTTGATTAATACCAAGACAATATCAAGGACACGATTTTCATATGATATTAAATTAAAAATTCATGAATATAAATTTAATGTTGTAGTCTCTATGAAAACATTGTAATATTTTAACGGTGATCAAGAAAATTAAGAAACCATAATTTTATAAATAATTAAATATCGTGATTCTCCAAAATCTAATAAATATTAAACAGATAAGAAAAAACATTTATTGAATCATTAATTCCAAACTCATTAGGTTGAAATAATTATAATAAATAACTTCAAAATTTATTGGAAAATAATATTTAATATTGTATAAAATGTGGTGAGGTAGAAATGAAGAAAAATAATAATAATGGGAAACTGGATAAACATTATTTTTCCTTAATATGTTAGAGTATATTGCTCTTAGAGACGATATAGACCAAAATTTCACTATGTCAATTAAAAAAAGGTATATTTTGATTTTAATGTCATCCCAGATTTCAAAGACTACTATACCATCAATTAAAAAAAGGTCACATCTTGTAGTTGAAGTAAAATAAATGAAATGAATCATGGATTTTGAAGTAAAAGGGAAATATACTACACCTTCTGTCTATGGGATGTCATAATCTTTATCTTCACCGCATTAAAAAGTTAGAGATACGTCATGGAAAGCAAGGGATGTAATTCCACTAGAATTTCATTCTTTCAATGTTCTATAAAATACATTGGAATAAATTTGTATTTATACCATTAATAAGGAGGCGGACCTATAAAAATATGTTTCTAAAGAAAATACCCCTATATATATTATTCAAAAGAAATTTTTTGAAATATTTCTTAAAAATATTGATATTGTTGTGTCAACAAAATTATTCTCTAATTGAATGGTGAGTTCATAATTCTATATAGGAAGCTTCATCATCAATATAAATTTTCTATAAGAAGGAAACATAAACTATGAAACGGTCAATTTATTCCTCATTCAATCCATTCTAATAATTTGGAGAATATATCATTATAATTGATATTGAAAACGAATAAAAACTAAATTATGTTGATAGATCTAACCAAGAAAAAGATGAAGCATTGAGTGTATGAGTTATAGTTTTAAAGTTAATGGATGTATAGGATGAAATAAGTTATACTTCTATAGAATATCATACTAGTATGTCAATATAGATAATTAAAAGGGAAATGGATAATCATTTTTAAAAAATAATAATGTAGAAATTTTTTTTGATCGTTTCCAAAATTATGATACATTTTTTTAGGTCAAGGATAAAATATTTTCTTACAATATTCAAGTGGAAGATTCACTTAAAAGATTTTGTAGTTAATATTAAAGGAAAATTTAGAGTTATTAAATAATATTTTGAATTTAATGAACAAATGATGAAATAAATTCCATGTGTACAGTATATTAGGTTAAGGGTAATAAGTATATTTATGAGCGGACCACAATTTTAATTTCATGTAATTACTAAGGGACTATAAGATAAAAATGATGATAATTCTACTACAATTGATGAGATATAAAAATTTTATTTCATAGAACCAGCATTATGCTTCATAATATTTTATGTTTGAGTGCCAACTGAAAATTCTTGAGGAATATGACCAACACATAAAATATCAATATAAGAAATTTCCTAAAAAGGCATGATAATATGAAAAAAATTAAAATCCCAGGAAAACAAATTTACTAAGAAAATTGCAATGCATGACCATATATTTAATAACCTATATTATATACAAATATAGAATTAAAAGATGATTAAGAATTTAAAAATTAAAATTTATCATTCTTTGAAAAACATATATTTATTTAATTTATAGTTCAAATAAAATTATAAATGACAATGTATGTTTCTCAAACATAAATTTTTAAATTAATTATATGTTTTCTTATTATATTAATATCATTATTTTATTTAATATAGTATAACTCTGAAATTTAGTTCATTATTAAGTAAAATAAAAATGTTTATTTTATAATTATCATTTTTTTAATATTTTTGGATTTATATTTTTTTTAGGAATGGTTTTTTTGTTTTATTACTTACAACAACACATGATTTTCCATCATAATTATATTCCTTTGAATATTGTAAGAGTTTAATATTTTTATTTTCATGTATTCCTTTTAAAACTCACAAAGGATGAGAAAATTAAAAAATTTAAAGTATTTTTTAAAATTGTTTTTTTTCAAAAATGGGAAGAAATAATAATTGTTTTTAAAAAAGGATATTATTCACAAATAATTTTTTTATATAAATTTAACACATTATATATCATGAGTTGATAATTTTTTTTAATTCCATAATTATTTATTTTTCTTTGATTATAGTATTTTTCAAAAGGGTGGATATACTTAGTCAAAGACTCAGCTTATCTATTTTTTTAATCACAGTACACATCCTTTATTATGAAATTTCACTTGATTTTTTTATTTATATTTGGATAATATTGAGTAAAATTTGCTAAATAAAATACCATTAATCTTATACTTTATGAAAAACTATTAGTTTGAGGATTTTAGATAATTCAATTATAAATAGAATTTCATAATTTTGATAGTTTTAGTTTTCATAAAATTTTGATATTCTAAATAAATTAATAATGTTTGTAATATTATTATAGTGGTTCCTAATGACGTTCTGGGTAAATATAGAAATCCATTGAGTTCATCAAAAAATGAATAACTAATATGATTGTGATTTTATTACAGCTAATCATGAGGATTGTAGAATTAGAAAATTATAGGATCATATAAAAATAGATAAATTCCATACAAAACAAATATTTCAATAAATAACACAAAAAAATACTTAAAAATCCACAATTGTTTGAATACTTCAGTTATAGGTTTTTAGTGAACTTATAATTGTTTTACTCTTGACAATTTTCAAATTAATTTGTTTTCTAGGGTTTCTTTATGATTGATATGTAGTTTTATTGAAATTTTTGTATTTCATGTTGGTTTGAACAAGGTATTTTCTAAGATGATATTAGAGTCATGAATTCAACTATAGAAGTAAGGAATTTATGATCAGGTAGGTGATTCTATCTAGAATAAAGAGATAATACTTTATTTTATAGATTTAAATACATTATAATAATATTATTATCAAGGAATTTTCATGTTTTTGTAAAGAATTAATTTCAATAGTTTATAATAGAGGATTCTCTAATAAGTGTATAGGATTTAATTTATACATTGGGTAAAAGTTCAGTTTTAATAACATCCATTAAGGGGTATTTTAAAGGTAATTTTTTATTTCATGTTTAGTTATTTCCATAGTTTTTATAAATTTTATTTTATTTTTTGTAATAATAAAATTAGATTAAATTTCTAGTTCATTTATTACTTCTATTAGTAGTTCTTAAATATTAATGGCTCTTTTTTTTACTTCTATAGAAATTACATTGTTTTATTGGGACATCAATTCATTATATTTTTGATAGATTTATTACTCACCAAGTATAATAATTGTACAATTTTATGAACATCAATTGTGACATAGGAAAATTTTATAATATATATTTTTTTAATATATTTTAAATGTCTATATTCTTATGATACATGAGATATTATGCTTAAAGGAAAAATTATATACTATATAAATATTATTATTTAATTGTAAATCTTATAAAATTTCCATTGGGTTGATGAGAATTAATAAGAATTAAAATTTTAAGAAATATAGGTTGAAATATTTAAAATAATCAAAAAATTAATTAATCAAATATCAAATATTTATTGGTTATAAATTAACAAAAAATCATTTGAATGAAAAAGGGATAATTTTCATAAAATTATTTTTTCTATGTTTTATATATTTTTATCTTAATAGATTAAATTAATTAATGTTGATAAATTATGATTTTGAAATAAGTTTATATTATATAAAATATAATTAATTTATATTAATTTAATCATTTTTAATATAAAATTAATGGTAATAAAATCATTTTAGACTTTAATTTTGTTTTTATTTAAAAATGGGCGTTATTTTATTTTTTTCCCGATTATTTAAATTTGTTTCAAACATTTTAAAATATAATTTATTCAAAAAAATGTATTATATTTTAAAAATTCTTGAAATAATAGGCTTAGAAATATATTTTTTATATTTTGGAAAATATTTTTATTTGAGAGAATTGTGAAAATGTAGATATTTGGAAAAAAATTATTTATTTTATTTAAATAATGTAATTTAAAGTTTTGTACTATATTTAAATTTTTTTTAAGTAAAATAAAATCACATTGATTAAATATTATCTAATTAATTCCATATGACTAAAAATTAATCTTTACATGGTATAAAATATTTTTTATGTATAAAAATGCATTTTTTGTAATAATGTATTCCATTGCAATTTGTGAAAATATGTTAAAATTAATTTGTCCACTTCTAAGAATTTAATACTGAATAATTTATTTAAAATTTATAATTACATGTTAACATTTGGTAAAATACTATAATTTTATTTTTAGTTATAATGAATAGTGATAATATTTAAAGTTTATCACCACTGTAAATGGTAATACATGTAAGTTATTATTAAAACTATGTGATATGGTCAAATAATAAACCCCAGACATGCATTTAATTTATTATAGGATTATAATTATATAATAACCATTCTAACCTATAATAGAATTAATTCTTGGGCAACATGAATTTGAATACAACCTTTATAGTATTATATGTTAAGGATAACCATAAAATGTCACATTCGATAACCTATTATGTGGTCAGAATATGGGTATAGCTAAAAATGACAAATAAATTTATATACATGATAATATAGATATTGAATAAAAAATATTTATTAAATATTTATTTATATTTATAGGGGTACTATAGTTACCTTGAACACTTACGCAACGCCAACACAATACTTATAAAAGAAGTAGAATTTTTTTTAAAGAACAAAAAAAATTAATGAAAAAATTTTTAGATGAATTATTTTATAAAAAAAATTATTTAAATAATGATTTTATAAATTATTATCTAATATTTCCCCCCTATAATTCTATTGATATCTAGATGGAATTAATGTAAAGATATGTTAATAGTCCCCAAAATGTCATCATAGGGTATTTAATCTTATAAAATTATATTTAAATAACTGTAAATTTATAAAAAATAAATCATTTACCAAGTGTATTAGAAATGTTTTTTAAAATATTTTATATTTTGTGTATGATCCACTTTTAATTTTAAAATTTACTTTCATTACCTTTAATGATTGAAACATTTTCTACAATGGTTACGGTTAAATACAACTTATGAGGGGGTTTAACAAAATATATTCTTTAAAATATAAAGTAATACTATATAAAATATATTTGTTGAAAATAGTTAGATAATAACCTCCTAATATTTTAATTTATGTTACTTTTGTGCAATTTTTAATGAGGTTGACGCATTTTATATATTAATTTCTCCAGTATTTACAGGTTTTCCACCCACCTCACTTATAAAAGGAAGAATATTCTCCTCACTTATTCACACATCCTGGGATATTTGTATCATGAAATACTCTCAAAAATATATTTAAAACTTCCCTCCCCATCTAATATAATTACATTTATGAATATAAGACCAACCATTAAAGGCTCAATGTGTTTTCCAATTGAGGTTTTCCAATGTATAAGTATAACTAGTAGCCAAGTGTTTCCATATTTATTTCTTCTTCCAATTAATCTAAATAATCTATAACCATGTTGATATAATAACATTTTTATATTCAATATTCATAAATATTTTTATTTTCAAGGAAAATAATATATTCATCTCGATTCCATCCTAATGGGAAATATAAGCCTCAATCATGTGTTGGTACAAACTACATTCCTCATAAAGGGATGTATTTCATTTTCCTTCGCAAACTATAATCGACGTTTTTTATTATATATTCAGTTTTTATATAATGAATTTATGAATTAATTATGAATTTATAATTATGAAATTTTAACTACCTTCTTACCTTCCCATTTTTATGAAAATGATAATTCATTCATGCGTATGTGTGGAATACCACACTCTGAAACAGTGTGACTTATTTTTCCAATATGATATACATGGATTATATTAAGGATATTTTTAATGAATATATAAAATATTAATTATATAATTATTATTCTATAATGGTGAATTATTAGTCAACTTTATTTTTTAACTTCCATCAAAAAGTGTAAACATAACTCTTGCATACATACAAACTACCATATTCACGAAGTGATGTAATTCATTTTTCATCACCATATTATGTGGGTGATTAAAAAATTGTATATAATGAATAAATATGATTATTATTAAATTATTATTATTTCTTATATTTTTAATCCATGACTAATGTTCGTAGACCAAAATTGTCCAACCAAAATATGCATGAGAAACATAATTGGGTACACCCACATATTGATTTTAATGAAGATTTATTTTAAAAAAGGTAATAACGAATTATAAAGGAATTATATATAGTGAATTATATATATATTAATATGGTTATTGAATATATTTATAATAAATATAGATTTATTATATAGGATGTTTAAATATATACAAAACAATATTGGAATTGAAGTAAGGGTTTCTCATCTCACCTTTTTTATGTGATACATATTCTATATTCACTAATTATTTTATTTGAGTTTTTTAAATAATACCCATGAATTTATATTATTATTCATTTCAATATGAGGATTTACCAATCCATTTATTTTTTTTGTTTCATGAGATTTAGTTTAATGGTTTCCAAAGTTATAAGGTATTTATGTTATAATAACATTTTTTGTAATCATCTATGTTAAATTTCCATATATATAAATTATATGATCATTATAATTTAATCCCCATTAATATTAAAATATATTATTTATTTAATATTTATTTATTAGAACCATTTTACCCTCTTTGGTACTCAATATTTCCATGAAAAATATTTTTTTAGACAAATTGACTATTACTTTCAAATTGGTTGGAAAACATTTTCTTCCAGGTCCATTTTCTTTAAAAAAATAAAGAATATTATTTTATATAAAAAAATTATTAGTTAATTTTATTTTGAAATATATCTTACTTTATTTTCCATGTTTCTAAATGAATATTCATACCATTTTCCAAAAAACGCATGTCTGGAATGTTTAGCGAAAGTATGGAAGAATCGTTTATTTGACATTTGTAACATGAATAGATTTTCCCAAAATTATAAAAATTAATTTCCTTGAATATTTCATTACATTTTTCCATTTTTATTTTCAAATAAATTTTTTTATCAATATTCTATAAATTTTTAGATATTGAAGATAAAATTATGTTCCTTTGTTTTCAACAAATTTTTTAAAATTCTTATTTAAATTAATATTTCCTAATTTTTAGCATCCTTTGATATTTCTTAAACTTTACTAGTAATATGATCTAATGATACCATATTTATTATTTATATAGATGTATTATTATTATGTGGTTAAAAAATGATTGTCAACCCTTTTTATTTTCATCACGTTATTCTATGGTGAAATTATAATTGTGTTTTAATCTTAAGGCCCCCATATGTATATTTTTTCTTATGTGATGGGTGGGTCAATTAAATAAATTATGTTAATTATGTAATGTGATATAAATATATCATGATACCATTAAGATAAAAATTGAAATTATTGTGAATAACTATGTTCATATTTTAATGCATGATTATTATGGCTTTTACTTATGGTCAACAATATTATATATGGACTTGATTGTGAGTAGATATGTTTACAAAATTATAATTTACTATTATTATGATTTTCATATTGAATTAATATGACATGATGTAATGATTATGAAATAATATCATGGATAAAGATTGATTAATTATGACTTCTCACTCTTATAACTCATTTATTTTGAAATGTTAAATCATTATTCCATGAGTTATATTTTGTGATCTTTTAGAGATTCGGTATGAAAATTTTAATTTATTATCATGATATCATATCCTTATTCTTATTCCATTATTTCATTTTATCATTGATTGATATCTCTTATAGGTATTCTAACTATGAATATATGCTCACCCTTTCTTAATTTTCCATTTTCAAAGGTTTTGAAGAATTATATTATCTAATATTTATCAAAAAGGGTATCATGTATGCATATTGTTTTGGGAGATGTTGATGTATTTTTAGGAAACATGAAATTATTATTATAAAAAGAATAAAAATATATTTTTTAGAGTAATAGAATATATTTTGATACAAAAATGATTTTTCTTAATTCTCTATAACTCTAAAAAAATTAATGTTTTTGTATGTGAATCTATTTTTGAATGGATATATTAATTATAGATGGTTATAATATGTCCCTTTCAGTTTCTTTTAAGGATAATATCTAAATGTTTCCCTCTGAATGTGTGTTCTAGTAGGGAACTACAGTTTTCAAATAGCATCCAACAGATTTGTTTATAGAACCAAAAACATCCAACGATTCTATATCTAAAATGGACATACATTCCAAATGCATGAATTTGTTATGGTTTTGATCTATGAAACTTAAGAACTCGTATTGGTCAAGAGGATGGTAGGTTGAGCTCATCACACCCTTTTGGGGGGAATTATTTCCAACTCGGGAACACTCTAGCAGATTTAACATATTTTTTTGAATACATCATTATTTCCAAATTATGAATTAAGTCATCCAAATAAAATAAATAATTAAATAGAATGTGTGGAATTTTGAATCAACTTTATGTATTCGATGATCTTCATAAATTTGGATATCTATGTATATTTAGGTTTCTATATCGATTGAATACTCTTATATACTTCTTAGAGATTCTTTGGTCATTTTTAGGGTGATGCTTATTTTTAATCCACTCATTGGGGCACTTTGGAGTTTAGGATTATCTAGGTAGTTGAAGGTCACTCTAGAATTAATCTTCATCGATGGAAACAAAATTTTACTACGGAGTTTATTATCATCCAGGTAGACAAAGGTTACTCTACAGTTTATCATTATCCAGGGAGATGGATGATGATTTGGTGTTTGGATAAAACCCATATATGGGTTACCTATCTATCCTTGTGAAAGGAATTAGAACCCACATAGTTGGATGATTCTTAATGGGATGAATCATACCATTTTTGGTCCTGTTATAAGGACCCAAGCATAAATTTTAACGTCATGTGTCATGAACATCTAGGAAGATTGTGTCGAGTCAAGTCATGGTGTGGAACTTATGCTGAAATAGCCTAATGAACATGGAAGGGGTATGAGTGTCCAAGTTGAATAAGATCGTACTAGGTTTATGACGCAAAGAGAATATGCTTCACTATGGATGTTGAGTTTGAGCCTCAGGGTGGCTTCTTATATATCCCATTAGGATGGTAATCAAATCCCATGTAGTTTGGTATGTCTTATAGGGAGTATGACCCATGGTGTGAAATATGTTGTAGATTACTTTTAAATAGGATTACCTTAAAATTGGGTACATTGGATATTTCTTAACTCATGGAGGTTTAAGGGGGCTTAATTTTAAGCTTACTCCAAATGAGGAATATCATATTAAGGGAGTCATTATCAGGGCATACTCCTTTGGAGGATGCCTTGACTAAGGGGGTATTATTTCTCAATTCATGGATGAGATTTTATGGAGCTTGATCCTTAGGAAGAATTCTTAAGTATCCCAATTATGATGGGAATTAGTGTTTTCCTAAACCATTATTTCTAATAGGGTAGTATGGCCCTTGAGACCACTCTTACTGATTTCATAGGGTGTTTAGTGAAGTATCACTATGATTTTATGACTAGTAATTATTTTACACATTATGGTAATGGTCATCTTTGAGAAGTCCTCACCCCAAAACATAAGAATTATCTTTCAATCTCTTGGTTTCAAGACTACATGAACTTGTAATCTACCAAGATTTTTTCTGTGGGAACATATATTAACATCAGGATAACATCGACAACCTATGTTATGCATCATATCCCATGTTCTCCAAATATAAAACTACATACGGTCAAACTATAGTTGCACTATTATTCTTCCATTTTCTAAGATTCAAAAACAGGTCAATAGAAGGGCTATATAAAATTTTGGACTCTCTTCTAGGAGGGTTTGTTAAGCCTACATGCATGTAGGCGTACTTGTTACAGAAAACATGTATAGAAATATGAAAATATCTGGAAATCATCTGGATCAATGAGGCTGTATGGGTAGGTCTAACCAATGTTTATTGGAATGATGTTTTTGTGCAATAGTAACTGAGCCTGGGGAGTCCAAAAAATATTTTTCCATTTGATGTATAGATAAGTGGACATCAATTTAGAGGACCTTCATAAGATATCTGGGGTCTAAACTTTGGTGATATGTTTAATAAATTCATCTCCTAGTGACTACATGGAATGATGCTTATAGGGCACCAGCATTGGCATGTGAGATACTAAGGATAGATCAAAAAAATTAAGAAGGAAAATCCCCAAAACAATAGGGGATATTAATCTGATGAAGTTGAAGGGAATTTTATTAATTGAGAATTGGAAAATACCTATGTGAAAGCATCAAACGATCTATCCCAAGATAATAAATATAAGTGAATTGGGAAAATTCCCACAGATTCTAGAAAAATAGTAGTTTGATAAGTTGGGATATGACTTAATCCTCAAAATTCCTACTCAGACCCATATCATTTTTTTGGTTCTATGTGACTCGGTATTAATCTGTCACCAATATGTGAATCCAACGGTGATATAAGGCCAGGAATAATTTATTGATGCGACCAAGCTGGTAGTGAGGAAGTTGGTGAGGCTGGATACCCCTATTATAGAAAATATTCATAATAGTTTGTTGCACATTCAAGGAAGGGAGGATTACTTCCAAATTATAGGACCATTTCAGGTTTTATGGGGATGTATCATGGCTCATTTTAGAACCTATTATGTGTATAGTGGGTCCATTTCCCTAGGAGTTTGATCCAACCATTCAATGAGGATTTCTCTAATTATCCACATCTATCCTTGAATCCTTGTGAAATTAAGATACAGTTGAGTTTATTAAATGATTTCATCTTCTTTCCTTGCATTAATCCAACCATGATACGGTTTTTTGATGATCATACGACCAGTACAGTGCAAAGGTCATATATACTTGCTTGATGGGATGGCGTATTTGAAACCAAGATTGATAGTGAAATAATATTTGAGGCCTATGATCTGTATCGATTTCCTACCAATTCAAAAACATAATACAAATTATTGTACACCCTATTATGAACGTTGGACTATAACAACATCTGATGGTGTCTTGACAGGTATATTTGCTGAAAACTGTGGGAAATATAGGGGAAGTGATTAACCAACTTGTGGATGATCTATAAAGTAGAGATACTATCTAGTATGTTGAATCATGGATTAAATCATACTCTAAAGGGGTATTAAACTATGTTTTTTCTCGAGTCAAAGTAAAGTAGTGGAGTAGGATGGAACCTACTTGTTTGGAAGGTGCTTCCTCTCCTTTAGAGGATGAGTCATCAGAGTCAAAGAGTGTGGTTTATAAGACCCTTATCTCACTGAAGCAACCTTGTGTAAGATATATTTCACCTACTGGAATTAATTGGGACACGCCATTATCACCAATTAAGGTTTTACCTTGGTGGTATAGTCCCCATTACTAAAAAGAGAATTGGGTTCCAATTTTTCATCCACCATCTATGGCGGTAGGAATTGGGAAGCTCATCAGGTCTAAGGATGGAATATCATCTTCATAGTAACCAAATAATTAGTCGGAATATTTATAAATAGAGGTAGTTAAAACAGGTAAGAACATATTTTATGATGTTGAATCAATGTGGGAGCTTTTACTTCAGGGTCGTGTATTCCAAGAATAGGATATCTCTAAGATTCATTTGATATTCACATTGAGAATAATCTTCATGAAGTAAGAATTTATATCCAAGATCTATATATTCTGATATAAAAAATGGAAATTAAATCCCCAATACAAAGCAACTAACGTAAATGATATATCGTGGTGCTAAAGAAGGTGTTTACCATTAATATTATGTAGAATGGCCAATTTTTTAGATCACAATGATGTATGTTTTCTTCTTCTTCATATTCTGTGGAATGGCATAACGTTTTTGATCCCAAAAATGTATGTTTCCTTCCTATCATATTAATTTATGCTTTTCCTATATATTTTATTTAAATAATTATGGATTATGGGAAATACCATTTTAATTTGTTGCTAGATAAAAACATTCAATTGAGGTTCCATCACCAAGTTATAGCCACGGTGGCACTCTGATTAGGGAAATTAAATGACCACCTAAATCCGGAAAAATATCTCTAAGACGAGAGGCCATGGAGGATGAGATGAAAGGTGGTTTCTCATATCTAATACCTTTTTGGAGAAGATAATTCTATTCCTCCTATGAGGAAAATGATGAAGCAAGTACATTGTAGAAAGAAATATATGTCTGAACCCTTCATTAAATTTTGTAAGTCTTCTTGATATCATTATTTTTGACCTCATCAAAATAAAGTACCTAAACTTATTGGTATTGTACGAACATATTCTATTTCATAATTCAAGGATGTTTCAAATGACCCTCCAAGAACCTAGGAGGGCACTTCTGACCAACTGCAGATACCTACCCAGGAAATGTCCTCTTTGGGTGAAGAGGAATCCATGGAGGGAAAGAATTATCAACTAATGTAACTACTCCTATCCCTACTATTGGGAGAAATGAGGCATCTAGTATATAATAAGTGATTAATGAGAAGCTATATATCATAAACGAAATTTCATGTCAATAATATTTCTTGTTCATTATGTGCAATGAAAAATCATGTGACGACTGATTGTGACCTAGTGATTGTCACATAGAAGTTATTATGTGGTATAATATCGTCTGAGGAGAGTCATGAACTAACCAATCCACATTTTCCCATGGTTGAGACTAACACGGGTCTTGGGGTGTCATTGGAAGCTATGATAAAGCTCAGATTTTCTTTTGAAAAACTACTAGAACATGTTAATATATCCAATACATTAAAAGAATTTGGGGTACTATATATAATTAAATAGAAATAAGTGTTTATTTTCCATACAATAAATCATCTTTTACATGATTATTTAATCATGATGGGCTGAAATGTGCAACTCCATCTATAAAAATTGCAACAATAATAGTGCCCTGAGGAGATATTGGAAACTCTCTGGACCCCACTATTAGGAATGAGCCAACTCAGGTGAACCATGAAATTGGGAGCTTTCCATAAGTTTATTGAGTGGGTCGTGGGTAGTCCTATGGAAATATACATCTATGGGAGGTTTCATCTCAAACTATTGCGTTTGGTAATACTATTGAAGAATCTTCACAAGTTATTAATCTACTCTTGGGCAAGGATAACCAACTATTATTATTGTTCCACACTATTTCTAATCTATTAATTTCTACCTTTATTTGAATTAATCATGTATGATTATCATATTCTATGGCTAAGAATGATGGTGAATCTTTCTTTTCAACTTAACCAGTATCATGAAGCATGGAAACCACTATTTGGGAGGGAGAAAAATAGGGAACATATATATAAAAATTAATCACATAATACATCCCTCCTTATGAAAGTGATTCTAAATAGGAATTGGAGTTCAAATGTGATCCCTATATTGCATTTTATTATTCATGGCATGATTAATGGAATATTATATTTGAGACACCCCTCGATGATCTGCCTTTGTGAATCCCATGGATTTCAACTCTGTTTTTTATTTTGGGATTATGAGGTTTTTATTTACATGCAATCCATAATGTGGTGAGTAAGGCCTTTCCGAGGTTGGATAATGAGAACCAACATTGTTACAATCTGCTAAAATCTATAAATCTTGCAAACATTAATGAATTTAGAGCATAAATATCTCATTTTGTGATCATTCATATCACAATGATTGTAACATTCAATCGGCAGATCAAAGATAAGAATGTTTAAGTGTCGCGTCTTCATAAAAATTTGGATATTGCTATTGAGGAACTTTATTAACTTCACTCATCATTAGGAGAAAGCTATAAATAAGGGGAAATTCAATGATTATTCTAGGGAAACACTTCTTCATACCGAGGAGATTGAGTTTTTTCAGTTTAATGAACTTTTATAGAAGGATGATGGGGCTTAGGAGGTCATTCAGCAAATGAAAAGTTATTTCAGTGCACTCTTCTGACGTTTTATAGAGATACTCAAGATTTTGGATGTTACTCTAGGGGTTTTTTACTAATTAATGAAAATAATATTGTTTGTAATCATCTATGACTTCATCCCATCATTTTATTGTAATTATAAATTTGATTTGACTTTCATAGAATTACTTTTTCACATCAGATAATCATAACTTCCATGATAGGGATGGGATGTGTTCAAATTTTTACCTAAGCCATTGGGCATTGTGATCATAGTATAATTGTTTCGAGGTTCATATAAAATACCCTAAAAACATTGTTCCTTTAGTGTTATCACCATTATTGTTTCCTAACCCCAATATGGAGGGGACTTAGTAGGTTAAATTTCTCTTTTTCTTTGTCTTCCCCTATTGGGTTTTCAACCAAATATGTTTTCCCTTTTAATTAGTTTTTCACTTGATATTTCATAAATCATACATATTGTAGGTCTAGAGAGCTGAGACTCGAATTTTTTCCCTGTGTCCTTTTATGGGATTTTATCAAGGTGAGTACTATATCCCTTTTTTGGGAAGTTTAAATTCATTCATGTTGTACTAATAGAGACAATATTTTAGGTCAAATATATTTGACCTTAAACTTTGAAATTAGTACCCATAAAAGGCTTTGATGGAATGGAATGTCCCAATATTGTTTTTATACCTCTGAGGGGTATCTAAAGTCCTTATATTTTTATGTTCACCAAATCTAAAATCATATGCATAATAATATAGAAGGTCTCATTCATGTAAGAATTTTCCATTTTTTGACAAACCCATTTTGGGGGCTATATTATGGATGGCCAGCTAGGGAATATACTACATAGCCAAATAGTGGCATCTTTTGGATGATAGGTTCATTATGTGAGAAACTAATGTAAGGCCATCTGGGGGTATATACTACATAGTTAAGAAAAGGATTTCATAAAATTTTTAACATTCTATCACTAATAGACAAATAGGGTATATTATTTGTATTTTTCAGGACCACATTTTCTATCTTTCCCATGTAAAGAAGTCTTAGAATAAAAAGATACATCTATAACAGTACATGCTATAAATGAGAACCCAATTCTACAAAAATTTATTTTGTGAAGGAGGGAAATTTTCTCAGAAAGGGGGTGTCTAATATTAAGTTGTGAATTTTAAAGTCATGTAGCAAGAACGTTATGGTTTTGTGTAGTTTAAACCCACGATGCAAGGACATATTGTTGTGTAGTTTAAAGTTGTGTAGTACGGACATTATGTTGGCCAGTTAAATGTCATGAAGGAAATACAATAATGGATTTGATTTAAGGTATTTAGCTACAACCTAAGGATTGATGGTTCTCAATTTCCCATTAATTTATGTAGAAATTTTATACAATATTCAAGTATGGAAGTATAAACTTGTAATCTCTGACTCGGGGATTCTCAAATCCAAAGGGTGATATATAGAAATGTTCCAAATGGAATAATAGGGGGTCTCTTCTAAGAAAACATGTAATACTATTTGAAAAACCCGTTATTAGGGATATATTATGAAGGTAAAACATGGGAATATGTTGCATCGAAAAATTGTGGCATCATTTAGATAATAGGCTCATTATGTAAGAAATTGATGCTTGGACAACTATGGGAAAGTACAACCTAATCAGCTAATGGATCTATCATTAATTCTGAAATTCTATTTCCAAAGAAATTATATTTTATGGGGATTACGATAGTCCCAATAAAAAAAATTTATTTATGTAGAAATGATCTTGAATATAGAAGAGGAATTTAAAGTCACAATTTCCAAATTAATGTGGGAATATGCTCTCTATGAAGGTTCAAACCATACGCATGAAATATTTTGCATGCTGTTTTCGGTGATATGACTCTGAAAAAATATTAGAGAAACAATTACTAATATTATGGTCAAATGACCCAAGGTTATTCCAATAGGCTTTAGTCAAATGAGAGGGTACTAGTGTAATCCATGGTCTTATAGAATTTTAGGTCTAGAGAAAGGATATGGTACAAATATTCAATGGATGACCTCTTTAAACTACGAGTTCCTACATGCCGTCATCAAATCTTAAAGCAGAAAAAGAGGATTCTCCAAAGAATGAAGTTACAAATATTTGACAAACATATTCTTGGGGGGTTGTATTATGATGGGCCCTCTATGGAATATGCTGCATAGAAAAACAGTAGAATCCTATGGCTGATAGGCCCATTATTTAGGATACATTACACAAGACCAACTAGGGGTACATAATATGTAGTTAGGAAAAATATATCTCAGGTGTCAAACATTCTACAACCAAAAACTGAAAGAAGATTATAATGATCTAAAAGAACACAAGATTATGAGAACGAAATGGTAAATGGATAATTTACAATTCACAATGGATGTATTTCAACTGATATTTTCCATGGTTTTGGAGTCCATTACATATATTTGAATCATATGTAATATGGGGACATTTCTTTTTTCCTTGGCGGGATCACTAAAAAGAGGAAGAAAAATAAACGATCCTGCATAGAATTTTTTATTACTATGAGGAATAGTGGAGGCTTTTATGTTTTCATGTGGAAGGTCCTAGGGTTGAAGATTTGTACATCACTACATATCTTATAGGGGTGGGAATCCATCCCCATGTAGTTATTAAATAGTGATCCCCTGCCTCGATTGAATTCATGAGTGGTGGATAATGGGGGTTTCATTGAATACGGGTGCATACCTAAGATGAGAAGCCATATTAAATCTCATCACATAGAGATGACTCATATATGGGGTGGAAGATTCATTAATTGAATCACATTGAAATTGGGCCTAATTTTGAATGTCTAGAAAACACATCATATCTCATATGAGTGAGAATCAATGCTCACATAGTTCTATAAATTGGTCTCCTTTCATAATATTGGTCTATACATAGAGATAAAGGGGGTTGAATGGTGGTCGAACAAGGATGTTGGATCATGGAATCAATATGTCTCTTTCTGGGGAATGAATCAATCTATATGTAGTTCATGAAATTTAAAGTAGTTTTACGTCATGTAGTAAGGACATATGTGAAGTAATGTGAAGTTATGAAAACATTACAGTTGGGAATATGAATAAAATTATGGTCATTAAAATGTATCTCATATGGGTAAAAATCAAGCCTCAGATAGTCCTTAATTAGATTCCGGTGTAGATCTATGTCATGAATAAGACGTAAAGGGGATTAATTAATTGTCATGGTTAGAACCAGGATTGGAGATTCAAGTGTCACTACGTATCTTTCTGTGTCTTCCATCATGGAGATACTCCTTTTTAGGTTATTGTAGTTTCATGTTCCTAATTAGGATGACATAATTTTTGGGGAAGAAGATTGAAGTATTTCTACTATTGTTGGATTAGGATGGCTTGGTCAATCCACTCACTGAGGAGGGGGTGGCATAGCCTCGAACAAGTCTTGCAAGATGATCATGCCAGGGTAGACCCTGTCAGGTGTGGGAGAATTCCCTTATTCTTGTTGAGCATGTTAGAGGGATATCCCCTGAGTTTCTATTGTGTAAACTGTTTGAGCTGGGGTGTGGTTGGAGTAGGGTCTTCTAGAACAATCATGTCTTCCCCTTTATCCTCAACTCTAATTACCTCTTCCCATAATCCTCCAATCAAGTGTAGGGAAAAAAGTATCATAATCAGAATCATCATTTGAGTAGGGATCTTTTAATTGAATAACATTAATAGAACTAATGAACAACTCATCATCTGATGAAGATTATCCGTGGGGGTTAACATTTGATGTTCCCATTGGTGGGGAGGTTCCAATTCTTCTGATATGGTCAGAATAAAATATTTTCAAGTGAATCAAAACATTTTCCTTGACACGAGTTCATCTTATTATGTATGTTCCTTAGCCTTTTGGCCATGTCACTTTCTTGAGCATGGGAATTCAGAATAATAAGATTTTGATAAGGTTATCATTTCTGTAGAAAAAGTGGAAGGATGCACAATTCGATGATTCAACTATATTCATAAAATGGAATGGGTTTTTTTTCTGACCATCCAATCATCAAATGTATGATCATTATATCTTTTTTACGTCTATCTTTTCAACTTCATCCTCTAGATTAGTAGTAGTAAAATAGGTTTCCTGCAGTATTGAATACTTTAGCTTCACATTCCCAGATTCCACTGTATTTTGTAGGTGTTCCTTTAAAAAAACACTCTTGTATGGGTTTCCCCAACATTTGATATAAGGGAAAAGGATTTGGGAGGTCCTCATCTCATTATTTATTATGATTATTTAACATTGGAAACTGAACTATGTTGTTTGAACAATATGAAATCAAGTATCTGAGGACTTGGTTATTTCAAAAATAATATAACATTTTTCCAAGTCCTCAAGTTATCCCATCCTTTGATCATTTTTACCATCTTGATGACATAGTCATTGCTACTAATACTCAAGAGGTACAGCCATATAGTATGATGAAGGATTTGATGTATGAGTTGGTATAGGGTCTAGCTCAAAAGTAACATTAATAAACTATTCTTTTCCTATTCCTTTTCTTAGATCAGATGGGATTACTCCAGATTAGACTATATTATTTGATATGGAGTTTTAAACCTATTGAGAATTTGATATCGGTTACCGAATCCCTTCTATGTATTTCACAGGGATTAATGGTGTGTGGAACTCATCATGGAGATTTTCTACAAGAATGGGAGGTAACTCTTCTTGAGGTAGTGTTATATTCAAGGATTATGTTAATCTTTTCTACCATGCAATGAAATCTAATATTCTTTCATTCTCTATTTGGTTGCAGTTTGTGAGATTAAAGACAATTTTATTCTTTAACATTGAGTTGAACTATAAGAGGGGCTTCTAATAGAGATCTTCCCATCCAATGTTTGATCAAGGATGCAAACCTTTGTACCAAAAAAATGTTGGCCCCTATAATTATTGTATGAAGCCTACGAGTTTCACTTCATCTAGTTGATCAGGGGTCCCCATAATGGGAACAAAGTGAGAGATTAAATGTGTAATGAGCATCTACATATATCTTGATCCGTTTAAGATTGGAAATGTGGGATTCCCAAAGTTAGGAGGGGGAGAAGTTGGATCTAACCATTTGGGACAATCCTTCTTTTTATGGTTAAACTAGTGTGTTATGTCCTTCCATAGCTTCCAATCTAGTTATTAACAACAAAATGGTGTTCATAAAAATTCTAAAAACATCTGGCCGATCCAGGTCCCAAACAGTTTTGATAGTTAGAGTATGAACTAGTGTGTCGACTAGTAGGACCATTAGTGGTGGTGATTTGGTTATTTTACTAAAATAACCCATGGTTACATGCATATTATGATGTTCCTAACATTGATCTTGTTGAACATAAAATGGTGGTAATTCATTATCCACATTAGTATTTGAAGAAAACCCCCTTTGATGAGGTTCTCCTACTAAAATTCCGAGCGGATTATCTTATTGTGGAGAACATCTGGCTGGAATTCTTCCTAGGAGTAACTATGCATTGAGTCTTCCCAACATCTTCATCTCTTAATTTTTCAGAGAAAATTTTTTCTCATGTGAAAGGGATTGAATTTCTTTTGGGGTAAAGGTGAAACATGCCCTGAACTTTACATTTTCCATTATTAGGTTCCTTTCAAAGTGGTGGAAGTTTATTGTTTGAGGGGGTACCTAAATTTTGGGTAAGCATCTTCTTTTAAGTATGCACACCTGTTTCATTTTCATTAGTGTGGACCACATTAAAAATAAAAAATTAATCCATAGACTCTCTTAAACGAGATTATTTTTTAGAGGATCTTTAGAGATGGAATTTATGAAATTCACCAATGCATAATGAATTTCTTTCATTATATTAGTATCTTTTTTAAGTATCATTTTTTAACACTCCATGACACTTTTACCTCTTATTTTTGGTTCATCAATAACTGTTTGGTGGATACTAAACTTAAGGGAATAATCATATAATTCAGTTGTGAATTCATTTTGTAGCTTAGTCCCAAATTAGGAGGGGACTAACTTCCATTGAGGAGAGGAATGTGAATGTGAAAAATAACCCATCCGTACAACATGGGGTTGTTTCTATTCTCATTTCTCAACACTCTAGACATCATTTTTTGACATATAGGGATAGGGTAAAATAGCCCCCATCCCTGTGGGATGGGTTGGATCATGAACTAATATGGCTGATAACAACTTAGCATCTCATTAGATTTATGAATTCTGGTCTGAGCATTGGTAGGTTTCATTATCTGGAACTTACATAAGTCTCCTTTTTTGAATATTTATGTGCTATTTCAGACATTTTCACAATCTGGTGGTTGAAATCCTCTAAGTGGGAAGCATAATTGGTGATTGTAGACTCTTAATACAAATGAAACTCAATTTTATTCTCTCTTTAGGACTTACATTGGTGGAATATGGTCAAGGACTATAATGGATGATCATATCTTCAGTCATAAATAAAATTCATTTTTTTTCTCCTTCCTAGAGAAATAACATTGCACGAGACCACCTTTGGTGGTCTTTACTCACAAGATAGTGTAGTGAAATGTAATTATCTATGTACACCCCATCCTCTTATATGAACACAAGGTGGGGTAACTACAGTCAATTGTTGCAACCTCATTAATGAATTGATGCATGCACTTTTAAGGGAACCCTATTGCAACTTAATTTTTTGATTTCAGGAATCTAATAGGGAAGCGAAGTCAATTCGATGATGAAACCCATCTATTATCTTGAAATGACTTTGATATTCTTTATATATGAATAATATGGATTTTAGATGGTAAATTATCTTATATATGTTGAGGAAGATATCATGAATACAATCTTCTGCCAACACCTTTGGAATAATGTATTGAGAGGTTTCCAAAGGCAAAAACAAGATGTGTATTTCACCATTATCTAGTTGTTTCCTCTTGTTATAAATATCCTCTTCATCTTTTTCAAGAGGTTTTTCTACTTGATCAGACCAAAGATGTTTTTTTGGTTCTACTTCATCAGAATAAGCCATATTTGATAGAGCTCCTTTATTGCATTGGATGATAAATAGCCCAAGGGTGGTTTATAGAATGATTGTCATCATAGTATGTCTTCTGATTGAGATGGATCTCACCTACCCATGACAAGGAATCAAAAATAACTAGCCATGAGTTTGAAATTTTCCCAATATAAGAGGTCTTTATCACCACTACATTATTAGTTAGAGAATTCTCTTGACAATGAGAATCAATACTACAGAGAGATCTTTCAAACCCAACAACATCATGGGGAGGACCACCATGGTGGATTAGAATAAGGGTATGAACCTAATTATCTTTATTCTTCTCACCACAAGGATGGTTTATGTGGAACTCATAAAGAGTTTGGATCTCCCCATTGACCAATTTTTTAGGAGGAAATCCTCCCTGAGGATTTTTCTAACAAGAAACATAAGTATTTCTACTACAGCTCACATAATTTGGTAATTGGTGGGTACGATCTTGAACTAAAATATATAAATGTCAAAGGGCATCAAGAACTCCATAATTGGGAAAATCCACATCACAAATTAGATCTTGAATTCCTAAATTTTTTTAATAAACATTTTACATGGATGATTAATTACAAGTAGATGGGGAAATGTTTTATGAAAAGTGGATATCATTGGAAGGTGTATGTTCCAGCATTGGAGTGGCTGTCAAAATGGGCTGATTATCTCTAATTGGTATGAGTGTATTTTTATGATACATTTGTCCATATGATATAGGGTAATAAGACCCATGACCCTCCTGTACAAGAATAAAATTATGTATCTACTCCGGGGTGACATATTGATGAGGCACCCTGCTTGTGGGGAAATATTTATGCTTTTGTCTCTCAAGTACTATTGTTGCCTCCTTTATGATATTTCGGAATGTTTCTAGGATATGGGAAAAAAATTTATTATGACCTTTCACTATTTCTAGAATGTATTTGGTGACATCTCTGACTAGAAAAGGAATATAAATCTTTTACAGGTCTGGAGTTGGTGTATATACCGACACATATACTTCTATTCATGTAAATGGATACTAATAGAAATCATATGTTTGGTCATAGAGTTGGGTCTTCTCTCTTCTTTTCATCAGGACTTTATGACTGAATTCTTCATGTGCAACTAGATGAGGCTATTGTAAGGAATTATTGGTATAGGTAGGTTTATGTTCATGCTTATTGTAATCTAATGGATTAAAATGGTGAGATTGATTGTGTTCTTCTAGACGATTCTTCTAGCTATCAAAATGAAGGAGGACTGGTGTATGTGACCACTCTATAATTTCCACTAAACTAAGATGGTCGGCATCATAGGATGGGATAGAGGAATATCCCTACTCCCTTTTTCCATTTGTTGCCCTCAGAGGGCTATCTGGCATGCCTGGGTATAAGGGACCTCAGTTGGATAGTTGAAGGGAACACTCTCGTCATGTTGTGGGTTTACTGTCGTTTAACATTGGTGGGAGTGATTGTTGGCAAGATCCCGTTGGAAGGAACCCTATTAAATAAGGATTATGTTTTATGTTCCCTATTGTTCAAGATCCCTATAATATGGGAGATATTTTTTATTTCATTCCAAAGATAAGCTTCTGAAACAATTGAAGATTGTGGTTGGAACCGTCTGCTTCTAGGCCCCCAGTCATCGTTGACTAGATGATCAGAGGTTACTCTTGATCTGGTTGGCATTTCAGATAGCCTCCAAGGTTGTAATTGTACCATGATGATATTACACATAAGACAGGGTGTCAGAGACCCATTGTTGAAGATTCTTAGTTGGTGATGACATCCTTTATGTAGATAAGGATCCATCCTGTGTAGCAACCAGGTCATTCACAGGTGTAAACTTGAAGGGATCCATTTGGGTTATAGGGACTTCTTGGATCGAGTCCGTGTATATATGAAAAACACAAATAATGAAATCTAGAATCTCATTTGAGAAAAATTGACTTATTCATTTCCTTGTCTGGCATGGGTAAAACTATCATCTTGGTTATGGATTCATGTTGGGTTAACCAGTTTTTTCCCTTGGAATGTGTGTTCAGATTAGGAATCACTATTTCCTAATAGATTCCAAAATATTTTTTTATTGAGTAGGAAAAACCAAATGCTTTTTTATCTAAAATTTTTATACATTCAAAAGTAATATTTTTTTTGGTTTGTCGACATACGATACTTAAGAACCCATATTGGTTGATAGGATAAGAGGTTGGGCTCATCACACCCTTTTTTGGGGGAGTATTTCCATCTTTGGGTCTCTCTTATAGATTTAATATATGTTCAAGAATCCTTCATTAATTATCTAGTATAAATTAGGTAATACCAAGAATATAAAGCAATTATCAACATGTGCAAAATTTTGAATAATTTGTATGTATTCGAGGTTCTTCATCAATGGAAGTATCTGTGAGTGTGTGGGGTTCTACAATGATGGTATCCTCTAATATACTATTAAAATATTCATTAGTCATTTTAATTACGATGAGAGTTTTTAATCCACTCAGTGGGGCGCTATAGAGTTTATGGTTATCAAGGAAGTCGATTGTCACTCAAGAATTTATCATCATCCAATGAGATGGAAGTTTACTCCTGTGTTTATATTCATCCAGATAGGCAAAGGATACTCAGGATTTTATCATCATACAAGGAGACATAAGTTTTTTTGATGTTGGTATCAAACCCATAGATTAGGTACCTATGTATCCTTGTGAATGGAATTAGAACCCATGTAGTTTAGTGCTTCTTAATGGGGAACATCATACCCTTTATGTTCGTGTGATAAGGACCCAACCATACAGTTTAACTTCATGTGGAAATGTCATCTATATAGAAGTTTCATAGTCAAAGCATGGTGTGGGAATTTTATCAAAATAGCCAATGGAAATTAGAAGGGTTATGAATGCCCATATTTAATTATACCCTACTGGGATATAACCCAAAGAGAATGGGGTTTCTCATGGATTTTTTGTTTGAACCACGGTGAATCTTCTTAAATATCTTGTTTGGATGGGAATAAAATCCCACATAGTTTAGTAAGATTAACAGGGGAGTATAGACCTTTGAGAGAAATAGGTTGGGGCTTAGTCTAGAAGAGGATTCCCTTATAACAAGGTCTTTGAGATATTTCTTAACTAATAGTGGTTTAAGGGGTATTAGTTAGAGATTTAATCCTAAGAAGGATGCTTAGATTGAGGTAATTAGGACAGAAGCTTACTCCTAAAGATTATTCTCTAATTAATTGGGTATGATATCTCATTTCATGGATCCGATTATATGGATATCATGCCTTAGGAATGATTCCTTTATATCTTATGTATGGTGGGACACAAAGATCTTTTAGGATATTAAGTCTCATAGTGAATTATGTCTCATTGATAGAAATAGGTTGGGGCTGACTCTTGAATTGAATGCCCTTATAATGGGGTCCATGATATATGTATTGAATCATGTTATTTTAGGGTTATTAATTCAGGGATTACTCATAAGGAGGATTCCTAAATTAATAAAATTAGTATTGGATATTACTCTTAAGGAGGATTCCCAGATTTAGGGGGTAATATTTCTAATTTCATGGATATGATTGTATAGAGATTGGGCCTCAGGAAGGATTCATTCATATCATAGTTATGGTGGTAATTAGTGTTCTCATAGTTCATTACATCAGGTAGACTGTATGGTTTTTGTGATCATTACAATCCTATAATCTGACATGAGTCCTGCTTGATGTGAGAAACATGAATATGTAAAATAATCATCAAACCACCCACACATTTAATCCTTCACTGGTGGACGATTGTGGGGCTATGGCGAAAGAGTATGTGGCTATGGTGGAAGATTTCATGGAAATGTTTCTTCCCTCTATTTAATTTACCTAGATACTTGGTCCAATATAAGGAAGGAATAAAGCAGAAGGATATAGAGAAAAGAAATACTACAACCTCCTACATGAATGGCTTGGCTCTTACATCTTGATGGTTTCCCAAAAAAGATGGTCGTGATAGAGAATGTAGACTTTTCCTTTGATAAATTAAAAAAATGTGTGATCCATTCCCTAGCTACTAGAAACTAGAGGGTTCAGATCTCAAAGATAAAAATGGTAGATTGAGTCATATCCCTATAATATGAGATCAAGAAATACTGAATAATTTCCTTGGGATAAGGGTATATGTGACCATAGATATTAAAACCTATAAACAATCTAGGATCCTTATCCTCTGGGAGGAAATGTGTGCGAAACCTCTAATATAGTATATTCAAATCCAAATGGGAGACACATAGCTGTGGCTTTTCTATGGTTTTGTAAATTAAGAGAACTTTTTGGAGGTTTCAAATTGATCCCTTTCATATAAGTGATAGAATGAAGGAGAATCTCTTCCATGAATGGATTTCATATAGGCTTCATGAAAGGCTCACATAGGCTGAAAAGGTGCTCTGAACTTAGAAGGAGTGTGCCAGTGGATGTGGCCCAGGTAGGCTGAGGTGAACTGGTTTCACCATAGGTGACAATCAACATGGATGTATACACTCGGGTGAGACATTAATAATTCATTCAAGGATCTTTATAGGTATTCATATAAGTGAGGTGAAAAATTTTCTATTTAAGGATGGCAGATCACATAAGTGTTATTAAATCAAGGTTGTTGGAGAGCTGGTCGCACAAGTATTTTTTATTTTAAAAACTGAATGGACTTAAGTCACACTATCCCCCTTTAATTCCCCCTCTTTAGGTGTTATTATACAACCTTTCGGTTTCTATGGACTTGGGAGAAGAACTAGGGAGATCAGAGAAGCAATCAGCATTGGGGAAAATTCGTTCACACAAATAAACACCCCAAGGGTCTATTTATAGGATAATATGGTACCCTGGGTGAAGGAGACTGGACATTCAAGTGGATTGGTTTGCATGTACTTGGATTCAACTGGTGATTTGAGCTACCTTTGGTGAACCAATTTTTTTTGCCTTTGAGAATCTTGATATTCTCTATCTATTTTATCCACCTTTTTATAATGAATTTTCCGTTATAAATTTTTCATCTATGTGATGAGATAGAGTGTCAACAATAATTAATACATTTGTGAAACTATATATGGGGGTATGGTTATTAATAAATCCCACTTGGTATCAGACAATGGTTTAGATAAATTTTTTTGTTTTAAAGTTATGTCATGAGAATAATAATATAGAAATGGATACTACTGTGGGTTGATAATTTTTAGTATGATAAAATATTTATATAAATAGATATATTTTTAGGACCAATGTTATGATAATATATAATGACTAATAATAATTGTGGATATTTTTATTATGTTTTAATATACCATAGATATATATGTAACCCTTGATTTAACATATTATTTAGGGTGAATTTGTTTAGAGAGAATGTTATTTGTAAAATAAGTTAAAATATTCTCATAACAATTAAGTTTTTTCCTTTTTTTTGTTGACTAGGTAATTATGATTAATGGGAATAATGGTTTTATTATATTTTTTGGAATATATGAGTTTAAAAATTGATTTTTCAATTATTTGATTAATTTTATTTTTGATTAAGTTCAATATATTTGGAACAATATAGGAATAATTTTAATAAAATATTATTTTCTATGAATTAATTTTATTTAAAAAATAAATATTCATTTAACTTGTATAAGCGCATATTTCTTTATGGTGATTCATGTAATAAGGTGAAATGATTATTATATTATTGAAAATATGTGATTAGGGTATCTAAATTTATTTAATTTGAATTTATGATTTATTAATATTATTGGGGATACATTTTATTATGGATTTTGAAAAAAAATATCATATTTTGAAGAGTTTTGGGGTTAGATATTTAAGGAATGACTTCAGTTGAAAATCGAGTGATATTATTGCAGGTTTAAATAAAAATGTATTAATCCTTCATAGGAATGTCTATATATATTATGTACCATCATACCATATTCTAACCATTATGATTTTGGTAAATATCTATATACTCGAGGAATAAATTTCCATTCATTTATAGAACTTATTATCTATTAGAAGTTATTTTTAATTCATCAATCATGATAATATCAATATAGTTATTTATTATAATGAACATGAGGAAAACTAATCAAAAAAATAAAAGCATAAAATTTATGAAATTAATAAAGTAATTATATTTTACAATATTTTTTAAGTCAATGGAAATACAGTTCCATAAACTCATACATGTGTAAGAATAATATTTTAATTACAATTTTGAAAATATAACTTATCGATCTATATCATTTGGAGAAATATTTAAAATTATGAGTTTTATAAAAAAATATATTTAGGAAATGATAATTTTCATAGAATTAAAATAGATATTGAATTCCCATTCAGTAGGAAATGTGACCAATGCATATTAAAATTTATTTCTTTTAAATAAGGTATACTTATCTTCTACACCTTATAATTTATACTGAAATTAGTATAAACCATTTTTTCTAAAACATGAGTAAAATATTTTGAGGGAAAAATTTCATTAAAGGGTTGAATGTTCCAAACCATTTTTTAGAATATATTTAAATTCAATATATTTAATTAATTTGAGATCATATAATACCACTAAAAATAATGTTAAAAAAATAATAATATACTATAAATATATTATTATTTAAGAATGATTATTATAACCAAGCCATTAGTTTGGAGGGTATGAGTAGGGATAAACATATTTTGAAATATATGTTGAAATTTTTTCCCTAATAAAACGAATAATAAATCATATATAGATTATAAATTGGTAGGTAATGAAGATAAAATCAACTCATGGTGAAATATAAATTTTTCATAAAATATTTTTATGTGTGCAATGTATTTTTATCTTAATATATTATATTTATCACTGTTCATAAATGACTATACAGAAATAAGAATATTTTATAGTAAATTTAGTTTACTATATTTCATTTATTATTTTATTAGATATGTAATGACAATATATTTATTTTATTCTTTAAAAATACATTTTCTACAAAAAAACAATTTTTATTGCACATTAATCATAGATATTATAATTAATTTCTTCCATTTTAATAAATTTTATTTGAAAAAAGTCATATAATTTTTATTTTACCATTTCATTAAAGGATTATGAATAATTTTTGGGATTTATATTAAAATACTTATTTTTATGTGAATATTAAAAAAATAGTTTTTACAAAATTATCAATTCTTTTGTTTAAAAAAGTAATTTGAATGTATCATTTTATTTTTAAATGATATTATGTAACATAAGAAACCAATTATTTAAAATAATTAAATTAATTTCATAGGAATCATCATCATGATTAATTTTTTATAAATTCAATATTGTGTATAAAAATTCATTTTTAAAAACAAAATTGTTGTGTTTTGAGAAATTATATTAAAATTTATTTTCCCCTTATAAAAAATACATATAAAAAATATATTTTGAATATATAGTCAAGAGGTGCCAAATATTTAAATATTACAATTTAATATTTAATAAAAATGAGTATTAACTATGATAAACGATTATCACCACTACAATGGGTAAAACATGATAAATAATTTTTAAAAAGGGATATAGTCTCAAAATCAAACCAACAATTGAATTTATTTTATTTTATAAGTTTAATTAATATCAAAAAATCATAAATTTAAATATATGAAATTTTATTTCCCATTTACATTGAATATAACTATTATATTATTGTATGTTCTGGATATTACAAAATCTAAAATTCTATCACTTATCATGTGGTCATAATATGGTTATTGATAAAAATTAAATTTAAATTATTATGAATGATAAAAATGATAATTATTAAACATTATTTTTTTTTTAATTTATGTTTAATTTTTACAGATAATATAATTACCTTGAAAACATACATAATGCGGATGCAATGGTTGTGTAAGAAATAAAAACATATGATAAATGAATCTAAAAACATTATAATTAATATTTTTAAATGAATTATTATGTTCAATGAATATCATTATATTAATAATTTATTATTTATGGTGAAATTTTTTTCCTTCTAATTTCATTATTATCATTATGACATTAATGTAAAGATATGTCAATAGTCTCGAAAATGACCACAAATGGTATTAAATTTTTTACATTATAGTAATTCATTATATAATTATTATAATCCTATATTAATAAAATTTGATATTAAATAGTCAATTATATCATGATTTATTCATGTTTTCCCACATTAATGAGAGAATGTTTTGTTACATTGGTTGCGGTTGATAATGGGTAATGAGGCGGTTTAACCAAATGAAAAGGTTTTAAATTATTCATAAACCTATTTTAAATTGATTGGATGATTAAATTTTTAACTTAATTCCCTTATAATATAATATAATGAACTTTTCATCCATTTTATATGAGTTATACATATATCATATATTAATTTTTCAAGTATTTACAATTATTTCACCCACCTCGCCTACAAAAAGGCATCCCTCTCCTCGCTTAATCATGCATTTGGAGTAAATTAGTTAAGAAAAATAACCATCCCAAATACCTTAAAAAATTCCATCAGTATTTCCTTTTAGTATTTGGAATAACTAAAATACTATCCTTTGAATAATTAAGGTGTAATTCAAATAATGATTTCCAATTTGTAGGTATAACACTTTACCATGTGTTTCTATGTTAATTTCATCTTCTAACTCCTCTAAATATTCTGTAATCATGTTTATATAATAACATATGTATAATAAATATACAGAATGTAAATGTGTTCTTATAATAACCCATTTTTATCTCCATTCTGACCTAATGGTAAATTAATGCCTCAGTTATGCGTATGTACATTCTACTGTCTCCACCAAATGATGTATTTAATTTTCTATAAACACATTTAATAGATAGTTAATTTTATGGGTTTCATATTTATATATGAAATTTATGAAATAATTAATCTTTTTTATTTATAATTTTTTATCTACCTTGATACTTTCCAATCCATTAGAAAATAATAATTTCATTCATACATACATGTAGACTACCTCTTCTACCAAGCGATATGACTTGTTCTTTATTTAAAAATTGCTCGGCTAGAGACATGGATAAATTTAATTAATATAGATACTACAGTTATAATATATCAATGATTATATAAACATTAATTGTTATTTAACTTACTTTTTCCATCCATAATTTTTTAAACATCACTGGTACGTACCTACATACTATCATATCTACAAAGTGATGTAATTAATTTTTCTTCCCCACCTCATATGGATGATTATAAAAGTGTTTATAATGATTAAATATAAATGTTATAGAATGAATATGATTTTTTTGAATAAGAATCTATGGCTGATATGCAAGGAATAGAACTTCAAAGTGGAAACATTCCTGGAAAAATAATCTATTTTCCAATGAAATAATGATTTTAATGATGAATTGTTGATAAAAGATTAAAATAAAATTTTAATAAAATGATATAATGAAATATATATATATTTATATAAAATAATATGTTTATAGAATTGATTTATAATAAATCTATTTTTATTATACAATTATTTTGAATGTGTACAAACCATGATATGACTTGAGGTTAGGGATTATCATTTCACTTTTATTTCTTTGAGACATATTCCAAATTCACCACTTTTTTATTTTGATTGGTGTATTTAATAACCCTAAATGAATATTATGATTATATTAATAAAAATTATGTTGATTTAAAAATAAATCAGAGGTTATTGGTTTCATGAAATTTTTTATGAAAGGTTATCGAATTTGTAAGGCATTTATGTTACAATCTCATTTATTTTCAGGATTGTCGAAATTAAATATTGATTGAGGGAAATTAATTTATCCTTAACCATTAAACCACATATATTTTTTTATCTGATATTTATTTATTTATTTTAAAACTATTAGTACCATTTTTTATTCTTTAGTGGTAATTCCCCATTACCATTTTTTCTGGTATGTTCTGATCATTTCTTTTGGTGTAATTTTCTCATCGACCATGGGTCATAGAACAAGAATTAGGAGGATAATTATAATGGTGATGTCATATATTTATTCGATTTTTACATATTCCCATAAATTTTTGCTACCTATTTAGAAGTTACACTACGTGTAATGGTGTTTCATGATGTGTAACGTCAACCAGACTCATCTCATTTGTTGAATTCATAGCTTGTGTTTTTGCGCATCATGTCAGTGTTACACATTGTGTAACGAGAAATTTTGTTTTTTAAATAAAATAGTGAAGCATTTTTTTGCATAACATGAAATTAAAGAGGTTTAAATTTGTATAAGATTACATGTTGTGTAATTCTCTGAGTTTTGGTTTTTAGGGATTCTTGCTGCTGTTTGAGGGATTATTTGTGTTTAGAACCTTCTCTACTCGGCCAGAGCTCTTACCTTATGTAATTTTGGGTATCATCCATCCATATAGATTGAATCATTCAATGATTTATTAATAGGGTTAGGAATATCTTCTCTCTGGGTAATCCATCCTCTCAATTTCTCTATCACTGGTGGTTGTGGCACTATTTATTATAGGGATTGGTAACATGATTATGTTTTCTACCAATCTGATTTTAGTATTTGGTCATGTCTTCTCTCTTGAGGGAATACCTAGTTGTTTTCAATCCCAGTTGTCAAATGTGGTTTGGTTTTGTACTTTCATTACGTAGGTGTATCTGTTAAATTGTTTGAATTTATTGAATTTATTATAGTTCATATTTATTCCCTGATATTTGAAATGGAATTTCACGTATTGAAATGAAAAGGTAATGGGGTCGTATTAGAATATTTGTTTTTATTTGAAAAAGTGTTTTCCTAAATTTGAAATCGAAAATGGATTTTCAAAACCGAAATTTAAATTTTAATGGATTTTAAATTGTTTTATAAAAATTTGATCATGTTTTTCAAAATAGATATTGACAAACATTACCCATCTAGAATTTAGTTACATTTAGATAGAGACATATGCTTCCATAGTGTGTGTACACCACTAAAAGGTATCCTCTTATATATCAGTGGCCTATGGAATATCTCGATGTTAATTAGATACAACCTTGTGCCTTTTTTTATTCTTAATGTCTAGTACATATTGTCCCATTAGTTATTTACTCTATTTTAGGTGAATTATTGTTTATGGTTTTTTATTACATGATAGTTCATTTCTTAGATGTTGGATCACATGAGTATTCAAATTTTTGTATCCATACCTTATTATTTCCAGAATTAGTAAAAATGACATGTAATTTTTTAAAATTCAGGGATTATTTGAAAAAGGATTTCAAATTAATAAATTTATAAAACAACTTATCAAACTATTTTGTTTTAGATATAATAATTTTTCATTCTTCTTACTTGTACTAGTGTAGATCTTTAGGTCATATCCTATTTAGACATGTTTCTGACACCCTATATATAAATTTGGGTAGTGGTTGATTTTGTTTTGTAGGACATGCATAAATGAATGTGCATCTAGTAGTGATTTAGGTTTTATCTCTACGTCACAGCTTCATTTTGTAATAGTTTAGAGGTGACATTTGGTCACATGGAGACCTGTTCTCTAGAATTTTATTTTTTTCATGTTTATACTGTTTATCTCAGTAGTGTCTCTCATTCTTTCTTCATTGTACTCCGACTGTTTTTCTTGTTTTACTTATTTATGAGACTAGTTCTATTATCTTTGTTTTACACCGTCACATGATGGAATCCATGGGTGAGTGGTCTTGTTAACCCGGGTTGGTATGTTATAATTTTGTATCTGAGGGGTTATACATCCTGAAGTGTGTCAGAACTACATTAGTTATTTAAATGTCTAGGGTTGATAATAGTATGATAGTATTTATTTGAAAAGTATGCCTAGAAAGGGGGCCTATCTAGCTGACTCCCATTATAGAATCTAAGATTTCATGGTTGGTATTAAAATCATAACTAAGTCATATATTGAGTATTTATGTTCATTTGAATAAATTGTATGGGATGATAATTAAATTTATCCTATATTCAATTTATAAGGAATTGGTGAGTGTATTGTTGTTTGAATAAACTAATTGGGGAGTTTATTTAGATGGGCATGTTATTTTAAAAAACATGCATCTATTTTGTGATAGTATTCATAACTAATTTAAATTATTATTATTTTAAAACATTCTTTTGTATTAATGTTTTTGGTTCGATGGTTTTGTATATTTTTTAGAAGTAATTTATTATTTTATTCTATCTAGTAGAAAATCCCTCCTATAATATCACTTCCAAATACAAGAGGGGTAGCTGGGAGGAAGGTTCTGTAGAAAGATCATCTAGTTCACCCTTCTTGGATTGATGTATTAATCTATATTATTCATAATTTGGTGTCAATGGGTACAATGAACCTCAGATGGGAAGTGGACTATGGTTCAAAATTTATGAAGAATCATTCACCTGTCTTATGTAGAGATAAAGGACCGAAAGAACCATATGAGTGGATTGAATGGATATAAAGCATCTACATATTTATGAAGAAAACTGAGGCTTTTTGCTGGCTTTTCCCACATATATTCTCAAAGGGATAAGAATAAGATGGTGTCAGTTGATATACAAGCTAATTTTCACAAATTCCTTACATATTTTTCATTAAAGAATATCTTTATTTAGAAGTTTAATCCAAATTCTTTTTATGTGAAGAAACCTATGAGTTTTTAATGATATAGATAAAGAAGCATTTCATTCTGGAATAATCCACCTGCTTTGCTGATTTGGTGCATCAGGCACCAGATCTAGTCACCAATGATTACCTAAAGGCTTGGAGGATTGTGATTGGGATAAGGTTTGATGTTAGATCTATGTTGGGCTTTTCTTACTTTTGACCAATGTATAAGTAGTTGGTAAATATGATTTAGATAAAGGATATACAGATAGGGGGACATGCTTGGATGAAGCTTCAGTGGGTGCAGTATTTAACTAGGTTTCTTCTTATAAAAAGAAAATAAAGTGAAAGAGTGGTTTTTTTTCTATATTAATATTTTTAGGGGTTTCTATAGGGTAGATATAGTTTATTTTCTACCATTGTGGGAGGCATGTTCATACCTGACCTTAGTGTATACAGGATCCTATAACATCTCATAAATATGGGAGATATTTCCATATGAAGTGTTTCTATGATAATATGTCTTGAGGTAGTAAGGTAGGATCCACCTACAAAAAGGGGTCACAGGTTCATGTTGATGCTTCCTAGGGTGGTGGGTATCATTCTTAGTTCAAGGGGATGGTCAGGTGGCTATGTTCATATAGATTTAGGAATCTGAGTGGGATCTAGATAAATTTAAATCAATTCTAGATATAGTCATAAGTAAATTGTTTACATCATCTTCAATAGTGATGTTTTTTATACATGTTCTATTCATTCTTTTATATCATCAAGTCTGGTTGATGTGTCGGGATAGAATTTAGATATTATGTCCTCCTTATTGGATCATTCCACACCTATGGGAAAGAGGTCAGAACAAGGATTCGTGTGGCCCGCATGTTAGGTGGTGATGAGAGACTTTGAGGGGTGTGCAGCCTCTTAGGCCTTGGTCATGAAATCTTTGAATTGATAATTGGTATGGGTTGAATGATAAGAGTGCATTCCTAGATTGACTATTGTCATTGTCGGGTGCATCTATTTTCTACCTATGTGGTCACTCATATTCTATAAGGAGAGTGGGAATATAGATAGGGATGTTAATGGAATTTATTTACTTATGTTTTTTTAATATCTTGTTAGTTTTTAGAAATGTTTCTTGATGTAGTTGACCTGTACATGGGCCGTCAGCTACATACTATTGTTTTTGATGACCCTAAGATCATTCCAGATTATTTTTATGGATTTCCTCAATATATAGAGGTCATTTTTACTATTGACCTATTACCTAGAAGGATTTCCATTCCTTTGTGGTCCTATAAAAATGAACTTGTTGAGCTGGTGGAAACTAATATCCATCTAGGGAACCTATAGGTGAAATTATTTATTCATCCTTGAATGTCACCATTTTATTTTTTTGTACTCTTATAATAAAGCTGTCAAAATTATTTGGCATTGTATTGAATGTTGGGAGTTGAATTAGGTTACCATTAAGAACATGTATCATTTAGCCTATATTGATGAACTATTTGATCAGATAAGGGAGGATTGTTTGTATGATATTATTGAATTGTGGTTAGGGTACCAATAGTTGAGAGTACGAGAAGAGGATTACCGAAGATATAATTTCAGAGTCAATTTGGTCATTTTGAATTTTTGGTTTACCCATTCAGTCTCACTAAAGCTCCTATAGTAATCATGAATTCTATGAACCAAATATTTCATCAGTTATTAAACTATTTTTTTGTTGTTTACACAGATGATAGCTTGGCATACTCAATGTAACACCCCAATATTTCATAGTTTGTTATTTTTTCAATGTAATTAAATAACTTTCATTACACACAACATTGAGTTCAAGCGCACCATGACATACCAACTGGTCGTTAAAAAGCGTTTATGAATAATATTAACTGGATTTTAAATTTTATATAATTATTATAATTTTAGAGTCCATATTATGAGTTTCTTAGATATAATATAAGAACAAATTCATTTTTTTCAGATAAAAGAAGTATTTTTTGAAAATGAAATTTTACCGCCTTTTAATGGAGTACCCTTTTTAAATCCAATATTTGAAACTTTTATATATTAAATTTGACAGAATAAACATCTTCTTTAGAATCGGGACATAATAATTTAGTTTTGATAATTTTTTGGTGTTTTTCTGATAACTTTCATATGTGGGTGAATAGTGAAAATTACTAAATTTTAACTAAAAAGAACATTTTTAATCAAAATAATTTATGGTGTTAGAATATACATATGAATGTTTTGCAAGCATAATTAGATTATATTTTTACCATTTAATCCAATTCTGGTCATTAGAAGTAATTTCACATTGAAATCGGACATAAACAAGGGTCAATCTTTTGATAGTTATTATTTCATAAAAATACGCTTTTTGGTTTTGACAATGGGAATTAATTTTAAATTAAAAAATAAAACTTCAATGTTTTGAATTTGGTAAAATATGCTTCATTTTTGAATTATTAATATAAAAATTAGCTTAGAGTAAATTTTTTGTATGTTTCTGAAAACATTCAATTTTTTATGAATAGTGAAAAATATTGCAATATTGGTTAAAACTGACTTTTCATTTAAATAATTATTTATTTTATTTTAATTTATTTTAATTAAATATATATACATAATATCTATATATGGTCAATATAATCTTTTGGAGTCATTTTGTAACAATATTATATATATAAAATTTTATTGAACTTTTTACCATCTTTTACCCACCTCCTAGGAAAAATTTTAAATTTGTATAAAATATAATATTACCGCTTCTGTGAGTTGAATTTTAAAAATATAAGAGACACTGTTTATATCAATAACTAAAATTTGGTTCAATAAGTTGAAAATATTTTTCACTGAACAATAACTTTTGACTTTCATTTACCACGATTAGAATTAAATAATTTCATTAAGGTTAAAAATGATATCATAATTACCCTAAAACATTCCTAATTCTATTGGATAAGTGTAATTCAACCAAAAAAAAACTTAGGAAAAAAATATGATCCTTTAGTTCCACATGGATTAGAATATGACATTTATTAGTATTTAATTCAAAGAAGAGTTAAAAGTGTTAAATTCAATGTTTAATAACTAAACCATTTTTAATATAGAGTTACACGTAATATAAATTCTACTATAAATATTCCATAGAAATATGAAAATATTTTATACAAAATGGAATTATATTTATAATTTTTAGACAATAAATATGTGAATTTATATAAGAGACACTGATGATGCAGTAATTAACTTATTAATGAAATAATAAAATAATTGATATTATAAATACCCCAAAAAATGTAATTTTAGATTTTTAATAAATTCTACTAATTTTCTTGGTTAATATGACATGTTAGGGTTGATTAAAATAATTTTTTTCGAAGTAATAATTCATTTTTAAATTTAACAAAAACAACATAGAAAATAGTGCCACAATTTACATAAAAGAGTTTTTAAAACTAATATTATATTATAAATTAATATTCTATTCGTAAAAATATAAGGATTGGAAGAAGGAAATAAATAATATTATATATTTCATTAAATAACCACTCGAGGTTCTCTTAGAAGATTATTGTATGTTTATTAACCATATAATATTAAAATACAAAGAGACATGGTAAATGTCAAACTAATTAACTAAGAGTCAAATCTAAAAGATAATGTTAATATAGTGACCCAAACAGTTATAAAAGCTATTTGTTTAGTTATTTTCGACACATACCCACCTTATCCTTTAAATAATTCATTTTGGAGACATTCGAAACCGAAAATGAGTTTATTATAAAACAATATTTTATATTTGTTCGAAGGTGGCCCTCACAACTCTTATAAAAGGGCACTTCTCCTTCTCTCAAATTCACACCTCCAAAGCCATTTGACTCAGCCGACCCCTGCCAAAATAACCTCCTAACTATCCTCAATTCATCTTAGAGGCCTTATTTTGATCAGAAAGCCAACCTAAGGTGCCCTTTTGATCAAATAAAATGGAAAAACCCGAAGAAGAGGTAATTACTTCACCACCCTCTTTGAAGTTCTTTTCTTATTCTACTTACTCTTTATTTTTTATTACCATACCAAAATAATAAATCCAGTACCTTATATATAATGTGATGTTATTATAAATATAGTAAAACCATATTCATTTTTTATCCATCCTATAAATGATAATGTCACCATGCGTGCGTGTGTACGACTTACCGTCTCCACGCCATGGTGTAATTTTTTATTCAACATTATATTATTTGTATGGATATAATGATTAGTAATGTGAATATAAATAATAAAAATAACATTCTAATGTCCTTGTAAAATTAATATAGCATCCAATTCCACACCTTTAAGTTAATGATATTGTCGCTCGTGCGTACGTACGGATTACCATCTCCACAACGCGATGATATTCATTTCCACGTTCACCATTCATCGACGATTATAAAAAATATATATTACTAATTAGTATGTAATATATGAAATAATAATTCTACTATATATATATATACGTATATGCATTTATGTACTTACATATATCTTATTCACTTATTTCCATTCAATACGATATGAAAACAGAAACAACATTTATGCATACCTACGGCCTACCGTCTCCATAAACGGTGTTTCAATTTCATATATCTATATATTATAAATATTTATATTCTAAATATGTATTATATATAAATAATTTTATATATTCTTTAAGTATTTGAATCATTATCTATATTTTAGGGTCAAGAATAATTAGATAAAATATGTACGATAAAGAATGTGATTATTACCTGAAATGTTAATTTAAAATGAAAATCATTATTAAATGGGTCATATAAAGTCATAAATAAATCATGTATGACATAATAAATATTTTTACGGTTCTGGTGTAATCTAATAGCATTCAATGGTCATTATACAGGAGGTTAAACGTACCCTCGACCAAAGGAAAGTGCAAGGTATGGGGTTTCGAATCTCACTTTTAATTTTGTGAGATTTCCACTGTTCACCTCTTATTGATTGCATGTGGTGTATTGTGTACTGACATATGATATATATTATCATGATTACCTTTATATTCATGATATTATGTGATTAATTTGGTGGTTATTGACAATTTTTCATATGACATGACTGATTACAACGAGGTAAGTGTTATTTCCTCAACCTCAATATTTTCTGAGATTGTTCATATGTAAGTATTTTATGGGACATACTTATCATAGATACACTTATTTAATAAAAATTATTTCAAAAGGAATATTTTAATGTTATATGGAAGGTTATATTTAACTATATCATCATTTAAATTTTTTAATGATTTATCTTTCTAACCCCTTTTAATTAATGTCCATGTTTTCAAAATGATTTTAAGGATTTATTTATATGGACCTAAATGTTTTGAAATGATAATTCTTTTAAAATGTTTAAAATTGGTATGGGAAAATTCGATTCAAATTTAAAAATTAAATAACTATATTTATAAATTTTTTTACTTTTAAATGATTTCATGAAAAATGGAAATTTCTCTCAAAAAATTTATTGATAATTTTCAACTATGTCAACATCCTTTACGGTATATTATTTTTGATCGAGGTTGATTTATTAGGGTAAAAATCGTCTATATTGTATTTAAGGTTTTGTGATATGTTTGACAGTGGATGAGTTAATTTTATGTCATTCATGGTTTATGGTAAATTTATTGAAATTTTGTATGCTAGTTTTAATATGAATGTTTATGTTATATTTCAACCATATTTATGATGAATGAATTGGACTATCATGTTCTGGGTTAGGGACCAGTAAAAGTAATCCCTATGGGTTGGGTACTAGTTACAGCAGACCCTCCGGGATGGATTCCTGTTATAGATACTCTCCGGGTTGGAGTCTGGTTACAGAGGCTCTCCTGGTTGGAGTTCGATTACATAGGCTCTCTAGGATGGAGTCCGGTTACAGAGGCACTCTAGGTCTGGGTCCGGTTACAGTTATCCCATAGGTCCTTGCATGAGGCCTTGACACAAAAATTAATGTCTGGTACTATACATTCCCTCATTATGAAATTAGTTTTTACATGTGATTATTCGACTAGTATAATATCCATGTGCATGTTTAGATGGTAATGTTTTATTTATTTTTTCCATATTATGTTCATGTTTATATTTTAAAGGATGTTGTTTTATTACACATCTTGCAATTAAGGTTTATAGCTTCTACTAAATTATTTACCCTTACTGAGAATCTGAGATCATCCCTTTCATATGTTTCATTTTCCCAAGATTCCAAGAAGTATTTTATGATTGATAAACAGAGTTAACGTATGGGAATAATGGCATTCTCAAAGGATCATTTATGTCATGTTTTGTTTTATGTGTAATGTAACGTTTTTGTATATAATCTATTTTCCGAGACTAGTAAACTGATTGGTCTTTAAGTACTTGATTTATTGTAATCATGCTGATGTATTAAAATAATGCACCGACTCTGGGTAACTGGGGTCGGGGCGTTACAGTTGGTATTAGAGAAAGTTTAGCAATAACCTTGGAAACTAGATTTAAATAAACATAGATTAGAGCACATTACCCTAAGAAAGACTTTGTGAATTAGTATAGAAGAACTTCCTAGAATTTTTTTAATATAGAGATTTTGTGAGTTTTCCAAGAAAATACATCCCTATCTAGATACGAGAAGGTATAGGAAGCTCTGGTACAGATGTACCTAAGGATAAAACCTGAAAACACCACTTTGAGCTAGATACGAACGAGAACTGGTGCACGACAACGGGCCTTGCGGCACTCTTGGTTACGACCCTCCCAAAGGATATTCTTAGGATAATTCTCATTTTCTTTAAAAATAATTATGAAGGATTTACGAGTATATACATCCTCAAAGAAAATATTTTTCTGATTGTGGATTATATCCATAAACTTCTCAATTTACGTAAGGTATTTTACAAATTTGGAATTATTCATTGCGATTCATAAACTGACCTAATGTATGCCATTGTTTAGAAGTGGCTCCCAGTAGAAGGAATGAGAACTCCAACAACATGTATGATCCAAAGAGTAAGAAGGATCTTATATTTCATGGTAAGAAGCCAACATTTAGAAGGGAAATAGTATCCCATGTATTCTCAACATATGAATAAATGATATCATGTGTTAATAAGATAAGTAAATAATTCCTTGAGCCATATGGATTTGAAGGTAAGCAAGAGAAGAATGGGATGGTAGAGATAAATATTGATAAATAGAAGAGGGGAAAGAAGGATTTTCCCATATGTGATAAATGTAGAAAGAATCACCTTGGTAAGTGCTTAAAGGGAATGGGAGTTTCTTATAAGTATGGAGAAAAATAACACCAAGTACATGATTACAAGGGTGGGAAAAAGGTATAAATGTAAAATGCTTCTTCTACAAGGTGTTGGGACACTGCATGAATCAATTTCCTAGTCATCAAAGTATACCGTAAATGATGCTATTTAATAATAATCAAGTTAAGATATTACCTCAAATAAAGAGTAATGACTAGTGTTATTATGTTGTTACTATAGAATAAATTCATTTGAGTGTTGTATCGACAATATACTGGTTATATGAATTATGGAGATAAATATGTATTATAATATAGTACTATTTTATTGAGCATTTGAGATTATATGGTTCGAAAAAAAGTGACTTAATAGTAATCTACACCTTTTGGAAAAATGCATAGTTGCAAGAAAGGTACTCCTTAATATGTTCCTGATAATGAGGTCGTGATTTTGGAATAAGATATGGTTTATTTGGATAAATTATATTGGATATTCTTGAATACCATGGAACTGATTAATAGTTTGTTTACTTCATCATTGTTGGAATATTAAAAAAATTTGGATATAAGGGATATATCCAGTATTATATAAAGAATAATGGAGCATTAATGTAATCAATAAGGTTTTATGGTAATCCAAGTAGTTTCCATTTTTGAAAAGAATACATGATGAATGTGTTCGCATGTCATTATGTGGAAAAAGGATCTTCATTGTGTTTAACATCCTTATAAATTTTTTATTTTGTGTTTGGATAGAATTATTTTGCATAATTCTAAATGTTGAAATGGATAAATTTTGAAATTGGATACAAATGTTGAGGTTATTTTTTGATTTTCATAAAAATGACAACCCATAGGTCGGGCAACAACCAGTCACGTCTAGCAAGGTCGCGAGACTTGAACCTGCAACCGAAGGGAGACAAGGGTGCATCACATACCACTGGCCTATGTGTTGTCCTGGATTGTATAATATAGTTTTTTTAAAAGGTTTGATAGGTTAATTAGAAATTCATTATTTTTGGATCCCAATATGATTAGGATAAATAGAATTTTTTTTTGAAATCTTTTGGAGTGAATGATGTGTTTGTGGTAGGAATTAGTTAAAGGATGTAACTCTACCTGTCCAGTATATATATATATACACACATATATATATATATCCTTCTTATTCAATGAATAAATTAATTATTAAACTTTAGTTAAGGTACTTCATCTCAATCTCCTTTCACTGAGGCATCCTTTTATTTCAAAACGAATTTCTTTTATACGGTGTATAAAACACTTTTCATTTCAAGGGGAATCTTTTTCTACGAAGCGTTTTACTAAACAAAAAAAAGGAATGTTTTTTTAAGTAAGCAGTGACAACAACATTTCTATCACCGTGTGTTTTATTTGATATTTTGATTCCTTAACAAGACAAAAAAAATTTAATGAAAATAAATACCATATACTCTTTTTCTGTATTTTGGAATTGAAAGTGGTTTTGATAATGGATTTGTTATTCCAATATATTTAAATGATATATTGTTATTGATGACCCCAATCACTCCCTATAAATATTTATGTTTTCCCTCCAATTATGTGTCTCTAATTTTCACCAATGTTATACTAATCGAGATCATAATTTAGTGGTAACATTTTTCATTTCCCTTTCACTATTATTAATACTAAATTTTACTAACCCAATATCCTATGTGGGTTCTCCAAAAAGGTATTTTTCGATTTTTTACCTTTTATTTTCGAATAAAAAATTCAAATTACGAGGACACCATTTATTGAATGAGGGGATAATGTGACACCCCATGATTTCATAGTACGTTATTTCTTCAATGTAATTCAATAACATTTACTATACACAACACTGAGTTCAAGTGCACCACGACATACCAAACTAGCTGTTCAAAAGAGTTTATGAATAGTATTAACAGAATTTTGAATTTTATATAATCCTTATAATTTTAGAATCCATATTATGAGTTTCTTAGACATAATATAAGAAAAATTACATTTTTTGCAGATAAAAGATGTGTTTTTTTAAATGCAATTTTAAAGCCTTTTAATGGTGATCCCTTTTTATATTAAATATTTGAAACTATTATATATTAAATTTGACAAAATAAACTTCTACTTTATAATAGAGACATAAAAATTTAGTTTTGATAATTTTTTGTTTTTTTTATAACTTTAATATTTGGGTGAATAGTGAAAAATACTAAATTTTAACTAAAAAGAAAATTTTTAATCAAAATAATTTATAGTGTCCAACTATAAATATGAATGGATTGGAAGAATAATTAGATAATATTTTTACCATTTAAACCAATTTTTGTTATTGGAAGCAATTTCACATTGAAATTGGACATAAACAAGTGTCAATATTTTGCTAGTTATTATTTATTAAAAATACGCTTTTTGTGTTTTACAATGTGAATTAATTTTAAATTAAAAAAATCAATTTATATGTTTTTAATTTGGAAAAATAGACTTCATTTTTGAATTCTGAATATCAAAATTAGCTTAGGGTGAATTTTTGGTATGTTTCTAAAAACATTCAGTTTTGGATGAATAGTAAAAAACACTTCGTTATTGGTTAAGACCGACTTTTTATTTAAATAATTATTTATTTTATTTAACATTATTTTAGTTAAAAATATATTCATAATTCCAATATATGTTTGATGTAATACATTGAATTCATTTTGTAATATTATTAGATATATAAAATTTTATTGAACTCTTTCACCATCTTTTACCCACCTCATAGGAGATTTTGCAAATTTGCATAAAACTTAATTTTACCTCTTATGTGAGTTGAATTTCAAAAATATTATAGAAACAATTGATATCAGTAAGTAAAATTTGGTTCAATAAGATAAAAATAAATTTTTGTGAATAGTTACTTTTGACTTTTATTTACCACGATTAAAAGTAAATATGTTAATTAAGGGTAAAAATGATATCATAAGTACCCTAAAACATGTCCTAATTCTATTGGATAAGGGTAATTCGACCAAGAACAAAACTAGGAATAAAATATGATCCTTTAGGTCTACGTGGATTAGATTATGACGTTTATTAGTATGTAATTCAAAGAAGAGTTAAAAGTGTTAAATTCAATGTTTAATAACTAACCCATTTTTAATATAGGGTTTCACATAATATTAATTCAACTATAGATATTCATTAGAAATAAAAAATGATTTCCTACATAATGCTTATTTATTTTTAATTTTTAGACATTAAATAATTTAATTTATTTATGACACAGTGATAATGTAGTAATTACCTTATTAATGAAATATTAAAATATATGTTATTAAAAATACCCAAATAAATGTAATTTGAGACTTTTAATAAATTCAAGTAATTTTATAGGTTAATATGACATGTTATGGTTGATTAAATGAATTTTGTTCAAAGTAATAATGTTGTTATGAATTTAACAAAAACAAAAATAGCGAATAGTGCCAAAATCGACATTAAAGAGTTTTTTAAAACAATATTATATTATAAATTGATATTCTATACCTAAAAATATAAGGTTCGTTCAAAGGTCTTAAATAATATTATATATTTCAATAATGAACCACTTGAGGTTCTCTTGGATGTTTATAGTAATTTTAGTAACCATATAATATTAAAATACAAAGAGACATGGTAAATGTCAAACTAATTAACTAAGAGTTAAATTCAAAAGATAAGGTTAATATAGTGACCCAAACATGTCTAAAACCTATTGGTTGGTTTGTTTTAGACCCATCCCCACCTAAGCCTTGAAATATTTTTTTTTCTAGACATTAGAAACCGAATATTAGTTTCTTATAAAATAATATTTTATGTTTTTCCTCAATTTCTCCCACCCCTCTTATAAAAGGGCACATCCCCTTCTCTCAAATTCACACCTCCAAATCCATTTTTCTCGGCCAACCCTATCCCAAATATCTTCCCAACTATCCTTCCTTCATCCTAGAGGCCTTAGTGTGATCAGAAAGCCATCCTAGTGAGACCTTTTGATCATCTCAAAAGGAAGAACCCGAAGAAGAGGCAATGATTTCACCACCCTCTTTCAAGTTCTTTTCTATTACACTTACGATTTCATTATTATTAGAATAGATAAATAATAAATTCAGTACCTTATATATACTATGATGCTATTATAAATATTTCACAACCATATTCATTATTCTATCCATCCTATGAATGATAACATCACTATGCGTGTGTACGTGCGACTTACCGTCTCCACGTTGTGGTGTAATTTGTTATTCAACGTTATGTTATTTGGATGGATATAATGATGAGTAATGTGTATATAAATAATAAAAATAACATGCTAATTTCTTTTTAAAATAAATATACCATCCAATTCCATACCTTTATGGAAATAATATTGTCGCTCGTGCGTCCGTACAGATTACCGTCTCCACGACGCTATGAGATTCATTTCCAATTTCACCATTCATCAAGGTTTATAAAAATATATATTACTAATAATTATTTAATATATTTCTTACTAATGAAAATGTATATATATATATATGTACTTACATATATCTTATTCACTTACTTCCATTCAATACGATATGAAAACAAAAACCGGGTTTATGCATACGTACGGCTTACCGTCTCTATAAATTGTGTTTCCATTTCTTATATCTATCTATTATAAATATTTATATTCTAAATATGTATGATATATAAATCATGTTTTATATTCTAGAAGTATTAAAATCCTGATCTGAATGATACGATCAAGTATAACAAGTTAAAACATGTATGATAAAGAAAGTGACTATTGCCTGAAATTTTAATTTAACATGAAAAACATTATTAAATGGGTAGTAAAAAGTATAAATGAATCATGTATGATATAATAAATATGAATATGGTTCTGGTATAATCTAATAACATACAATTGTCATTATACAGGAGGTCAAATGTACCATCGACCAATGGAAAGTGCAAGGTAAGTGGTTTCATTTCTCACTTTTAATTCCATGAGATTTCCATTGATCACCACTTACTTATTGCATGTGGTGTATTTTGTAATGAAATTTGATATATATTATCATTATTACCTTTATTTTCATGATATTATGTGATTTATTTGGTGGTTACTGACTATTTTTCCCATGACTCGATTGATTACAGTGAGGTTAGGGTTATTTCCTCAACCTCAATATTATCTGAGATTATTCACGTGTAAGTACATTCTGGGACATACTTATCATATATACCCATATTTTATAAAAAAAATATTTCAAAAGTAATATTTTAAGGTTTTATATTAGGTTATATTTAACTAGATCATCATTTTTAATGTTTTAAAGATTTATCTTTCTAAATTCTTTTAATTAATGTCCATGTTTTCAGAATGATTTCAAGGATTTCTTTATATGGACCTGAATGTTTTTAAATGATAATTCTTTTAAAAAGTTTTAAATTATTATCGGAAACTTTGATTCTAAAATAGATTTTAAATGACTACCTTTATAAATTATGTGACCTATAACTAATTTCATGAAAAAGGGATATTTCTCTAAAGTATTTTTACTGATCATTTTCAACTATGTCAACATCTTTTATGAGATATTATTCTCGATCGAGGTTGATGTGTTATGATAAAAATATTCCATATTGTATTTAAGGTTTTTTGATATTTTAGATAGTGGATGATATATTTTTATGCCATTCATGGTTTATGGTTAAAGTATTTACATTTCGTAAGATCGTTTTAATACAAATGTTTATGTTGTATTTCAACCTTTTCTTATGATAAATGTATTAGAATAGAATGTTCTGGGTTGGGGACTGGTAAAAGTAATACCTCCAGGCTAGGGTCTGGTTATAGCATACCCTCCGGGATAGAGTTCGGTAACAAAGGCTCTCCGAGTTGGAGGATGGTTACAGAGGATCTCCAGGTTGGAGTCTTATTACAGAGGCTCTCCATTATGGAGTCCAGTTACAGAGGCTCTCTGAGTTTGGGTTCGATTATAGTTATCCCATAGGTCCTGGCATGAGGCCTTGACCCTGAAATTAATTTCCAGTACTATACATTACCTCATTATGAAATTAGTTATTACATGTGATTATTCGACTAGTAGAATATCCATGTTCATGTTTATATGGTAATGTTTGATTTATTTTTTCCATATTATGTTCATTTTTATGTTTAAAAGGCTATTGTTTTATTACACATCTTTCATTAAAAGTTTACATATTCATCTAAATTATTTACAATTACTGAGCATATGTGCTCACCCCTTTCTTATGCTTCATTTTCCCGAGATTCCAGGATGTTTTTTATGATTGATAAGCAGGGTTATGCTAGGGAACTAATTGTGTTCTCAAAGGATCATTTATGTTATGTTTTTTCTGATGTGTAATGTAACGTTCTGGTATATAATATATTTTCCAAGACTACTAAACTGATCGGCCTTTTGGGACTTTATTCCTTGTAATCGTGCCAATTTATTAAAATAATGCACCAACTCTGGGTAATTGGGGTCGTGGCATTACACTCAAAGATAGAGTTGGAGCACAAAAATAATTTTAATATCATTATTTGAACATTGAAATAACATACTTTGTATGGTAAGATTTATATGTTTAATTTTGGTATATGGGAGGTGAAGTTTTTGGGGAATCTGATACCTGATTGGGGGTATCAATTGATCCTGAAAAGGTGTAGGAAGTTGTGTATTACGAATATCCCAAAAACATGTTAGAGATTCAAATATTATTAGGGTCAGATTATTACAATATACTATTTATTTGGTACTTATCAACTATTTCATATTCAATGATAGCTTCATCCCATAAGGAGGTACAAATTTAATGGGATGAAAATTGTCATAGATCTTTTCAGGAGCTAAAGATGAGGTTGACTTCAGGACCAGTTTTGATTCTTCTGAAACCATGATTGATATATGATGTTTTCTACAAAACTTTTGGTGTGGGGTTGGGATGTATTTTAATTAAGGGTAAATAGGTGGTGGATTGTGTCTCTCTCTAGTTATTCCCTTATGAGAAAAATTACCCTACTGATGATCTTGAGTTTTTAGACTTTATGCATGCACTCAAAATTAGGTGTCACTATCTCTTTGAAGAGAGTTTTACGGTATATTATAATCATAAAATCCAGAAGTATATTTTAACTGATATAGATATAAATTTGTACATGGAATCTAGTTTTAGTACAATTAGACATTTAATTTTAATATCATTTATACCCCAAAGAAAATGAATGTTTTTTTTATTCTGTTAGAAAAAAACTATCGATACAATCCATGAATAGATCATTTGAGTAGTGGTCTTTGATTTGTTTTTGTTCTGAGATGGGACTAGGAGTGGATGAGGTTTCTAGGAAGGTGTTCTTGTCTTTGATAAAATTTGAATTGTATTTTGTATTACGAGTTCAACATGAGAAGATTATAGACACATAGACGATGCTTAAGATAAATCATAAATAGTTGGTAGACCACATGTGAGTTGGCTCAGTCTCCCAATGATGATTTTTTATTGAATGTAGGTTTGTTGTTCAGTTTTCCTTGAGGTATGAGTTTCAATATAGTGGGAATTTTTTTTAGGTCTCTGTAACATGGTTCAACAAATGAGTACCATGATTTTAGACCTCATTATTGGTGATCATGAATGAGGAGGTCAGTTGTAGGTTTTGTATCGTGGTGTCTTACTAGTCATAGAGTTGAGGTAGAAGTCAATAACCTCTTGGTTTTTTGTAACCATTAACTATTTTGATATGGAAATGGGATGATATTTCATTTGATTTCATAATTTTTTTAATGGACTCATGTTGAGATGGATATAAATTGGGTGATTGTTGATAGAGTCATAAAAATATTTCATTTCTTCAATAAAGGAAACACATTGATGATGAATTTTATTTATGAGAGAATATGAATCATCAAGGGGTTTCCACTGAAATTGTGCCAGATAGGGACTTGGGGTTTAATTAAAAAGGAAATGTTTTTTTTCAGTGTAACATGAAATGAACTGGGTCTATTATGTGTAAAATATTACATGCCATGTAATTCCATGAGTTTAAATTTTTAGTGTTCCATGTAGTTTTTTGAGGGATAATTTGTTTTTTTCGCCTTCTCTACTCAACTACAAATCTTAACCTAGGTGATTTTGTGAGTCTTATTTCTCTCTAGATCAATTATTTCAGCGATTCATCATCACTCTTAGCTATATCACCTCTTTATGTAATCATTCCCCTCAGTTTCTCTATCCTCGGTTGTTGCAGAATTGTTTTTTTTAGGGATTATTAGTTGGATTTTGTTTTCTATCAATCCTTTTTCATTATTTGGTCACTTCTTGTCTCTTTATGGTAGACCTAGTGGTATCTAATATCCATTTTCAGAGGTGGTTTTGTTTTATGCACTCTAGAGGTAGGTATATCTCTTTAGTTGTTGTAATTTCTATAATTTATTATTGTTTTTAAGGAATCCTTGAGATTTGAAATGGGATTTCATGTTTTGAAAATGAAAACAGAATGGTTTTACATTTAAAAAGGGTTTTTTATTTTAAAATGGAATTTCCTTGATTTGAAATGTGAAGATGTATTTTCAAAAGATCAAGAATATTTTCATGGATTTTAATTTTTTTGTAAAATTGTCAGCATGATTTTTAGAAACATAAATTGACTGTCATTTCAAAGCAGGGTCCTTCGGTACATCTAGATAGAGACATAGGTCACCTTTGTCTGTATGACACCATATGGGTTTAACATCTTGTATAGTGATGTAATATGCAATATATCTATGTTATTTGGATCTAATGTTATTCATTTTTAGGATTTTCAATGTCAAATATATAGTGTCCCCTAGTATAGAGCCTGACTGCTAGGTTAAGTGTTATTTATTTTTATTTATTACATGATAGTTTATTTCATTTATTTTAGATCAAGATTATGCTAATATTTTGTTATCTTTACCTACTTGTTTTTGGATTTGGATAACATTGCATGCCATTTTTTAAAAATCAAGGATTATTTGAAAATTAATTTCAAATTGGTTTATTTATAAATCTTCGTGTTAAAATATGTTTTTCCAAATTCTTGAAATGTTTCATTAATTTTATTATTACTTATATAGATCTCTTAATGGTATCCTACAAGGCACTATTTATCACACCCGACTTATGCATGTGGGTGGTTCTAGATGTTGATTTGCAGTAAATAGGAAAAATAAAGTTAATCTGATAGTGATGTAGGTTTTCTATTTACTTCACTACTTCATTTTAGGATATATAAGAGGTGGTGTTGGATCACATGGATATTTTTTGTATAGTATTTTATTTATTTATTTTTTAGTATGTTTCACTCAGTTCTATCTCCCATGGTCTCCGATTTGTGTTATGGATGTTTGTATTTTTTCTCTTATATATGAGACCTGTTTTGTTATATTTGATTTTCCCCACCCCAAAATTGGATCGGTTGAGTGGATGGACTGGTTAACCTAGGTTTGTCTATTTCATTAGTAATTAAAATGAATATGATACCAGTTTTTAAGAGAAATAGACCTTATTTCCAATTTGGTCGATAAACCATTTCATCTTTATCAATTTCCATTAAAACATCTTCAAAATTGTTATTTTATAGGATAAAATGATTATTTGAAGTCATTTTCAACCATATTTGAAATTATTTTCAATTTTTTAAAATGAAATTTCCTACCTTTTTTAAATGTGGTATCTTTAAAATTTTTAGAAAATGTTTAAAAGGAATATTTTTTTAATTTTTAACGCATTAATAAATTTTCCTACCACTCAGAAAATTATTTATTTAGATTATTCCTAGGATAATTTTTTTTAGTATTTTAAAAGGTATTTTTTCTCATTATAGTGGAAAATTTTAGATAATGAGGAAAAACAATATTTTAACTTAGTTTCAAAAGAATGTTGAAAGTTCATTTTAAAGGTATTTTTCATGAATGTAAAAATAAATTAATATTTCTTATGATTTAGTGGGTATATGATCTAAGGATATCATCCATGTAATTTCCAAGTATATATTTTGATTAAGTTATTATGAAATGTTTCAGAAACCTATTACTTTTCCACTGGTTATATTATCTTGAAATGATGAATGCTTTATGACCATATGGAATATATATATATATGGTTTTAATTATATGATAGGTGGGTCTATTAAATCAATTTAATTCATTTTGTAATGTGATATTGATATATCATAAGATGATTATGATAAGTTTGGACATGATTTTGAATAGTTAATTTCACATTTTGATTTGTGATTATGAATACTTATTTCTATGGTGAAAAGATTGTGTGTTGATATGATTATTAATATCTATGTTAAAAATATTTTGGTATCTTATTATTGAGATTTTTCCATAAAATTACTCTGAAATTTTTTTATGCATTTGACATTCTCTCACGGATCAGGATCAATGGATGATTATTCCTCACTCTTACGAATTTTGTATTTTGAAATAATAACAATATATATATGGACTCATATTTTACAATCGATGAATGTTTGGGTATGAAAATATTAATTTGTGATCATAATCTATTACCGAAATTATTATCTTTTGATTTCATTTGATTATCTATCGATATCTCCCATGTTTACTCTTAATGGGTATTTGATGTCATTATTTCTTATGTTTCAATATTCTTAGATTATGAAGAATGATATAATGTAAAATGGGTATAAAAAGGTTTAATGTGATGATAATTTTGATGGATATGTTGAATTATTCATATAGAATAACAAATTGTTGGTATTATAGAAAATAATCTCATATTTGGATAAAGATATGGGTTTTGTTAAGTAAACTACTTTCAAAATTCTTTAAAACTATAAAACTAATAATTCTGGTGTATGTATGTACATCCTTCATGGAAATCAATATTTTAATTATGGATGGATAAAACTATGTCTCATTATTTAGAATCAAATCTAGTGTGTAAGGATTATATTTTCAGCACAAGATCTATGTGTATGGGTCTTAGGTTATCTTAATAATAACCCCTATTTTAGTGTGACTCAAATATATATCTTGGGGAAACAATACGTGGTAAATTCAAACTCTAACAGAGAAAATATTACACAATTTTTTTAGAAGAATAAAAACGTTATGAATATTAATTTTGTCACAAAAATCTTGTGAATCACATAAATATTTAAATTCTATAAACATAAATATGAACTCAAAATCTAATACAAATAATGTCACATAAAATAATAAAAATAAGTATATGTTAAAAAATAATATGTCATATTTCAACCATAATTTTGATTCGTAAAAAGGATCCATGACTGGCGATTCAAACAATATAGAAATAAATGTATCAAATTTCAGATAACATATAGATTATAAAATAATGTATGAATTCTGTGATTCTTATTAGAATTGTTGTGGATTAGATAATATAGAAATTATTATTATTTTAATTAAAAAAAATATTTATGTGTTTCCATTTTGTGAGAGGTTAATTTTGAGGGGGATTCAACCCACCTAAAAAGGAAAAAATAAAATTTTTAATAAAATCAAAATCAGGTAATATGTTTGATGTGCTTAAAAGATTATATAGAATATGTGACAAGGAAGGGAACCATTGTACAGAATAAATTAATATGATACCTTTCCATATTAATTTTATTACCATAATCATGATTCTTAAAATAATATTATTAAAGGTATGGAAAAATATTTGGGTATTTAAGTATCACATAATGAATAAATAGAGGATAATCAATTTTTCCTAAATATAGAATGATTATCTGATATGAAATAAAACCTTATGCACCTATATTATATAAAACAATGAAAATAAGGTGTTGTGAATTTCGTAAATTTTGTTTTAATCAATATTAAAGGAGTCTCGTTATAATTTATTAAGAAATATAACTTAAAATATGAAAACATATTATATGTTCAAGGATTGAATCAAAAATTTCTAGACATTATTTATCTTTGAAAAATTGGAAATTAAGTTGGTTTATAAAGCAATTTGTTCATGGGTTTCAAATGGAATTATATAATATGTGTGACATGATTAAAGTTAACCATATAAAACTTATTTTGAGTTGTTTTTTATAAAAATTCAATCTATAGATGTATAGAATAAGATAATAAACTATGGAAACGATGGTTATGTAATCTTGGCCAAAACCACTTGTGTTATATCACAAGAGAAATTAATCTTTGTGAAGTTCTCATGTCAAAATGGATTCGATGTTCTAAGAATGTTAAAAGAGGAATATTCTTAACTCATTATTCAATAGGCTTAAAATTAAATCAAACAGACCATTTTGAGAAAATTCATTTATATATTTATCATCCCATTATGAATTTATCAATAAGAATATATATATATTTTATTTATTTTATTGATGAATTTGGTCACATTACATATTAAATGTTTACAAATCACACGTGTGAGGCACAGTGTATCAAATATAAATAATAAAAACTGAAAAAGTTCATGTCTTAACCTAATAAATATTGGGATAGATAATTTTACTTAGTACACATCTGGGAAGTTTAGAACCTAATTAAAATGAATAAAATATTCCATGATATCATTTCCTAATAAAAACCATAATAAAATGGTGTGGTGGAATAGAATAATATAATCTTAGTGGGTGTGGCCTAAAATATACTAATTAATAATGATAATTCGAGGTATTTTGGTATATATAATATCATAGTAGTGATTCACATACAAACCCCTTTAATGAAAAAGGAACAATTCAGATATGTCACCAAACAAGATGTATTACATGAAATAAATATTTATGAAACATATAAATATGTTTTTTATTCCTTAAATTATCAATGTTGGTGGATATAATCATGTGAACTTCATGAAGAGGTATTTTTATGGTGTCTCTAATGATATCCACCCAATAGATGAGGATATCACTACTATAATGAAGAAACTAGATAGACAGTATACACTACTAATCTGAAGGATATAAAAAATTTATTGAGTGGAGTTAAAAATGTATAATAAATCTATTGAAGTTATTATACAAATATTTTAGTGAAAAATCTAGTATAATTTTCGAGAAGTGTTAAAAATTTGATGATGTGTAGTTCATTAGAATAAAATTCATCAATTTCATGTGATGGGAAACCACCTTGTCCTTATCATCCACCTTGGAGATGGATGGTTGAGGTCTAATAAATCATTCAGGGAAAAGTAAACAATATATAAACACATATATATTTTAGGTTAATAACATATAACACACTTTTTTAATAGAAAACAAGTGATATTATAGATGATTTTGATCTTTTAGAGGGGATTGATGCTATAGATGATGAATTGGAACAAAAAGAGAAGAATGAGACTTGGTAGTTTATACACAAGAAGAGAAAAAATAGAATATCATTATACTAAAATGGTTATTTTGAATCAAGTTATATAAAAAAGGGGAAGTGGTAAGAAATAATGGATGACTTTTTTGAATAAAATATTATTATATTGATGTAGTGGAATTTGATACCACCTTTTCAGCAGTTAAAAGACTTGTAACCATAAAAATATTTTATTCAATTGTATCCAAAAGGTAATAAATTATTTATGAGATATATATCATGTTTTCCATTGTCACTAGAGTGTTAGAAGAGTATGTATACAATAATGTTAATTGTGGTTTCCTTCTTGGATATGTTTAGAACTATGTTTATAGGCTGAAGAATGATTCACATGGGGTTAAACAAGATTAAGATTTTAGAATTATGTGATGGAAATAAATTTAATGAAGTTGAAAATCATAAAATAAAGAGTGGATATAATTCTATATAATAAGAATGGAAAAGTGATACCTCTCATAGTTATTGTTTATATAGATGATATCATCTTGTATTAAAATTATACATGATTTTGTAAATACTTTTCTTTTGATATGAATAGTATTTTTGATATTTATGTCCATTGAGATATTATTTACATTATTTGACTACAAATTTATCAAGAGAGAAATCATATTTCAATTTCTAATTATATGTATAAAAGGTAGATTCTCATAAATCTCAACATGGAGGATTCAAGTACGATTTCTATGTCTATTTTAGTTGGAACCATGTTTTCCAATGAAAAGCAAGGATTGGATATGAATCTAAGATAATTCTATAATTTCATTAAAGGACTGTTATATTTTAAATGATAGAGACCTAATATAGTTAGTGTTGGAACCCTATATGTCAGGTTTCAAAGTGAACCAAAAGAGTATCATTTTAGTGCTAGAAATTGTATTATTAGGTAAATTAATTATTCAACAGATTTAAATTAATTTACTACAGTAATATAAAGATTTATGTATTTGATTATATAAATACAAATCAGAAAGTAATATTAATTATAGAAAATATATATTAGATGGAGCTTTATTTCTTGGTTAATGGTGTGTTTTTTGGAATAAGAAGAAGAAAATTTAGAACACTGTGAGTAATTAATAAAGAGAATATAGGGCTATAACTCATTCCATAACCCACTAAATGTGGGTGAAAAATTAATTATAAGATTTCATTGGTGTTCTGAAATTTAAACTTCTTATTAGATGTGATAATAAGTGTAATGAATTTATCATGGAATTTATCTTAGCATTCAGGATCCATAAACATTGAAAAAAAAGTGTCACTTCAACATGGAATTTATGGAAGGAAATGAATTGAAATTTTAATTTTTTTCAAATATTGGAGAAAATAGATGATGTGTTCGAAAAACCATTTTCTAAAGATTCATTTCAATGGATTAGTTTTACATTGTGTGTTTTTCTTCACTCTACTCATGGATATGATTTTGAGTCTAGTTACCTCCCCCATCTTGTTAATTGGATATTTTTTGTCAAAGTGGTAGAAAACTGAAAATATAAATCTCTTAATGTTTATTCTATTATGTATTTTAAAATATTATTTTCAAAGGGGAAAAATATATTTTTTGAATAAATATTATTATATATTTTAATTAAAATGGAGAGATCGCTTATTTAATGGTATCATGTATTTTTTAGATCTATTAAAATTGGAATTATGTTAGGGATAATAAGTGTGTATGCCCTTATGAATTTTTGTAATATTACTCTTGAGAATGTATAGATGTAGATATTTATATACTAGTTTAAATTAGATTTTATTATCCATAATATATTGTTTGAGTAGAATATCTGAAGAAATGGGGAATCTATATTTATTTTTCGGATATTTCAAGTCTTATAATGGCTGGTCAAGATTGATTTTTTTTTCAAGTATAATCAAGAAGATATGGTTGAAAAATTAGGAATGTGAATCCCTATTTTTATGGATAATATGATATTTTTATACATTATTCTTATTTAATAAATGATGTTCAATAATGTAGGCTAATAATTATCATATAATGTTTTGTTGTTTTTTTAGTTTCATGTAATGTTATGTTATTTATGTATAAAAAACACAAATGGGGATATTGTAGAATCTAAGGTATGGTTTAGATGTTTTTCTATTAGTAGGAAATTTTTGAGGACTCGAATTAATGTTATTAATATTTTTTTTGAATTGGTATCCACTAGAATTTGGTGATTTAGTCTAAATAAGATGAATTAAAGAGGTTAAATTGGATATACATATTGTTTTTTCTATTATTTTCAATGAATAAATCATATTTAATATCACATAAAACAATTGTTAGTATGTGATGGTAAAGCACTAAGGATGTTTCATGGAATTTGGAATCAATATAAAATAATAATTTTTTTGAGAATATTTGAACAGACATTATTGGAGAGGCATGATAATTTATGATTACAATATATGCCATTTTACTTTTCTCAAGAGTTATTGGATATATACATATGTTTCGTTTTGGTGAAAATGGATATGCATATGATTTATTAAAGTAAACTTATGAAATATTTTATAATATTCATGAGTTATTCAACACTACATATGATTAATTTTTGCAAATGTATGAATCATTCAACACTATGTATATGCCATTTGATCTATTACACTTTTATTTCAACACTATGCATGATTCCATTGATCCATTTTATGAGTAAATTTAGAACTATGTTGGATATATTTATTAATTATATATGTGCCTTTCTTGAGCCAATGAAAAAATAGTATGAGTCATTTTCTACTATGCATGATTCATTTAGGGTTTCATATGGGTTAAATCCTTTGTAAACGTTACATTTTTTTGAAGGATGAATTAAATATTTCCAAAATTAAAATTATCAATAAATTATTTTTCAAGATGATGATTTATCAATTCATTCATAAATTAATCATAACAAAATGGGATTTTTTTAATCAATAAAATTGAGTGGACGATTCAAAAAATTAAAAATAGCGTTTCTCAAAATAAAATAAGAGTAGTTGATAAATAAATAATTATTAGGTAAATAAAATTCATATTTTGTCACAATGATCTGTATTAAAATTTAAAAAATAATAATTAAGAAGAAATTAGTAGAAGATTATGATGATGATACTGGGAAATTGATAAGAAGATTTTTTCATTTCAAATTTAATTTCAAATTCGAACTCTAATGATTTTTCAAGCTATTGGTATGTGATTGTATTACTATATCATAAATTAAAAAAAAGGGTGTGGATGTTTTCTTATCTCTATTATATTATAGAGAATAATTTTTTGAAATAAAAGGTTAAGAATAGGTTTTGTGGTGCACAACAATGAAAAGAAGGAAAAATTGAAAATAAATGATGAGGATGAAGAAGAAGAAGAAGAAAGGTCAGTTCAACAAATCTATTAAAAACTATTTTGGTTGATGGATTTATTATAGTAGAAAGAAAATATTTTATCATTATAATAGTATAGGATGCACTAAATGAATATATTCAATAAAATCTTGCTGAGATACTTGTAACATGAGTTCATGGATTATACCTCCTCATTTGTGACACCCATGTTGATACTATTGGTTCATGTGAATGAAATAGAATAAAAATAACCCCAAGGACATTCATCCTCATTTTGAGAGGTTAACCATGTAATTTTTATTAACCCTTTGTATTTCTCTGTGTGTGTGTGTTTGAGATAAAGAAATCACTTAAACATAACAGTTATTGAAGATTATATTTAATTACAATTTGAAATTAATTCTTATCCAAGATTCACCCCACATTAGTTCTCTCATATATCTCCATTGATTAGATTCACACATTCCCAAAGAATTTAACCATATGAATCCAAAACTAACACAATGAGTTCTTGTAATATAGTCGTTTTTTCATTGTTTACTCAAAACAATCATATTGTGCACACAATATATCTTCTAGGTCAGTAATTATACAATTATTTAATCAAGAAAACCATGATGAAGGAGTCTGGATATAGGTGAAAAATATAATTCATGCATTCCATGAACCATATTGACATATTCCTGTAATTAAATATCTTCACATGGTACTCGTATGGCACATATGTACTCATAATGACCATAAAAGTTATATATTCTTCCATGAACATCCCATAATGGTTGCTTTATCAATGGGAAATCTATGATAACAATCAGGATCCCCTCTATAAATAAAAATATTCATATATCAATATTGAAGGCCTTCAATTAAATAAAATAATCAAATTTATATTTTAGTAAACCACACACAACCTGAGGATACCATCATCCTTCTCGAATAATAAAAATGGGCACATCATGTAGATTTAGTCATGTAGATAAAACCATTCATCTCAAGGTCCTTTTGATTCAATTTTACCTCTCTCAAATAATATAGTGTTATGTGATAGAAATAATTAAATATGGGATTCCCACTAAAAAGATGGTAAATTGTGGGCTTGATCTCCCAATTTGGTGGAAATCCAAAGAATTCATTTATGGAAAAAATAGGAATGGATCACTACTAAAGTAAAAGAATTTTTAACTATCTCTTAATCTACAAAAAGAACCATACCCACCACCAATGTTTCAATAGAACCTATCTTAATGAGTTAAAGACAAACTCTTAATTACTCTACATCAAAAACTTTTCGGAATTAATTTCTATCTCATATTGGAGGTATAATACACCAAACTCTTATACAATTTGATTTGATCCCGAAATATCATTAACATATCCTTCCAAAAGAAGATGTAGGTGTTCATCACATGTAGAAAAAATGAATCCCCAAAATTAGAATAAAAATTTTCCATAATAACACATTCCAGTAACCTTTAATTTTGAACAAAAATAATTTGGAGTGATGTATCATGATCCAACCTCCAAGGGGAGAACTCCACGTCCTACACTAACTAGTCACAACCTGGTTAGAGATTAAATATCATAAAACCCATATATCAATCAAATAAAAATTAATTATACCTTTTATACTATAAGGACACTCTTATCCACTAATTAGTAATATTTTTATGGTGTATACGGTAAATTCTCATATACACGTTTTCTTGGGGACCAATCTATTCACATGAATGGGACTCCTTCGACAGACTTATAAAAGTGTTGCAGAAATGTTTGTTCCTTCCAAATTGATAGCGTATAAAGAAAAATAAGAAAATAAAAGTTTATAAATAACCCCATCCCAACGAAATATATCTCTCACTAACCTGGAATAGTTCATATAACCTTCTCTACCTAGAATTATATGAGGTCAAAAGTGCTCCACTAGAGATGACACAACCCAAACCACTGAATATTCGAAGAGAGCAGACTAAAGTATCTATCACTTTTCCATTTTCAATATTGAATGTATTTTGGACCATATGTATGTAAAATTTCATGTTAAACATTATAACCTAGTGTTTCTAGTCTATTTTAAGTTCAATACAAAATCTTTGGGACTTCCAAGCCTCATTCTCCCACCAATAATAGAACACAACACAAAAAACATGAGGAAGTGGGTATCATATTCAATCAAGAACATTATCACCCACTATAGTTCCCTATAAACCTAATCAAATAATAGTGATAGAGAATAAGGGAATAATTTCACAATGAAAATTTCGTTTAAGGCCCCTATAATAACACTACATGCCTCTTAACCTGTCACAATAAACCAAACAATCATATCATGTGTCTCTAAATCATATAGGCCACCCGCTTCATTCTATGGTCATCATGTGTCTCAAAAATCTCAAAAAATATATGATAAACTCAATAAATACCATGTTTTTATAAAGACCACACTTAACATATAAATTTAGATAATAATGAATTTGGATGTCCTAATCAAAATCCAACAAGGTTGAACCACTATAATGTGAAAACCCACCCCTCATTGATACAATAAAGAACATTATTCTCTATAGTGGATCTACGATAAGAACATTTAACAAAATACATGGGATATTTATTTGACTCTCCATCTTAAATATCATGTAAAATTAGAGATTAATTACCTTCCTTGGTACCATCCTTAATATTTTCCCTATGTGGAACCACGATACATCATCAAGGTTTCACTTTCTGAAATTCCAAAACAACACTAATTGAAAACAAAACAATACACACGGTTTGTAACTACTGGTATATCCCCTAGAACCGTGGGTATCACCTATACCCACAGTTATTAAACCATGGGACACTGAGGTTTTTATATAGAGTTATACCCACAATAGTAACGAAATTGCGGGTATTTCCCTTTAGATATTCAAAATCCCCAGGTTTCTATTTAAACCATCGGTATATAGTTATCCCCAAGTTTTTTATAAACATGGGTGTATATTATCACAATAGCAATAATATACCCATGGTTTATTAAACTGTGGGTATAGAGTATCACATCCAATATAATATACCCACGGTTCCGTAAACTCTGGGTATACCTATCATTGACCTGCAAAAAAACACAAACCAATTACACAAACCAAAAATAACAGTAGGAAAAACTATTTCAACAATTCACACTCTAACTGAACATAAAAACAATAGTCAACATCAATAATAGAAAATGGTTTCATCAATTCACACTCCAATTTCAAATAAACACAATAGTCGACATCAATTCTGAAAATGGTTTAAAAAATTATGCAATTAGAAAATAGATAATATTGTTCAATAATTTTTACTTTTTTATTTCAAACACGTAATTAAAACCAGAATTTCATCCTCCAGTGATTAAGTAATTCCATAGGGATGATAAATAAAACCAATGCTTTCTCTATTGCAACATATAAAGACTTCTTCACATACTGAAGATCATGGGTTTCCTCTTGACGCTCCATCAAAATGGATTTTGATCCATCTAATAAATGGAGAATTCTATATAAGATCAATATTTCTAGAGGGGATGAAACTTACTAGCTATTTTATAGTGATAAGAACTGAAATATTGTTCATTGAGGTGTTGAACATGTTAGTATGAAGAGTGTTTTGATACTTCATAGCAATTATGATTCATTAAAGAGACATTTGAATGTTAAAGGTATACATCCCATGGACCCCTTTATTCTGACCAAACCAATTGTAGTGAAAAATATCAAACCATAACACTAGGAATAAATTGTAGATCTATAATGATAGAGAGGTCTAGAAACATAGTTTAAAGCATTCTTGTATAGAACTAGTCCAAGGATGCTTCACATTGAAAGCATCAGAAATTGAATTCTAAAGTTATAAAGTAGTGGAATTGCCCAGAAATAGAAGATTGAGATATTCCCTATGATGATGACATAAGTTTCATTGAGAGAATAGAAAAATTCTAACCAGTTGAATAAAAGAGTTGATCAATAGTCTAGAATAGACCGGTCTCCAAATAAGCATGAGTCCATAAGGTCTATTCTAGAATTTATTCAGCCTACCAATCCATCCATGACGACACTCATTATTTATATTGCTGTAGTAATGATATAATGTGATCATAAAATTAATTTTTTGTTTCTAAATTAGAAGATAATATATATTGAATAAATAATAATTTCATACCTCTAGTCTAACCGCATCTGAAATCTCGAAAGTATAATGGGAAGGAAGTTTTCAATTCACTTTCTTATTTTATAGAACACAATATGTGTGTTTTCGAATGAACCTTGTGTCTGTGTTTTTTTAGCCCCCACCCCCTCCCCCACCTCTCCACACAAAACCCCTCTCCCCCTCTCCCCAACTGCAAGCACCACCCTACTTCACTCCACCCTTCACCCCCTTCTCCCGAGCCACCTGCAACCCCCCCTCCCCCTAGAACCCCCTTCTCCCCAACCACCCACATCCCCACCCCCTCCCTCCACCGAACACCCCCTTCTTCTTCCTAACCGTGATCACTCCTCCCCCCTCCATACACCAAGTACCTCGTTTCTCCTCAGCCACATGAAACCCTCCCCCCCTCTATCCACATGTATCCCACCTCATCCCTCCACCGATAACCCCTACCCTTTTCCCCAAAAAGTTACACCCCCTCCACCCAGCACCCCCCTTCTCCCAAGCCACCTAAAACCCCCTCCCTCCACTCATCGCCCCTTTCTCCCTACCCACATACATCCCCCCTCCCCTCCACCCAACTCCCCTCCATTCTCCCTATCAAACTACACCCTCCCCTACCAAAGATCATCTGTCTTGGATAGCTACTATAGGAATTCGTATTTATTTAACAATAATATATAATTTTTACATTCACCAAGTATATATTAAAATAGAACTAGTAAAAATTTATTTAGATGAACAAATATATACAAATAAATTAAAAGGATTTATAGTAGTTTGAAAATAAAATAATTTTTGAATATTTTGTCCTTAGAGAGACTTTCTTAATGAAGTCTCATGCATGAGCAACATTTCTCACATTTAGGTAGTTCATGTTGTTTAAAAAATATGATGTCGTTTATGAAATTTTATTCCATGTTTCATTTTCATTTTCTAAAAGTTCATACTACACCTGTATTTATATGTTAAAGGATAGTAAACATAATAAAATGAATATTTCATAGCACATTGATAGGATTTAAAGATCATGAATTCATAAATGGAGGTATAATGGGAAGAGGGTGACACCTTACATGTAAAATATTCCTACAATTCATGCATATATAGAATGTGAATATGGATATTTGGTAATGAAGAAATATAATTTCAAACTTGGGAGGGGGTCCAGTGATGCAATAAGAAACATTTGGAAGTTGTTCCCCCAATAGATGTGGTTGTGACATCGCATCCTATTTTTGTGGTGTTACTCATCCCCATCCATTACCTAAATCTACGATCATACATGATGAATAAGAAAAATGATCACAGTTTTAATGTTGAGTTGGAATGAAAATTATTACACAACATAAGTTTAGGTGTAGTAAATGGCTATGTAATAACCACAGTTACGTTATATAATATAAAATTAACATACAAAGTGACTGTGTATGTACACAAATTGATTGTAATGTGTATAAAACTGCAACATATTATTGTGGGTTTTACTCATATATATTTATAGACATGTCTGGATTTTTATTATATACCCAAAATGACTATTAAATTCCAAAAAATGACACATACTTATTCAAAGAGTCTCTTCATTGAAAGGATTCCCCAATAATTGTGGCATTTATATTCATGTCTCATAGGTCAAATTTTTTAATTTATTTAATGTATCCCCAACTCTATAAAAAATACTATAAAGCAATTGATTGATAAATAGATACTTCTTTTTTTCATAATAATCTATTTTATGGTAGAACATTAAGGGTTTTCAAAATTAAAAAGTGGAAAAATTAATTAGTGATAGCTTGTTGGTAGAAGAAACCTAACCAAGATATCTTAGAATGGATTACTTTGGACTTTAAGTGATTTGGAAAACATACACCTGAATGATTATCCAAAATTATGTAAAAATTGTAGACCAGCATGCTTCCTCAAATTAATAGCAACCCAGAAATGTCACCAAGAACAACATCACCTCAGCCAAAATGTCCTTGGAGAATTTGTGATTTCTCTTTTTTTTTCCTTGAAACTGGTTGTGTTTGCAGAATTCAGTACAATTCATATTCACTAAAAGGAAGATTTAGGTTTTTACCTAATTCTAATACATGATTTTGTCTCTGAATCATTATGAAAAGAAACACTAGAAATCTAATGGTAAACAATTGCCAATGTAGCATCACATAGAATTTTTTGGTATTGCTACCTTCTTTTTTCGTTCGTCAATATAACTCAAAGCATGGGACCAGTCAACCGTAGATAGATAAAAGTCCCTCTCTTTATTGGTACCTAAAATTTCAAAATACAGTTTCAGATCATTAATTTCATTCTTGTAAGCTACAATATAAATTCCTCAAATTCAAAAAAATATGAAACAAAACTCAACATCAATTAAAGGATATGCTTACCTGTAGAGACCCGTATCTTGACGTACATGGACATTACATTACATTTGCGGAATACTTAGTACATAACAAAAACACACACACAAGGATCGTAATAGTTTAGAGTCTTTGGAAACTCGGAACGTAATCTTCTAATCGTGGTGAAAGATCTTCAATATCTCCAATAAAGATCTTCCCTTTAATTACCTAAAATATTTCTTTATATCCTGGGGAAAAGAAAACATAAAAGGGTGAGCTCAAATTCTCATTAAGGGTATACAAAAGGAAAATCAATCACATCATATTCATAAGAACATAACTTTTGGAAATCTTAACCTGCAAAAGAGAGCATAATTTCATAACATGGGATAAATCATAGTAGTGAAATGAAATCCCAATAATCATAACATAAAACATGAAACTATTTGGCATACACACATAATCATAGAGAATCATTTCTTGTTAGTCAAGACTCATTTCCAAGACTATCTTAGTGGACAAAGTCCCTTTCTGAATCGAGTAACCCTCGTTTCAGTCCTGTTTCACTGAACCGGTATAACCTACCATTTCAGTCATGTCTATCTCACAAGATATAAAATCTTTACCCAATGCATTGGAGGGAGATATAGGTCCCACCCATCTCATAATGATACCATTCTTATGTGTGCCACAAAATCATAAATCATACATCATTGCATAACCCATGTAATAAAAATGGGAATCTTAAACATCATGACATCATAAAACAACTCATATAAGATAAAGGAATTCATAAAAATAATTCCATCACAACATAATCAAATCAATGTAATAATAGGGATAAAAATAGAACCCTTTTATTATCTTAGATGGAAAATAATTTTGATAAAACACTTGAACTCCATTCTGGAGGAAAATATCCTTTCTTCTTCAAAAACATTTTTCCTTTCTTAACATGTCATACAACTTTAAACTAAAAGAAGTTGATTAAAAATAAACTTGAAAACTTTTAAAGGAAGCTTCTGGGAAATAATTTTTTAAAAATCTATTCATTCCGTATAAGTTAAAAAAACATTCTTCATACTTTAGTCGGAAAAGTCAAAAAGTACCTCGTACGAAAAACGACAAAAGATTCCTTTCATATTTTTTACTAAAAACTCACCGAAGGGTAAAATTGGATTTAAAAAAATTAGGTGGATGGAAATAATATTACATATTGAGGAAACATGGATGTGGATGATAAAATACACCCCAGTAAATGCCAAAGTATAAACAATCTCGGATAAAATGATATTATGATATTTCCCTTACCTTAGGTCCGATTTGCTTCGTAAGTGTCCGAACCTCCTGTATAATGATTTAAATAATGTCATTTACTTATTACAGAATCATATTCATTGTTATTATATCATATATGGTTCACTTATGACTTTATATTACACGTTCTTTTGTAAATTCCATGTTAAAGAGCGTTTTGGGTAAAATTGTTTCATTTGTCGTCCGTGTTTTGACTTGTAATTATTCATATGATTACTTAGATCATGATTACTTAATTCCAGAACATAAAACATGATTTATATATATATATATTCAGGATATACATATATATAATAAATCATTAAAGGGAAAGAAATACACCGTTCATGGAGACGGTAGTCCGTACGTACGCATGAACACTGTTTTCGTTTCCTTATTGAATTGAATGGAATTAAGTAGATGACATACATATAAATATATAAATAAATCCAGTATCATTATTATGTCATATATTTCATTATTACTTATTATATATACTTTATAATCATTCATGAATGGTTAATCATTGAGAATGAATCTCATCGCGTCGTGGAGACGGTAGTCCGTACGTACGCACGAGCGATGATATCGTTCCCCTGGTCGTGGAATTGTGTTAAAGTGTATGTATACTATTTAAGTATCAATATCAATCTATAATAATCATATATAGTTACTCATTACACCATTATACTAATCCTTGTAAGGTGATGGTGGAAAATAGATTACACCACGGCGTGGAGATGGTATTCCGTACGTACGCACGCGCGGTGATTTCATTTTTCCGTAGGATGGATAGAAGGTGAATTAGGGTTGTTTCATATTTATAATAACATATCAGTATGTATGTAATACGGATGTTATTACTTTATCATGAAACAAATAAAGAAGTATAAGTTGAAGAAGAAATAAATTAAAAAAGATCGGTAATGGATATTACCTCTTTTTTGACGCGCCTTTTTTTAACCTCCACTTAAAGAACTATGGATGGTCTTTGAAGAAGACCAGGACCTCTAGGATGATACTAGGGAAGTGGAGAATAGATTTTTTTCAGGGGTTGGCCGAGCTTGAAGGCTCAAAGGTGTGTGAGGAAGAGAGGGAGGAGGTGCCCTTTTATAAGGGAGGAGAGGGGCACCTTAGGAATATCTCAAAATATTATCTTATATTAAAGTCAATATCGGTTTATAAGGGTTCCAAAGGGTCTTATTGTGAAGGTAAAGTGGGTATGGGTCGAAATCCTATCAACCAATAGTATTTAGACAAGTTTAGGTTATTATTTTAACCTTATCAATTATATTTAACTCTAAGTTAAATAATTTAACTTTTACCGTGCCTTTTTGTTTTCTTACACTATATTGTTAATAAACATACTATATCAAGCCAAAAGAACCCCAAGTTGTTTATTATTAATATATATAATCTTATCTAAGTCATTTGGCCGTACCTTAGATTTTTAGGAATAAAATAACAATTAATAATACAATATTTGTTTTAAAAACTATTTTATGTCAATTTTGACACTATTTGTTACATGATTTTTATGAAATTCATAACAGAATGATAAGTTCTAACCAAGTTACTTAAATCACCAATAACATGTCATATTAACCTATAAAATTAGTGTATGTCATAAGAAGTCTCAAATTACATTTATTTGGGCATTTATAACATCAATTATGTCAATATTTCATTAATAAGACAATTACTGCATCATCTTTCTGTCATAATAAATGATCATTATTTAATCCCTAAAAATTCTAAATAAATTTCTATGATGTAGATAATTGTATTAGCTTTCTGGAGACTATTCATGTTTGAAGTTTAAAGAAGTTTATCACTATATTAAAATTATTATACTTATAAGCTTTTAGAAAGGGACATGTTGTCACATTCTTTGATTTTAATAATAATTAAATTATTTTCATTGACAAAATTTAATTAAATTAATCTAATCCGACCCTTAGGTGCTATGGGTCGTTTTTTAGTCATCCAATAGGATTTTTACATTTTTTAGGGTAATTTGAAAATATTATATTTACCCTTAATTACCCGATTTACCTTTAACTATGGTAAATAAAATTTACCGTAGTTACTATTCATAATTCCCAAAAATAAAAAGTATCCTATTAACATAATTTGGACCCACTGATTCCAAATATGGAATCCATTTTTTAAAATTCAAAACAAAGAAGTTTCTGAAATTAAATTAAAATTAATCTCGTTGTCGAATAAAAACGGGTTTTTGTTTAAAACATTGCAAAAGATTGAATTGATTTAACCTACGAATTCAAGGTAAAATAAATGCTAATGACATAAATTATATTAAATGGTAAAAATATATTCTATTTATACTTTAAAACCATTCAATATTATAATTTAACCACATAATATATTACGATGAAAAAAGTTGTTTTTAATTAAAATATAGCATGTTTTTACTATTCATTAAAATGTGAAAGTTACCAGAATAATATGAAAAATTTATCCAAAGTAAATTTTTATTTCTTGATTCAAAATAAGAATTTTATTTTGTCAAATTAAACTTATAAACATGTCAAAAACCAAATTTAAAGTGGGTGTGCCATCAAAAGGCGGCAAAACTGCATTTTTTGAAAAATACTTATTTTACCCGAAAAATTTATTTTGTTCTTATACCATGTTATAGAAATTTTTAAGATGAATAATAATGTTATAAAATTCAAAATTTAGTTAATACTATTCATAACGGCTAGTTCATGACAATATTATAATAATATAACATTGTTTATTAAAACCCGGTATTGCGTACAACACACGCTATCGAGGAAGGTCGTGATTGCGTGTAATGCAAGCCAAGTCAGGGTTGTGTGTTGTGAAAGAATCCTTCGTTTTTTCGTATAAAAGAATCCAACCATATTTCATTTATACATTTAATATATATATATATACTCAATGTTGCGTAGAATAACTATTATCAAAATTGTGTGTAACACGGTCCAAGAATAGTGTTGCGTATACTACAAGATAATACGGTGTTGCGTATAGTGCAAGGTAATCTTGGTGTAGAATACAACATAAGACATTAATGAAATTAAAATAATATTTTTCAAAAAATCTCGGGGTGTTACATTCTACCCCCCTTAAAATGAATTTCGCCCTCGAAATTCATCGGGGTTATAAATGGTTTACTATTTGAAAGTTTATTTGATAGAAACCCACATCGTAAAAAGGAATACCAAAACTAATCTTTAAAAACAAAAGTATGAAACGTAACGGTTACCCAAAAAAACTAATCACTGGGTTTCCACATAGGTGAAAATATGAATATGGAAGAGAAATCTAACCATCATGTTCTGATGGATAGTGGTAGAGAACATGGCTATGGAAAAGCTAGAAATCACAAAGCCATAAATTTGTGATGATATAAGGTACCATCTGATTCATCAGATATAAGAGCACTAAGGCAACATTTTTGGTTTTCAAGATCATTTCCCTAAAGTTGATGAAATTGGAATTAGAAGAAATACCTTCGTGATTTTGGTATAGTCTCACCGTTTGTCGTTCTTTGGACAATTTACACTTCATCTCTTAAAGAAATGAAGTTGAATTTGTCATTCGTGATGTGTTAGCAGATCATGTGATAGAATGATGGGTCATTCCATCTGTCTCAAACAAAAGGTTAGAAAAGTTATCAAAAAATACATAAGTCCATCTATAGTGATATTAATCATATATGGTTCCTAAAATGAACTTATACTTCACATATCATACTGCTTAATATAATAAAACTAGTTTATACTAAACAGGGACTTCCTGTAGGTCAGTGGTAGGCGATAAAGGCCAGTCGCACTTCGGTTGTGGGTTCGATTCCCACAGCCTTGTCTGAAGCGATGGGTTTTCGCCCGTCCTGCAGGTTGTCCTTTTTCTAAAACTACTTTACTATAACATCACATAAATAATATCAAAAAAAAGTTCTATACTTAAACATTACTAACTTATGTTTAACATAATCCATTACAATCTTTAGGCTTATCTAAAATACTTCGGTCCAAGCTCATAGTATAAAGAAAATGATTACTTGAAATGTCGCCAACCAAAAATGTGAATACCATCATTTATCCCCCATATATCTTGTTGGTCACATTCCAATCATGTGAATACCTTAATGATGTATTCTCTTGAAAAAAATGAATACCCATTAAACCTTAGTGAAAACATGAATGCTGTCAAAAGTTAACTCTTTCCACATACCAAAATCCAAAAATTCTATATACTCAAACCATGATATAACCTTCTCCTTATATCAGTCATGAGATCATGAATACTATCAAACATTTAATTTTCTCTTTATCCCTTCATTATGTGCATATCATCTTCATTCCAAAAATATCTTAATAACCATTCATGGATACTGGTAACATTAATCAGACAACAGTGTAACAATCCTTACATGTCTCTTTATTCCATAGTACCATGAGATTACTTATACAACATTACACATGATAAACATGTAATCATTCCACTACATTCTTAAACCATTGAGTGAGCTTCAACAATTCTTTCATCTCACATTTAATTTTTAGTCTCTTCATCATCATCCACATAAATACATCCCATAAGACCATACTGATTATCTTCATGAGACTTTCCCTTAGGGCATTGGTTTGCATAATTCCCGTACATTCCACATTTAAAACATTTAACCATTGTTGATGTCATAGCAATACCATTATCCTCATCCATGTTGTTAACTGAACCTTTTCCTTTGAATTTACTTGCTTTGTGTCCTTCTTTTACTCACCCAAAGCATCTTCCAATTCCTTTGAAACATTCTCCTTGATGCCTCTTCCCAAATGATTTACATAGGGGAAATTGAACTTTCTTTCCTCTATGATCATCATGAAACTCCATCCTTCTCTTATTAGCCGAGTCAGGAAACTTACCAAATTTTACTTTATTGATCATATTATGAGATTGCTTATTCGGCATAATAATGATGTTTTGACTTCAAAATCCCATTTCATTATGAATAATATCATTCCATTGTCCATCATATCCTCTATTATCGTGAATCATCTTGTTTCCATCCATTTTCTAAAACCAAAAAAGAATAGTCTGAGAGGAAAAAATCATGCTAGGGAAAACAACATAATAAAGGGGTAGTACCCTCAATATCTTACATCGTATGTTAAATTCTATGATCATTAACATAGTTCTAGGACTGTATCCTACACTTATACTTATCCTTAGGGACATCCCTAAACATACCTTATAAATATCTCTAGGGATCTCACTAAAGTTCTCGCATCCTAGTTTCCAAAGGTAGACTAAACCTTTCCTCTGATACCAACTGTAGGGACCCGTATCTTGATGTACATGGACATTACATTACATTTGCAGAATACTTAGTAAATAATAAAAACACACACACAAGGATCGTAATAGTTTAGTATCTTTGGAAACTCGGAACGTAATCTTCTAATCGTGGTGAAAGATCTTCAATATATCCCATAAAGATCTTCCCTTTTTTTACCTAAAACCTTTCTTTATATCCTGGGGAAAAGAAAACATGAAAGGGTGAGCTCAAATGCTCAGTAAGGGTATACAAAAGGAAAATCAATCACATCATATTCATAAGAACATAACTTTTGGAAATCTTAACCTGCAAAAGAGAGCATAATTTCATAACATGGGATAAATCATAGTAGTGAAATGATATCCCAATAATCATAACATAAAACATGAATCTTTGTGTCATACACACATAATCATAGAGAATCATTTCTTGTTAGTCAAGACTCATTTCCAAGACTATCTTAGTGGACAAAGTCCCTTTCTGAAATGAGTAACCCTCGTTTCAGTCCTGTTTCACTAAACCGGTATAACCTACCATTTCAGCCATGTCTATCTCATGAGATATAAAATCTTTACCCAATTCATTGGAGGGAGATATAGGTCCCACCCATCTCATAATGATACCATTCTTATGTGTGCCGCAAAATCATAAATCATACATCATTGCATAACCCATGTAATAAAAATGGGAATCTTAAACATCATGACATCATAAAACAATTCATATAAGATAAAGGAATTCATAAAAATAATTCCATCACAACATAATCAAATCAATGTAATAATAGGGATAAAAATAGAACCCTTTTATTATCTTAGATGGAAAATAATTTTGATAAAACACTTGAACTCCATTCTTCAGGAAAATATCATTTCTTCTTCAAAAACATTTTTCCTTTCTTAACATGTCATACAACTTTAAACTAAAAGAAGTTGATTAAAAATAAACTTGAAAACTTTTAAAGGAAGCTTCTGGGAAATAATGTTTTAAAAATCTATTCATGCCGTATAAGTTAAAAAAACATTCTTCATACTTTTTTCGGAAAAGTCAAAAAGTACCTCGTATGAAAAACGACAAAAGATTCCTTTCATATTTTTTTACTAAAAACACACCGAAGGGTAAAATTGGATTTAAAAAAAAATTAGGTGGATGGAAATAATATTACATATTGAGGAAACATGGATGTGGATGATAAAATACACCCCAGTAAATTCCAAAGTATAAACAATCTCGGATAAAAATGAGATTGTGATATTTCCCTTACCTTAGGTCTGATTTGCTTCATAAGTGTCCGAACCTCCTGTATAATGATTTAAATAATGTAATTTACTTATTACAGAATCATATTCATTGTTATTATATCATATATGGTTCACTTATGACTTTATATTACCCGTTCTTTTGTAAATTCCATGTTAAAGAGCGTTTTGGGTAAAATTGTTTCATTTGTCGTCCGTGTTTTGACTTGTAATTATTCATATGATTACTTAGATCATGATTACTTAATTCCAGAACATAAAACATGATTTATATATATATATATTTAGGATATACATATATATAATAAATCATTAAAGGGAAAGAAGTACACCGTTCATGGAGACGGTAGTCCGTACGTACGCATGAACGCTGTTTTCGTTTCCATATTGAATTGAATGGAATTAAGTAGATGAAATACATATAAATATGTAAATAAATCCAGTATCATTGTTATGTCATATATTTAATTAGTACATATTATATATACTTTATAATCATTCATGAATGGTAAATCATTGAGAATGAATCTCATCGCATCGTGGAGACGGTAGTCCGTACGTACGCACGAGCGATGATATCATTCACATGGTCGTGGAATTGTGTTGAAGTGTATGTATACTATTTCAATATCAATATCACTCTATAATAATCATATATAGTTACTCATTACACCATTATACTCATCCTTGTAAGGTGATGGTGGAAAATAGATTACACCACGGCGTGGAGATGGTATTCCGTACGTACGCACGCGCGGTGATTTCATTTTTCCGTAGGATGGATAGAAGGTGAATTAGGGTTGTTTCATATTTATAATAACATATCAGTATGTATTTAATACTGATGTTATTACTTTATCATAAAATAAATAAATAAGAAGAAGTTGAAGAAGAAAGAAATTAAAAAAGATCGGTAATGGATATTACCTCTTTTTTGACGCGCCTTTTCTTAACCTCCACTTAAAGAACTAAGGATGGTCTTTGAAGAAGACCAGGACCTCTAGGATGATACTAGGGAAGTGGAGAAGAGATTGTTTCAGGGTTTGGCCGAGCTTGAAGGCTCAAAGGTGTGTGAGGAAGAGAGGGAGGAGGTGCCCTTTTATAAGGGAGGAGAGGGGCACGTTAGGAATATCTCAAAATATTATTTTATATTAAAGTCAAAATCGATTTATAATGGTTCCAAAGGGTCTTATTTCGAAGTTAAAGTGGTTATGGGTCGAAATACTATCAACCAATAGGATTTAGACAAGTTTAGGTTATTATTTTAACCTTATCAATTATATTTAACTCTAAGTTAAATAATTTAACTTTTACCGTGTCTTTTTGTTTTATTACACTATATGGTTAATAAACATACTATATCAAGTCAAAAGAACCCCAAGTTGTTTATTATTAATATATATAATCTTATCTAAGTCATTTGGCCGAACCTTAGATTTTTAGGAATAAAATAACAATTGATAATATAATATTTGTTTTAAAAAGTATTTTATGTCAATTTTGACACTATTTGGTACATGATTTTTATGAAATTCATAACAGAATGATAAGTTCGAGCCAAGTTACTTATATCAACAATAACATGTCATATTAACCTAGAAAATTAGTGTATGTCATAAAAAGTCTAAAATTACATTTATTTGGGCATTTATAACATCAATTATGTCAATATTTCATTAATAAGACAATTACTGCATCATCTTTCTATCATAATAAATGATAATTATTTAATCCCTAAAAATTCTAAATAAATTCCTATGATGTATATAATTGTATTATCTTTCTGCAGACTATTCATGTTCGAAGTTTCATGAAGTTTATCACTAGATTGAAATTATTATACTTATAAGCTTTAAGAAAGTGACATGTTGTCACATTTTATGGTTTTAATAATAATTAAATTATTTTCATTGACAAAATTTAATTAAATTAATCTAATCCGACCCTTAGGTGATATGGGTCGTTTTTTAGTCATCCAATAGTATTTTGAAAATTTTTAGGGTAATTTTAAAATATTATATTTACCCTTAATTACCCGATTTACCTTTAACTATGGTAAATAAAATTTACCGTATTTACTATTCATAATTCCCAAAAATAAAAAGTATCCTATTAACATAATTTGGACCCACTGATTCCAAATATGGAATCCATTTTTTAAAATTCAAAACACAGAAGTTGAAGAAATTAAATTAAAATTAATCTCGTTGTCGAATAAAAACGGGTTTTTGTTTAAAACATTGCAAAAGATTGAATTGATTTAACCTACGAATTCAAGGTAAAATCAATGCTAATGAAATAAATTATATTAAATGGTAAAAATATATTCTATTTATACTTTAAAACCATTCAATATTATAATTTAACCACATAATATATTACGATGAAAAAAGTAGTTTTTAATTAAAATATAGTGTGTTTTTACTATTCATTAAAATGTGAAAGTTACCATAATAATATAAAAAATTTATCCAAAGTAAATTTTTATTTCTTGATTTCAAATAAGAATTTTATTTTGTCAAATTGAACTTATAAACATGTCAAAAACCAGATTTAATGTGGGTGCACCATCAAAAGGCGACGAAACTGCATTTTTTGAAAAATACTTATTTTACCCGAAAAATTTATTTTGTTCTTATACCATGTTATAGAAATGTGTAAGATGAATAATAATGTTATAAAATTTAAAATTTAGTTAATACTATTCATAACGGCTAGTTCATGACAATATTATAATAATATAACATTGTTTATTAAAACCCGGTATTGCGTACAACACACGCTATCGAGGAAGGTCGCGATTGTGTGTAATGCAAGCCAAGTCAGGGTTGCGTGTTGTGAAAGAATCCTTCGTTGTTTCGTATAACAGAATCCAACCATATTTCATTTATACATTTAATATATATATATATATATATACTCAATGTTGCGTAGAAAAACTATTATCAAAATTGTGTGTAACACGGTCCAAGAATAGTGTTGCGTATACTGCAAGCTAATACGGTGTTGTGTATAGCGCAAGGTAATCGTGGTGTAGAATACAACATAAGAAATTAATGAAATTAAAATAATATTTTTCATAAAATCTCGGGGTGTTACATTTCCGATCTCTCTAGTAAGATCATTCAAATTGTAAAAATAATATCCATAATGTACCATGACCTGGCCAAAATTTTTTGAGTCACACACTCAAATAAGTGAAAAAGAAATATCCATAAAAACACTAAAACAAATCTATAAAATTTACTATTTTCATTAAATAAATATAATGATATATGAAAATATATTATATTATAAAAAATGGGATAAGAAATTATTAATGTGATAAAAATGACGTGTTATCCAAATTCCCATATGAAAAGTAAATTAAAAATACCAGTACCTATCTCAATGTTACATTATGGATAACTCCCACCATTTCACCTCCAGTAAACCCAAAAAAAATATCATGAATATGAAAAAAATGTAAATTAACCATTCTCATCAATAAAATAATTAAATTCATGTTGTTAAATTAATTGCACAAGCCTCTATACCATGTCAAAAAAGGATGAAATTAATATCCCCCCAATCACCAACATCACCATCCTCATCCTCATTCCCATCATAATCATCTTCAGCAACATAAGCAGCATCCTCAAAAAAAGCATCAACATCATCCTCGCCGCCAATAGTTCTATCAATCCCATCTTCATAGCCACTATGAACCGTATTGGCATCACCAGATGCATCATTTAAAAAGAATATTGAAGTAGTATATGATTGAATAGTAGAAGTAGCCTCTAATGGAAGTGACTTGATCAAAACTGCCACAACCGTCATGAATTGTTTTTTCATAATCTTACATATATCACACTCTTGCTTTCTTCTTTCACGCTCCTCTAAATCTATTTTGTTCACCTCAGCTGCTTCTATATGTGATATTTCCCACTCTGGGGTATGAGAGTCTTGAGAGTATCCTGATGATGTCCAATACCTAGAGGGTAGTGGATGATGTTTTTCATGGTTAACATCATACTCTCATGGGGTGATCTGTGCCTAATACCTATGTTAAAAGATCATATGGCCCGAAGTTGTCATCTTCCTTGTCATTGAGGGCATCCAAGGAAGACTGTTGAAATTATAATCATATTAAATTAAGAATACCATATAAATATTTAAATTATAAATAAAAAACCGTACAACATTTTCTTGTGTCTATGAATTTACTGCATTTCCATTATTTTTCATTCTACTAGAGAAAAATAATTTGGCATGAGGTACATGAAATTCGATGCCCAGTATAGCTTTCTACAAATTAAAAATGCACAAATCTAGATTATAAACATATATGAGAAATTCACAAATCTATCATATGTATATTCAATAATATTTTCAATAGAACATACTTCATAACATACCAGTACCCAGTTAGATTACCTAGATCTTATCATGATCAGGAATTATAGTGTGCCCCAATGTGTGCAGATATATTATTGAATCTTTGTTCCTTTTTTTCACCAGAACATCCTAAAATATTACAAAACAAGTAATAATAATTAAATTTTATATGAAAACCATAACATATTGGGATTACCGTAAAATCATCAATTGTCCAATGTGAAATAATTTTTTCATATTTATTTTTTGGATAGATGGGGAATGTGGGTACACCCTCTAAGTCAGTACCAACCCTTCTCTTTCATCTAACATACAACTCATTCTTTTATTAGGGCATTACTCCCCAACATCCATCATCCTTGAAGTCTTAGTAGCCTCTCTGTTGGGAATGTTAAACCGAATTTTTGATGAACATGTTATTTAATTTAAATAAAACACTAATATAGATATAATTTTATAATCTTTTCTTCCCCATATTTTCTCCCATGAATTTTCATTGATCCCTTTACAAATATGTCCCTATGACACCAGTTCCACTTGAATGATATCGTGATAAACTGTCAAATTGGACAAGAAACATCTACACAACATTTCATTTCGACCCTCCATCTATTTTTTTTTATTTTAATCCACCATTAGCTACATCTTCTAATTCAAAGCTTATTTTATTTGAGTGCACCCATGTCACCTAGTGGAAGATCACACTGAATAAGAAAAAGGAGGGGGGATAATTAATTCACAGTATAACATAAAAAAAATAAAGTGATATAATTTGAAACAATTTTAATTAAAAACCCTTTTTTAGGTTTTTAAATAGTCTGTGATGGATCAATGGGATGTCCATTCTTAGCAACTTCGTAAGGTAGTGTTTATTCAAGTGAATTCTCTGTGTGGCCTTCATTCACTTGAGTGAAAGCTGAAGGAATGGATTCATGAGATATTGGTTGGATGGTAATAATTGGAGGTGATGTAGAAATGGTAGAATATGATTAGTAATATGGGGGATACATCATCAGAATTGGATATGGTTAAGTTCAAAACATCTACGGAGTTGGTGTAGTCATGGTATGGGAAGAAGAGGAAAATGAGATTATTGAGGCATCATTGCGATCATCCCTTAAGGAGAAAAATAATTGGTATTTGAGTAAGTATTTATATGAGATGATGATGGGTTCATGGATATGAACACCCCTGGAGACTCAAGTGGTTAATGGAAAGTTGTGCTGGAAGGGGTGTCTGAAGTGTGTGAATGAGTATGACAAGTGCTCCATCTAGGTCTAGGAGAATCTCTAATCAGAACCATGATAGTAGGATGAGGATTCAAATATTGGGGAACTAAATGTCCTTAAAAATAATTGATAAATAATTTTAACATGACATTATAGGAAATGTATTAGGAAATCATTACAATTATTATAGTCACGGATGGATGTGAATGAGGTAACACACACTCACACCCCAGTTGATAATGATCAAATAGTTTCTTCTATAGACCTTATGTAGTATTTGGCATAATTATTATAATAATTAAAAGTAAAATTTTTTATAAATAGTTTTTACAAATAATTTATACTGATTACATTAATCAGTAATTCATGATAGGAACCTATTTGACTTATTTTAATTACTAATTATACCAATTATTAAATCGAAATGGCTAGCACAGTTTTTAAAATTACAATACCAAGTTATAGGTTTTTTAAAAACTATATTTAAACCATGTTTTCTACATTGAAATAAATCTAATTTAATTAAATGACACTAGAAAATACAAAAATAACATATCATTACAAAATAAATCATAATTAATGTAATTACTGTAATATTAACCTATGAAACTCGTGTAAGTGTAAACATAATGAATATTTAACATATATGGTTGCTTTATATATTACACACCATTACATTAGCTTCAACATCAACTCTCACAATAAGACAATTTGATTCATATACTACAATATTTTTGGAAACTCCAATGGAGGTGCCAATGGAGTCAATTTCATCTCCAACATCATGGAAAATATGTCATGGTATTACATCATTAATCGCACCATAATCAGGTATTAGATTAGATTTCACATAAATGATTTGTTTATCAATTGATGCCAAATTGTATGGTTCATAGGAATGTATAAATCCCCTCATGTCAATAACTCTAAATCCATATCCATCAATAAATGTACCTTGTTCTCTCATTAATTCAATCCATTTACATTTCATCACAGTGACTCTTCCTTGAGTGTAGTAATCTGATTACAATATTTTCTCAACAAGACCATAATATTAAAAATCTTCATATCCAGGATATCTATCTGATACACTAGTATAAAAGTATGTTGTAGCATTTAACATAATTCCATCATGTTGTGTTCTTATTTTTACCACTAGATCAGTGGTAAAAAAAATTATACCCACTAATTATGAAATATTTTCTTTCACGAACAAATGAATATGGACCAAAATTTGATGCTCTTAGTTCCTGAGAAATGGGTCCCAAAGTTAAACTCAACACCAAAAATATATATGATTAATATAATTAAATGGATTTTTATATTTTAGCCTAATTAATGTAATGGTAATACCTTTTATTTCAGCCAAGAAAAACTCTGGGCTATGAAAAGCCTATCTACTTCTCAAAGGAAAATATCCATGAACTGTACGTAAAATTTTTCTTTGTTCCCTATATAAAATGATAATAAAAGTGTAAGGTATATGTAAAATTTAATAATATGAGGTGATAGATAAATATCCAAATTACTTACTTGATATAGTCATAAAAACATAGTTAAAAAAGACTGTGTGATGTGCTATATCATTCTCTTCAAGACTCAATGTAGACAATGTATAAGACCCATAAATTACTCCTATTTGGGGAAGAGTTGGAAATGAGGCCTCAATTTCCTGATATTCATCGTCTTCATTTCTCATTTTTTTTGTAATGTCTTGTGGTCACATCAGACAATTAAATTGAACAAAAATTCATCTATTATTGAGCAAGATAACCCCCCACAATTGAACATCCAATATAATTCTTTTTCCAAACATATGATTCCATTGTTCACATATTTTTTCCATTAGGAAACAAAAATAAAAAATAAACTGGTCCCCCAAGAAGTGATTTAGTTAGAAGAGGTACTATTAAATGCAACATGAATGTGAAAAAGGACAGAGGAAATTTTTTCCATCTCATTCCCAATTAATGGCACCTCCTACTGCATTTTTATTATGAATTAATTTGATAACCATTTAGAAAAAAAGGTATCTAAAATGGAATAATCAAATCATTAACATCATTAAATTATTGTTTTACAAATGAAATGATTTTATTTGAGTCAATTAATTAAGAAGGATATAATAATCATGATTTTTAGGGATTTGTGTTTCACATCTCTTCTGGTGACTCATCTAGACATGTTTCTAGAATACCAACAAAGAGATATTATATTAACCAATAACGCCATAAATTGATCTTTCTCTAATGGTTTCATCACATAACAAGCACATATAACTTTCCATTTTTTTCACAGATACACACAGGGTGAATTTTTTTTGAATTCCCCGTTCAAACAAGCCCCGAAAAGATCAAAAGTCATCTTTGATATTCCCCATTATATACAGAACAATTGAACGTAAAATTTCACATATATTTTTTTCAATATGAATTACATCTAAAAAATTACATAACATATTGGTATACCAATATAGATACTGAAAAAAACACTTCTCTTTTTCCAATTGTTTGTGGCTTCAGTGTCAACATTATTCCTCTTTTTAGACTTCAACTGTCTTTTCCCTTATAAAAAACTAAAAAATTTCATTTAATTAAGAACATCATTTCTTGAAATATGTTGAGTTTGTTGTTCTGTGTCAACACTATAATCAAAACTTTTATTATTCTTCTTGTATTGATGATCCATTGGCATAAATCATCGATGTCCCCTAAAACTAATACTATGATGTTATTTAATCCTTCTAAATCAAAAATTCATTATAAAAATTGGACATTATAGTTTTACCTTCTTCTTCCACCCAAACATCATTGCATACATAAGGATATAATTTATGGTCCATAAAAGGTCCACACATATCTGAAACATGTTCTTTCAAGAAGCATCGAATGTCATCACACCAAAATCTGAAAGTTTTTTCAACTCTCCTATTAAAGGATACTAGAACACATCTATATCATTACTGGGATCAGAAGGTCCAGATATTAGTATAATCATGAAATTGGATGTTTTTTCATACTCATCCATTAAGGAAGACCATAAAATGAATAAAAACTGGCCACATGTATGGAGAAGTAAGCATCTGACTAAATGGATTAAAACAATACTAGGATTGACCCAACCTTTCATCACGCACCTCAGCTCCAAAGTCGGGATGTTTTGCTTCAGGTGTCTGTCATTCTAATCCATCTTATGGATGAACAAAGTCAGCATTACCATTAATTATTTCATCATCATTCGATAACATATTTTTTACCATTCTATAGGCATGAATATATTTTAATGTTTGGGAATTAAAGGAATATTCCACATGAATTTTTTTGTTAAATGAGATGGTGTTCCATCTATATATTTTCTTCATCAAAATCTACCACATTATTTATAGTAATTATGGTCCGTTGTTCCATTACCAAATAAACTGAAATATTTTGAACAAGCATAGACTTTATTAGTAGCAAATCCAAGCTCCTTAATTAACGTACATGTCATGCAATGATTTGAAATAATATCAGCACCATAAAGTATCAAGTCCGTCACAAATGTAATAATATAATCAATAGCAGTATTAAAAATTCCATACATTATTTTCCCAAGATATAAGTGCAATAAAAATTAAAACATGGTCATTTTAGTACATTCTTAATATTCTGGATCTCTAGCATTATCCAATAATTTTTTTACTCTCTCAACATCATCGACTTCTATATTTTTATCAAATGTGCTGATATCATTTCATTCATTTACTAGTATACTATCTCTCTCAGGATGATTCACAAATGTAAATTGATCAATTATCAAATAAATCATGTCACATATTTCATTTCATTCATGAATAGATTAAGATTGACTTGTCTCTCCATGGTGATAAAAAAGAGAATTGTTTTTTTGAATATAAATTTCATTATATGGTAGCTAAATTCATCCTAGAATAACCATGGACTTACAAACTATTTATATATTGTAAATTGTATTCAACCTCTATATGAATCTTTGTTAAATGTAAAATCTAAAAAAATATCCAAATTATTTTGAAAATTAGTATAAATATGATAAGTATGATACATCCATCTTCTATCCATTGTATAACAATGAAAAAAAGTTATCTTCTAGTCATCAATGAAAACCATAATTAATAAGGGATATGTAATATATTAAATACAACTATTATAACATAAAATTATTATAGTTTAATCTAATACACAATTTTATTTCCATTTACTAATTTTTTATCGCTAATTTAAACCCTTTGAGTATCAGAGATAAAATTATTACCTCTATCTTACAAAGGGATGATCAACAATGTAAACCATAAGGTTGCAAGGAAGGTTCCATGTCTATGATAGAGAGGTATGTGTCATTGTAGTTGAACCATACCCTGATAATGTTATCATCTCATATCTATCTAGAATCTAACATAAAATCCATTTTTTAGATCCTTTATAACATAAAAGTATTAATTTTAATAATCATTAATCTAAGAGAGTTATATTTTAATGATCCATTATTAGATCCTGAATTATTTCTATAATTACATCCATAACTAATATGTGAACCTAGTGTAATGTTATGAAGTGAAAAATATAGTACCTCATACAATCATAAAATATAATGTATTTATAAGAAAAAAATCCATATACAAAACTTTAACCATGTAGAGTATGGTAGTGGGGTGACTTCGTCTGACTTTAATAGCCAATATATGTGTTTCACCACTTAAAAGGTGGAGGAGTTTGAAAAAGTGGATATTTTTATAACCTTTTCATTTTATTAACATTATCCACTATAGAAATATTAATATCTGAGCCAATTTTTTTAAAATTTATCCTTACCCATATGTAGTAAAAATTAATAGAATAGGAAAACAATAATACTACAGGATTTAGTCTCAAAACTAGCAAACTCCTTACATGATTAGTAAGATTCTCCAATCCTTTATTTTCCAATATAATCCCAATTTTTTACTGCATAAAATCATTTCTATAATATATAAAATTATACTTTTCTTTCCTCCAAGATGAATTGAGTAGCATGTGCTCACCTATTCATGGTTCCTGATAAGAGATAATTTCATTATAGCTCAGTATCTATACAATATCACTAAATAAGATGTTTTTAATGTTTAGAAATTATGAAAATAATAAAGTTATGATAATTATATAGTACATGAAATTATAATCACATACATTATATGATATATTCATAGTGTATTTATACTCTCTCATATTGTTGGTTTAATAATTTTATTCTTTGTTAACTGTTATTTCACAAAAAAATTCAATAGAGGAAATTATTCTTAGAGAAAATCGATATAATACAGCACTCTAATAGAAATTTAATACAATTCACACTTTACATATATAAATTTCTTTGTTAAGGAAAAAATTGAAAATTAATCATTTGTATGGTGTTTTTATTTCATTAGAAAAATAATCATGGAGAAAATAAAAAATATTCTTATTATTAAGATCTATAAATAAGTTTCCACACATTTTCCATGAGTTAATTCCATATTTTTATGGTACTTTTAATCCATATAATACATTATAATTCAAAAAAATATGCTTACACAGTCAAATGTATGAGAATAAAAAAAGAAAATTACATTTATTTATAAACCAATTTCCATTCACATACACCATACACGTATATAAATAGTATTCATTAGAATAGATTTTCATTTTGAAATTATAACACTACATTCACATGAAAACTAAATCAAAAAATCCTCAATGGTATGAATAATTATACACATAGAATACTCTTAACATTTTTATGAGATCCTAACGATTTAAAAAATAATTTGATATTCCTTTTAAAACATAAAACATGTCATATAATATTCACCTAAATCACAAATAAATCATGTTCTGATGGTATCTCTTATGTGAAAATCCACTAATTTATATCAAAAAAACACAACAATGATAACAATTTTTTTGTTTTGATAAATCCAAAATGAATTTGATTTAAAATATAAATGGAACAATATGAAATGATATAAATCAAATAAAGAAGCTCAAACTAAACTAGAATTAATTAACCATGCCAAAAAAAGTATTGTGGACTCATTTTTATAGAATCCCTGAATCAAAAAAACACCCAATAGTAGAATGGGGTGCTCAACATGATGGGATTCTTGACCTAGGGGGATGATCGTCTAGAGGGGATGATCAACCCATTATAAAGAGATACTTGACTTAGAGGGTATGTACATTAGGTGAAGGAAAGCTCAACCTAGGGGGTTGGGTGACCTTGGAAGGGATGCCCGACCAGAGGAGGAAGAAGAGGGGGGATGCACTCCCACTACAGGAGGAAGAGAAGTGGGGATGTCCATCGACTAGAGGATGATAATGGGTGTTTGGTGAGGGAAACAGGTGGAAGGGAGGATAGGGAGTCATATGGGAGGATACGTATCCTATGGGGGGTTGCAGTGCGATGAGTAAGGAGAGGGAGCATGGGTGGGGTCAAAATATTCTCGCCTCTTTACCAACGGTTGAGTAAAAAAAATTTGGTATTGAATGTCTATACCCACAGTTCACTCAAAATTGTGTGTATAGAAAAACCTAAATCAGGCTATACCCATGGTTTATAAAATCATGGGTATAGCTCTTTGGGGTTAGACCCTCTTTCCAATAGAGATAGACATATAAACACCAATAGTTTATTTAATCATAATAAAATCTAATAAAATAAAGGTAATCAATTCACCAAGAAAAACAATATTATTCCCATTAGAGATAGTGATAATATCCTTTTGTTATTATTCTATACCCAATATTTAATAATTTTATATAAAATTAAAATAAAAATAAAAAACAAAACTAAAATTACCAACCTCATTCATATATTCCATTAAACAAATATTTGTACTTATATTTATTGATTCAAAAAAGTTAAATTAGGATATATAGAAGGAGGATGAATAAAATATCATATATTTTTTAGACCTCAAGATTGATTATTAGTTTACTTCTCCACCATAGTTTATGAATCTATGAAATACGTTTCTAATCTAGGCTACGTAGATCCCCAATCATTCTTTTCCTTTGGGATCTACAATTTTTACTTTTTAATATTCATGTTGTTAATTTATATGTCATTATACATACTACAAATAAATCATACATTCTTATTATCTTTAACATGCATACTAAATTATATTATGACATATTTAATAGTTTCTCTTTTCTCTTATACTTTTCCACATATATGGTTGTGTTTAGATGTTTCCAAATCCCATAATAATTGAGAATTTACATATTTTTTTAAAATACTACTAGAAAGTAGTAAATATATAATATTAATAAAAATTAAAATTAATCCCATATATAAAATCTTCTAAACCTTCATGACTCAAAGGATCTGATTTTGGGAATTTATGATAACTGTACATAAAATCCAAAGAAAAAATATCAATAATTTTAATAATAATTCCATATTTTTTCCCAATGAGAATATTTTCAAACATTAAAATATTATGGTAGTGTAGGGTTCAAAACATTTTCATTCCATGAGAAATAAATCACTAAAAAGATATTTCCCAAATATTTTTATAGTCTATAGAAAATTCTAGATTCTTAGTAACATTTTAAAAGTATTCTAAACCAAAAGAATAAATCATTTACATATTTAAAGGGTTATATATGATACTAATTATTAGTACCATATATGACATAAGTAAATTACCAATTTCATTTTAGGGTAGCCTCCTATATAAATTTATAAGACCTTAAGTGTATAAGGAATGTGAAAATTAGTTGGGTGATCATTCAATCTTAAAAATATAGTAAATAAATATATAAAAAATTGATTTATCTAGTAGAATACAAGAAATAATATTTCAGGCATGATTAGATTAGTGTATTAGGAATTTGGAGTGTATGTAGAATTTATGGAATAATGTATAATATGTTTTTTAGAGTTGTTTTTATAACAAATATCATGAATTTAATCATCTCATCCTCATTCTGAGAGCAAGTACATTCATTTGGATATGTCCATTTAGATAGGTGAAGATCAATACCAATGTTTTATATGGGATCATACTTTTTCCATAAATTATGTTAACAGTCCTAAACTATTTTCATTTACCCACACATAGGCACAACCCCAATAATTACTTTTATACAACAAGTACACAACCTACTATTTTACTTTTTTGTTTGGAAACAAAAACCAAGACATATATATTTTAATAAAGTTATAACCACTAAATGGGTTATGTTAAAACTATATAAACAATTTTTAAGTACAAATGAAACTCATATCAATAAAATGAAAAAAAATTAATGTATTGAACGTTGAAAAAGGTCGATACTAGATTAGTAATACTCTTTTTGGTTTTCAATTTAATCGATAGTTATAAATAACAAAATATATAAATATATTCATTACCTTTATTTAAAAACAATTACATCAAATAGTTATTGTATTCTTTTGTTTGGTATTCATATAGTTTTATTATACTAACATAATATCCACATCATATTTATATTAAGTTATTACAAACATTACATTAAACCTTTTTTTGTAAAAAAATGGAATTTAATATGGCCTCAACTTTATCTTAATAATAATTATAATTCATTGATGTATTCCTAGAGATCTATGATCAATATTTATTTTCCATTATATCATAACAATTAACATATTCCTAGAATTTTGTTATCATCATTAATATTTTTATATGAAATTTTAAATGCATGAAAAACATTTTATTGAAATATATTTTATGTTATATCATGTTCTTAAATTTTGGTTGTCATAGAAATAGTGTGGGCGTAATGAAATTTCAAGCATTAGATTTACATCATGCTATTGGAATTATAAAAAACATTCTTTGGAGACCTAATAATCAATACATTATAATCCAAACACACAATGCAGATATCATATAATCTAATTAAAATAAAAAAATTAGAGTCTTTAGAAGATGGTATATAGACTCTTGATACATCTTACATTCTCTTGATATCATAATTCCATGTTTTGTTCATAGATTATCATATACATGATTTGCAGTGTAATGTTTCGTCTTGTCTGGATTTACTAATATAGAATCATTCTCTTCTTTTCTAATTTTTATCACCTACTAAATTCTTACATAACATCAAATACATGAAAAAATAACTTACACAACTCTATTTATTCATGAATATTTTATATTAAAACTTAAATATTCTAATCCAATCAGACATAGGAATGTATAATACTAGAATTCATAACTAAAGCTCTATTTTAAAAAATCAATCCATCCATACTGATAAGATTATTGATGTTGTTCTTACATTGAATTATAACATATCATTTTATCTACATATCAAACATAAATATTAAACAATATAAAAATTATATATTTAATTAATCAAACAATTAATCACATCGAAACATAAAAAAACAACATAATATATTAATCAAATGATAATAATAAATAATGATGAAAAATAATGAGCCTAAAATTAATAATATGACCCAACTATAAAATATATACATATTACATCATTTTACTGTTATATACATTATATGTTATAATAAATCACACCATATAACCTATAGGTTTAATGTATTTGGAGATTAGATACATGATCGGTATATTTAATAAAAATTCCTCAACATCATTTATATATATTATTAACATAGGATTCTCTTATAGAATTACCATACATAATATCCATATTAATTTCCTTAAGAATGGAAACATATGAAAGTGTGACCTCAATTTCTTAGTAAGTGGTAAAAATAAGTGGTATCAATAAATGATAATAAGTGAGTATAAGATGAACAAGTGATTATAAGAAAATAATCAAGGTACATGAATTTATTATAAGTAAATCATTCTCAATAAAACAAATATCATAAATAATTAATAATAACATAGGGATTTTGATATAACATGTGAAATCAGACATAGGAATGTAGAACATGTGAAAATTATCCTAAGATATAGAAACATTACATAAGATTATTTCCTAATTTATAAATTTGTTATAAGAATGTATCACATTAATAATAATATAATATCATTTCTTATGTTAAGTCTCACTACTATATCCATAATCAGATGGTGTATTATATCACATAGAGGATTGGGTTCATTCTAAATTCCCTTTGACATTATGGATTAGGTTCACTCCCTAGTCATAAATATTTGTGTATATATATATCAGATTGTAAGATATAAATATTTACCCAATGCATTGGAGGGATATAAAGTTATAATAACACCTACCACATAAATAAAACCAAAAATTATGTGTTCCAAGTAAACATGGAAAAATTTATAATCCCATTAAAGATTTATTAACCCTTGATACAAAAATAATTTTAATGAAAAAATTAGTATGACATGATCTTGTCCCAAATATAGAAAGATGTTGGATGGTATCTGTGGATAATATCACCAATTAAGTATAGGAAATGTTCAATTATTTTGACATAGATGAAAAATAATATGTAATAAAATTAAATAACTACTGGGAAAACAAGGAGAAATATCCTTTAAATTTTTAATAGCATTTATTTGAAAAAAATAAATAACTTATAAATACCTTATTTTAGAAAAATATTTATAAGGGAATTAAAATTGATTTTAAGAATCTAGAAAACATATAATATAAACACTATAAAGAAAAATAAATAAAATCCTTGGAGAAATAAACCATTTGGAAAATGTTAAAAAATTAATCTTTCATTATTTTATAAAACAATTCAAATTCATTAAAAAATAATATTAATAAATCATAGATATAGGATAATTACATCCATAAAATCATATGAAAAACATGTTCATGGAGGAGAAATATTCCCTAACTAAAATAAATGATAAGGCTAGTTTCACAAACAATCCTCCACTCAGTAAAACATTAGAATAGAGGGAGGTGAAACTGTGAGAATAAATTTAATTTCGTGAAATAAATATTGAAGAATTAAATGTATGGGGTCTTATAGAAAAAATATATACAATTTCCCCTAATGTAAACTACCCATAAAAATATAAATTTCATTGTGACATTGGAATGATACATTAGGATCATTACTCATGAATTCTACGAAAGAAATTTAACCTTCGATATAATAAATATAATCATATTAATTATTTATTTCATAACATAATTCTGATCAATTTTCATATGTCACCCCCGACTATTAAATTTATTTTTTTCTTGGCTCTGAATTCTCACACCAATGTCCGAGTTAGGTCCCAATTTAAAATTCTTGTCATTTAACAATTTTTCTAGGTTTTGGACCCGTGTGCGGTCACTACACAGTTGGCGATAACCACACAGTCAGCCCATGAGTCTTGCAATTTCTCATTAATATTATTATTATTATTATTATTATTATTAATTTTTTATTATTATTATTTATATTAATATTTTTATTACATTATAATATAAAAAAATAAAACCCCAAGAGCTACCCCCATTCCCTTCTCTATCTCCTCTGCATAGTAGCATTGTACCCCGACCCCACGCCCCCTTGTTTCCCTAGCCCTCAACCATCAGGTTCAGCCAGACCCCCCCTACATTTATGACTTCTCCTCACACATATATCCCCTCCACACTCACCCAAGCCACCTCATCCCCCATCCCCTTGCACCTTCATCCCTCCATCTTCACTATCTCCCATCAGCCGACACACGACTTCCCACCCAGCCACTCTAGTCGATTGTCGCCTCTTTCTAGGTTGTACCCCATACTCCAATTCATTCATGCTATGAAACTAATCGGACCATCCTCCCATGCTCTGACCTCCTGCTCCAGCCTCCTGTCACTCCAGCCTCCCCCTCTCTGACCTACTTCTCTAGCGTGACTCGAACCCTCTACACAGTGCCTATACCTTGCTCCGGCGTGGCCATGATTCCCCTTGTCAGCAACTATTTCCTCGTCTCATATTTATCATTTTGTTTTGTTTTTTTCTCTAATAAAACAAATACCATTTTTCTCTTTTTGTGATTTTTATGTTTCTCTCAGTGTTAATAGAATTTATATTGGTCCTCGGGATGTTTTCTCCCTCCTCATAGTGATGGGTCATGTTTGTACATCGACTAGTAGGTGTTTCCGGGCCATTTATTTTTATTTGAATCCATATGATGCTTTAATTTTATGAGTTGATTTTTAAATTACGTTTCATGACATTATTATAATAATAGTTAATTATTGGTAGTGATTTATTGTTGAAATATTTGATAAAAACAAGTTTCAGTTGTTTTCTTATATATGAAATGGTTATGCCTAGCTAATTGAGATTAATAAAATATCCCTCTCTTTTAAATGGTATTGTTGAATGTTTAGGATGGTTTTTTGGTAAAGAAAGTATGTTGTGAATGTTTTTTGTCTTGTGTTTGGTTGGTTGTATAAAACATGGTACAATTAATGAAAGGGTTTATTCTGTCAATGAATGGTGTTTATGTGGTTTCTTAAAAATGGTAAGGATAAGACCTATTTTTATTCCATTGGATGTGGGAACATCCATGGATGCATAGAGTGCACCCATGGATGGGCCTTCAAATGAAGATGAAATTTTCAGTAGTTCTTCTCTCAAAACTAGGGGTTTTAAAAATAACACATATTTCCCTTTTTCTTCTCTCTTTTTATTAATGGATTATTGTTTTCTAAAATGGATTGGGATTTGTTTTGGATATAAATCATTTTGGTAGTGTTTGGAGGTGTTTTATAACTTGTTCTTTTGTTTTATGTGAGTCCCTGGTACTTTTTGGTTGTGTGCTAGTCCTTGCCGACCAAATTTGGGTATATTTTGTTGTTATAGTGAATTTTTGGTCAAAGATAGAGGGTTTTCATGTATATACATAAGCTATATATATATAATATCTACATGTCCTCCAAGTACTTATTCCCTCACGGAGTAGGCAATACATGCATTAGATTATGGATATATGTATATATGTATAGGTATGTGCGTGCTACTACAGTCCAGTTTTGAGTGGTCGCCGCCTTTTTTGCTAGGTTCCAAAGTGTTTGGCATAACCCGATTCTACTTTGAGGTAGTCATTCCCAATCATACATTTCCAAAATGATTTATTTTCACTTTCATTATTTTCAATTTCTTCTTAATTTTTAATTTCACCTCTATTATATTTATGGTTTGATGCAGTTAGTGTTGTTGTTTTGTTATAATTTACTAAAAATAAATTTTTATAGGATATTGGGTGAGTTTTTCTGGTTAAGATTCCTAGGATGTTTATTTTAAATATTGTGGTTCTTTGATTTGGGATTGGGTGTTTGAACTAAATTGTTTTTTCTATTTATAAAATTTTCTATAAATAGATTTATTCATTTACAAAAGTGTTTATAAAATTATTTATAAATTTTTTAGTCTATTTATGACCATGTTTATATATTGTTTGGTTTGTTCTGAAGTACATTTATGGGACTATTTTGGAGTATGTTTGGAAAGAACAATGCATATTTGGATTTATAATTTTTAAATTGGTATCAGTTAAAAGTTTTGGGAAAATGTATTCAGACATGTATACTCAAAATCCCATTTTTCACTTTCAATTCAATGGTGATGTTTGGGTATGCTTTTTGAGACTTCATACTTAAAGTAATGTTTATCTCTTCCAACTCATGAGTGAAGTTGTGTCAACTATTAGAATGGTTTTTTTATAAAAGTTGTGTGTTCTTGGTAGGAGTTTTTAAATGGTTTTAGAAAATGTTTTCTATATGGACATGACGTGATTTCCTGTTTGGCATTTTGTTTAATGTGTAATGACTAAATTTGTATATGGGGTTCTCTTATATCGGGTAACCCTTTATGGGTGAATGCATAGGAAGTGTCTGTCATTGGGTTGGGAAAGTGCAATGACGGAATGTTAAGGTGAGGCACACATGCGAGGGAATCCTAATTATAAATTATTATTATTATAACCACCATGGGTTCGTAGGAATATTTTAGTTGATCAAGTTTTGGTCTCTTATTATCCCTGATTAGACATATTGGTACCCATTGGTAGGTATAAATTCCATATGGTAGTTCCACTAGTTTCTTTTGATGCGAGGGAGACAAGATGGTTATAGATATAGGAGCTTCACTATACACTAGTAGGTGGTTCCGTATTGAGTATTTCCAGTGGTCTTCTAGGAATTTTTAGGATCACCCATGGTTACTGGATTATTTTCATTGCGTGTTCACTTTCTATATACTAGTTTATTTCCATCTTACACTTCTTACCTATTCTACGTTAGCCAAGATTTGGTATACTCTGTTTTGGTTTTAGTTTAAAAATTGGAAAATGATTTTGGAAAGGGTATTTCACATGTGTTGGATTTTTAAATGAGAAAACAATATTTCTTATTTTGAAATGTGAAAAGCATACTTTTATATTTTTATTTTAACTTGTTTTAATCGATTGTTTTACGAAAGGATATGTTGGATTCTGTGGATTATCTTGGGAACCCTACAAAAAAAATTCATTCTCATGCCTATTCTTATATTTTCAATTGTAGGTCTGATTAGATTAGTTTATCTAGGCTGATTTTATCATTATTGGAGTAAGGTCAGCCTTTGGTTTCGTGGTGACCTGGAAGGTCACATTGACGTATGTATGGTTTTTATTTTCATTATGCTTCTAGATTTATTTTATTTGACAGTTTTTATTAACTTATTTATCATTGGTTCATGGGTCCAATAGTTTCCAATAGTTTAATTTTCATTCCTGACACTATTTTCCATCCTATGGGGATCAGTAACACCCTTCGGGTCTTGTCGTAGACTAGGTCGAGTGACCAGTTCAGGGTCGACCAGAGTTGGTTCATAAAAAAATGGTATCAGAGGAGGACCTTGTTATTTGCTGTATCCATTAGATGGATATTATGACTATTGGGAAATTTAAGGTATGTACAGGACGGGCATTATGAACCCTTGCTCTTTCCAAACCTCGAGTAACTAGGGGTAGTCTGGGAATTGATTCCTTGTCTTGTTTTGGTTTGTTTTTGATTGAGGGATGATAGAAGAAGAAAGCCGATGTTACATCATGATTTAACATGGAGTTGTGACCCATGTGGAGTCTGAGTACACAATTTAATTTCTTCCTAGTTTTTGATGCCTAATTAGGGCATGACCCACATAATGTCTCTAGGTTGAGCATGAATACAAGTCCCTCGCTCTGGTAGTTTGATTCATGTGTTGTGTCGTCTTGTTTTTTTATGTAATTGGGATTTTTACAAATTATAAGGGTTTTGGAAGTGATAATGATTTATTTTAAATTGATTTAAATTCATGAAATGGGTTTTAAAACTGATATCACTTGGTCTAAAAATCTGGTTTTTTCATGGGATTAGTAGAGAAATGGATTGGGTGAAACCTTGGGTACACTTTATGAATGTTTTCACATATGAAGGGATACATGGAAAGTGTGTGTTGGTCCTTATGGATGAAAGAGGATAAAAACATGTGAAATGGTTCATGGGACTGTTGGGGTGCATGCTTGGAATTACGGGATTAACTTGTTTTTAGAAACTAAATTTAAAAGGGAAAATGAGTTTGGAAGTTGAATTAGGTTTGGAAAGTGGGTTTTGTATTTAGAAAGTGGGATTGAAAGAAGGTGATTCTTAAATATAAAATGAAAATATAATTATAGGTTGTTTTTTGTATTTTTTTGGTTTTTGAGTCAGTCATTTTGGCTTACGATGTTACTATTAATTATACTTTGATTTCATATCAGTTTAATTTTTTGTGTTTTATATATTGTTTATAAAACGTTTCCTAGAAAGGTTCCCAATGTTTCTGATAATTCATGCCAAATTTTTGGAACTTCTCATATTTTTCCTGTACTTCAGGCCGATTGGGGTCCATTAGAGGTAGCAGAGTGACTTGAATAGGTCGAATTCATCTTCAGGGTATAGGGAACTCCTAAATCTTCCTGAGTGCGTTCTCTTTGGGTTCTGTTTTGAGGTATAACTCTAGATGAATGGTGGTTGTTTTCCTCTCCATCAATACATGTTGGAATGATGTGGAATGTATTTAAATCCTTCTTCTTCTGATGGTTTATACCAAAAGAGGTCAAGATGATGAAAATGGAATAGATCATACATATTCTACATGTTCAACAGATGATGATTGCATATATTGACCATTTCAAAGATCATGTTTCCTTTTCTCCAGTGGTATAATCATAGGTTTTGATGAATACCTCTCTCTTCATCTACGTTCTTCATCTAGATATCAAGGAGTGAGTCCTCCCTTCCAAGGACCATCATTTCGATAAGCTTTTGGATGACGCGTTCCCTGCTATGATGGTCCTCGAAGCATAGATGGTTGGAAATCTAGCATATACAGCTACAGGTGAAGGTTCTCTATATGGAGAGAAATATGTGCTAGATAGACATGATTCTAAAGTGTTCTCTATAGTGGTTCTGGCTTCCAGGTCATCCAAACATTCAATGGTGTTCCATCAGTGTCGATGTCCGGGGCATATGAAGCCATCATGTCACATCCCTATAAAGACATGTCATCATTGTGGGTGTTTGGTTCATCTTGAGATGTTTTGTAGGAAATATGGTTGGAGAAGATATTGTGGACAGAGGATTCTAGTGCCTTGTTGTGAGGTAGGATATGTGTCATCCATTAAATCCCCATCCATACGTCTTGGGGTGAAGCTTGTGAACATTCGAGAGTTGCTGGGGGTGTAAAGCCTCTGTTCGGGTTTTCTGTTCAGTGTTGGTGGATGAACTTTTAAAGTCTTTTCATTATTGATTTTTTCTGTTAAGATTTTGACATTTTTTTAGGTTCATTATTTCATCATGAAGTTATAATGGACATGTTCTGTTGTAATCCAATAGTTTCATTTCTCTGATTATGTTTTTCTAAATAATGTATTTTTTCAAAAATGTGTTTGTCCCTTGTATGAATTGATCTTGGTTTAGCTGTGTTCGTTTGGAGATGTAAGTGACTATAGAATAGTCAATGTTTGTGGTTATTCTCAGGTTCACTGCTTGGGGGAAAACTTGCTCGTAGGTTTTCCCCTAGTGTTAGGCGTTATTTGTCTGGGTTGAGGGTTCCAAGTTCCCGAAGAGGTGTTGTTTCACTCGTTCTATAGAATTTATTTTTGATTGGTTGGGAGTTCCCACGTCTCCCCCCCATCCTCGAGTGATATGTTTGTGTGTAAATTTTATGCACTATTTGAGTTCTTATGGTGGGGAGAACCCTCTCAGGTTATCTTATTCTTTTGTATTCAATTTTCTTTCAGTTTCAATAGGACAAGGATTCTTGTTTTGACTATCATTCAACTGGGTAGATTTATGGGGGCATACAGTGTCTATAGTGGGGATAATTGTAACACCCAAAATTTAAATTTATTTTTATTATTGCATTCGGGTACTCACACCACGGTTCGGGTTGGGTCTCAGTTTTAATTTATTGTTGATTGACACTTCTATTGGGTTTTGGACCCATGCCTAGTCACTGTACAGTTGGAAGTATCCACACAGTCTACCTAAGAGTCATGTAATTTCCCATTATTCTTATTATTGTTGTTTTTGTTATTATGGAATTATTATTATTCTTTATATTATTGTTATTATTATTTGGGTTATTATTATTATTATTATAACTATTATTATTATAATTCAATATATTATTACTATTGTTATTATTATTTGTATTGTTATTATTATTCCATTACAATTGAAAAAATAAATGAAAAACCCTAGTTCTACCCCCCCCCCAATTCCCATCACCTTATCCCATGCACAGCGGCACTGCACCCTGACCCCTAGCCACCTTGTTTCCCTCACCCTCTACCTTCAGCACTGGACATCCCCTCTCTGCATCACAGCCTTCACCTCGTGACTCCGTCCCCTCCATGATTGACCCAGCCACCTCCCCACTTGTCCCATCGCACCTCTGACCCTCCGCCTTCACCCTCTCCTTGCTGCCGACACTTGGCCGCCCGCCCAACCGCTCCAGTCAACCGCCACCTCTGAGAAGGGCGCATCGCGGCCTCTACCTCCTTCGCGTAATTCACCTCACCGTGACTCCCTTATATGCTCTGGACTCCCGCTCCAACCTTATACCGATCCAAACTCCCCTGCTCGAGCCTCCTGCTGCCCTAACAGGACCCAAACCCTCTGTGCGGTTCCACTACCTTGCTCTAGCATGGCCGTGTTTCACTTTACTAGAAATGGTTTCCTCCTATGGAATTTATATTTATTTTTTGTGTTTTTCTCAAATCGAACAAAACCAATTTTCCTCTATTTTTGTTTTCTTTTTTTTCTCATTGTCATGAGTATTATGGTTGGTCCTCGGGATGTTTCCCACCTCTTTCAGGTGATGGGTTATGTTCACACATTGACTGGTATGTGTTTTCTTTCATTTTATTTCAAGTTTAATTCATATGATACTTGTGTTTTATGATTTTATTCTCATATAGTGTTTCTCACCATTATTATAATCTTTGTTAATTTATGGTAGTGATTAATTGTTTAAATATTTGATTAAAAACAATTTTATGGTTTTTTTCTTATATATGAAATGTTTTTTCCTATATAATTGATTTTAATCGAATTTCCCTCTCTTTTAAATGGAATTTTTGAATTTTTTTTCATGGTGTTTGTCTATGGAATCATGTTGTGAAAGTTTCTTGTATTTTGTTTTTTTAGTTTATCAAAACATGGTACTCTTACTGAAACTGTTTCTTGTGTCAAAAAAAGGTGTATTCGTGGTATCTTAAAAATGGTTGGGAAAAGACCACTTGTTATTCCATTGGATGTGGGAACATCCATGGATGCATGGATGAACCCATGTATAGGACTTCCAATGAAGATGAAATTTGGAGTGGTTCTTCTCTCCAACCATGGTTTTCTAAAAAACTCATATTTCCCTTTTTCCTCTCTCTTTTAATAAATGGTTTCATGGTTTATAAAATGGATCAGGGTATGTTTTGGATATAAATTATTTTTGTAGTAGTTTATTGCGAATTATGACTTCTTCCTTTGGTTTATTTGAGTCTTTGTTACTATTTGGTTGGTCCTTGGTCTTTCCCTCCTTAATTTTGGGTATCTTTTGTTTTTTTAGTTAGTTTTTGGTCAACGATAGAGGGTGTGCATGCATATACATAAGGTACGTATAATATATATATATATATATATATATATATATATCCTCCATGTTTTTATTCACTCTTGGTGAAAGGAATACATGCATTGGATTATGGATATATGTACATATGTATACGTATGTGCGTGTGAGTGCAGGCTGGTTAAGAGTGGTCACCACTATTTTTTCTTGGTGCCAAAGTGTTCAAAGTGATCTGGTTCCACTTTGAAGTAGTGATTCCCAATATTTCATTTCTGAAATGATTTATTATCACTGTCATTGTTTTTAATTACTTCCTAAAGGTTAATTGCACCTCTATTTTATTTATGGTTTGATGTGGTTAATGTTTTTTTGTTTTGTTATAATTTACTAAAAAAAATTCTATGGAATTGTGTTAATTTCCTAGTTTAATATTCCTAGGTTATTTATTTTAAATTTTGTGGTTATTCAAAGTGGGATTTGGGGTTTCCACTAAATTGTTTGGTCAATTTATAAAATTGTCTATAAATTGTTTTATTCAATTATAAAAGTTTTCATAAAATTATTTATAAATTGTTTATCATATTTAAAAACTTGTTTATAAATTGTTTTGTTTGTTTTGAAGTACTTTTTTGGGAATATTTTGGTGTATGTATGGAAGGAACATTTTTTTTTGGGTTTATAAATATAAAATAAGTTTTGGTAAGATGTTTTGGGTAAATGTAGTTAGATATGTTGACTCAAAGGAATGTTTGGAAGTTTCAATAAAAAGGTGGTGTTTGGGTAATTATTTTGGATACATTAGACTTAAAGGCTAGTTTTTCTCTCCCAACACATGGGTGAAGTTGTGTCAACTTTTCTAATGGTTTGTGTATAAATGTTGTGTGTTCCTGGTAAGAGTTTTTAAATGTTTTTAGAAAATTTATTCAATATGGACATGATGTGATAGTCCGGTTGGCACTTTGATTAATGTGTAGTACTAAATTTATATATGGGCCCCTTTTCTCTAGGATAAAACTTTATGGATGAATGAATAGGAAGTGACTATGTTTCAGGTAGGCAAGTGCATTGATGACATGGAAAGGTGATTCACATGTGCGAGGGCCTCCTACTGACACATTATTATTGTTATAATCCACATGGGTTCCTAGGAGTCTTTTAGTTTATTGAGTGATAGTTTCTTATCAACCAAAATTATATGGGTTGGTAACCACTGGTAGGTATAGAGGCCATATGGGAGTGACAATGGTTCATTTTCCCATGAGGGTGACCAGTTGGTTAAAGACTTAGGAGCTTCACCATATTTTGAAAGGTGGTTTCGAACCGATTACATCCAGGAGTCTTCTAGGGGTGTTTAGGATCACCCATGGTTACTATATTATTTTCATTTCCAATTAACTTTGTGTTTTACTAGTTTATTTCTCGATTACACTTCTTACATATTCTACTTTAGACCAGCTTTGGTGTGCTATATTTTGTGTTTAGTTTATAAAATGAAAAATGATTTAGGAAATGGTATGTCGTGTGTGTTGGATTTTTAAATGACAAAAACACGTTGCTTATTTTTAAATGTTAAAAACCACTTTATAAATATTTCTATAAAAAAATTTTTAATGGTTTCGTTCAGGAAAGGAGACGTTGGATATTTTTTTTTATCTTGGAAACCTTACTAAGTAATTTTAATGCTCACACTTATTTTTATTATTTTTGTTGCAGTTCCCCTTTTCTCTAGTTTTCTTGGATGAGTTGATCATTATTAGTCCAGGGACATAATTTGGTTTAGTGGTGATTTGGAAGGTCACATGGAGGTATGTTCAGTTTTTATTTTCCTTCTGCTGTTATTTTTATTTGTATAGATATTTTTAATTTGTTTTTTTATATTTGGTTCATTGGAAAAATCATTGCTAACGGTTGTATTTTGATGCTTGTCACAAGTTTTCATCCCATGGGGATCAGGAAGGCCCTTATGTCCTTACCGTAGACCGACTCATGTGACCAGCTCAGTGTCGACCTGGGCTGGTTCGTGACACCATATATAATAATTAATTATAATTTTTTTATTACACATATTTTAGTTTGTAATTGTTTACTTTCATCATCATATGTAAGTGATCTTGGTTTCATCATACATGTTTGGTAATGTTGATATAGATAATCATTATTTGAAAAATGTTTCACCATATTTATACTACTAAATTTATTTTAATCCTTTTGTTAGGTGATTTTTTTAGTCACATGTTCATTTAATGTAAGTTATGTGTATGGTTCCCAGGAATGGAATCCATAGTGAGCATGTTTTGGTTAATTTTCTAAGAAAAAATAGTTACTTTATAATGAAAATAATTTTTAATTTCAACCATAAAGAACAATATTAATAAATAAAATAAAATTTCATATCATATATGATAATTATTAATGTCTTGATACTAACACATGTTCAAAATTATGAAGATGGTATTACATTGTTCATGAAGATGGTTGAACTAACCCAAACAATAACTTGTTATTCTAATGAATGAGTATGAATATGGAGTCATATAAAAGTAATATCATTTTCATATAATTATAATTAAGTTAATATAACATTTTTATACTGAATATTAATAATTCTAAATATTTTATTTGAAAAAGTAATTGAATGAGATGATAAATAACTATATACTTACTTTGAAGTATTTTCACTTTCTCAAAACTGATTCTGTTATAATGTTGGATTTATGAAATATTATTTTAAATAGAGGCTATAAAATGTGTAATACGTATTTATGGGTTATAATTTAATTTTGGATTAAAGTGTTAAATGGAGGAAAATATTGGTTAAAATGGGTGTAGGAGGTGTCCATTTATAAGTGATTTTTAAGTGGCATTTTTATACATACTAATTTCTTGATGTGTAAGGTAGTTATTTTACATGGATAGTGGATCTAAAGTGGGAAAATAAGAGATATAGTTCAACAATACCCTCATACACAAAATTTATATATAATTTTATAGATATTTTTGGCCTTTACTCTATAATTTATCCATTTTACCTAATTTATCCTTTACCGTGGAAAATTAGTTTTCACCATGGATTTTTTTCACAAAATGTAATTAACCATTTTATCTATTATTAATGATATGATTCCAAAATTTAAATCAATTTTATTAAATTAAATTTATAAATGTTCTTAAAATTAAATTTAAATCATAAATGTAAAACATGTAAAAACAATTTTTAGAAAACTATATTTTAAGAATAAAAGTGACATTATTTTAATTCCATAATATATAATAATATATAAAAAATGTTCAATGAATTTTTTTGTATATATAAAGAATAAATTTAAATAAAAATTACACTCTATAATTGAGAAATTAAATTTGTTATATATGAAGAAATATTACATATAATATAAACAATTTTATTTAATAAAAAAATTTAAACCTTGAATCAATTACTCTTTATAACTTCATACATATATAGTATATGTTATTTAAATTTTTTCAGTAATATATTGAATGTTATAAAATTATTATTTTTAAATGATTCCTTTTATTCCATAAACTTTTAAAATTCATTAAAAAAAACAATTACTTCAAAATAATAGATATATTTTAAAGTAAATTAGTATATTTTTAATTTATTCAAAAATTATTTATGTTAATTACATGAAAAAAATATATATTTAACAATATATTTATTTATAAAAAAATACTCAACATAATTAATGGTTACATATATATCCAATATCCAAATTTCCAATGAACATATATCTAGTTACAATATATATAATTGTCTTATTATAGTTATATATATATCCTTACAAAATTCTTAGAAATTTATTCATCCCATTCATTTACATATCACTAAAAATTTCAATTTTTTTAATAATTTTTTTTATTTTTTACATAGTTATAATTTTTTATATGTTCTATAATTAAAACTATAGTGACATAACATCAGAATGCCCGAAGTCGATGTCTACTACCATTATATTGTCATGATTACAAAGAATAAAATCACAAAGGACCAAATATTTTACTAGTCTATGTAAAATAGAAACATCTGTGAGTCTTATTTTACAAATAAATGCACTAATTACAAAATAATTTTTTCTTTATTTAGGATAATAAATTTATTAGATATAGAATATCCTTACATATCTTTATTATTATACTTCCCAGAATCCTAGGGAAAGGAAATAATGTTAGGGTGATATAAAATGCTCAATAAGGGTAAATTAAAATGGAATAAATAATTAGTCAATGAAAATAGTGAATATTAAATAGTAATAACTGAACACACATGACATATAATCAATTAATTTAATGGATAAAAAATATGGAAAGGTAATAAATGAAAACACTTTCCATTAAAATAACTTGAAAAGGAAAAATAAATCTAGAAAGGGATATAACTAAAACCCAAGCCATTAAATAAATAAACTAAGAACGAAATGCATCCATATTGTTGTTGACACATACTATCAAGGATCAAGAATAAATAAATATAAATTAGGGAAATGCATAATTATTGGATGCACTGTTTCCTAAGTACATGGAACCATTAACATCATGACCTTTCACAATATGGATTAGAATATTAGGAAATATCCCATCTAAGGCTAGAGAGGTAACTCATCCCATTAAACTACTGATGCCTTGAGGGGATATCAATAACTGGGCCCCACCATGTCGTACATGTCCAAATCATTCCTCATACATCAACTAATCAATTTAATAATGTTACTTATCAAATAATATAATGGAGTAAAAGATATATATGTATCAATATTTCCCCAAATAATCAAATAACATTCAATTTACATGTCTTATTAAAAAGGTATATGGTTTTGGAAATAAACGTATCCATGATAAATGATATATATAATTAGAATAAATTCATTGTTCAATGATCATATGAAATTGATTATTTCATGGGGACTAACAATGAAATCAACGATGTGAATTTCAAAACTATAATTATCTAAATGAATTTTAAATTTTCATGGGGAAGAATAATGATGGTTTCATTGAAACATATCCTATGGGGAGAAATAATAAAGGGTTTTTTCGTTGATGAATATAAATACTATAAAAAGATATTTTAACAATTATTTTGATGCAAATATACTTTTTACTGCATAAAAACATTGTAAATAATTTTTGTTTAAAAATTATCCTTTAATCTTTCAAATGAATCATCAAAGACAAGATAGTGTGTCAATACATACATTCCATATGATGTAAAAAAGAACATTCCTTTTTCATGGTAATAATTAATGAAAAGTACCTTGTTCTAAAAATGATAATATGTTTCATTTGAAAACATTTTTTAAAGAAGGAAATTTAAAAAATATAATTAATAAAGAATTTTAGAAAATTTATTAAAATTTCTAAAAAATATTTTATGAAACTTGATTTTTATAAGAATACATGTTCTCAGACCAATGAGTGAAATGATGTTGGATTTAACTAAAAAATTCTAAATTATTTTATGTACCAAAGCATGGAAACATGGTATAATTAATTTAAATGGTTATTGAATAAATAGGGTAGAAGAAAATCAAAGGGTTTATTAGATAATGAAAAAATTGTTATGTCCACATGGATGAATACGCTGAGAGGGGGGGTGAATCAGGGTATGACTAATTTAAAGTTAAAGCATGTTATGATCTTGTTTTACTGTTAAGAAAAACACTCTTCTCCCTTTCGTGTAGCACAAAATTAATATAAAGTAAAGCAAGCATAGGACCCAGTAATTTTACTTGGTTCACCGCTAGGGGCTAAGTCCAAGGAGCATATGCCGACAGGTTTTCGGTCGTACCAAATTCCACTAAACATCAATAGATATTGATTACAAGGTTCTGGCACAGACACTCTATCTCAGGCTCACTGCCTTTACAAGGTTTAGGGTCATCTCCCTGCTTCCCCAAGGGTCACTCCCTGTTTCTCTCTCTCTGGCTCACTGCCAATGGAGAGGATCACCTTCTTTCTCTTCCTTTGCTCACTACTCTAGAAGGAATCCACTCATAGTTTATAGACCTCTAGGTCTCATAATTTTTATGAAAGAATGCATGTTACTCTATAGGTATATGCTCTGTTGAAGTCCAACATTCACCCGTAGACGAATCTCTCTTTGCACCGAAGGTATCGGGAAAGCTTCCAGCTTCCACGGGGCCTGAAAACAATGCTGGAAAATCAACCTTACATGGAGTGCAAGTCTAATCTGGCGCACAACTATTGGAATGGAAGTCACAACTGGCACACAATTCCACCTCATACACTTGCATGACACATTCTTCATTAACTACAAACATGCGTGACTCACTTCCCTTTACGCCAAAACCAATAGTGGAGTGTAATTAACAACAACTGTGTTTCTTCAAATCTTACATGAAAGTCCCACTTGCGCGACACACCACCACTTGCACGACTTCCACACCTGCACGACGGGAGCTCTGATTTATCAAAGTTTTGAACTCCATTAAGAAATGAGGAGGGGTGGTCCAATATTTATAGGCATTTTGAATACCATGTGCGACGACACGCAAGTCACCCCTCGGAGCGTAAGTTTCGGCGCGCAAGTCCTTTGTCCTCCTAGACGCTTGAACAACCAAACCAATAACCTGTGCGAAACTATTTCCTTTTCCATTTTTTGATATTTTGATCTTGAAAAACAACAGGCGTGCAAGTTTCCTATCCTCCTAGGCACCGTTGCGTAAGTCCTTTCTCTTGGCACGCAAGTCACCTGCGCGACCAACTCAACACTTGTGCGATCCTTATCCCTTTTCCATATTTTGATAATCTTATCCTGAAAAATATATGGCGTGCATGTTTTCAATCCATCCAGTACACGGCATGCAAGTCCCTTTTCCAAAAACCACTCTTCTTCATTTGTCAATTTTCAGGCCCAAGAATTTGGAAAACACTAGAAAACGGAACCACCATGTATCGGTTCTTTTTGTACCTCCTCCAGATCATCTATTCCTTTGTCAACGTTCTTGAATCAAACATTGATCGTTAACCATGGATCTTGAACTCTACATTCCAACATGAAATCCCCTTTGTCAACAAATTTATATGTCAAGGTTTGCATTGTCAACAATCTCAACAAAGATGCTCACTTTGTCAACAAACACAATCACCTCAAAAATACATCAATGTTGCTTTGAGGGATTTTTCCCAACAATCTCCCGCTTTGGGTTTGTTGACAACTCTTCCATAAAAATATACATACTTAACTCTTCATCCACCATTCACCCAATTGCGATTCTGATAGTGATCAAGGATTTACTCAACACATACTCTAAGCCCACATGAGAAATGTTTTGCCTGAGAAACAAGATTAAATGAAAAGTTCATCAATAAATCCATTCAACTATGAAATCCACTGTTGACACCAAACTGATACCAATTTTCACCAAACTGATACCAATTTTTGGAAATATTCTTCCAATACCACTCTTCTTATTTTATCATGATCCTCAACTATCGTGATATCTATTCTTTGATCGATCACTTCTAGCATCGTCTTATTTCAAAACACTCCCCCTTTCTGTTCACAGCTTCAACCCTTGTCAGCTTCAAAACCTCTTTAGCCTTATTTCCTGTGTTTTACAAGCTAAGCTATGGCTAAGCGCATTCAACTATCTTCAAACCCCCCCTATTTGGCTTCTCCACATGTCAGCTTCTCCCCATATCATTCATGATTTATCAAATCTCCACACTGTCTCACCCTTGAACAATCACTATTTTCTCCCCCTTTGTCAACGAACCCAAAGGTCACTCCTTTGCAGTCTGTAATAGAGTAGAAAACACATCAGCACATTAGGGAAAAACACATCATACCTTGGGGAGAGGGGGGTTCCACATCCACACTATTTCACATGCAGGGAATCGACTAAACGCTCAGAGCCAGTCGATTCCTTTCAAATGCTTCCTTGGGTAAGGCCTTTGTCAGAATTTCTGCAACCTGTAGCTCTGTAGGCACATACTCCAACTTCACGATTCCCTGCTCAACTTCATCCATGATAAAATTATACTTTATCTCAATGTGATTTGTCCTTGAGTTATGGATGTAATTATTTTTGAGATTTATAGATCTTGATTTATCACACTGGATTCCGATAGGAGACTTCACTTCAACTCCCATATCTTCAAGCTACTACTTCATCCACAATAACTGTGTGCATTCTTGAGTGGCTGCAATATATTCAGCCTCTATGGTGCTCAATTAAATGAAATCTTTCTTCTTTATTAACCAAGAAATACACAATCCACCAAGATAGAATGCACATCCTGACGTTGATTTTCTATCATCTGCGGATACAGCCCAGTCTGCATCAGTATATCCCAATAACTCACTCTGGGATTTATCAGTATATGTCAAGCCAAAATCCATTATGGCCAGGATATACCAAAGTATTATTTTCACTGCAATAATGTGGCTTTCCTTGGTATTACTCTGATATCTCACTGCTTGGCATGTGGCGAAAACAATATCATTCCTGGTCGCGGTCAAGTACAACAAACTTCCAATAATTTTCCAGAATTATGTGATATTAACTGCCTTCCCATCCTCATATTTTGATAATTTCATCCTGGTAGCAACCAAATTTTTCATATCCTTGGAATTCTCAATGTCAAACCTTCTAAAACCCTCCTTGGTAGATTTTTGTTGAGAAATGAATGTTCCATTCCTTCCTTGTGTCACCTGTAGTCCAAGGAAAAACGTTAGCTCTCCAATCATTGACATCTCAAACTCATTTTTCATGAATTCGGAAAACTATCTGCACTGAGCTTCATCTGATAAGCCAAATATTATGTCATCGACATACACCAACACCATCATTCTTTGATTACTATCGTTGCTGAAATAGAGATTGTAATCAACTCCTTCACGCTGGAAACCATGATTTATCAAGTACTGATCAAGCCTTTATTACCATGACCTTGGTGCTTGTTTCATCCCATACAACGCCTTCTTCATCTTGAAAACATTGTTCTCATACTCATGAAAGAGAAAACCATTAGCCTGCTCAATATACACCTCCTCTTCTATAACTCCATTCAAGAATTCGGATTTGACATCCATCTAGAACACTTTGAACTTTCTTTTCACTGCTATGGGCAAAAATAATCTTATTGTCTCTAGCCTTGAAACTGGTGCAAATGTCTCATCAACATCTATTCCCTCTATCTGGGAGTATCCCTTTCACACTAGTCATGCATTGTTCCAAATAATTGTGCTATCTTCATTCATCTTGTTGTGATAGACCCATTTAGTCTCAATGACATTCTTGTATGATGGCCTCAAAACAATCTCCCATGTCTGGTTCATCTCAATCTAATCAAGCTCTTCATTAATAGCCTGAACCCATTTTTCATCTTCAGCTGCATGGAAAAAACATTTCGGCTCCACCTGAGATAAAAATTCTGTTTGTTGTAATCATTTCATTCTTCGAGTCTAAACTGTAGCTTTCTGATCACGAATGATATTCTGCCTATCAATTTCAGCTCGACTCTTTGGCTTCCTTGAAGACACAAATTTTTTTTCCTCTTTCTCATCATCATTATCTTCTTCTGAGTCAGCTTCTTCCACTTCTACTCCCCCTATGTTGCTTACCTCATCATCACTTTCATAGAGAAACTGTTCACTGGGTCATTGAGTACTCTGTTCATTTTCAACGATAGTGACATCATTGCTCTCAACAATTTTTCCCAGCCTTTTGTTGAAACATTTATATGCTTTGCTTTTTCCTGAGTTGCCAAGGAATATTCCCTCATCTCCTCGTGACTGAAACTTCCTGTGATTTTCTTTTTTGAGAATGAAACACTTACTTCCAATGATTCGAATGTATTTCAACTTTGTATTCATTCCATACCACATTTCATACGGAGTATTTCCTTGCATCGTACACAACAGAGACCTGTTTGAAATGTAAACCGATGTCAAAACTACTTCCTTCCAAAATTTCTCTGTTAGGTCCTTTTCAATAAGCATTGTTCTGGCCATGTTGTTGATGATCTGATTTCTCATTTCAACAACTCCATTCTATTGGGATGTTCTCAATAATGAAACTTGATTCTTTATCCCGTGTTTCTCGAGATATTATTCAACTTGACTGTTTGTGAATTTTGTACTGTTATCTGAATGAAACTTCTAAATTTACAGCCCAAGCATCCTTTCTGATTCACTCCTATACTGCTTTATACAACTGAACACTTCTGTCTTATGGGTAATGACAAAAATGCCAAGACATTTTGCTATATTCATCAATGAAACGGACATAGTACCTTTTCCCATTTATGGTTCGTGGTGAGATAGGTACTCATACATCATCATGAACTAATTCAAGCACTCTGGTAGATTTATCATCCTTTGGACTATATTTCTTTCTGATGATCTTCCCTTCTTGACAAGCATCACATGTATGAGTACGATCACGTGATAGTTTGGGAAGGTCACTAGCAGCATCAAATTTTACTAGATCTTACTGGGATGGTTGACATAGGTGACAAAGTCTCTTATGCCACGGCTGGTTTTCTTCCTCTCTGGATAAACGGAACATATTTTCTTCCCACCATACTAGGTAAATATTTCCCTTTTTCCTTTTTTCCTTGTATAACAACTACTCCATATTTTTCTTTCACAATACACATCTTCTTGGTATATTGGATAGAGTGTCCAGAGTCACATAATTTACTGACACTGAGTATTTTATGACTAAGCCCCTCTACTACCAAGACATCAGCATGTCTCCTTTCTTTTCCCCAAAATTTGGCCTTTCCAGAAACAATAATCTTTATCCCTTCATCATTCTCAAACTGGACAACTCCTTCTTTGTCATATTTTATATTTGTAATGAGATCCTTTTTCCCTGTCATATGGGATGTGCAACCACGGTCAAGGATCCATATTCCTAAACGATCTAAAGATTTAAGGGAAACTTCCACAACTACTACCTTTTCTTCTTTCTTATTCTTTGTCCATACTTTTTCCCTCACACTCGGCATAGATTGAGACTTCTATTCTTTCTTAGAGTATGATGGACCAACATCATCCTGCAAAGCCGCAAATCTATTCTGCATTTTTAACTCACATGTGGGTTTATTGATCTGATTCTTGTGAATTTTTTTATTCTTATTTGGCTCATTTCTCTATATGATCAATGTACAGTACCTAGACATGTGTCCAAATCCTCCACACCAAAAATAGTATCCTTTGAAATAACTTCTGGACAACCGTTATCTGTTTGGCTGCCACCACTATTGTTTTTCCCTTCAATATCTCTTGGCTATGGAACACAAATACTGTTAATTTCCTATCTTCCCGCAATAATAACACTTGATATATGGTTCATTTTTTATGGTACTTCAGCACTTCGATTTTCCCCTTGGGATTTTTGAATATTCTGATTCTGCTTTATGCCTAAATCAACCTTCAATCGTGGGACTGGTACTTGAGGTCTGACCTCAATTGTAATAGATTTTTGTTTCTGATTAATCCTTGAAATGGACTTAACTTCTGAGCTCAATTTCTTCTTCTTCCCCGATGAACTAATAGCCTCCTATTTCATCTTTTGATTCTTCATAACAACCTGCCTTCCTAGGAATGTGTTAGGAATCAAAGGTTTTTCCTGGTATTTGACTTTCCTTCACAAACCGACAACTTCCTCTTCAAGCTCTTCAATGCTCATGATGTGATCTTTCAATTTTCCATTCAAGCCATAGATCTCCATTTTCTGTTCTTCAATCCTGAGCTTATGCTCATCAACCTTTTTTGTGCTCTCTGTCCATGAAGACTTACGGTTTTCTATTTATTTTACAAGCTCAGACTTCTCGTATTCTTTCTATTTCATGTAGAGTTTGGCATCATGTACCACCTTGTTGGATTTCTTTGTTTTTTCTCTCCAAATATCTATCTCTTCAAGAGCTTCTTCTAAGTCAGTTTCCATGTCAACTCTACCATCAATTTCTTCATCATCATCATCATCAGTTCCTTCCTTTTCTTGAGCACTAACGAAAACAGCCACCATTGCATTTTGTCCATGATCTTTACAATTTTCAAACTCCTCAAACTCTTCATCCGCAGACTCATCTGAACTGTCTATTTCTTGTGAAAGAATATTCTTCTTCTTGAAGAAATTTCTCTTGAATTGTTTCTTCCCTTTCACAAATGCTGAAGACTTCTTCTTCAGAATTTCGACATCATCATCATCATTATCATTATCTTGAAACTTATTGGTGCACCTTTCCGCAAGATGACCAACATTTCCACATCAAAATCATGCTAGTGGAAGATTCCCTTTAATCTTTCCGTTTCCTCTTTGCAGATTTGAGGAATGGAAAGACATCACCTTATCTATCTCTTCTTCTTCCTGAGAATCTTCAATGGTGAGCTTCTTCATGACCATAAATTCCATCTCTTCAGATTTCCCCTTTTCCACAACCTATTTATCATCATTCATCATCTTATATGCAACCAGGGTACTGTGAAAATTGTCCAATGTCAGCTCTTTGGGATCTTTATCTTCTAGCACTGAATCTTTCGGATTGAACAGTGGTGGAAACTTCCTCAAGTTGCGCTTTACAATCATTATGTCTTCAATGACTTCACCAAGTCCTCACATATCTTCCACAACAATATTTACCCTGTCAAATAATGCATCAACTGTAGAGACCCGAAGCTTGACTTACATGTACATTACATTACTTTTGCGGAATACATAGTACATAACAAAAACACACACAAGGATCGTAATAGTTTAGTGTATTTGGAAACTCGGAATATAATCTTCTAATCGTGGTGAAAGATCTTCAACATCTCCCATAAAGATCTTCCTTTTTTACCTAAAACCTTCCTTTATATCCTAGAAAAAAGAAAACATAAAAAGGTGAGCTCAAATGCTCAGTAAGGGTAAATAAAAGAAATATCAATCACATCATATTCATAAGAACACAACATTTTGGAAATCTTAACCTGCAAAAGAGAGAATGATTTCATAACATGGGATAAATCATAGTAGTTAAATGAAATCCCAATAATCATAACATAAAACATGATACTTTGTGGCATACACACATAATCATAGAGAATCATATCTTATTAGTCAAGACTCATTTCCACGACTATCTTAGTGGACAAAGTCCATTTCTGAACCGAGTCACCCTCGTTTCAGTCCTGTTTCACTGAACCGGTATAACCTACCGTTCCATCCACATCTATCTCATGAGATATAAAATCTTTACCCAATGAATTGGAGGGAGATATAGGTCCCACCCATCTCTTAATGATACCATTCTTATGTGTGCCACAAAATCATAAATCATACATCATTACATAACCCATGTAATAAAAAATGGGAATCTTAAACATCGTGACACCATAAAACAATTCATATAAGATAAATGAATTCATAAAAATATTTCCATCACAACATAATCAAATCCATGTAATAATAGGGATAGAAACAGAACCCTATATTGTCTTAGATGGAAAATAATTTTGATAAAACTCTTTAACTCCATTCTTGAGGAAAATATCCTTTCTACTTCAAAAAACATTTATCCTTTCATAACATGTCATACAATTTTAAAATAAAATAAGTTGATTAAAAATAAAATTGAAAACTTGTAAAGGAAGCTTCTTGGAAATAATGTTTTAAAAATCCATTCATGCCATATAAGTTAAAAAAATATTCTTCTCGTACTTTTGTCGGAAAAGTCAAAAAGTACCTCGTACGAAAAACGACAAAAGATTCCTTTCATATCTTTTACAAAAAACTCACCGAAGGGTAAAATTGGATATAAACTATTGTAGAAGGATATAAATATTACATATTAAGGAAACATGGATGTGGATGATAAAATACACCCCAGTAAATACCAAAGTATAAACAATCTCGGATAAAAATGAGATTGTGATATTTCCCTTACCTTAGGTCTGTTTTGCTTAGTAAGGGTCTAAACCTCATGTATAATGATTTAAATAATGTTATTTACTTATTCCGGAATCATAATTATTTTTATGATATCATATATGGTCATATTCTTAGCTTCTTAGTAGTAATATTTTATTGCTACTTGTTATTCGGGTGTTTATAACTTTTTGTTCTTATGCGTGTCTTGTCGAATAAATTCATATTCTTATCTTTAGGTTATTGATACCTCATTTCCAGAATGGTATTACTGTAATATATATCATATTCATTCATTCAATTCATTCATATAATCATTATGAAATGAAAATCATGTAGAACGAGTCGCATCACATCGTGGAGACGGTATTCCGTACGTACCCACGAGTGATGATATCCTTCCTATGATCGTGGAATTGTATTGGAGTGTATGTATACTATTTCAGAATCAATATAACTTTACAATAGTCATATATAGTCATTATTTACACCATTATACCCATCCAAGTAAGGTGGTGGTGGAAAATAGATTACACCACGGCGTGGAGACGGTATTCCGTACGTACGCACGCGTGGTGATTTCTTTTTCCGTAGGATGGATAGATGGTGAAATAGGGTTGTTTCATACTTATAATAACATATCAGTATATGAGTTATACTGATGTTATTACTTCATAATGAAACAACTAAAGAAGAAGAAGTGGAAGAAAAAATAAATATGAAAGAATCGGTAACGGACATTACCTCTTCTTTGAAGTGCTTCTTTGAGACCTCCTTTTAGAGCACTAAAATGGGTCTTTGAAGAAGACCAGAACCTCTAGGATGTCTCTAGGGAAGTGGATAGGAGGAATTGGCAGGGGTTGGCCGAGCTTGAAGGCTCAAAGTGGTGTGAGGAAGAGGGGGAGGAGGTGCCCTTTTATAAGGGAGGAGAGGGGCACCTTTGGAATAACTAAACATATTATTTTATTATAAAGTCATGTTCGGTTTTAAATAGCTCCAAATTGATTTATTTCAAGGCTATGGTGGGGCTAGGTCGAAATCCTCTCATCCAATATAATTTAGACATGTTTAGGTATCAATTTTAACCTTATCATTTAGATTTAACTTTAAGTTAGATAATTTAACTTTTACCGTGTCTTCTTGTTTTCTTATACTATAAGGTTAATAATCTTACTATAAGCAGAAAAACGAACCCCAAGTTGTTTATTATTAATGTATATAACCTTATCTAATTCATTTTGCCAACCCTTAGATTTTTATGAATAAAATAACAATTACTGAAATAATATTTTTTTTAAAAACTATTTTATGTAAATTTTGACACTATTTAGTAATTGATTTTTGTGAAAATAATAACAGAATTATTAATTCAAAAAAAGTTAATTAAATCAATACTAACATGTCATATTAACCTAGAAAATTAGTGGAATTCATAAAAAGTATCATATTACATTTATTTGGGAATTTATAACATCAATTATGTCAATATTTCATTAATAAGACAATTACTACATCATCTTTGTGTCATAATAAATGATAATTATTTAATCCCTAAAAATTCTAAATAAATTCATATGATGTATATAATTGTATTAGATTTCTGGAGACTATTCATGTTTGAAGTTTCATGAAGTTTATCACTAGATTAAAATTATTATACTTATAAGATTTAAGAAAGTGACATGTTGTCACATTCTTTGGTTTTAATAATAATTAAATTATTTTCATTGAAAAAATTTAATTAAATAAATCTAATCCGACCCTTAGGTGATATGAGTCGACTTTTAGTCATCAAATAGAATTTTTACATTTGTTAGGGTAATTTTGAAATATTATATTTACCCTTAATTACCCGATTTACCTTTAACTATGGTAAATAAAATTTTCCGTAGTTACTATTCAAAATTCCAAAAAATAAAAAGTAGCTTATTAACATAATTTGGATCCAGGGATTATAAATATGGAATCCATTTTTCCAAATTCAATACACAAAGGTCATAGAAATTAAATTAAAATTAATCCCATTGTCGAAAGAAAACGGGTTTTTCTTTAAAACATTGCAAAAGATTAAATTGATTTAACCTACGAATTCAAGGTAAAATCAATGATAATGACATAAATTATATTAAATGGTAAAAATATATTCTATTTACACTTTAAAACCATTCAATATTATAATTTAACCACATAAGATATTACCATGAAAAAAAGTTGTTTTTAATTAAAATATAGCGTGTTTTTACTATTCATTAAAATATGAAAGTTATCGGAAAAATATCAAAACTTTATCTAATGTAAATTTTTATATCCTGATTCAAAAGAAGAATTTTATTTTTTCAAATTGAACTTATAAAAATGTCAAAAACTAGATTTAAAGTTGGTGCGCTATCAAAAGGCGGTAAAACTGCATTTTTTGAAAAATACTTATTTTACCCAAAAAAATTATTTTGTTCTTATACCATGTTCTAGAAAATGTGTAAGATGAATAGTAATGTTATAAAATTCAAAATTTAGTTAATACTATTCATAACAGCTAGTTCATAATAATAATATAATAATATATCGTTGTTTAGTAAAACCCGGTATTGCGTACAACACACGCTATCGAGGAAGGTCGTGATTGCGTGTAATGCAAGCCAAGTCAGGGTTCCATGTTGTGAAATAATCCTTCGTTGTTTCGTATAACAGAATCCAACCATATTTTATTTATACATTGAATATATATATATATATAAACACACTCAATTTTGCATAGAATGACTATTATAAAACGAACTTGAAATTGTGTTTAACACGATCTAAGAATAGCTTTGTGTATACTACAAGATAATATGGTGTTGTGTATAGTAAAATCTAAACTTTGTGTGGTGTATAATAGAAGACATCAATGAAATTAAAAGAATATTTTTCATAAAATCTCGGGGTGTTACATCCTACCCCCCTTAAAATGAATTTCTCCCTCGAAATTTGTTGGGGTTATAAATGGTTTGCTACTGGAAAATCTCTTTAATAGAAACCCACATCGTAAAAAGGAATACAAAAACATGACTATAAAAACTAATGTATGAAACGTAACGGTTACCCAACTTAACTAATCACTGGGTTTCCACATAAGAGAACATAGGTGAAAATATGGATATGGAAGAGAAATCTAACCATCATGTTCTGATAGAGAGTGGTAGAGAACATGGCTATGGAAAAGCCAACAATCACAAAGCCATAGATTTGTGATGATCTAGGGTACCATATGATTCATCGGATATAAGGGCACTAGGACAACATTTTTGGTTTTCAAGATCATTTCCCTAAATTTGATGAATTAAAATAAATACTTGCATGATTTTGGTACAATCTCACTGTTGTTCGTGAATTGAACAATTTCCACTTCATCCCTTAAAGAAATGAAGTTGAATTTGTTATTCGTGATGTGTTGGTAGATCATGTGATAGAATGATGGGTCATTCCATCTCTTTCAAACAAAAGGTTAGCAAAAGTTATAAGTCCATATTATGGTTAGATTAATCGTATATGGTTCTAAAAATGAACTTATACTTCATATATCATACCGCTTAATAGAATAAAACTAGTTTATACTAACCAAGGACGTCATGTAGGCCAGTGGTAGGCGATAAAGGCCAGTCGCACTTCGGTTGTGGGTTCGATTCCTACAACCTTTTCCGACTCGATGGGTTGTCGCCCGTCCTGCAGGCTGTCCTTTTTCTAAAGCTATATTACTATAACATCCCATCAATAATATCGAGAAACAAACAATACTAACTTATGTCCCACATAATCCATTCCAATCTTTAGGCTTATCCATAATACTGCAGTCCACTTTTAGAGATTTAATACCATCGTTTATCCCCATATATCATAAGATATATCTTGTTGGTCACATTCCAAACATTCAAAGGACTTAATCATGTACTCCCTTGAATACCCATTGAACCTTATTGAAGAAATGATTTCTGTTAAAAGTTAACTCTTTCCACATACCAAAATCCTCAAAATTCTATATACTCAAACCATGATATCACTTAGTCCATATATCAATCATGATCTCATGAATACTGTCAAATATTTTATTTTCTCGTTTTCCCTTCATTATGTGCATATCATCTTTTTTCCAAAAATATCTCAATCACTTTGAATACCACATTAGACCAATACATAAATATTCCAATACTCCATGATACAACATTATTTTGGAATCCCATTACATAAACACTTAATCATTCCACCACATCGTTGTCATATTCAACATCGCCAATAGTTATCGCATGTGACATCCATTTGTCCTTTGCCATAATCAGTTTCTCATGTCAATCATCACTAACCCTCGGATTAGGGCATTTATTAGCATAATACCCCATTTCCTTGCACTTGAAGCATTGAAGTGTAGTAGGTTCATTCTGTGTATCCATTCCATTGTTTGAATCATTAGACATCTTCTTCCCATCATTGCGGCATTAAAATGCTCGATGACCTTCCTTTCCACATTTGAAACTTTGACTTGTCCCTTTAAGACAATCTCCACCATACTTCTTTCCACACTTTGAGCATAAGGAAACATTCATCTTCTTTTCACCATTATTCTGAGATTTCTCCTTGAACTCCATCTTTCGTTTCTTGTCAAAACCATGAGATGGATATGTAACACCAACTTCCATTTCTACCTTGATAGCACAACGCACAATTTCTTCATAGCTACTGAAGTCTCTTATAGATAATTCCCTTTGAAGACTTGATTTTAAGCCACTGAAAAATCGATCAACAATACTTTCAGGTTGGATGATAATGCCAGATGCATACCTTGCAAGCCTTGTAAAATTCACTTCGTATATACCAACAGATTCATCATCCTTTTGCTTTATTTCAAGAAACTCCTCCATCTTTTTTCAAAGAATACGAGGGAAGTACTTATTGAAAAATAAGTTTTTGAACTCGTCCCATTCCATGGACTCAATTTCATCTCTTGGCCTCATATTTTTGATAAGATTCCACCATTGATCAGCATCACCTTCCAAACAATACACTGCTAAGATGACTTCATCATGTTCAGAACACTAAAGAACTGAAAATATCTTTTCAGTAGTACTGATCCATTGTTCAGCAACAAGTGGATCGGAAGACCCACTAAAATAAGGTGGACTTTGCCTCATGAAGGACTCAATAGAATATTGTTCCCTTCTCTGCTCATTTGGAAGTCCAGAATGATTCATAGATTGTGTAAGTATAGCAATAAGATTTTTCACTCCATCTCCCATAACATTTGTTTGTTCAGGAGGACAATCATTGCATTGTCCATTGCATTAATCAACGCGGTTCCTTCGGGTTCCAGCCATCGTCTAAAACCCAAAAAGAATAGTGTGAGAGGAAAAAATAATGCTAGGGAAAACAACATAGTAAAGGGGGAGTACCCTTAATATCTAACATCTTAGGTTGAATTCTAAGATCATTACCGTAGTTCTAGGACTATATCCTATACGTATACTTATACTTCGGGACATCTCTAGACATACCTTAGAAATATATCTAGGGATATCACTAACGTTCTCACATCTTAGTTTCCAAAGGTTGACTAAACCTTTCCTCTGATACCAACTGTAGAGACCCGAAGCTTGACGTACATGGACATTACATTACTTTTGTGGAATACATAGTACATAACAAAAACACACACAAGGATCGTAATAGTTTAGTGTCTTTGAAAACTCAGAATATAATCTTCTAATCATGGTGAAAGATCTTCATAATCTCCCATAAAGATATTCCTTTTTTTACCTAAAACTTTTATTTATATCCTGGAGAAAAGAAAACATAAAAGGGTGAGCTCAAATGCTCAGTAAGGGTAAATAAAAGAAATATCAATAACATCATATTCATAAGAACACATCATTTTGGAAATCTTAACCTGCAAAAGAGAGCATAATTTCATAACATGGGATAAATCATAGTAGTGAAATGAAATCCCAATAATCATAACATAAAACATGAAACTTTGTGGCATACACAAATAATCATAGAGAATCATATCTTATTAGTCAAGACTCATTGCCAAGACTATCATAGTGGACAAAGTCCATTTCTGAACCGAGTCACCCTCGTTTCAGTCCTGTTTCACTGAACCGGTATATCCAATCGTTCCATACATGTCTATCTCATGAGATATAAAATCATTACCCAATGCATTGGAGGGAGATATAGGTCCCACCCATCTCATAATGATACCCTTCTTATGTGTGCCACAAAATCATAAATCATACATCATTACATAACCCATGTAATAAAAAATGGGAATCTTAAACATAGTGACATCATAAAACAATTCATATAAGATAAAGGAATTCATAAATATATTTCCATCACAACATAATCAAATCCATTAAATAATAGGGATAGAAACAGAACCCTATATTGTCTTAGATGGAAAATAATTTTGATAAAACTCTTGAACTCCATTCTTGAGGAAAATATCCTTTCTACTTCAAAAAACATTTATCCTTTCATAACATGTCATACAATTTTAAACTAAAAGAAGTTGATTAAAAATAAACATGAAAACTTGTAAAGGAAGCTTCTTGGAAGTAATTTTTAAAAATCCATTCATTCCGTATAAGTTAAAAAAAATATTCTTCTCGTACTTTTGTCGGAAAAGTCAAAAAGTACCTCGTACAAAAAACGACAAAAGAGTCCTTTCATATCTTTTACAAAAAAACTCACCGAAGGGTAAAATTGGATATAAACTATTGTATAAGGATATAATATTACATATTAAGGAAACATGGATGTGGATGATAAAATACACCCCAGTAAATACCAAAGTAAAAACAATCTCGGATAAAAATGAGATTGTGATATTTCCCTTACCTTAGGTCCGTTTTGCTTCGTAAGGGTCCAAACCTCCTATATAATGATTTAAATAATGTTATTGACATATTCCCGAATCATACTTATTTTTATGATATCATATATGGTCATATTCTTAGCTTCATAGTAGTAATATTTGATTGCCACTTGTTATTCGGGTGTTTATAACGTTTTGTTCTTATGCGTGTCTTGTCGAATAAATTCTTATTATTATCTTTAGGTTATAGATACCTCATTTCCATAATGGTATTAGTGTAATATATATCATAATCATTCATTCAATTCATTTATATAATCATTATGAAATGAAGATCATGTAGAACGAGTCGCATCACATCGTGGAGACGGTATTTCGTACATACACACGAGTGATGATATCCTTCCTATGATCGTTGAATTGTATTCGAGTGTATGTATACTATTTCAGAATCAGTATCACTTTATAATAGTCATATATAGTCATTATTTACACCATTATACCCATCCAAGTAAGGTGGTGGTGGAAAATAGTTTACACCACGGCGTGGAGACGGTATTCCGTACGTACGCACGCGCGGTGATTTCTTTTTCCGTAGGATGGATAGATGGTGATATAGGAATCTTTAATAATTATAATAACATATCCGTATATGAGTGATACTGATTTTATTACTTCATAATGAAACAACTAAAGAAGAATAAGTGGAAGAAGAAATAAAGAAGAAAGAATCTGTAATGGACATTACCTCTTCTTTGAAGTGCTTCTTTGATACCTCCTTTTAGGGCACTAAAATGGGTCTTTGAAGAAGCAAAAAACCTCTAGGATGTCTCTAGGGAAGTGGAGAGGAGTAATTGGCAGGGGTTGGCCGATATTGAAGGCTCAAAGTGGTGTGAGGAAGAGGTGGAGGAGGTGGCCTTTTATAAGGGAGGAGAGGGGCACCTTTGGAATAACTAAAAATATTATTTTATTGTAAAGTCAAGTTCGGTTTTAAATAGATCCAAATTGATTTATTTAGAGGATAAGGTAAGGATGGGTCAAAACACTCTCATCCAATAGAATTTAGACAATTTTAGGTATCAATTTTAACCTTATAATTTAGATTTAACTTTAAGTTAGATAATTTAACTTTTAACGTGTCTTCTTGTTTTCTTATACTATAAGGTTAATAAACTTACTATAAGTAGCCAAAAACCTCAAGATGTTTATTATTAATATATATAACCTTATCTAAGTAATTTTTCCGAACATTAGATTTTTTGGAATAAAATAACAATTACTAATATAATATTTGTTTTAAAAACTATTTTATGTCAATTTTGACACTCTTTAGTAATTGATTTCTGTGAAACTCATAATAGAATTATTAATTCGAAAAAAGTTAATTAAATAAATACTAACATGTCATATTAACCTAAATAATTAGTTTAATTCATAAAAAGTATCAAATTACATTTATTTGGTCATTTATAACATCAATTATGTCAATATTTCATTAATAGGACAATTACTGCATCATCTTTGTGTCATAATAAATGATAATTATTTAATCCCTAAAAATTATAAATAAATTACTATGATGTAGATATTTGTATTAGATTTCTGTAGATTATTCATGTTCGATGTTTCATGAAGTTTATCACTATATTAAAATTATTATACTTATAAGATTTAAGAAAGTGACATGTTGTCACATTCTTTGGTTTTAATAATAATTAAATTATTTTCATTGAAAAAATTTAATTAAATGAATCTAATTCGCCCCTTAGGTTATACGGGTTGACTTTTAGTCATCCAATAGAATTTTTACATTTGTTAGGGTAATTTTAAAATATTATATTTACCCTTAATTACACGATTTACCTTTAACTATGGTAAATAAAATTTACCGTAGTTACTATTCATAATTCCCAAAAATAAAAAGTAGCTTATTAACATAATTTTTATCCACTGATTCCAAATATGGAATCCATTTTTCCAAATTCAATACACAAATGTCGCAGAAATTAAATTAAAATTAATCCCATTGTCGAAAGAAAATGGGTTTTTCTTTAAAACATTGCAAAAGATTGAATTGATTTAACCTACGAAATCAAGGTAAAATAAATGGTAATGACATACATTATATTAAATGGTAAAAATATATTATATTTACACCTTAAAACCATTCAATATTATAATTTAACCACATAAGATATTACGATGAAAAAAAGATGTTTTTAATTAAAATATAACGTGTTTTTATTATTCATTAAAATATGAAAGTTATCGGAAAAATAACAAAACTTTATCTAATATAAATTTTTATATCCTGATTCAATAGAAGAATTTTATTTTGTCAAATTGAACTTATAAACATGTCAAAAACTATATTTAAAGTGGGTGGGCCATTAAAAGGCGGTAAAACTGCATTTTTTGAAAAAAACTTATTTTACCCGAAAAAATTATTTTGTTCTTATACCATGTTCTAGAAAATGTGTAAGATGAATAGTAATGTTATAAAATTCATAATATAGTTAATACTATTCATAACGGCTAGTTCAAAATAATATTATAATAATATATCATTGTTTAGTAAAACTCGGTATTTCGTACAACACACGCTATCGAGGAAGGTCGTGATTGTGTGTAATGCAAGCCATGTCAGGGTTCCGTGTTGTGCAAGAATCCTTCATTGTTTTGTATAACAGAATCCAACCATATTCTATTTATACATTGAATATATATATATATATATAAACACACTCAATGTTTCGTAGAATGACTATTATAAAATGAACTTGAAATTGTGTGTAACACGATCCAAGAATAGCTTTGTGTATACTGCAAGCTAATACGATGTTGCGTATAGTAAAAGCTAAACATGGTGTGGTGTATAATAGAAGACATCAATGAAATTTTCATAAAATCTAGGGGTGTTACATCAACAGTCTCATTCAGGTTCATCTTAAGATCTTCATACTTATTCCACAACACTTTCAGCTTTTCTTCTCTGACCTTTGTATCTTCTTCATATATATTCAATAGTTTTTCCCACATGGCATGTGACGTTTTTCATGACATCACCTTTGTGTATATGGGATTGTAAAGGGCTCCCCCTAAGGCATTGATTTCTTTTGCATCAGCATATAACTATATATTCTCAGCTTCTGATAATGCACTACTATAAATATCACCTGTAATACCATGCATAGCTGCTAAAAACACATCCATTCCCAAAGATCAAAAATATTGTTGCATTTGATTCTTCCATATCTGAAAATTAAATCCATCTAAGATAGGAATCCCTTTAATTTTAGTGACCTCCATTGAGAGAAGAACAAATATCAACCTCCCTTTGATACCAATTGTTAGGCCCACAAGGCTTAATTCCATGAGAGGGGGGGTGAATCAGGGTATAACTAATTTAAAATTAAAGCATGTTCTGATCTTGTTTTGATGTTAAGAAAAACACTCTTCTCTCTTTCCTATTGCACAAAAAAAACAGAGAGTAAAGCAAGCACATGACACATCAATTTTACTTGGTTCACCGCTAAGGGCTACGTCTAAGGAGCATACATCCACAGGTTTCCGGTCATACCAAATTCCACTAAACTTCACTAGCTGTGGATTACAAGGTTCGGGCACAGACACTATGTCACAGGCTCACTGCCTTTACATGGTTTAGGGTCAGCTCACTATTTCCCCAAGGGTCACTCCCTGTTTCTCTCTCTCTGGATCACTTCCGACGGAGATGATCACCTTATTTCTCTTCTGTTTCTCACTGCTCTGGAAGGAATCCACTCACAGTTTATAGACCTGTAGGTCACTTCATTTTCATGAATGAATTCATCTTCCTCTATATGTAGATACTTTTTTGAAGTCAATATTTCACCCGTAGATGAATCTCTCTTTGCACTAAAGGTACCAGGGAAACATCCAGCTTCCACGCAGCCCGAAAACATTGATGGAAAATCAACCTTACTTGGTGTGCAAGACTAATCTGGCGCACATGTATCGGTGCACATGTCACAACTGGCGCGCAAGTCCACCTCAGACACTTTCTCGACACAAGCTTCTTCAACTCCAAACTTGTGCGACTCACTTCCCTTTATGCCCAAACTAATAGTGGCATGAAACTAAAAACAACTGCGCTTCTTCAAATCTGGAACTCAAGTCCAACTTGCACGACACACCACCACTTGCGTGACCAACACACCTGAGAAACGGGAGCTATGATTTCTCAATTTGTTGAACTCCGTTAAGAAATGAAGATGGGTGGTCCAGTATTTATAGGCATTTTGAATACCTTGCACGATGGCACGCAAGTCACCCCTCAGTGAGCAAGTTTGGCACGTAAGTCCTCTGTCCTCCTAGACACTTGCTTGACCAAACCAATAACATGTGTGACCCTTTTTCCTTTTCCATATTTTGATATTCTGATCTTGAAAAACAACGGGAATGCATGTTTCCTATCCTCCTAGGCACCGGCATGAAAATCCTTTCTCTTGGCGCGCAAGTCACCTGTGCGACCAACTCAACACTTTCATGATCCTTATCCCTTTGCCATATTTTGATAATCTGATCTTGAAAAACATATGGTGCACAAGTTTTCAATCCATCAAGTACATGGCGCTCAAGTCCCTTTTCCAAAAACCACTCTTCTTCATTTGTGCATTTTCCGGCCCAAAATTTTGGCAAACATGGGAAAACAGCACCACCGTGTATCTTTTTTTTTGTATCTCCTCCAAATCAACCATTCCTTTTTCGAAGTTCTTGAATCAAAAATTTATCGTTAACCATCTCTCTTGAACTCGGGATTCCACCATGAAATCTCCTTTGTCAACAAATTTTTATGTCATGGTTTTCATTGTCAACAATCACAACACAGATAGTCACTTTTTCTACAAACACAATCACCTCTAAAATACTTCAATGATTCTTTGAGGTATTTTTTCCAAACAAAAATAGTTTCCTCGTATTGATATTCAGGTGTAAACAATCGATAAAAAAATATATTATAATGTAAACCCATGAAAATTTTATAACGTTGAGGTGAGAATGAATAAATTATTAAATTGTGTTTATCAACTATAAATCCAAATAAATAAGTGGAAATAGATAAGTAAATATTAAAAGTCATTATAAAAATCATCATAGAATAGTGAAGAAAAAAATAAAGTAGTATACCCCAAATGAAAAGGAATTTGGATGTGAAATTCTTTTCCACTTGGAAAGTTTCAACTCGAATACCCATAGAATAAATATTTAAATTTAAACTCCAAATACATTGAATAATGAATGGATTAGGATATTACAAGTCAAAGTGGAAGTATATACATCATATATAATAAATTATGTAAAAATAAATAAATTATTCTTTAATTAATGGTAATTGCGTTGCGAGATCATTAAAAACATCCTTGCGGAAAATAATCATTAAACATTTTAAAGTGTCTAATAAATCATTGAATAATTCTAATCATAATTCCCAAAAAGGAAAAAACTACATACCATAAATGTATTAAAATTCATGATATAATATATCCAAAATGGGTAGTATATTCACCATGCAAAATAATTAAGTTGTGAATATTACATTAATCTCATGGATGTAGAAAGTGAGATGAAAATATCTTATGTTGCATTCCATTTTCAAGTGAATGACATTTTTATTTTTCTATAATCATATTAAAAATGTTATTTACTTATTAAAAAGCCCTATTAATATTTATTCTTTTATATATGATCGTTTTATAGTATCTTACAACTTTTTTGTTAGTAAAAATTCATTATTTACACTATTTTGGTTGTTAATTGTCTAGTTTCCTGAGTAAGTTCTGACTACTTATTTTTTGTTCATATTACATAGATAAAAATTTAATCATATAAATAATTTAAAACATGATTTAATTATCATATATATATTCAGTATATATGTATTTAGAATAATCCCTAATATATTGATAAAAGAAATGAAATTTATCATTCATTGAGATGGTAGGTCGTACGTACACATTAGTGCTACCTTCATTTCTTTGTCATATTAGAAAGTGAAAATTAAATGATATATATGTATATTATAATTGAAATATTATATTGATTTAATATATTTCACTTAGGTTTCATAAAACCATCCTTTTTAATTTCTAGGCATACGGTGAACAAATTACATTGCATTGATGGGTGGTAGTCCACACTTCCACAAATGATGTTATTGTATTTATACAAAATGGAACGAATAAGGGTGTGTACAATATAATATATTAATGAATCATAAATAAACTATAATTATCATTTATATCATGTATAAACATATTTTACATCAAAATTTCTAACCATTATAGGTGGTAAAGGAAAAAAGGTCAACTTCATTTCGTGAGACAGTAGTTCGTCATATAGTAGAACAGTAATTTTGTTACCCATTTCATAGAAGTGCGTATAAGTGTAGGTATAAAATATAATATTAAAAAATATTAGTATACTAAGTATAATGGGGGTTTTATATAATCATTTAATGAGTACAATTTAAGGGGATGAGAAAGGAATAAAAATAAGGAGCTTCAGGAAGGAAGTTGCCTTTTCTTTTGGTAACTCCTTTTGGTATTCACCAAAGGACTTCCGTCGATGAATTTATTTGCAATTGATTCATATATATTTAATAGTTTTATTTTCATGAGATTTTTTGGTAGATATTGGTCAATAAAATATTTTATGATAGGTGTGAAGAAGTGGGAGGGGTGAGTATTTTTTATAGTGGAAGAGGGGTTCCATTCTTGTTAATCTTTGTAATGGGAATTACACCCACGTTTTTTCCTTAAAAAGTGGAAAAATAATGGAAATATTTTGATAAAATAGATTATCGTGTAAAAATATATGCATAAAATGGATTTTTTGAAAATGTTATGGGTCATTCTGGCCCTTAAGATTTAGGTTTAATCTCTTGTTAAGATAAATTTCTTCTTAATATTTATAATTAATTACAATTAATTTTACTAATATTTTTTGTGAAAGGTTAATTTGAAATTATTATAAATTATGAATTATTATTATTCAAAATATATAATCTATTTTTTAAAAATTCCAATCATATAAGTGGAAGAATTTAATTTAAATTTAATCCCACAGATCGGACGAAAAAGAGGGTTTTTTAAAAGTAAAATGTTTAATGTTTTCTATGTTTTTGTATTCCATTTGAAAGTGGAATTTATTCCATTAAACCTAAAAAGATTAATTTATTTACAATTGAAATAATTTTAATTTAAAAAAATTGAAATATGATTTATCATTATAAATAACTCAGAAGAAAAAGAAATATTAACATAAAATTTAGTATTTTCCAATATTCATCAAAAAAAGAAACGTCACCAAAAAATATCAAAAATTTACCCTAACCAACTTTTTTTAATTAAAATTAAAATATTATTTTAAAATATAAAATTTATAAAATTTATAAAAAATTGATTTAAAATGGTTTCTCCATTAAAATTCGTTAAAATTTCCATTGTAAAAATATAGGTTTTTATGCGTAAAATGGTATTTGTTATTATCTTATGTATATAAAATCCATTTGATGATTGTAAAAAAAATATTGAATATAATATTAATATATATTACATTAATATCACTCATTAATTTCAATTAATTTATTTTATTAGGATAAAATGGCTCTGTGGGAATAAAAATATTTTTTTATAAAATAATACCCGTTATATTCAATTGGTTCTTATACTCATTTTGAATTAATTTGTAACCAATGAGTTCATTTTATATTTTTTTAAAACATATTTTTTCATAAATTAGTCAATACTATTCAAAACCACTAATTTATTACATATTTTATATCTTATTATATAAATAATAATGTTTGAATGATATATTATAGTTTAGTAAAACTCGGTCTTCCATGTAATGTAAGTCATCAAAGAAACATGATGTTTCTTGTTATTCACTCTAAATAATAATCATTTTCATTACAATATATATCATGGATTCATTTTAGATATCATATCAACTATATTATAAAGTCTCAGGATATTATATACTTATATGTACTAGGTTTTTCATGTAATATACTCTGTTGAATATGAGTTACTCTTTTAGAATTTTTTGGTTATTACATTCTCCCCACATTTATTAAATTGTATCCTCAAAATTTAAAATTGATTATGGTTATATATTGTTTTTTATTTCTTATGTTGAAATCCCACATCATGATAAGGGTTCTTAAAAGATCCTCTAGAAAATATAGAATTGGAATTACAAAATCTATTTGGACTAAAATATATCTAGGTATCTAAGTAGTATAACATTAGCAAAAAGTTGATATAAGTACATGGAGGAAAATAATAAATATTTATAGGGATTTATTCAGGTCATGAACTGAAAACAAGTAAATTATTAATTGAAAAATGAGTGCACAAAATCTTTAAATATGTGGGTATTGAAAAGATAATCATTTCAAAAAAAATAATTTATTAGAATAAAAATTGTTTGATCATTTTTCTAATGTCGAGTATATATTTTTCCACATATTATTATATAAAAATATAAGTAATTAAAGTATTTCAATAAACATAATTTCATTCTTTTTTTATGCATCGATCAAATTCCAATTCATGCCTTGCTTCAACCAAATAGATATCCAAAAAATAATTTTGATGCGTGAAGAACTAAAATAAAATTCAAACATACCTTAAGGCATAAAAAAGTGTAAATTCTAACCATTTGACTCTAAATATTGTAAAAAATAAATATGGTTATGAAATTAATATCTAAACCTAAAAAGTTACACTACCGGTTCATCATTAATATTTTTTGTCAACATTTTTATCTAAAAGAAATAAAATATTACCAAGGACTCATGTAGGCTTGTGGTAGGAATGAAACCCTTGTCGTCTATGCATCAGAAATTCATATCCCATGGAATTTTTCGACATGATGGTTTTTCACCCAACAAATAGGTTGTATGTTTTCTAAAAACATATTAATTTAATTTACAAAATAAATATGATGGACATCCTTGAAATAATCATAATCACTAAATATCCTTTTAACTGAGGTTTTTAACAAAACATCATTACAAAAATACTTTATCCTTTTTATTCCAACATAGTTTATTATTTGAAATAATGTTTATCCTAGTTAATTTTTTTCATTATCTACTCTAATCCTTCATTATTGTTTATAAATCAAATATGAATTATTCTAAAGGTATCCCCCATTAGATTCAAACCCAGTGCATACTAAGGTCTATTGTCATGTAATATGTTACCCTAATTCATTCCCGACAAACCTTTTCAATGTCATTAACCCTGGGTGTATCTGTTCCAGAAGAACATCCACTTTTAGTATCTAGATATTTTTATATTAATATTAATACCCACATAATCTCTACCTTTCCAGAATCCATGTTTTTTTGTTTATGCATGTCCTCAAATTATATATTATGGTAATGTTCTATATTCATTATTTTCCTAAATCTACTTCCCCATGTCAATACTAAACTTCCGTTGATAACAACTATAGATACCCAAACACAAAATTCCCTAATATGGTTTCTACTATCATTACATTTTCATGATTAAAAGAAATCACTTCCAAATGGACCAAAGAGTTTAGTAGTCTTGGTAAACCAGATATATATATGATTCTTGATTTACAAATGAATACACTAATTAAAACATAATTTATTTCCTTTCTAGATAATAGAATTATTATATCTATTATATCCTTTCATATCATTCTTAGTGAACTTATTGGAATCCTGGGGAAAGGAAATAAAATATGGGGGGGCTCAAATGCTCGATAAAGGTAAAGTACAGTTGAATAAATAGTGAATAAATGAGAATAGTCATTATGGAAAGGTAATAACTAAACACACGTACATATAGTCAATAAAATGAATAGATAAACAATATGTTATGGAAAAAACTAAAATCACATGCAATTAAAATAACTAGAAAATGAATAATCAATTTGGTACGAAAAATAACTGAAACACATTCCATTAAATCAAGGAGAAATGAATGAAAATAATCAATGGATTTGTAGACACAAAATTTCACGGATAAATAATAAATCAATCTAAATGATAAAATTGTTTAATTATTGGAAACCACATTTCCTATGGAAATAAAACCATTACCACTAAGACCATGCACAATATGGTTTATCATATCACATAAAAACCCATCTAGGTCGGTCCAAATAACTCGTCCCATGAGATTGTTAATTCATCGATGGTATATCTATAACTGGTCCCCAATCGGGTTGTAAATTTAAGAAAATTCCTCATATATCGAATAATTGATATAATAATGTACCGTATCAAATATATGTATTGTGTAGAAGATTATGATTTATTAATATTTACCCAAATAATCAAGTAACATTCTACATAGATTTCATATAAAAAAATTTATAATGTTTAGAAAATTAACATATCCAAGATAAATTATATTGATAATTAGGGTACATCCAATGTTCTTTGATTAAAGGAAATTTAATATTTCAAGAAGACTAGAAAAGGAATCAAGGAAATGAATTCTAATACTATCCTTAAACAAAAAAACCATAAATCATCCACATGAAGAATAATAATGGTATCAATACAACATATCCCATGAAGATTCAAAATGAAGGGTTTTTTCATTAATGAATATACATGATATAAAAATATCTTATCAAGATCATTATTGATAAAAAATATCCTTTTTATTTTGAAAATAATTTTATAAATTCATTGAGAATAAAAATTAAACTTTTAAACATTCAAAGTACGCTTCAATAAAATAATTGGGGTGTAGATCCATACATTTTTTATGAGGTAAAAAGAATATTCCTCTTGGATGGTAAAAGGTTAAGAAAAGTACCTTTCTAGGAAAAAGAATATAATATACCATTGAAAAAAATCTCAACTGTTAAAAAGGGTAAAATTTATTTAATAAATATTTAATGAAAATTTTAAATCCTTTTTTATTTTATTTTTATAAAATTTGGTTTTTAGTATTAAATAGGTTCACTAAACAAAGATAGAAATGAATTTGGTTTTTTAAAACATTTTCTAAAACATTTTATTTATACCTAAGAGTGGGAAAATGATAATATTACTTGAAAATTTTCATGAATAACTGTAGTAGAATAAAATGAAAGGGATTATTTTAAAATTATGGTATAATATCTTCGAATATAAATTCATGTGTAAAAATCTCTAACAAAATGATATTCTAAAGTTAAACCTTGAAAATATTATAATGATAAGGTGAGAATCAATCCATGAGTAAGTTATGTGCATTGGCTATAAATAGAAATAAATATATGGAAATACATCAATAGATAGTAAATTAACTATACTCATAATCATGTAATATTAATGAAAATGGGGGAGTAATATAACCCTGTTAAAATAAATAGGGTTATGAAATTATTTTCCACTTGATAAATTTTAACACAACCCCTTAGAATAATTAATTCAAATTAAAACAAAAAATACCATGAGGAATGAATTAATAATTATATTACATGTAAAATTAGAATTATGTAAAAAATATATAATAAACTACAGGTAAAATAAAATTTATACCTCAATGAAGGGAAATATCATTGGAATATCATTAAAAACATTCTTGAGGAAGATAATATTTGAGCATTCCAAAGTGTCCCATACCACTATGAAAAATTTAAATCATATTAAAAAAAATTATAAATATAATTTATATAATTTAATAATTATATAATATTTCCTAATGAGGTATTAGATACACCACAACGAAGAAAAGAGTGGTGAATGTGAAACTTATCTCACAGATGTAAAAAGTGGGATGAAAATCCCTTACCTTGTGTTTCATTTTCATGTGAACATCCATTAAATTCATTTAAAATGGTTTCAAATAAGTTAAAAACTTCTTATAAAACCATATTAATATTTTTTATACCATATATGATCATTACATAAAATCTTACTACCTATTTTTTTGCAAACATTAATTATTTTAACTATTTTAGTTGTAAATTACCTAGTTTCTCAAGAAAAGTTTGACATGTTATTTGTTGTTAGTATAACTTAAATAATGATTTAATCATCCCCAGAATTTAAAATATGATTTAATAATCATATATATTCAGTATATATGTATTTTTAATAATCCATATTTTTTGTAGATAAAAAATGAAATGAATCATTCATGGATACAGTATGTCATATGTATGCATGAACGCTACTTTTTTACTTTTTCATATTAAATGAATAAAAATTAAAATATATGCATATATTATAATAAAATTTTTATATTAATTACACATATGTTACAAATATTTAATAAATAAATCATTTATATGTTCCATGTATAGCGTAAATGAATCACATAGCTTTTAGGGGCGGTAGTCTGCACTTCCAAAACTATTGTTATCGTATTTACAAAAAATTGAAATCATAAGGGTGTGTGTTATATAAAAAATTAAATAAGTATAATGAAATTATAAATATAATATTATCATATAAAAACATCATGTTCATCATAATTCCCAACCATGACATGTGGTAATTGGAGACAAACTACTTCATTTCATGATTTGGTAGTTCTCGGTACACAAGAATAGTATGTTAGTTACCCATTAGATATACGTTTATATATGTTTAGGTAAAAAACATAACATTAAATAATCTTAGTATTTTTAGGATAATTTTTTTCTACTAAAATATGGGAATGAGTTTATTTTAAAGAGTGGAGAAGGGAATAAATATCTGGAGGAAGGATGTTATCTCTTATTCAGTTAACTGATTTTGGTTTTCACCAATGGGATTATTTGGATGGATTTATACCTAAAGTGATACTTATTGGTTTAGGGTTTGGATTTTTAAGAGCTATTGGACTAGATATTCTTAGATCATAAATTTCTTTAGAGGTGTTAATAAGTGTGAGGGTTGAGTCCCTTTTTATAGTGGAGGAGGGGTGGCATTCTTGTAAAATTTTGAAAGGAAATTATACCCCCATTTTTCTCTAAAAAGTGGATAAAATAATAGAAAAAATTATATCCATGGGATTATCATGTATAAATATTTATATCCAATGGATTGGGGACAATTTTATAGGTTATTTCTTTTGTTAATATTAAGGTTCAGTCCATCGTTCAGCTAATTTTCCTCTTAGTCGTTGTAAATAATTTTAATTACCTTAAATAATATTTTTGGTCCATAAATATGTTTATATAATTATAAATTATAAATTATTATGATTAAAAATTCGGAATCCATTTTTTAAAATTTTAATCACAATAGTGGTTGAAATTAATTTATATTTAATTCTGCAGACGGGACGACATAATGGGTTTTTAAAGTAAAACTCTCAAAAGTTAGTGTTGTTTTTATTTTTAATTTAAAAGTGAAATTTATTCCAATTACCTTAATTTTAATAATTTTTGAACAATATATATAATTTTACTTTAATAAAAATTAAAAAATTAATATATCCATAATGAAAATTCATTTTTGAGTTAAAATTCTGTATTTTTCTCCACTCATCAAAAATTGAGAATTCATATAAAAATACAAAAATTTCACCCTAACCTAGTTTTGATGATTATTTTTCAATAACGAATTTTATTTTTAAATATACAATTTATTAAATTTCTAATAATTTGTTTTAAATTAGGACCGTCCTTAAATTTTATTAAAATATGCCTTGTAAAAATATAGGTTTTTATGCTTAAAATTTTGTTTTTTATTGTATTATTCCTATAAAATATGTTTGATTAATGTCAGAACTTTTTTTTGAATATATAATATATGTATAAAATTAATATCACACTTAAATTTTAATTAATTTAAAATATAATGATAAATCAAAATTGTGGGCATAAAAATAGTTTTATATAAAAAATATTACTTTTATATTCAATTGGTTATTATAATAATTTATAATTAATTTATAATCAATGGATTCATTTTATATTTTTGTAAATAATATTTTATCATAATATATCCAAAACTATTCAAAAACAATAATTTAATAGCTTGGTTATATCTTATTATATTTAATAATAATTTTTCAATAATATATTGATATTCAGTAAAGTCTGATTTTGTGTGTAATGCATGTCATTAAAGAAATTTTTTGTTGTGTGCGATGCATGCTAACTCAGCAACGCATTAATTAAAAACATCATTATGACTTAATTTTATATAAAATGTTAAATATATTTTAATGTTTTTGGATACTATATTCTCCTTACGCACTTGGTGTTTCATATCATACAAGCTATTGAATATAAGTGACACTTTTATAATTTTTTGGTTGATAAAAAAATCATGAGAAAAAATGTTTCATTTTTGTTTCATTTTTATTTATTTTTTATTTTATTCCACTTGTAATATTTATAATGATGTTGATCTTTCCTTATCATAATGATGTTAATGTTTATATTTTATTTTAATATTTTACCTCAAAACATTAGTGTGGTTCATTTATATTTGTTGTTTTATGAGAAATAATAAATCAAACACATTAAAATGATAACAATGTTATTTGTTACATTCTCCCTTGCATAAAATAAATTTTAACCTAGAAATTACATTAATCAGATGAAAAAAATAAGGTTACTTATGCCTCAATATATCTTTAGATTCTAATATTATTTTATAAAACATATGATTCCATTTATAGAACATTATCTTGGTGAGTGGTCTTGTTTCATTGTACTTTATCCTTAAAATCCAATATTCCTACAATTTTTTCTCATAAGAGTGTCCATGTTATAGTTGTACTATCTCTGATTTTAGTATATGTTATATATTATGTATGTACTTCCTTAAAAGTCATACATGGAACACATTATGCTCCTATAATATTATCGGTAGAAGTGTAAGGTAATAAGAAACCATCCCCACATGATCCACGTTGTCTAATGGAATAATGTACCTAGGGATCAACTTTACCTTCATAGGAAATCTGATAACCCTCTTCAATGGTGATATTCAAAGTAATTCATTATCCACTTCATCAAAATGTAATTCTCACTAATTATTATTATTATATATTTTCTACTAACTATGTGTAGTTTTAATTTGTTACTTTTTTATTCAAAAGTTATACTTTATACTTTCCCTTTCCTTAGTTGTGAAAATCAAAGACACTTTAACACATTCTTAAATGTCTATTTTACTAACTTTTTATTTCCCAATATTTTTCGAATGTTTCTGTAGAAAGAAAACCTTTCCACTAAACATAGTAATGATTCTATTATTAAAAAATTAAATTATTATTTAATATAATCCATATAATTGTTGATGTTTTAGTCATGTGAGATTGAATAGTGTCCTAACTAGTGGTTAGGAAAGTATTATCTCTATCAGAGTAACCAAATTCATAACCCTCTGACTAATAATAGTTTTGATCCATTATAATAACCCTTTACCTATAATTTCTCATACATTAGACATAGATATTACATCAAAATTGGAGAAAATTTATTGCATAACCCAAGAAAACCACACCAGAATTATACAGGCCTAGTGTCTTTAGAAACTAGGAAACATAAATAACCGGTTCATAAAAAATCCACATTTTCTACTTCTAATTTTGTCAAAACTAGACTCCATTTTTAAATATCTTAATTAATACCCTTATTCATGGCCATAGGAAAGAAAAATATGAAATGGTGATCTAATATTCTTAGTAAGGGTAAACAAGGTAAATATCATTCATATCGTAATCATAAAAACATTACATTTGAAAATATTTTCCAGCATATAAAATATCATAATATCAAATATTGGGATAAATAATAAAAGTAAAATATAATCCCAATAGTCATAACATATGTCATGAAATTTCGTTTCATACACACATATTCCTAGAAAATAATATAATATTAGATAAGGATCAAAGTTGAGACTATCATAGCAGACATCGTCCTTTATTGAACCAAGTTCACTCCTCATTCCAGTCATGTATTATTGAACCATATTTACATGATGTTCCAATCCAGTCTATATAATTAGATATAAATTTTTACCAAATTCCTTGGAGGGAGATATAGGTCCCAACCATATCATAATGAAACCATTCTTATGTGTTCCACAAAAACATTAAAACATTTACCATATAATAACCCATTAAATAAAATGTGTTTCTTAAACCTCATTACATCATAATTGATGTAAATCAAATGTATTTAATAAATAAAATTTCATCATAAACAGAATAAAATAATATTAATAATAGGGATTGACATATTACCCAATTTAAAGAGTCTAATCTTATATAGAAAATTATTTTGAAAAAACACTTGAAATTAATTCTTGGGGAAAATATCATTTCCCCTTAAAAACGTTTTCCTACATAAAAATGATATAAAATCTTAGAATAAATCATTTAAGTGATAATAACCATCTAATCTTGTATGGGAAGCTATAAGGAATTTGTGAATTTTGAAATCATAATAATCTTTTCATGTCGTACAAGATTAAAAAATTCTTCTTTCACTTTTGCCAGAAAAGTCCAAAAGTTCCTTGTACCAAAAAACAAATTTCATTCATACCATTTAGTAAAAATTTACCAATGGGTAAAATTTAAATTTAATAATTACTGAAGGATATAAAAAATATTTTTAAATATATATTTATGAAACATGGATATGAATGATAAATATACCCCAAAAAATACTTATGAATAAACAATCTAAGATAAAAACAATATTTCCAATATTATCCCTTACCTTGGGTCTGATATGGTTCATATGTATTCAAACCACATATATAATGATTTAAATGATTTAAATTATTTATTTATGAATCATAATAATTTTTAGGATAACATTTATGGTCATATTTTCTTCTTTTTGTTAGTAACATTTCATTGTTTCTTGTTATTTGGGTATTAACTGCTTTTGTTCTTATGCCTGTTTTCTACGATAAGTTCCTATTATTCTATTTAGGTTATATTTATATCATTAAAATTATTATATTAGTATAATATATATCATATTTATTCATTAAATTCGTGTATATAAACATTTTAAAAAAAATATCATGTATAATTAATCGCATCACATCGTGGATATGATATGCCGTAAGTAAGAACGAGTAATGGTATCATTCCATAATTGCTGAATGGTATTGAAGTGGATGTTGTACAGTATATCATAATTAGTATAACGTTATAATAATCATATATATTTATTGATTACATCATTATAACTACCCAAGTATGTTGGTGGTGAAAAACAGATTACACCACAGTGTGGAGACGGTATGTCATACGTAGACCTACATGGTGATTTTATTTTTCATAATGAGTGTATAAGGTGATATATAGATGTTTCATATTTATAATAACATATCAGTATATGAGTGATACATATGTTATTATTTTATAATTAAACAGATAATTATGTGGAAGTAGGAGACGAAAAATTATTGAAATAATTGGTATAAGTGATTACCTCTTCTTCGGTGTGATTCCTATTAATATATTCTTAGAGCACTAGAGTTGGTATTTCAAGATGAACATAACCTATATAATGAAAATAGGGAAGTTGAGAAGGAATAGGGAAGGGGTTTCGAGCTTTATGGATAAAAATGAAGTGAATTTGTGAGGTAGGATGTGCACTTTTATAATTGAGGTGAGGGGCACTTTTGGAAACTCCATAAATAATAATTATAATAAAATCAAACCCTTCCCAAAAATCACCAAATAATCCCAATATCTAAGATGATATCAGATAGGGTTATAATATAATCAACCAATAAATTTTTAACAACTTATTTTTTCTATTAAAACAATATATTTTTAATTTACACTTAGATATTCTATTTAATTTTAATTATGGTAATAACTTTTTAAATATTTAATAGTTCTATATATTTACATATATAGAGTTAATTGACCAGAAATTTATATTTTATGAAATTTTAGACCATATAATTATCACTTTTAATGTTTTAATTATCATTATGATTTTTAAATAATTTAATAAAATGTTATTTTTATAAAATATCTATAGTTTTAATTTTTGACACTATTCATTTATTGGACTTTAAATAAAATCCAAAAAAAATATAAATTCAAAGAAAAATAATTAATACACTTTTAAAATGTTATATTAACCTATAAAATTCGTTTATAGCATAAATTTCATATAATATTTATTTTAATATTTTTAGTACCATTTATCCGATATTTCTATTAATTAAATAATATTCACATCACTATTGTGTCATCAATAATGGTAATTATTTAATATATAAAAATTATAAATAAATTTCTTTGATCTAGGTAATTACATTAGCTTTCTAGAAACTATATATAGTAGATATTATCTTTTATTTATCCATATATTAAAATTAATATACTTATATAAAATGTAATTGTGACATTTTGTCACATTCATTAGTTTTTATTACGTCTGAGTCATATTCATTGGTAAGTGGTCATTAATTGATTAAATTTTGAACAATATATTATAAGGTTAAAATTTATTCATTCAATATGTTTTTTAAAGGTGTTAAGGTAATTTTATAATATTATTTTTATCCTTATTTTCTCAATTTACTTTTAACCTTGGTAATTAAAATAATTACCCAAGTTACTATTCATAATGCCCAAAAATAAAAGTAGCCTATTAACATAATGTGGACCAAATTATTCCAAATATGGAATCTATTTTAAAAATTCAAAACACACAAGTTTTAGTAAATAAGTAAAAATTAATCCTGTTGTTGAAATGAGAAAACTTGTTTTAAAAGTAAAAAGATTGCAAAAGATTGAAATGTTTTTACATCTGAATTTAATGTAAAGTTAATTTTAATGGAATAAATTATATTAAATGGTATATATATACTCTATTTTTTAATCCATTAATTATTATTATTTAACCATATAAATTATCTCGATGAAAGAAATTAGTTTTTAATTAAAATTTATCATATTATTACTATTTACCAAAACATGGAAGTTAATAGAAAAATATCAGAAATTCATCCAAAGTAAATTTTTATATCCTGCTTCAAAAATAAAATATTTAAATTGTCATATAAATATTATTAATATATAAAATTAATAATTTAAAAGGGGTTCTCTATTCAAAGGTGTAAAACTGAACTTTTTTAAAAAATAGATTTTTATAAAATAAATAGGGTTTTATTCATAACCTATGAATAAAATATCCATTGGATTAAAATAAAAAATATTTTATTTATTTACCAATAGTAATTCACTCAAAAATAAAAATATCTAATTATTTTATATTTTCCATAAATAATTGACATCTAATGAATTCACAATGGATTTTCATAAGTTAGTTATAATTATTCCTACTAAACAAACGACTAGGCTATAATGGTAATTTCATAATAAGTGTGTCTTGTGGATCTTTTATTCACATTATTGTGTAGAAAGTATCCTACTGAAGAATAAATAAAATTTACATAAAATATTCCATAAAAAATCAGGGAGTTACATTCTACCCCCTTAAACTGAATTTCTCCCCTGAAATTCATCACATTGAAAAAAATAAATGAGGATACCTCTCCCTCATCGTACACTCAAGTTCCCATGTAGCTTCTTCAAATTGGTCATTCCTCTATAAAACATAAACCAAGTGAGTGGTCTTGTTACATAGAACTTTTTAGCAACATTCCATAATCTATAATGATTATTCTTTATAAGAAATATTTTTCTCTAGTCATACGACCTCTAAGATTAGTACATATGAAAGATCAGGTATTCACTTTAATAGGAGAGATATAGGGATCACATCATGAACTTGAGAGAGATTAGGTGGAAACACCAATCAGTAATCTACCTTCCCAGCACAATCTAGAAATTAAAAAGGACAAGTATAACTAGGGATCATCTTTCCCTTCATTCCAAATCTCATTACACTTTTATAGAGAGATATTTATAAGAACACTTTATCACCCACTTCAAACAATAGGTCTTTTCATCGGTTGTCACCATAAATTTTTTATCGACTCTGAGATGCTCTTATTTTATTTTGAATAGATCTGACCTTTTCTATCATTTCATCAACAAGATCATGTCCTAATAGATTTATTTCCCCACCATTGTCCCATTAAGTTCGAGTTATGCACTTTTTTTCATATAGGGCATCACAATTATCTATTTGAATACTAGAGTGAAAGTTATTATTGTATGAAAACTCCACTAAAGGTTGTTTTTGATCCCAACCACCCTGTAAATCCAAAGAGAAAGCTCTCAACATGTCTTCCAAAGTTTGAATTTTCTTCTCAGACTGACTTTCTATTTGATGATGATAAGTAGTGCCGAAACATAACTCTGTATCCGGATCATGCTGAAGACCTCAACAAAATGTCGAGGTAAACCTCGAATCCTGATTATATATAATGAAAAGTGGTACTCCAGGAAATCTTACCACATTATTTACATATATCCTATCAAGATTATAAAGAGAGAAATACTCTCTAAAATCAATGAAGTTTCCCTACTTCATAAGGTGTTCAGCTATAACCCAGATAGATTTTTTGTATTTGGATGTTTTGTGAAGTCAAATGAAAAATTCCATATTGAAGTTTTACCATTTCCATTCTAGTATGGATACTGGTTGTAACATCGCATTAGACGTTTGTCTCTTAGCCTTAACTTGCTAACAAACTAAGCATCGATGGACAAATTCAACAACATCTCTTATCATGCCATCCCACCAGAAGTAATTTTTAAGGTCTTTATATATCTTTGTGCTTTTGGGGTGAATATATAATGAATAACTATGAGACTAATCCAATATATCCTTCTCCTATTCTAGTATGTGGGGAATACAAACCTGGTTCTTGAACCTTACTCTTTCTTCACAATCAAGGTTGAATTCATGAATATTTCCCAACAACTGTTGTAACTCTACATCTTCTTTTTGTGCCTCCTTAATCATCACTTGTTTTGATGGTTGAACATTCATTTGATAAAGATAATATTTCTCCCCTTACATTAAAATATCATGATCTATCCTTTAAAAATCCATAAATATTGGTTCTTTTGTGATCCTGATCATTGATAAGCTAGCATGGTCTTTTCAAATCAAAGAATCTACCACCTTCGTTTATTTCCCATGGAGATAATGTATTAAGCAGTCATAATCTTTAATCAAATAAAACAATCTAATTTGTCACATATTCAACACCTTTTGTGTGAAAATATAATTTCAAATTTCATGATCAGTATAAATATCACATCTTTCACTATTAAGATAGTGCCTCCATATTTTTAATGCAAAGATTACTATATCTTACTCAAAATCATTAGTTGGGTAATTTTTGTCAAGAATATTCAACTACCATGATGCATAATCAATCTCCATATCATTTTTCATGAGAGAAAATTCAATGCCCTTCTTGGATGCATCATTGTAGATCCAAAACCTTTCTCCACTACAAGGTAGTGTGAGCACAGGTGAACTGGCTAACCTTATTTCTAACATTTCTAAATTTTCATCACATTCCTTCTTCCAAATGAACATAAATCCTTTATGAGTAAACATGGTGAGTGTATTAGATTATCATGATGAATATTTTACAAAACATTGATAATATTTTTCCAAACCAATAAAACGTTGGATCTTAGTTACTGTTTTTGGAATCAACCATCTTTCAATAACCTTGGTTTTTTGCTGGATCCACAGATATCCCCTCTCATGAGATTATGTGACCCAAAAAAATCTTTTCTGACAGAAAAATTTACACATGGTACATTTGGCATAAATATTCTCAATTTTCTGGTTCTTAAGTACAATTCTCAAGTGATCATCCTGTTCTTCCTTTCTCTTTCAATAGACAAAAATATTGTCTATAATGACCACCAACAAGTGATCAAGAGACTCTCTAAAGACTCTATTAATTAGATCCTTGATGATAGAGGGGGAATTAATAATAAAAAAGGCATCGCTATAAATTTATAGTGTCCATTCCTTGTACGAAATGTCATATTTGGTATGTACTCCTTTTTAACAATTAATTGATGATATCCTGAATGAAGATAAATCATAGAAAATTATTGAGCTATGTGTGGTTGGTAAAATAAGTCATCAATGAGGGGTAGAGGTTATTTTTTCCTGATTGTTATCTTGTTAGGTTCTCAACAATATATGCAGAGTCTCATTGATCCATATTTCTTCCTAAAAACTGAAAAGTTTCTCTCCAAGGTGATGCCCTAGGGAATATGAATCCCTTATCAAGATTCTCTTAGAGTTGCTTCTTTAATTCCTAAAACACAAATGGGTCCATTATATAAGATGTCTTTGAAATAGTCATTGCACCAGGTAAGAGTTAAATTAAAAAATCAACTTCACGATTTTGTGGAAGATCTGTAAATTCCTCAAGAACGATGTCATCAAACTCTCGTAAAATGGGAATGTTATTAATTGTGATTTTCTCCCCAACAAGTTGAGATAAATTAAATTCATTTATTGGAATAAACACCCATAATATGGAATAAATTTTTTCTGGAAGATTATATTAATCCTTACATTCATAGATGATCATATGTTGATATATAAATGTGAAATGTGAAATCCCTTCCTTGTTAATTGATATGATATCCAAATAGAGAAAGTCAATCCAAACAATCACATCAAATTCCACTATAAGAAGGATAATAAGATTTTGAGGAATAATTTTTCCACAAACTTCAACCAGAGAATAATTATAAACTTTGGATGTTACTGTTGTGACATTAGAAGTTTGCATACCTAACTCGAAATCTAATTGTCGAGGTTATATGGTGATACCCATAAACAATTCTTCATAAATAAAATATTGGATGGATACATAATAAAATAAAATATTTTATACTTGAGAGTGGATGGTGAGTGTACCTTTCACCACTTCATTATCATACTCCACATCGCTATTAGTGATTTCTTGTGAGATTCCATTGTCATTGGCATTAACTGTTATTTGATATCAATCATCATCAATAACCCTTGTATTTGTGCATTGATTGGTATAATTCCACATTTCCTTGCACTTGTAACATTGAAGTGTAGATATTTCATTCTATGTAGCCTTTTATAAGTTAACATTATTTGATATATTTTTCCAATATATTTAGCATTCAATTACAAGATGACCTTCTTTTCCTTAAATAAAACACATAGTACTCCCTTTATGACAATTCCCTCCAAGTTTCCTTCCACAATATGAGACCAAGGGAAAACTCATCTTCTTTTGAGTGAGGTCTTTATATTATCCTTTGAATTCCATTTTTCTCTTCTAATCTAACCCATATGAGTGATGGGTTACTCTAATCTCTATCACAACCTTGAGATCACATCGAACAATTTCCTGATAGTTATTAAAGTCCCTTATGGTTAATGTCCTTTGGATACATGGTTTTGAGACACTAAAGAATCAATCAATTTTACTCTCAGCTTGGATAATAATTCCTAAATCATACCTTGAAAGTATTGTAAAATTTTATTCATAGGTACAAAATGATTCATAATCCTTTTTGTTATGTTCAAGGAAATCTTTCTACATCTTTGTCTAAAGAATGTGAGGAATTCACTAATTGAGAAATAGGTTTTTTAACTCGTTTCATTCCATGGAATCAATTACATATCATTTCCTCGTATCTTTGATAAGATTCCACCATTGATCAACTTCACCTTTAAAACGATAGAATGTTAATATGACATAATCATGTTCAGAACATTGTAGAACTAAAAAAATCTTTTCAGTGGTATTGATCCATTATTTGGCCACTATTGGATCAGAATACCCACAGAATGAAGGTGGACAATGTCTCATAAAGGTCACAAAAACATTTTTATCCCTCTATTGATCATTTTTTAGTCATTCATGATTCATATATTGAGAATGTTGTGTGAGAATTTCTATAATATTTTTTATTCTATCTCCCATAACATTTGGTTTCTCATTTGGACAATCATTACATTTCTCGTCACATTCAGCATTAATGTGGTTCTTTTGGGTTACAACCATTGACTAAAACCAAGAATCATATTGTGAGAAACAATAATCAAAACAATAAAACCACATAATCAAGATTAAGATTTAAATTTTGGACACTTTATGTTTTATCCTTGGTTATTCATGAACATCTCTAAAACACTGTGATATGATTGTAACCTATACTTTGACATATTCTTGGGGTTCTTACTAAGGTTCTCTCATTATAGATTCCAATGGTTAACTAAAACATTTTCTCTAATACCGATTATATTATAACATACTATGCATATAGATATTACTTCAGTAATGAATAATATTTACTACATAACATAAAAAACCACACAAGGACTATATAGGTTTAGTGTCTTTAGAAACTGGGAAACATAAACAACTAATTCATAAAACATCCACATTGTCTCCCACTTATTTCTTCGAAACTAGACTCATTTTTAATATATCATACTTAATACCCTTCTTTGAGACCTGGGTAAAAGAACCATATGAAATGATGAGCTTAAATGCTCAATAAGGGAAAACATGGTAAAAATAATTCATTTCATAATCATAAGAACATAACATTTGAAAATATTATCCTCCAAATAATAGATCATAATATCATGTGATGGGATAAATCATAAAAGAGAAATGTAATCCAAATTTTCATAAAATAAGTCATGAAATTTAATGGCATAAAAACTTAAGTATAAAAAATCATTTCATATTTGTCAAGTCTCATTGGTGAGACCATCATAGCGGACAATGTCCACTACTGAACTGAGTTCACTTCTCATTGCAGCCATGTATTACTGAACCAGATTTAATTTCTGTTCTAGTTATGTATATCTCAAGAGATTTAAAACATTACACAATGAATTAGAGGGATATATAGGTCCAACCCATCTCATCATGAAACCATTCTTACATATTCCACAAAAAATAGAAAAACATTTACCATATCGTAACCCATGAAATAAAATGTGATTCATAAGCCTCATTCCATTCTAATTGATATAAAATAAATGGATATAATAAATAAAATTCCATCCAAAACACACAAAAAATCATTGTAATAATAGTCATTTAAATATAACCATATTTAAAGAGTGTCATCATAGATAGAAAATTATTTTGAGAAAACACTTGAAATTAATTCATGAGTAAAATATCCTTTCCTCTTAGAAAATGTTTTCCTTCCTCAAATTTCCACACAATTTAAGAGGAAATCATTTTAAGTGAAAACGTAATTTTAATATTTTAGGGGAATCTTTAATTAAATAAGTCACTATGAAATTATAAAAATCTATTCGTGCAATACATGTAAAAAAAATTCTTCTCATAGTATTTCTAGAAAAGTCAAAACGTACCTTGTACCAAAAACGACCAATGATTCCATTCATACCATTAAGTAAACATTTACCAGTGGGTAAAATTGACTTTTAACAATTATAGAGAGATATAAATAATATTTAAAAATAAATATATATATGAAACTTGGAAATTGGAGATAAATATACCCCAGTAAATACTTACGTATAAACAATCACAGATTAAAACGAGATTTTCAAATTTATCCCTTACCTTAGGTATGGTATGAACCGTATGTATCTAAATGTCATGTATAATTATTTATATAATTTTAATGATTTATTACAGAATAATAATCATTTTTTTGATGACATTTATGATCATATTTTTCTATGTTTGTTCGTAATATTTCATTATTACTCATTATTCGGATATTAACTACTTTATATTCATATGAATGTTTTCTCAGATAAGTACTTATTCACATTTTTAGGTTATAGTTATATAATATTAATAATAATTAGTATAATATATAACATATTTATTCATTTAATTCATGTATATAATCGTGTTTCAATGAACATCATATAGAATGAATCACATCACACCATGGAGACGGTAGATCATACATATGCACGAGCATAGATATGATTCCAAAATTGTTGAATGGTATTGAAGTGTATGTTTTATAATATTTAAAAATCAGTATCATGTTATAATAATTATATATAGTTACTATTTCCATCATTACAAAAATCCATGTAAGGCGGTGGTGAAAAATAGATTACACCACAGCGTGGAGATGGAAAGTATTACATACACATGCGTGGTGGTTTTGTTTTTCATAGGGTGGATAGAATGTGATATATGGTTGTTTTATATTTATAATAACATATAATTATATGAGTGATACTGATGTTATTACATTATGATGAAACAACTAATCAACAGGAAGTAGAAGATGAAAGATGTTTGCAAGAATTGGTACAAAAGATTATGTTTTCATCGACGTGCATCCTTTGAATCTCTTCTTAGAGCACATGAGTTGGTATTAGAAGATGAACAGAACAACTAGAATGAAAATAGGAAATATTAGAAGGAAAAATTTGATTTATCTGAGGCCAAAGGATCAAAATTAAGTGAAGAACTGCGGCAGGAGGTGCCCTTTTATAATTTAGGTTAGGGGAACTTTTGGGAGCTCCATAAATAATAATTTATAATATAATCAAAACCTACCCAAAAAACTCAAAAGGTTTCCATTTTCTAAGATGAGATGATAAATGGTTGTAATCTCATCAACCAATAAATTTTTGACAACTTTTGTTTTCAATTTAAATAATATCTTTTTAATTGACACATAGTTATTCTCTTAAATTTTAATTCTTGTAATTAAATTCTAAATATTTAATGGTTATAAATAATTTATTAAATAGTGGTAATTAACTATAAATGGATATTTTCGGAAATTTGAGACCATATAATTATAAATATGTAATTTGTAAATACTTTTATGATTTTTAAATAATTTAATGAAATTTTATTTCTATAAAATATCAATAGTGTCTATTTTGACACTATAAATTTATTTCAAATTAAATAAAATCCACACAAAAGATAAACTAAAAATTTATTTAATAAACTCTTAACATTTCATAGTAACCTATAAAATTCTTGTAGAACATTAATTAATTCATATGATATTTATTTTAATATTTTTAAAACCATTTATCTAATATTTCTATTAATAAAATAATGTTTACATCACTATGTTGTCATCATTAATGGTAATTATTTAATCTAAAAAAATATAAATAAAACTCTATTGTGTATGTAATTCCATTATATTTACAGATATAATCTATATTAGATATTATCTTCTATTTATCCTTATATTAAAATAATATAGTTATATAAAATGAGATTCTGATATTTTTTCACATTCATAAGTTTTTGTCACATTCATTAAATATTTATATGTAAGTTGCCATTAAGTGTTTCCATTTAAAGAAATAGATGACAAGGGTCTAATTTAGTAATCCAATAGGATTTTTATAGGTGTTATTGTAATTTTATAATATTATTTTTACCCATAATTAACTGATTTACCATTAACCATGGTAATAAAAATAATTACCAAATTTATTATTCATAATTACAAAAATAAAAGTATCTTATTAACATGATTTGGACCTACTAATTCAAAAAATGGAATACATTTTTTAAAATTAAAAACCCAGATGTTTCATTAATTAATTAAATATTAATACAATTGTTGAAATGAGGAAATGATTTTTAAAAGTTATAACATTGGGAAATATTGAAATGTTTTTACATATGAATTTAATGTAAATTTAATTCTAATAAATTAAATTATCATAAATAGTAAAAACATAATATATATAGACATTTAAAACATTCTGTATTAAAATTTAACCATATAAATTATCTTGATTAAAATAGTTGTTTTTAATTAAAATTAACATATTTTTACTATTAATCAAAACATGAATGTTATCAGAAAAATATCAAAAATTCATCTAAAGTAAATTTTGTTATCCTTCTTAAAAAATAACATGTTTATTTTTTCATATTAAAATTTTTAATGTGTCAAATTCTTAATTTAAAATGGGTTCTCCATTCAAAGGTTTAAATCAAAACTATTTTTGGAAAAATAAAATTTTATACCTCAAATAGGGTTTTATTCATACGATAAGACTAAACATCCATTAAATGAAAATATAGAATATTTTATTTCATTACAAAAATTAATTCACTCAAAAAATATATATAATCGATTTATATTTTTAATAAATAATTGACAGCCAAAGAATTCATAGTGCTTTTTCATAAGTTAGTTATAATTATTCTTATTAACTTAATAGTTAGGATATAATGGTAATTTTAAAATAAAGGTCTCTCGTGGTTCGTTTGAAATATTTATTTAATTCAAAGAAATAACCTGAAGAAAAAAATTATTTAAATAAAATAATTTATAAAAACATATTTGTTATACATTATTCCCCCTTTAAGTGAATTTCAATCCCAATATTTTTCACTTAGAAACAAATAGATAAGGACACCTTTACCTCATCAGATCCTCAATCTCCCATATAGATTCTTAAAATTGGTAGTTCATTCCTAAAACATTTAAAAAGAGAATAGTCCTATTGTATAGATATTTTTTCGAGGATCTAGAATCTCTATCAGATGTTCTTCATAAGAAATATTGTGCTCCAACAGTACGAATTATAAGATTAGTACATGTAAAAGATCGGGTTGGTACTTTCTCAGGAGAGATACATGGAACACATCATGAACTTAAGAGATCGTTGGTGGAAGTTAAAATTGGTAATATAACTTCTCAAAATGATCTATAATTTCAAATGGTCCAATATACCTAAGACATAGCATTCCCTTCATTCCAAATCTCATTACTCTCTTACAGGTATATATTCATAAGAACACCTTATCACACACTTCAAACTCTAGGTGTTTTATTCTATTATCAACATAAATTTGTTGTTGACTTTGGGATGCTCTTATGTGTTGTTGAATAGATCTATCCTTTTATTCCATTTCATCGACAATATCAGGTCCTAATATATTTCTTTCCCTAACTTCGTCCAAGTAAGTTGTAGTTTTGTACTTCTATCCCATGAGGGTTTCATAAGGAGTCATTTGAATATTGGAGTGAAAGATATTATTGTAATAAAATTCCACTGAAGGTAGGTGATGATCCCAAACACCATTTAAATAAAAATATCATGCTCTCAACATGTCTTTTAGAGATTAAATTATCCTCTCAGACTGACCCTCTATTTAAGGATGATAAGTATTGCTGAAAGTTAACGCTATATCCAGATCATGATAAAGACTTCTCCAAAACATCGATGTAAACCTCGGATCCCGATCTGACAAACTAGAAATTGGTAGTCCATGATATCATACAAATTCTATTACATATATCCCGAAAGCTTATCCAAATGGAATCCTCTCTAATAGAAATGAATTGTGAAAACTTCATAAGGTGATAAACTATAACCTAGAGAGCATTATTAGCATTGGCGGTTTTTTGAAGTCCGATAACAAGGACTATAGTAATATTTTCCCATTTCCATTATGGTATGGTTAATGGGTGTAACATACCCATAAACATATATCTATTAGGTTTAACTTTTTGAAAAACCATGCATTGAGAGACATATTGGGAGAAATATATTTTCAATCCAACCCTCCAGAAGTATTATTTGAGGTCCCTATACATCTTTGTGCTTCTATGTTGAATATATAATGAAGAAATATGAGCCTCACAAAATATATCCTTCTTTAATTAGGGTATATGATTAATACAAACTTAGTTTCTTAACATTCTTATTTCATCACTATCAGTGTTGAATTTAGTAATATTTCATACATTATTTTGTAACACTGCATATTTTTTTAACACCAACATAATATTTAATTTTATTGATGGTTAAACATTCATTTTAGAAGTATAATATTTTTCCCCTTCTGTTAAAATTTCAAGATCTATCTTTTGAGAATCTATAAGTATTGGATCTTACGTGATCCTCATCATAGATAATCTAGCATTGTCTTTTCAACTCAAATCATTTTCCACCTTATTCACATTCCAATGGTGATAATGGATTGTGTAGTCAAAATCTTTAATAAACTCCATCTATATTATTTGGTGCATATTATTCTCCTTTTGTGTGAAAATAAAATTTAAACTAATTTTATAAGAATAAATATCACACCTTTCACCATAATGATATTGCCTATATATCTTTAAATCAATGATTACCGTAGCTAACACCAAATCATGGGTTGGGTAATTTTTCACAATAATTTTCTTACTACCGTGAGGCATAAGCTATCACCATATCATTTTTCATGAGAGCACATCCTATCCGCTTATTGGATGAATCAATGTAGACCACAAAAATTTCTCCACTACAACGTAGTGTGATCATAGGTGCTCTTGATAACATTTTTTATCTCTTAGATATTCTCTTCACATTCCTCCATCCAAACCAAATTAACTCTTTTCTGAGTAATCTTGGTGAGTGGATTAGATAATCATGAAAACAATTTCAAAAAATATGACATTATCTAGCCAAACATAGAAAACTTTGGTTCTAAATTATTGTTATTGTTATCAACCATCTTTCAATAACCTCTATTTTATCTAGATCCACAAAAATCGCCTCTCTTGAGCTTATGTGACCCAAAAATGAAACTTTCTAAAGACAAAATTTAAACTTTTTATATTTGGTATTAATATTCTCTTTTCTTAGGGTATATAGTACAATTATCATGTGGTCATCATGTTATTCATTTCTCTTTGAATAGAAAATAATATCATCTATAAATACTACCAAAAACTGTTCAATATAGTCTCTATAAACTCTATTCATTAAATCCATGAAGATAGAGGGGGAATTAGTAAGACCAAAAGGCATAACTATAAGTTCATGGTGTCCATACCATGTATGGAATGCCATTGTTGGTATATCCTCCTTTTTTACCCTTAATTGAGGATACCATAAACAAAGATCAATCGTGGAAATGTTTTCAGCTCAGCGTAGTTGGTAAAATAAGTCATCAATGTGGGGAAGAAGATATTTGTTCTTAATTGTGATCATGTTATGTTCTCAATAATTAATGGAAAGTATCATTGATCTATTTTTCTTATTAAAAATAGAATGGGTTCTCCCCAATGTGACACACTAGGGTTTATGAATCCCTTATCAAGAGTCTCTTAGAGTTTCTTCTTCAATTCTTGCAACTCAATTGGGGTCATTCTATAAGGTGTTTTTGAAATAGGCATACCACTCAGTTGGAGTTCTATTAGAAGCTCAACTTTGTGATTTAGTGGAAGACCTAGAAATTCATCTTGAAATACATCATCAAACTCCCATACAATGGGTGTACTATTAATTATGAGTTTCTCTTCAACCATTTGAGATATATAACATTCATTTATTGGAATCAAGACCCATTAGATGGATTAAATTTCTACTCCAATGTTATATTCATCCTTGCATATATAGATGTTCATATATTGATCTAGAATTTGAAATGTGACTTTCCTTACGTAGAAATTGATATGACCTCTATATAGATAAATAAAATCCATTTCCAAAAATCATATAAAATTATTCTATAGGTAGGATCACAAGATTTGCAGGAAGCACTTTCCCACAATCTTGAACTAGAGTAGAATTACAAACTTTTTATAAGACTGTTGTTCCATTAGGAGTTGTCAAAACTCATTTAATATATAATTATTGAGGTAATATAGTGATAAAATTATAAAATTATTCATCTATAGAATAGTGGATGGAACTAGAATCCAATAAAACATTTTGTACTTTATAGTGGATGGTATCTGTGCCTTTTACCACTTCTTTATCATACTTCCCATCAGTAATAGTGATTTCATTTTACATTGATTTATCTATGGCCTTAAGAGTTTGTTGATGTTGATCATTATTGATAACCCATAGATTATGGAATTGATTGGAATACTTCCATATTTCCTTTCACTTGAAACATTAAAATGTAGGATGTTCATTGTGTGTAGCATTTTCTTTGTTCGCATTAGTATACATCATTTCCCTATCACTTCAGCATTCAACTTCCCAATGAACATATTTTCCAAACTTAATACATTTACTAGTCTCTTTAAGAAAATTTCCTCCATGTTTATTTCCAAAAATTGAGCATAAGATAAAACTAATTTTCTATTTATTGTGGTCGTTTTATTTTTCCTTTATATTCCATTTTTCTCTTCTTATCAAACCCGTATGACTGATGGGTTACTCCAATATTAATCTCAACATTGAGATCACATCAAACAATTTCCTCATAGCTGTAGAAGTACATTATGGATAATCCTTTTTGAAGACTTGGTTTTATGCCACAAAGGAATCAATAAATTTTACTCTCAGGTTGGATAATAATTCCAGAATCATACTGTGAATGTCTTGTAAAATTTTCAATGTAGGTACAAATAGATTCATCATTCTTTTTATTAAGTTCTAGGAACTCTCTCTCCATATTTGGTTGAATAATACGAGGAAAATACATATTAAAAAAATAAGTTCTTTAACTTCTCCTATTCTATGGACTCAATTTCATCTCTTTAAATCGTATTTAAGATAAGATTCTACCACTGATCATCTTCACTTTGCAAAAGATAGACTGATAAGATGACATTATTATGTTCAGAACATTTTATAATGAAAAATATCATTTTAGTGGTACTGATCCATTATTCAACCACTAATGTATTAGAACACCCGCTGAATGAGTGTGGACGTTTTCTCATGAAGGACTCAACAGAATGTGGCTACCTCCTTTTCTCATTTTGTAGTCTGGCATTATTTATATATTGGGAATGTTGTTTGATCATGGAAACAAAATTTTACATTCCATCTCCCATAACATTTGGCTGCTCAAGGGTGAAATCATTGCATTTCCCATCACATTCAATAATAACACGGTTCTTTCAAGTTCCAGCCAATGAATAAAACCCATAAGCATAGTGTGAGAAATAGTAATCATAAAAATAGAACTAGTTATTCCTGAAAAAATTAACAATCTAGGAAACATTAGGTTTTATCCTAGGTTATTAATGGACATCACTAAATCACTAGGATAGGATTATAATCTATACTTATACATATTCTTTGGGTTCTTACTAAGAATATCTCATCCTAGTTTATAAAGGTTAACTATAACCTGTTATCTGATACCAACTAAAATGTATTATACATTATATATAGATATTACTTCAACAATGAAGAATATTTATTACATAACTCAATAAAATCACACTAGGACCATATAGGTTTAGTGTCTTTATAAACGGGAAAACTTAAACAATTGGTTCATAAAACGTACACATTATCTCACACTTATTTCTTCATAACTATACTCCTTTTTGACATATCTTACTTAATACCCTTCTTCATGACCTGGGTAAAATAATCATATGATATACTGCTCTTAAATTCTCAGTATGGGTAAAATAGGGAAATATCATTCATATCATAACCATAAGAACATAAAAATTGAAAATCTTATCCTATATTTAAAAGATAATAATATCATGTCATGTAATAAATCATAAAAGTGAAATATAATTCCTATATTCATAACATATGAAATGAAATTTCTCGGAAAACACACATAATAATATAAAATAATTTATTATTAGTGAAGTATATTTTCCGAGACCATCATAGTAGAAAAATTCCATTACTAAACTGATTTCACTCCTTGTTTCATTCCTGTATTGCTGAAAAAGATTTATTGTTTTATTCATGTATATATCATAAGATATTAATCATTACGCAATTATTTTAAGGGAGATATAGGTCCCACCGATTTCATAATGAAACCATTATTACATGTTCTACAAAAACCTAAATAACGTTTACCATAACATAGCCCAAATAATAATATGGGTTTATTAAACAACATTCCAAAATAATAGATATAAACCAAATTGATTTCCATAATAACATTCCATCATAAACACAATAAAATCATACTAATATCTGGGATATAAATATAACCCTATTTAAAGAGTTTCATCATAGATGGAAAATTATTTTGAGAAAACACTAGAAATTAATTCCTGAGGAAAATATACTTTCCTCTTCAAAAATATTTTCCTTCTTTAAAATGTCACACAATTTTAGAAGAAATAATTTTATGTGAATATATTCTTATAATATTGTAGGATATGATTCAAGGGAATAATTCATTATGAATTCAAAAAATCCATTTATTCTATACAAGATATAAAAATTCTTCTCGTACTTTTATCATAAAAGTTAGGAAGTACCATGTACCAAAAAGGACAAATGATTCTACTCATATATTTTAGTTAATATTTACCAATGGGTAAAATTGAATTTTTGAAAACTATAAATTGATATAAAGAATATTTTTAAGTACATATTTAGGAAACATGTATGTGTGTGATAAATATACCCTAGTAAATACTTAAGAATAAATAGTCTTAGATATAAAAAGGATTTGCAATGTTATCCCTTACCATAGGCCTGATATGCTTCGTATGTATCTTAACCTCTAATATAATGATTTAAATAATTATAATCATTTATTAAAGAATCATAATCATTTTAATTATAACATTTATGATCATATTTTTATCCGTTTGTTAGTATCATTTCATTTTTACTAGTTATTAAGATATTAACTACTTGTTGTTCTTATGCATGTTTTGTCAGATACGTTATTATTCCAATTTTTTGGATATAGTAATATAATTTATAGAATTATATTAGTATAATATATATCTTATTTATTCATTAAATTCATTTATATAATCAATTTTTAATGAAGATCGTGTAGAATGAATCGCTTCGCATCGTGGAGACAGAAGGCCATACGTACGCAAGAGCGATGATATCAGTCCAAAATTATTTAATGGTATTGAATTATATTGTGAATAATATTTTAGAATCAGTATCAAGTTATATTAATCATATATATTTATTATTTCCATTTTTATACCCATCTATGTAAGGTGGTGGTGAAAAACATATTACACTATAGCGTGGATACGGTAATCCGTACGTACGCACGGGTGCTGATTTTGATTTTCTAGGGTGGATAGAAGGTGAAATGTGGTTGTTTAATATTTATAATTACATATAATTATATGATTGATACTTTTTTATTAATTTTAATCAAAAAACTAATGAAGAGGAAGTATAAGAAGAAATAAATTTGAAATAATTGGTTGAAGAGATTATATCTTCCTCGATGTACTTCCTCTAAACCTCTTATTAGAGAACTATAGTTGGTCATTGAAGATAATTACAACCTATAAAATGGAGATAGTAAAGTTGAGAAGTAAAAAACGGCAGGGTTTTACCGAGCATGAAAGCTTAAAATGAATTAAATAGGTGAGGGAGGAGGTTCCCTTTTATAATTGACGTGAGCAGATCTTTTGGAAACTCCTTAAATAATAATTTATAATAAAATAAAAACCTAAAAATAAACATCCAATGTGTCCCTTTTTATAATATGAAATGTGATAGGGTTTTACTATCATCAACAAATAAATGTTGGACAACTTATTTTGTCAATTTAAACCATATCTTTTTAATTGAAACTCGGTTATTCTATTTAATTTCAATTGTGGTGATAACATTCTAAATATTTAATGGTTATAAATATTTACTTATGTTGGGTTAATTAAACATAAATGAATATTTTATTAACTTTTAGTCCTTATAAATTTAACTTTTAATTATTAAATATTTTTATGATTTTTAAACAATTTAATAAAATGTTATTTTTATAATATATTAATAGTGTCAACTTTTACACTATTCATTTATTTGACAATCAATAAAATCCACAAAAAATAGAGATTAAAAAAATAAAAAACTTATAACATGTCATAGAAACTTATAAAATTACTGTATAAAATTAATTTGTACATATGAAATTAATTTTATATTTTTTGAACCATTTATTTGATTTATCTATTAATAAAATAAATTTTACATCAATATTGTGTCATCAATAATGTTAATTATTTAGTCTCTAAAAATTAATATTAAATTTCTATGATGTGATTATTTATTTTATATTTCTAGATACTATCTATAGATTATATTATCTCTTAGTTATCCATATATGTAAATTAATATACTTATAAAAATTAGATTGTGGCATTTTAACACATTCATTAGTTTTTATTACATTCAAGTCATATTCATAGGTAATTGGTCTTTAAGTGATTCCATTTCGAAAAATATATGATAAGGGTACAATTTAGTAATCTAATAGAATTTTTATTGGTGTTAAGTTAGTTTTATAATATTATATTTACCCTTAATTACCTTATATACAATTAACCATTATGATAAAAATAAATACCAATGTTACTATTCGTAATTCCCATAAATAAAAGTATCCTATTAACATAATTTGGACCTAATTATTCCCAATATGGAGTCCATTTTTTAAAATTCAAATTAAATAAGTTTCAGTTATTATTTTAAAATTAATCCCATTGTTGAAATGAGGAAACATGTTTTCAATGTTAGAACATTGCAAAATATTAAAATGTTTTTACATCTAAATTTAGTTTAAAATTAATTCCAATGACCAACTTTATATTACATGATAATAACATATTCTATTTATACTATGAAACCATTCATAATATAATTTAACCATATAAATTATCTCAATGAAAAAATTTGTTTTTAATTAAAATTAAATGTATTTTACTATTCAGCATACCATTATAGTTATCAAAAAAATATCAGAAATTCATCCAAAGTATATTTTTGTATCTTGCTTCAAAAATAAAATTTTTGTGTTTTCATATAAAAATTATTAATGTGTGAAATTATTAATTTAAAAGGGTTCTCCATTCAAAGTTGTAAAACTAAACGTTTTTGAAAAAAATAGTTTGTATACATCAAATAGGGTCTTATTCATACCCAATGAATAAAATATCTATTGGATTAATATAAACAATATTTTATTTCATTACCCAAAGTAATTCACTAAATAATAAAATAATATCATTTATTTATAATTTTCATAAATAATTGATAGCCAAAGAATTCAAAATATGTTTTTATAAGTTAGTTATAGTTATTCCTGCTAACCTAATGGCTATGCTATAACTATAATTTATATTAAGGAAATATCATAGTTCTTTTAAACTCACGGTTATTTGAAAATAAAGCTACTAAAGAATAAATTTTTTCTAAAGAAAATAGTTCATAAAAACATATGGGTGTTACATGTCCAGATCATTAGATTAACTGATCATAGTACAGTCCATCGGACTCTCCAATGTTTATATGGGGAGTAATTATAATTGTTTTTGGATTTAATATATTAAAAAAATGTAATGGTTCTAAAAATGTCATCATAAGGGATAATTTTGATGATCTATCAAGTGAATAACATCTTAGGTCATTGAAAACAACTCCAAAAATCAATAAATAATAACTTCTAGATGAATGCCTATAAAGAAAAGTACATTCAAGGAACATGGAGTTTATGCATTTTTTAACTAAACACATCTGACGATCACTCTTCCTGAACATCAAGTAATTTTGTTATTAATTATTTTATAGATTTTTTGATATAAGTAATCTATTTTATGGTTTTAAATTAAATAAATATTTTATTCTTTTTTATTCACATTGTTCTGATCAAGGATAGGTCGATCACTTCTGAGGATTAAAAGATATGTGAATATTATCCCTAAAATCTAGGGCATTTAGGGATATGAATATAGAGGAATTCCAATAATCATATCGATGGTCTTCCAAGGGACTATAAAAAATAAAATTTAAGATCATTTTTTTGATTTATTCCAATGGATTAGAAGATATAGACATTCCAATCATCATATCGTTGGACTTCTAATTATGTATAGACAGACCTTTATTGTTATTTCTAAAACATTGGATATTTTAAAATAGGACTTCTGACATCCATAACTCTTATGTTTAAAGAGTATCATTCTTTTATAATTATTTTAAGTTATTCATAATTTTTATAAGATTTTTTACTAGTTTCTGTAAGTTTAATTTTCCACATTCTGTTTATATTATAATGTTTTTTACACTTATCTTTCTAATATTAATTTTTATCAAACTTTCAGAAATCCCAATAAAAACATTGATATATTGAATGACCTCAATATCTTATATAAGTTATCTTATCAATTTCTGAATTAAAATTATAATCTTTTTGACAACATAGGTTATGTTTTTGTTCATAGTTTAAATTTTTAAACTAAAATTCACCCCCCCATTATATCCATCAAAAATATTATTATCCAAAAATTGGTATCATAACAGGTTTTACTACTATACTTCATAAGTTTTTACTCATGTCATGTATTTCATGTTGTTACTTTTTTTAATAATAATATTGTCTATAAATTGTTTTTACAGTAACATGTTCTGTAGAAAAATATTTTCTATTTGATAAGATGGAATGTATGAATAATGGTAATATAGAAAATCTAAATCTTGGTTTACCATCTATTTTTATGGAAATTATTATGAAAACTAGAGATATAGAATAAAATATTTTTTTATCAATACTTATTTGGATAATATTGTAATGTTGACTGAAAATAAAAATATTATATATATCAATTGAATTTTAGAGTTAGGAATACTCTTTTATGTTCATTGACCAATAACTTATATTTTCAAGTTTATTAATGTGAATAAGATAAAAATATATGGATGAAGTAAATGTTAACAGACTTTGGAACTACTAATTTCTTATATACTATAAGAGCTATTTTAATAGATAATTATCAATAATTCAATTTTGTACCTAGTGAATCAGTTTCTAATATTCACCAAGGGTTTGTGACCATTACAAAAAGCTTAAAATATCATGGAGAGAAGGATATTTTTTATTGGATTTTGTTTTATAAAATTATTTATATTTGTCTAAATGAATGCGAATTTAAGGGAGAAACTTTAGATAACATGAGAAGAATTATAAATATTAATCTAGATGATCTCATTAGGAGACTTATTTTGTATGAATGTAAACTAAATGGGATTCAAAACAAATGTGAAAAATAAAATTGGTGGAGATTCATTTTCAATTGTATCTAATGTTCCAAGTAAATCTAAATCTATTGATAATCTGATAAAATATTCTAAAAATAATAAATTTTTTGTTGAATAATATACTAGTTTATCGTCAAGGAATGAGAATAAGTTGAATAACATTTCTAGAAGAATCAATAAAATTATTGACAAGAAATATTTTCATTATAGATATAAGAAGATTCAAAAATATAAAATTGATAAGAAATAATATTTTAAATTAAAATGTGATGAGTGTATAAATCCATGACATATTAGACCATATTATCTTAAGCAGAAAAGGATGTATAAGAAACAAAGTATTTATAAAAAAATTCTATGATTTTTTATAACCAGGAATAAAATAAGTGTCCAAAATTTTTAGATACTTCGAGTGTATGTGAAGGATATTTCTCTTCTGATAATTATTTGGAAAATTAATGTTACAGATAGAAAAATATTGGGTTACATGTAGAGATACCAAAAATAAAACAAATTATGTGGCCAAGGTACATACTGTATAATTTCATACTAATCATACATTTAATAATAATATCCCTAATAAAAATTATGTAATTAATTATACATATTTGAATTAAAAGATCACTTTATCAAAAAAAAAATTTATACTTTACCTAGATTTGAAGAAGTATATAGGTTTGAAAAATTACTTGAAAACAAATATTTTATGGTTTCTAAAATGCCTGAAAATGTTGACAAAAATTTTTAAAGGACATTTCAAGATTTTCTACTTTGACTATTGAAATTTTAAAAATTTAAAAAACCATTATAAATCTATATTTTTTAAAAATAAAATTTCAATATATATTTATAAATATATTTTTTATAATAATATTTTACAATGTTAAAATGAGAAACATCATTTAAATACATGTTTTAGTGAGGATAGAAATGTATTGGTAAATATAAATTTTGAAAGTTATAATTTGAAAAAAAAAACCATTTTCTAAGCTTACCGAGGGAAATGAAATCTTTGATTAAATTTATTGTAAAAACATACTATATATATTTATAAAATGTGTCTAACATACAGAAAACATGTTTTTTGTAATAACAACTTGTTCTGAAAATTGATCAGTTTTTTACTAAGTGTCAGATTGGTTGACACTATAAGAACAAATCTTATTTAAAGAAAATTCAATATTTAGGATTTTATAAATACATTTTTTTTAAATAAAGGGAATTTTATCAATATAAAACATTTTAAAAATGTGGATACCAAATATTTTACTTTCTGAAATTACCAAACAAATGAAGGTTTGGTATCTAAAATGAAAATTTTATTGTTTTTATGAAAATAATGAATTTACCAATAAGAATTATTGGATAAATGTATAGTTGTTTCTACAGACATATGAATGGAAATAAATGTTTCCTTATAAATATTATAACGATTAATTATAGAAAATTTACTCTATAATATTATTCTTATGGATAAATTATTGGTCTAGGTAACATTATTCTTCTTCAAAAAGGTATTATACCTAACTTTTAAACACCTATAAAAATGGTTTAGTCAAAAGAAAAAATTGAATTCCTCATGATATTAATAGAACCATCTTGATTGAATACTTATTTAGTAAATATGATTAGTTTATTGTAGTTAGTTTAACCTTCTATACTATAAATATTGTTTTATACGAAATTTTATTAATAATACTACCTATGAGTTATGGACCAAAAATAATCCCATGCATTATTATTTTAATGTTTTTATGTAAAATGTATGAATTATGAATACTACAGATAACATACATAAATTTTATGGAAAATAAGATAAATGTATATTATTAGGTTATTCTATAGAAGGTAGAGAATATATTGTTTTTCATAGAAACATGTGTACTGTTAAGGAAATTCTACTGGTTAAATTTGATGAAACTAATCTATTTATTTTCAAACAACATCAACCCACGTATTTAGATGTTATTTATAAAACTGATTTTCAACCAATGTTTTATATTTCTTCTAATGATATAAAAACTGGAGAATATACTTTTTATGTTATATATCATGTCAGTTTTCAACCCTTTATTTAAGAATAATGTTTTTTAAACCCAAAAAAAATCAATTGTTTCCAAAGATTCATCCTAGTGGTAATATCATCTGTGATGTAGATTAACTTGTAAAAACTATAAGTTATTTTAGTAATGAAATTGAAAATTGAAAATTTGTATCCCAATTTGATTTTAGGACTCCTGTGGAGGCTTTATGTGATAAAGATTTGATAAAGACAATACAAGAGTAACTCAATGTGTTTGAAAGGAACCAAGTCAGGAATTTGGTTGAACAGCCTAAACATTATTTTGTATTTGGAGTAAAATGCGTATTTTTGAACAAAAGTCATTAAAATGGAATAATATTTTGAAATAATGATATAACTCTTTATAAGGTTTATAATCAGTAATAGGGAATATATTATCAATAAACTTATTCCATAGTAGCTAGAATTGAAACTATTAAAATACTTCTAGAATATGATTCATTCTTAAATTTGAAACTATTTCAAATGGTTGTAAAGTCTATTTTCCAATATAGTTATGTTTATGATAAATTTTATATAGAAAAACTCCATGTTTTGAAGATAAAAAAATAGCTAGAACATTTTTCTAAACTTAACAATGAAGTTTATGGAATCAGGTATTCTTCTAGATCTAAGAATGATATATTACCATTAATTTTGTAAAAAAAAAATTAGGGGGGATATGGATCCGGCTATTTTTATAAAATAGTTTAATAAAAATAGAATGATTGAACAAATATATGATCATGACATTATATTCATATCATCTAGAACCTATTTAACATGTTCCTTTTTTGATCTTTTGAAGTCTGACTTTGAAATGGGTATAATGGGAGAATTGGTATACTTTCTAGGTTTTCAAATCTCAAAAAACCCCAAATTAGCTTTTATATCTCAAAATAAATATATATAATATCTATTTAAGAAATTTATATATTATTACACTAAAGTTATTAGTAATCCTATATGATCCTTAAATATTTTAGACATTGATTATTATCGAAATCTAGTTAATTAAAATAATTTTGGAGGTATGATTGGAAACTTACATTTCTTAACTGCTAGTCATCTGGATTTAATTTTTTTCTATATGATTATGTGAGAGATACGAAGAAATTAAAAAATCATCTCATCTTAAATCTATATAATGTGATTTATATTTACATAAGGGAACTATAGAGTTAGGTTTATACTACGATTATGGAATCTATTTGGAGTTAAAAAAAAGTTTTTGTTACTGAATTTGGTGGATGTAGAATGGTTAAGAAAAATGATTCTAAAACTTGCCATTTCTTATGATATGATTTAGTTTTTTGGACATGTAAGAATCAACACTCAAAATCAATTTCGACTTCTAAAGCTGAATATGTGGAAGCTAGATGTTTTTGTCCTCAAGTGTTGTGGATGAATCACACACTCACTAACTATTTCATGAGTTTTACTAAAACCCAAAAAATTTATGATAACACAAGTTCCATTACATTATGTAAAATCCTTGGACATCACTCATAATCTATTCACATATATATAATACCTCATTTCCTTAATGTTCACACCAAAAAAGTAAATATAATTTAATAATTCATTGTAATGAGAGAAAAACATACTAAAATTTTTACCAAACCTATTTCTTACAAAATATTCTAATATAATAAAGAGGTTCTAGAAATTATTAATATCAAATGATGATTCATATCTACTTTATGTTTTCAATCTCCATAAATTAATGAAATAATTTTTTGATGTGATGTACATATGTTTTTTTATTATAAAACCTTAGGATTAATAAAATATTTTATTTTCTAAAAAAATAATTATTTTGTTAGTTTTTTTAATGTTTTTGAAAAACAAATTATAGAATTTATAGAATATAAAATTAATAAAAACAGTCTAATATTAATTTTTTCTTTTGTTAAATTTGTTTCAAAATTTTATTGGACAATATTTTTGTTATAAAGTTCATAAGAATCGATTTCATGACAAAAACCTAGAAGAATAGGATTCCCATACCAAAAGAACATTTCTTACCCATAAATTTATTCTTATAATATTTTACTTTGTAATTATCCATTAAAATAGTTATTAATATTTTGTTATTAATTTTATTTATGTTTTTAATCACATTAATTTTTTACAGTCATAAAATATTTTTTAATCATATTATTTCTCACTCTAGTTAGTATTTTCTTAAAATCCATAGGAGTTTTTAATTCTCTTTAATTCATTCATGGATTAAATATCAATCATCAAGTCATAAAATTGTTTTCAATATGATCCATTAGATTATCTAGAAAATGAACTGTCTCCCCATTCATATAAATTAGTTGTAAAATATCATGTCCTGCATCAATTTCCCAAGGTTTTTTCTATCACCCCTCGGAAAGCTATATATTGATCAGCCTGATAGATTTTCCATTCACCCAATTAGATTCTTGCTTTAAGTATTGGTATATTCTTTAATTTTATAGACACTATAGGAAAATTTTAAAAAATAGAAGCTTTTATTGAAATTATAATTGAATGATACTACTATGAAAAATATAATTCTCTTCTAAAAAATGATGTCTTTTTAAAGTATGGGAGAAAATATGTGTTCAAAAAAGTATTCAATTGAAAAAAAAATCACATATTGAGTTAGATAGTTGTATTCATTTGTAGAATTTAATGTGCAATAAGGTAAAGAAGTACTTATTTAACACTATTTAAAGAATTCTTGAGGTTTATCATATCATCTACATTCTGACATAGTAGAAGTCCCTTTAGATGGTGAAGCATATCTACCTTCCCACAATATTTTAGAAAATCATTGGAGTTTTGATAAGACTAAGGAAAAATCATCATCATTTAATTCTTATAATAAGTTTAATAAATTATTCTATTTAACTCTAGATGTTATTGTAGTTAACCTTTGGATGCAAGGCATTATCATACTATGAAATGGATAAATGGATGCTCTGAAAGTCCTTGACATCTCTGTATTGGACATTCTCATTAAAATGAGGAAAATTAATCGGGTAAATTTTATGTTTCTAGCTATAGAATAAATTAAGAAGCTATCAAGGATGTCAAATATTCTAACGTTTTCTTTATTTCTCATTAATATTTTATTCAATTTCATTGATGTTTTCTAAAGAAAAAATCATTCATATATAGTTTAGGAAAAACAGTATTATATTTGTAAAGAAAAAATGGCTCGGATGAATTTAGTTTTTAATGCTATTTTGAAGATTTTTGTAGAAAATATAGACCAATATGCATCGTAAAATGATTCATTTATAGAAAATGAAATAGTAAAATAAAAGAGAAATTATTTTTTCTTGCCTCCAAAAGTTAATAAGAAACCAAAATCAATTTCAGATGATGATTTTGAGAAGCTAATGGCACATAAATACTAGATGAATGTAGGGGATCCAAACATCAGACATGATAAAACTGAATCCTTAGACAGAAAGATCCATACTACTGATATATTAAAAGAGTCTATAAAAATAATAAGTAAATGAAATATTTTTGGAGTCAAGGATGATGAAAATTCCATTAAAGGGACATCAAATAACTTCTGAATATCCCCCTTTTTCATTTTATCCCTTATCATTAGTACAAGTTGTTCCAAGGTCTAGAACTTTTACACTTGTCGAAGAACCTCTTTTTATGATGGTTTTGATTTAATTGAAACCTCAGTGGTTATATCAGTCACTGTATAAATTTTATATAATGAAAATTAAATGAGGTTGTGGAATATGTTCAAACTCAAAAAAAATCTTGTATCAGATCCAAAATCAGTTCAGAAGTCAATTGAGAAGAAGAAAAATAATTCATCTAAGAAGTTTGGGGAAAATATATTTTATAACTATATAACTGGTAAAAAAATAATTAAAATGAGATGATTATAATGAATTAGAGGAGGATGAAGAGGAAGAAGAAACATAGGAATAAAAAGGAAGTTCAAAACTCAATAGAATCGACATCATCATCCAATTTTATATTAAACTAATTCAATATAATCCTAGTGATAGATGTATCTTGGGAACTTCAATCATCCTCTAAAGAGGAAATGGAATCTCAACATTCAAATAGTAAAATTCTGGTCAAATAAGAAAGTGACTAATATGATGATGTTGAAAGAGTTTCATAAGAAGATAAATATGAAAATAATGAAAATTAAAATATTGGAATATCAATACAACAAGTTTCAGAGTCTTTATTAGAATCATCATAATTTTCAACAATAGAATCTCCAAATATTTATGTCCACATTTGACTCATCGTCATCATTATTTCCATTTTTATTCTATCTAATAGTACATGCCATCTAGGCATCCAAACCTAAGGAGGAATGTAATAGTGTAGTCCAAGGTATCTGCCATGAATTGGACTCACCACCTCTGGATTAAAGAAATAGATATTTGTGGGACATGTGACTTGGAGATTTTGATCAGCCTGGGTAGCAAGGTGTTCTGATACTTTTTCCCCTCATGCCAGGTATAAGTAATCTTAGTGTTTCTTTGGATGATCGATTTTCACTTCTCTATGGTATTGGAAATCTACCATGGAGTGGGTACTTTCCCATTAAAGGAGTCCTGAATGACCATAGATTCGATTTCAATCTATGAGATTTGGACATTCTATTTCATGTAGAGAGTTATCGCATTCCGAACATCTTTGGCCTCTACCTAAAAGATGTTTCCACTACCATAGTGATCCATGAATGCTCGAACAACACTTCCTCCATTATCCCTCACATCTATTCCACTGTGTATGATTCTTGAAATACATGATCCATCCATGTTTAACTTGAACCCATCCATTGGAGGAATCCATCAAACCTAATGATCATGTGCCATGGATCGGGGGTGGGTTGATGTGCAGGGAACACACAGCTGTCGGAGTGAGGGTTAATCATTCCAATTGCTAATGAAGGTCACCCAATCAGCCAGTTGGATCCTTATTCTCATGATGATAGATCTCCCTAGAAATGGAATCCCCTCATACCTCTCCTAAATTCTAGATTTCTATAAGACCCGGCACACTACATTGGGGATTATAATTTGTTCCCATCATTTTGGTCCTACATTGTCCATCCCCTCTAACCAGCACTCTAGGAAAGGTGCATCTTGGGGATCTTGAGAGAGGTATACAGTAAACTCACTAAATAATCACCACACTTCTCAAGCCCATTATCCTTTTAAGAATATGTGATGTTTTCTCTCCTCATGTTTACTTCATCAGTATTGATAGAAAGTAATCATTCTAATGTCCAGCCTTTTGATATTAACATTTGAAGGAATTCTGTGATTTCAGATTCACCAGGTTAGGAAGGTGTATTTTGTAGGTATTATTTTTCACACACTATATCATCTCATCTATCCCTATGATCCTAAGTATTAAATATCTGAAAAAATTTCCTCTTACTGAAGCTTCCTAATGTTGAGTGGGTAAAAACACATTGATCTACCACTGAGTTTATAGAAATGAGATCAAAATCTCTTCTTGTTTTTTGTCCAAAACTAAACTAATGAAACACGTGTGTAGACTCAACTCATTAAAAGAAATAGTGGGAGTAGGGAATTCTAGGTAACATATCATGTCTCCATCCTAGTTATGTTTCCACAATAGGATGTTCCCTTCTACTATGATCCACTTAGTGTTTTGTTGAAGTGTTAGGAAAGGCCACTGATTGAGGACCAAATGGGAGATCCATGCACGGTAGCAGGTTGCACATTCCTACCCAGGCTATATTCCATAGTCTTCCCCCACAGAGGGAATTCATCAATATTCTCCCATTCCAATTTTTCATGAATGCATTAAATGGTGACCTATAATATCTTCACATCGATCCCTCCATCTTGGATATGCCTCTATATCCCCACCCATGACACCCACCATCATATATCCTCTGATAAATCAACCCAAATAAAGCTGGAGAGAATCTTATTTAGGTTTTTAGTGAACAAATTTAAGACATTTGTGGAAGCAAAATCATGAACTAGGATCACTGGTAAGACACTGTTGACTAGAGAAATTCATCCTCTGAAGGATATGAAGGATTTTTTCTAATTGAGAACATGCCCCTCAATATTTCTTAACACCTAATAAAAGTATAGGATTATTTCCCTTCCAAGGGATATAGGGGTGACATGTTATTCTATAAGGAAGGATCCACTGTTCATTCCTAGCCAATTACTCAAATACGCAACCCTCATGGAATCAAATTTTCTTGAGATATAAAAGCAGCTTTTGAAAATTTGGATTTCATGGCTACTCAAGAGGAAGTATTCATATAAAATATTCTTGATAAACCTCATAGACCTATTTACATCATTCATATAGATTATTTAGTCAATATAAAATATCATATGGGAGGATAGGGGGGTTAGTTTCCTTCTATAAGGAAGGATGGAACCATTTGATATTACTTTATTTTTCATGATGCTAATAGTATCCTATACCATGATTAAAATACATGGAGGGGTGGGATCGCATTGATGTAGGCTTTAATCCACCTTGAAGAATCCATCAGTTCTTCCATTGAATGAGATAGCCATCCATGAGGAGTGATAACATCTGAAAAGAGCTTGCATGCCCAAGATGAGAAACCCAAACTGGCTATCACTCTATTGATGTATCCCCATTCCACTGGATCATATTCCTTTTTTATTTCTATATTGATTAATATATTAGAGCCATTATTTTTTCTGTTTGGTTCCCTCAGTATCTCTTACGACAATGTTATTTCCACTTAGATTGAGAATCCTCTTACAAAGACGAGTTTTTTAATTAGATGGTGTGATGTAATAAACGTGTTCATAATGATTTGAAGGATAATGATGATCATATGGTGGATGTCAGAAAATACTTCTTGGTAATGTTTTTTTATTTGACATGTGGTCATCTGATGTATCCAATAGAGTATGGTTTATTAAATAGTTTATAAATATGAATCATAATCATAAGGAGGAAATATTTATATTGAAAGGGAAGGTTTATAAACTAAAAGAAGAAAATATCATTATCCATTCTCATGAATATGATTTTCTCTAACATAAGGAGGAAAATATAAAAATAATTTTTCTTCAAGAAGATGTTGAAATATTAAAGATAGATATTTAGATGAAATTAGTTATGGAGGAAATGATTTTAATTCATGAGACTTCAGTTTTAGAACCCATGAAATACCATGATGACATGAAGAAGTTAAAGGTTATTGTTAAGAAATTAGATAAGAAGGAATTAAAGTTTCTTACAAAACCCTTGTTTTTTCTAATCTTTTAAATGATATAATAGTTTTAATTACTTTTTATCCATATATTTATTTCTAAGTGTTTTCAAATTCTATTTGGATATATTTTATTTCTTTAATATCATGGATGAATTATTATTTTAAACATAATTGTATCATTTTTTTATAACATTTCAAGAGTTCATATTACTTTCCCATTTCCATTATAAAAATCACAATGGGGGGATCTTATTTAAAAGGGGTCGAAATAGTCACAGGGGAATATTTTTATTCAAAGGGGGATAATTAGTTCCTAATGAGAAATATATCTAAGGAATACAATTTTTTATGGGGGGAATCAAAATTAATAAATTTCATTGGATCAAAAAAAGTTATAGACATAGGGGGAGTTAATATACAATATGAATAAATAATAATATAAATATTTTTTTGAAATTAATAAAATAACAAAGGGTTGGAAGTATCTGAAAGTTAATATATTTCAACATTATGTACAATGTTTTTTAATCTACAAAAATGGAGATATTATTGAGTAAAAATTCAAATATTCTACTTTCTATTCATTAGTTTTAAAATTTTAAAAAAATTAACAATTTATTAAAATTATATTTTACTTACATTTTCATCCTTAGTTTTTTAGAATGTTTTTCTAGAAAAAAAATTCTTGGAAAATATTAATGATTCTAATATAAAATGAATATAACCTTTAATTCTGTAAAATGATAGGTTAGGCAGATGGTGTGTTTGGCACATCAGACTGGCTAGTGAACTGACCAAAGGTTAGAAAACTGTTCTGTCTATCAGACTAACCAAATTTATAACCATCATACAAACAATAGATTTGATCTATCAGACTAACCTTTTTTTGATCATCATATTAACAAACACTAATATATTCTATCTAACTATCCTATTTTCATTTATTGAGTAATTCAAATTGTTTTTGTCAAATGAAATATTTTATAGAATTTTAATGTGAATAAACAATGTTTTATCTGAGGTATGGTTTGGCTGATCAATCATGTAAATAACATTTGAGGCCATTGAAACCAACTTTGAGAATCATATAATTATTACCATAAGAGGATTTTCTATAAATTAGAGTGTATTTGAGGAGTTGGGATCTGATTAATTTTGTAACTCAAAACATCTGATGGTTGCCCTTCCTGAACATCTCAGCCTTATGCTTTATAATATTTTATAGAGTTGTATTTTTTCTGAATAATTTTGTGGGTTATAAATTCCTTAGTGATTTTTGATTTTGTACTAGATTTTTTATTATCAAAGTTATATCGAGGGATTCTATGGATTGGAACACGTGTAAATATGATCCATCAGATCGGGTCGAGGGGTTATATGTGATATGAAGATATATATGTTTTGATCATCATAATGACGGATTTCAGGGGATTGTAAGATAGTTACATTTTGATCATCATGTCATGGTAATTCTTGATAAGGAAATATAGGCCTTCATAGTTAGGTCTAAAACTGTAGATATCTTATGTCAGGATTTCTGACATTTATTACACTAATGGTTAATAAGTAAAATTATTTTATAATGCTTGTAATTTATTATTACTTTATTATAATAATTTTTTTACTTGTTTCAACAAGTAAACGTTTCTGATGTATTTATATTAGAATGTTTGTTTATAATTATATTTCTTATAATAATTTTTATCAAATTGTCAATAATACTGATAAAAAATCTAATGTATTAGATGATTTCAAGATCCAATATAATTACAATGATCATTGGAATAAATCAATGATATATATTTTTTAATAAACATGTTTTTTTTGTTTTGTCTTAGTTAATGTTTTTAAAATATACTTTACTCCCTCCCCTATTGTAGTCTTCATAACACTTACAATCCATAACTACTGAATGGTCAGAATATTATATAATTTTTTTACCATGATATAGTCCTAAAATCTGAGGATTTATAACTTCATCCCACAATATTGGTGTTATATTCCTCTCCTTATATAGAGCCTAATATAATTCCACTTGAATTTAGAAGGTAAATTGTTGTTATATGTGAACTTTTCTTGTGGATGGTTTAGATTATAACCTCCTATGAATTCCATTGAGTAGGATCTCATCATCTCATCTAGGGTTTGAATGTTCCTCCAAGATTAACCATCATTTTCAAGATGATATATTACACTAAATCTTATTTTGGTATTAAATTATTCTTAAAGACTGGTCCAAAAATCTGAGATAAAGTACATGTCATGATTAGATGAAATTAAGAGTTCCACTTAATGCCACTTTACCGCATCATTTTTGTATATCTTGTAATAGTGAAAGATTTATAAATAATCTTAAATAGAATTCAAATATTCAAGCTTCATAAGGTTTTAAAAAATTACCCAAATGTATGTATGGAGTTTATAATTATTAGGAATATCAATACTAAAATCAATGATTATGTTCATCCAATTACATATATTATATGTCATGGTTTCCTCATCCCTCCAGACATCTTAAATTTAGTCTCAACTTGTTTTCAAATCAATCATTGAGTTATATACTCTATGATATAACTCTTCTTGTTATCCCACTAGAATCTATCTTTTTGATCTGTACACATATTTTTTCTTCTAGGATGTATAGACAACGATGAGATGTGTGGTTCATCCAATATCTTCATCTATTTTAGTATTGAGTAGACACATATTTTCATCTTCGATCATATAATTCCATTAATTTCATCTTTTAACTCTAGAATATGTATTACTTTCTTATATAGGTTTATACCCCCCGTCATCTTCATATGGATAGATGGTATAGTACTCATTTGGGAAAGATATAATTTCTCCCCTTCAATTTTGATTCTCAGGTTCATTCGTTGCTAATCCATAAATATGGGTCTTTTAAATCCTCATCATGGATAATATATTACAATAAATACTTCTCAAAGCATCAATCACATTATCTTCCTTCCCATTATGGTAATGTTTTGGGATATCATAATCCATAAAAAAATCTACCCATGTTCATTGTCACATGTCCAACTCCTTCGATGTAAATATATAGCTTAGAATCTTAGGATCATTATATGTATATATATATATTCTATAATGATAATTCATCTAAATATTTAATGAAAATATTACCACCAGTAGCTCCAAACCATGTTTTGAGTAATTTTTCTAAAGATACATTAATTAATATGAGAATAAGCTACATCCTTTTCATTTTTCATAAGGACGCATCACAATCCATTCCTTAAAGAATCTATTTATATCAAATACCCTTATCCACTTCAAGGTAATGTGAGAATAGTAGAAATATTTTCTTAATATCCTTAAATTTGTTTTGGAATTTTCTATTAAAAGGAACTTGACACCCTTCTATGTTAATTTCCTAAATGTTTTGGATAATCATTATAAATTATTTACCAAACATCAATGGTATCCATCTAATCAACAAAAACTATAAATCTCAATTACAATGGTTATTCTAGGATATTATTCAGTTTATACATCTTTAAGTAATCCATAAAATTTCCATTAGTTTTTATTTCATGATATAAGAAAGATACATTCACTGGTAAAAAACCACACTTTTTAAATTTTTCATGCACTTTCACTTTTCTCATGGTATTCAGTATAATCCTAAAATGATTTTCATGATCTTCCTTACACATAATATGTGAGAAAAACATCATATAATAATACCATAAATCGATCAAGGAAATTTTTAAAGACTCTATTCATCGTATCTATGATGATAGTATAGATGTTTGTAAGTTCAATAGGTATCAGAATGAAATCATTGTGTCCATGATTTATAAAAAATATTATCCAAGGCATATCCTCTCTTTCCACCAATAATTTATTTTATCTTGATGAAAGCCCAATATTTGAGATATATTGGTTCCCTAAAGGTTTATTTAACAATTCATAATTATAGGATAAAGTATACTTTTTCAATATCATGATATTGTTAAGTCAAAAATAATCAATGGATAGACGCATTTATCCAACATTCTTCTTAACAATGTGGACCATTCCACCATATAGTTAATCACATGGGTTTAAAACCCATTATCAAAGTTCACCTATATTTTTCTACTCAAGTACATTAACATAATTTATTCTATTCTATAAAGATTCATTAATATTGAAATTTCACCTGGAATTTATATATTGAAAAATAAACCTCAAGGTCTCATGGAATATCTAAAAAATATTCAAAAAATTCGTCGTCATATTGCCACATTATAGAAATTTCAAAAATTTTGAGTTTATTCCTAACCATTTCAGCTAAATATCTCTCATTATTAGCTAAAAAGGCCCATAAATGGGAAGTTACTTTCATATAGAGTCTATAGTCAACCTCACATCATATAATCATTGGTTGATTTAGGATATAAAATATTTCTTCCCTATCCTGAATATTAATATTGGTTATATTTAAAGAGATTTTACCCATTGTAAAAAAACATATTAAATTACACTAAAGGTGGAATAATAATATTTGAAAGAATATATTACCATAACATTATATCCTATAGGATTATAGAACTAGGATGAAAAAAATACAGTACTTGAATTTTTCACTGATAATTAAATATCGTGTTTCAGGGATATGAACTAATATTCACATATACATTTCAAGATATTGAGTAATTCATATAAATGGTATCAAATAATGTTTTATCAATATTAAACATTCCTATCACCATCCCCACTATCATGATTCCCTTATTATTCTCCTTTTTGAACCAAAATGGTTAATGTGAGTGTTAGTATCCATAGTAATCAATCATAATATAAAACCATTATGTCATGACCAATCCCAATGGTGTCCATGACAAGACTCCCCAAGACCACCCCCAATAGGTTAGGGGCTGGTGACTAGCATCGAGTAGGAATATCACGAACATGGGAAGCGTTTCTTTAGTACATGTACAAACAAATAAATCTCTACACCCACAAATACTGAAAGGTAAAAACACTAAGTAAACATTGCATGAAAACCATTATACCCACAACGAGAGTACAATAGTGAAAGTGCAGGAAAGTAAAGAGGGACATAATACAATCTCTCAAAAAAGAATATTTGTAAACAAGTTCTTAAAACTCAACCACAAAAAAAACATACTTGAAGGCATGGTACTAGGGATACTATCTAAATCCATAGGAACTCCATGACATGTTTGATCTCACAAAGCCCTATCCGGTTCTACTTCACCTAGTAATATGTCAAATTCTTTTTCATCTACAAGAATTGACATGTGATGGGAAGGAACATGTTGGGTTGAGTATAAAAATACTCATTAGGACACCCCGAAACCAAAAATATATACACAATGGAATGATATAGTCATATCTAAAAAATTATATGTTTACATAATATATAACTACAATACCAAAATATACTCATGTCATACCACATACTGTAGGTTAATTAAAGAACCCCCATATACCATCACTACGGATTCTATATGAATATTCCATGATGCACACATCTGGGAGAACACACTCATGAGACTGATAGCACAGATGACGTCCATCTGAGAAGCACAGTTATTCAGGAACCGTCGTGGGAGAGATATGCTAAAAGACTTGAAGAGATATGATTCATCTGATGAGCATCATAGCCAAGGACATAGGGTGATTCCAATAATTGTATCTGAATGAACTCAAAAATTAGTTGATCGAAACCTTGTGAAGTTGGTCACGTTATTAATGAAGACTCTACCTAGTCTATGAAGAATTAATAGAGGATCTACTTTGGTTCTCTCAAGGGATTCCAACAACTCTATCATAAAAATTCTTCTAATGGAATCACACTCTTGTGAGTACGAAATGATGCTGACAAACCTTTAGAGAAATGATAAAGGGAACAATCCCTAACTAAACTCATCCAAGATATGTGGGATGATGGAATCAATTCATGTAGAAAATAAAGGGTTCACGGGGAGAGTGGTCACAACCACTATACCCCTTGACCTTGGGTAATACCTATTTAAATGGCTCATTTCACTAGAAATATATCCATGTTAAAACCCAACATTGGTTTAATAAGGATTTTCTCTTTAAAAGGGTCCCAACTCCACATGCACCACATTAAATGGACACTTTGTTTGAAATATGTGGTAGTTTTAATGAAATGAACTTACCACGGTCCTGTCTGGGTCTGACCCAAACTACTGGCTAACACAACCCAGTCTGATCAACCAGACCCAACCTTGTCTATTGGGCCCAGTCTTTCCTAGCCCATTGGTCCCAGTACAGATCATCACGCTGGGCCACCTAGAACAAACTGTCTCCCTTGGTCTGGCCCACATGCACACAGGCCAGCTTTCCTACCACACATTTTCCACCCTAACCACATTCCCCCTGGTTCAGTGGTGCCACAACACATCCCACATGGTCGGCCTACTAAATCCGAGCTTTCCGCAGGTTCTTCAACTTCCCATGGACTCACCATCATCATGGGCCCCCTCTCCATATCTGCATGTTGTGGTCCACACCTACTAACCTCATTGGCTCCCACTCGGCCCCCGTCGTTCCATGTTTTGCCTCCTCCATTAGCCTCGACCAGCAACTTAGACCCACGCCAACACTCACCTAGATTGACTGAAGCTACCTCCCTCGCTACCATAGTAGAGCACTTCATGCACCATCCCATGCTATTATCTAGGAAAAATTTTGTTTTGTCATCTTCATCACACCATCTCTACATTGTTCCGAACATAGATCTATATATTTGAATCATTGCGCCCTAAATCTAGAGTGCCACGATTGATTGTTCACATAAGTGTTTCAAATATTGGAGAACGCCTAATTAATTAATGAAATTGGGGGATAAAATTAATGTAGAATAACGACTGATGAACTGATCATTCCCTCTGTTCATGTTGGACTTGATTCGTCCATGATAGAAGGGTAATAAAGAGGAATTTAATAAATATCCCAAAAACATCACCTAAAATTTAATACCCATACCACAATGATCGATCTGTGTATCAATATTTATAAGTAGTGATTCGTGTTCATCATGATATATAAATAATGTGGAAAACAAAAATAAAACAACTTTCCTACCGTGTTGGGTTTAAATGATAATGAAGAATGAAGTTAAATAGTGACTGTTGCTGAGATCCTTTGATTTCATCGTGTTCTGATCATCAATCCATGATCTGGTCATCATTCACTAAGGTAAAATCCTTTATTCTCTACCTAGTAACTCTCCGATGTTCCTTGGGTTTTTCGTAAAACCCTATCATTTATGTATAAGGATTCTTTTAAAGAAAAAATCATCATTTCCTCAAATAAAATATTTATATTCCTCTTACGTCCAAAATCAAAATTTCATAGTCGACCTGCACCGGTCAATTTCAGGCCCCACCTAAGGTAATTTCACTTCTCTAATGGAAATGGTTCCCTGAGATTTATGATCTAGGAAACCATTTAGAAGTTATTCCACTTTTTCAGAAAAATCTCTCATGTGTGCTATTCACAGATTATTATTTTTTCAATCATTTTTTACAAGCCCGTCAGGACATTGAATCACATACCTTTTCAACACCTAGTCTCATAATAATTACATATAATATTTAAAATTATTCATGGGGAAATATAGAGCATTACATTCTCCCCACTTTAGGTATTTATGTCCTGAAAAATAAAAAAAACAGGGCTACTCATAAAACGTGGGTATTGTGCATTAATCAAATACTCACACTCCCATGTTCTCTCCTTGAGATTCCTATGGTGCCACCATATAGTCACCAGTTGAATCACTCACCCACTAAGATTCTTCTCTTACCGATCCTTGATCTTCATCACATACACAATAAAAGTCGCCTCATCTTCAATGTCCCACTCACCCCTATCGATTACATGTGATGGGTCATTCATGCACCTCCTCGGTTGTGAAATGTGGAATTCATCATGTACCTGGTGCAACTACAGGCATAGATCTAGATGGTATGCCATCTTATTATCTATACTATGTATCTGAAAAAGTACAATGAATCTTAGAGAAAACATTCCACCTTGTCCAATTCTCCTCAACCCACATAGAGGTGAGACTAGAAGGAAGACATGGTATCCCTTGTCAAACTCCATGTGTCTCTTTATCCTTTCATCATACTACTTCTGTTGGGTCTTTTTTTCATCATCCGCTCCTAGATGATCTTCACCTTCTCAGTAGTATATCTCACCAACTCAAGACCCACAAGTTATAACTCTCCTGGGTTAGTCCTTAAAAATTGTGTCCTTTAGGGTCACTCATATAGAGCCTTGAATTCTTCAATACTAATGGTGGAGTGGTAGATATTGTTGTATGCAAACTCCAATGGTGATGGGTGATCCTCTCATCTATGACTGAACTCAAATATGTATGCCTACAACATTTCCTCCAAAAAATGAATGGTCTTCTCTGTCTGGTCATCCGTCAAGGGAGTAAATGTCATGATCAAGTGAAATTGAGTCTCAAATGCCTCCTATAATCCCTTGGACAAAATATATGTGAAATAAGTATAACTATTAGAAATAATAGATGAGGGAACTCCATGAAGTCAAACTATCTCATGCATGTAGAGGCATCCCAAGTTCTCTGTTATGACATATAAGAACCTAGTGTTCTGTCTTAACATACTAACAAGTGATGCAGCAAGAAACAAACTATTCCACTGTCTTCTTCATCCCTGTCTAACAAAACTGATGTCGGAGGTACTAGTACATTTTTTAAACCTGGATGTACATCCAAATGGGATGTATAAAACTCCCTAAAAACCTTCTCCTACAATGCCAATAGACCAATATTTCATCCAATGAAACCGATTATGTGTTACCCACCATTCATATATCCACCAGTAGCATGAAATGTTGATAACTAATCATGTAGATTCTCACAGTCGGGATCCCCATGCTATGCCTCCCTGACTCATTATATGATTTTGTAGGTAACAACCATCAAATGGTGTTAAGATCCCCTATCTCTATCCACAATGGATGACTGTAATGGGGCTAACTCCTCTAACTCCTCTTCCTACAATTGTGAACTCGATCTCTTGTTGAGATCATCTACAACCATATTCTCTTTCCTAGGAGTATAGTCAATTTCAAATTCAAAATCTTAGATGAACTCTAGAAGTTGTCTCTATCTCAGTTTAATATCCATCTATGAGAAGATATTTTTGAGACTCTTATGATCAGAGTAGATTCTTAACTACTCACCCATCAGGTATTTTTTTCACATCTTCAATGTGAAGACTACCACAGTAAGCTCAATATTTTGGGTTGTGTAGTAAACTCTTGTGGTCTCAATTGGTGCAAACCATAGTCCATTAATTCTTGACACTAAATAAATACACAACCAAGTCTAGTCACTAATGTATTACAGGGAACTATGTACTTGACACCCTCCTCTTCAATTATCAATATTGCAGCACTCATCAAACTATGCCTAAACTACGGAATGGACTGTCGACACTTCGACATCCACACAAAAGGATTTCCCTTTTGGGTCAAAAATTTCATAGGAGTTGATATCCTAGAGAAATCAGGTATGAATATCCAGTAATATCCTACCATCCCAAAGAACATCCACACTTTTTTACACTCCTAGGTATCTCTGATACTAACACTACCTTAACATTGTCTGGGTTGACCACCACTCCATCTACCGAGATAACATGTCCCAGAAAGTGAACTACTTAAATCCAGAACTAGAACATTGACTGTTTCTATATATATGTTTCCTCAGATTACGTTTAGAACCATCTTTAAGTGTCTTGCATGCTCCACCTCAAATGCTAAGTACACAAGGATATCATTAATGAATTCCTCCATGAATAGGTCTAAGTATGGATAAAAGATATAGTTCATGAGTCCCATGGACACTGTGGGGGAATTTGTCACACCAAAGGGAATCACCAAGTACTCATAATGACTGTAGAGTCATCTAAAAGTCATCTTCAATATATCTTCATCCCATAATCATAGCTGGTGAATACTTGATCATGCTTTAACTTTCTTGAACCATTGTGCCCTTATCAACTAGATGAAGAGTTCATCGATCATCAGTAGTGGATATTTGTTCTTCATGGTCACCTGTTTTAGTCAAAGATAGTCCACACACAACCTCAAGATCCCATCTCAATTTTTTGTAAAAGAACACTGGGGTGAACTAAGGTGAAACATTGGGTCTCAAAAATCCCTTCCTCTACAAATCCTCCATCTTCACCCCTACCTCGTGAAGCTCTGAGGGAGTCATCAAATATGATGGTGAAGATATTGGTTCCATCATTGGGTGTATGTCAATGTAGAAGTATATATACCTATGGGGAGGTAATCCAAGAACATATTTTGATAATATTTCCTTGTACTCCGCCACTAATACTGGGAACACTAAACTCATAACATTAGATGCACCAAGGATCAAGCTACCCAATTGATGAGTGATTAGCTTCACCCTCATATGCACAAATCAATCTTGTGCTGCCTTGGTTAGCTTTTCACTGATAAAGGAAAAAAATCATTCCATCACTATGGAAACAATGCACCATTTGCATAAATTAGTCAATATCAACATGGAAGGAGGATAACCAATCCATACCCAGAATTCTATTGTAAGGCCTCAACTATACCACCAAGAGGTTCCATCTGAAACACTCACCTCAAAGATAAGTGTCACAATGTTTTCATATCTCTATTACAATAGAGCTTCCTCCATTAGGTGTCTCTAAGAATGAGGTTTGATTCAATGGTTCTTTCAAAATATCAAGGTCTCGTAAAAGACATGTTGCATGGAAGGAATGACTATAACCTATGTCTATCAGTACTGCAGCTAAAGTAGAGAAGACATATATCATACCTCGAATCATCCTTGGAGCCCTTGGTTTATAACCCTTGACCACATATAGATATCCTTGACCTTATCCTCAAGCTTCCTGAGTCTGGTACGGACCACGTGAGGGTGGTGGTGGTTACAAGTCATAGATTCTATCACCTCTCACTGCTCTCTCAACTTCTCTTCCACATTCTCCGCCTTGCAAATCTATTTTCTTCAACCTCTTGCTCGGCCTTGGTTTTCCATACACTGTCTCCATGCTAGTACCACTATGATTTATACATTCTCGGGTGAGATGTCACATATGGTCACCTGATTAGCACTACCTCTCTCTTGGCTGACTGAATCCACCCTTTAAACCAATAACTATAGATCCTTTATCTTATGACCCATACTGAAATTTCACCAATGTTTAGATCCCTGAGGCAGATGCTAGCTCCTTATTAATGAGGTCTCTTGACCTTCCTATATTTCTATAATGGTCACCAAGTGTCTCTGCTCATCCAAGAAGCTATCCACCACCAAGTCCCACTCAAGCACCCCATCATAAATAGAAATTCTCAGAGGGATAATGTTGGTTTGGATGTATCTGTGAAGACCACTCAAGATGGTCTAATCCCAGAAGTACTAATCCTTGAACAAAGTCCTAGGGTACATGGAATGGTTGGTGAACCTCAATGAATAATTAACTACCCACATAATTCCATGTGGGAGCAGAAAAAGATACTGTATATGCACAACTCTCATTGTTACTGGTGAGAACACCCCTATAAATTGGCACTCGAACTCTATCCAGGTGTTATTCTCCTCATTTTCTATCCAGATAGAAAAACTCTATAATTACTATACTAAGCCTTCTATAAGTCTCTACACCATGACCACCACATGATTAGTTTCTATCCTGACTAGAATGAAAACTCATGTTACCACCTCAAGCCAGTCCTCAACTGCTTGTGGGTCGGGCTCACATCAGAACATGAGGCATCTCTATCTCTGAACATCATGAAGCTCTCTCATCCTATTCTCTTGTATTATGGTTCTACAGGTACCCCCATTCATCTTCATAGGTGGAAATACCGCTGGGGAACCACTTAGAGGTAACATATGGTAAACTGATCCCTATACTGTAGCATCATCACTAAGGGGTTCATCCTCCTAATCGAACTACTGAATCCTAGATGGTATGAATAGTGGAAAAATCATTTAGGAAAAAAATATGTACTGTGGACAATGAGTATATCTAGATAGATAAATCCAGAAGGAAATGTAAATCACAACCTGTTTTATATATGATTCATGTACCATTCTTTTCCCGATAACAGGTGTTCTCATAATGAGTTGAAATGTAGATTATCAGAGTCCTAGTTTATGGATATGTTGTCTACCACACCAACACCGGAGTCTCTGGCCTGAATGTTGAACATGAAACACATAACACTATTTCCCCAAACCAATCTCATAGAATCTTGGTCCAAAGGTAGATCCAACCACCACTGATACCATTATTTCATGACTCGTCCTATAGGTCCCCAATCTGCAAATCCCCAATCCTATCTCCAATAGGCCAATAGATGTTGACTAGAACCGAGTAGGAATTTCACTAACATGGGAGGAATTACTTTAATACATGTACACATGCACACATATCCAAGACTAGAAATGATGAAAGGTAACAAAACTATGTAAAAAATGCTTAAAAATCATTATAACCCACAAGAAGAGTACAATATTTAAAGTGATATAAGTTAAATAGGGCTAGAATACAAGTCCACCAAAAATAATTTTTTTAATAAAGTTACTGAAACTCATACATAGAAACCCATACCAATAGGGATGGTACTGGGGATACTATCTAAAGTCATTGGAATAACACATTCTGTCTGATCTTAAAAGGCTTTGTTTTGTCCCAGTCTACCTTGGACTATGTCAAAAGGTTGATAATCTTCACAAAACACAGAATGTGTGGGAAAATCCTGTGACGGGTTGATTATTACAATACATGGTAGGAAACCCCAAGACCATAAAGAAATAGAAAAATGAAAGATACTGTTATCTGTAAACAAGTATATTTCTACAAAACATATTAAAAAATATCCAAATATACTCAAATCATACCACACAGTATAGGGTATGTCAATAAACAATGTATACCAACACTAAGGATTGAATATGAAGATTCAACGAAGAAAACATCTTGGATAACACACTCCTATGTCTGATAGCACTAATGAAGTCCATCCAAGAATTACTGTATTTTGGGAACTGTCATGAGAGAGATATGTTGAATGACTTGAAGATATATGATACATCATATGAGGATCAAATCCAGGGTTATAGGGTGATTCCAAGAACTCTATTTGGATTAACCCACTATGTAGAGTTTGAAGCACTGTGAATTTGGTAAGGTTAATACTGAAGACTCTACATAGGACATGAATATGGTTCAGAGGGTCCACTTTGGGCCTCTCAAGGGGTTTCCAAAAACTCTATACTAAAAATCATGCTAAAGGGATCATACTTAAATGAGTAGGAAATGATACCGACAAACATTATGGAAAATAATAAAGGAAAAAATATAATGAAACTCTTCCTTGATATGGTGTACTGATGAATCAATTCCCATAGACCGGAGTATGTTAACGGTGTGAAGTAGTCACACTAGTCTTACCCCATAAACTCAAGTACTTTATAAGTAAATGGCCCATTTAACTAGAATATATCCATGTTAAAAGCATCCATTTATTTCATAATGACTATATTATTTCAAGGGTCACAAAGTTCTTAATGACATGTCAAATACATGCTCTGTTTGAATGATATGGTCGTTTTAGTGAAATGGTCTAACCCAGTTCTGGTCTGGGTCTGAGCCGAACCCCGGGACCGTTCCCCAACCATTGGACGGCCCAACCCTATCTAGTATTGCCCAGCTCATTAGTCTGCATGGTGAGGCCCGAATCCCTTAGTCTGGACTGCATGCACGCGGGCTAGCTTGCATGATTCATGCAGTATGATCTGACTGTGTGCCTCCTAGTTCGGCAGTGCCACACCACATCCCACGCGGTCAGCCCAACACATTTGTGTGTGACTCACATTCTAAGCTTCCCATGTCCTTATCACCTCAATGGGTCCCCTATTTGCGGTCACCTACTATGTTCTAAAAATATCGGCCCGAAGGACTCCCATGAGGCCCCCATCAGGTCGTGTTCCACCTCCGTTGTTGGTTTGGACCCACACTACTACTCACTTGGACCAACGAGAACTTCCACTGTGTGCTGCCACCAAAACCACTATGTTCCGACATTCGATCCAAATCACACCATGACAGTTTCATCACACATTTTATGTTTCATACCAAACTCGGATCCAATGATTCGGACTATTACTCCATAAATTGGGAGAACAAAGATCAACTGTTCACATAGGAGTTTAAAAGCTCTAAGAACACAAAATAAATGAAATAAATTTGGTGAGACAATAAATGTATGATAATGAATAAATAATGGATCTTTTATTTTGTTCATTTCGGCATGGATTCGTCCTTAATATAAGGGTAATGAACAATAATTTAATAAATCTCTCGAAAAAAAACCCCAAAATTGAATACCCATCCCGCAAAAATCGATCCATGAATCAATATATTCATTGATTACTCTGCTCCCATCGTGATATATAAATTACCTGGGAAAAACAATTAAACAACCATCCTACCCCGTTAGGTTTAAACGCTGAGGTAGAACAAAGTCGTACTATGATCATTAGTGATATACTTTGATTTTTTCATGTGTTGATCGCTAATCCCCGATCTGATCATCATTCCCTAAGGTAAAATCTTGCATGCTCTTCCTTTGGACTCTCTAGTTTTCCTGGGGTTTTGTGGATAACCCTGAGTTTTATAAATAAGTATTATTTTAAAGGTAAAATAATCACTATGTAAAATAAAATATTTTTATTCATGTTACATCGAAAAAATAACTTTTCACAGATCACTCAAGTTGGTCAATGCTAGGACCCACCTATGGTAAAGTCGTTCCTCATAATGCAGTAGTGCCTTTAGATTTCTAGACTAGTCAACCTATTAGAAGTTAGTCCACATATTCAGAAATACCACTTGCATGTGCTATTTAATGTTTAGTTTTTTTTCAAAAAAAAATTCTGGGAACACCAGACCTCAGAATAGCACATCGTCTCAGCTCCTAGTCTCATAATAATTCCATATAATATTTGGAATAATACAAAAAAAGTCCCTAATAAAAAATAATCCTCATATATCATAAACTATAACACCATTATTTCAACTTATGACATATTAGGTTCAATTTATGACACACCCAGATCATCCTATAACAATTTTGATTCAAAAAATGTTAATTTAAGTTTTTTACACTTATTTTTTATTTCATAATCACCAAAATCAACTAAACCCTACGTTGATAAAAAAATGAGATGATCCAATCATAAAAAACATACTGAGAACCAATAGGTTTAGTATCTTTTGAGATTACATACATAGGAAACCTATTTATCAAAAACCCTTCAAAATCTCCCATAAATATTCATTTCACAAGATAACCTTCCACACATATCATTTAAAATATCCTTCTTCATTACATGGGTAATTAAAACATAAGAAAGGGTTAGATCATATTCTTATTAAGGGGTGATCATAAGATATATCAATTAAATATCCTAAGTGCACATAAGATAAATATATGAGTTTGAGAACATAATCAACATACATGAACATAAGATGAGGAAATCATACCCAATAATACACGGATTACAAATCTTGAATCTTGACATAAGTATTTTGACATAAAATATGAAATGAGGTAATTGAATGTGGAATAATGATAATATTATATAAGAATAATATAGGGATTTGAAATAATTTTGAAATGTGGCATAATAATGTGGAAATTATTTAAGCATATTAAATCATTTCTTATGTCAAATATCATTTTAATCACCATAAAAAGTTGGTGAATTGAGTACCATAGTGTATTGAATTCACTCCATATTCCCATAAATATCATAAATTTGGTTTACTTTTATATCCCATATATATCATCTTATGAGATATAAAGATTTAGCAGTTTCATTAGATGGTTTTATAATTTTAGGACCACCTATCATATAATGAAAAGCTACACATATGTGTTCCACATGAACATGAGAACTTAAAAAATTCAATCATTGATTAATTAACCCAAGATAATGACATGGTCATCTTGAAAACATTCATAATAAATAATCAAAATTAAAACATAGAATTTATTTGGATGGTATAAGTAGATAATATCATTAGCGTAAGATAAGAAATAATAATTGATTCTTAGATATATGAAAATCACTTTAAAATAAAATTTGAAAACTATTTCTGTACGGGGTCAGATATGTGTCGATCAACCCATTGAATGTTTTTGAATATTAACGTTCTCGGAGGAGGCTCATAAGATGTTTGGAGTAGTTTAGTTAAGAAAAAAATTGGAATGGGGGGATTACACATCTTATAACTCAATTATACAACATGAAGTCATGTTTCACGATTTTTTTTACAACGTGAAATAGGGTTTCAAGATGTGTAAGATTTTGGGGTTTGAAAATTAGAATAAGTCATTTAGGAAATGCATTATCCTATGGAAACCCACGCTGAGGAATTACATTAAGTGAAATTGGATTACATGTCAGGTAATTTCCTTCTGTTTTATGTTTTTAAAACATTCTTGTCGCTTGGTTATTTTCAAACCTATGGTTGAAACGCTCCCACTAGACCCTAAGCGAACCGAAAAACCTCTATTCAAATTTTTGGGGATTACTTTGTTATGTAATCATCCCTATCTCCCTCTTTTAACCCATAGCATTGCATTGTAGATATAAGGTACAATTTACAACCCTTATTGTGGTTTATTCAATTTATATCCTCTCGTTTAACTTTTCAATGTGATGGCATGTGATCTCCATGGTTCTAATGGATTTTATTTGGTTTCAAGTTGGTTCGGTTGTGTAACAACATCCTCAGGTGGATGCAGTTGTTGCGGAAGAGGTAATCATGATCATTTGTGTAGATCGGTTATCATGAGATGAACGTCGATGGCCTTTTGAGGTAAGGGATTTTATGCTTCATTATTTACTATCATTTAATTATAAATTTATCATTATTTATCACCTTGGATCACAATGAAATTGATCAAATTAAATACATTGACCGGATTAATGAAATGGTATTGATCATGTATCAATGTTGTTGCATTATACAGTGATATTATTTTTCCTCTTGATTTTATAGATTGTGTGATATCTATGAATTGATTGTTCAATAATGTTGTTGTTGATGGGAATTGTAAATGAATGTAATTCCATAATTAATTTGTAATTAATTGGCTGAAAGGTAAAGAGTCTTGTTTAATGAATCTGTTTGTGGTTGTTATAATTTGATTCTAATCAAATTGATGTGATTATACGTGATTAATTTAATTGGATAATTAACATAAATAATGTTTATTCTTGTTGGTAAAAAAGTTTAAGGCATGTTAAATTAATTGGATAATTAATCTGTGGTAGGCTGTGATAGTTTGTTGCTTAGGTTGTCTCTAGTTGGAACTTAAATAATGAATAAGTTAATTCAATATGAAATAAAAACTTGTTTTGTTATAAATATAGTTCCTTTTTAGGACCTGAGTTTTCCACATTCTTATAAAGGTCATGTTCCCTGTGATTTGGAACCATGAGAGCTCGTTGTGTGTGAAGAATGTAAGCCTTGTTTTAGAAATGTCTTTTTTTGTTATTTTTGTTCCTGCTTCTTGTGATGTGCTCTGGATATGAGACTTGTGGTATGTTGGGTAGGGAGGCCTGCATGTGACATGAACCTAGGATGGCAGATCTTTGAGGTCTATTGTGGTATGTGAGGTAGGGAGGCCCAGTTTTTGTGGTAGTTATTGATGCCTAGGGTGGAGAAATGCATAGGTTTATTCATGAAGTGTCAAGGAGGAAACCAGAGATGGTGTAATGGGTTGAATCTTGGATTACTTGTTGATATGAAAGATGGGTCCTTGTTTAATCTGTTGGTTTTTGATCTTCTTTATGGTACCCACTGCTTGAGGAAACCAATTTTGTTTACTCTCCTTCCAAGGAAGGCAAAGATGTGTGGGGTATTCCACTTTCTTACCATGTTTATATTCTCATGTTTGGATGGTTATATTCTAATACTATATGTGGAAAAGACCCAAATAGTGGTTCATCTACTCACCATGTTTATCCCCATATATTTGGTAGCTTAGAATGTGTTTCTAGAGTACTTGGAACTATGGGAAGTGGTAATTTTGTTAAATGAATGAATAAATGTTTTTCCCATGGGGTTGGAGCTTGCTGGGATGCAATACTAAGGTTGTAATTATGAGAAGTTGTGGACTCATTTTTCTTATGCCTGGAGGGAATGGTTCCTTGTTGAAATGGTAATGTGATGTGATGTGAAAATGATAATTGTAAATTAATGGTTAATAATTAATACATTAAAAGTGAAAATAATAAAAATGGATAAAGTAATTTAATGAATCTCTTTAAATAGTTGTGTGATTATTGGATATCTACTCTTAACATTCCCAATTGGGATATCTAGAGACATTAGACGTAGTTTAGTCTTTGTATAGGTAATACCTATAGTGTGGTTGTGAGATGTATTATATCTTGTACTTTTTGTGTTTCTATATGCTACTCCACCAATTTTTTTACGGAAACTAACACCATGGGGATTCTGATCCCTGGGGAGATGTTTCCTCTTATATCCTAGTGGGAGGATGGATGGATGACTAACCCCTTTGTCTTGTATCTCTTCTCTTGGTAGTTACTGATGATGGTGTGCATGACAATTAGTTTTCCACATATATGTGGGTAGAGGGTTGTAAGGGATTTTGGTTATTTACACACTTATATTCTGGATATAGTTTACTAAAGGAATCTATAGGTATAATGTGTATCGGTTGTGATGGCTTGAGGAACCTTACCCAGTGTATGAGTTGTAATGGTTTGAGGTATAATACCTTATGTATGATACACATTATGCCAGATGTGATGGATCCTGTAAACAACCTGGTTACTTTGGTTATGTGGATGTGGTGGTGTGATGCACGGGGTTCATGTGGACGCATGAGGTGTTTGTTGTGGTGCTTCTCCCAAGTGTCTGTGGGAAAACCATAATGGAGATAGATGGTCAGGACGTACTGTGTTCAGGAAAATTGTAAAAACAGTCGAGAAGTGGTAGTGGGGTACCCATGATATTCTTTATAATTCTCTAATATGTGATACTTGGTAAGAGTATCCATTGTGAGGATAGGAACTTAGTATACATATTTAGGTGATTATTTAGTTTCACATGTTTTTCACTGTGATTTAGCATTCTTTCTTTAATTTTATATGAGAGTATCTATAGAGGATCCTACTGAGTGTACTGTTATACTCACCCTACATATATATAAAATATTTTTCATGTCAGTTGGAGTAGTTTGGTGATCAGGATGGATACTACTAGCTTATAGGTTTTATGAGATGTTTGGGATTCGTGGTCGCTGTTGTCTTTTATTCCCTTTTTGGTACTGTAATTTTTCCTATCAATTGTAGTAGTTCTTGCATGTCATTACATTTGTGTACTTGGGTTTCATTTATATTGTAGTCTGAGTAGAATTTGGTTGGGGGTTATCTTATATATCCCCTCCTACTGTGTTTCTCTTAGAGGGTAATACCTTCTATTTTCATGGTTATTATACCCTCAGTGCTTGTCTCCAAACCAGGGCCGACTGGAAGTGGGACTCAGGGGACACTATCTCTCTTCTCCCATTGTCGGCCAACGATGTGTACACATTGTGTGGAGGGGGTCATGACATAGTGGTATGAGAGGAAGGTTGAGGGATAAGATGGAGTTTGGAGTTAGGAATATGTGATGTTTCATGGGTGGGTGGGGAAATGTTGTCATGTATGTTTATCAAGCATTGTAAACACAATACATCGATTGACACATGGCTATATAGGGCCCCATGTGACCTGATGTGTAGTCCTTCAATCTTAAAGTTGATACTAAATGAGGTGATTCTTGTTGTAGGGTAGAGACCAAGGAAATGATCATTCATCATTATTCATTGAGCTTGTGTTTCAATGGGTGTGCGTTGGTATAAGTTAACCTAATATGAATAAATGAAAACAATTAATCAATATTAAAGCCTTCCATATTCTAGGTTTTAGAGATCTAACTAATTGTTGTTGTTATACATCAATGCCGATGTCCTCATCAACTTCATGTAGAATATATTTAGTAGGTTGGGCTTGGATATTTCCAAATAGTAGAGGTTGAAGACGATGCCACTTGAAGGAGGACACACCGAGAGTTTTAGTGCCAGAGCCTTTATAGGTATGAGGGCTTCATTTCAGAGTCAGTATTATAAGATTGGATAGAGGAGTATGAGATATACTTTAGTTTGATCCATTCTTAGAAGAAGCACTGGGTATCATTGGATATGAGAATGGTGTGTGGGGTAGTGAGGAAGTGGTGTTTCTTATTACTCCGATATCACAAGGAGTTGAATATCTTGTGGGAGGACTTCTGAGACCAGTTCCGAGATGAGTTTCTTTCCTCGTCCACGAAGGCGGATAGTCCCCAAGAGCTACTTACCCTTTTTTAGGGGAGCATCTGTGTGTGAGAGTTAGGAATCTATTTTAGAAACCATCTATGATATCCTCAGGAATTGTTTTGAGATTATGTGTCAAGGTGATGCATTTCGAGGGGGATTTTCATCCAAACATCTTGCGCTAGGACACCTCGTTTATGATGAAGATGTATCTCGAGGTTCTAGAAAGAGAAGAGGTCATCAAGAGGAAATTATCCAAAAGTACATCATCATGAAATGGGGTCATTATGATTCCTCATTAAGAAGATCTGGGGTATGAGGTTCCCAGTTTTCAAGGAATAAGATTGTACAATCAGCCAGGGGTAGGTCTCAACCCTCAATGTCTCGTTTCCTTTACGTTTGTGGCACTCATTACAATGAATAGAGACCTCATGATTGTTTTTCTTATGGATAATGAGTTCACCATTAGAAATATTGCATGAACTTTTGGAGTACTCAGTTTCTGCTCTATGTTCCACTCCATGTTCCCTGATTGAGGTAGTTCCAACCGAGGCTACAACAGTATGTTTCTCTAGTTTGGGATGAGCATAAAGTAGATGATGCAAGAAGAGGATAGCCTTGGGATTCTCCCCATCCCCAAAGAGTAGATCACATTCATGGAGGTGGTTGATATCATGGTCATATAGGTCTTGGAGGAGGTTGTTTTTGGATTTATACTTTATGTTTACCAACTCTGGGTGATCCATATTTATTTGAGGAACCATTTTCTTGATTTTTACTTGGGTGCATGCCTTGTTTGATTCTATAGTGACATAATCTTTCATATAACCTACCCTTTTCAATGATTTGGGACTTGAGGTTGAGAGGATTCCATTTCCTTTTGAATTGACTATGCCAGCTAGAGGTCGAGATGACTTGTTTGAAGTATGTAAAGACTTTGAGATAGTGTTGGGGTAGCACTACTATGGGGGAGATTTATTATTTTTTATAAAAACAACCATATGATGTCGACCTCAGAATGAATTGGCTGTATTTGGGGTAGTATATAGTAGATATCTTTCAGATTCATGTCATTTTCTTCGATGCAGATGGATACCTAATAGTGTTTGTTGGCAAGAAAGACCCTTAGATCGATCTGAGGTGTTTTCTATCATTATCATCCTTAATGGATGAGCTTATGTTGGGTTTGTCAGAGCTTCATCAAATTTGTTTCCCATGGTCATAGAAGAGTACCATAATGTATTTCCAGAGAGGTTGTAACGTCACCCCTCGAAGATATATTAGTTTTGGAATCAATCTATCGCTAGGAGTGTCTCCTATCCCGATGTATCTATATATGATGGCACCTTCTGAGTTGTGAGAGATGATTATATAGATTTTTTTCCTACTTTGGTGTGGTTTATTATTCAAGTGTATCACTGCTGGGTGAACCAGTTTTTTCATGAAAAATACTGACAATAGTTTCTAGTTTTGTGTTGATTATCATCCCTTGAACTGATTAATAGTGAAGAACTGTTATCCTCTTCCATAGATTGATGATTTATGAAATCAAATGAAGTGTGAAAGTTGATTCTTGAATATTGAATTGTGTTAAATATATCATAAAATTAAAATGAATAATGAGGATATCTTGAATACTTCTTTTCGTTATTTTCATGTGAAATAAAAGTTTATTATGTTGTTGTTAGGTGTAGTGAATGCTCCAGCTGTGTTCATGGGGTTGATGAACACTATATTCTATGAGTTTTTGGATAATTTCATGGTGGTTTTATTCAATTAATTCCTTGTGTAATCTACATTCGAGGAGGATAATGAACGGAATTTACGTGATTTTTTGGGATTTCTTCACCATGATAAGCTTCTTGGGATGTTGTCAAAGTGTGATTTTTGGTCTCAACAAGTTTGTTTCTTGAGGAATATTGTATCCTAAAAGGGAGTAGTAGTGGATCCATGAAAGATACAAACATTTGTGACTTGGGTAGACCTCAAGATATTGGTAGAGTTATGATGTTTCCTTGGTCTCACTGGCTATTGTAGTAGGTTCATATAAAACTTATTTCAGGTTGTCACTCCTCTGATAGTTCTAGCTTGAAAGGGCCAGGCATTCGTGAGGACCAATCAGTGTCAGGATGCTTTCAATAATCTTAAAGAGATGTTGGTTAGTGTTTTAGTTCTTTTTCTACAATCCTAAAGAGTTGAGTTCGAGATTTTCTATGATGCTTCACATCTAGGGTTAGTATGTGTTATTATGTAGAAGAGATTAGTCTTTTCTTATGGATCTTGGTAGTTTCCTCCCCATGAATTTAACTATTCCACCCATGATCTTGAGTTGGCATCAATGGTGTTTTCAATGAAGTTACGGAGACATTACCTCATTGGTGAGCATTTTCCGGTCTTCACTGATCATAAAATTATGAGGTATGTTTTCTCCTAGTGTACTTAAACTTGAAACAACATCGTTGAATGGAGTTATTAAAGGATTATGACTTTAAAAAAATTTATACACCAGGAAAGGGATATGTTTTTGTAGGTGCGCTGAGTAGGAAGTCGCATAGTGATGCAGTGCACGAATTAGGTGATTCCTAGAGAGTGATGGAAGAATTTCTAGAATTTTACCTGTATATAAGAAAAATTGGGAGAAGATATTGTCTTTTATAGATTACGGTGTTGTCATCTCTCGTGATATAGGTAGAAGATTCCTAGTTAGTGGATCCTGATGTGGATATCTAGAAAGACCTATTTTTTTGTGGTGAGGCCCTCGATGGTTGGTTTTAGGAATGACAACATTCAGATCTGTTTGAGGGGATGCTTTTTGTTCTTTTATCATCACATGAGATGTTTCTTGGAGAGTTCCACAGTTTTTATTTAGTGTTACATTCTGGAATGATGATGATGTTCCGAGATTTGAGAGTTCCTTTTTCGAGTCCTGGGTTGAAGCATGTTGTTTTAGAGTTTTTTTCTCAAAGTTTAGTCTTCTAGAATGTGAAGGTCGAACATCGCATTCCCTATGGATTGCTCTAGATTTTAGATGTCCCTCGATAGAAGTGGGAGGACATCTTGATGGAATTTTTTTAGTAGTTTACCACATGATTTGGGATGATATGATGCTATATGGGTTGTATTAGATCATTTTTCAAAATCATCCCACTTCATAGCAATAATGGAGTCAAGCTCAGTAGAGGGTTTGTTGAGGAAAAATCTATAGGAGGTGGTGAGACTCCACTGAGACCCAAGGAAGATCATTTCTGATCTAGGTCCTCATTTTACCTCCTGGGTGTGGAGAGGTCTCCAACATGCTCTTAGTTCACTATTATTCCATATCACTAATTTTAATCCATATATGGATAGTGAAACATAACATACCATTGAGACTCTTTAATACATGTGGTGATCTTTTGTCCTGGATAATGGAGGTTCATGGATGAGTCAGTTTCCTTGGTTGAGTTTTCCTACAAAAATATTTTTCAATCCACCATCAGAATGACACCATTTGAAGATTTTTATGGCTGACAATATCATTCTTTGTTGTGATGGAATGGATTCTATGAGTCAGAAATTATTATGTTGTAACTAGTAAAAACTATGGTAGATATGGTTCATGTGATTCATGAGAGGATGAAGGCAGTACAGGATTGTCAGAATTCGTATACTGATCACAGGAGAAGACCTCTAGTGTTATTAATTGGGGATCATATGTTTCTAAAGGTGAATCCCCTTCATGGATATTGATGGTTTAGTAATGGGATTAATCTTTTTCCATATTTTTTGGGCCTTTCCAGGTGTTGGCTCATATCAGAGTTTGTGGAATATCAGGTTTCACTTCCCCCATAGGAGAGTCAGATAAATGATTTTTTTTCACATTTCTTCTCTCCTTCATTATCTTCATTATTTAATCACACAATTGATTCAAGAGAGATCAATTTTTACTATTATGTGACCTTTAATGAGAAACTTGTAGAGATCCAGGATGGCCAAGAGAAGGTGTTTCTCGGGATTGTTATCCACTTAGTTTTTTTCTTGTGGTAGCACAGTGGTGTGGAGGAGATTACCTAGGAACATGAGTCTATGATACTTTCTTAGTACCCTGATATGTATGATGTTTAGCTCTTCTATTGTAAAAATTCTTGTTTCTTGGTTATATACCCCTTCTATTATTATATGGATTTCCTAGTGTCTTATTGTGTCCTACTCTCTTTTAAGAGGTATCTCCCCCAAGAGAGTGTTTCAACGATTTTTGTGGTTGTTTCATGGTTTTGTGCTTGTTCCTCTAGTGAGGTGGTGGGATCCTATGGTGGGAAAATCTTTGTGAGGTATCTCACGAGGTGGTTGTTAGAATGCCCTATTTTTTATTCCTCGTTAGGTTGTTCTTGGATTCTTGAGGATGATAATGTTTTGATATTTGTCTAATGTAAGGTCCCGGATCATATTGGATTGATCCTTTGAGTTTTTTAGAAGATCTATATTCATAGAGGAGGCTCAAAAGAATTTTGTAGAAGTTTGGTTATGAAAATATAGGAAATTGGGGATTACATGTCTTGTAACCAAATTAAACAATGTGAAATTATATTTCATGGGTTGTATCACAATGTAAAATAGGGTTTCATAATGTGTATGATTTTGGGATTTGTAAAAAAAATAAACCACTGAGGCAATGTGTTATTTAGTGGAAACCAACCCTGAGGCATTACAAAATGTGAAAGGGGATCGCACATAATTTAATGCTCCATTGTTGAATGTTTTGAAAACATTTTAGCTACTTGGTTTTTTTCAAACCCACATATTTTTCACTCTCCCTCAACCCCATGTGACCCAATGACCCTCTCTTCATCATTTTTGGGATTATTTCACTAGAGAATCGTCCATATCTCCCACCTTCGATCCGTAATGATCCTTCTTCAATATAATTATGATGTACCTCTATTCTTAAAATTTCTTAAATTTGATTCCTATTATTTATCTTTTATATAAAATGGAATGTGATATCCGTCTTTCAAATATATTTTATTTGGTTTTTGATTTTTTTGGTTGTGCCTTGGCGTCCTGAGGTTGGGGCAGTTATTGAGAGAAAGGTGATTGTGATTTGTTGTGTATATATGTTCTATTCTAAAGAATGTCGATGAAATTTTGTTGTAGATAATTCTATACTTATCTATTTATTTATGTGAAATGTTAGTGTAAGAATGATTTATCCCATTAGGTTGTTATGAAATTGACCTAATTAAATACTTGAACTCGATAAAAGAATCAGTATCGATTGCATATCAATGTTTTTTCTTTATAGCGTGATAAAAATTTGAATTTTGATCTTCTAGATAGTGTGATATCTATTCCTTGTGTGGTTTAGCATGTTGTTCTTGATGGAAAATGTTAAAGAACATAAATCCGAAATTAATTTGTAATTAATTGCCTAAAATATAAATATGTGTATTTAATGAATTCGGTTATCATTGATAGAATTTGATGTTAATCAAATTGATGGGAGTATACATGATTAATTGAATTGGTTAATGAACCCAAACCATGTTGATGATTAATGATAAAATAGTTAACAACATGTTAAATTAACATCTTAATTAATTTGTTATATATTGTGATAGTTTTTTGTTTAGGTTTTTTATTGTTGGAACCTGAATAAGGAATTGGTTGATTCACGATGGTATAAGAACTAGTTGTCTAATAAAGATAATTCCTCTGTATGTCCTAAGCTACCCACTTTCCTATAATGGCCTAGGGAATTATTATTTGGATCCATGAGAGATCATTGTGTGTGAAGGCTGGATGTCTTGCTTTAGGAATGTGATCTCATGTCTATGTTTGTTCATACTACTTGTGATGTTCTATGGATACGAGAATTCTAGTATGTGGGGAATAGAGGCCCAGAAGTGTTGTGATCCAAGATTGGTTGAGCCTAGATGGATACTGTGGTATTTGGGGAAGGGTGTCTTAGTTTATGTGAAAGAATTTGATTCCTCGTGTTGATAAATTTATCAGTTTATGCATGTTGTGTTAGGGGGTTATCAGATATTGTCGAATGGGTTTAAGATGGACTTACACATTAATGTGAATGTAGGGTTCTTGTTGAATCTATTGGTTTTTTATCTACATTGCCTTCCCGTTTCTAAAGAAAAACTAGATTTTCATACTCTATTTCCAATGGAGGTAACTATTCAAAGTTTGTGCCACATACTTAATGTTTTTAGCTTCTCGTGGTTGTATGGGTCAACTGATTGCACCATAGTTCACTATTCATTTTCACCCTTTATACCACTAAATTAATCTAATTTTGTATTGTAAATTCCAATATTTATAAAAAATTAACAATATTTTAGAATCAATTATTTTCTGTTAATAACAGTTAAAAATGGTATGATTAATTATTTTTATAATTAATTTCTAGGTGGAGGTGATTTTTAGGAATCAGTATGTTGTTCAAGAGAAATGGTCCAAACTGTGTGGGATTCATGCACACTAGTTAACTCAACCACACACTTATAATGATTCATACATCAAATGGGGATGAACTTTTGTGGAATGTTTCAAAATTTAGTGTTCTACAACATGAACAAAATACCCCAATCCCACTTCTTCCATATGGTGGACCAATTAGACTGATCTATCCACGATACCAAATATTCACAAAATCAAACATTATGTGATGTGCTTTAGACATAACTAGAGCGTTCAGCCCCCAAATGATGAAAAACTTTTGGTGGAGATAGCCAAGTGGTGGGGTAAAACTATGTATTTTCCTCCAATGAATTATAATTCATTTTGGATGTCTAAAACCATGGGGAAAGTGGTTTTAAGAAGTCTATGTTCCCAAAAATAGCTTCCACATTTCCTATAAAATTGAACCTTGGGCACCCCATTTGTGAGTTTAATGAAGAGGAAAGATGATGCCTTTTTGGAGTCCTGAATTTTTACACTACTCAATAATAGAATTCTTGGAGGCCATGGGAGGTGCTACATCATCATCAACTTCTTCCTCCCCACCCAGAGAGTTCTAAACTCCTCGGGATCAGTCGTGGAGGAACATATTCTAAATCCTTATCTTTGTTTTTTTAATAATTGATTGTTCCCTTTAAATCTAGATTCATATGTTGTTTTTATTCATATTTTATTCTTATTTTATTGAGTTATATTCTCGTATGTCATACATGACTCATATGATCATGTTTGCAGGTACCCATTCATATGATGTTTCACATAACGTTCACCACTTCTTCTTCCCCCTTTAAATTGTGGTGTTTATGTGGTTCAAATTTCTCAATTTAACTCACATAAACACTTCAATAAAAATTTACTTTCATTTCAAGGTAAATAATTGAAATAACATAAAACCCTTGATATCATATCATGTTCTCTGTGTGTTTCCTTCGTGAGTTTGGGTTATGAAGTCAAACACATATCACCCATTCATCAGCAAAATCGGGTGATTCATTATGTATCTTTAACTGAAACTTAGAAGGTATCCTAGTTGAAACTTAGTTACATTATGGTTATAGGTGTTTCAAACCAGGTATTAAAATATAATAACCCTATCTCTTGAAGCAATGAAGGATGAGCAACCTGAGATTTCCCCAGGTTGATCACTTTTAATCGAATCTATCAATTTATGCTTTATCATATCACTAGAATTTATATTAATTCATCATAAATCAATAAAAACACAAATTTCAAACAAAAACATTCTCCTTTTTCATAATCAAAACAGTATACTAAAAAAATTGATCTATGGATTCATCGAGAGATAACTAAGTGTTCTTACTATACAATATAAATTCTAGTAAAAATTAAACAACTTATTTCATGTGCTCAACAACTCAGTCAAATTTTGGTATCACTTCTACGTATCCAAGGTCATTATTTTAATTTATTTCTTTTTATTTATTTACATTATTTTTTATAATTATTACTTCTTTCAATATCCCCCACCCCATTTGATTTTTATTGTTCTAGTTTTTGGTTTAATTTTTGTTTGTTTTTGTGTTCTCTTCCTCTCTATCTCTCTCTCTAATTATATAGTATAACATTTTCTTTTCTTTTCTCCATTCAATATTATAAATTTAATTTATTTTATCCATTCTCCATCATAAAAAAACAAAAAACAAATTGATAATTTATTTTCATGAACCAATATGAAAGGGAAAAATTGATTGAATTTGAACTAGAAATTGAAAATACACTTCACTCAAAAATAAAGTCATCTAGAGTATGAAACTCTTGTAAAAATTAAGTACTCATTATAGAACTTCAATTTGTCTCAAAAAATCAAAACTTTAACCAAATAAAACTTAAAAAAAATGTGGATGCAAATAATCAGACATTAAAATAACTGACAACCCCGGATGTGGAGTACCAACCTACATACATCCAATATCTTAAGGAAGTATCTTATATTGAGCTGAGATCAGGCCTCATCCACCTCCTTCCTATAATTCATGGTCTTCCTAGTGAGGACCCTCACATAAAAATTAAGTAGTTTGACATACTGTGATCCCCCATGAAACCTAAAAATGTTTCTGAGGGACTCATAAAATATAAATACTTCCCTTTATCCCTTGATGGTGTATCCAATAACTGGATATACTTTCTACATGCCACAATTGGGGTTTATAATTACCTTAAAAGTATATTTCTAAATATGTTTTCTCCAACCTACCAAACTACTTCAATTAGAATATAAATTTGTGGAATTCGGAAATCACAAGGCGAGACCCTTAATGAATATTGGGAAAGATTAAAAAGACATTTCTCAAGTGTCCACCACCACCAAATCAGTTACCAGTTTCTAATTAAATATTTCTATTAGTTATTTATCCTCATGGATAATGGAATGATCGATGCTACATCTGGTGGTTCCCTAGTTGAAAAAACTCCTTCCATCGCATGTGACTTAATGGCCAACATGGCTTAAAATGCACAAAAGTTTGGCACCCCTGTAATTGCACAAACCTGAGTAGTTCATGAGGTAAGTATTTCATCCCTTGAACAAAAGGTAGATAATAAACATGATGAGATGAATACACTACTATGTAAACTATCTCAAGTACATGGTAATTCACAATATCCTTATATTCCATTGAATTTTGTTATTTTTTTGACAACACTCGTTTCTCGAACTAGTGTCCACAATATTATGATTCAAATGATTCAGGTGCTATAATATTCCCTGGGAATCCTTTTTAGTTAGAACCACCCATCAAACAAGAACCATTTAGGCCCAATCCAAACCCTGTATGGAAAAAAACTACAATAACGACAAAGATGAAACCCAAGCTACCTCATGTATAATTGGAATCATCAAGGGAAATTTATGAAACCTTATTATCCCTCAACATCTAAAAACAATCCTCCTCCTTCAAAATATAAACCAAGACTCACGGAAATGAAAAGAAAATGTATATATAGAACCTCCAGTTCCAAGAGACTGCACAATCTACAATTCAAGACCTACAAACTAAAATGGAAAAATTGGAAAGCACCATCAGTGAGATTAACATGAAATGATATGTACAACTACAATCCCAACCCATTTCTATTATTAAAGACAATGTTGTTGTGTGTGTAATTATAATTCATAATAGTAAAGAAGTTTCTCCTTATACAGATTCTACACAACATGTATGTCCCCAACCGGAAAACTCTATTTCTCTACAATAAAATGATTCATGCAAAGAAAAAAAATGAAAAAAGGGTACACAACTTATCCTTGAGAATTAAATTGAAAAATCTATTCCTCTTCCTTTCACCCAAATACTCTCTAAATCTAATAAAAATATTGATATTGATATTTATAATGAAATAATGGATACCTATAAAAAGTTTCAAGTTAACATTTCTTTATTGGATTAAGTTAAAAAAATCCCTCGATATGCAAAATTTCTTAATGATCTTTTCACCCATAAATGGATACTGAAGGGGAATGAAAGATTCAACATGGGAAGGAATGTCTCGATCTTGATTCGACCAGAAATTCCAAAAATAAAACCAAGGATCTAGGAACATTCATGATACCATGCACTATATGATATACATTGTTTTAATATGCTATGATAGATTTAGGTTCTTCAATCAATGTAACATATTATTCTTTGTACACTTCCGTATAGGTTAGAGAGCATTAATTTAGAGGAATCATACTAAAACAAGATAACCAGAGCACAACACACCGATTAAGAGTGTTCGAGGACATCCTCATGATAGTGTTGAATCTCATATTCCCCCCATAAACTTCATCATTTTTGAGATGGAAGATACCACAACCCTATGACATGCCCATATCATAGTAGGGAATCCATTACTCAAAATTGAAAAGATGATCATCAATAGTGATAATGGTATGATTTCCATGGAGTTATTTGGATAAAATATAAGTTTTAAAATCCTTGAGTCTATGAAACACGCCATTGAAGAGCACTCTACTGTTCTTGTCAATTCTTTGGAAGTGATCTGAAACAATACAAAAAACCTAATTCAATACTATACCTATACTCTGATTCATTTTAGTCTTAATCACCCTTTGAATATTTGAGTTTTGATTTATGATTTGATTATTGTGTGGTTTCATAAATGTGAACATTTTGTACTTTAATTTATGATTGTGTTCATTATGAGGTTCCCATTACTATCGGTGATTATACAAATCTCATTTTGATAGATTATGTATCCTTAGATAATAAAAAACATAAGATAGATAGCATCATGGACATCAACCCCCTTAATCAACTCATAAAATCCAAAAACCATGGATGTTGGAATTAAAACCAATTCCATATAATTTAAAATATGATTATCTTGAGTGTATTGACTATTTTTTCATTATTATTTCCAATAAAGATATCTATAGTAGTTATAAAAACCGCCTGATCTTTTGAGAGTGTAAAAAAGGAAATTGTATTTACATTGCATAATATTCTCGTTATTATCCCGTCTATTTTTATACACAATATACTTTTAGATGATGAGGATATGCCTGTAAGGTACTCTCAATGATGGTTAAGTCCCACTCTCCTTGAAGTGGTAAAATTTGAAGTAAGTAAATTAATTTCTACTGGGATCATTTGTCATATTTTGATAGAAAATGGGTTAGCCTAGTGCAAATAGTTCCAAAAAAATTGAATATCTGTAGTGTTAAATGAAATGAATGAATATTTCCCAATACATGTGAAAAATAGTTAGTGAGTCTATATTGACTACCATCGACTGAATCAAGCCACACGAAAGGACCACATTCATATACCTTTCATTGACCAAATTTTAGAAAGACTGGCTGGTATGTCTCATTATTGTTTACTTGATAGATATTTGGGTTATTTTCAAACCCATATAGCCCATTAGAATCAAAATAAGAACAAATTTACCTACCCATTAGGTACATTTTTATAAATAATAATTATATTCAGTCTATGTGAATCTCTTGGTACATTTTAGCACTATATATTGAGTATCATTTCTGAGTACCATGAGAATTTCATGGAAGTTTTTATATGTGATTTCATAGTTTATGGAACTTCCCTTTATGATTGTTTCACACACCAAGGTTCTATCCACCGTCATTGAAAATAAAATGATCTTGTATTAAATTATGAAAAATGAAATTTCATGGTTGAATAGGGGATAGTTCTTGGGAATGTAATTTCAAATGACGAAATTCAAGTGGACAAATAAAAAATTGAATAAATTTCCTCCCTTCAATATTCAAAATGTGTTTTTAAGGTGAGATCCTTCATAATTCATGCCAGTTTTTACCGTCGACTAATTACACACTTTAGTAATAGCGTAGCAACCTTGTCTCAATTGTAGGAAAAGGATTCTGAATTTGTTTTGGTTAAAAAAAATTAGGATGCATTAAATTCACTAAAAAGAGACTTTCATCACCTCCCATCATCATAACACTATGGTGGTATCTCCCCTTTGAGATTATTTGTGATTCCTCTAAATTTGAAGTTGGTGTAGTTCTATCATAAAGGGATGAGAAGGATTCTCATGTCATTGTGTATGCCTCTCATACCCTTGATCATACCTTGGAAAACTAGATAACCAATTAAAATGAACTTATTTATATTTTATTCCTTTAACAAATTCTTTTCATATTTTATTGGGTAAAAGTAATTTTCTTTTCGGATCATGATTCCATTCATTTCCTCCTCAACAATCCCAAATAAAACCCTGACCTCATATAGAGGTTGCTCTTACTCCATGAGTATTAATTTGGTATTAGAGATCATAGATGAGTGGAAAATGTGTTAGATGACCACATTAGTAGGATCTACACACCACAAGACCATTATGTTGACACAACCCTCCCCATTTGATAATTATTCCCGCATTAGAACCTTCATTGTGTTGTGGACCTTTCCCCCTAATATGTGGATATTGTAAATTTTCTAGAAACATATAGGGTGCCCACTGATTTCCGAACATAACAATCCCAGAGAGTTGAGCACGATTCTAGATGGTACATTTGGGGTAACCCTTACTTATAGGGAATTTGTAGTGACCAATTTGGTTATCAGTGTGTCCCTAACCATTAGTTCACCCCAATTTTTACCTTCTTCCACACTCTAACTTGTGGGGGCCACATTGGCACTCAACATACTACTCAAAAGGTCAGTGACTCCTTAATTTATTAGATAACATTGTATTGATATGCCCATTTTTTCTTAATAATTTACTCAATGTTAATTCATATTGAAAATATCCAAGATGGATGAAATTCTCCAACAGACCGTGTTATTTTTGAGATCCTTGGTGCATGCGGAATTTACATAATGGGGACTTTTCCAAATTCATTTGGCCTTATGTACATCTTATTTTATATGGAATACACTCTAAATGTGTGGAATCAAAGGACACCATGATAGATGACTCATGATTTTTTGTTGATTTGGTATGACTTGTTTTCCAAGATTCATCATTAGTGAACAAGGATCACATTTTTTCAATCAGAACATGAAAAATTGGCATCATAATTTTGGGGTTGTTCATAATGTTTCCACAGCATATCTCCCCCAAACTATTAGAATAAAATGAATCGTATATCATAAAGTTAATAAAATCATGTAAAAATGGTACAATTAAATAGGAAATATTGGATTTTGTGCTAGGATGAGGCACTTTGAGCATACTACAAAAATTTTAAAACCCTGGTCAGAATGACTCCATAGAGGATTGTGTTTTTAAAGTATTTTAACCTCCCATTAGAGGTATATCACCATTCATAGTAGGATATTAAACAATGTAATATGGGACTATCAGGTACAGGTGAGTATAGGATGTTCTAGATTTAGGAGTTTGAAGAAATTTTGAGTGCTGCATATGAGAACTCATGAATCTATAAAGAGAAGACAAAGCTTGTCCATGATGCGATGATTCATTAACAGAAGTTTCATATTGGTAGGAAGGTCCTCATGTATAAATCTTGGCTAATGCCACACTCAGGTAAGCTTAATTCCTAATGTCTCAATCCTTATATTTTTACCAATATTTACCCTTTTCTTATTGTATAGGTTTTTCATGATAAGAGTGTATAAGTGTTTATTGTAAATGGGTGGAGCCTGAAACAATTCTATGAGGATATTCAAAATAATATCATTGAGAAAATCCAACTAATGGATGCCACATATGATACCACATAACAGGTTTTCCCATCTTGCAATCTTTATTTATTTTTCTATTTTTTTTAAAATACTTGCATTGATGACAATGTAATTCTAAGGTGTGGGGGAGGGTGACAGGTCATTTTTAGGATTAAAAAAACAAAATAAAAAATGAATTTTTATTTTTTTTTTATTTTTCTTTATTTATTTTTTTAATATAGAAACTGATATTAAAAATATTATCCAAAATTAATATTAATGATGAAGTCAATTATATTGAAAAATCCATTTTGTGAAAACTATTTTTCAAATAAACATTGATATGGAATATTTTCTCGAATAATTATTTTTGAATCATTCCCATGAGTTTAATGGATTTTTTAACCCATGAATCATTATCACTGACCATTATTTTAATCACTTAACATAATTACATTCAAATCCCTTTATTTCATATTTGTACTTTTAGTCACTTTCTTGAGAGTATCATGTCATATTGAGAAACAATAGCTTCCCTTTATTCTATTTGAATCCATGAGCTTCGAGTGTGATACATTTAGGATAGAGGAAAACATTCATTGAAAATACCTCTGTACAATTATCCTCTATTTTCAGCCACCTTGACACTTTACCCATCTTAAGCCTTAGAGACAAAGAAATTCTTGTTAGGTAGCCACATTATAAAATAATTTTTCCCTACCTACCAATCTGTTGTATATATTATTTTTTTTATTTTCATCAGTTGTGGGGGATAGGGTGTTACCATTGTAATTCTTGATATAGGATCATTATTATAGGTTTATATAATGGGTGCCTACATTTTCTGTGGGTAGTGGGTTCACAATCTATATTATATCATTTTTTTCACATTTTCTCTTCATTATCTCTAAAACTGTATATAAAAAATAGTTTTACACATAAAAAACACAACAAAAGAAAAAAATGTGGAAAAGAGGATGTTTACTCATTATTACTCACTACTTGGTTGGGAAACACACAAATGGACAATGAGGATAGTGAGTTGGTAGTGATAAAATTTGTGAGGGGTTAAGTGTACATTCATTATTAACACTTGAAAGTTTTTGACATGTTTTGTATGTAAGAGATTAAACAATCATCTTCTACCTCATATTTTTATACATTAAAGCCAACCTACCCTTAAACCTCAGAACAATATGTTGGATGTCCATTTGAGTAGAACACTATTTTATATCAGTATAGAACATAGAATCATGGAAAGCATATGGTAACATAACATTAATTATGGGAAGACTACATAACTCAAATTTTATATGTTCCTTTTGTGAATGTGTAAAATTTATTGGTTTTTTAGGTTTTTACATGTTTCATGGGTGAAAAAATGATGTTGAAAAAACATTAATGTATAAGAAGAAAAATGATAGGAAAATTAATTTCTAAAATGAGACATATAGAATTTCATTTAAATAAAATCTTTGAATTGTTCTCCCCATTTACATAGAAAGTGGAAATTTTTAGGATATAATACATTTCCCATGAGTACAACGGTTTAGGTGTGTGGGTGTGATTGCACCGTGATTCACTATTCATTTTCACCCTTTACACAACTGAATTAAACTGATTTGGTATGGTAAATTGCAATTATGATAAAACATTTCAGTCCATTTTTGAATCAATTATTTTGTTTGTATTACTATTAAATATTAAATGTTACTTGTTATGATAATTACATTTTAGGTGGATGTGATTTGGATGGATCATGATGAAGTTCAAGAAAAATGGGCAAAACTGCGTAAGATACATGCACACCAGTGGACTCAACCGCACACATCTAATGGTTCATAAATCCAATTGGGATGATATTTTGTGGGATGATATTATATTAAGTGGGATACAAATTTTATGAATTAACCCTACCCCAATTATTCCATCTCTTGGCCCATCGAGACTGATCTGTCCAATACATTGAATCGACACAAATTCAAATGTTGTGTGCTATGTTTTGGAAATAACTGAAGAATTAGGCCACTGAATGATGTGAATAATTAAGTGGAGATATTAAATATGTGTAAAAATAACTTTGTAGTTTTCTCCAAAAAAAATATAAGACTTTATTTATTTCTAATACTATCGTCCAAGTGGTTTTAGGAAACCTGTGTGCCCAAAACGACCTTCCACTTTGCCTATAAAATGTAACCTTGGGAACCCCATTTCTGAGTTCAACCTGGAGGAAAGATGCTGTCATTTTGGAGTCCAAAAGTATTCATCTACACAATACTAGATGTTATAGAGGCCATGTGATGTTCTAGTTCATCATCATTATCTTCCTCTCCTCCTGTTTAGTTCTGAACACCTCATGATCACCTAGGGAGGAATGTGTTGTAAATCCCAAGCATTTTTTATAATAATTAATTTATCCTTTTAATTATAGGTTATTATATTGTATTTATTCATCTTATATTTCAATCTTAATTATTTACAAACAGGTATGTCATAATGGACTCATATGATCATATTTGGGGGTACTCATTCATGTGATGTTTCACACACTGTTCATCACTTATTCTTTCCCCATTAAATTGTGGTGTTTATGTGGTTTATATTTGTCAATTAAACTCACATATAAACTACCAGTACATGTAATTTAATTTAATTATAACACATTTAAATATCATTAAAACATGGAATGTGCATAAAGTTATTCATGTGTTCCCTTAGTGAGTTTTGGTTATGAATTCGAACACAAATCACCCAATCATTAGTGGAATCTGGTGAATCATTGTCTATTTTCGACTAAACCCTATTAAGTATACTAGTTGAAACATTGTAACATTATGGTTCTATTTGTTATAAACCATGTATTAAAATATCAAAACCCCATATATTTAAGTGGTGAACGATGAGATACATGGGATTTCCCCAAGTTGACCAATTTTAATCAAAATGTCAATTTATGCATTTTCATTTCGATTTCGTTTATATGATTTTATTTTAAATTAATAAAATTCCAAAATTCCATACAGTACCATTATTATTTTTTATAATCAAAAAATTATTTTAAATTTAATTATCTAAGGATCCATTAAGATATAAGCTAGGATTATTTCTATATAACCAATCTTCTAGTAAAAATATAACAACTAATTTGACATGCTCGACAATGTGGTCATCTAACCTCCTTTTATAGATGGTAAAGACTTGGTGGTTAGTTTATATACTCAATGTGTTAATCCCCTTATGTTTGGTAGCTTTTAATGTTTTTCTAGAATATAGGTAATTATAGGAAGTGGTAATTTTGTTAAATAAATGAATAAATGTTTCATCCACAGAGTTGGAGCTTACTGGGATTGAATGTTGAGGTTGTAATTATGAGAAGTCCTGGACTCGGTTTGATTATGCCAAGAGGGAATGGATATTTGTTGAAATGGTAATGTTATGTGATGGGGAAATCATAATGGTTAATTAATGTTTAATAATTAATTAATGTAAAGTGAAACTGATAAAAATGGATAAAGTAATTTAACGTAGCTATTTTAATGGTTGTGTGCTTATAAGATATCTACTCTTATTAGTGGAATATGGGAGTCTAAGAGATGTTAGAAACTATTTAGTCTATGTCTAGGTTATACCCATAGTGTGGTTTTCACCTATATTATATCATGTACTTTTTTGTTTCCATATGTTATTCCACCTTCCCGGTTAGGGAAACTAACACCCTGAGGATTCGGTTCCACATGGGGTGTTTTCTCCAACATTACATTGAGAGGATGGATGGATAACCCCCTTTGGCCCCACTCTTTTATCTTAGTAGTTACATGTGCTAGTAAGAACATTGGTTAATTTTCCCCATAAAAGTTTGTAGTGGGATTTAAGGGATAGTGGGCATACACAAAAATATATTCTGGATATTGTTTTTTAAAGGTTACTATAGGTATAACGTGTTTTGGTTATGATGGCGTGAGGATCCTCCCATACAGTATGGGTTGTAGTGGTTTTAGGTATAATACATGATGTATAACACACGTTATGCGGGCTGTGGTGGATCCTAAAAACAACCCGGTTACTTTGGATACATGGATGTGGTGGTGTTATGCACGGGGTGCATGTTGACACATGATGTGCGTATTATGGTGCTTCACCCATGTGTCTAAAGGCCATCATTTTGGGATAGATATTCGTAGAGCATGTAATGTCGGGTAAAAGTGAAAAAATAGTGGGGAAGTGTTATCAGGGAACCCTTTATATTAATTATTATATTATATTCTCTTATATGTGAAACATAGTGAGTGTTGTCATGATGAGGTTAAAAACATAGTATAAATGTTTAGGTGACAAGTTAGTTTCACTTATTATTCACTGTTATTTTGTATTATTTATTTAATGTTTCATGAGATTATCTGAGGAGGATACTATGGAGTATACTATCATACTTACCCTACATATATATAAATTGTTTCTCAGGTCAGTTGGAGTAGGTTGGAGATCATGCAGGTTACTACTAGCTTCTGGGTTGCCGGAGCTTTTTTGGCATCGTGGTCACTATTTTCTTTACGATATTTTTTGGAACTACAGTTTTTTCTTTCATTTGTATTAGATATTTCATGATATTACATTTGTGTACATGAGTTTCTTTTATATTATAGACTGAACAATAGTTGGTGGGTGTCTATCTTATCTCTCTCTTCCATATGTGTTTCTCATAGAGCATAATGCATCCTATTATCTTGTTTATTATACCGTCGGTGATTGTCACTAACCTAGGGCCTACTATAGCTAGGACTCAGTGATCACTATCAATCTTTTCCCATTGTCAGCCCAGGAGGGTTACACATTGTGAGGAGGGGTTGTGATTATTCGATAAATAAGAACAACTAACCATTAAAATTTTAATAACATTTATTATAAAAATTATATAACTTATAAATTAATGGTTTTAGAAAACTAATTAAAACTAATTTAAAAATTATTTTTAAAAACTCTAAAAACATATAATGGGATCTTTTAAAGGGGGCAAAAGAAATTTTTGGGAAAAGGAGTCAGGTGAAAATTTTTAGAAAAAATAGTTGTTTCATGGTTTTATCATAATTACACAGTAAATAGGGAAAAATTCATAAATAATATAACTATGGATAATTACATCCATTAAATCACATAAAAATGTGCATATGGTGGTGAAACATTCCTAACCGAAAAGAAGAGATAATGCTTGTACAACTTATAGGTATCCTTTTACTGAAATTGTGATCTATAAGGAGGTGAAATGGTAATAAGACATCAAAACCCACATAGTAATATATGAAAAATAAAAGGGATGGGTTTATATATATAATTAATATATTATAACCCCTAAATTATATTTAGTCATAAAAAATGTCAATTTCAAAGTGATATTGGAAAATAAACCCTTTTCATTGCTCTCAAATTCAACAAAGTAACTCTAAGATCTTGTATAATAAATATAAGAAACCTTCTTACTTATTTATTATAATTTTTCATATATATTAACTTGTATCCTATTCAATTATAAAAATTTATTACACATATATTAGTTCTTTAATGTTTATTTTTAGAATTGGATTTTTGAAAAAAAAAATATTTTATGAATGTTCTGTAATGGCAATGTCGATTCTCGTTATTTCATGAAAATTTCATAATTACAAGAATAGTAAAGTAAGTTTAATAATTATTTTTTAATGAATTATTTAATCCCATATATATTTAAAGGATTTTATGGGTATGTTTTGTGAGAATGGAATCCCTGAAGAGCATGTTTTTAGTAATTTACCAATAACTACAACTATTCTTATATTGAACATTATCTTTATTGTCACACTTATAGAAAATTATCCATAATATAAAATACTATTTATTGTCTTATATTACTTATATTTATGTATTGATACTCATTAATGTTTTTAATAGTGAAGATAGTTTTGAATAATTCATATAGCTGGTTGAACAGACCCAAACAGTAACATGTTATACTGATGACTGACTAAAAGTACACAGTCATAAAAGAGATATATCATTTTTATATAGGAATAAATATTTTAATATGAAATAATTATAGTGGATAATGATATTTATAAATACTTTATATGAGATTTTAATTTAAAAATATGATTAAGAAATAGATACATTGATGAAATAGCTCCTTCTCGAAAGGAGTTCTGTTGAAATAAAGGGTTTAGGTCTGTTTCTTTGAATTAAAGGATTTGAAATAAGAAATAAGGATTTTTGATATGGATATTGGTTCATAATGTAAGTTAAAACAAAAGTAAAATATTTATTTTGGAGGGGAATATGATATGTCCTGTAAATGGTGATTTTTGAATGGAATTTTCACAAATACTTATCCTCTAAGGGGTATGATTTTTATTTTTCATGGAATGTATATATAAAGTGAAAATATAATGAATATTTGTCAATAATATATTCATAAACACAACTTAAAGATAATTCTAGAGATATTTTTATCCTTCAACCCTTAATTTAATCCTTTTTAATTCATTTTACCTCCATCATTGTAACTGATTTTTTAACTGGGTAACCTATTTTTTACAAAAAGTAGAATTCATTTTATTACCTATTTTTAATTACCTTATTTAAAAAATGAAATATTTTATAAATTCATTTTTAAAATGTTCATCAAATTCAATTAAAATAATAAACACTAAACACTTAAAAATAATTTTTATATAACTATATTTTAAGCATAAAAGTGACTTTATTTTCATTCTATAACAAGTAATAATAATTAAATTAATTTTTATTTATTTTTTCATACATATAATAATTACATTTCATTAAATTTTATACCCCAAATATGAGAAATTAATCTTTTAAATAACAAAAAATAATACAAAATTAAAATATTTTATTTAATTAATACATTTTTTGTTAAGTATTAATTATTAAATTAATATTATTTACCATTCATTAATTATATATTACGTGTTACTTCCTTAAAAGTAATATCATTAATGGTGTCAAAGTATTTTATTTAAATTATTTTTTTAAATCCATAAAATTAATTTCAAATACGGAGTGAAACAAAATTATTTCATTAAGATAATTGATATTTTCAAAAATAAATTAGTATATTTTTACTTTATTCCAAAATAATTTATGTATATTACATTTATAATATTCTATGAGTAAAAAAATATTTACTTATAATAAAAAAATAATCAATCTAAATATCGAATAAATGTATTACCAATGACCAAATTCTTATGGACCATATATCCAAAGATTATATATATAACAGTTATATTAAATCCATGTATACAACATTCCATACTTATCTAAAATTCACCCTTCTTCTTTATTTACATATCTCTAAAAAAGTTTATTTTATTTATTATTTTTTCCTTATTTCTATAGTTATAAGTGGTGGTATGATCTTCATTGAAAAACATGAGGATGAAGATTTCATGTTCATGTTATTTTTATTTACTTGTCATTTTATTCGTCATGTAATTTTAATAATGATATTTCATATTAAATTCTCATAATTTCTTAATTATTTACTCATATTATAATATTTTATCTCAGTATAATATGTTTTGGTTCATTATAGTTCGGTTTTGAATGTGAAACGTGGTATTAAAAATGTTAAAGAGATAAAAAAGTGGGGTGATAAAATTTTAATTATCAAAACACAACAATTCGAAGTGGTATGGATCCACTCAATACCCATATAGATTGTAATGGGATAATTTACCAAGACTACTCATATCATATCTATTTATGAACATTTCTTACTCGTTAAGCAAACAAGCAAAAATTTCAAATAAAATATGTGGTTATATGGGGAACCACATTTGATTGCTTCAGATCATGATTCAAGGTTTGCATATAAACTCTAGATAATTTTTCAAATTTCATTGAAAACATAGTTAATCATAATAATTGTTTATCACCCCTAGATATATGTTCAATATGAAGAGATTATCTATACACTTGATTATATGTTGATATCTTGATCAATAGACTTCAAGGCTATGAAAAATATCTTGACCTGGTTGAGTTCTCATACAAAACCCATTTTTAATTTGATATTCATATGGACCCATATAATGATTTTTATGTTTAGATATTTCAAACATAAACATGCTAGGATAAAGTTGGTGAATATAAGTGGATGAGACCTGAAATCGTCTACTAAATTATAGATGAGGCTCGATCAATTCAGAAACACATTAAAGTGGTGTATCATCGATAACATTTATATATTCACAATCATCAAAGACACATGGAATTAAAAGTTAATGATAAAATTTCACTTCTATTATCACCATATAAGAGAGTTGTGATGTTTGTAAATAAAGGAAAGACCGTCCATGGTTAAATTTACCCCTTAAATATCTTTGATCAAATTTGAGTTTTTCCCTATATTCTGACAATTCCACTAACAATGGATCAAGTTCATAATGTGTTCCATATATCTCTCATAAATAAGTAATTACCTAATCCATCAAGTTTTGAAATATAGAGGTAGTTAAAGTAGAGTATGGCCTCTCTTTTGAAGATCATATGATAATTACCTTGGTCTCTAGAAAATGTTATATGAAAAAAGACAACATTCCTTATCAAAGTACTTTGTAAAACCCATATGTATAAAGAGGAAGCATGAGAACATTAAGATTTAATGAAATAAAATTATGCTCATCTATTCTCAATATAGGAAATGAGGTGAAACTTGGAGGTTGAAATTTCTAATGTGGGGTGAATAATTTAACAATCCAAACATTTCTATATGAAAATTTCCTTCTTAATATATTTGTGTCTTTTTGAGATATAAGCAATAATAAAAAATACAAGAACAATATAAGAAACCCAAATTTATTAAATCATTATAAAAAATTGATATGAAGGAAAAATAAAGTCAATAAAATTCAAAATATGATAATGGGATAATAAAAATTTGATTTTTATATATAGAATTTTAAAATCAATAGGGTTGTGGTCACCTACTGTAACAATCAATGTCTTTTATTTTTATTTTTTATTTCTTATTTTAATTTAACTGAAAAAAAATCTGATCAATTTAATATTTAAATATAAATTTTTATTTTTATTAATTTAATTAATAAAAAAATTACATATTTAAAAAAATATTACGGTGTGTCATGATATTCATATAATTGATATATATTATAACGTTATTTGAAAATGATAATTTCTTATTTGTTTTATGAACTCATTCTAATTTGGGATATTTAATTTTTGGTGTGTTTATTTATTGTGCGTAATTTCAGTTAAATTATTTAATGATGATGATGATTATTATTATTATTAAATAATAATATTAATATATTTAATGAGTATTTCATATGTTAAAATATATATATGTGTGTGTATATATAAATATAAATATATGTATATGTGTGTTTTTGTTTGTATGAATTTTTATGTTTGAATATCAGTTGGGGGGTTACATTAATAATTTTGTGATTATGATTTGTGTATAATAATAATAATAATGTTAATAATAATTATTGTGTTATTGTTATTACTTCAATTATTATTAACTGAGTTTTAAAAAAATTTAAATTGGTTGAAAAGTAATTTAATATTATTAATTGGGTAAAATAATTATTTTATTATTATTAATATTTTTATAAAATTAGAAAAAGAAAAAAGAAATGAAATGAGATTGTTATTTGTTAAATATATACTTTTGGAAAACATCTTTTCAAAATAATGTAAATGTGGATAATTGTTTTATTCATTTATGATATTAACAATATTAATCAAACTAGTTTTATGTGATGTGTGTTTAAATTTAATAAGAAATAAATGATAAAGTGAATTGAGGTTTTTGTTTAAAAAAATAAATATAAAGAAGAAAAGGAGGGGTAATATTTTAACTGGGGGTATTGGCCCTCATTATTTTAACACCTTAACTATCCTGAAGTATGAATTTATTTAGTTTTTTTAAAACCATGTTTATTTTTATGGGTTTTGGTTGTTAGAGGAGTTGGCATAGGCTCAGGGTCGATATTCAAGAAGGGATGCCTCATATGAGAAGCTTTCATTAGATGAAAGATGGAATTGAGTACACAATGGTCTAGTACCAGGTAACTAGTTAATATTTGTAGAATTGGGTGGTTCTTTAAAGTGCACTGGCCACCCAGTTCCCTTGGAACGGGTATCTGGTGGGTATTGAGTATGGTGTGGATGATGAATGGGTAATCTATGCTATCTAGGTAGTTTTCATAATTTTTTGACTATAAATTAATAATTTTATTATATTATAATTAAATTATGTGCCCCAAAATCGCCTTGTCCTAGCCTCATGAATCTCCTCCCATTCAATCTTTGTTCATCATATTCCAACTATGGTTCCCCCTCATTCGAGCTCTGAATTACTAGTCATATGTCTAGATTGAACACCTACGGTAAGGAAACCACTACTTTCTCATCTATTATTGGTTTATATTGTTTTTATAGTGTTCATAAAAATTTATTCCATAATTTTGGGATTTATTTGGATTTTGCTGGATACATTTATTGAGGTTTTCATATAATAAATTTTAAAGTGAGAGATTCCATTATATCATGGAAGGTCATCTCTAACCTTTCTGAATGTCTAATACATGTTTCCATGATTTGTGGGATATGTGGGTCACACCATCTATGATTTATTAACACTAAATTAATTGAAATTTCTGTTTTTTTAGTTTAAGAGTGTGAAATTATTGTTTGAAGTATGAGTGTTACATCATGGGTTGTGATTCCAGGGTTATGGACGTTGACTTTCATGTTTTTAAACTAAGTGAGTTGGAAAATTAACGTTAGAACACATATTTGTGTTCTTATCTATTTTTTACCTTCAAGTCCTTAAACAAGTTCCCTTGTCTCCTATTGAGAATGGTATGTGTATTATTACGTATGTTTGGATTGAGGATTTATTGATATGGATCTTTGTACATTACTTATATAATTTTGTCATGTTTGATGAATATAATGGGTGATTGTACCTCCCCAAATGGCTTTTATGTATTCAGGTAGGTTATAAATTGGTTATATATTTTTATGTGGGTTAGGAAAATTAGTAATTTACTTGTTTAGATTTAACATTGAGTAATATTCCATAATAAATATAATGTGAAATTCTCTCATTACATAATTTAATAATTTTGTTATGTTGTTATATGATTTCGGTTGTGTTGGTGGGATTGCATACCCTTTATATTGATGTTAACACATAAATAGGTATGAAATTCACACTTAATTAATGAAACCTATTTAAAGGTCTGATAGGCTAATTTGATATGATATAAATATAAGTATAAAATGTATTACCCATTGTTATCCTCTTTGTTCTAGGCATGGAATGGCCTTCCCATTGACCTAATTGGTTATAAGATAGGATCCTCTTCCTGATGTTATTTCTTGGCCAAGGATGAGGAATGCAATTACCATTATGTAATACCTCCATGTAAGGTTATGGAATAATTTTTTGTTCGTGGTTACCTATTATAGGATATGTAATTATTTATCATATATTGAAGCATATTTATGAGTATGGTTTCCCTCTCATGATTATGCATGTGGATGGTGGTGTAATTCATGCTTATGATTTGTTCATTCATACACTCAACCAGTAGGTGTATTTTTTGGGAGAAATTATATGTATAGATGTTTCTTATCATCCGAATGTACCACCCATGTATTATACTATTCTATGATGATATTATATGAATAATTGTTCTGAAAAAAATGTGATGCCTTGTTGATATCTCAAAATATGTTTGTCTAAATGTTTTTTTTAGTGGGATTTTACATGTGATATGATCATACACCTACAACCCTATACATTACATGAATATTCACTCATATGTGACCGTTTTAATACCCATGGATGTAACGGTTAATATTAAGGATGTTGTTGGTTATTTACTATCAAGTAAACCACATAACGAACACACTTGTATTTACTAGATATGATTTAAAACATTTTTGGTGGTGTCCTAAAAATTTTTAATGGAACCCTACTCATGTATCATGTGTCCTAAGTAAATTTCATGATTCATGATCCAGGAAAGGGCATAAGACCTATATCTGGTGATGGATGATATTGAGATGCAAGATCAAAGCTATGTGATTGAACATCGTGATGCTCTAGTCTATTTGTTTATATGTCCGTAGTATTTTTCTTATTCCTATGACCTATATATATTATAATATAATGAGAGATATTTTTTATTTTTATATAACTTTAGTGACATTAAAATATCCTATTTTGATTAAGTATGTTAGTTATTATTTATTTAGTATTTATATATAATTATAATTTTCATATCATGATTTTATATATAGATAACTTTATATGATTATTATTTCTGATGTTTTTTATTATTTGTAAAATGGGGCATATTATTCTCTTTACACCCTCACTTCTAGTCAGCATCCTATTTCTTATGGGTATTTTTATGTCGGTATATAACACTCCATTTTGCTGACCATATATGGGGTGTCAATAATTCCATACCTGACTAACCAAATTTAAAAATCTGTAAAATTCAAACAAGTGAGATAGGATAATTTAATTATGTTTATCAACAAGATTGAGTTCAAACTCATGAGAAACTTTAATTATATATATGTTTTTTAAAACAAAAAATAATAATTTAAATTGGTTTTTGAATAAATTAAGGAAGAAATAGTGGGTAGTTATTAAGAAAGATAGAACAATGAAAGCAAAGAATGGCTGGGTTTTGAAAAATGGGATTTAAAGGTGTAATAGGGATCGATTTATTTAAGAGTATTGGTGGAACTATATTTATAAATTAATTCAATTAATTCCTCCCCAGTGTCATAGTCAATATGAGGAGGATGTAATTCCAATTCTTTCCGCTTTTTATTACAAAAATTCGCTATATCCCATGATCCAGTAATTTAGGGATTTAATTTGATAATTTTATCCCCATAAATTCATCAAGCTTAATTACCCCATAATAATTAATTCTCATGAAATATTATGGGGAAACTAGTTACACAATTTTAAGATTTTTTTTCTGATTCAAAAATCAATTGTCATAAATTTAATAATGGAAAAGATATTGTAAATTTGAATTAAAAATTGAAAAAAACTAACATGAATAAGATAAAATAAAATACAATACAGAAGCACCACACCCCTTTTCAAAATTAAGCTAGTGAATGGTAGAAATTACACCCTCATTTTAATAATGAGGGAGAAATAGGAAAGACAAATAATAAAATAAAACATGAAATTAAGTGGAGAGAAGATCTGTGGAAGACTATAGTAGCACAACACTTCACCCCAAGATTTGGTCTCTATATCTGATCTCTATAAGAAGTAGATTATTCCTCTACTTATATATCTCAAATGGTGCATGGGTAGAATTATTTCACTCATAAATAAAATAAAAATGAGTATTGGGTTTGTAATTGAGATCTAGAGGTGTTTCATTTCATAATGGAAGTCTCCCATTGAAAATTTTGTTAAATAATGTTATTTATAGCCTCTGTTATCATTTCATTTCATAAATAATGATTTTTCATGATATGTTTTCATGGACTAGTTCCATGTAAGTGAATTTAAAATATAAATTTATATTCCAAAATTTTCATGGTGTGTCACAGTGTGACACATATGTGTTATGTTCTGACACATGAGCTTATTCTCCCATGTTATTTTCACTTTATTCTATTGTTTTAAAACTTCTTTTCAAACATTTTTATGTATTAAATATTACATTTACAAAATAAAAAAATTATTTTATATCCCTAGAACCTCCTATTCCCCACATTTCAATATTTCCAAACTCTTGAGGCATCCTACCTTCATCCTTTTTCATAGAAAATAATTTTTTGGTAGAAATATCAATCAAATTGGATCCTTTTACTTATTTTCAATAAAATTGTGTATCTCACCCAATATAAACAACTAAATAGATTTTCATGAAAATAATAATAATTTAAATCACAATAATAGGTGTATTTGATATATAAAATGTGTGCATGAAATTTACATATAAAATGCACCCACGCATGGATCAAGACTAGTTCTCAAGAATGAAATATCAATATACTACAAAGGATACTTGCATTTCAATGATTTAAATTTGATTTAAATAAAATAAATATTTCCATTATACTATTAAATAACCAATAATCACATATTAAAATTCATCAATGGATCACTTTTCAAAAGAATCAAGTAATCCATGTATTTTACTTTTCCCCCTTTTGAAACAGTCACTCCTTTTCTTTCATCCAATTTTATTTTTCAATAAATTATTAATATAAATAAAATTTTTAATTATACTAACATTAATTCTTCCACTAATAATAATTCTAAATTTTTTTATTGAAATTCATTGCATAACTCAAAAATATGTCACATACCATATCCTTGAAAGGAATCTAGCATCTCCACCACCAAAAGACATAATTACAAACAGTCGTAGGGATTAATCATTAGTCTCTAATGACACTGAATCCTAGGAAAGGTATGTAAATGATTTAAAGGGAATAAAAAAAGAAGGTTTGAATATAATGAATTATGTATGATATTAAATTATTAGCTAAATGAAATAATCCATTTATAGATGGAATCTCTCTCTTCCTCCAAAAAACCTCAATGTGGGAACACTATAAAAGTAATCATAATAAATGAATCACCCACTCTTACTTTTCTTAAAGGTTATGTTTATAAAAAATCTCACATCTTGAACCTAACTACATATGATCAAATTTTCATTTGTATACTAAATGTGATTTTTGATCCTCCCAAGACACAACCCATTTGTAATCATTTCTTAGAAATAGAGTTGAATACTAAAATGAAGTGAATGATAAAATAGACTCCCCCACATCTCAATTCAAACAACATAATAAAATATCCTCAATGTATTCCATATTAATCCACCATAGATTGAGTCTTCCCCCATTATTATTCTTAGTCTATGTGCTAGTCGATGCTAGGAGCCAAATCCAGGAACCTTATTCTCCAATGAATTCCATTATACTATGCTTCGTGCATGGTCTAGGGGCCCAAGTGAAGAGAGATTTATTATCCTTTGATCTTCATTGAAATAATACACCAATATTTTATATCCTAAAGCACAAAAAACATCCATCCAAAATTTAGGACTTCTCCCTCAAACATGGACTATATAAGTACATGCACGGTGAGCCCGAGAATAGGCATGTTTGGATTTTCTAGAATATTACCATTTTAATAGAGAAAATTAATTTATCTAGAATACTGTTATCTAAAAATATTGGTCTTTATAGTTACATATTCTATATTTCCTTTGTTTATGAAAAATTTTATACGAAGGATAAGGGGTTCCTTTAGGAGGATCTGGATAACTTCAATCCCATAGATGAGGCATGGATAATTGGCAATGATTTCATATCCATCCTTGACATGTCATAGAATAATGGTGGAGGGTTCTACCCATGTAATGATAGATTGTATTTAATTTTCTTTATATCATGGGATGGCCTCTTATACATGGGTTACATAGGGTAAAAATATACATGGTGTAATAACTAGAAAGGAAACTATCATACGTGGTGTCGTATGGATCACTTCTTGACTAGTTTCGTGGCCATATAATCTTTTCCTAATTACATGAATAATCACTTGGTTTGTGTGATTTAGGATCTCTCACCCATTCTCATCATTCTTGCAGATAGTAGTGCATGAATTTTTCCTTTTTAAATATCAAGTCACTGGGACAAAGACACTGGTTATCATTTAGTAGTACGTGTGTCTTCAGATATTCCAATGAATGCATGATTTTGGTATGGGTTTCATAATAAATTTCAACAGTTGAAGTATGATTTTTGGATTTAGGACTCCAACAAGCCTTCCAATTTTTTATACATGGATATAGTAAAGGTGGATACTAAAAAGGCAATGTTAGAACTCTAATATTGATTGGTTTTGGATATTTTAGGAAACTTGGTTTACATGTACACCCATATGGGTTAGTTTCTTCTTGAATAATAATATGATGTTAGGTATAGGCCTAGAGTGACTTGTCTTAAAGAAAGTGATATAAATATATCCATTCTCTAGGAATTCATAAAGTAATGTATATTCTCCAATGCAGAAAACATTATCCTTGAAGACCTCTCCTTCACCACTGATCTAATAATGGTGGGATGTATTTTTACATTCCACTTTAGTTTATTAATAGTATATGTTAACAATAACATGTAGGAAAAATTCCATTGAGGCCATTCTGGACTTTTTTACTCTATTCCTCAACTAGTTTCTTCTGATATTTACTATTATTTCAAAAAACATATTAGATGAGGAGGATATCTAGGTATAATTTGTATCTCTAAACCATGGAAGTTCCCCTAAACCTAATGGTTCCCTAGGATCATTCTACAATGATTCTTGGGACCTCATCGAGAACATCATTGTAGATATTTTCTATAATTATTTACCAAGATGGAGTTTACCAAGAGTGGTCTGTGAAAAAACCATGATTCTCATCGAGAGAGTGAAAGATGTGGCCTCTCTCAAACAATTCATGCCAATCCATCCATCCATCCAATAGCCCAAATGCCTTCATTATTTATTTATTTTTGATTATCCACATTTCAAGAGGTGAGGTTGAACCCTTACAAGGCCCGTAGGAATAAGTATTACATGGCTTGTAGGGCATAGAGGAATTTATTGCCCGTAGGCTTTCAAACATTACATACAACCTAGACTAACTACTTGGAACTGCTCCTTCCGAGCATCTTTATTGTGAAATCAGCTCTCCACCTTCGCATGGCTTTTCGTCTATGCATTCTCATCCATGCGCATGCTTATCCCAATGGAAGGTTCCATACCCTCTCATTATTTAAATCCATTTATCTTATACTATGGTGAAAGATCCTTTTCTCATACCTGTGGTCATCAATAGAAGTATCTTGATGATCCTCCATGAATAGATTTCTGATGAACGATATGGATTTATCCCGGGAAAGACTACACATGCATATATTTCCATGGAACATGAAATTATTGGTGACATCAATATTAAAGTCTCAGGATACAAACTAGAATTCAAGATTGATATGGAAAAATAATATGGTAGGGTAAAGTGGAGATTAATAATAAATGTTATTATTGACATGGGATTATCTGAGTGGGTGATTGATCTCTTTTTCCAAATTCATTGAATCTCCTTGGTTTTATATCACTTACATAGATAAAATATATTGGTTCTTCAAGTCAGTTCATGGGCCTAGAAAATGCGACCCTATATCCCCTAGAATCTTTATTATCTTTCACGATTCCTTTTGCGGATATCTGAATTAGACAATCAGTGGGGGCCACATTTATCCTTACAGGTGTGGGACAAACATCAATAGGGTTACACATCTCTTTTTTCAGGATGACCTACTTCATTTAATCATTGTAAATATTAGGTCCATTCATAAGCTTTACCATATTCTTAATACATATAGAAACTCGAGGTTGAAATTATCTACTAAGGCAATAGTAATCTTTACATCCCAAGATCTTGTTTGTAGGGAAGTAGGAAGAAAAATGAAAATTGGTTGTGTTTAAACATAAGTTTATTCCTAATGGATTATCTACAAGTCCCAATATCCTCTAGAAAAATTTGTATCTATCATTTTATTGGACTTTTGGAAAAAATATAAAATATCATCCTAAACCAGAAAACCCATTTCCTCTCATTTGGGGGATGTTAACCATAGGTTAATTGAGTATTTACCTATATCAGCATACATTCCTTATCCTCCACCATCACTCCTAAGGTAGTTATATAAAATATTGAGACCTTTATGACCTCCTTTATTTGGGATGCACATGTGAAAGGAAGACATCATTGTGCATAATGGAATAGAATGGCATGTGATGCTGAAGATAAATGTATTAATCAAGGAACTATTTTAGAAACCATGAGTTATCTACAAACCCGACTAGCCTAGGAATTCATGGATGGAAAATATTAAGGGTTAAGGTTTCCTAACATTAAGTATGGGAAATTTCAAGACAATTAACGTGGAAGAAGTTCCAGGTTATGGGACATGATCTCTTGACACATCTGGGTTCTCCAACAGTACTCGGTCATATTGTGTGGATCAATCCATGTTTTTAAGGATAATTAAGAGGTAAGTGTTCAAGGATTCCTAGGTTTCATGAGTTCAGATATCTCCTTCTATAAAGAAAGAAGGTTTCCCTCCTTTATCCCCACCAATCTCATCCCATGACAATAAAATGAGTTTAGAATCATCTCAATTAATGATGACCTAATAGGCTTGTTTTTAGCATCTCATTGACCGGTAAATTCTTGAAAAATCTGTATCTGTGTGTTCTAAATATAAACATGGACTATGAGGCTACTACAGTTATATCCTAACTAATCCAAACATCCTAGTATGCCAAATCTGTAACCAAGAAATACCTAATTATGAGGGGTGAGATGAAAATAGTATTCCATGGTTTCTAATTTCAAATATTATCATTGACCTAAGGTGTATTTTTCCTCTTAAATATTTTTTAAAAGAGAATGTGTTTTAATGGTTTTGAGATACTAGAATTTTTTGTGGCTGTGATGTGAAAAGGATTTTTGTGATAATTTCATTCTCTCAAGGCTTCTTAGTATAGAGGATAACATCCATGAGTGGAAGTTGAGTTTTTTGCTAATGGAGGCCATATGTTCAAGTATTTCGAATGCCTGTAAAAAGTTATAAATGATGCATTTTCTAGTTTGATACTAGTAGTGATGGTTTTAGAATGTTCTTTGGATGTTGAGTTTGTTCCTCTCTTTAGAAAGTGGGAACTATCTCTATATCTGTGGGTTGTCATAGCAGGTTGGGGGTCAGCTCCTACCTGCTAGTGGTTTTATGGTCCTAAAAAATGAAAACAAACAAGTGATTTTTTATTCCATTATAATTGAAATTTGAATGATTAAATGGATAGTGTATACACCTAAAAATAGAAAAATAAAAACTCAAAAAATTAAGGTTCCATATCAGTTGTAGTTTTTTTAACATTGCTGGATAGAACACACAAATTTTAGCTCTTGCGATAAGCTATTGAAAATATTTTTCCGGGTTAAGGTCAAAAAATATCCTCATTTTTCATCTATCTATATAGGTCGTCCCCTTTCCTTCTTCCAAAAATAGGTTAATTTTAATCACTACCAGAACATTCTCAATTTCCATTATCCCAATCCGCCATTTATTCCTTAATCCTGAAAATTTTAATGAAGGGTCATGTACCATCCATACATATTGGCCATTTTTGAATTGGTGGGATTGGTCGCAACTCTAGTTTTACTGGTTTGAGCCCTCAGATTCTGTTTATTTTATTTATTTATTTAACTTTGAACATCTCTTTTTTCCACAACATCCACTTCATATAGTTCTTTACAAATAGTAACATCCTCTAACTCAAGGATTTTTTCTTTTATAATCCCATCATCATCTTTAACATCGCGTTCCATTATTTATCAATTTATTTTGAATCTTACTTGTTTTTTACCAGCTATTTGATGGAGTTCTCCACATTTTACAACTTTTTTTTCTCACCTAATAGCATAAAAATGGTCTTCTCAAAAGTAAAAGGGAACATTATTATTCTATTTATAGCACTATGAAATCCATTAGGAAGTAAATATTTTTAACCTTCATCAAAATATCTTTGATCAGTCCCAATGGGAATTTCACTGTTGAATCTACAAATTGAATTTGGACTCTTGTGGCCTTCAGTAATTCTAAACCCAATAACATAATGGTATTATATGACATGATTTTTAAACATTCACCTAAATTACATAAATATTTCCCAAATGTATTAGCCCCAATAAATATATAAATTTAAAAACTACTTGTATCTTGTTGCATATTTGGTATATCATTCCATACAACACCTAAACACTCCTGTGTAAGTTGTATAGTGACAATATCCTATAGATTATTATTTATTATCACCATATCATTCATTGAATTGGAATACGTCATAATATTTTCTAGAGACCCTATATAAATTATATTAATAACCAATTTCATGAAATTTTCCCAAAATAAACCATTTGAGAATCAATTTTCCCCTGTGATAGCCTCTATGTATAATGTATTTTCATATTATATGGTGGTGGATATTCATAGACCACTATTTACTCTTTATCATTATAATTTTCAATCTTTTATTCTTGTACCTTCCTTATTTCCAGATTTTATTTAGTTTTGTTCCCACTTCTAAGGGTGATAGATTACTACTCTATACATATGTTCACTTTTGGGCATCATTATAGTGCCCCCTATGGCCTCTCTCTAAACACCTGAATAATTTTCATAACTTGTAATTTTAAGCACCATACTGTTGAATTTTGATCCCTTGATTCATAATTTAGCTACTTTATTGATCCTCTTTAATGTTTTAATAGGTTTTCATATTTTTAAAGTAACTCTAATCATATATATTATGGTATACAATGTATCCTTTAGTGTGAGTACTTGGATATGCAATGATGGTACTTTCTATGCTTGAAAACCTGGAGCTCTATATTGATACCCTTGTCCTTGTTTTTTATATCTATTAACCATAATATTTTCTACCACAATTGTAATCAATATAATTATCTTCTTTAGTGTACATACCTAGGGGTTATGGTTATTCTACCTTTATGTGGTCCTTCTTATTTACTAGAAATTCCATTTACGCTACCATCATGATGTTTTTGTCAAACATATGAATGTCTCTCTTCTAAGTTACTTTGCCTTTACATTAGAAAATATTTTTTTACATTTAATCTAGTATGTCATAGATTTCCTCAGGATACTTCTCCATTAGTGACCCTCTAACTACATAATCAAATATTGACCTATTTCCCAATGCAAGTCCTTTATAAAAAGTTTATTTTAAAATCCATAATTCAATACCATGGTGCAAGAATTTTCTATTTAAATATTTAATTTATTCCCAGGAATTAAAAACATACTCATCCTTTAAATGAATAAATTTCATAATGTTTACCAAACTACTCATTAACTTGAAGGGAGGATTGAAGAGAGTAAAAATGTGTCTTTCTATCACATCCCATATAGTGATGTAATGCATTGGAAAACTCATGATCCATTATCATGTTTGATCTCACAAATAAAATTAGAGTATTCAAAGAATTTCTGTGTCACAAAAGATATTATAGAATTTGATTATGTTACAGTGCTTTATAAAACTTCGCAGATCCTGGTCTAGATCATTAAGAATGTGGAAAAATATTTGTACCATTTTTTAGATCATATATATAATTGTTTTTATGATCTCTATGTTAATTTCTATAATGTTTGGAACTAGAATGCTTGGTTACAATCCAGTATTTTCTGAACATTTGTAGTCAGAAAGGGTTTTTAACCCTAGATCACTCTAAGGAACAGAGGAATTTTTTGATTCTTTGATCCATCCATTGTCATGGATCTACTCATCATTAGAATTTTTTGAGGGTCATTATTTAATTACAAGAACTCTTTCCCTTTATTCCATTTTTGGTTTCCATGCCTCAATAATTTAAAACCTAAAATACACAACATTGACACACCCAATGTCTAAACAGATAATGAAATTAAAATAAAAAGTTTATAAACTAAAAAAACAAATTGGAAACCATCCCCGGAAATGGAATTGGAAACTTCACCACCAACAGGGCAACATATATAAACTACAAAGCTGATCAAATATAAATTTTTTCTAAAACTCAAACAAATGGGATAAACTAATTAATATGTAGTAAGAAATAATATTGTGGTCAAAACCACGAGATAGTGTAATAAGTTACTCTAGTATTATTAAAATAAAACAAATGTCTCGATTTAATTTTGAGAAATAGGGAAGAAGAAATTATTCATAATTAAGAGAGAAAGAAAAAATAATAAGAATTGGGTTTGTGTTTTGAAAATAAAGATTGAAAGGTGTATTAGAAATATATATATTTTGGTGTATATGGTAAATTAGATTCAAAAATTAAATTGATTAATTAATGGACGCTGTCAGATTTGGGATGAGGAGGATCTTATGGTTATGGTAATCCCACTTTAGTACAAAAAATCCATATTTCCCTTGGTCCGGTAATTTGGGGTAATAATGTATTAAGTTTATTCTTATATAGAATTTAAAGATAATTACCTGACACTATTCAATGGTAAATACATATTTTTGGAAAATAAGTTTTTATATTATAATGATGATATTTTTTTATTCAAAAATAAATGGTCATGAATTTAGGAAAGATAAAGAGCTTGGAAATTTGAAGTAAAAATTGTAGTATCCCAACATAAATATGATGAAATGAAATACAATCTATAATCACCTCCCCATTTGTTGACATTACTCCATTACAAGGTCAAATTTATCTCTTTATTCTAGTAATATAGGAATAATATGGAAGGAAAATAATTAAATAAAACATGAAAATTAGTTGAGCAAATACTGGCAGAAGACTCTACTGTAGTGCCACACTTTTCCCTAAGCATTATTCTTTAGATCTATCCCCTTGAAGTAGAATTTTCAATTTCTATTTATAGATATCCATGGGTACTTCAGTTGAATTAATTTAACCATAAATGCATCAAAAATTTGTATTCAGTCCTTAATAGCTGTTTTGGGCTGTTTGTGTCATAATGGGATGTCTCCCATTAAAAATATAATTAAGTATGACCATTTCTATCCCCTTCATAATATTTTACATCCTAAATAGTGATTATTTGTTGTAATGTTTCATAGACCAACTCCCCATAATTTATATTACAGTATAAATTAAATTTATCATGATTTCGAGGTGTGTCATGATATGAAATGAATTTTTGAGTGCTTGAGACATTAGATTCTTCACCCATGTAATTTTTCTATTAATGTGCCTATTTTAAGCCTTATTTCTCAAAAACAAATTGCATCATATATAGTAACTTTATGATGTAAATTGTGATTTTTTAGCCTCAAAACCCTTTTTTAACCTTTTTTCTTATGTTATGACCTTTGTATTCATCATATTATCATTCTTCGTCCTAAAAAGACTATTTCAGTGTAAATTTCAATCAATTGGGCTTATTTTTCTTTTTCTTAACCCAAATTTTGTATCTTGTAAAATTTCAAAAATTAATTAGATAATCAGGCAATAATTTATCATTTAAATTCTAAAAAATGTGTTCGTTAAATATAAATATCATTTAGTTGAAATTGAGGTGAACTGGGTTGGGGTCATTATAAATTTGTATTAGTGACTTGTTTCTTTTTAATTTTTATATTTGATCATGTTAGTTGGAGTAGGTTATTTTTAGGACATAAGGTAGGACATAATCTAGGAACTAGATAACCCACATATTGTGGTAGTCCTAATTATAATGGATAGTAATCTATTCATTATATCTGAAGCTATATTTCTGCATTCTATAAGAAATATGATGTCTGATTTATTATTTATGATTTTAATCTCTACATAAGAAGGTGATAGTGTGTAGGGTCATGCACCATATTTTTAATATAAGATAAACATGAAATTTAGGTTCTTAATTGAGTTTTAATACCTTGATTTTGTTGTAGGGTTCAGTTCTATAATTTTTCTGTACAAGCTTATATATTGTATTCTAATATAACATGATTGTAGACATATAATTAATAGAACTTTTATTTATGAATATGTTTTTAATGATTAATACTTGATTATATGAATCCAATATATATGATATATTGTCCTTGTGAATGGGTGGGATGGGCTCAAGTGTACTAAGGTTATATGAGATCCTTCCGTGCAATGGTGTGTGTATATCATATTGGGATACAATGTTTAACACCTCCAGTTTCAGGTACATTACCCTTTTATTATGTATAATGATTTTATGAAATACATGGCATGATATTTTGGAGTTAATACGTTGATTATAATAGTATTTGAAGTGTTTATGGAGGTTCATGGTTTGAGAATGGTTAGTAGAAACTGTAGAATATCTCTATAAATATGTGCAAGGTGATGTTGGGAATCACTAGGCAGGCATATGGTTAGAGAAGTGTTTTCCCAAACCAATAACATGTAATGATAAATTTTTCATATAAAGGTAATGGTTGAAGCATATTTTGTACATGGTTGGTTGAACCATGAAATCTAACAATGCAAGGGGATGCCCTTGAGATAGTAGCACTTCACGGTTGTTACACAATTTTAAAAACTATGTGTCATAACCATGTGATGTTTAGTTAATGCTAAAAATATATATTTTACTAGGATTAAGGCCCTAAAACCCTCATTTTTCTCTTATTTATACTATCTCTCAACTCATCTCCTCTCTTAGGCTCTATTGAATATTCCCATTGATTTATATGTAAGATATTTTTAATCAAAGTGAATTGGGGATTAGAAATAAATAGTAAGTCCTTATTATCTCTCATTATTATTAGATCTTATCAACCTCTCTCACGTAGAACATTAGTACTGTACTTTTATGAGGATATATATGATCCTTGATGTGTTATTGATGAGATCATTTTGAATATAATGAAGGAAATAAGATTCAAGGCTACAACTATAGTTTTTTTGTGTCATTCCTCGATTTATTTAACCATTATGATTTATGTGGAATTTCCCTCATATCCACTTATTCTAAAACATTGAGTATTATGTTTATTGAAAAGAAGAATCTTGGATTACATGTAATAATTTTTTTAATTCATGATGGAAAATTCCTTTTTGATTAATTAATAGGGAACATGGGTTTTTGGATGACACTTGGAAAACCTCTTTGTTTATAATTCTAAACTTATGGTTTTAAAATTTATTTTCGTTATTTTATTAAATTAATATGTTTAATGAACATTTTTAAAGATAATAAAGGATTTATGGGGAATGAATTGATATGGAAAATGGTTTATTATACATGGTGGAATCTTTTCATATTGCATTACATGATGCCTTGTTGAAACCGGCTAATAGATCAATGCCAAAGGTCCAATAGCACATGGGATTAATCTTCTTATGATGAAAAGGTGGAATATGATATACTTCTCATGAGTATGGAACTGTACAATGACATGAGTGTGTGTGATATGGATACGTATTCCAAATATGAGTGATAATTAATGATAAATTGATTTAGTTTAATTTCTTTTGTTTAAACTATATTTTTTATAATAATCTATTTTGAGATTCTATCCCTTTGTTAATTTCTTATTCTTTATTTAATAACATATTATTTTATAAAATTTTTGAAAATGTTATTATCTAAGTGGTGCATTTTGGGATGACTTTTGGGTTTATTTATTAAGTTTTATTGAATCATCTCATTAAATTTTAGATATTCCTAAATTCTCTTGTGTTAAATTATTAATGTAATAAGGGGGAAAATGGTTTATTAGTAAAAATTTGTGTTTTGGTTAAACATGTCGTTGAATGGTAATATAACCAACTAATACTCCGTAATATTCAATTAAATATTTTATGAATTAAACACTAAGTAATTATGGGTTTCTATGGTCTAAAAATTCGTGAGGTGGATGAAATAAAAATATTAAATATAATATTTTAAGTGTACACTTTTTATTAAAAATATTTATATAAATCTCAAATGATGCATCGTTTGAGAAATCTAATACCACTTTTATATCTGAAATATGGTGTTTACCCGAGGAGGGGTATTACATGTGAAGGTAAAAAACATTTGGATGTCTCTCTTGTGTGATAAAGTTATTAAATAATATTTTATATATTATTTATTAAAAATAATTAAATATCCCTCAAATAGTGTATCATATAGGAAATCTCAGGCTACTGATTGGTCCGAAATGAGGGTTTTACCCAATAAGGGGTATAACATTTGTATTCATCGGGCGTTTGGATGCCTCACTTGAAAAAATAACAGTTTTTATTTTAATTATTTAGTTATTATGATTTTTAATTAATAAATCATTAATATCTCTCAAAGGGTGTGTCCTATAAGAAATCTGAGACCACTTTTGGGTCCATAACGTGGTTTTTAACCAGTATGGTGTATAAATTTAATTCTCAATAGATGTTTGGTGTCATTTAATTATTATATTAAATAATTAAAATGTTAATTATAAAAAAACAGGTTTCGATGTTCATTAACCCTTGTCCACACTGGACCTCCATTGATGATACACCCATGTTTAAAAACTTTTTATTTTCTTCCATTTTAGACTGTATTAAACTCCAAATCATATATGAGATAAAATTAAATGGTCATTAATTAATTTTTGATTGAAACGGTGGTTAAAACACATGTTTTTGATTTGAGGTTTTGGTTATTCAAAGTAATACACATTTGAGGTTGTTTAATATATGGACTGCCCAACCTTCTATGTTGGTCTATTTGATTGAGTCTGGATGAATCTATTGTGCACCAACTGTGAAGTTACTGAGACCCACGTGTGAGTTTATAGGCACACCACCTTGTCCATATTCTCCATGATGAGTGATTATATCTTGTTTTGTTGGTATTTAATAATTTTCTTCAATTATTCTACTTTCACCAAATCAGAAAAAGGTTTCTTTAAAAAAAATTATTGATTAAAATAATTGATAATAAAACCATTACTTATATAATCATAATTTGTCTACATTATCAATTGATAATTAATATAATTATGAAATGATAATTTCTTGATAATCAATGGTTAATTATTTTCAAACAATAGTTATTTGGATTGTCAAAAAAATGAATTATCAAAAGATATATATTTATATATATATCGATAAACAGTCATGGGATAATTTATTAAAATTATCTAATGTTATTTATTTTGATTATCAAAAAATATATATATATACACACACACAATTAGATATATATTTTTTATAACTACTTTGGAATTTAAGGATAATTTTAGTAAATATAAAATTATCAACATGTAATCTCATGATTTATCAAAGGATAATTTTTTAAAATTATAAAAGGATTTCCTTTCAGCCCCAACCTTTTTATAAATGAATATCTTATCAGCCCCAACCTTTTTATAATGTGATATCTTCCTGAAATATTCTAGGGGAAATTTCACATTATTATTGGAATGTAATTATAATGAGAATTATCAAATGATTATTTCATCAAATTGTCAGTAGATAAATTGAAAAAAATGATAATTCATAAAGAGTAATTACTAGAATATAATTACACCATTAATTAAATTAATAAATTTAATGTAATAATGTAAAATTATCTTAGGATAATTTGTAATATTTTATTACAAGGTATAATTATTCTAGAAAGATAATAATTAAATCATATACTTTGAACTAAATGATAAATTGGAATTTATTTGTGTTAAAGAATGTATTATCCAATGTAAAATTTTGTTTTGTTTTGAAATAAAATAACATACATTGGTTTTAAGAACCCTTGATGAATTTCCAACTATAGTGTGTCGGCGCTTATGATAATATGGTTGCGAGGAGGGGTATTAACCCACATGCGGTGGTATATCATTATCTCTAACATCAATGACCTTGAGGTAGGTGGTTCCATTCCAATTATCCAAATTGATTATCCTTGTATTGCATGATTTATTTCAACTAATGATTTAAATTGAATTACATAACATTGTTTCAATTGATATAATAAAATCATATTCCTTTGAATTGGGATATTTGAATTTGTTTGGGCATGAGGATTTAGAAAACCCATAATTCTATTGAATTGAGTTGTGTGTTTATAGAAATTGGATGGTTTAAATTGTCGAATTGAAATTGGAGTTTTGATGAAAATGTATTCAATTAAATTGTGGAATTTATTTATGGAAATTAATTTTGAAAGGATGTAATTGGTTTTTAATGGTCTTTAAACTTTAAAAAAGATGGCTTAAAATGATTTGATAGAAACCCAGTGGTTTTATCATGTGAAAAATTCACATTTTTCAATAAAAACACTTTTGGTTTTAAATGTGAAGAAATTGACATTTTTTAAATGGAAGAATCTGATTGATCATAATTTTTAAGTTGTCTTAAAATAGTTCTCTCATCATGTAATAGTGCATGCAATCCTTAGGTAGTTAGTGAGTTAGTTGGATACACTCTACGCTATGTCAATGTTCTAAAACATATTTGTGTAGGGTCACATACCTGACGGCTTAGTGATGAGTCTCATTTGTCATGTGTCATAGGGACATGTGTATACCCATTTTTTTGATTTCACATAGAGATTTTGGAATCATATATATGGTTAATACTATCGTACCTTTTGGCAGATGACCATGTTGCTCGCTTGTTTATTAATACTTGAGATATAAATGTATGCCAATGTTTGTTGCAACTTCTTTACATGCCTGTTTAATTTTTAAAAACTATTTTATATAATTTTTTTACTTAAGACATTGTTTTATAAATATTATATCTCTTTTAAAGTAAATCTTGTGAATTGAATGTATTTTTCCTCATTTTTAAAATGTATAGCATGTTTTGTTTACAAATTCTTTTGAAATTCCAAACCAGTTTATCATTAAAAATTGAAAGAATTTGTTTGGATAATCTATATTTTGAATATATTATTGAATCATTAGTGGTATCCTAACGGGCTTAGGCTCACACACTACTTTTTGCTTCAGGTGTTTGTAGACATTCTTCTTCTTTGTTCGAGCAAAGGGAATAGATCTCTTAGAGGTGGATCCAGTTGTTGAGCTTTGGTCTTGGTGAGTTATGTCCTTAGGGACCATAGGGGTATTTTTCAATTTTAGTTCTTTGGTTGTAGTTATTTGGTATGGTTTATGCCTTTTTTATTTCTATTACAAAACTCCCAGTAGTGTTTCTTATGTTATGCATATTGTCTTGTTTCTTTTCTTCCGCATTGTTGGTGGAAAAATAGTTCCCACATGCATGTTTTGTGGTGCTAGGTGATATTCCTTGACCCATGGGGATTGAGAAAATCCTTAGGGATATGTTAGGGCCATCTTGGTTATTGGGTTACCAGGGTACCTGAGTTGGTTCATGACAAAATGGAAGCATAGGGAGGTTAAGCATGTTTCCATGATGATAGTATGCATTTGAGTATCTTTTTTCGTGACTTAAGAGATATTTTTGATTGAGTTCCTGGCTAGCTCTCACTACAATGAACCTTAAGACAGCATGGTTGGTAAGGGAAAGGAGTCATGTGGATTAGTTCTAGTCTTTTCCTTATTGTGATTTAGATAGAGTGAAATCCAAATCATGTTTATTCTACATGTCAGGATCATCTTTCCATAATTTCTATGTACAAGAATTATCTAATATCTTCTTTAATATATACTAATGTTGTGTAACATCATTCCTCTGAGAATATGTGTGAATCGGATCTTGGAAGGGGTTACTTCTAAACTACAGTGAGTGAACCCTCCAGTGGACCCAAGCCTAGTTGAGGTGATTGTGCGCACAATCCATGCTTTGGGATATGCACCACCTGTAGACTCAATTGAGGTTCTAGCTATAGAACCTAGGGTGCTCTTAGAAACATTTCTCAATATTTCATTCAACAAAACCACCAGTTTTCAAAGTCTCCACTTATCCTCAACATGTTGAGAAATGGTTGGGTAGGATAGAACATCTATTTCAGTTCTTGAAGACACCAAACGTGATCAACGAGTATTTTTACACCATTGTGTTGGTGGGACCAAGAAAGAGATTGTCGGACATGATAGTGATAATGAAGAAACGTGAGCGCTTAAATTTTAAGAAATTTAGGGTTATATTCACTGAATAGTTCAATCTAGAGTCAATGGAGTTATCCAAAGCTATATATTTTTTCTCAAGCCTAAGCATGATGAAAGAACTGTGGCTCATGAAGATGTTTGGAGGACTTATAGATGTTCTGCCAAAACATTCCCACTCCACAAAAAGACAAGAGATCATCAACGCCTTCAAAAACTATGGGGTAATCAAATGATTCACGTAAAAAAGAGTTCTAGCTGTTGGCATCTGGAACGAATCTTCTTCACGTAGTGGAAGAGTCTCCTAAGGAAGCAGATACTGGTCTAACAACCATGAGTGGTACCATTACTATATTTTTTTCATTAGTGACTACTCTTTTTTATATGAGTGCATCTCACTCATTTATTTCAACTTGTATTATTATTCTACATAATCTTCCTATGGAGATTTTATCTTATGCAATGGATATTACTATGCACCTTGGTATAAAGACAGATAGCATGGTCTCCATAATATCTCTTTTGTCTTCTCTCTATTAGTTGTCAATATTTAGGGGTGGTTTTTGGTACATGACTTGAAATCAGTAAATGTCAAATTTGGTGTGGATCAGCTCCTTACCAATAAATCCCTAATTGATTGTTATCTTTAACAGGCCTATATTACTACACTCAGTAGTGTGCCTCTTGTACTTCAAGAAGAATGTGAGCCTAGGTCGAGAAAAGCTGGACCTTCTCATCTAGAGTTGGGGAAGGTAATTTTTGTTTTTTATTATGATTTGGAGTAGTTATCTCCCTCTATTTGTTATCGAGTTTTCAATCATGTTTCTTTCCGAATTTTTTGGTTGACCACCGGTAAGATAGGTTGATTTTTCCATTGACTTAATGCCTGAAACTCAATCAGTTTGATTTCACTATTATCGGATGGCTCTAACTAAACTGAAATAAATAATGTCCCAGTTAGAAGTTCTTATTAAGAAGCCTTTATTCAACCCAGTGTGTCACCTTGGGCAGCACTGGTTCTCTCCACCATGAAATCAGATGGTTCTCTGACATATTCTCTTCTCAAGATTATTCTTCAGGAACAAAATCTTGTTAACAAAATTCATAAGCATTAGAGACTCTATTTATTGTATGGATACTGATTCCCAGTGGTCAATTTCCCAAGAGGGGGTTTTGTGTTATCGAAACCATTATGTTTCATTTTTAATGACAAGGAAGGAAATAATGAGGGATTTCCAAAATTGACAGTGGTTTGTGCACCAAGGAAGCACTAAGAAATTCTACGACATGAAGAAGTAGTTTAGGTGACCACATATTCTTGAAGGTTTTAACCTGGTTGGGTCATTGACGGCTTGGGTGGAAAAGGAAGCTTTCTTTTTTTCTGGGATCATTTGAGGTTATTGATAAGGTGTGGATAGATTTTTACCATTTAACACTTCTACCACAACTAACATCGAAACATAATGTGTTTCTTATATCTCGGCTTCAAAATAATTTATCTGACCCATCTATTATTCTGATTTGGCATGATCTTGAAGTAGAACCTATTATATGTACGGCATAATGACAAGTCATGGTTGTTAATTATGAGACAAAGGTACTTTTTTGGAGTAGGATACCTCTGGTCCGTATGATATGGAAGTATGGTTCTAATTTTTATGAGATGTGAGAGAGGGAGACACATAGAGAACAATGGTCAAGACTTTTTGACGTGGAGGCTTCTTCATAGGATTTCTGGAGACACAAACTTCCTATGGTGAGGAGATTATAACATCTTGTTACAGTTCAGATATTCTTAAACCCTCTTGTGTTAAATTATTAATGTAATAATTTGGAAAAAAAGTTTTATCAGTGAAAAGTTTTGTTTTTGTTAAACACATCATGGAATGGTAAAACAACCAATTAATACTCTAGAATAATCAATAAAATATTTTATGAGTTAAAAATTAGAAAATATGAGATTATGAGGTCTGAAAAAGACTCTAGGAGAACATAATAAAAATATTAAATAAAATATTTTAAGCACACACTTATTATTTAAAAATTTTAAAAAACTCAAAAATAATGTGACGTTCAAGAAATCTCATACATCTTTTATGTCCTAAATAAGGTGTTTACCCTAGGATTGTTATAACATCTGATGGCACCAAAAATTTTGATATCTCGCTCATGAGATAAAGATATTGAATAATATTTAATATATTATTTATTAAAAATAATTAAATATCACACAAATGGTTCATTTTATGAGAAATATGAGACCACGGATGGGTCCTAAATGAGGAATTTACCCTAGAAGGGTTAGAATATTTGTATGCGGCATTCGTTTGGATGCCTCACTCGCAAAAATAACAATTTTTATTTTAATTAATTAATTATTACGATTTTTAAATAATAAATCATTAATATCTATCAAATAGTGCATCCTATGAGAAATCTGATACCACCATTGGGTTCGGAACAAAGTGTTTACCCTAGAAATGTTTTAAATTTAATTCAAAATGGATGGTTGGTGTCATTTTATTTTTATATTAAATAATTAAAATACTAATTATAAAAAAAAAGAAGTTTCTATATTCATTATCTTCCCTCCATGACACACCTCCATTGATGACATAACCATGTTTTAAAACCATTAATTTTATTTTGTTTTTATCATATTAAACACCAAATCATTTTTGGTATAAAATTAAACACTCCTTAATTATGATTCGATTGAAAGGGTGGTGAAAACATGAGTTTGTAATTGGCGGTTTTACCTATTTATTTAAATACGCGTTTGAGGTTGTTTATATAAGAACTGCTCCACCTTCCATGTTGGTTTGTCTGATTGAGTCTGGATGACTCCGTTGTGCACCATTCGTGAAGTTACCAAGACCCACATGTGAGTTTCCAGGCGCACCACATTTCCCATCTTCTCCATGATGACTGAGTGTGTCTTGTTTTGTTAGAATTTAATAATTTTTTTTCTTTCTTTCACAAAATCTGAAAAAGGTTTATTTAAAAACAAACAAAATATAGATTAAAATAATGGAGAATAAAAGGATATCTGCTCATCCCCAAACTTTTTATAAAGAAGATATCTACACATAACATTTTGGGGATAACTGAACATGATTATTGGTATCTAATTATAAATAAAATTATCAAATGATTATTTCATCAAATTATCAATAGATAAATTAAAAAATTATAATTTATAAAGAGTAATTACAAGAATATAATTAATAAATTAATTAAGTAAATGACTATAAATTAATAATGTAAAATTATCTTAGGATAATTTGAATGATTTTATTACAAGATGTAATTATTCTTGAAAGAGAATAATGAAAGCACATAATTTTAACTAAATGATAAATTGGGATTTATCTAGGAGAGAGAATGTATAATCATACGTAAATTTTTATTTCTTTTTATAATAAAAAGTAGACAATAATTCTAGTAACCCCTGACGAATTTGAAACATTGGTGTGTCGACACTTATGATAATACAGTTACGAGGAGGGGTATTGAACCACATTGGGTGGTTTATCATTATCGCGGACATCAATGGCCTAGAGGTTGGTGGTTCCGTTCCGATTATCCAAATTGATTATCATTGTATTGATTGATTAATTTCAACTGCTGATTTAAATTCAATTACATACCTTGATTTGAATTTATGTAATAAAATCCAATTTGTTTGAATTGGGATATTTGAATTTGTTTTGGCTTAAAAATTTGGAAAACCCTAAATTCCTTCAAATTGAGTTATGCATTTATAGAAATTGGTTGATTTTAATTGATGAATTTAAATTGGAGTTTTGATGAAAAAGTTTTCAGTTAAATTATGGAATTTAATTTTGGAAATGAATTGTGAAATTAAGTAATTGGTTTTGAATGGAAATCAAACTGTAAAAAATATTACAAAAACGATTTGATAGAAACCCAGTGGTTTTATCATGTGAAAAAAGCATATTTTTTAATAAAACAAGTTTTCGATGTAAATGGAAAGAGACTGACATTTTTATAATGGAATAATGGGATTGATAGTAATTTTAAGCAGTCTTAAAATAGTTCTCCTATCATGTAAGAGCACATTCTGGCCTTTGGTAGTTAGTGTGTTATTTTGATACACTATACACTACCACAACGTTCTAAAACATACTTGCGGTGGTTCACAGCTCTAATGGGTTGGTGATGAGTCTCTTTTGGACAGTGTCATAGGGACATATGTATACACATTTATATGAGTCCACATAGAATGTGACAAATACTATATCTATTTAATACTATCGTACCTTTTGGAAGATGACCATGTTTCTCGTTTATTTATTTATATTTGAGATATAAATATATGACAATGTTTGTTGGATCTCCTTTACATGCCTTTTAAATTTATAAAAACTATTTTATATAATTTTTTTAATCAAGACATTATTTTAGAAATATTCCATCTCTTTTAATGTAAACCATATGCTTTGAATGTATTTTCTATCATTCAGAAAATGAATAACATGTTTTTTTTAAATTATTTTGAATTTGCAAACCTGCTTATCATTAAAAATTGAAAGAATACATTTGGATAATCTATATCTAGAATCTAATATGTATTCATTGGTGGTATCCTAATATGCTTAGGCTCACACCCTACCATTTCCTTTTGGGCTTTGTAGACATTCTTATTCCAGGTTTGAGAAAAGGGAATAGATCTCTTAGAGGTGGATCTTGCTTTTGAGCTTTCGTCTTAGTGACTTATGTCCTTAGGGACAATGGGGATATTTTGCTGTTTTAGTGCATTGGTGGTAGTTATTTGGGACGGTTTATGCCTTGTTGACTTTAGGAACAAAACTCCCTGTAAAGTTTTTTTTATGCATACTTTCTTATTTCATTTCTTCTGCATTTTTGTTGGTAAAACCATTCCCACTTGTATATTGTGTGATTGCAGGTGATAGTTGATGACCCATGCGGATCGGGAATTCCCTTCGGGCTATGTTAGGGTCTGCTTGGTTATCGGGTTACCAGGGTACCCAGGTTGGTTTGTGACATTTATACTCATCCCCAGCTAAGTCACATTGGGGAATTTGAAGATTTTGTCAACCAGGACATAGGAAAGGAAATTTTATTTTACTTCTCTAGTGATTATTATTTATACCATATGTTAGGAATATGAATTTAGTTCTTGTAACTTTTCTAGGTGATGATTAAGATTATTCCATTTTGGTTTCATTAGTTTAAATTTTCTTTTGGTCTTTTTGGTTATTGTCTCTAATTTTTTAGTCACTCTGATATTGTTGGTTTATTGGTTGTAACTTTAGGTTTTACTCTTTATATTGATGCATCATATAGATGGTTTGTATATTTATATTTTTATTTATATTATTTTTTTTCTTCATTGGTAAAAATAATTCTTAGATCTTAAGCCCTTGTAATTTATTATCAGCATTTGGTGTCTTGAGGATGTTAACTAATGTTAGTGCCACTCCATCTCTTTTCAAGCCAATTAGTTAGGGTGGGATGATAAAAATGGTATTATTTTTGTTTAGTCCTTTATGTTGGGATGGTATAATGAAGATAAGAATATTATAAAATGAAATATATAGTATAAAAGGAAATGTATTTTCACATTATTCATAACGTCATGTTACTATGGTTTTTTGGGTAAAAAAATGCTTTGAAACACATTTAAGTGTGTTTTAATATCTTCATAATGGTTTAGAAAATGAGTGTAGCATATAATGAATAAGTACTGATACGTCATACAAGGATTTTATTATTCACGATATGTTTGATGATTTAAATGGAAAATGGTTATAATTGTTAATAATTTTGATGATTTTGTTATAAGTTTTTTTATAGTTATTTGGAATATTCTAAGACATCCATTTTAAGTTTCTGACATCTAAGTAGTGTTTTTATTTGAATCTATAAAATGACACTGAGAATATATCATAGAAATAATCCAAAAGTGATTATAAAAAATGTAGTAGCATATGACCCACACGGGAACAAACTGCTTATCCGAAGAATCATTTAGGATTCTCAATATGTTGAAAAATGAAATCATAATGATGAACCTCAATAGGTGGATCACTCCATTGAGTATCAGAAACAGAATCCAAAAACCAATCAATGGGATTTATAAACTAAAAATGATAAATTCAGTCTTAATAGAATATACTGAATTCTCAATTTCCTTGATACACCAATCAAGTTGAAGGCGAAGATAGAAACCTATATGATGTAGGATCTTTCATGCCAATGGTAGAATTTAACTATTTAAGGTAAAGGTGACCATGAAATTATGTGATGGGGATTTGAATAATTGTTTGAAAAATAATTTTATTATACACATTCATGATAGAAAGTTGATTGATTTCATTATAATGATGTAGGAAAATCTTTTGGTTATAGAATATACAACTGAATTTCTGAAATTATTTTTCTTTTTCCTATAACTGATTTCTAGTGTGTCCTTGAAGGCACCCATTTTTTAGTCTGGGTTGCAACCAGATATTTACTCAATGATTCGTATACATTGTATAATTGATTATAGGTAGAGACCCAAAGATTGATGTACATGGACAATACATTACTTTTTCGGAATACTTAATACATAACAAAAACCAAAACTCGAGGACTGTAATATTTTAGTGTCTTTGGAAACTCAGAACGTAATCTTCAATTCTTGGTGAAAGATCTTCAACATCTCCCATAACGATCTTCCCCTTTTGTTTTCTTAACTAAAAACATTCTTTAAATCTTGGGGAAAAGAAAACTTATAAAGGGTGAGCTCAAATGCTCAGTAAGGGTAAGCATAGAGAACATAAAATAATCCATAAACATTTGAATGCAAAAACGTGAACATAAAATCTAAACATCAAAATCTTGAGCAAATACATAAATCATGGAAGTACATAAATCATAGATCATAAAGGAAGATTAATCATGATAAACTAACATGGGAATAAAACATGTAATTTTGGAAACCATTCATCACTTGTTATGATTTCCATAGTATCCAAGGCATTGTTGCCAAGACCATATTAGTGGACAAAGTCCCTTTCTGAATAGAGTTCACTCCTCGTTTCAGTCCTGTAACACTGAATCAGATTAACTCACCGTTCCGGCCATATCTATCTCATGAGATATAAATCTTTACCCAATGCATTGAAGGGAGATATATGTCCCACCCATCTCATAATGAAATCATTTTTACTTGTGCCACAAAATAAACTTAAAACATTCATCATAAACCAAAGAATAAATGGGTTTCATAAACATCATACCATCATCACATAATCCATATAAAACAAATGGATATTTCATCATAAGAAAAGTGAAACCATGTAAATCATAGATACTTTATACATGAACCATACACATATGAAATAATGTCATCATAGATGGAAAAAGGTTTTGATAAAACATTTGAAATGAATTCATGAGGAAAATATCCTTTCTTCATCAAAATAAATTTCTTTTCACAAAACGCCTTGAAATTTTAAAAGAAAAAGATTTTGTTTAAAATATTCATGAACTCTTTTGGAGGAAGCTTCATGAAAATAAGGCATTATAAAACCGTAAAAATCCTTTCATGTCGTATAAGTTAAAAAAACATTCTTCTCGTAAAAAAGCCAAAAAGCACCTCGTAAAAAACGATTCCATACATACCATGTAGTAAAAGTAGAAAATGTGTAAAAAGGACTTTAAAAATACATGAAACCATTTTTAGGAAACATGGACATGGATGAGAACAATAACCCCAGTAAATACTTATGAATAAACAATCTCAGATAAGAACAAGATTGGAAAAGTTATCCCTTACCTTAGGTCTGATATGCTTCGTACGTATCCAAAACTCTTGTATAAGGATTTAAATAATTTCATTGACTTATTACAGAATCATATTAATTGTTATTATATCATATATGGTTCACTTATTACTTTATATTACCCGTTCTTTTGTAAATTCATGTTAAAGTATCATTTTGGGTAAAATCGTTTCATTTGTCATCCGTGTTTTAACTTGTAATTATTCATATGATTACATAGAACATGATTACGTACATCAATAATTTAAAACATGATTTATATATAATATATATTCAGAATACACATATATATAATACATCGATAAATGGAATGAAATACACCGTTCATGGAGATGGTAGGTCGTACTTACGCATGAATGTTGTTTTCGATTCCTTATTGAATTGAATGGAATTAAGTATATGACATACATATATATATGTACATAAATCCAGTAGCATTATTATGTTATATATTTCATTATTAATTATTATATATACTTTATAATCATTCTTGAATTGTTAATATGGAAAATGAATCTCATCGCGTCGTGGAGACGGTAATCCGTACGTACGCACGAGCGATGATATCATTCTCAAGGAATTATATTGAAGTGTATGCATAATATTTCAGAATCAATATCACTTTACAATAATCATATATAGTCATTATTTACACCATTATCCCCATCCATTTAAGGTGGTGGTGGAAAATAGATTACACCACGGCGTGGAGACGGTATTCCGTACGTACGCATGCGCGGTGATTTCTTTTTCTGTAGGATGGATAGATGGTGAAATAGGGTTGTTTAATACATATAATAAAATATAAGTATATGAGTGATATTGATATTATTACTTCATAGTGAATCAACTAAAGAACATGAAGTATAAGAAGAAATAAAGTTGAAAGAATCGGTAACAGACATTACCTCTTCTTTGAAGCGCCTCTTTGAGACCTCCTCTTAGGGAACTAAAATTGGTCATTGAAGAAGAAAAAAACCTCTAGGATTTTATATGGAACTGTAGAAGAGACTTTTTCAGGGGATGGCCAAGAATTAAGGCTCAAAGTGGTGTGAGGAAGAGAGGGAGGAGGTGCCCTTTTATAAGGGAGAAGAGGGGCACCTTTGGAAATATAAGAAATATTAGTTTATAATAAATCCCAACCCCACGTAAAAACGTCCCAAATGGCTCATATCCAAATATTAGATGTGATAGGGTTGTAATATCATACACCAATAAAATCTAGACATGTTAGGAATTTATTTTAAACATTATCAACTTGATTTATCCTTAATTAATCAATTTAATTTTATTTGTGGTAATAAAATTTTAAATTTTAAATTATAACAAATAATTAATTATTTGTTGTGAATTGTCCATAATAGTATACTTTATACCATTTTAGACCATTTAAATTTAAATTTATAATTTTTAAATATTTTTGTGATTTTTAAACAATTTTATATTATTTTATGTTTATAAAATAACAATAGTGTCAATTTTGACACTATTTATTTATTTGAATTTAAATAAACTATATACAGAATATATGTTCGAACTAAAAGATTTAATAGATTTATAAAAGTTCATATGTGTCTAGAAAATTATTTTATCACATTAAATAGTTCATATAATATTTATTTTATTATTTTTAAAACCATTTATTTTGTTTATCTCTTAATAAAATAATTACTACAACATTTTTGTATAATTATCTAATATACTTATTTGTTGCATAAAAATTAAAACTAATATGCTATGATAAATATAAATCTATTAAATTTCACAATAATACATTTACTTGAATTTATCATCTTAAAATAACAATATTTAAATTGTTATATTTATTAAATTATGAAGTTGTCAACTTTGACATCATTTAATATAAAATAATATAAGTGTCATAATCGCCTTAATAAGGATCCAAATGGTCAAAAATTCGGCCACTGGATTACTAGGCTTTATATGTACACTAATAATAATTTTTGTGCAGATTTTTGGGCCTTTTGATATGTATTACTATTTCAATAAAAACTATATTATTGATTTTTCACTAAATAAATAATTTCTGCATCATTAATGTATAAGATTATAAGGTAATTAAATAACTCTTAGAAATTAAAAATAAATTACCATGACAAAGAAAAAAAATTTATCTTTCCAATGAGTATTTATAACCGAATTTATATTATGTATAAACTTATATTGAATATACTTTAATTATTAAAGTTGAGTGAGAAATATTTCACTTTCTTTTAAATAAAATAAACTAAAGGTCTTAATCACCTCAAAGTGGGTTTTAATGGATTCCATTTCGACCCAAATATGACTTAGGAAAAATTCTAATCATCCAATTATATTAAGACAAGTATTAGGATAATTTTATAATATTATATTTACCCTTAATTACCAAATTTACCTTTTACTAGGGTAAATAAAATTTACCGTTGTTACTATTCATAAAGCCCAAAAATAAAAAGTAGTCTATTAATATAATATGGACCCACTGTTTCCAAATATGGAATCCATTTTTCAAAATTAAATACACAGAAGTTACATAAATTAAATTAAAATTAATCTCATTGTTGAAAGAAAAACGGGTTTTTATTTAAAACATTGCAAAAGGTTGAATTTATTTAACCTACGAATTCAATGTAAAATCAAGGATAATGACATAAATTATATTAAATGGTAAAAATATAATCTATTTATACTTTAAAACCATTAAATATTATAATTTAACCACATAAGTTATTATGATGAAAAAAGTTGTTTTTAATTAAAATATAGCGTGTTTTTACTATTCATTAAAATATGAAAGTTATCAGAATAATATGAAAAAAATTTCCAAGGTAAAATTATATATCCTGATTCCAAATAATAATTTTATTTTCTAAAATTTAACTTATAGTCATGTCAAAAACTAGATTTAAAGTGGGTGCGCCATCAAAAGGCAGCAAAACTGCATTTTTTTTAAAAAAAACTTATTTTACCCGAAAAATTTATTTTGTTCTTATACCATGTTCTAGAAAATGTGTAAGATTAATAATAATGTTATTAAATTTAAAATTTAGTTAATACTATTCATAATGGATAGTTCATAATAATATTATAATAATATATAATTATTTAGTAAAACCTGGTATTGCGTATAACACACGCTATCGAGGAAGGTCGCGATTGCGTGTAATGAAAGCCAAGTCAGGGTTGCGTGTTGTGCAAGAATCCTTTATTATTTCGTATAATAGTATCCAACCATATTTAATTTAAACATTGAATATATATATATATATATATATATGCACACACTCAATGTTGCGTAGAATGATTATTATAAAACGAACTTGAAATTGTGTGTAACACGATCCAAGAATAGCGTTGCGTATACTGAAAGCTAATATGGTGTTGGGTATAGTACAATCTAAACTTGGTGTGGTGTATAATAGAAGACATCAATGAAATTAAAAGAATATTTTTCATAAAATCTCGGGGTGTTACATTCTACCCCCCTTAAAATGAATTTCTCCCTCGAAATTCGTCAGGGTTATAAATGGATTACTACTTGAAAGTTTCTTTAATAGAAACCCACATCGTAAAAAGGAATACAAAAACTTGACTTTAAAAACTACTGTTTGAAACATAACGGTTACCCAAATTAACTAATCACTGGGTTTCCACATAGGAGAACATAGGTGAAAATATGGATATGGAAGAGAAATCTAACCATCATGTTCTGATGGAGAGTGGTAGAGAACATGGCTATGAAAAATCCATCAATCAAAAAGCCATAGATTTGTGATGATCTAAGTTACCATTTGATTCATCGGATATAAGGGCACTAGGACAACATTTTTGGTTTTCAAGATCATTTCCATAAAGTTGATGAAATTGCAATTATAAGAAATACTTTCGTGATTTTGGTACACTCTCACCGTTGGTCATTCTATGAACAATTTCCACTTAATCTCTGAAAGAAAGGAAGTTGAATTTTTCATTCGTCAAGTGTTAGTAGATCATGTGATAGAATGATGGGTCATTCCATCTGTCTAAAAAAAGCTTATAAAAGTTATCAAAAATACATAAGTCCATCTATGGTGAGGTTAATCATATACGATTCCAAAAATGAACTTATACTTCATATATCATACCGCTTAATAAAATAAAACTTGTTTCTACTAATCAGGGACATCCTATAGGCCAGTGGTAGGCGATAAATGCTAGTCACACTTCGGTTGTGGGTTCGATTCTCACAGCTGTCATGACCCGACCCTACCCGGGATCGAGCCGAAACTACCCCAAGCCCGCCTCCATAGGCCAGGGGCTGGCGACCTGTGCCGAAGGCACAATAAATCAGGGAGGCCTTTGACTAAGCACATGTACACACACACGCAGAAAACTCAATGAAATAGTGCATCGTAAAAGGCCTCCCCGAGTTATTGTTCCTTCGGCGCTGGTCCCCATCCACTGGCCTATAGAGGCGGGCTTGGGGTAGTTTCGGCTCGATCCCGGGTAGGGTCGGGTCATGACAATGTGGTATAAAAGGTGGTTCGCTCCTTGGGACACTTTTCGGGCGTCCCTAAAAGAGGAATTGGTTGGGATTTAGGGCAACAGTGTTAACGTGTCTCGAGAGCGGCTCCCAGGCCAGGGAGTCCAGTGATGGTGAGGCGGCCAACGTATCCATTCACCAGGACCTTGATAACCCGCTTGTCGACTCGGCATGCTGAGACACTTGTTGCAGGGAAAATTTGATTGTGCATCACATAGGAATGTGTCTTTCACTGTCCTTCTTGAGTCAGCTCCCCATCGTTGCTATTGGTATATACATATATGCTCATCTGACCGCGACACTCCTTGATAATTTTCAGGATGTCTCCGCGAGGATAGCCAGCTAGGATACCATCTTTGGTTCGTGACGATGACCCTGTTGGCTACTCTTTTCTTGGGATGAGCTACGGGATGGAGATCCCCTTAAGACCTTGTTCGGGATTCTTGTTGAGAATATGTATCTTGTATATACTTTGTTCTGGTACCCACTTTTTGGGTTTGGTTACTCTCCTTCTAGGTGAGGCGAAGACACGCGGGGTATGCCACGTGCTTTCCGTGTCTAGCTTCTCGTGGTTGGACGAGTCTACTCTCCTACTATAGGTAGCGAACACTCGACGGGAAGTTCATCTTCTCACCGTTTCCAGCTCCTTGTGTTTGGACGATTCTACCTTCTTTCCTCTTGTTGGGTTGAGCTGGACTCTTCACTGTTACTCTTACTTCCCTTTCAGTTGTACTCCTCTACTTTTCTGTTCGCTCTACTTCTCACCCTTCGATACCTCCTTTGTTGCTCCCTCGAGCCTTTGGGGTATCCTACTGAGTATTTTTATACTCACCCCTTCTTGGTCTTTGCCCGCACTTGGTGTGCCCTTGCAGACGACGGACAGGTTGGTCATGACTTCAGTAGAGGGTAGGATCTTGGGAGCTTGGACCGCGTGCGGTGGTCGTGGCCGGGTTCTAGGTGTGAGACCCGTCAGCTGTTTCTTTTTGTTTACCTATTGCTGGGTTGTGGCACTTTTTGTTTGGGTGCGTGTTTTGCCCCTTTTCTTTTCAGCTTGTACTTTGTGGTATATATATAGAAGTTTCCCTTTCCTTTTCTTTTCTTGTCTTTACTTTTACTCTGCACTGTTGCATTGATTATTCTGCGTGTGTGTGTACAGGTGCTTAGGCAAAGGCATCCCCGAGTTATTGTGCCTTCGGCGCTGCTCACCAGCCCCTAGCCTATGGAGGCGGGCTTGGTGTAGTTGTGGCTCGATCCCGGGTAGGGTCGGGTCATGACAACAGCCTTGTCCAACGTGATGGGCTATCTCCCGTCCTGTAGGTTGTCCTTTTTTCTAAAACAACATTACTATAACATCCCATCAATAATATCGAAAAAAGTTCTTATCTAAAATACTTCATTCCAAACTCATTATTACTTGAAATGTCACATAACAATAACGTGAATTCCATCATTTATCCCCCATATATCATAAGATATATCTTGTTAGTCAAATTACAAACATGTGAATACCTTAATCATGTATTCTCTTGAAGAATGAATACCCATTGAACCTTAGTGAAAACAAGAGTGCTGTCAAAAGTTAACTCTTTCCACATACCAAAACCCCAAAATTCTACATACTCAAACCATGATATAACTATTTCCTTATATCAGTCATGAGCTCATGAATACTGTCAAACATTTAATTTTCTCCTTATACCTTCATTATGCACATATCATATTATTTCCAAAAATATCTCAATCACTTTCCATGGTTACCGGTAACATAAAATTATTGAAAACCACAATAGACCAATACATAAATATTTCAATATTCCGTGATACTATATACAACAATATTTTGGAATCCCATTATATAAACACTTAATCTTTCCACCACATCATTCTCATATTCAACATCGCCAATATTGATCGCATGTGACTTCCCATTGTCATTTTCCTTAAGTGGTTGCTCATGTCGATCATCACTTACCCTTGTATTAGGGCATTTATAAGCATAATGCCCCATTTCCTTGAATTTGAAGCATTGAAGTGTTAGTGGAGAGTTCTATGTAGTCTTTTCTCTATTCACATCGTTAGAAACCTTTTTCCCATTACTTCGACAATAAACTTCTCGATAACCTTCTTTTCCACACTTAAAACATTTTCTAGTACCTTTTAGGCAATCTCCACCATGCTTCTTTCCACACTTTGAGAATAAAGAAACATTCATCTTCTTTTCACCATTGTTCTGAGATTTCTCCGTGAACTCCATCTTTCATTTCTTGTCAAAACTATGAGATAGATATGTTACACCAACATCCAGTTCTACCTTGATAGCACAATGCACAATTTCTTCATAGCTACTGAAGTCTCTTATAGCTAATGCCCTTCGGAGACTTGGTTTTAAGCCACTGAAAAATCGATCAACCTTACATTCAGGTTTAATGATAAAGCCAGATTCATACCTTGCAAGTCCTGTAAAATTCTCTTCGTATATACCAATAGATTCATCATCCTTCTGCATAAGCTCAAGAAACTCCTTTTCCATCTTTGTTCGAAGAATACGAGGGATGTACATAACAAAAAACATGTTCTTGAACTTGTCCGATTCCATGGACTCAATTTCATCTCTTTGCCTCATATTCTTGATAAGATTCCACCATTGATCAGCATCACCTTCCAAATGATATACTACTGAGATGACATTATCATGCTCAGAACATTGTAGAACTAAAAATATCTTTTCAGTAGTACTGATCCATTGTTCAACCACTAAGGGATCAGAAGACCTGCTGAATGAAGGTGGACGCTGCCTCGTGAAGGATTCCATAGAATGTTGCTCCTTTCTCTGCTCATTTCGAAATCCAGAATGATTCATAGCTTGTGTAAGTGTAGAAATAATATTGTATACTCCATCTCCCATGACATTGGTTTAGTCAGGAGGACAATCATTGCATTGTGACACGGTTCCTTCGTGTTCCAGCCATTGTCTAAAACCCAAAAAGAATAGTGTTAGAGGCATAAATCATGCTAGGGAAAACAACATAATGAAGGGGGAGTAACTTAAATATCTAATATCTTTGGTTTAATACTATGATCGTTACCATAATTCTAGGACTATAACCTATACTTATACATAACCTTAGGGACATCCCTAGACATACCTTAGAAATATATCTAGGGATCTCACTAAAGTTCTTGCATCCTATTTTCCAATGGTTTACTAATCCTTTCCTCTGATACCAACTGTAGAGACCCAAAGCTTGACATACATGGACAATACATTACTTTTGCGGAATACTTAATACATAACAAAAACCAAAACTCAAGGACTGTAATAGTTTAATGTCTTTGGAAACTTGGAACGTAATCTTCTAATCTTGGTGAAAGATCTTCAACATCTCCCATAAAGATCTTCCCCTTTTTTTTCTTAACTAAAAACTTTCATTAAATCCTAGGGAAAATAAAACAAATAAAGGGTGAGCTCAAATGCTCAGTAAGGGTAAGCATAGAGAACATAAAATAATCCATAAACATTTGAATGCAAAAACATGAACATAAAATCTAAACATCAAAATCTTTATCAAAGACATAAATCATGGACGTACATAAATCATAGATCATAAAGGAAAATTAATCATGATAAACTAACATGGGAATAAAACATGTAATTGTGGCAACCTTTCAGCACTTGTTATGATTTCCATAGTAGCCAAGGCATTACTGCCAAGACCATCTTAGTGGAAAAAGTCCCTTTCTGAATCGAGTTCACTTCTCGTTTCAATCCTGTAACACTGAATCAGATTAACTCACCATTCTAGCCATGTCTATCTCATGAGATATAAATCTTTACCCAATGAATTGGAGGGAGATATAGGTCCCACCCATCTCATAATGAAATCATTCTTACTTGTGCCACAAAATAAACTTACAACATTCATCATAACCCAAAGAATAAAATGGGTTTCATAAACATCATCCCATTATCACATAATCCATATAAAACAAATGGATATTTCATCATAAGAAAAGTGAAACCATGTAAATCATAGAGACTTTATACTTCAACCATACACATATGAAATAATGTCATCTTAGATGGAAAATGGTTTTGATAAAACACTTGAAATGAATTCTTGAGGAAAATATCCTTTCTTCTTCAAAATCAATTTCTTTTCACAAAACGTCATTAAATTTTAAAAGAAAAAGATTTTGTTCAAAATAGTCATGAAATATTTTGGAGGAAGCTTCATGAAAATAAGGCTTCATAAAACTGTAAAAATCCTTTCATGCCATATAAGTTAAAAAACATTCTTCTCGTAAAAAAGCCAAAAAGTACCTCGTAAATATAAGATTCCATACATACCATGCAGTAAAAGTAAAAAATGGGTAAAAAGGACATTAAAAATATATGAAACCATTTTTAGGAAACATGTACATGGATGAGAACTATAACCCCAGTAAATACTTACGAATAAAAAATCACGGATAAGAACAAGATTGGAAAAGTTATCCCTTACCTTAGGTCCGATATGCTTCGTACGTTTCCAAAACTCCTGTATAATGATTTAAATAATGTCATTGACTTATTACAGAAACATATTCATTGTTATTATATCATATATGGTTCACTTATTACTTTATATTACCCTTTCTTTTGTAAATTCACGTTAAAGTAGCATTTTGGGTAAAATCGTTTCATTTGTCATTCGTGTTTTAACTTGTAATTATTCATATGATTACTTAAATAATGATTACATACATCCAGAATTTAAAACATGAATTATATATAATATATATTCAGAATACACATATATATAATACATCGATAAATGGGATGAAATACACCGTTCATGGAGACGGTAGGCCATACTTACGCATGAACGCTGTTTTCGTTTCCTTATTGAATTGAATGGAATTAAGTATATGACATACATATATATATGTAAATAAATCTAGTAGCATTATTATGTAATATATTTAATTATTACGGATTATATATACTTCATAATCATTCTTGAATTGTTAATAGGGAAAATGAATCCCATCGCGTCGTGGAGACGGTAATCCGTATGTACACACGAGCGATGATATCGTTCCCATGGAATAGTATTGGAGTGTATGTTTAGTATTTCAGAATCAATATCACTTTACAATAATCATATATAGTAATTATTTACACCATTATACCCATCCAAGTAAGGTGGTGGTGGAAAATAGATTACACCACGGCGTGGAGACGGTATTCCGTACATACGTACGCGCGGTGATTTTGTTTTCTGTATGATGGATAAATGGTGAAATTGGGTTGTTTCATACTTATAATAACATATCAGTATATGAGTGATACTGATGATATTAATTCATAGTGAAACAACTAAATAAGAAGAAGTATAAGAAGAAATAATGTTGAAAGAATCGGTAACGGGCATTACCTCTTCTTTGAAGTGCCTCTTTGAGACCTCCTCTTAGGGCACTAAAATTGGTCTTTGAAGAAGAAAAAAACCTCTATGATGTTTCTATGGAAGTGTATAAGAGGCTTTTTTATTGATTTTCCGTGCATGAAGGCTCAAATTTGTGTGAGGAAGAGAGAGAGGAGGTGCCCTTTTATAAGGGAGGAGAGGGGCACTTTTGGAAATATAAGAAATATTAGTTTATATTAAATCCCATCCCCACTTAAAAACTTCCCAAATGAATCATATATGAAGATTAGACAAGATAGGGTTGAAATATAATCAACCAATAAAATTTATACATGTTAGTAATTTATTTTAATCATTATCCACTTGGTTTATCTTTATTTAATCAATTTAATTTTATTTGTGGTAATAAAATTTTGAATTATAAATTAAAACAAATAATTACTTATTTTTTGTGAATTGTCCATAATTGTATAATTTATAATATTTTAGACCATATAAATTTAGATTTATAGTTTTTAAATATTTTTTGATTTTTAAACATTTTTATAATATGTTATTTTTATAAAATAACAATAGTGTCAATTTTGACACTATTCATTTATTTGAATTTAAATAAAATATATACAGAAGATATGTTCGAACTAAAAGATTTAATAGATTCATAAAAGGTAATATGTGTCTATAAAATTAGTGTATCACATTAAATAGTTCATATAATATTTATTTTATTATTTTTAAAACCATTTATCTGGTTTATCTCTTAATAAAATAATTACTACAACATTTTTGTATATGTATCTAATATACATATTTGTTGCATAAAAATTAAAAATAAAATCCTATGATAAAGATAAATCTATTAAATTTCACAATAATACATGTACTCGAATTTATCATCTTAAAATCACAATATTTAAATTGTTATATTTATTATATTATGAAGTTGACTACTTTGGCATCATTTAAAATAAAATAATATAAGTGTCATAATTGCCTTAATAAGGATCTAAATGGTCAAAAATTCTTCCAGTGGATTATTAGGGTTTATATATACACTAATAATAATTTTTATAGAGATTTTTGGGCCTTTTGATATGTATTACTATTTCAATAAAAACTATATTATTGATTTTTCACTAAATAAATAATTTCTGCATCATTAATGTATAAGATAATAAAGTAATTAAATAACTCTTAAAAATTAAAAATAAATTACCATGACAAAGAAAAACATTTTATATTTTAAATGATTATTTATAACCGAATTTATATTCTGTGTAAACATATATTAAAAATAATATAATTATTAAAGTTGAGTGAGACATATTTCACTTTCATTTATATAAAATAAACTAAAGGTCTTAATCACCTCCAAGTGGGTTTTAATGGATTCCATTTCGACCCAAATATTACTTAGGACAAATTATAATCATCCAATTGTATTAAGTCAAGTATTCGGATAATTTTATAATATTTTATTTACCCTTAATTACCCAATTTACCTTTTACTATGGTAAATAAAATTTACCGTTGTTACTATTCATAAAGCCCAAAAATAAAAAGTAGTCTATTAATATAATTTGGACCCACTGATTCCAAATATGGAATCCATGTTTCCAAATTCATACACATAAGTTTCAGAAATTAAATTAAAATTAATCCCATTGTCGAAAGAAAACGGGTTTTTGTTTAAAACATTGCAAAAGATTGAATTTATTTAACCTACGATTTCAATGAAAAATCAAGGCTAATGGAATACATTATATTAAATGGTAAAAATATAATCTATTTACACTTTAAAACCATTCAATATTATAATTTAACCACATAATTTATTATGATGAAAAAAGTTGTTTTTAATTAAAATATAGCGTGTTTTTACTATTCATTAAAATATGAATGTTATCAGAATAATATGAAAAATTTATCCAATGTAAAATTTTATATCCTGATTAAAAATAATAATTTTATTTTTTAATATTTAACTTATAGACATGTCAAAAACTAGATTTAAAGTGGGTGTGCCACCAAAAGGCGGAAAAACATCATTTTTTGAGAAATACCTATTTTACCCGAAAAATTTATTTTGTTCTTATACTATGTTCTAGAAAATGTATAAGATGAATAATAATGTTATAAAATTTAAAATTTAGTTAATACTATTCATAACGGCTAGTTCATAATAATATTATAATAATATATCGTTGTTTAGTAAAACACGGTATTGCGTACAACACACGCTATCGAGGAAGGTCGCGATTGTGTGTAATGCAAGCCAAGTCAGGGTTGCGTGTTGTGCAAGAATCCTTTATTATTTCGTATAACAGAATCAAACCATATTTCATTTATACATTGAATATATATATATATATGTATATATATGCACACACTCAATGTTGCGTAGAATGACTATTATAAAATGAACTTGAAATTGTGTGGAACACGATCCAAGAATAGTGTTGCGTATACTGCAAGATAATACGGTGTTGCATATACTACAAGCTAAACTTGGTGTGGTGTATAATAGAAGTCATGAATGAAATTAAAAGAATATTTTTCATAAAATCTCGGGCTGTTACATTATATGTATGTGATAAATAGAGATATTACAGTGAAAATGATATACATAAAATCCAACTGGAGGGATTATGTTTGTATCCCAGAGAATAAGATGGAACTTTAATGCTGGGAACAAGTGGAAGATAGAAATGTACTTATTTGGTGGTGTAGAATTTCCAAATCAGATCATAGGATCAGTTAACATCCATCCATGATCCAATAACAAGATGTCAAATTTCCAATGTGGCTTATTCGATCATATAAGGAGATATTTCCTGGAACCACCTAAGGAATGTCATAACTATAATAAAATTTTACATCTTTAGTTATTTTTTTATAATGCTCTTATGTCATCAACTAGGAATGCATCTCATAATTATCAATAATCTTATAGGTTAACTATGATATCTCAAAAAAATAATTTTAATCCATAGAATTGAGAAATCCAAGGTTATTCAAGGAACACTATGACTCCTCTAGATATGAAATATTAGTAAGGATATAAGGTTTAGTGAGGAGTGAATATGAAACTATATTCTATGGGGTGGATGATTATGGAGGATCAATCTAGCACTTAAATGGTTCGAGTTGCTATTCTCTTGAACACTACACTCATTCAAGATTTTTTTGATACTGGAATATACAACTCTTTTATTTTTTTCAGAAATTGTGAATCATATGGTTTTTCATTTTGAAATAATGCCTCATGTTTGTAAATTTCAAACACCTCAAGGAACATTATATTATCTATCCATTAAGTGTGAAACAAATCCTATGAGAATAAATGAGGCTACTTTATTTTCTGATTTTTTATATTATTGATATCGAAATCTATGTTCATGTTTTTAGAATGGATTGGATGTTATCCTTCGTGGACTATATCGATTTGTATTCTATGAAAGATACCATCGCATCTTCTGAGGGTATTAAGATTCTATTTAAAGGAGATTAGGTTGTAAAAGAAAGTATATTAGGACCATTAGTACTGATGGTTTTGACTATCTCTTAATAGTTGTCCACAATTACTTTGGAATATTCTAATTTAATCACTCATATGAATTTTATAACTATTATTGACCAATTTCTTATTGTCTTTCCATAAAATTTTTCAGTATTCCCACACAAAATAGATTTAAAATTTATGTTTAATCTTTTATAAGAGACCATTCATGTTTCAATTCAATTCATAAGGCTAGAACTAAGGAAATTATTGCAATTGTATGTTCCTATGGAATAGATGGAATGTAAAGGGTTCATTCAATCGAGCACATCTCTATGGGAAGAACCTATTATTTTTATAAAGAATGTGGATGGACCTCTTTATCTTTTTGAAGCTTATAATAACCTTAACCAAGTTACGAAAAATAATCACTATCATATTACCTTAATTAATTATATGTTTGACTAATTGAGGTGTTCCACATAGTTCTATAAGATATATTTACAATTAGGATAAAAATAACATTGACTTCAAAATAAGTATATTTTTAAAATAGCCTCTTAGGTTCATTATGTCCATTATGAATATTTGTTTATACCCTTTGGTTTTATAAATGCACTAGCATTGTTTATGTAATTGATGAGTTATATATTTTAAAGGCATCTTGACTCTTTTGTGGTGCTCTTCATTGATGTTATTATGGTATATTCTAGGACTAAGGTCAATCATGAACCACAATTAGATATAGTTTTGGGTATCTTATGGGAACAAAAACATTATGATAAGCCTTCAAAGAGGTGATTCATATATACAAGAAGTATGTTTCTTTGTCCATTTCATTACACCACAAATAATCTCAGTAGATCCTGAAATGGTATATGCTTGTATCTCTTGGAAAAAACTAAATAATTTCTTTGATATACACAGTTTCCTCATAAAATCAATATATTTTTAATGTTTTTTCATGATTTTTCATGACTTTCCTAAACAATGAAATCTTTGGTAAGGAACATTATTCTTTTCCAATAGATTGATAAGTACCAAAAATCATTTCTTTATTTTATGCTTTTGAGTAGATACACACTTATTTGTATGTTTCTAGAATCAAGAAAAAGATACATGGTTTATTGTGATGAATCTGGTTCTATTTCATGATATTTTCTTTTGATGGGAGATCATGTGTGTGGTTTATGGTTCACTACAGTTTCTAGTGCATGAATATAATTACCCAATAGATGATTTGGAATTTGTTTTTTTATTTCTTGAAAAGATGGAATATTTATCTTTTAGGTGAGAAATTCATAGTGTTCATGGATCAAAAAAGTTTGAAACATGTTTTCTCATAAAATGATATGAATCTGAGATAATGAAGATGGATGGAACTGAATTTATGTAAACACATTGTATATGAAATTCCATAGATGATGTATTGAGTGGTAATTTATATAATTAACTATATTAGAATTCATTTTATTAGTGGATGATAATGACAGTGACAACTGATAAGTTTCTAGATTGTTCTAAGAAAGGTTACATTATGGTTTTCTTTATAATTACATTTACTCTTGATTTGACTGAGAAGGTTAAAGGAACTCAAACGTATAATTATAAATATCTACCCATGATATCCAAACTCATTGGTGGGGATACTATTGAGGGATGGATTCTATATAGCATTTATATTTTTAATTTTAGAGTTCAGGCTATAGTGACTTTAACTTTTTAAGAGCAGATTATTTTTACCTACCATCATTCAAGAATGAGTATTCATGTCGGTATTCATAAAATATATAAAGTGATGAAAACATAGTTTTGGTGGGATTTCATGAAAAGAAATCTTGTGGAGTATATCTTGAGATTCCCCAACTATCTGTATGTTAAGGTGGAACATCAATAACCAGCTGGTATGTTGATATCATTACCCATGCCCATGTGAAAATGGGAGCATATAGAAATAGACCTTTTCACATGTTAAAAATTGTTTGGATACATGATTTAATATGGGTAATTTTGGATTTAATCATGATGTAATATCACATCATCCATATTTTTGAATATGATATAGTGGAATAAATATCTAAACTCTACATTCATGAAGTTATAAAGATGCATGGTATACTAGTTTTATTTATTTCTAATCTAGACCCTAGGATTACATCTTTTTTTTGGAATACCTCATAACAAGCCCTTAGAACTAATTTTACCATGATCACATCTTATTATACTTAAACGGATGACCAATCTTTGAAAAAAATAAAAAAAACTACAATAATTACTTATAACATTTGTTATTGAATTTGGAGTCTCATGGGAGGATCATCTAATATTGTGGCAGTTCCCGTACAATAACATTTATAATTCCTAAATACATATGGATCCTTTTGAATATTTTTATGGCCTTGATTTTCTTTCTATAATTTTTTTGGAGGTAAAAGTTGAGACTTCACTTATGTGACCTATCATTGTTCCGGATATGAAGGAAGGGATATTTGTGATAAAGAAATATGATTTGGATGACTAAGATTCATCATAAATTGTATGTAGATCACCATCATTGTCCATTTTCATTTGATGTGGTTGGTTATGTTTTATTGAGGATCTCTCTATGTCTTGGGAATTTTAAGGTTGGTATGAATGTAAAAATATATTGAATGTAAATTGGACCTTTCTAGATTCCTGAATTTTTTTTGATGTATCTTATTAGTTGTATTTACCACCACGATTTGGATAATTGAACAATATGTTTCAAGTATCTTAATTGAATAAGTACAAACCTTATCTTGACTATGTTATTCAATCAGACTACATTAATTTTGATCTAGATTTCTATGTTTATCCATGTTCCAATATAGATTATGGATATGTAGTAGAAGATATTTCATGGTAAAATAATTGGTTTGGTATGATTTTATGGAAATATGGTACGATTCTGGAAGATACATGGGAACGTGATAAATAGATGCAATAATAGTGTCTCAAGATCTTCTAAACCAACTTCGGTATCTAGTTTTATAAGGATGGAAAGACTAATAGTGAAAATAATGTAAATCCCCCTAATTTTAGTTAATTTATCCTTTTATAATTTAATTTAAATATAAATAACACTTGGGTGAATTTTGGGGAGATTCTTGATGTTTTTGGAGTGTTCCTAAAGGTATATAGTTATGAGAATGGTTAGTAAAAACTATAAACTATATCTAGATAAATGTGAATGGTGATTTTGGGAGTCATTTGGTAGGTTCATAATTTGAACACAGTTTTCCCAAACCATGCATATTGAAGGATAAACTATATGATTGGAGAAAAATATTGAAGTATAGTTAGCCCAAGGTTATTCAAACCATGCAAGCCAAATATGCATCCAAAGCATGCGATCTGAAGACAATGATCTAAAAGTTTATCTTTAACAATAATTATTTCTCAATAACCCTCATTTTTCTCTTATTTTTCTAGTCTATAAAACTCTTCTCCTCTTCTGGAAAATTTTATATATTACTATTGATCTAGAAGCAACATTTTGAAAATGAATGTGTGATGGTGGTCTAGAATCACTAGTAAGGAATTATTAACAATTTTCAGATTAGATATTCTCATCTTATCTCACCAACTGTTAGATCTATTCTATTATATATAGATCTATTATCCATGAAACTTTCTTTATGAGATCTTGTTTGATCTAATGAAGTAATGAATATTCAAGGTTGTATCTAGAGGCTTTTTGGGTTATTCCTAGATTTCTTTAACCGTGGTATGGTAAGTGGATTATCTCTCATCTCAAATAAATTTATAACTTTAAGGCTAAGATTTATTTATATTTTTTTCTTGTATTACTAAGAAGACATTGTTTAATTCATTAATTAAAACTGTTTTTTAATTGATGAACTGAGAACATGGGTTTTCGGATGGATTTTGGAAAACAACTTCATGTATAATTTTAAAGTTATGGACATAAATTTTTTTTAGATTCATTCAAGAAATATGATCATTTAAATGTTATAAAAAAAGATTTATATTATTGTAAAGTAATTTATAATGAATTTTCATTGGCATACATGTTGTTGTGTGTTCGTATTTCATTAAAAGGGACCATGTTAAAATAATGTTGGTGCTCAGAGACAAGGGTGTAATGGAATGTGGTATTAATAACATTATGATCAATTGTTGTTGGATAAGAGACCAATCATGTGTATAGAATAATAATTTATCATGAATGTGGGTTTCTGTGTGTTTGTGATAGATATAAGGATCAGAATTACAAAAATAATGGAAAAGAATGATAAATTGAATTAGTTAAATTTAATTCTCTTAAATTGTATTTCCTATGATAATTTTTTTCATATCCTCAACTTATATTGATTTATTCCTCTTTAATTTATAAAATATTATTTTATAAAATGTACTAACATGTTTTTATCTTAGTGAAATGTGATGGGAACTCTCCAGGGATTATCTACAAAGTGTTGAACTCACCCCTACAAGGGAACTTTGTAATGTTTACATATGTTGATTATAGGGACATGGGAAGGGGAACAATATCTTACATCTATTGTGATTCTACTTGATACAATTGGATAAGCATAGGGAATTAGATAGTAGAGATTTTTTGGGTGATTCTTGGGATGATGCCACTTTGGTTTCATTGGGATATGTTGTATTTTGGTCATTTTGGTTGTTGTGTCTTATTTTAATTCTCAATATCATATTGTTGGTGTATTGGTTTTACCACTTGGTTATATTCTTTATACTATTAAATCATATAGATAGTTGGGATATATATATATATATATATATATATATATATTGTTAGATTTTTTCATTCTTTAGGGAAAATTATACCCTAACTTTCTCTTAATCCCTTAGAATTTATTTTCATCCTTTGATATCTTGTGAACGTCACCATAAGTTAGTGGAACTTCATCTCTTACCAATACATTGACTTTAGACTGGATGTTACAAAATGACTATCACATTTTATCCTATCTATGATATCAAGAATTTTTATAACTTCGTTGGAGTCATGTGTTTGGTATTGTTATGACATTATACTCTGACGACCACTGATTGAGTTCTAGGAGGATGGGGAAGATCATTCCATATATTATACTGATTTTTTACCTCTATTTGAAACTGTATATATAATTTATTAGAATATATGAGAGAATATGCTCCAGTTTATTCAGTCTATGTGATCTAGATCTCCATTAATAGTTTCATCCTTTTTAAATCTGACTAATGAGTTTCATTTTCAAAATCAACCTCTATTTTTGGAGAGAGTTAAACTTAGAATATTATGTTCTTGATTGAGACTATGCATTCAATTTTTCACCATATTTATATACCCCCTGAGAAGTGGGTGATGCTTTTATGTATCTTCTTTAAGGACAAATGAGTCATTTGTGGGATGTAATAGTCCATGCAAATTGGTATGTGGAGCTATCTTCAAAGGAATACATGACTCATTTATTTAAGAATTTATTTCTTTAGATACTAATAATGGATAGCTATATTATGTGTTTGGTTTTGGGTATTATGTTATTGATTGAATATATGTCCTCTTTTACCAATATTATTTAGTTCGACCCCATGTTGTTAGGCAATGAGAATGACAAGGTTCGCCATTTTGAGGTTGGGATCAGATATTAAATTTGTCTCCAAGTGAATGTATTTCGTCATACTTATTTTTCAGAGGTTTTAAAGCAAGCCTTAATAATTGATAGGAAATTTGTTGAGGTTGGAAATTTTGGTTAGTTTATTATATATGTTGGGTCTGGGAGCATATCATAAAGTATATGGGAGTAATTGTTTTGGTGATTCTTGCTAGATTGGTGATGGGTTGGAAAGATATGGCCATGGATATTATTCTTCCGAAAATAAGAGACTCCATTACTATGTTTTTAGTTCGTTAGGACTGATCATAATTGATCATAGTTCCACTAACCATCTGTATATTACTTTTCATGTCGTCATATGGGACATCTATAGTTTGTTTTTCAAATTTTTTTCAACTGGGTAGTAGATATTATGGTATTCTATATTTTGGATCAACATTAAGATTATGTGATCTACTATAATTTAATATTTTGATTTTTTCTTTCCATTTAGGATGTGGAGGAGTCTGTGGTGATCTAAATTATCCAAAAACAATTATAGTTCTCCATATGGTAGATAGGGATTTGGAGTACATGGTAGAATATGGATATTAATGATCTCGTGATTCATGCAATATATCCATGCTTGGAAAGATAATAACTAAAATTAGGATTGGTTTTTTTAATCATGAGATCCAACAACTTGATTTAAAGTACTAGAAATAGATAAATGAGTAGTATGTGATCCTAATAAAGCATCTAATATTTTAATATATAATTTTTATTTAATGTATATGTATTTATCTTCAAACTTTATATTTTGATCTCAAGTATAAAATTTAGATAGATATCAAATTCAAGCTAGATTTTATGATTTAGATTGTGGGAAAGTATATAATTGATCCAATTAAATCATAATTGAGTAGCTTAATAGAGATGAAGATTAACTCAATCTTTATATTATGACTATAAATCCTTACTCCATTGATAATTATGTTGATCTTGAGAATAAAATTCATGTTTTGAGCTAAATCTAAAGTATGAAATATTGAACTCAAATCATCTCAATTATATCCTATGGAAGAGGATCAAGACCAGGCTAGTTTAATTCCATCTAGTCAACTATTATTGATCATTATTATGGTCCATAAACAATTTGAGGTATGATATTAGTAGCTTTTCTCTTGAATTTTATTTATTTAATATGGGCAGGTTTCATTTTTTTATATCTACCAAGTTCACAGAGGATTTGAGGCTTATGAAAGAGTATTTATATGGGGTGGTGTATATTGATTTGCCCTCAGGGGTGTGATATAAGTGTATTTAATGATTTATAGGTTTTATTATCATAACCAGTGGGTATTTGATTTTTTGGTAATTATTTATGTTACAGACATATAGTTTCGAGGTGATATTTGGTATGTATTACCTAAATTGGTACCAAGTGCACATCAACCTTTATCACTAATGGATATATTTCATAGATTTTTAGGGTTATTATTGGAATCTTCTTAGAAATTGGGGCTTCTATGAAATTAATTTTAAACCTATCCAATGATATCTATGGTAGGTTTTGACCTAGATGGGTAGATTTTTTCGAGAAATGAGGATATGTTTAAGGTATTATTTCCTCTCTTTTTTAACATTTACCAATATGTTTTCCCTGGGGACTTTTTAAATTTTCCAATTATTAAATAGAGAAGTAGAGAGATCAATTTCATGATATAGTTGATTCTAATTATGATTCCTATATATATTTTTAATTATAATATTACTTCTACATAGCTTAATGTTTTGAAGTATCGTCTAGATAACCTTGAGGTAGAAGGCTTTGTTAACTCAATAATGTACCCTTAGGGTGCTATTATTTTATTCACTTAGATGGAAGATGTTTACTTTCACATATGTATGGATTTATAGGAGTTTAACTATGTTTTGATCAAGAATCGGTGTCTTATTACTCATATAGATGATTTAGTTAACCAACTGGGGGGATCCAAGTGGTTTCCCAAATTTATTACTGGTTAGGATATCATCAGTTGTATATGAGGACATGTGATATGCCCTATACTTCCTTTAGGAGTAGTTATGTCGAATATAGGTTTACATTGACATCATTCAGTTTGAAAAAAACACAAATAGTTTTTCTAAATATGGTGAATTTGTTATTTTGTCATTATTTGAATTATTTGTTGGTCATTTATTTCAATGATGTTTTGATATATTAATATACGTGGGAGGAACATTCAAAATCATGAAATTTTGATGTGTCAATTTTATATCAGTCATGTTCACTTCTTTGGGAGTATGATATCATATTCTACTATATCAATGAATCCTGGGAAGATCAAGATTGTGTATTATTGATAGTTTACCAAGAAAATGGTTTAGATATGTATCATCCTTGGTTCGTTAAGACACTATTGGAGATTCATTCAGTATTTCTCTTGGTTAACAATGATTATTATGGACCTAAATAGGAAGGGGTAATGTTCAATATGTATTATCCTTGTGAGAGAGACATTAAATAGATAAATAGAATGTTTAATTATATGTCTATCTAGACCTTAATAGTGGATCTTAAGGAGTACACCATGTATTGGGATGTATATGGGGTTATTTCGGGAGTCTTGTTTATACATGAAGGGTAGTAATTCCCTTATACATCATTTATGTTGACGAAACATGAGATGAATTATCTGAATTTTGATTTGGAGCTACTGTTGGTAGTGCATGCACTAAGATTTTTGCATTGCTACCTTCCAGTTTAGTGGTTTCTAGTGTACAATAACTTAATATTCTAAAGTATGTCTTTCTATAATATGATATAAAACTTTAGTGGAGTAGTTGTGTTAAGTATTTTTAGTCCTTCGATGTCAATATAAAATATACCCATAGGAAATGGAATGTCATGGAGAATTATTTGTATAGAAAGGATTAGGTCTAGGTCATCTTGGAGGCTAGCAGTTATTGGTAATTGATATGCCACTTCAATGTGATTTATATTGATGTTTATAATTATCAGTGATGGGAAACTCTTATTTATTTTTATTTTACCACTTCCCACATTAAATGGGTAATGGGTATAGTATTTCTAGTGGAGAGATTCCACTAGTGGGTCAAAGGATAATGTTTGGATACTATATGGATGAGGATAATTCTAGTTCCTAAGTGTATGTTCAAGGAGTTTATGTGAGATCCACACACCTGGAGATGGGTTTTCACCCAAGGATTTCAAATATATAACATGATATGCATACGTATTATTGGGTTCAGAAATGAAGATAGAGGGTTTGTTACATGATCCTCCACCTATTAGCAGGTGAGGGTTCAGCATCAAAGACCCACTTTTCCTCTTAAACTATTACCCATTATAGAGTGTAAATTGGATTACATTAAAATGGATTTCATTATGGGGTTATTGAGGCCACCCTAAAGAATTGATACAATATGGTTCATTACCAACTTGTTGATAATGGTCATTTATTTCATAATAAACAAGGATACATGGTCTATTGATTAGCTATGAATTTTGTATCTCTGGAAGACAGTATTATTACAATAATGCCTAGGATTATTATTTTAGATCAATATTATTTATTTAAATATATGTTCTAAAATTTATTATATAAGGGTTTTTTACATGGTTGAATTCTAGCATAGAATTCTATCCTCAAATTGATGGGAAGTTTGAGTGTAATATATGGATTCTATAGAACATATAGTAAGAATTAATATAGGGTTTTGGAAGTTCATGAGAGACTAATCTCTCCATATGAAAGTTATATACCAATAATTATCAAATAAATATTCATATGGTACCTTTCAAGGACTTTAATGTAAGGTCGTGTCAATCACCTATGCATTGGTTATTGTTAGGGGACTCTTCATTTATTATCTTGAGTCTTGTTTTAGAAATTTCAAATAATATTTTTTTGATCTAGAGGAAGTTACCTACTATGTAGAGTATAAAGTGTTAATATGTTGAATAAATATATAATCATCTTAATTTTGAGGTACGAAAGTGGTTTTCATTAAGGGTTTCACCTTCGTTAGGACACCATTTCATTCAGAGGCATGAGAATTTGGCACCAAGGTATAAAGACTTATTGGAGGTTATTGATGGGATTATTACCATGGCTAACCAAATATTTATTCCTTGAATATTCAATGATATGAATGATGTATTTCATATATCTCAACTCATGATATATCACTTCATCCTATATCATGTGATCAATGTCAATGATATTGAGTTGAAGACTACTATGACATTCAATGGATGACTAGTCCCTATAGTGGAACAAAGTGAAAAGATTATATATAGAAAGATGGTACCTCTGATACACATGTAGTTTCTGAATAGGTGTATTAGAGAGGATATTTAAATGTTTGGGGCTGATATAACAGTGAAATGGGAAGAGTTGTTTGTTGGAAATTCTAAATAATGCACCCTAAGGAAGAATTTCTATATGTTTGTGAGGTTTTTACACCCCACCTATCATAAAGTATGAATTTGATTAAATTTTTCCCAAACCATATCTATTTAAATGGATTTGGGTTTTTAAGGAATTTAGAGGATCTATGGGATTCATAATAGATAATTTTTTCCTTTTATGAGTGATTTTCAATTGATTATAGATAACACCAAATATAAAGTTGTCTAATATCATGTTCCCGGTGGATCCAAGAAAATAAAGCATTCTGAGAAGGTACACCTGCCACCTAATTCCCCTAGAATGGGTACCCAAATGGGGTCTATGAAATCATTTTTCAAATGTAAATTTTTTTTAATTAATTTATAGAATGGTTATTAAATGAGGACCCTTTTATATCTATTGGATATGTTCATTGTAATGACCTGGTTTCAGAAGACACCCAGAGGTGCCCCATATCTGGTTGTTCACATGGCCTCAAGAGTGTTTCCCTGAATAATAGAGGTTGTCGACTAGTAGTGAGGGCCTTGGGTGTGATATTGTGGAAACTATGTCTTCATTGGCAGAGTACATAGTGGAAGAAAACAACACATACAATAGTGGAAGCAGTAAGTATCCAACAATAGTAAATTGTGGAAGACTGATAGAGAAAAAACTGAAGAAAAAATATAAGTAAATTATGCGAGGTACATATATGTGTAGGAAAAAATCCAAAAAATCCACAATGCATACTATAATACTAAACAAATTTTCAAAAGAAAAACAGATGAGAAACTCCTCAGCATCGCAAGCCTTAGCTTGGTCCAATGCTCTCCAGCTCCAATGCAATCAAGTACCTGAAGTTGAAGGGTGCTTTCCCTTGTCTATACCTACAGAAATATAATATGTTTGGTCCGAAAATCTTGGCCCAAATAGGGTGTGAGACTAAATCCCAATAGGCAACCACCCGAAGTTCTGTTCCTAACAGTCAGTGATTATATGGCAGGTAAAAGTACAATAAACAGGAAACATGAAATTATACAGCAGTAAATAATACACAGATCAATCAAGAAACAGTGAATCAAATAGCTAAACACAAACAGGTAACCCTCTAGGAAGTACTTATAGCCATCCCCTCTGGTCCTACCTAAGAAGTACCAACAACCCTCTGGGATGTACACTCATCCTAACCCCTCTGTTTTGTTCTTACATAAATTATAAGACTCTCTGAGGAAGCTCAATCGGTCAATTCCACTTATAGTCTATGTTAGTAAGGGACTCTCTGAGGAAAATCCCACAGTTAATTCTTCTTATAGCCCCAAGGTCAAGAGACTCTCTGAGGAATCTCACTCGGTCAATTCCTCATATAGCTCTAGGTCATTCATAAACTGTCTGTGGAAGCTCAGGCGGTCAATTCTTCTTATAGATTGGAGTGGATCAAGGTAATTCAAGTAAAACAAAGTCTCTTTGAGGAAGCTCACTCGATCTATCCCCTAATAGTCTATAAATCTCAAAGACTCTTTTAGGAAGCTCACTCGGTCTATCCCACTATATTCTATAATGTACAAAGACTCTCGGAGGATGCATGCTCGGTTCATCCTATTTTAGTCTATAACACCAGGTTCTCATGGCCCCGTGTAAGTCAATGTATAATAATGCTATATGGAAAATTTAATACTAAAGAAATACTTGGCTAACTAGTCTACAACATCTCAAGCATTTTAGAAAACCAAACTCCATCCTTCGACCATAGTCTTGGAAAATAGGTAAACAGCCAAAAGGCTAAATAGGACCAAATCCATCTTATCAGAACAAAGTATGAGCAAAACATCCAAGGAATATCATTCAACCCAATTCATATCCAAATAACCTTTACACAAGCATACAAGTATGGAAGCCAATTAGCAGGGGTAAAATAGTAACCACGCAATACCCCGTTCAAGGGTATTTGTGGAATTTGAACATAATACTCAATGACTATGAACAGAAATGCACAAACCACCTACCTTGGGGATAGGTGATCAATATACTTGAACCACGAGGCTTGAATCTCCCTAGAATGTCGTAGATCTACGAAAAAACATAAAAACTTCAACCCATCATAACTAGTAAAATACGTGGAATAGGAAAATGATGCTCTATAAGAAGAGAGAACTCACCGATGCAGTTCCAACACAATCAACGACGGTCGATTCAGAGAACATACAGAGGCTCGGGGGCTTAAAGAAGTTTTGGCGTCGTACGGTTTCTCCTGGTTGAAAGATACCTCGATGAGGACACTTCTGGCGATCAGATGCGACACTAGTACATTTAATTAAAAAAACAAAATACACGACATATAATTTTGGAGTACACAACATGTACTTACTTTTTCTATACTCCTCTTTAGGTGGCCTCCACGTCACCCCACTCGACCATGTGTGTACCAAGGACACGGCCAGCACACGGCCTCCTACAGCAATGAAGTAAATGGCGTGTACTCATAAAATACACCGCGTGTACTTCAAAAATTTCCAGAAACTCATCTTTTCTCAAAAACTCTAGAAGAAAGGAAAAACATACCTGAAAAGAAGATTTGGTTTCTAAAAAACTTCCCTCATTAAAGAAATTCATCCCTGAATTTTCTTAGTGTGGCATAGAAGAGTAACCCTTGAAAAACTTTGTCCACTGCGATCATACATCGACCTCCCTCTCCCAAGCCTCTCCCTATACTCTCCCAAGCTCCCATAGCACACATACTAGAGGAATAGACCGTCCACAGAGAACCTTCTTACTATGATCGACAATACGGATAGGATTTATAGAGACCCCAACCTTTTCTTACATTACTATTAAATCATTTTAAATATAAACAACCTAATATTATTACACATAGAGGATCCAAAGGTTTAGTGTCTTGGGAAAATTAAGACCATACATAAAAATTACAACATCAAGCATAAACATTTATTTAATTTCTTATTCTCTAGCTTCTTAATGGACCTTTTCCTCTCCTTATTATATATAGCCACCTGAGGATATACATCAAAAGGGGTGATATAGAAGCCTAGTAAGAGGATAGATAAGAACAATATAGCATGGGTTGAGAATAATAATAACATGGGAAAAATATCGTGAACATGATAGGAAGCAAATATATAAGACGTGAAATGTGGCAATACATAAAAATGAAACATCATGTCTTAGTGGTTAACTACCACAAATAATTTTGAACCAAGATAGAATCTTGTTCACACATCATTTCACATTTACTCATGTGATTCATAACTTTTACCAAATACATTGTAGAGCTGTATAATATTGGGTGCACCCGTCACATTCTAAAATTTATATTGCGCTATATAATTTCAGGTGCACCCATCACATCATAATATTATCATTATCATGCCAGCCACACAGAACATAAATCAATGATTAAAATAACTAACCCATTGAAAGGAATGGGTTTCATATCAAAATAACACATTCATAAACTTTGGGTTCCCAAAACAAAGAGGGAATAACATACTTCATACAAGAACCATCAACCTTGAGTGATAAGTAAATGGTGAGTTCTTATAAGAAGATTTCTTTTGGAAAACATTTTGTTTGACATAAAAATAGAGGTGAACAAATATATCTTAGAAAAGGATAGACAACGTTGAACAAATGATTTTTAATGAGTAAACAAATAAAAATTGAGTGGAAGAGGGAGAACCGGATGAAATAAAATTGGGTTCGAGAATTTCCCCTTACCTTGTGTAGGAATGCTTCCTTCTATTTAATGTCCTGTATAATGACATTATATTAATTAATTTTAAATCAATAACATTTTTTAAATTAATTTGGTTCATTATGGTTTCATTAAGTGATTTTATTTGCCTTTGGATGAGTTATAGAGTTTAAAAATATTATTTGGGAAAGTTTGTTTTTATGGTTTTCTTGAGTGGTTCACTTGTATTCTTAAATTGATGTTTGGGTAGAACATGGGTAAACATACATAACCGATATTACTTGTTATTAATGATATTACAGGATATTTAATTGTCTTATAATAAATCATATTATATCCATGTGTATGAATAATTAGATAAGAATTAAATAATGATTATTTGGGTTAATTTGGGCGGTTTTTCGATCATAATGAACTTGTTTTAACTCATCACATAGTAATATAGACATAGTTTATTTCCAGAACATTAAATAGGAAATAATACATATAAAAACTTTTGGTTCAACCATACAAATGGTTTCAGGACCAGATCGGAAGGTATAAATGGAAGAAGAAAGCATGTCATTCTTGAAGGTGATAAATTAACACCCCACGAACAACGTTCTCTTTAATAAAATAAAAGGTTGAGGGAAAGGCGGTTGGATGATATAATATCCCATTAGCATCATAACATTATAGTAGATGTGTAATAATAGAGTTAAAATACCATTTGGATGAATATAGGTGGGGAGAGATCAAGAAATGAATTTGAACTTGAATGTAAATTAAAGGAGAAGAGGGGGAGAAAATTACCGCTTAAATCTTCCTCTTGAGATTCTCCTTAAGGAAGCAAGGCATGGTCTTTTGATGAGACCAGATGCTCTTGAAAGTGGGTGAGGGGATAGGGAAGATTTTTGGGCATATTTTAGAGAAGTCATGGAGCTTGAGAGGTGTGATGAAATGAGGGTGTGAATGGTGGTTTTTATAGTGGAGGGGAGAGGGGTTTACTTAATATAAAATTCATTAGTTTCTTAATTTCCCCTAAGACGAGAAATAGTGAGTCTTGAATGACCAAGAATAGTAATTTTACCATGTGATCCCGAACCAAGTGGGATTACATCATCATAAAATCACACATGACTCTATAATTTTCTTATTTAGCTTATTTTTGTAAATTAAGGTATTTCACAATTCATCAAAAATTCAAGTATTTCAGAAAAATACCAAAAATTGACACCAACAATTTTTCAACATGTAGAATCCAAAAATGAAGTCCATTTTTCAAAAATATTTTTCTAAATATTATTAATTTAATATTTAATTAAAATAATGGTTTAATACTAAAAACATTTTTAAAACAATCATTTACTTAGTCTAAAATATAGGTACATCATACCTTCACTTGAATATTATTTTTATACTATCATAGGTAAAGATACTATTAATTAGGGTATATCACTATTCATAAGGGTATTTTACTATTCATAATGGTAGGTTACTATTCACCAAAAAAAATATTTTTCGTTTTATTAGACTTTAAATGACATCTTGAACACAACCTTGTTTGTCAGATTTTCAAAATTCCAAACACCGAAGTGAAAAAATTTTGTTTAAAGGTCACTTATCACATAGTAGTTCATTTTGTTGTCTTTTCATGTTATATTATGAAATAATTATAAGAAGGTAATTTCCATTGAAAAAAATTCGGTCGTTACAGGATGCTTTTCAAAAGATGCATCCACCTCCAAATCAATTTCCTCGAGTTGGAAAGCATGAGGCGGGTCCGAAAAGTAACGTCAGTGCTGGGAAATGTGGATGACATCATTAATATCCCAGTACCATTGAGTTAACTACAACTGATAGGCAACCGGCCCAAATCTCTCCGATACCTCAAATGGCCCGGCGTACCTCGGAAAAAGCTAACCCTGTCTCCTAATATGCATGTTTTCCAACCTAGTGTGACACACAGGAAAACCTGATCCCTGACCTCGAACTCCAGATGTCATCTCCACTGATCAGCATAAGACTTCTGTCAAGACTGTGCAGTAACCATCCTCTTCTGAATCAACTCTATCAGATCTTTGGTCTCCTGAACAAAACGATGTCCCAGCAAAGCTGCCTCTTCTGCCTCCAGCCAACATAAAGGTGATCGGCATGGACTACCATACAAAGCCTCATAAGGTGACATATGAAGAGTTTCCTAAAAAATATTATTATAGGAAAACCCCAAATGAGGTATATGCTTTTCCAAGAACCTCCAAAATCCATAATGAATATTCGGAGCATATCCTCAAGCAGCTGAATCATACCCTCGGACTGGCTATCTTTCTAGGGATGGTAAGTTATACTCAAAAGTACATGTGTGCCCAAATCCTACTAAATCCCTTGCCAGACTTGAGAAGTAAAATTTGCATCCTTGTCTGATACAATGGAGTGTGTAACTCCATGCAGACATATAATCTCTCAGATTTACAACTGTCCCATCTCATCAACACTAAAGGTCTCCTTGATTGGAAAGAAGTGAGAAACATTTATGAGATTATCAATAACAACCCATACCACATCATTCCCTCATGGTGACCTTGGAAAAACGGTCACAATGTCTATCGCGATATCATTACACTTCCACTCGGGAATGGGTAACTATTGTAGAAGCCCTGCTGGTCGCTGATGCTCTGCCTTCACCAGCTGACAGGTGGAACACCTCATGACAAAACCAGCAACATCTTTCTTCATACCTGGACACCAGTACTGGTGGTGTAAATCACGATACATCTTGGTGACACCAGGATGAACTTCCCAAATAGAGAAATGAAAATCCCATATCAGATCCTAGCTTATGTCTACTGGCACCCATACGCGCCCCTAGAAATGAAAGATCTCATTCTCACCTATGCTCCACCCAGCAATAGGGTCCTCTCTCGACACACACTCCCATAAGATTAGGCCTTCCGAATCTGATAGCTACCTTATTCGAACTTGATCAAGAAGCATAGAGGTAAAAACTACAAATTATATAAAATTCTTCCCTTTTCAATCATGAACCTCCTAATGCATCTCAGAGAACATAGCCCTAAGCTTCCACTCACTGCTGGCCTCCTGAACTGCATGTACTTGAGTCCTCCGACTTAGTGCATCATCCATAGCATTGCCTTTCCCAGGCTTGTAGGCAAGCTCAATGTCAAAGGACTGAAGGTATTCAACCTAGCTTCTCTGCGTCAAATTCATTTGACACTGAGTGAAAATGTAGTTGTTGGTCGGAGTGGACACTCATGAGGGGGGTGAATTGAGTTCAAATTAAAATGTCTGTTTAAAATCATTGTCTTAAAATCCCCCAATTAAAATACAAAATTAAACTGTAGTGAATTTATACCAAAGTAAAGGTTCTGTTAGGTTCTCAAAGGATTGATTATTTCCCAGCTAATCAAATCAAAAGAGTTGATTAACTTTTGTAACTAACTTACTGATTTACAAGTAATATAAACTCTTACGAGTTTAATTATCAATGTGACTTTAAACATTTTTGGTTTTAAAGTAATTATCAGCGGAATAAAAATAACTTTGAAAATAAATAAGCACAGCATATTTAACCAAGAGGTTCAGTCTCAAGATGAGACTCAGTCCTCTAAAAACTTTATATAAAATTGATCCAAACCCTGGATCGGGGAGAAATAACAGTATACAACTGTCCAGGTCACACGACCTCTACCACTGTTATCCGTGGGAACCAAAAACAACAGCAACCAGCTATCCAGGTCACACGACCTCTACCACTATCCCAGTGGGAAATAAAAGATGTAAGAGTGTTGAGTGAGGATTTACAAATCCTCCAGTTAAAGCACATGAGACAGTGTGTGTTAAATACAGCAGATAACACAAACTGCTCAATATTTGAAAAGATAAATCATAGAGAAAATATTTAGAGTTTAGAAATGGCTCTAGTGATTGTCGTGCAGTTCTGGACTCCTTTGATTGATCAGAATTCGGTCTGAGTCCTCTTCTGGTTTTTTTTCTGGAAAACAGAGTATCGTCTGTTTCCTTGACTTCTAGGTGTAGAGACAGAGGAGATAGTAGTCAATGAAGTTCTTGTTTTATGTTCTCGTTCTAATCTCTTCACCGGTATGCATTAATGAATGAGTTCTTTGTGTAAGTTGAGTCGTCTTTTTGCATTCACACTCAGTTGTTCTTCCAGCACACCTCGTGGAATGTATATCTCTCTGTGTATTCATCTATTCATTCCTTGTTTTGCAGTAGCACATCCTTCCTTTATATAAAGCACGAGCTCCGAAAAAAGATGATTTACTTTTGGCAGGTATGAGGTATGGTTCCCTGACATCCAACAACACACATTAAATAAATGTCAGTGTACTAAAATATACCTGATATGACCATTGGTTAGATTAAATAATGATAAAGAAATTAAATCAGCATCGGGTTCTATTTCTGGAATGGTAGCTCTTGATATCGGTAGACTTGTGTTACGGTAGGTATCTGTATCGGTATACTTCATTTGTAATGGTAGACTTTGTATCGGTAGCTGGAACAGTAGACTTGATCGCATCTGTAGCGGTGGACTTGTAATGGTCGATGTGGCTCTGCCTTATATTGGTAGCGGTAAGTCCCTATCGATAGCTTCTTTGATGTATCGGTAGACTTTTCATATCGGTGGTCTTCAGCATATCGGTAGCTCTGTATCGGTAGCTGTCGACTTCGATGTAGTGGTAGGCTTGAGTACCAGTGAGCTTGTAACTGTAACTTTATCGGTAGACTTGTTGTACCGTCTTGGTAGACTTTGATGTAGCAGTGAAATTTGAGTACCAGTGAACTTTATGTATCAGTGAACTCCATATCGGTAGCTCTATTCGATATCGGTAGCTCTAAGTCATAACGGTAGCTACTGTTCTATATCGGTAACTATAAACTGTTTAAGCATTCTATTAGAAGAATGTGTTAGGTCAGAGTACATATATCCAAAAGAATTATATTAATCATAACTGAAAGTAACAACATATAATAAATCATATTTTAGATGCGTCAAACATAATTAAGATATAAATAAAATATAGTTGGGATTATCAAAATATAATAAAGCAACTCAATTCCCAGAGGGTTCAAAAATCTCCCCCGTTTTGATAATCACAACTTATTCCAAAAAAATGAAATAGTATCAGAGAAAAAATATATCAAAAATGATATAAAAAAAAGAGTAGTATCAGAGGAAACAGAAAATATGGAAAAGAACACGAGTATTATTTTTTTAAAAAAAAAGTTTCCATATACCTCAAGTCTTAGTTTCTCATTCCCCATTTGTGTGTTTCTCCCCCTTTGTTAACTCTTAGGACTCATTTCTTATTTGCTCTCATTTTATCATGTTCTCATTTTCTCCCCCTTTGTGATTAACAAAAATAAGGGTAGCAAAGAAAAGATAATTATTAGCAGAGAATAAATGACAAAGTAATAGAAACTCGGTAATGTAGAGAATGAAGAGGAATTCCATTAATACAAAAGATACACTGATAAAATCAAAACAAAAAAATACAAGTGAATCCGATCAAAAAGATATAGAAACAATCAATCCTCCTCTGGAACAGGTGTCTTTCCCTTAGGATCAGTAGAGGTTGCAGGTGCAGGGTCAGCAGAGGGTTTCGGAATAGCTGAAGGCACAACTGGTGGTTCAGCCACAGAAACTGTACCGGATCTGAAATCCGAGCTCCTCTGAGTGATCATTGGTGTCAAGCTCCTGATGGCTTAAACTGGAGTCAATTGAGGAGTACTCCCAGAGGCAGAAGTAGGAAGTGCAGGTGGTATAATCACTGGTCTAGCATCCACATGAAGGAAGGGAAGCAACAGGTTTCTAAAATCCATTATAATGCTTCCTCCTCTCTCCATTGCAGACACAAAATCATCTCTATTCTCTATAAACTTATCCAAAGCAGGAGTAAGCTTGCTGAGATTACTAACTTGTTCCTTGAAGGCTTGGGTAGATGGAGGAAACTTCATATTTTCCAGCAAGAGCTTGAAATGGTTGGTCATCTAATGCTTGGTATAAACCATTTCAAAATAACCATCCACCTTATTCTTGATTGCCTCTTGAGAAGCAGTAGCTACCCGTAGGTGATCACGAACAAAACTACTAACTTCCCTAGTGGTAGCAAGAATCTGACTATCTAATGCACCACTGGGAGTGGCCTTAGCCAATTCTTCCTAAATAACAGTGCGGATCTAGTCAAGGTTCATACATGTGCTAGATGAGGGAAGAGGTTTCATTGATAAGGCCACTGTCTCCCTGAAAGATTGAGTCAGACTACTAACTACCTTCTGAACAAGGGTATCCTGACTGTTCAGATGTTCTTTAACTGACTATTTAAAGGCCTCAAAAACTTCCGCAAATTATTTGACCACTTATTTGATATATCGAATGTCAAAGTTTACTTGATTTTGAGAGCTATGCATGGTAGTCAGAGAAGAAATCGATTGTCTCAAGGCAACTACAGCTCCTGTCCAACTCTCAATCTAAGTGTGGAAAACTTTAAGTTCATCCGTCATTTCTTTCACAGGACTGGACACACCACATCCAATGGATAACTTAAGGGATTGCTCCACTCTTTTCATCTCTTCAACCATAATTTTCTTCATATCTGCCACTGATTCCTTTATGGATTCTTTCAATTCAGCTTTTAAGGACTCAAGGTCCTCCTTGGTTGCCACATTTTTAGCCATACTGTGTAAGGTAACTGATTCCTTTTGGGGTTGGTCTTCCACATCCAAATCTCCATAAGAAAGTCCAAGAATCATATATCTGGGATCTGATGTCCAACCTTCAGTGTCATATAACACTGATACTGAGCCAAGATTCTCCCCCTCACTTGGAACATTTTCCTGAGGTAATTCTGCAATTTCCTCTACAACTACAGCAGATTCAATATCCATTTGTTTTGAGTCATTAATGACTCTCTCATCAACAGGTGCTGCTTCTACGTCTTCCTGATCAGGCACTGTCCTGACTGTACTGACTATTAGAGGACTCAAACTGAGCTCTTTTTATTCATTTTCTATATCATCTACTTCGCCATCAGTCTCCTTTTCTCCATTAACATCATGATCAGATTCGGTTGCCTCATCCTCCTCAGAGGTGTCCTTGACAACATACTGGCATGCTTCTTCTCCTTCTTCTGTAGTCTCTGTATCATTGTCCTTCAAGACAGTTTCTCTCTTTGGTAGTTCTTTTGGAGGGCTAGATGCTCCATAGGAAATAACTTGATTCACAGGACTAGGGGGCAAGTCTGGGTCTCCTCCTTTTTACACTGATGTCTCTTCCTCCTCAACTTCATCATCACTGTAGACCGGTTATGGATCATCTGGTCCAAGACCAGGATCCCTCACATCCTTTGGTCTAGAAGGATGATCCACAGGAGTATATTTGTCATAGATTTTTCCATAATCATTCACCCATGATTTCTTCCAAGGATTCCAACTGACCTTCAAGTCTTTACAGACAGTTATTGTAATATAGAAGTTTTCCTCAACCACTACCAGCTCATCCTGAGGTCCAACAACCTCTTTCACTTTTAGCATCACAGAAATCAGCTTTGAGAAAAACAGTGCATTTGTTTTAGACTTCGGTCTAGTCATCTCTTCCACTTGAACCATAATCAATCTACATAGATTGATTCTCACACTATGCTTCAGAAAATATAACAGATATATGTCTTGGAATCTCAAAGTGGAAAAGTCTCTTCTTCTCGGACTAACAACATGCTGAATAAATTTAAACAACATCTTATCTTCTCCTACCATCTCTGTAGAAATCACATTTCTAGAGGTCCCATTCCCTGTAATCTCCAGCAAAGCATCTTCATATTGAAACACATCACTGGTTGAAGGTACAGAATTTGAATAAAACGCATAATCTCCTTCATGAGGAACTCTCAAGTTCCCAGCCCATTCTACTGATGTAAAAGAATCTTCCTGTCCATTCACATATGAAATCATTGTTCTTTCTTCCTCATACTTTTCAAACCGAACGAATTCGTAGAACTGTTTTACCAGCCCTGGATAATAAGGTCCATTGTTGTTCGTGAAGCACTCAGTCCAACCTTGTTCTTCTAAAACTTTACGAACCAAGGAATTGCTCTGCATGAGCCATTCTGCACACACTACTTTCTCAATGAAAATTTCTCGCTTTGAGAGATGCAGGTTTATTGGATTCCTTCGAGCTATACTTCCACTTCCACTTCCACTGGTACTGGAATTCAATACTTTATGTATTTCTGATTGCGGCTCATCACTCCCATCTGTGACTTGGGGTCTCTTGATGCGGGCCAATACAGATTCGAGGTTCATGATTTTGCGGCTTGAGAGGGTTAGGATGGAGGGATTCGAACAGACGAGTTTGCGGTGAGATTGAGTGAAATCTAGACTCGGTTTAATATCATTTAGGATCCACAAATAAAATAAATAATATAACAAAACTCGATGTATCGGCTATAAATATGTTTAAAACAGCGCAAGATGTACCGGTAAAGTCTTCTCACGGTGAGGTCTTCTAACAGTGAGGATTCTCTAACGGCGAGGATTCCTTAACAGTGAGGTTTCTAATGGTGAGGTTTCTAACGGCGAGGTCTTCTAATGGTTTAAGGGTAAGTAATCATTCCTAATTCATGTCTACTAAAACATAATATTTCTGAACATAATGTCTTAGTGACAATATCAGCTAATTGAAGTTCAGTGCCTATAAATTCAAGTGTTATATCACCTCTTTGATAATGATCTCTTAAAAAGTGGTGTCTAACATCAATGTGTTTGGTTCTAGAGTGAGACACAGGATTCTTAGAGATGTTGATCGCACTAGTGTTGTCACAGTTGATTGAAACATGTTTAAAATTAAATACATAGTCCAATAAAGTGTGTTTCATCCACAGAATCTGTGCACAGCAACTTCTAGCAGCTATATACCCTGCTTCAGTAGTAGACAATGCAACTGAGTTCTGTTTCTTACTACACCATGATACTAGGGACTTTCCAAGTAAATGACATGTTCCAAAAGGGATTTTTCTATCTAACTTGCATCCAGAAAATTCAGCAACTGAATAACTTATTAAATCAAATGATTGTCTTTTTGGATAAAACAATCCCAAATTAGCAGTATTTTTAAGATATTTGAAAATATTTTTAACAGCAAGTAAGTGTGACTCTTTAGGGTTAGCTGGAAATATAGCAGACATACATACACTAAACATAATATCAGGTCAACTAGCAGTAAGATAAAGTAAACTCCCAATCATACCTCTTTAATTAGTTTGATCAACTGGATTACCAGTATCATCAATATCCAATTTACAGGTGGTACTCATAGGTGTATCACTTCCCTTAATACTGTCCAAGACAAAACGTTTTAATAAATCCTTAGTATATTAAATTTGATTTATAATAATACCATCTTTAGTTTGAAATATTTTAAATCCAAGAAAGTACTTAAGCTCTCCCATTAAGCTCATTTCAAACTCATTTTGCATAACCTTTGAAAAATCACTACATAAAGAATTTTTAGAAGATCCAAAAATAATATCATCAACATAGATTTGTACTATTAACACATCTTTTGAAATCCTTTTTATAAAAAGAGTGGGATCCGCAATTCCTTTTGAAAATCCTTCTGAAATAAGAAAATTTGTAAGTCTTTCATACCAAGCTCTTGGAGCTTTTTTTAAACCATATAAATCTTTGGAACGATTAAAAACAAGATTTTGAAAATGGGGATTTGAGAAACCAGGTGGTTGTTCTATAAAAACATCTTCAACAATAAAACCATTTAGAAAAGAACTTTTAACATCCATTTGATATAACTTGAAATTCATATGTGATGCAAAAGAAAGTAAGATCCTAATAGCCTCTAATCTAGCTACAGGTGTAAATTTTTCCTCATAGTCAATTCCTTCTTCGTGATTGTAACCTTGTGCAACTAGCCTAGCTTTTTTTCTAATGATGTTTCCAGATTCATCAACTTTGTTTCTAAACACCCATTTTGTGCCTATGGTTAAAGTGTCCTTAGGTCTTTCTACTAATTTCCAGACTTTGTTTCTGTCAAATTGATTTAGTTCTTCTTGCATAGCCATTACCCAAAATTCATCATTGATAGAATCATTGATATTTTTAGGTTCTAACTGTGACAGAAAAGCTTGATATTCAACCATATTTCTTAGAGAAGCTCGAGTTTGTGTTCCTCTATCTAGATTACCTACGATAGCATCTAAAGGATGGTTCTTTAGAGTCTTAGTTGGTCTAGAAAAGGTAGGACTAGAGATTTTAGATTCATCTACAGGTTGAGGTTCAACAGAATCAGGTTCTGGAAAATTTCCAGAACTGGATGTTTTTACTACAGGTCCACTATCCTTATCCTTAAGGTTCAAAAAAGATAGATCATTTTCAAGATTTTCAAGAGAGGTCTTAGGTTCATGTGGATCAGTTTCATCAAATTTGATGTGAAAAGATTCCTCCACACATTTGGTTCTTTTATTGAAAACATTATAGGCTTTACTAGAAGTAGAGTAACCTAGAAAAATTCCATCATCACCCTTGGATGCAAACTTGTCAATATTGTCTTTGGTGTTGAGAATAAAGACTTTTCAACCAAAAACTCTAAAGTAGTTAACCTTAGGTTTCCTATGGTTCCACAACTCATAAGGGTTTTTCTTAAGAACAAGTCTGATTAAGACTCTATTAATAACATAACAAGCTATATTTACAGCTTCATCCCAAAAATAAACAGGTAGGTCATACTCATTGAGCATAGTCCTATAAATTTCTTGCAGGGTTCTATTTCTTCTTTCTACTACACCATTCTGTTAGGGTGTCCTAGGGGCAGAGAAATTGTGACTATAGACACTGTGTGAGCAGTAGGATTCAAACTCATGATTTTCAAACTCACAACCATGATCACATCTCAATGTTTTGATCTTAAGTCCACTAATGTTCTCAATAGACTTGGAATATTTTACAAAGTAAGAACAAGCTTCACTTTTGTGAGCTAGAAAATATACCCATGTATATCTAGAAAAGTCATCTACAAGAACATTGACATAGTGTTTCCCATTTAAACTTGAAACTCTAGAAGGTCCAAATAAATCCATTTGAACCAACTCAAGAGGTTGAGAAGTTGAAAATTCATTCTTTGATTTAGAAGAAACTTTATGTTGCTTTCCCTTTTGACAGGGATTACAAACATTGTCTGCTGGAAATTCATGTTTGGGTTGGTCTCTAACTAAGTTCTTACTAGAAAGTTTTCTAAGTGAATTCACATTGCAGTGTCCTAATATTCTATTCCAATGCCAAGACTCTTTATGAAAATCATTTAAACAAGTAATATTCTGCTTAGCTAAAGAATTTAAATCAACAGCATACACATTTTCATTTCTTAAAGAAGAAATCACTAAAACATTTTTAGAATTAAAAACACTGCAAGAATCATTTTCAAATCTAACATAAAAACCATCATCACATAACTGAGAAATACTTAACAAATTATATTTAAGTCTATCAACAAATAAAACATTAGAAATTAATACTGAGTCGGCGTTACCAATCTGGACTAAGCCGATGATTTTTCCTTTTGAGTTTTCACCAAAAGTGACAAAACCTCCATCAACTCTGACTAAGCTTTTAACGCATGAGAAGTCTCCTCACATATGTATTGAACATCCACTATCCAAATACCATGTCTTTCTACAGGATCTCTTTAAGCAGGTTCCCTACAAAATATATTTAGATAGGAAATGATTTTGGTACCCAGATCTTCTTGGGTCCAGACAGGTTAGCCAATAAAACTTTAGGTACCCATATTTGTCTAATGGGTCTCATAAACTTTGTAGAATCAATAGATTTTGAAAGGTAAACCTTATTTGATCTGTAACTATGAATATAACTAGTTGAAGCATATAAATGTCCAGAACTAGAACTGGCAGTATTCTGTCCAGATTTAGGAATGAATTTAGTTCTGGTAAATTTTCTCTGTCCTGGTTGGTATCCTATACCAGTGGTGTATCTAGGTGCTATTTGCTTACCTAGCATCTGAGTAACAGTATCTTTACCATTTTTAATCTTTTCTAAGTCTTTCTTAAGTTGCTCATTGGATAATTTCAGTTCAGTGTTTTCTTTAAGAAACTGAGCATTCTTTTCCATTTCAATATCAAGATCATATTTATGTTTAACAGTTAAACCATACTGTTTCTTTAAACCTTTGTATTTTTCTTTCAGCTCATTACAGGTTTCTTCTACCATATCACAGTATTCAAACAGCTCAGATTTTGACTTTTTTTTTGAGTCAGAATCATCTCCAGAATAATATGAATTTAAAGCAGGAGTTTCAGATGTTACCTCAGATGTGTTTTTCATAAAACACATGTTTTCCTTATGTCTATTTTTAGTTTCATAAATCTCAGATTCACTGGAGCTATCCTCAGAAGCACTCCAATTAGCCTTCATGGATTTCTTATACTTATTGTCCTTGTATTCATACCTCTTCTTGTATTTAAACTTTGGACAGTATGCTTTTATATGTCCTTTTCTTTTTCACTCATAGCAGACAACCTCATCTGTTTTGTCAGATTTCTTTCAATCCTTTTTCCAATGACCCTTGCTATCATACTTATTTTTGTAATTTGATTTTATAAAAAACTTCTTCTTCCTATAGAACTTCTTAAACCTTATGGAAATGTGATCCATCTCATCATCACTATCAGAAACACTTTCAGTGTCTTCGCAGCTTGAACTCTCGTTTATATCTTGAAGTTTCTCCTTATCCTTGTTATTTGAAGTTGAAGATTTGGAAGCAATAGACTTACTTCGTGGTTCATCATCTTCTTCTTTGTTCACCTTATTTTCTTCTTCATACCTCATCAACTTGCCAATTAATTCCTTGACTGGCAGTTCTCCTATATCACATGATTATCTAATTGAGACAGAAGTTCCTCTCCATCTTTCAGGTAGACATCTCAGAATTCTCATAATTTGTTCCATTGAAGGAACATCCTTTCCCAGAGAGATCATTGTGTTGAAAATTTTGTTGAACCTGAGATACATGTCAGAAATGGGTTCATCAGGCTTCATCTTAAAATTATCATACTTAATAGTATAAGTGTTCAATCTCATTTCATTAACATTAGTTGTTCCTTCATGAGAAACAGCTAAGGTATCCCAAATTTCATAAGCAGTTTTACTAGAAGATATTCTATTAAATTCATCATCTCCTAAAGCACAGTACAGAGCATTCATAGCATTTCAATTATTATTGTAGGCTGTATTAATAGCTTCATTCAAAGTAAATCTAACAGTAGTAGGTATTTTATATTCTGATTCTATAATAGTCCAAATATCAAAACCCATGCCCTCTAAATGAATTTTCATTTTGATTTTTTACTGATCATAGTTTGTTCCATTGAAAAATGTTGGTCTATTGGTAGAAACACCTTCCTTTCTGTTATCCATGATAACTTAATTAAAGCAAATATTATAAAGAGACAAAAATTTAGAAATAACAGAAATTTTAAGAACATTAAAATACAACTCAAATCACAGTTGAAAAACAGAGTACCAAATATTTTAAACAATCCTCTGATACCAATGTTGGTCGGAGTGGACACTCAAGAGGGGGTGAATTGATTTCCAATTAAAATGCCTGATTAAAAACGTTTTATTAAAATCCCCCAATTAAAATACAAAATTAAATTGTGGTGAATTTATACCAAAGTAAAGGTTCTGTTAGGTTCTCAAGGGATTGATTATTTCCCAGCTAATCAAATCAGAAGAGTTCACTACCTTTTGAAACTAACTTACTGATTTACAACTAATATAAACACTTGCGAGTTTAGTTAGAAAAGTGACTTTAAATAGTTTTGGTTTTAAAGTAATTAGCAGCGGAATAAAAATAACATTGAAAATAAATAAGCACAGCAGATTTAACCAAGAGGTTAAGTCTCAATCTGAGACTTAGCCCTCTCAAAAAATTATATAAAAGTGATCCTCACCTTGGATCGGGGATAAAAAACAGTATACAACTGTCCAGGTCACACGACCTCTACCACTGTTATCCGTGGGAAACAAAAACAATAGCAACCAGCTGTCCAGGTCACACGACCTCTACCACTATCTCGGTGGGAAATAAAATATGTAAGAGTGTTGAGTGGGGATTGAAAATTCCTCCAGTTAAAGCATAGGAGACAGTGTCTGTGTTAAATACAGCAGATAACACACACTGCTCAATATGTAAAAAGATAAATCACAGAGCAAATATTTAGAGTTTAGAAATGGATCTAGTGATTGTCGTGAAATTCTGGACTCCTTTGATTGATCAGAATTCGCTCTGAGTACTCTTCTAGTTTTTGTCTGGAAAACAGAGTATCATATGTTTCCTTTACTTCCAGGTGTAGAGACAGAGGAGATAATATTCGATAAAGTTCTTATGTTATGTTCTCATTCTCAGCTCTTCACTGGTATGCAGTAATGAATGAGTTCTTCATGTAAGTTCAGTCATCTCTTTGCATTCACACTCAGTTGTTCTTCCATCAAACCTCATGGTATGTATATCTCTCTGTGTATTCGTCTATTCATTCCTTGTTTTGCAGTAGCACATCCTTCCTTTATATAAAGCATGATCTCCAGCAAAAGATGATTTACTTTTTACAGGTATGAGGTATGGTTCCCTGACATCCAACAACACACATTAATTAAATGTCAGTGTATTAAAATATACCTGATATGACCGTTGGTTAGATTAAATAATGATAAAGAAATTAAAGCATCATCGGGTTCTCTTTCTGGAACGGTAGCTCTTGATATCGGTAGACTTGTGTTACGGTAGGTGTCTGTATCGGTAGACTTCATTTTTAATGGTAGACTTTGAATCGGTAGCTACAATAGTAGACTTGATCGCATCAGTAGTGGTGGACTTGTAACGGTAGCTATGGATCTTCCTTGTATCGGTAGCGATAAGTCCCTATCGGTAGCTTCCTTGATGTATCGGTAGACTTTTCATATTGGTGGGCTTCAGCATATCGGTAGCTCTGTATCGGTAGATGTCGACTTCGATGTAGTAGTAGGCTTGAGTACTGGTGAGCTTGTAACTGTAACTCTATCGGTAGACTTGTTGTACCATCTTGGTAGACATTGATGTAGTGGTGAACTTTGAGTACCGGTGAACTTGATGTATCGGTGAACTCCGTATCGGTAGCTCTATTCGATATCGGTAGCTCTAAGTCATAACATTAGCTACTGTTCTATATCGGTAGCTATAAACTGTTTAAGCATTCTATTGGAAGAATGTGTTAGGTCATAGTGCATATATCCAAAAGACTTATATTAAGCATAATTGAAAGTAACAACATATAATAAAGAATATTTGAGATGCATCAAACATAATTAAGATATAAATAAAATATAGTTGGAATTATCAAAATATAATAAAGCAACTCAATTCCCAAAGGGTTCAATAGTAGTTGAGACATTTTTTCTTGGCGAAGACCTCCAAATATTCTCCCAGAAGATAATTTCTCTAATACCGTAAGGCATGAACAAAAACTGCCAACTACAGATCATGTGTCGGGTAATTCCTCTCATGTGGGCTTAACTATCGAGACTCTTATGCAATGACCCCATCTCTCTGCATAAGCATAGCTCCCAGCCTGATACATGATGCATCGCCGTAAACAATATATCTCTTGACCATCTCTGGCAAGACTAGTATTGGTGTTGAAGTCAAACTACCTTTCAGGTCCTGAAGGTCTGAATCACAAGTATTTGACCATAAGAACTTCACACCCTTCTTGGTTAGACAAGTCAGTGGTTATGCAAAGCATGAAAAGTTCTATATGAAACGCCTATAGTATCCATCCATCCACAGAAAACTCCTCACCTCAAATAAATTCTTCGACTGCTCCCAAGGAACTACATCTCTCACATTCTCTGGGTCTACTGATATTTCTTCCTCTCATATAACATGACCCATGTAGTGAATCTGGTCCATCCAAAAGTGGAGCTTTAAGAGCTTAGAATATAACTAATTCTCCCTCAGTGTACTCAAAATGATCTCAATATGGGTAGCATGGTCATGTAGAATGTGAGAGTAAGCCAAGATATCATCCACAGAAACCACCATGAAGGAATCCAAGTATGGATGGAACACTCGGTTCATCAGTTCCATGAAAACTACAGGCGCATTCGTGAGACGAAACAACATAACCATATACTCGTATAGACCATGCCTTCTTCGGAATGCTTTGAGAGGTATATCAAATAGTTTAATGTGCAACTGATGATAACCGGACCTCATGTCAATCTTCAAGAACACTCGGGCTCCTCGAAGCTGATCAAAGAGGTCATCAATCTTAGACAAGGGATATCGATTCTTGACCATTAACTGGTTCAACTTCTTGTAGTCCACACAAAGACTGAGGGTACCGTCTGCCTTCTTTACGAACAGGATAGTCGAACCCCAAGGAGATGTACTGGGCCGGATAAACCCTTGTCCGAAAACTCCTCCAACTGTTTCTTGAGCTCTTGAAACTCAGGTGTAGCCATCCTATAAGGATGAATGGACACCAATTCTGCTCTTATAAAAAGATCAATTGATAAGTCTACCTCACACTCTATAGGAAAACCTAAAAAGTCCTCTGGAAAGACGTCCCTGAAACAATCCACCATTGGAGGGAAGTCCAACTGTGTATTCCCCTAGTCATCCAGATATATACTGGATGTCTAGGTTGTTACTCCTCCTAACAAAATATTCTTTGGACCTGCTTTACTTTCCTGGACATCTCACTCGCGCTTATGAAGAAAAGATCCACCCTCTGGTGATATGAAACTCACCCTGCGGTGACACTAATAAATAACTTCCCGAAAGGGAACTAACCAGTCCATTCTGAGAATGACATCATAACCTGTCATCTCTAGAACATAGATATACCAAAGGAAGTGACACCCACCAACCTCAAGAGGGAACTCCTTGGACTAACGCACACTAGCTATGATAGTTCCCAACGGTGTGTCTAGTGTCAAGATGTCGGTAGAAGAAAAGATGTAGAGACCAAGACTCTCCACGGCAGCGATAGATATAAAGTTATGGTAAGCCTTTGTATTGAAAAGAGATGAAGATAAAATTGAGGAAACTAAGATCATATGTCGAACTATTGAGGGGCAGGGTTCCTACTCCTGATGGGTCTGCACTACTACAAAGGTCTGGCCTGCTCCATGGCCATGTGACCCTACCTGACAACTCTGAGCTAATCCACATTGATGTCTCTTGTTTCCTGCTGACTGAACACCATGGCCATGACCTACACCTTGGCCCGAACGGCAGGAAGAACTCTAGTTCCCTGAAAGGTGAGAATATGGTGATGCTTCTCCTAAACGCGAGGTCATAGAATAACCCCTACCACCAACTGCAGGTGAGAATATCTGATAGAAACCCTGAAGATGGCCCATCTTGCCACAAGATCGGCACTCCATCAGGTCTCTCTGGTACTAACACCTAGTATGCCTGCTCCTCCCACATTTTTAGCATACTACCTGGCTTCCGGAAGATACATCCTACCTACTCTGATCTCCTGAAGTAGACTCCATGTGGCGCTTCATGTTATCATTAAGAGGAACACTAACTATGGATGTCGAACCACCCAGGCTCACTACTCTAGAATCCCTCAGATTGTATTCAGTGATCAACGCCTAGTTGATGATAGGGGATATCGAAGTCAACCTGAAGATGTTCACCTGCGATCAAATGTCGTGCCTCAGACCATCTTCAAACTTCCGTGCAAGGAATAGCTCATCGCCTCCTAGAATAGGCATAAAATGTTGCAGCTCAATAAAGAAAGATGTGTACTCCAAGACAAAAGGAGGGCCCTTCTCCATAATCATAATCTCCCGGGATCAATCATACCTCAAGGTCTCTGAGTAGAAGTAATCATTGAAGATGTTCCAAAACTCATCCCAAGTCATACTTTGCTAGCGTCCCAACTGTTAGATCACCTCCCACCACCTCTTGGCAGAGTCTCAGAGTATATAGGTAGTAAGCTTCACCCTCTTCTCTGGAGGTATCTCCAGATGCTCAAAAATTGTCAGCATGGACTCTCTCTATGACTCTGCATCCTGGGGTCCTCCATCCCCTATGAAAGAAGGAGTAATATGCTGCTGAAAACCCCACGTCAATTCCGCCATCGATGGGGAAGGAGAAGACGCTCCCTGAAAAGCCTGCATCATCCTTAGAAAGCCTTCCCTGAACTATGCATCAGCACCTGTGCCAGGTATAATGGCTGGTGCTAAGGATGGTACAATAGAAGGATCTTCTAGAAGTCCCTTGTCATCCATATCCGGTGTCAGATAACCATATGGAAACTGGCATACACCTAGAGGACGTCTTGGTGGAATAATTATGAAAGGTCAAACGCATACCTTATATCATGATTATCATGGACTGAAAAAATAAGAGTACATGAAGGGAACATGAGAAAAAAACATTCAAGTGTTATAAAACATAACTACATGGCGTTTATAAACACTACACAGCGTGTTCATTTAATCCATTCCCATGGGTGTGTACTTCAGCCACAACTGGTCGTGTAACACCCCAACCACACGGCGTGTTGTCCCCACACACAGGGTGTACATGAACTCTATTCCCCTACCCGAGTCTCCTTATACGGCTAACCCACACGGACCTCTTAATCCTAGACTACACGACGTGTTCAAGAAGGATACGGTGTGTACTAGACAAGTTTCAATGACCCGTGTTGTTAGTTACACGGTCGGCTACATGGTTCACTCTACATGGCATTATCAATGTGCACACAGAGTGTACTTGAAATATTTACCCAACCTGTGTTGTTTGTGACATGGCTGGGTACCTAGGATACACAGCATAGTGTGTGAAATCAGGACATGATTTGCATAGTCAAAGTTTCATCCATCTGTGTTGTTAGTCACACGACTAGAAACAAGGTCACTACAACATGGTGTGTACGTACCATACACGATGTGTTCCTGTAAGATTTTTCCCAACCCCCTATCCATGCCCACATAGTCAGTGACATGGTTAAAAACTACACAGTGTGTATTCATAAACTACATGCCATGTAATCTTGGTTTTTCCAGTTAGTATCCATAGAAACTACTTCGGAGCCTAGAAAACACAGAAAAAAAGAATTAAGGTGCCAAATTCAGATCCATGAGGGCCCATACTCCCCGCGAATCAAATTTTGGCATCCTATACAAGTTATATACAAGGGAAATAAGTCAATGATCCACCATGTTCCGATTCTTGTGGGCCCATAACAGCTCAAGAATCAAAAAATTTCATTCATCCAAACAAGACCTTACATATAGAAATACCTATTGAAATAAGGTATTCTTTCATGCATCTATCACAACAACATGAATATTCTACAAAACATCTATCACAAAAACATGAAATCACTAATTCTCCCTAAATGAAATGGAAAAAATGCATTAAATGTGATTAATATCAAGTTTCTATATGATGCATGAGATGATATACCCTCATCACATCAGGTTGTGACAGAAATAGAACCCCAATAATATCAGCAGTAACAACACAAAACATGTGAGTCACCCATCGGTGAAAATCAGATCAATCGTAAACTTGAAAAACTAAGGAAAAAATTGCAATAAACGAGGTAGATTGGCTTTTACGTGTACATGGGTTAACTACTCCTGGGCACATCTTATTACCAGGTACCTCTTCCGTCCTATCCCTGGCTATAGGCTCTAAATAGTGAATCAATAGAAAAGAAACACTTTGATACCACTTTGTAACATGCTAGTTCCAAAAGCCACCTAGAGGCGCCCCGTACACGGTTGGTCACATGGCCTCAGGCATGTTTCCCCGAACATCAGTGGCTTCTGACTAGCAGTGAGGTCCTTGGGTGTGATAGTGGGGAAACAATGCCTTCATTGGAAAAGTACACAGCATAAGTAAACAACACATACAATAGTGGAAGCAGTAACTATCCAATAGTAATAAACAGTGAAAGACTGATTGAGAAACAATTAAAGAAAGAATATATGTAAATTATTCATGGTACATATATGTCTTCGAAAACAGCCAAACAAGTCACAATGCTGAATACAGTACTAAACCAAAGTACAAAAGAAAAACAGATGAGAAACTCCTCAACATCGTAAGCTTTAGCTTGGTCCCATGCTCTCCAGCTCCAATGAAATCAAGTACCTGAAGTCAAAGGGAACTTTCCATTATCTATACCTGCAGGAATATAATTTTTTTGGTCCCAAAATCATGGACCAAACAGGGTGTAAGACTAAATACCAGTAGGAAACTACCTGAAGATATGTGCCTAATAGTCAGTGATTATATGGAAGGTAAACGTATTTTAAATAGTAAACATGAAAGTACTCAATAATAAACTATCCACGGATCAATCAAGCAATAGTGATGAAAACAGCTAACCACAAATAGGTAACCCTCTGGTAAGTACTCACATACATCCCATCTGGTCCTACCTAAGAAGTACCAACAACCCTCTGGGCAGTACACTCAGACTAACCCCTCTGGTTTGTTCATAAGAAAATTATAAGACTCTCTGAGGAAGCTCACTCGGTCAGTTACCCTTATAGTCTAAGTTAGTTAGGGACTCTCTGAGTAATATCACACAGTCAATTCCACTTATAGCCCCAAGGCCAAGAGACTCTTTGAGGAAGCTCCCTCTGTCAATTCCTCTTATAGCCTCAGGTCGTTCACAGACTCTCTAAGGAAGCTCACCCGGTCAATTCCTCTTATAGCCTGGAATGGTTCAAGGTAATTCAAGTAAAAAAAATACTCTATGAGGAAGCTCACTTAGTCTATCGCTTTATAGTATATAAATATCAATGAATCTCTAAAGAAGCTCACTCAGTCTATCCACCTATAGTCTATAACGTCCAAAAACTCTCTGAGGAAGCTCGCTCGGTCTATCCTCTTTTAGTCTATAACACCAGGTTCTCACGGCCCCGTGTAAGTCAATTCATAGTATTGCTATATGGCCAAATTAAACCTACAAATTGACTTGGATAACCAGTCTACAGCATCTCAAGCATGCCAGAAATCAACACTTCATCCTATGACCACAGGCATGGAAAACAGGTAAACGACCAAAAGGCTAAACAAAACCAAATCAGTCATATCATAAGAAAACATGATCAGAACATCCAACGCATAGAAATCAACCCAATTAATATCCAAATAACTTCTACACAAGCATACAAGAATGGAAGGCAATCAATAGGGGTAAAATAGTAAACATGCAATACCCCGTTCAAGGGTATTGGTGGGATTTGCACATAATACTCATAGAATTTGATCAAAAAGGAAAAACCACCTACCTTGGGGTTAAGGGATCAATATACATTAACCACGAGGCTTGAATCTCCATAGAACGTCGTATATCTATGAATATGAATAAAACATTCAACCCATGATAACTTTGAAAAGAGGAGTAATTGGAAAACGATGCTCTAGAAGAAGAGAGAACTCATCGATGCAGTTCCAATGCAATCGATGATGGTAAATTCAAAGAACAGACAGAGGCTCGGGGGATCAGAGATGTTTTGGCACTATACGGGTTCTCTGGGTCGAACAAGACCTAGAAGAAGACACTTCTGGCGATCAGACGTGACCCTAGTCCATTTAATTAAAAAACTAAATACACGGCGTGTACTTTTGGAGAACAAAGCGTGTACTTACTTTTTCCATACTCCTCTTTAGGCGGCCTCCACGTCACCCCACACGACTGTGTGTGTGGCCATGACATGACCAGTACACAGCCTATTGTGGAAATGAAGTACAAGTCATGTAATCATCAAGTACACAGTGTGTACTTCAAAAAATTTACAGAAACTCATCTTTTCTAAAAAACTCCAGAAAAAGGAAAAACATACCTAAAATGAAGACCCAGGTTCCTACTTTTCTCAAGCCTCCTCACTTCCCCTCTTATTAATTCATCTTTGAAGTGTAGTTAACCACCATTTGTGTTCAATATCATGAGTCTTCTATCCCAGTATGTCACTTAAGGTAAGATTTACATTCTTATATAATTTTCTCAATGATTGTGTCATTGTTCCAATGTCCAAAAATTATTCTCTAATTTAGTCATTTTGTCATATTTTTCAAAAAATTCAATTAAGGTTATTCAGCTAATAGTTTTCTGAAATTTGGATTCCATTATATTATGGTAGGTTGTCTGTTACCTTTCCCAATGATTTTTTTCATATTTTTATGATATTTTTGATATGTGAGTTGTCAACACCTTCAGATACTGAACCTAAATTAATTAAAATGGCCTCATGTACTATTTTTTGTAGTGATAAATACATGTTTGAGGGATAAGTGGTTCATCGTGGATTGTGATTAAAATTTCATGGCCACAAAAGCCTATGTACCTAATATAAGTGAATTGGGAAATTAAATTAAGAACACATAGTGGATTCCATAGCTATTTGGACATTATATACCTTAAATAGTTTTTATTAAACCCCTTTAGTAGGATATGTGTATAATTAGGAATGATCTACTTGAGTCTCGACCCATATGGAACTTTGGAGTTTCCTTATAGTATTTTGGCTTATTCGAATGATATATTGGGTAGGTGTTCCTCCCCCACTAACCTGTATGTATTCAAGAAGGTTCAAACTTGGTCTTATATTTTTTTAGGTTGGGTATGTGAATATTGACCCATATTAGATTTAAAAATTACATAGAAAACATGACAACCTTAATATAAAATGATTAAATTATATCATTTAATCAATTGATCATTCTATAATGTTATTATGGTTATGTCAGTGGAATTATATGCTATTTGTGTTCATTTTCACATGTAACTAGAGATAACATTCCCAATTTCATTAATTATTCGTTTATCATGGGATGATATACCCATTTGAGATGAAATTAAAATAGGCATCAGTCATGATTCTAATTACCTATTGTTCTAATCACGATGACATAACCATTAGCCTAATTGGTTATAACATGGAGATATCTAACTGATAATATGTGTTACCTGTGTAAGAGGGAACCATAAACCATTATTTAATACATTCATAGAAGGGTAAATATTCTTATATGTGCATGGTTACCTATGATATGAGAGTAATTCCCACTCAAGTATTGAGACCCAGCACATGGGACATTTTCCTATATCATGATTTTCTCTATGGATATTCACATAATGAATTCTTATGATATTTTCATTAGGAAACTCTTATACCTTGTGTATTACTATCCTTATAAACTATAACCCTATACTTACCTTGTAATTGGGATGTACTGGCCATGTATTGGTAAATATTATGATGGGATGATATACGCACTAATTTTGACTAGGGAAATTATTCACTATTTATATCTAATGTTGGGATTGGGAAGATGTTACACCAACAATGAGATATTGAATTTGATATGTTTAGAAACCTTCAACACTATCCAATTATAGTGTGGTAACTCTTATGTGACTTATGTAGAACCTGTGGATGTGAGAGTTATAATTTTCATTACATTATATTATTTTTTGATTATCATATCAAGTCATGATTTTACCTGTATTTAATGAATATAATTTGGGACACCCATGGTGGTAGCCTATAAGTTATAATGAAACATATCTTGGGTATCATGATGCATGATAATTTTTAATTATTTATGACCTAGATAAGGGAAAAGGCCTTGTGATTCGTGATCAGTGAGTTAGAGATGTTAAGTTGGATCTAAGAGATTGAATCAGGAAATGAATCATGTCTAGTTTTGTATATTACAATAAAATTATGTTTTTAGACCATTATGTATATGATTTACCCAATTGTGGTCTTGTTTATATCCATTTGACTTATGTGAAATTGTACTAGCACATTTTGATATAGTATATCAGTAATTATTTATGTATGGTTGGAATGTAATTTTAATATCCATAGGATGCATTTATATCTATAGAGTTTTTATTATTATTTCGTAAATAGTGATTTATGGTTATATATACTAGAGGGTAAAATATCCATGTAGTATCCTCAAAACCTCACCACTAGTTAGTAGCCTCTACCATATAGGGATGTACGCTACAGATATATAGCACTCTAGTTTAGTTAAAATGCAGGTGAAATTGGTTGTGGAAATTACAATTGCAATGTGAAAATTTTCATAAAAAAGTTTACAAAAAAAATATTCCCAAGATTAAAAAAATATATAAAGAACAAATGGGGAATTAAATCCACCCCCTATAATTCAATGTTAGTTATAAGTGGATATTTCACTTCCCTTATTAAAAAAGGAAGGTAAGGAGTGAATTTTCCCCGAATAAAATGAAGTGTGTTCCTTATAAATAAGGGGGTTTTAACAAAATTAAAATAAAACAATTTACACAATGAGAAAATATTATTTTTTAATTAACATTTCCAGGTGTGTTACACAAAATATATTATTATTCTTCCTCTAGTTCCATGTCTCTCTCTAGAAACCCCTAACTTATTTCTATCACATTTCCTTCATTAATTTCCCAAAAGTTGAATGGTTAGTGATGTGAGATTCATCTCAATTCATTTAAGGTAATCCCTATAGTTTTTATTAACGGCAACAAGGTTATTATTGTAGATTTATTTATTTTTTTAATTTTATGCTTCTATTCTATCAAATATAAGAATTATATTGTTTAATGTTTTATTTTATATAATTTCATTGTCCAACATAATTTGGGTTACTTTGGAATTCTCTTTATTCTTGAATTGCATGTTTATGTGTTTAGTGTATATACAATTTATCAATTATTCTTAAATACTAATCTTGGTGTTTTTAATAAAAATAATTTGTTTTATAAAATGATTTAGTAACTATAATTTTAATTTAGTGTAATTTTAGTATTACCATTACATATTGAGAATTTTAAATACTTTTTTTAGTCTTAAATTTTTATGATATAAAATGAAAATCCATGTTTTTATTAGAGTTGAATTGGGTTTTAGCATACAGGAGTGTTTTTGATTGATAGTATTTGGTTTTATAATGTATTCTTATGTAAAACGTTTGTATTTTTATAAAAGTGGGATGTTAAATATACATTTTTGGTTAAAGTTGAAAAAAACATAAAAAATAAAGGTTTCATTGACACTGGTAAATGGTGATTTTGACTAAAAAGGACCGAGTGTTTAGCCTAATTTTAAATAATGTGTTTTGATAAATTTTACCGTGTTATTTGACTAAAAAGGACCGACTGTTTATCCAAGTTTTTATTCTTAATAGATTATTTATATATATATTAGGAAAAATGGATTTTTGAAAGATGGAGGCGGAATTATAACTTTTTTATTTTAATAATTTGACATAAATTGATATTATAAATTGTTTATGTGAAGATATCTACCATAGTATTTGAAATTAAAATGTATTATTGAACTTGGAAATGTATCGATTACTTATATTAATACTACTAGTCAAAATTTAGCATGAATTTAATTATAAGATATCAGAGTTTTGATTGTCTAACTTATCATGATATTTATTTTGAAGGTATTTTCATTGAGAGGGTGGGACAATATTGTGGAAAGTGGGTTTATATTATTTAGTAAAATTGTGTTATACCCATGTATGTGGAGTTTGGTATGTGTAGGGAAAACATTTTAGTTGTGATATTCTATGATATATCATGACGTCCACTGGTTGGGTTGTACAAGAATCAATAAGATATGAACCATGGCTCGTGATATGTCATGGAATGCCACTAGGTGAGAGTACATGAGACATATATGAACCATGGCCCATGATATTCTATACTGTTCTACTAGGTGATTATGTGATAGTTGATCAAACATGGACACTAATTCAGTGTTTTTTGTAATGTGGAATGAGGTAGATGTGAGGGTTTATTTAGATGTAGAACATAACCCAATATGTGTTATCTATTATGTATTTTAGATAATATTGAAAATTGATGGGTTGTTGAAATTTGGATAGATATATCAATATTCTAATGGATTTGGATGATGTAGGAATTGTATGTTATGGGTGTTCGGGTTAGAACATGACCTTGTATGATTCTTGATGTATGGTTTGTATTGAAGTTGTTTTGTTTTACTATATTTCATCTCATATCTCACATAAATGAAAAGGTATACTCCAAATAGTCTTTTGGAGTCACAATGGATCTACTAATAATATTATCTCAACCATTTCATGTTTGTATCTTTTGATCGTAATGATTTTACACATGATCATATAGCTACGAGCAAGGTCAAAAAGTTGATAAGTGTTAGTGACAAGATCCATAGATGATGGGATTTGGGTGTAGTTCAGGATTGGAAATACCATTTCATTTTTCTTATATAATATTATACTTTGGAAGTACATAAGAATTGTTTGTTATAATATTATCTAATATAGTTGAGTATCTAATATATAATACATTTTTTGATATATATATAATTATATGATGTGGTTTGTCTATTTTCCTATTATTGTTTCATTTATTTAATTAAATGGTAAATTAATCCTCAAGAGAAAGATACCCTTGGAGTTAGTCACTGATATTTGGGTACCGTGGATCACACTTGATGTTATGTGATGATTTATCCTCGTGGTGTAGTCATGCTAGGGTGGGACCTCACACAAAGAAATATGACACCATTAAAAAATCGGTGAAAAGAAAACAAAATATTAGAAATATTACTGAGATTTTGTAAAGTACATGGAGAACATAAAGAGAAAGAATTAATTTAATGTTGAATTAAGGAAATAAGAAGTATTTATAGGAAGTGTAAAAGAAATTTGGTTAATGGAATAGTGACATAGCTGTTAGAATAGTAAATTGACTCATAGAATAGTAATATTACAAGTTATTAATATTTACCACAAATAAAATTACTAAATATAATTATTATAACTCTATAAAATAAATATTCAATTTAGGTAACAAAAATAAAGTATATGTATATAATTTTAACAATTAATGTTTAAAATTATTTTATAAAAATATAAATTTTATGTTAATAATTATATATTAAAATTATCTAAGTGACAAATATATTTTTCTTAAATTAATATCATTTTTTAATCAACACATTAAAATGATCCATGATTTATTTGTTGATAATTTTCTCAAAACATAAATTTTTTAGAAGAGTAAAAATACATTTTTTTAAAATGTAGTATGTTTTATGAAATAATATTGATGTATTAATAAAATAATAAATTGTAAAATTGTTTTACTAACCTAAAATAATTTTAATAAGACAAATAATATATTTAAAGACAATAAATTCAAGTTTATACCATAAATGAAATTACCAAAGTCTAAAAAGATAGATTATTACATTAAAAAATATTTTTCATTTTCTCTTCCTTTTTTATATAAACAAATAAAGTCTTTATTTAATGGGTTTAATTTTCATAAAAATTATATTTTAATTAATTATTATCAATAATCTCAAATACTACTTCTATTGTGTGACTTAGTCTTAGAATGATATTTTATTCATTATTTTAACCCAAAATAACACTCCCCTTCAAGAATAAATATCTCCACTCACCCCAAGAGAAAATCACTTATCAAATCCTATACATTTCTAGATCACTAATAATTTAACTTCTATTAAGCCTCCTAAGATACATAGAGTTATTTATATATCACTTCAATCAAATCCTTCAAGGTGGTATCCCCTTAGTAAAGGAGTTAATATAAAGTATGGGGTAACATTCATTTATTTTTCCTTTCATTTTTACCTTCCATCATTCACTTATACTATTCCTCTATGAACAATCGTACTAAAATTATTCAATTAGTATATTGATATTATATTAAAGATATGATTATTCTATACAAAGTTTAAGCTCTATTTAAAATATATATAGATTCTCTGTCTCTATCTCTTCAACATGCCTTGTTAATTGTCATTTTTACTTATCTATGAGGATGTTTCCAACTAATTATCAATTAATAACTCTATGGTTTCTTAGTTTAACATATATATGTGTATATAAATTTGAGTATTATTTACTATAGTGAATTCATTCTATTTTTAACGTATGTATATCTCTCTCCCTCTTTTTCACAAGACTGGTTAATGGTCTATTTAACAGCATACAAGTTATTAGCTTTTTAATTTTCATCACCCTCATTTATTGTTAGATTATCATATCTATAATATATAAAAAAATAATTTTTTTCTTATAGTGGTAATTTTATATATGCATAAATAACAATGAATCTGGATCATGAAATTGAAACAAAAATGGGATAATTCAAACAAACCATTCATCAAATAATTTTTTCTATAATAAAAATATAATAAATTTATTACAATGATTATAATTGATAAATAATAACATAAATGAATGTCATATATTTGTATAATTTTTTTTAATATACATAATTTTAATATATAAGAGGATTAAACATAAAGAATCAAAATGGGACCTAAGGTAAAGGGGTCTTAACACTTTTCATTTATTTTGAGTTTATACTATATTTTTTCTCTCTCTATTCCATATAATTCTACTAAATATTCATTAAATTTCATATAAATATATTTTTATATAAATTTTACCTTTTAAAAAAATTTAAATTTTAATGTTTTCATTTCATTTTAATAAATTATTAGTCATCTCTAATGATGTTGATAAAGTGTTTATATTCAAAACCTTTAATTTTTATATTTATATTTTTTATTATCCATTTCATGTACTATGATATTTTAGTTTTTAATACCATTGAAGTTAAAAAATAATTACTTCCATCCTTTTTGGATCCTTCAATTTTATTCACTGATATTTGCATTACTGAATTATTATGAAACAAAATTTATTAAAATTGGTTTATTTCCTATTTTTGCATGATGTACATTTATTTGTTGGGTGGAATTAACTATTATGTGAATATTATGATATGATGGGTGAGTCAGAAATTATATAGGCTTTCAATTAATTAGGAAAATTATTATATCTCTTCAGATCATTATGTGTATACATGATATAATTATATTTGTCTACAATTTTTTTCATGTATATGATGTAGTTAGATTTTTTAGTTATGTTATAATATCCGATAAATAAGCCTTAACATGTGATGTTTCGTTATCATGTGGTGAAACTAAAGGTTTTAGTGCGGTAACTTTTACTATTTTTTCAAATAAATGCAATTTCAGTTTGGTATTCGAAGTTTTAAAAATATGTTGAGAAATTTGGTAGAAGCATTCACACACCATCCTACGGATGGCTTTTCAATGTATTGTTACATCCTGAAACTGAGTCTTTAAAAGAGCTACTATTGTTTTAATACTAATTTCAATCATATTTTATATCATTTATAAATGGATTGGATGTCCATTTCCGGTAGAATAAATTTCATAAGAGTGAAAATTCATAATAGAAGTAATTTTATTAGGCCAAGGAATTTTTGGTAGTTTACAAAATAAGGAACAAATAAATTTGTTGAAACAACATGATATCCATTTACAGGGAGTTTTGGTGATCATGGTGGTAAAATATTCAATTAAAATTGGTACCTGATTAATTCCATGTCATAGCACATTGTGTTTTTTAGTAAAATATCTATGAAAAATAAGGAGCCCCATAATTAGTGTTTTGGAAGTTATTTTTGACATCCTATGATATTAACTATATTGTATGTAATATTAATTAAAATGGTTTAATACACATGTAGTATTGAATAAAATTTTGGATGCTCTACAAAAGGATATTTAAAATAGAAAATTGGAGGACCACCACATTGTGAAGAAAGGTATTTTGAGTGTCAAGTATCATAAGAAGAATATTAAATAGGTTGTTGATCATGGAAGAAGTTGTTTTGAATGGGTTTCTGTCTGGAGAATCATTATTACATGGTAACCTAAAAATAATTCTATTTTTGGTCTAATGTGGAGTGTGATATGGATGTTTCAACTAAATACCAAGTAGTATAGTTTGAAAAAAGGAGTTTACAACTTGATTTAATGAGTTATCAAATTTTTTATTATGGTATGAGCCTCATAATCCTAAATGGAGTTCAATGGCAGAGGTATACATGAATATTATTCAATGGGTGAATTTAATGTAAAGAAAGTTCAATATAGTTAATTTCTTGAATTTGAATTTGACTGAAAAATTATTTTTTATTGTAATCATAAACCCCTTTTAAGGTTGAAGGGGGAACCCACATGACATCAACTACACAAGACAATAAGAAATTCTCCATATTCTGAGAGATCAAGATGGGAGACAACACATTCAAATCTACAAAAAATTCCCCTCCCTAGTATCCAAAAAAAATACCAACTTCCCCCTTCTCATCACTGCTCAGCGAGCTGTCCCATGCATTAATGCACGGGCTTGGTACCAATGGAACATGAATACAATCTTAAACAAATGAATCTAAAACGAAAATAGAAGGTGGAAATTAACTCCTCTAAACCACATCTAGAAACCCCTTTTTTTTGAATTGGTTACAAAGTCCTTAAAACTCGAACCATTAGGGTGAAATAAAAAAACCTCCACAATATTCATTTCAAAAACCCAAAAATCACCAAACATCAAACCTTCACATGAATATAGAACAAATTATAAATGCTGATCAATCTCTAATGTCTTCAATTTCCCAACATCAACCATGTAAACAGATAATAATCCGTTCTAATATCCATAAATAATGCCCAGAACATCTCAAATTCATCAGCATCCCAACCCAATTACTCCACCATCAAGGTAGAGACCCAATTGCCAGAACAAAATTCTGGGGAACCTTTCCACCATCCATGAGGACACCTCAAACAATTAAGCCTTGAATGAAACCCAAAGAGGAAGTCTACCGAGGATTGAAATGCCTCACCACCATCACCTAGGATTGGGAGGCCCAACACCGCACCTAGGTAGCATCTCCAAAGAGGGATTAATCCAGAAAATGAAGAAAATATTCCCTCAAATTACATTATAAAATAGTGCAAAATAACCACATCATACTCAACATAATTACAATATTCATAAACAATAATCATAATGCTATATAAAAATTGAATGTTGTCATACTAACCCACAGCCTTATAAAACACAAATTATTCACCCACTAGGACAAACCCAAACTCAAAATTCATAAATAAAAAATGAATAAATTCGACCCACTTCCATCTATAGTCTTGAAGAATAACAATATTCAAGTTCCCTTGAGCAGTTCTAACATGATTCATTTCACATCTTGTGTTGAAACTAAAAGTAAATAAAAGATATGTACATTCCCCTAGGTTCCTATGTAGGGTGTGGGAAATACATCTCAATGTGATCTCATGAGGTTTCCCTAGTATAATACATCATATGTGTGTATTCCTGATTAAATTAATAAAAATTTCCCAAAAGAACCCTGGAAATCATTTTCTAACCTGGACACAATGACTACATGTGTTTCAGGTCTCTAGGATTTAACCAAGACACCATGGCACATGATCATACCTACATCAGCACCATTCAATAATCCACTCATAAACATGTCCCATTGTCTTTTAACATATCTCGTACCTAAAGAGTCAAGGTAGGGAATCATTCCAATCTTAAATTTATCTGATGTGGAAAGGGATGTTATTATGTCCAAGATGGAGGCTCAAATTTTTAGCCAAGGTGGTCCGACATAGAACACAAGACCTATACCATCTCACTTACAATAGGTTCCGTAAACCCAATATTGAATCACATTCAAAACCATTTCACTCATAATAGTCCCATTATCCTGTATTACATTACAACACAACATGTAATGTAAATCACTCATGATTCTCTTATATCCTCGGGTCCAACCATCTCATTCATGGATGTCCCATCACATTCAAGTAAAACATATCTATTATGGATGACCCAGCATCACACAATTAAATGTTCGAGACCCCATATAACTTATGGATGTTCGGTCCAATGATCCTACTTCGTGAATACTTCTTGGACCCCATCTTACTCATGGAAATATGACCCTGACCATCTCACTCATGGTATTCCATGTCCATACCATATCAGTCATGGAGATGCCACTGTACCCAATCCTCCACATATCACTCATTGTTGGCCAAGACTTTATGCACAAAAAAGTATCCCATCTCACCCATGGTGATATTAACAACACCATATGACTGATGTTGAAGCCATTCCCCAGGACTAGTCACCCCTTAGGTGGAATCCTTTATCTATCACAAGCACGTTAAAGTATTCACACACTCAAAGTAACAAATATGGCCTATAAACAATCATGCATATTTTTTAAACTCCATTGGGTTTTTTTCACCTGAGACCTAGACCCTCACCTCAATACAACTCACCTCTCTTGTAAGGATGTCCATCGGGTCCTCTAGACTCACATGTTCTCTTCTACCAAATAGAATATCATACTTTTCAACCCATGTTGACACCCCTGCTAGTACGCTCATCTAAAACCTAAGATCATCAGGAGGGGTTTTACTTTCTAATTATATTTCTCCTACATTTGAACAATCCAAAATCATAATAATATAAATCCTCTTGGAAATATCAATCCAAATCCTTAGGTGATTCACATGACCCACACTAGGGTCTCGTATCTTGTCTCTCAGGGGAGGCCTATCAGCACATAACTGAGAAGAAACCACTCTTTGTATTCATCTCTTCCTAATATAACCATCCTAATCACAACCCATGATAGGACTCAATCCACCCTCAAGAAGGAAATGTCCATCCTAGACTATATGTATGACAATCTCATCAATCATTCTTGGTCCAAAGAACCTCATTCTTACTTGAATATCACTAAAGAATGACATAGGTTATTCCTCCAACTCATATCACAACCAAGTACTTACTAAATCTATCACTTTAGGTCAAATAATGCCCTGATTCATTAGAAACATATTCTTTAGGTGATCCAAACTCACCTAAGTGTTGAAAAGAACTCACCCCATACAAAATTGATTGACTGCCATCCTATATCTTTATATAGTGTGATTTTTCTCCCCATCCATTAAATGAATACCTTGTAATTCATTCATTAAATTGAATAAAAAAGAATATGAATTTATATTAAAGGGAGAACCTACCTATTCCAAAGAGTTACCACCCAATATAATCTTTGACAAGCCTCACCCAAGATATTACATGCCTCATCTGATGTTCTCCCACCCCCTGAGATCCAGGAATTATCGTCGCACCAAAACATTGACCAACCACCCATAAAAGGTAAATGTAATATCCCAATAACCATAATATAAATAATACCTAACATGTTTTAACTGGATATAACCAATTTTTTTATTTTTACCAAAATTTCTAAAAAAATAGTGAGGTCGAATACCACAACTAAAATAGAAAATATAGAGTGAAAACAACTTTTTGGTTCTTCTATTTATTTCACATGAACTCCAAACAATCCCCAGTCATTTACCCCATGTTATGGTGAAATAAACACAAAAACCTTTCCAAAATTGAGCAAGATATTATTTTCTATAAATTAAACATGGAATAATGGGAAGAAATGAAATAAATCAGCATAGGTCACTGTTGAAACACACTAAAAACCTTCCCCTCTCAATGGATATCAAAGGAGAGGTGTGGGAGCGAATAAATGGTTGAAATTACATCTATTTATATACCACTATTACTAGAATTTTCATACACAATCCTCAATGAATGATATAATTTACCCATCCAAAAACACTAACTAGCAACAATTTATGGCATGAACACCTAGTTCATGGAATGAAGTCATCAAGCCATAGGGGTAGCCCTGCCTCCCTACACCTACATGATGTCATGAACCAATGTTAACACCATGAATATACCATGTAAGGTTATATAACCCCTCATGTCAGTGTATCAGTAATGGTTTGAATTCCCCATTCACGGTGTTAGTTTATTGCATACGGATCCTAGCCCTGCATTAATATCATTCATGTTTTGTATTAATCTTTAATGATATTAATGGAATATGAATCTAAAATTTCTACATCCAAAAAATGTAACACTTATTAAATGTTTATTCATAAACCTAAGGAATCCAAAAAATCTCCAACCACATTCAAAAAGACCATTTAAGGATGTTCAAACACACAATATTTCAATCTGAGTCAACTTTCTCAAAAAACAAACCCTTACGAACCAAAAATTTAAATTATCTCAAAATTTTATGACTTATAATGATAATTTTTTTAAAAACCCCCATAATGGGGATTAAAATACAAGGGAAAAGTTCATTACTCCTTGAGTACTGACCCGGAAATTCCAAGATCGTCAATTTATCATCAAACTGCTGCATTCCACATTCAAATTCCAAACATTCTTCCATTGTGAAATTCCAAACACTAAGAAATAATATCGGGAATATTCCTATACAAACACATAATATAATATTTATACCACCACAACTATATCATTCACGATGTTCATGACATATGTATATCCTCCTCACATCCGACTTCAATCCAAAATTCCAGTCAGTCCTCTTCTATCCATCCTCTCCCAAAATTTATCATCCTCACCTATTAATGCATCCCCACAACACCTAATCTTGATTCCTAAAATATAAAAGGAATAATTATTTCATAAATGAACACATATTAAAATTTAAATCCTGAATCATGGTGTAACTCTATGGTTGGATCAAAACAAACATGCACCACCTATCATTCTCTAACCTCAAGTACTAGTGCACCACCAATCCATCTCACCTTCAGATCATACCTAACCTCCCTAATAGAAATTAATATTCACTCTCTAAAACAAATACTATATCTAAATAATTAATATTGTATGAAAAATATACCATATCCCATAATATCTACCTGTATATCATCACCATGTTGTCACCGCGATCATCCAGCAGTCAGTCCCACCACCTCCAAGACCCTTCTAACATGAATGTCTTTCTTTAGTGACCAATACAATGCTTCTAACCATAATATTATCATTATAATAATATTATGAAACAAACACCTGAACTATATTCCTCAAACCCCTTCCATTAATGCATTAATAGAGCGAACATTACCATCTCACACACACCTGAGGTCCAACACCAAACCCTAAAAATGAACATCCATGAATAACCATTAAAATCATCACAAAATAGTCAATGGTTTTATCACCACTATATATATTACCTTACACCACTCATTGAGTTACAACTAAAATGGAACTCAACATAATACCTCCCTATAAATACCCATGTTAGGAAATAAAACCACGAGTCTTTAATCCTGCTCACATCTCATTAATTCACTAAAACCTTTTAGATTAATACACAACACAAATAATTCTAAATGTAAGGTGAACCAGGAATAAAATACGTAAATATTACATTTTTATATGAATATTCAATAAAATTTATAGTAGAATGTTCTTGAGGCCTATAACAGTTTAGTTTATTTGGATACTAGATACTTAATCCAATTTTTTCATAAAATATCATAAACATCTTTCACAAGGTTATTCTCTCATGGTTTCCATTGTGGACATATATTAAATAATATATTTCTTTATAACCTAGGGATGAATGTATCGTATGAAAGGGTGACCTCAAAAGTTTAGTATAGGTAAACATATGAGATATCAATCAACGATCACATATGATCATGGGAATACATGTGTTAGAAATCGATCATAACATAAGTTAGTCCTACACGATCAGTAAAAGGTATTTTATCATGAATTGTTGAATAAGGATATTTCAAAATAAAAGTAATAAGAAATATGATTTTGGAAACATTAACAATCAATCGTTATCCATGAGAAATTATCATAAGAAAAATATATAGGTTTTCTGAATACACATAAGCATAAAACATGATTTCCTTAGTTAAGGATCACTACAATGGCTATCGCATCAGATCGGGTCCTCTTAAAATTCCATCATTTCCCTAGTTAAGGTTCACTCCCAAAAATATAATAGTCTATATATTTCTTTACTGAACATGGTTCAATCCTCATTCCAACCCATATTATCTAATGATATATCATTATTTACCCATTGAATTTGAGGTATATATAATTCTAGGATAACGCATCACATATGAAAAACATTCATATGTGTACCATAATATCATAAGACATTCATCAATTCATAAAATCATAACACATGGAATGTAAATGAGTTTCATAAAAATTATATCACTTCATCATAACATAACTCTTGGAAGAGGACCTGGTTTCTTATAAAAATCCTATGAACATCATCATCAAAATTAATTAATAATTTTTTATAATATTATAAAATCATATCCCCATTGAAACATAATAATAAATAAAATATGTTTACATAGATTAAAATTTACTTTAAAATAACATCCAAACCATTATTTGAAAACATATGACAAATATATTTTGATTTTGATAACATTTAACAAAAAAATCTCAAAACATTGACAAAATTATTTTCTTTGAAAATAACCATGGAAAATTTTAAATTAATATTCAAATAAAATAATTATCAAGTTGATGTGAAAATATGTTCGTAACATATAAATTAAAATAGAACATTATTTTGGTGAAAATGTTATGTTTTTAAGGAATGTTTTTTACTAATGGTTATTATTCATGAATTTTGTTCAAGGTTTCATCATCTATAGAATATTAACCAAGAATTAAGGATCATATTTATTAATCATATGCACTTTTATAATAATTTATATAAACTAGTGATCAAAAATGATTATTTCACTCCATAGAGATGGTGGTCCATACATATTCATGAGTGGTGTCTCCACTTTTTGATGGATAGAACGAAATAAAGTGAAATAATAATCCTCCTTTACAGAATAATTATTATATCATAAATATCATATATATTAATTAAATATATCCTTATTAACATCCATGTAAATCTTAAGGAAAAAATGAATCATAATGCTATGTGGAGGTGGTATTCCACACGTATGCACGAGAAACATTATCTTTTTCCAATGGATATAAAAATAATATGATAGATATGATATTATAATTAAAAAAATAATTACCATTTCACAAATATCATATAAAAACAATAAATACATAATAATAATCAACAATCAAATATGATTATGGAAAATGAATCATATCCCTATGTGGTGCTGATAATCCACTCATATGAAAAAGAGACACATTCATTTATCATTTAATGGAATTGGGTTAGAAAATGGTTGTACTATTGCAATAATAAAATATTAGTATAAAGATGATAATGGATTCATCATTTTAGGATGGATAAAAACATATTTCAAGAAATTATAAGAAGATATAATCATTTAAATAACATAGAAAGATTATTACCTCTTATTTAAGAGACCTCATTTGTCTTACACCTTAAGCCTTATTAGGATGATATTAGGGTATGACCAAGAGCTCAAGAAGGAATGTAAGGAATTTAAGAAATTTTTTGGGAAAGTATTTTTTGATATATAGTGTTAATTTTTTTCGAATAATGGTTGATAATAGGTGATCTTTTACTAGTGAGGGGATGGATACCTATGGAATTACTAAAAATATTTAAATAATAAAAAATCCATTTCTTGTAAATGTGGCTCCAAATGGAAAAGAATTGTAAATTTGAATAATATAAGGTATAAATATATTCACACATTAAATTTATAAAATTTTATGTATTTTTACCCCTATATATTTGTTTAACCCCCCCCCCCACCCACCCACCCCCCATGTAAACCCTTTTCAACACGAAAAGTTGTAAAAAATAATGTTTTTACTATTCATTATAACCAAAAATTATGTTGCAAATATTAAATTATATTTATTATGATTATTGAAAATATATAACATATTTTAAAATATTACATTTCTATAAATTAGGGAAATTTATTGAAAAATAAGAGTGAAGAATGCAATGAGAAAGGTTTTTTAGAAAAATGCATTTTTAACCTTAAAACTCGGTTTTCCATCATTAATTTCATTGTAAAAACAATTAGATGAATTTTAAAATATATTATTGAACATATATTCTATATATTTCATTAAAATAAATAATAAATAGTTATTTATTTATTTTATTAAGATAAAAAACATTGCGTACATACAAACAGTTTTCTAAAGAAAAAAATAACTCATTTTACCTTAAAATACTTTTCATTTTTTTACTAACCAAATCATAACCAATGAATTTATTTTCCCAGTGTGTAAATAATATTTTTTTCGTAATTGTTTTTAATATTCTTACCCACCAATCACATGTCTTGGTGATAAATACTAATTAATAAAAATTCAATAGTATATCACAGTTCATTTAAACCCAGTGTTTCATGTAAAGAAATATGTCAATGAAATTATATTTATTGAAATATAAATATATGATAGATATTGGTCTATTACATTATAACCCACCTGTAATAATTAAATCATTGAAATTCTATCACTCTAATGAAAACAGATGAGGATAACTCTGCTTCATCGCCACATTAGGTTCCCACATAGCTTCCTAAAATTTATAGTATTTCCGAAAAAACATTGAAAAAGTGAGTTGTCTTGTTTCATATATCTTTATATATTAAATAAATAGTATATACAGTTATTTTATCATAATATAGATCATTATCAAGTGGTATGACCTATGAATTAAATACATGTGAAGGATATAGTTTATACTTCCACAGAAGAGATGCATCAAATACATCATGAACTTGAGAGATACTTAGTGGAAGTGATAGGTAAATAAGAAACAATCCTGATATGATCAGTATTTTCAAAGGGACTAATATATCTATGTTTTATATTTTCCTTCTTTCAAAATCTCCTAAACTTCTTCCATGGATATATTTATAATAATACTATATCCCCAACTTCAAACTCTATATTTCATCAATAATTGTCATCGTAACTTTTCTATAGACTATGAGTTTATTTGATGTGTTTCTAAATGGATATGACCTTATATTCTATTTCCTTAGCTAACTTATGTCATAATATTTTCTATTCCCTAAATTCATCATAATACATTGGAGTTTTTTACTTACTTTCATAGAATTATTTATAAGGAGTCATCTAAATGCTTCAGTGAAAGCTATTTCTACAAGAACGCATGACCAAATAAATGTACAGATCCAAACCACCTTTAAAATTGATAGAAAATTATCTCAACATATATTTTATGGTTTTATTGGTACACTTGGAACATTTATCTACATAAGGATGATATAAAGTGGTAAATGTCAATGTTGTATTCAAAACATAGTAAATAATTCCCTAGAATATCGACATAAAATTCATATCCGGATTAGATACTATAGAATGTGGTGCTCAATGAAACCTTGAAAATTATTTAATTTATATCCTATAAATTTAATCTAGAGATAAATAATATTTTATGTTAATAAAATGTACTAATTTCATAAAGTGAACAATTACAACCCAAACAAAATTATAACCTTTATATGTTTTGGGTATCTTGATAACGAAATTCATGGTAATGTTTTCCCATTTTCATTCCATAATGGGTATTGTTTATAATATCCCCTTTTAATTCTATCTCTAATCCTAAAATTTCTATCATACTAAAGATAAAGATAAATACTCTACAATATCCAATATCATGTTATCACACCCAAAATTCTCTTTTAGGTATCTATACATATTCATAATTCGAGGATAAATAATGGGTGACAAAATATGATCTACATACAATATCTCATTCATCAATTCTAGTATTGATGGGAGAAAAACTCAGTTCATGAAAATTATCATTTCATCTTAATAATTGTTTAACTCAGGAACATTCCTCACATTATTCTAAAGTTTTAAATCCTCTTTCTATACATCTTTAATCCTCTCATGAATGGATAGTTGAACATTCATTGGAAAAATATATGATATTTCCCCTTTCCTTGTGATTTTGATATCTATTTTCACAAAAACCCTAAATATTGAATATATTTCAATCGTATTCATAGGAAAACTAATACTGTCTTTCCAACTTAGATAATTAGCCACATTTTTCACCTTCCTGAGGTGCTAATGTATTGATCAGTCATGATATTTAATCAACTCAAACCATCTAATGTGGTTTATATTTAATTGTATATGTCATAATTTATACTTAACAATTTTTTATCATTATATATATCACATATTTTAACATAAAGATAATTCATCCATTTGTTCAATTTAAAATTTACTACTGCTAACAAAAAATCATGTGTCGGTTAAATGTTCACATGAATTTTCAATTGATGAAAATCATAAGTTTTCATTGTATCATTATATATGAGGACAGATCCCAGGCCCTTATTTGATGCATCACTAAAAATCACAAAAGCTTCTCTAGTTTAATTTCATATAAGTATAGGTGTGTGGACCAAGATTTTTTTTCAACTCTATGAAATTCTCCTCACATTCATATGTCTAAAGAAACATGTCTCTCTTCTAATATAACTTGGTTATTATATTATATATCTATTATAAATATCTCAAAAAGCATCATTAGTATCCATTCATCCTTATACATTTTTTTATCTTGATCACTATCCTTGTTCTATGATATTTATCAATAGCTTTCAACTTTTGAGGATCCACTGAAATACTCTCACTTGATATTTTATAATCGAATAATAAAACAATTTTTACCCAAAATTCACACAAGTTTAATTTGTTTTATGGTTTCTTATTCCTTTAATAAAATCTTCAAAATATCTTCATTCTATATATTTATTTATGAATATATAATATTATCATCTATAAAGATTACTGCAAAATTATCAAGGTAATATCTAAAGACTCTATTCATTAAATACATTAAGATAGTTGGGAAATTGGTAAGTCCAAATGAAATAACTAAAAATTGATAATAACCATGTCTCATATGGAATGTTTTATTGAGTATATCCTCCTCTTTGAACCTTAATTGACTGGTATACAAAATAAATTTTAATCTTGTAAAATTATTGATCATCACACAGTTGATCAAAAAAAGTCATTAATATGGGGTATAGGATACTTATTCTTGATATTGATCTTCTTAAGATCTCTATAACCAATGAAAAAAAGTATTGAACCATATTTATTCTTAAAAAAATACTTTCACCATACGTTGAGTCACCATGTCATATGAATCCCTTCTCAAGATTCTTCTGTATTTTCTTCTTTAATTATTGTATCTCAATTGGGGATATTCATTATTAAATCATTGAAATAGGTATATAAAAAGAAGGACTTATATTGAAATATAAACATCTTGATTTTGGGGAGACTGAGAAAGTATTCAAGATATATGATAGTATAATCCAAAAAAATAGTTATATTTTCAATTTTCCCCCCAACAATTTGCGATAAATATCCCTCGTGAATATGTATTAATACCCATGCAATATAAGTAACATACATTGAAATTTAAAATTGATACTCACACTAAAAGATGCTAATATGTTAATTTTAAATATAAAATCAGACTTAACTTCCTTGAAAATTAATATTGCCTTTGTATTTAGGGTGACAATCCATGCAAAAAATCATATTAACTTCAACTTTTGGAATATTCATAATATTGAAAGGATGCTCATGCCCTCAAACTTCTATGAGGGGGAGTTATAAACATAATATTCCATCATCATACCATTAATAGGTTTTACTACGGATTGAACATCTGTTTTTTATGTGGTTATGATAAGCCCATATAAAATTATTTATATATAAAATTGTGGAAGGATAAAGAATCAAATAAATAAATTTTAGTTCTATAGTGTATGGTAAGTTTACATTTCACTAAATTGTTCTCCTGACCCACTTTAGCATTTGTGATTGTATGAGACATCCCTTTATCTCTTATTTTTATATGTTTATAACACTTATTTTCTCCCTTAAAAATCATATTCATGTATTTATTTTCATAATTTCCATACTTATTTAAATTATGGCATTGGAGTGTGGGCATAACATTCAGATGAGTTTTTCCATCGTTCTTTACATAGACTAGCATCTTCACATTACTTTGGCACTCTTTTTCATGATGGAATTATTTTACTCACTCAAATAATTTACAGGATCCCATAAGTCAATTTTTTCTATGATTCCTTCAATAAATTTGGCATGAATTAATTTTAAAAAAAATTCCACCAACTGAATTATTAATAAAAATTCCTCAAAATTTCATATTTCTTTTTTCTATAAAAAAAACCATGATAACATTGAGAGTATCCCATTACAATTTCAATCCTTCAATAACATTGAAATATTAATTCGCAGTTATTAATGTATATTATATTCAATTACATTTAGAGAAATATTCTCAATCCACTAAATAATCGGTAAAATATTATTTTAAAATCAATGATAAAACTAAAATCCTAACGTTCTAGTGTGGTAAAATGTTACTCATGGGTAAAAATGGATTTTTAATCCTTATACTTTAGTTTCAATACATCCTTTTCCTTTTTGGTGAAAATAGTTTTGGTATAACCCTAATTAAACAATATCTTCTTGAACTCCTCCCATGTTATGGATTCAATTTCCTCCTCTTAACACATTTTTTATAAGATTCTACCATTGATCAACTTCACCTTACAAAAAATAAATTAACAAAGTAACATTCTCATGGTCTAAACAATGGATAAAATAGAATATATTATATATAGAATTCATCAATTTCTTATTAATAAGTTGATTAAAGGAACCACTTAAAAATTGTTGATGTTTCTGCAAAAAAAGACACTAAAGTGAATTATTCCTTTAGATATTTGTAAGTTTAGTATGATCCATGTTATCATTTACAGATTGAGATATTTGGGTGAGTATAGGGAAAATATTTCGCATCCCAACTATATTTAATTTGGTTTATCACGAGGACATTCAATGCATTACTAGTGTCACTAAACATTAACATAATTCTTTCTAGTCCTGAACATTGAATTTAACTAAAAATAAATTTAAAAGTATAGTGTGAGAAACAATAATCATAGAGATTATTCTTGTAATCATGAAAAATCATTCATAGGATGTCGAAATATTGACACCATATTTTCAGTCTATGAAACCTTAGGTTTAACATTGGTCATTCATGGTCATAATTTATTCAAATTTATCATAGAGGATCCTAAATAAAATGTAATTTAACCCAATAATATCCCCTTGTAGTGTCTAGATTGGTGTACAGTCTTACGCCCATTCACCATTCACTGGTGAAAATCCAATTAATACCCAATTCACCCCTTTAAGAGTGGTTAACCTTATAAGTATCTATGCCACAACCACATTCTCTTTCTGGAATACAAATAGGGATTTATTTTCATTGAAAACCACAAGGTCTCTAATTTACCAAATGTTATTTTATATTATATTATTCTTAAATTTATCCCCACGGTTTCTAACAAAGATCTTGCAATGAACCAAACTGTTACAGATAAAATTTCCCCTTGTTATTTAAATAAATATATTATTATGTAATATGGTTATAGAAAACACATTAAATCCTTTAGTTATATTTTATTCTATCAGATTTAAAATACCATCAAGCATCATTTTTGTTGATAATATAGTTATTTAATAGTGATCATATAAATTTTTTATAAACATAGGGCTTTAACAAATCGAATTGAAAAAGACAAAGTATGTGATGGCCTCAACTAGTAGGATCATTCCAAATAAAGACCTTTTGATCGAACATCTAAGGGAGAAAACATATCTGGGATATTCCCTTTACCAATCCCATGATGAGATCTAGAAACATAAGCATAAAAAAACTCTTTACGGGAAAAGTTTAAGCTCATCGATATCATGGCCCAAAACATGTACACTAAACAACCACATGAAAGTATCACCATTTTTCACCTTACTCTTATAGAGTTTCCTAGTGTATTAAAGTGATATGTGTCAAGACCCTAGAAAAATTACTATGTGCATTATTTTTTATACAATGTTGAATATATTTTCATCAAACTATCGTTACTTTATAAATTATTTGTATTTTGACATGATAAAACAGATATAGTATTTTTGGTTAATATTTAAATTAAATTTAGTAATTTATTTTTATAAATTAATGGATTTTTTTAAATAAACATTATATTAATAAAATATTATTATTAAGTAATTTTTATCAATTATTAATGATCACATAATTTTTATGATGTCAAATGTAATTTTTATAAGGATTCAAAAATTGATGTTTACAAAAAAACCTATCATTTATCATTAAATATCAATTATTATTATTAAATTGAAAATAAAAATATTTATAAAATTATTTTGATAAAATAAATATTAATATTTATATCAAAATGTTAAAATTATTCAACATTGATTTTTTTCATAATTAACTAAGATAGTCAAGTTTTTCGATAAAAACTAAATATGGTATAAATATAGGGTGTTTATTATGACATCATAACGACCCAAAAGTGATATAATAAATATTATAAATGGTATTCACGACCAAATATATTTTCAAAATTTAACATAATGTGTTTTTATTTTTATTTAATTAATTTTATAAAGACTTTTTTAATCCTCCAAAACCATTAGTATATTTTATGTTTTTTATATCATTTCATTAAGAGTATGACTCACATACATATAAGAAAGGGTATTATTTAATTAATTTTGTCCCTTGGACTTATAAAAAAAATTTAACCACTCCCATTTGGTAGAAACCATGGGGAAACTATGGTGTGGTTTTTTTTATTTTGTTATAAAGAGTCCACACCAAATGTTTGACAAGTAATAACTAATCCCCACTCAACTCTTGTATAAAATCACCCAATATCCAATTTATCTTAACTAAAAATATGTTTATCATGCGATTTCTCTAACCTAACCTCTCTAGAGTCCTCCCAATGTTCCTCCAAGCTCTCAAGAACCTCCTCCCAAGCATTTGGAGTCACACACTCAAGAAAGGGATCCTCACCTTATCTTATTTTTTCAAGTTTCTTTATTATTTTATGCCTTCTATTTCATATTCATAATACTGGGATATGTATTTACATGTCCCTATTAATTCTTGATTTATTTCAGAATTATTATATACCACTTTCTATCTCATTAATCCATTTTATTAATTTCTATGAGATGTAATTATGCTGGTGAAATGTCACAGAGATTTTCCATGCCAAAAAATGTGTAGTGAACATCATACCCATTTACTAACAAGTGTGTTCACATTTATACAATTAATATTATTTGAAATGGGACTTACAAGAATTTGTTCCACAAAAATTGTTCTTTGAATAAAATATGATGATAAATGAATCCATTTTTTGTGATCTATGTGGAATACTTAAGAATGAGAATAAAATTAAAGTGACAGGTGCACTCAAAATTATATAACAATCTAATGTAGTGGATAATGTTTAATATAATAATATTTAATGTTGGGATATAGAGTAAACATAATTAATTTATGGTAATTTTACAATCATGAGGTATTTTAAGTTATACTTGACCTATGTTTTGATTCGGTGTATTATGTTGTTTCAATATTTCCCATGTTGCCTTTATGTTATAATGTAATATCATTCCCCAATTTCCATGTTTATAATTATAACTCCATTTATTCCAAATTTATATTCTTATTATTTAATATGTATCACCTTATTCCTTGTTTATTCCTTTATTTGGATTTAAATCTCACTTGTTTCTTATGTATGTCCCCGGGTTATGTCATGCAGTTTTAAAAGCCATGAAATTTTTGAAACATATTAAGGAAGTTTTCAGTAATGTTATTCTATCTCATGTTAAAGATATTATGTTATGTACCTAATTACCAAATACAATATACATATATAAATTTTGGGGTTTTATTAAATGTAATAATATGTAATAAATCATGTATCAATGTGAAATAAGGATCAAGGTTGTTATAGTTGGTATCGTAGGAAAAGATTTCTTATTTTTGGAATTAGGATTAGAAACTAAGGGGAAATCCTCAATTATAATATTAAGTATAAGAGAACATACCTAAAAAATTTTAATTATAGATTATGTGTATTATAAATTAAATAAATCCTGATCTAGATAATATAAGTGGATGTGGATCTAGCACAAATATACAGAGGGGAAAACACTGAAAACATTGTGGTGAGCCATACTCAATCCATAACGGGTGTATGACAATAGCCTTTTTCTACACACCTAGTTTGACACTCTTGGTGGATATTCTTTGGTTAATTCAAAATCTCATTACGAACCATTATTAAAGGAATCAAAAATTGTATATAACAATAAATTTTAACAAATGGATAATGGATAACATACATTGAACCTTATAAATTAATAAGTTAAGAAAATACATATAATTTATAAGTTATCACTATAATGTCATTGTATTACCTTATATGAATTCAATATTTTAAAAATAAACATACATAGATTTTCTTTTATTATATGTAATGGATATAAATAATAAGAATCAGGTTAAAAATCAATGTGACTGGAAATGTGATGACTACACCAACGAGAAGCCCAAACTAATGGGAGCATGAATAAATTTTTTGAAAAAATACTCTCTCAGTTGACATGGGTTCCAAATTGAATTCTAAACTATAAGGAGTTCCCAAATCACCCTAGTAAATAACAAGCTATAATTGAGAGCTTTATGCGATAAAGGCCTATGACTTTTAATATATCATCTAATCCCTTAATCTCAGAATAGTGGATCAACTCCATTGTGAATATCTTCTCCATAATTTAATGCTCTATGAATGGAAAAAAAAATTGGGTTTTTATAATATGTATTTATAATCTTATCAGTGGTGTAAATTGATCAAGAAAATGAATCTTGAGTAAGAGATCAAAGTAAATGGGTGGAAGGAATTTCAGAAAACAAAAATCAATAAATATTTTCCTTGGAATATTTATCTTAAAATTGAAATGGATTTCCATTCCCTTAAGAAAAAAGATGATGAATCAATCAGGTTGTATGAGGAAAACATAAAAATAATTTCACAATGTGCCTTCAACTTTGTCATTACCCCTAAATACAAGTTTGACCACTTCTTTTCTAGGATAAAACCTAGTTTACAGAATTCTCTTATGATATGTGACCTTGATTGATTTGTGGAAATTTTATAATGTTACCTCAAAGTCGAAATGGAGATTGAAAAATATCAATGGTATCATAAGGATAAGAAATATAAAGTGTAGTTTAATTATAGTGGTATGATGGAGAAATCTAATGGTGAAAAGAAATTTCAACTTCTTTTTTGTCAAAGGTGTGGAAAAAAGCACCCCCAAATTTTTTTTAGGGGCTGAGGAAATAATTTAGGTGCGTGAAGTAAGGGAACCTAGTTAGAAATTTCTAACATGAGAAACGTGCTAATGTGATTGAGGAAATGAATTCTCCAGTCAATCCTCAACAAATTTTTCATTACTTAAAATTCATGGAACTAGGGAACTTTTCAATCTAATGCACTGAGATAGGGTTTTTTAAGATAAAAAAAATCCCCCAGAGCAGCAGGGTTTAGATTTTTCCATCATTACCACTAAGGTATATCCAAAAAATGACGTGGTGAAAGGTATTCTGGTTATTAATTCAAGAATATAGAGCATAATTTTCTATTATAGTTCTACACATTCCTTCATATCAATAAATTTGGGCAGAACTATTCTAACACCATCATAAAGCATGGAAGGTGAGTTGTTTGTGAAAATAGTAAATGGTTAAATTACTAAAACCCAAGTATATAACTCCTCCCCTATCCAACTTTTTGGGAATTACTTACCTTTAAACCTTTTCATACTCCCTATCGTGTACTTTCATCAAATTATGGGTATGGGTTTTCCTTCTGTATATAGATCCAACATAAATTACCCTGATATGGAAATCACTCTTCATGACATGAATCATCCTCTTATTCTATACAAGTTAAAGGAGGATGATGAATATTATTTATCACCATCATTTAAAGCATGGATATTATTTCCCTATGGGTAATAATATATAGCTCAAATTATTGAGTCTAAGGAAAGAATCATCCTTGAAAAATTCCATTTGTGAAGGAATATGTTGATGTGTTTCTGGATGAATTTTCTAGTCTTCCTTCTAGCCAAGAGGATGAAATATTAATCAATCATATACTTAGGGAATTTAAATTATCCAAGACTCTATATAGAATATATTTTTTCAAACTTTAGGATCTTAAGGAAAAACTACATGAAAATCTGGATAAAGTGTTCATCCACCCTTGGGCTTCATGCTGGGGTGCCCCAGTCATATTCATCAAGAAGAAGGATGGGCCAACACACCATTGCATTGATTATCATGAGCTCATCAAGATAACGATAACGAAAAAGTATCATCTACCATTGATTAATGAATTATTTGATCATTTATGCAGAACACAATACTTCTCTGTGGTGGATCTACAGTTATGTTAGTACCATGTTTGGGTGATGATGGAGGATATCCCCAAGAATTCTTTTATATACAAGGTAATAAATCATTGAGTTCATATTAATTCTTTTCAAAGTCATAAATGATCCAAAACTCTTCATGGGCATTACTAATAGATTCTTTAGAGACTACCTTGACAAAAATTTAGTAGTATTTTTATATGATATTATGTTATTCTACCAAACCAAGTATAATCATGAGAATCATCTATGTACTTTTCGAAACACATTACAAAAGGAGATTATTTGTGGAAATTAGATAAAATTTTTGTATTTTTTTATGGAAGTATCATTTTTTGGGCATTTCATTACATGAAAGTGAATATCTTTGGACCATTCAAAGACAGAAGCTATTGAAGGATGGATAAGGCCCACAATTGTGAAAGATATTGTTAGTTTCCTTGTATAATCTGGGCACAGTATTCAGGTTCTAAGAAATTTCTCATGATTTTCAATACCTCTAACCATGCTAACTCAGAAGGGTGTAAGTTTTTATTAGAATTATGAATGTTAAGAAATCATCAAGAAGATAAAAAATAATCTTATCACTACCCCTATGCTCACACATCCCACAAGTGAATAACTTTTAGGTGTATTCAAGATTGCTTTAAACAAGGTATTAGGTTGTGTGTAAATGAAGAATAAAAAAGTCATAAACTATATTTTAAGGCAGAAATAATTTCAAAAATATAAATACATAAATAATGATCTGTATTTGGTTGCACTGATCTTCTATTTTAAAATATGGAAACATTATATCTTTTCATAGAAGTGAGAAATATATAAGGACCACAAAATCTTCAGGTATATATATTTACATTGAAGGATCTAAATATTCACCAATGAATATGGTTAGAGATGATAAATTACAAGGACTTCTCAATACAGTACTATCAAGTGAAAGTGAATAAAGTGGTGCATTATCTAAGTATAAAGGATTGTGAAATTCTATAATTGATGATAATTGATAGGGATCTAATAATCTTTTATTTGTAAAGGATGGACATGGTAATCATAAAGGAGGGAACATAATCAATCATTTCACAAATGATTTCTGAACCATCCCTTTTAGAGAAGATAAAGGATGCTCAAAAAGATAATGTGAGGGTTAAAAAGAAAGTGGAAGTTATAAGAAAAGGTAAATCGTCAGATTTCAATATTAATGATTTTTTTTTTTAGATTTATGTCAAGAATATGTCTACCATCAAATCCTATGTTAAAGAAGGTGATATTGTATGATACACAAAAATCAACCTTCTATATCCATCCTATAAGAAAAAAAATGTATATATATCTCTAAGAACACTATTTTTAGGAAAATATGAAGAATGATATCACGTAATATACATCAAGATGTATTTTATGTTAGTAATTGAAGGTGTCAAGATAAAAATCTAAGGGGATGATGAAACCATTTCTCATACCTACATGGAAATGGGAAGACATCACCATAGAATTTGTCACTAGAATTTGGAATACATTTAAAAGAATAAATGCTATATAAGTTTTGTTGTATCATATTAAAAATATGACACACTTCATTGTGATCAAATAGGACTTATAAATTGATCAACTTGCATAAATTTACATTAGAGAAGTGGTGAGGATACATGGAGTACAACTATCTGTTGTATCTGATCAAGATCTAAGATTGACCTCTATGATCTATAAAAGTCACCAACATTCTATAAACAATTAGCTAAAAATTATTAAAACCGATCATCCTCAAAATTATGACTAATCTGATAGAACTTTTCAAACACTAGGAGCCATTTTGAGAGAATATTCTATTGACTTCAAAGGAGTATTGGATCAACATCTTCCTATAGTCTATTTCTCATACATTAAAAGTTTCCAATGTAGAATCAAAATATCCCCTTATGAATCCCATTATGTTAAGTTGAGAAGAACACCTACATGCTTGGATGAATTTGGGGAATGAAAAATCCTATGTCCTGAAATGGTAGAAGAAATGGTGGAAAGGGTTAAGGCAATTCAATAGAACATCAAGTATGATTAGAGTCGATATAATATCTATGATGAAAATTGTTAAGAGGACCTAGAGTTTGATGTGGGAGTCATGGTATTCTTCTATATATATCTATGAAATAAATTAATGAGATTTAGGAGGAATAGAAATCTTATTCCAATATACATCAACCCCTTTGAGATCCTTGATCACATTACAGTGATAGCATATTGACTAGAAATCCCACAAAACCTATCTCGAGTACATGATTTATTCCATGTATCCATATTGAGATAGTAAATACCAGACCTCTCTTATATACTCAATATGGAATTGGTCTTATTAGATAATGACCATTACTATGAAGAGAATATGGTGAAGATCTTAGATCGTAGATAAAATGTTCTACAAAATAAGACAATGAACCTGGGAAAAGTGTTGTGGAGAAACCAAATGCTTGAAGAAGTTATGTGGGAACTGGAGTAAGTGATGAAACAGAATTACCATAATATGTCTTAGTTTTGTAAAGGAAAATTTCGAGGGCCAAATTTCATTAGGGGGGATATTGGTATGACTTAAACTGCTATAAATTTAATTTCCACTTGCATTTAAATTAAATATATTATTATGTTATATGGTTATAGAAAACACATGCACTCATTTGGTTTTATTTTATCATATTGTATTTAAAAGATAATTAATCTTCATTCTCATTGATAATATAGTTGTTGACCAGTTATCGTATGAGTAGTATAAATATACGGTTTTATCAAATCCAATTAACACATACAAAGGAAGTGATGGCCTTGACCAGTTGGATTGTACCCTATGAATCCCATTTCGTGGATATTTTGATATAGATAGCATATCTAGGATTTTTCCTTGACCAAGACCAAGTTGAGGTCCAACAAATTAGTCATGACTAAAACTTTTTATATGATAATTACAAGGTCAATGATTACACGACCCAAACCATGTATGTCGGATGTCCCCATGAAAGTCTCATCATTGTGCACCTTACACGTAGGGCGTATTCTGGTGTCTTAAAGGGATATGTTTCAAGGCCCTAGTAGTATGACAATGTACATTATTTTTTACAGAATAATGAGTATAATTTCATCCTACTATTTTTATGTATAAATAATATTTATTTTTATACAATAAAATAAAAATAATATTTTTGGTTAATATTTATATTCAATTAATAAACCTTTTTATTTATTAATTTATTTTTTAAATAAATATTATTTCACTAAAATATTATTATTAAATAATTTTAATCTAATATAAATGATCGTATAATCTTTATGAAGACCAATGTAATTTTTATAAGGGCCCTAAAACTGTTATTTTCAAAAAAACCATCATTTCCCAATAAATGTTGATTCTTATTATTGAAGTGAAATTACAGATATTTATTAAATTCTTTAGATAAATGAATATTTCTTAATCATTATTCATAAATTATCCAATGGTGAATTTTTCATAATTATCTATGATAGTCAAATTTTCAAGTAAAAATAAAAAATTATATAAATTTATAGTGTATATTATGGCATCATAATGACAAAAAAATAGGTAATAAATAATATAAATGGTATCCAAGATAAAATATATTTTTTACCTATAAAATAATGTGATTTTATGTTTATTTTATTACTTTTATAATTCCTTTTTTAATCCTCCCTACCAATTAATATATTTTAAGGTTTTAAAATTATTTCCTTAAGATTATGACTCACATCCATATAAGAAAGGGTATTATTTTATTAATTTTGGACTTTTCCTTATAAAATAATAAAAACCACTCCGATTTTTAATAAAAATATTTCAAAAACCATGGGAAGGATTTTTTTGGTTATTTTATTATAAAGAGTCCAAAACCAATGTTTTAGAAATAATAAAGAAATACCAACTCATTTATGATATAAACCCACATAAGATCCCATTTCTCATTACTAAAAATCCTTATAGAATATAATTAATCTTCCCACCCCTCCATAAAGTCCTCCAATGGCTCCCACAAGGTCTCAATAAGAGAATATCAAGAATTTGGATTCACACACTCAAGTAATGGATACTCACCTTCTCTTATTTTTTCATGTTTCGTTATTATCATATACCATAGATTACCATTTCTAAATCTTGGGATATGTATTTACATGTCCCTATTAATTTCCATTTTATTTCAAAATTATGATCGACCACTTTCTCTTTCATCAACCCATTTTATTAATTTTTATGTTACATTGTTATGCTGTGGAAGTTTCACTACAAGTTTTCATTAAAAAACTATTCTGTAGTAAACACCCTACCCACTTCCTATCAAAGGTGTTCAACATTATTCAAATATACATTTTTAATAGGGACTTGAATTTATTTATTACACACTAATTGATCATGTAACAAAATATTATGATGAATGAATCCATATTTTATGGTCTATGTGGTACAATTAAGCAGTAGAATGAAATGAAAGTGAAAAGTGTTCTCAAAAGTATATATCGCTCCAATGAATTGGGTAATTTTTAGACTCATGAGAAGTCATGTTAGGATAGGGAGTGAACTGAATTCTTTTATGGTAACTTTTCCATAATTATGTCATGGTACTAATCTATGACCTATTTTTATGATGTAGTGTTATAAGTTGTTTCCATATTTCCCATGTTGCCTTTATGTTATCATGTTATATCATGCCTTATTGTTCATGTTTATGATTTTCAATACTTTTATTACCCATTTATATGACAATTTTCTAACATGTACCACGTTATTCCATGTTAATTCCCTTACTGGCCATCATAACTCACCTATTTCTTTTGTATGTCCCCAGGTTATCCTGTGTAGGTTTAAAAGCTATGGAATTTTAGAAGGATGTTAATAAAGTTTTAAATAATGTTGTTTTATCCCATGTTAAATATATTATTCTATGTACCTAATTCTTAAATACACTATATATTTTTATCTTTAATGTTTTATTAAGTGTAATATTATATAATAAATCATGTATTAATTTTAAATAACGATCAAGGTTTTTATAGTTCTTTAATCCTATTATCAAAAAAATAAATTGATAAAATACTAATTGAGTTTAAATGGTAATAATATACATAAATATTACATAAATTTATATTAATATTAAATATATCTAATAAGAATACTTTCCCAAGGACCAAACAGGATTACTGTCTTTGGATACTAGATACATAATCAACTTATTTCGAAAGTTATCTTCAACATCTCCCATAAGGTTCTTCTCCAACTCTACCCTACATAAACATTTTTATATAATACCTTTCTATATAACCTAGGGAAGACGAAAACATAATAAAGGGTGTTATTAGATTATCTGGAATGTAAAAAATATGAGATATCAATCGGTAATCACATGTCATCATCATAAAAATAATTATTTTTATTACAGACATAATGAACATCCAAGATGAATTGGGAACAAGTCATGGTGGAATTAAGTGATTCAAGAAAAGAGTGCCCCCCTAACAATGTTAACCCCATTTGCGGGAAAATAAAGAAAAATGCAAAAAAAGTAATGTTTATAAGATGATGATATCAAGAAGCATAAAAATATGAAACCTTGTTTCCCTCCCTCATGGTGTATAGGATACCCACCTAGATATTTTTAAGCCTTCAACACTTCCTAATTGTGTAATAGATTGACTAGGTTATCCTTCCATTACCTTTCAAAGACTCATAGAGGATGATATATTCCACATAAATCACTACCAAGATCACGTTATTATATTAACAGATACTAAGTCCTGTGAAGAGATCCAAGGATTCCACCAAAAGAGAATGTCCATGTTTTAGGGAAGCATTGAATGAAAAATACAAAATACATAATTTATAGGATCCTGGAATCGTCAACAATGAATCATTATCTGTGAGAATGTGTCATAATCATAAGGCAATGGTTTATAGAACACACATAAGCCTAAAAAATCATTTCCTTAGTTATGGATCACAACCAAGGCTATCATAATGTTTTTTTTTCACTTTATATTACATAATTTACATAATCAATGTTTAGTTCTGAGAATATAATTGTGAAAATATTCCCTTTCTGAATTGGATTCCTTTCAAATTCCATCCCTTATTATATCATGAGATATAATTGTTTACATAATCTATTATAGGGATATATAATTCTATTCCCACCCATAACATCATTAAAACCCATATATTTTTTGTTCCAAAAGATCATAAAACATTCATCAATTCATTATATCATAACCATGAGAAAGGAAATGTGTTTCATAAAATTCAATCATTTCATCAAAAGATAACTCATTGAAAAAAAAAACTTATTTCATGTAGTCGTCCAAATAACATATACATTATAATTCATTTACAAAACTAGACAGAATAATAAGATCATATCCTTGCTGATGTATAAAAATACTTAAAGGATATTGACATAAATGATAAATACATTTAAAATTTTTTTTGAAACATTCTTAAAAAACATGAGAAAAGTATCTTTTTATTTTGATCACATTTTAACTAGAAATTCAAACAGCATTTATAAAATTATATTATTTGAAAATAAAAATATAATGTTTTATAGTAATATTTAATGAAAATAATATTCCTCATGGAGGAAAATCGGTATATACAATATATGTTAAAAGAGAACATTCTGTTCACACTTTTGAAAAAAGTCAAAAATAACTTGATCAGAAAATGTTTTTTAAAAAGGGTTTACATTAATATTTTATAAATGAATTTAAATTTAATGAAAATGAAATTATAAAAAAATTAATTATATTTATAAACTTACATAAAATTTGATGAGCATGGACATGGAAGAAAAATTTATTCAACCAAAAAGGAAATAAGGTCATCTTTTCATTAAAAAATTCAAAATAATTTTATGTAAAAAAGAGGGGAAAGCGGTAATAATCAATAAAAATTATAGTAATAACCATTATAGATTAAAAAATATGGGTTTTAAAGTATAATATCTATATAATTTAGCATAATAGGTTTATCTCATAGACAATAATGAAAAAAATGAGATTGGAACATAAACCCTTACCACGAGTCCTATTCTCTTCATACAAGTTAAAATGTAGTATATAATAAATATATATTTATTAAACATATATTTCATAAAAATATTCAAATATAAACTAAAATGTATAATAACTTTATAATTTCTAATATTATTAATAATTTCTTTATTAAAATTGAATATTCAGGTGAAATGGTCTGTTTTCTAGACATGTTTCTCTTTGATGGTTATGATACTTGCACCTTGATCATAGAATAATAATATATATAATATTAATCATGAAATAGTTTTCATATTTAATCATTATATGTCCTTTTATAATCATTCATATAAACTAGTGATGATAAATGAATTGCATCACTTCATAGAGACTATTGTTTATATATTTGCACAATTGATTTTTTCAAAATTCAATGGATGGAATAAAAGAAAGATAAATAATAAGTAACATTCTATAATAAAAATTATACCATAAATATCATATATAATAATTAATTCTACCATTATTACCAGCAATTCAAACAAAAATGAAAAATGAATCACATGCCATTAAGGTGGTGGTGATCCAAATATATACACTAGCGATGTTATCTTTTTTTCAAAACGTGGATTGGTAAGAAGGAATATAAGATATTATTATTATTGAATCATAATTATATCATAAATATCATATAATAACATTAAATCCATCATATTAACTAACTATGAAAGATAGTGATGGAAAATGAATCATTCACTAAGTTGATGTGGTAGTCATTATAAACTAATCGTAATGATATCTAGTTATATTATTGATATCATATTCACAATTTTATTATAGAAACATTAGATTTATAATAATTAGAATAAGTGATAAAATTTTAAAGAACAGGGTAAACCTAAAACTTAATTACAAAGTAAATGAGTCTATGAAGGTGTTTGGGTAGGTCTTGGCCAAACTATAGTGGTCAGTTTATTTGAATAAAGAATGAGAAGATTTTCCCTTTTACTTTTTAAGGGAGGGATCCACGGGGAATTACATAAAAGATTTAAATAATATGATGTCTCTTTCTTGTGAAAGTGTATCCAAATGGACAATAATTATAAGTTATGATAATATTTGGTAAATATATCTATAAAAATAAAATTTAGAGATGTTTAAGTGGAATTTTCACCCTTATATCATTGTTTAACCCCATTTGTAAACACTTTTATCCCTAACCATGGTAACATAATTTTACTGTTTTTAATATTTACTATTCATAATAAATAATGTTAACCCTATTAAATTGAATTAACTATGATGATTAAAAATACGTAAACCATTCCAAAATATTCAATTTCTATAATTTTAAGAAATTAAATTTAAAATAGGTGTCAAAACATAACGATAAACTTTTAAAAAATAAAATTTAAACATAAAAATAAATTTACCTTCATTAATTTACATTTAAATAAGATTAGAATAATGATAAAATATATTATTTAATATATAATATATATTTCATTAAAAAAGTTAATAAATAAATATGTTTACTGAATTCATTAAGATGAAAACACATTGGGCACATAGAAGCCAATTTCTAAAAATTAACACAATTTACTTTAAAATTATTTTATTTTCATTTATAACCAACTTATATCCAATGAATAAATTTTTTACATGTGTAAACAATAATATTTTCATAATTTCGTTGGTTTTATCAATACCTTCCAATCCCATGTCTAGGATATAATTGTCACTTAACAATAATTCAATATTATATTGTTGTTCATTTAAACTTAATGTTTAATATAAAGAAAGTTATTAAATTAATTTAATTTATATAAAGAGAAATATATCAGAAAATATTTAATTATTACACAAAGGACTGATAAATAGTGTGTTTGCTAATCCAAAACGAAACCACTAAGCACGTGTACCCTGTATTCACCTTGCGTAGTACACTATGTATTTTCCCTGAAAAGTCACACCAATTCTCACTTTCCTCCCCAAAGGTAGATTAATCCACCATGAACCCTCTCTTAGGTTCTACCTCATGATAAAACATGTTCTTGCAATAACTATAACTACACAAACTTGTATCAATGGAATTTCCCTTTTTTAATCATATCATAAATCACATGCATCACATATAGAACCCAATAAAAACTTTATTCTCATAAATAATGAATTAAATAAGAGGTAATTATAGTAATTAAGGAACCAATACTATTATAACAGCAATCTAACCATTGAAATAGTAATATGACCATTAGGAATAGCAATCTGGCCATTAAAATAGTAACCACACATATGAAAGTATTAATAAAATTTATGTATATTATAAATTGGAATACGATAAAATTATATCATGGTATAGGTAAATAATTTTTGTAAAAAGTATAAATTATGTGTTGATATTTTTATAAAACGTAAATTTTTATTTATAGTTGTATAATTAATATAATTATTTAAATGAAAACTTATTTTCATAAAATAGATTCACAAATTAATATTATGTTTTACTATTTTTATAATATAATTTTATGAGACCTTAATTAATTTTTAAAAAGGTCAAAATTTATTTATAATACTAAAATCGGTATTTACGAATAAGTGATGATTTTATTTACAAATTATATTTCTCATATTTAGAAACATATTTTCCTAAAATTGTGTTCATTTTTTAAATAAAAATTTCTAGAAATGGTTAGGTTTATATTTTTGGATTTCTCTAGAATAGTTGAATTTTTTGAGAATAGTGAAATAATGTAATTTTCACTATAAGCTATGTACATGAATTTTTGAGTCATGGATTATGTATGGGTAATGTAAGAACCAATTATCTCAAAATATTGTCCACAATTTTATGTATTTGGTCATATTAATTAATACTATTGATAGTCTTGATCAAAAATAATAAACTAATGAATATAATAATTAAAAATACCCCTCTCCTACCCTAAAAATACCACCCATCACCACCCCTTATCCTCACTTATTATAAGAATTTTAGCTTTTCTAAATCCTACCAAATTACCTTCCCAATACTCTCCACATGTACAAGATCTTCTGGTCTCGACAAAAGACCGAACCCAAGTTCCTTAAGGAGGTTCTCAAGGAGACGACATTCAAGAGATAAGACCCTCAATCCTTCTATTTTATTTCATTTTATTTTATTATAATCTCCTCACATACCCTATAAAACGTTTCATGATAAATTTAATATCATACATATACTATAATTTTACTTTTTTAATGGAATATACTTCATCAAATATCTTCCCTTCTCCTTTTATTATAAAAAATAAAACATCATCTGTAATATGTTGGTTCACTACCATCATGGATGATAAGTTTTTTTACCATTACCACCCTCAAGGCTGGTCAAAAAACTATTATTATGGTTAAAAAAGATTTTCATATCTATATTATAACTTCTTTAGTGTTTTGTAACTAATTTAAAAACATAATATTAAATAAAACAATATCTATTAATGATGGTCGTAAAAACCCACCAAAATAAACTAAAACAATACCATTACAATTTTATCAAATGAATTATATCCAAAAAACCAAAGGATATATGTGACTATTTAAAATTATAAAATTTTATTAACAACATATAATTTCACTTCTGGAAATTTATTCCCCTTTTATGAGGTCATCCATAATTATATACTCGTAAACTGGCCAAGAAACCGTGAAAATTATTGATCCCTAAATGATGAAACTTAATTCTATAACTTGTCAAATTTTTCATAAATGACATTATTAAAATAATAAAAAAATACATGTACAAGAGGTTACTATTTATATAATTAATTAATATATTATAATTATCTCGGATATTAAGTGCAAGTGTATAACGCATTCTAACATAAGTTAATGGGATTCTTGAACCCAACTCCCTATATTTTTTTATTCCAATATTTTGAAAATATTCTGACTGGATATTCCTTTAACATTACTTAAATATAATTTCATTTTTATTTGCTTTTTCTTTTCATGGATATACGTGTTTCCAACTTTTTTTATGAAAAATATAAATATTTTTTCAAAATAACTCTTCATTAAAAAAAATACATCTAAAATACTCTTGAGATGTTTCTTCTTTACTGAAGAATGATGATTATTATACCAAATATGCTTTAATATTTTTAATTCAGTAACCTTATTATTATTCAAAAAATAATGAAATCCTTTTGAAACTCATTTCCTTTATATGGGTTATTTCATAACTATGATTGTTGTATGTCTTTTGTGGCATGCAGAATTATGTAAATATTATAATGTAATGGGTGGGACCAGAATTATATAGCCCTCTATTGCATTTTGTAATGTGATGTATATCATGAGATAATGTGTACTATATGGGAACATGATTCTATATTTTTTTACAATGGTGATCATATGTTTATGCTCATATATTATGAGTATATGTGATTTTACCTTTGTACATAACTATGTGTGGTATTTCACCAATAACACATGACATTTCATTTTTTTCATTTCTACATTTCATGCCTTAATTCAATGTTCCCTTAATGATATTAATTATGATACTATATTTGTGTTATTATGATTATTATTATGCTAACTCATGTTATATTGATTTATAGAAATTATTTATCCTCTTACTAGAATTTTTTATCACCCTTTTTCTTTCATTTATATCATAAAATGACTACATGTACTATGGGTAATAGAGGGTTTATAAGGGAAAAGAAGATGGCTTTAAATAAACTTTTATGTTTTATTATGTAAAAGTTATTTATTAGACTAATTTTCCCAAAAGACTAAACCTTTGGATCCTGAAATGTAACCATTTTATATTGTTTATATTAAAAAAATTAATAGTCATGTAAGAAAAAGTAAGGTCTCCATAAGAACCCAATAGATGAATGTTCACAAACACCTGGTCACACACTCAACTCATGCATATATGAATCACATCCCACCAAACCTAGACTCTCATGGTTAACCAAATGATGATACACCACTACATGATAGGATCACACAGCACCCAAGGCAACTCACTCATACCAAATTTATCAAAACAGTCACCCATTATATGGAAATTATTTTGAATCCATGAGTATATACCTATTATTAGCCATATTAGATCGAGCCATTTTGGATCTCCACTCACCATCTCAGCAAAAACTACTCTAAAACCACATGCTTAGAATCTGATTGTCCTTTACCTCTTGAAACTACCCTCAATAACACGATCATCTCCAATGATATTACATAATAACCCAATTCATATCACACATGAATTTCTCCAAAAAATACTCAGAGTGGTTTTCACATCCCCACTCTGAAATTTCATACCCTAATTGACTAATCACTCAAGAATAAAATGGACACTTTCAATAGAAAATGGTATTAATGCAGCCCTTTATAAAGGGATTAATTTAAATCATCGAAGAGACTCCAACAATAATGGCCACATGAATAACCATAAAAATAAATCATATGTTCTTTAGTTTATAAAAATTTAGTTGACAAGTTATATAAGAAAACACCATATAAGCTATTGTTGACACTTTAGGAAACTGAACCTTTATTAGAAAATCAAATCATAAACAAGCCAGTATATTTCATTTAATTTCGACATTAAATATACGATGCATGAACATGGGCCTATTTTTGATGGAATAATAGAAAAACATATATTAAAATTTCTAGTAAATATATAATATTAAATAAAAACATTATCCATAACATTAAATAACATGAATATAACTCAAATTACCCTGTTAACTAGGAATTCACATTGAAATGATGTTCATGAATCATCAGTTGGAGTTCCATCAAATGTTTTGAAACTTTCCATGATCAAATGTATACCATTTCCCCAAAGAGTAAAAAAATCAAACCTCTAATACAAAATTTTGATGTCATGTCCTTGAACCTCCATCTAATCTAGCTTCACATAGCCTAAAGCACACCTCCACATATACAAGAGGCTCTTAACTATAAGTAAGGTCCTAATACATAAAATGGGGAGACTATTACCTTAAATTTGGGTAGAAAACTATTAAAAAATAATCAAAACATCCATAGTACAATCAAGGTATGCATAATAAATAAAAACTACCATATTTAAATTGAAGGATTCCATAAATACCCATAATAATACAAAACACACACTGGTTACCCACATGGATGACCTACAAAAATAACTAAATAAACAAAATACATACATTATCCATACATTCATAACGAGGTCTTAAAAACCATCCTTTAAATACTACAAGGTTACTTTAGCTCGAAAAAAATAGAAAATATTTTTTTGAGATTAAAAGTAAACATAAGGTTTACACATGCATCAGGGTACTTGTGAAGGTTGTGAGGAATATATATCAGTGGTATTCCACCAATTTACCGGTTTATATTCCATAATATACATTCATGAATGAGGAAATAAATAAATATATCACACAATCACATTGTATCTTATGAGCTAACCAGGGCACCGTGAATCCCTAAGTTCTGGGTCACCATATGCTAACTAGACACCAACAAAATTGATCATAATTGATTTATAACCACACAAAAATAAAATTTTCATCTCATTCTATCCTCTAATAAATCACCCCGTACTCGAGACATCATGGAAGGGTGTTATCCCAGACCCGAATTCTAACAGAAGGGGCAGGCTCAAGTTTTGTGTACAAACTCTGGACTCACCTTCTCACTCAAGGTGGTCCCATGTCTGACCCTCAACCTATAATATCTCACTCATGATAAGTTCAATTAGTTTTTTCCCATATCATATTCAAAACCCATCTCGTTCATTGTAGATCCATCATATAGTATTCCATCATAGAAAATCTTTTACCCCATTTCACTGAAGGCAGTCTCATATCCTCAGGTCCAACCATTACACTCATGGATCACCCTGCCTCATGTCATAATATACTTGGGACTCTATATCAATATTAGTATTCCAATCCACTGATCCTACGTCACACCATCTCTTGGGACCCATATCACTCATTGTGATATGTCCATTACCATTTCAATCATGATATGTACCGGTCATCCCATCTAATTTACATAAATACCAAAGTATCAAGCCACACCATACCACGCTTGGATGACCCAAAAATTATGCACAACAGGAATTCCATATCACTCATATATATCCCACCAATTCCATATCACTCATGGGGAGGTTATTCCTCAGGACCCATCACCCCTCGGTATGAATTCGTTTCATATCACATGAACATTAAAATAGACACACATGAAAAGAACAGAAAATAGGGCCTACATCCCATCATGTAGATCAACAGTAAACAAAAATATTCTAGTCACTTAGGAGATCTCCCCTTGTCTCAACATGTCTCATATCACTCATAAATGAATATAATATGTCTTCTAAATATTCCAATGTTATTGTTTCTCAATTATATCTCATACCCATCACCTATCACTGAAACCCCAACCCACAAGCTCAAATCAACCCTAGACTCATCCCTTGGGGTCCAATTTTCACTCCCTGGTCCTACTACCAAGGTATAATACCATGTCATACTACTCTAATCCCCCTTTACAACCTCATTTCATGTCTTTAATTGATTCCCACAACCCACACTCTTGTTGTCTTTTATAACATCTTCTATGGGAGACCTCTCAACCCATCACTCAAAGGAAATCCCAATTTACCATACTCCATCACATCCAGAAGGAATCATCCAAGTAATTTCACTTTATATCCCTTAATAAATCTTTATGACTGAAATTTTTTTCACACGCAAGACATACATACATCACGTTGGTCATTATCATGTCTAAGCCCCTCATTCCAACTTGAATATATCAAGGGAATAACCTGGGTTATTCCCAAAACAAACATCACATTGAAAGACCTCTTATAGGATTATATATACCTAAAAAATGCATTCCCTCATTGGATACATGTTCTTAAGGTGATCCTGACTCATCCAAGTGCTAAATAGCACTCATCCTAAGAATAAGAGGTTGAATTCCATGTTATCCCCTTATCTAAGGAACTCTTAGTCTCTATCTTCCTACCTAATCCAATCAAAATCATGTAAGAAACCACAAACATGTATAAAAAGTGTATTAAATTATATGAAAGTGGAAACATACCACTTTAATGGATTTACCACCCAATCCATGCAACTTCGATTCTTATCCATGTTTTTGAATAACTCATCTAAAAAGGTACCAATGCCTAAGATTTATGTTCCACCATCACACCAAATCCCCAAATAAACCCTTACATAAGTCCTATACTACATTCCCAATACCGTCCTAGCTAAAACCCCTATCCACCAACATTTTTTTAATTTCCAATTTTCTAAAATTTTACCCAAATACCAAAATAAAATTTCGAATAACTATAACTCATTAAAAATAGTGAAAAACAACATGAAGACACCGTAATCGATTTCCCTATAGACACCACAAATAAAATCCCCATCATACTCGATCAATTCCACCACATTATGGATGGATTAACACCGTACCCTATGAAAAATTGAGAAAGAATATTTTGGATACAAAAGAAAGAATTATGGATTGAAAAACATTGAATAAGTCAAATTATTTCACAATTAGAACATATATAAAGTTTCCCATCTCAAGTATAATTGAAGGAGAGGCATAAGAGGGGAGGAATGGTCATGAATTGTCTCTCTTAAGATCCCCTTATAACCTCAAATTTGAAAAAAATTCACCAGAAAAATATGGAATTCCCCCATCAAAATACACCACTTATAAACCATTCATGGTGTTTCCCCCTATTTTATCCCTGAAATTCTCAAGGTAGAGGTATATTATTCCACATATAGACCTTATTCATGGCATGAATCATAGTTCTCACAATTAATAGGGAATGTATGGGTCCCTAACCCCTCATTTAATGGTTATGATTACGGTATTAATTCCACATTCATGGTTTTAGTTCCATGTGTAATGGTTTTGGCCCTATGTAATTATTATTCATTGCATGAATCACTCCTTCAAATTGTAAATGTCCTATAGCTATATAATTTCAATAGCAAAACTACTAAAACCTTCTCAAACAAATTTTTATGAACCTAAAACATACACCCAACCTCAAACCATATCCATAAAAACATTTGAGGGCTTAAAAACACTCAAAATACCCATCCAAGTTTCATTTATAAAAAAACCCTCACTACAAAAAAAAATACATTACCTTAGAGATTTACAACTCATAATGATGTAGGTATTTATAGAAACTATTTATTGTGTAACCTGTTTAAAATATAGTGATTGGAATATAAGAACAGATTCTTTTCATTTATGAGTAGAGAGATTTTAATAAAGATTATAATCACCAACTAGTTATGTTGTTATTATTATTCATATCAACACATCCATTATATATTCTCTATGTAAGTATCCTAGTGCTAGTTCAGAAAGTAAAAAAAATAGTGTTTGTACATCTCTATTTTTTCATTTTGGTAGTGTGGTTTTGAAATCAATGTGACGGTACCAATTTTATTTTCAGTAATAAAGGTATGATATGTTATATTTTTATAAAATAAGAAATTTCATATCACCATAATTCACCCCTCACCCCCCCCCCCCATTAGGATGTTTATGGGACCTTAGGTTACCACATTATTCATGTTCCACATTCCATGTATTCTTAAAATTACTTCTATATGCTTATGATTATGGTCCATTTATTTTATTTTGGGGATGATTATTATCCTCATTCATGTACTCATGCAGATTCTTGTCTCATGTTACTTCCAATTATTTATCCCATTATTGGGATTTTTATCTCACTACTTATTTGATGTATATTATTATATAATCATATGTTTTAAGTATATTTTGAAATCCTATTGGTGGATTTTGAATAATTATTTAAATAAATTATGAATTTTTATGTGTATTAATGTTTAGTGAAAGTGGGTGAGTTCCCACTCTCTAGGCATTCTCTCAGGCTCCCATTTCGGCTCGGATTCCTCCTCCTCCTAGGCTTCCACCATGGAGGCATAGTGATCACTCCAGGTCCTCACTTCTTTATTTTTTGATGTTTCTATGTTACCTTTCTATACTCTAGGTCTATCATCTCAGCTCGCCTTACTGCGCCCTGGCCTCAAATCCCACCACACCTATCCAGTTAGAATCTTGAGTGGTGGGTATACCAAGGCTTTGGGATTGTGGCTTGGAGTTTGAGGTTCCTCTAGGAGTCTCCGATCTTCTTCTCTCAGGGTTTCAGTCATCGATTCTCTCTAGGGATTTATCCCCTAACATCTCTAACGGTTCCAATACCTCTGTATCTTTCATTCTCTTGGTGATTTTGGGTGTTTTTTTGTTAGGGGTTTCGTCTTTCTGTTGTTTGTTCAAAATTGGAGTGTTGGCGGTGTGGTGTCAGAATAGGGAGGTTTTGTGGTGTGACATGGATGGAATCCTTGGTTCATGGTCCTGAAGTGATGCTCTTGCTGCTGTTTTGTCATAAAATCTGTTCTAGATATAGGCTTCCAATTTTCTCTCTGTGGTGGAGCTCACGGTGGTCTTCAAGGTTCTTTGGGAAGTGAGGTTGAGCGGGAGGCATCAGGAGGTAGACGGTGACTATGTTCGATCGGCGATAGCGAGGTATAGTACCATTATGGTGGTGATGATGATGGGTTCAGTGATGAGGTTTGCAGACAAGGCACTATGGTTTACGATGGTTTGATGCGATGAGGGTTTTTTGATGATGGTGTGGGTGTGCGGTGGTGGGAGCTGCTCTGATAGTTTGTTCTCGCTGTAGAGGAGGTGACTTAGGAGATGATGGATCGACATTAGGTAGGGAAGGCGATGGTGTGATGATGACTACCGACTGTGGTGATGGAAATTTCAGCGTGTTATTTGATGGTGCGTGATTTGGGGGATTTTATTTTCATGGCGGTGGCCTTCTTTTTGAATTTTGATTTAGTCCTGTTTTGAATTTTGAATATGTATGGTGTAATAGGACTAGCGTGGTTCCCACTTTTACCTTAAAGTGTACTTTTATGAAATAAAAAAAATATTTGATGTAATGTAATGTGAACATAATTTTTTCATGAAATTAAACATATTAATTTTAGGAGTTCTAATATTTTGTTTTTTATTTTCAAAATAATTTATTATTCATGTACAAAAGTAGTGAATGTCGATAAAAACTACTAAAAAAATAGAAAACACATTTCTATCACTTACAAGGAAGCCTAAATACCTTTCATGAGTGAAATTTTAACCTCGCAAATTAAAAATAAGATCTACACCTTTTTTTATTAGTATAATCCTTCTTTACCAAGAATAATAATTTCCTTATTATTTTTTACTCTTCATTGGCTTGATTTTTCAATGGTGGCCAAAATTCATCTATTCTCCAAGAAAAAAATCTATAAAATTATCTAATCTCTATTATCCCTTTTTATTCTAACAAACCTTCTATTTTCTTGTACATTGTGGGATTTATTTAATGGATAATATGTCTCTATATCATTCACAACCTCTATGATCTGGAAACCTATCATTTCCACTTATTATATAGTCTAATACATTTCATAAGGTTGTATAATATCTTCTTACTTCACTTTAAAACATCTATGTTTTACGAATTTTAAATTTTTCAAAATCCATAAAAACACATATATTATAGGGTAATGATACATATTATGATGTAATCCCTCAAAACTCTCCTCTCCAATAAAAATAATTCCATAATTCATATATAACCTCTAATAATTATGGAATGACAATATTTAAAAATATATATTTTTTGAAAACATTCTTGTCTAATTATAAGTATCAATATATAATAAGTAACTTGTGTCCTTTTTATCATGACCTACAAGCCACAATAACCATCCTTATAACCCTTAATTATGAAAAATATTCAAAGTAAAATAAGGGGTTATATTGTATAATGATAATCAGCTCCCAATCGATAGATATTCTACAAATCCTCAAGATCATACTCTATGAAAAAAAATAATGACATATGATTTTACCATTGTCCTATAATAATTAATTTTCTATTTTTATAAAAACATTTTTATAAATAAATTATAACTTGCACATAAAAACATTTCAAAACCATAAAATCAAAATTACCATACTTCCACCAAACTAATTATTAAATAATTCACAAAGTATTACATTGTGATTTTTTCTAAACTAATAAAATCCTATCTAATTTTATCTAGACTTCATGAAACTCTAAAACATAAATAGTCCATGATATTTTGAGTATTTTAAAGGATTTTTGAATAACATTTTTTTTAAAAAAAACAACATATAATTTATGCTTATTTTATTTCTAACAATCCCCCCTACATTTGGGTTGAAAACACACTTCTTGAAAACCCAAAATATCCTTGTACCATTGAAAGGTGTTGTCATGGACACTCTTAAATGAAGTGTGATTTTTTTGGGTTCTTGGGTGCAATATAGTGCCAAACAAAGGTTGTCTCTCAAAGGAGGAAGGAAATTAAAACAACTTATTAAAGTTATTATAAAAATAATATAAAACATAATAAAAACACTAATTGAAATGATTGGGGGTGTTTATCGTTTATAAAAATATAAGAAGTTTGATGGATGAAGATTCCATTTTTTTGTTTTTAAATTTTAAAATAATGTTCGATTAAAATGTCACAACAAGAAGATGTTTTTTAGAAAATATTTTAAAAAGGCATAATCGATCTAATTCTACCTCTTAAAAAATTTAATAATAATTATAATTTAAATAAATATCCACATAATTATGCTCCCTTAATTTTTAAATCCCGAACCCTACAAGAATTAAGTTTACCACAAAGATGAAATGAATTCAACCATAGGCTAACTTCAGAACATGAAATCACTGCACGATGCTTTTATTGATGTTATAAGGTTATATTATGGTAAGTGTTAAATTAAGGATCATTTATTCTCTATAAATTATAATTAATTGATTTTAGGGATTATATTTTAACACTACAAATTGATCCCGTGTGGCTTTTTATTTCTGATTAATGTTGCACTCTCACAATTCACACAATTCCTAACCTAGCATGATTTCTGTTAATTATTCAATTTCTTTCTTAGTTTCAATTAAATTAAAAACTCAATTAATAGATCATGTTATATTAACTATTGTATATAATTTATTAAAAACAAATAAATAAAGAAAGATATAGGTAGATCAATTACTAAAAAGAACTACTCTTTCATGGGTGGTGTAGTTATCGTAGAAACGTTTTTCATTTGCAAAGGTTTAGAGAGGGTAGAACCCAATATGGTTTCAAATTTTGATTGAAGAACAGCTATAAAGATTTACAGAAGAATAAATTTTAACAAAATATAACAAAATAGAATAAATAAAAGAATAAAAAATAAATTTATTACACAAATTCAAATATTACAACACGAGGAAGAAGAAGAAGGCTTTGACGAAGGGATCCTTGCATCAAGGGATACCCTTATGGAATTGCTTTGATTATTTGATTGAAATGACTTCTTATCTTCCCTAAACATCCTAATTCACATACAAACCCCTCCAAATGATAAAAACAATAATTTATAAAGTGGAGGGGAGACTATGTTTAATGAGGTTTCAAGTGTGAATGGGGAATCTCGACCAAATATTTTAATTCATATTGCTCTTCCCATTTGACCTCTAAATGGCATGAAGCAACTATTATTCCAGAATAATGATTTGTGAAAAATTGGGTTTGAGATATTCTCTAAAATTTTTGGCCCAATTCAATCTAGGATTAAGAATTTATGGCACGCATTCATAAACAATGTCCAATTTGGCTAGTCTAGACCACCTTTGACTTCATGGTACATTTTTTCAACCAAATTCATAATTTAGCTCCAATGTACTGAAAAAAAATTTATCCCATTATGTTAGGAACACTGTTAAAAAATTTCATGTTCATATAATAAAAATTAAAATATTTATTCTTGAAATACTACAGTGCACTATAAGGGGAAAAACAAGAATTTCCATAAAATTTTCAAATGAATGATCTCATTCCAAATATGTTATTAATAAATGTATTTAACATAATTTGAGGAAATTTTATCATTTATTATCAATATAATATTCAATGAAAAAAATTATCAACTACCCCACACTTACCCTTTTTCACTCCTGGGAAAACCCTGATATCATTTATTCAAAAAAAAATTGTGAAAGGATATGAATATTCATATTTCTCAATACACAGTGAAAATATAGGCAATGTAATAATCCCATAAAGAGTCAATATCAATAAATTTTACAATCATTGTCTCATAAATTGTTTCAAAATAAAATCCAGTGCGATTAATCACACTAATCATACCAAAACAAGTCATGGTTCAACCATGCCACCAATTCTCCACATGTGTGTGTGCTAACCATTCCAAACTTGTCTCTCCACCCTTTATCTAGTATATTCAGGTCAATAAAAACTTTTCTTATTAAAATATTCTATTCCACCGAACCTTTTGAACATCCTTTCCAATCATATTCCAAAACCCACTCATTTATGCATTCCCAAAAGTAAAACCAAGATCCCATGACCTAAATATCCCCACAGGTTGTACATTTCTTCACTACCCTATTTATTGATTTTTTTATTTTGGAAATTTTTTAATTTTTTTTAGATGGAGTACAACAGTCAGATATTAGTTGCACAAACATAGGTCAATCTGGTACATTGGTGGAAATGATCGGAAGAGAAACAAACGTATAGAAAGACCACGTTTTAAGCTAAAAATAATTATTTATCCTGAATATACATTCAATTGGTTACGAGAGACTCAGAAGTCATGATTTTGTGAAAACTTGTGTAGAGAAATCAATGACCCAATTTACCATGAACAAATATCACAAATAATGATGTAAAAATCTAAAAGGTTTTATAAAAACACAACCATTCATATCTTCAACAACTTCAATTTTTATAAAAGTCAACCCTAGATGATGAAATCTTTCTCATTATTATATTTCTACTAATTTATTTCTTGAGCATGAATTTTACATTTGTTTCACATGATAATGTTAAATGATATATTTGTTTCTTTTTTTATTGATTTTTTGTTTTGTTTTGTTTTTTTTATTTTTTACCAAAAACATAATAGAAAATACACTGAAAACACACAATTGAAAATCCTAAATATCTACCTTAAAGTTTTTTACCCTCCCCCACAATTAAAATATTGTATTATCCTCAATGTGAACCTATGAGATGATATATGCACATGAAATGTATAATTTTAATTAGGAAAAAGAATATAGAAGTGAAAGGGTTGGGAATAGCCTGATATGCTCAGGTGATGATGGGGTCATACAGTGTGATGAAATCCATTGAATCAGTTGGAAGTCCCTCAATGTATTTCTTCAAATGTTTCCCTTTGATAGTAAAGCTCCTTCTAGTTTCCTCTTGTGTGATCTCCATAGGCATCATCTTCAATCGTGAACTATATAGAAGAATTTTTTCCCAAACATGAAATTCCCTTTTCTGGATCATTTTGTCAGGTGCTTCTTGGGATCTTTCCTTGTAAAGCCTTGAGTTTTAATATAAAGATAATTGAATCAAAAAAGTTCTTGAATTTGCAGCATCCATTAAATTATAGCTTGGGGAAATCCATATTGCATTTCTTTATTACCCAATAAGCCCGATGCTCAACCTCCATGGGTAGATAACATGCTTTCCCAAAAATAATCTGAAATAGGGACATACCAATGGGTGTATTTTATGTTATCCAATAATCCCATAGTGCACCATCCAAGCGCTTACTCCAATCCTTCATTTTTGGCTACACGGTATTCTCCAAAAAAAATTTCAACTCCCTATTTCAAACCTCAGCCTTTCCATTTGTTTTAGGGTGGTTTGGTTTTGATTTTTGTGTGTCACCCCATACTTCTGAAGGGGGGAAGTCAAATTCCGATTATAGAATTGTGTCCCTTGGTAACTGATGATGACCTTTGGTACTCCAAACCAAAAAGAGATTGTGTCTTGACAAAGTCCACTATAACATGAGAATCATCAGTCCTGGTTTCCTTATCCTCAACCCATTTACTCACATAATCAACAACAACAAAAATATAAAAACCCAACGGAACTAGGAAAAGGACCCCTAAAATCGATGCCACATACATCAAAAATCTCAGAGAATAGTATGGTTTGTTAGGATATCTCATGTCTCCTATAAATGTTCCCATTGTGTTGGCAAGGAGATCATGACATACAAAACACATGACCATCATGGAATAAGCTAAGCCAATATAATCGAGTGTCTAATACTTTTCTAGCTGTCTGTTGGGGTCAAAAGTGTCCACCACAAGCATGTGTAAGATAGAATTGTAGAATAGAATAAAACTCATGATCAGGAACACACCTCATAATAACATGGTCACTACACATGATCCATAAGTAAGAATCAACCCACACATAAAATCTAGACTCACTCTTTAACTTTTGGACTTAATGTTTCATTAAATTTATAGGGATTTTAGAGGAAACAAGGTAGTTAACTAAATAATCATACTAAGGATGCATACCTGAGATGAAATAAAGATGATCATCGGGTAAAGTGTGCTTAAGTGGTACCTAGTCCAAGTTTTCATCCTCTAGTGTTTGAGTAAGCCTACTAATGTGGAATGCAACCATGTTTTCTAACCCCTTATTATCCTTTATCTCAATATCAAATTCTTGAAGAAGGAGCATCTAAAAGATAAGCATGGACTTTCCATATAGCTTCTTCAAGAGGTACCTTAGAGCTACATGGTAAGAAAAAACAACTACTTTAGAGCCCAATAAATATGAATGGAATTTCTCTAAAGAAAACATGATGGACAGAAACTCCTTTTCTATGGTGGTGTAGTTTTATTAGGCTGAATCCAGTGTCGTCAATGTATAGGCAATCACATGTGGACGTCCTTCCACCCTATGAGATAAGACATCCCCAACTGTAAAGTTGGAGCCATCAATCATAAGCTCAAAAGTAATCTCCCACCATGGGGGTTGTATGATTGGTGGAGTGGTCAGACACTTCTTTATCTCATTAAAGGAAGTCCTCGAAGAATCATCAACCACAAAATCAGAGTCATTTTTATGTAATCATGACATTGGAAGATCAATATTACAAAAATCTTTGATGAAGCACCGATAAAATCATGCATGCCCTAGGAAATATCTAACGTCACAGACACATGAATGAGAGGGTAAGGATGAAATGATATCAACCTTAGATCTATCAACATATATCCCATGTTTTTACACTACATGCACTAAGGCGATCCTATTCTATACCATGAAATGACACTTTTCAAAGGTTATGACCAGATTCTTCTCAATACAACGATTCAAAACCTTTTCCAAAACATAGATACAATCAACAAATGAAGATTCATACACTGTAAAATCATCCACAAATATTTTCATGAAGTTCTAAAAATATCTGGAAAAATTCTCACCATGCATCTTTAGAAGGTACCTGGGGCATTTTAAAGACCAAATGGAATACTCTAGTAGGAAAATGTACAAAATGTGTGAGTGAATGTAGTCTTCTCCTGATCCTACAGAGCTATAGGAACCTAAAAATATCCTGAAAATCTATCTAATAAGCGGTTGTGTGTTTTCCCAGCTAGTCTCTCAAGCATCTGATCAATAAATGGGAGAGGTAAATGGTCCTTGCGAGTAGATTGATTTAGTGTCCTATAATTAATATACACATGCAAATTTTATTCAACCTCATTGAAAATAACTCATCTTTCTCATTTTTAACAACATTATCACCACTTTTATTAGGCACAACATGAATATAAACTACCCACTAAGAATCTGAAATGGGATAAATTATACTTGCCTTAAGTAATTTTTCAACCACTTTTTTAACAACCTCCAAAAGTGTTGGATTGAGTCTCCTTTGTGGCTGACTAACCAGTTTATCCCCATTATCTAAAAGAATCATATGAATGAAAATAGAGCATCAAGTACCTGTTATGTCATCCAAGGTCCACCCTATTTCCTTAATGTTCTCACTCAAAAGATTCAAAAAAAATTCTTCATGTTCAAATGGGAGATTGTTAGTAATAATAACAAGTAATTTCTCACCACTCAATAAGTATTAGTATTTTAGATTTGTTGAAAGTGTCTTTAGTTCAAGTTTAGAGGGGTGTTGTATGGATGGAGATAGAAGAAACTGAAATATGTTCTCAAAGAGAATAAGTATCAGAATAGAAATCATCACAATTATAGAATAAAAAATCAAATCCAACAACATACTCAATATCCAAGTCATAATTATAGTTCACGTGATCAAAATAAAAATATGAATCCATTTCAAAATAAAATATAAGAGAGTTTTTTAAATTATAAATAGGTAAGGAAGTACTATTAGACATCAAACTAGAACTACTGCTCATAATCTCCCTAAGCATAGGAAAATCCAAATCCCTGGGGTTTTTTCTTGGTGGTTCAAAATGAGAGATTAAAAAAAGAATAATGGTCTTATAAGGGGTACTTCATGGATTCAATGGCATTAAATATCACAACATAAGCTCTTAATTCCATGGAAATTGTACAACTACTAACATTTATGATATCTTTTTGCAGTTTTGAGGAAGGTTCTACCTAAGATAATGGGAGCATGTTAACTTACCAGATCATCCTCCGTATTAAGCATGTAGAAATCTTCTAGAAAGATCATCTATGTTACCCATTCAAGTACATCCTCAATGAATCCTGCTGGATATTCTCTATCTCTATTTTCCAACTACACCACTAATCTTGTCGGATTCAACTCACTAACCTATAAATAAGAGAATACATAGTGAGGCATCACATTTATGTAATCTCATAATTCACATAATTCATCAAAAGAGTGTAACTTACATATGGTGTGTGGTATGGTGAATGTCTTTGGCTCCATGCACTTCATTGGCATTGCTAGAGTTGGTGTAATGAGTGCTGACAAATTCCGTCCAAGATTGATCCTCTCATTCCCCTTGATCCCTCTTCGATGAATACAATGTTTTTTAAGAATTTGGCATACCTTTGGATTTTATTAATGGCCTCAATAAGAGGGATGTTAATTTCCACAAGCTTAACTGTGTCCAAAACATCATTTTGCATTATTTCTTTAGCCATATTTTTTGTTTGAACAACTCAATTTGGAAATGTAAGGGGTTTACGATGAACATCATTAATCTTTTTCTGACCTTTATCTTTCTCCTAGGGTTTTTCATTAGCTGGTTTTGAATGGGGATTCTCCAGATTTGAGGTGAATCCCAGTCCAATGGTAGGTATAGATGTATCGTTCATTTTTTCCCTGTTCTCATTGTGATAAAACTAACATTCAATTTGGCATTCAGAGTAGGTTGTGAAGGAAGATTTCCAAAGTCCTTACATACCAGTTCATGGAGGGTAGTGGCGATCTGGCTCATTTGTGTCTTTATCTCCCTCATCATGAAATCATGATTCTTCCGCTAATTATATTTATTAAGAACAATTTTCTTCAAAAGTTCATTAGTGTTAGAATCAACCTTGGATGGGGGATTACCTTTTGGGTGGATTGTTGATGCTTGGGATTCAAATCTCCTTTGGGGTTGTTAGAAACCTTTCTGGTAAGGCGGAGGCTGCTAGAAGTTTTGTTGAATGGGGGGCCATTGTTTTTGTCGAGAGGCATACCTTATGTCTAATTTATGCTTCCAACATTGTTTGTATTCTGGTGATAATGAATCAAACTTCTTTTGAGGAAGTGGATGTTGTTGCTGCTAATATGGTCTCCTAGGAAACACTGCTTCACAATCTTCAGTTTCTTGTAGTTGGGGGAAACATCCATTTGTGTGGCTTGTCTCAGTGAAAATGCCACAAGGTCTTGAAGGATATTTTTGAGATTTCAATTGATCCAAATAAGCTTACCTCACCATAGTGGTCAATTTTTCAAACATAGTATCAATTAAACGACTCTCAAGAGAAGAACGACTTACCTGATGTACACCCCTGACATGTGGTGTACCTCGATTGCCAAATTATTTGGTGTTTTGGGCACTTTTTCCAATAAATTTTCATGAAGCTACCTATGTCTTGTCCACCAATGTTCCTCCAAAAACTACATCCACCATGCTTCTCTCCATAGGCGTGGGTCCTTCATAGAACTATTGTATGAGGAGTTGCTCATTGATTTTTTTGATTCGGACAGCTTGTGCACAACTTCTTGAATCTCTATCAGTACTCATACATTGACTCCCCTTATGTGTTCTTGAACCTAGATATCTCTTTTATAATGTATGTGGTCCTTGATGCTTGAAAAAATCTCTACATTAAAAGATGTTTCAAATCATTCCAACATGTGACATCTTCAGGTTGTAAATAATGTATCCTGTCTTTTGCAGCTCCATCAAGTGAAAATGGGAATGCTCTTAGTTTTATTTGATCACCAGATACATTTCTTGGTTTTAGGGCTGAGAAACCCTCATTATATTCTTTAAGGTGTTTATTGGGATCCTTTCCAGAAAGGCCATGAAATTTTGGAAGGAGGTTAATTAACCCATATTTTAGTTCAAAGTCTAATTCGAGATTTGGATATGAAATGAGATTTGGTTGATAATTAATATCAATAGTGGAAAATTATCAAATAGTTATATTATGTTAATTTCTATTATTTAATGTCATTGTTTCTTATTTTATGTTTAAATTTTAATTTCTTCCAATTTCAATGTTCTAGGAGTGAAGGTATTCTCCAACTAGTTTAATATTGAAACATCCTGTAGACTGAGAATGTTTGATCTGTGCCTGAAGTATACGTTTAATGTCAGGGTCAACATCTAAGATATCTTCAGTATTATTTCTTGTCATAAATAAAATAAAAATTAAAAGATGTAATGTGGAAAATAGTAAAATAAAATTGATATGTTTGAGTTGATGGTACAAAAAGAAGAAGAAGAAAATAAAAGAAGAATACAAAATTCAGATTGGGTAAAGAAGGAAGAAAAAAAGAGAATAAGATAATAAAATGTAAAATAAAATAAATAACTCTAATGGGTAGAAATAATTACTTGCCTCCCTAGGAAAGGCACCAATTTTAAAGTCGTTGTCATGGGTGCTCTCAAATGAAGTGTGATTTTTGTGGGTACTTGGGTGTAGTAGAGTGGTTGCCCAAGGTCGCCTCTCAAAGGAGGAAGTAAATTAAAATAACTTCTTAAATGTATTATAAAAAATTAAAATAGAATAAAAATACTAAAAGAAAGGATGGGGGTTGTTTATAATTTATATATTATAATAAGTTTCTTGGAAGAAGATTTTATTTTTTTTTTAATTTTGAAATGATGTTCGATTAAAATGACACAACAAGAAGATGTTTTTTTGAAAATATTTTAAAAAGGCGTAATCTATCTAACTATACATCTTAAATAATTTATTAATCAATATAATTTAAATTAATATCCACTTAATTATGATCCCTTAATTTGTTAAATCCTAAACCCTATGAGAATTAACATTACCATAAAGATGAAGTGAATTTAAACCTAGGATAACTTCAGAATATACAATCACAGCACCCTACTTTTATTGATGTTCTAAGATAGCTTATGGTCAGTGGTAAATTAAGGAAAATTTCCTCCATATAAATTATAATTAATTTAGTTTAGGTATTATATTTTAACACTAAAAATTGATCATGTATGGTTTTGTATTACTGATTAAGGTTGTGCTCTCACATTTCACCCAATTCTTGACTTCACATGATTTGTGTTAATTGTTAAATGGATTTATTAGTTTAAATTAAATTAAAAACTCAATTAATAGATCATATTATATAAATTTCGGAATATCATTGATTCAAAATAAATAAACTAATAAGTATAGAGGTGGATCTATTACAAATAATAATAATTTTCCATGGGTGGTGTAGTTGTCGTAGAAAAGTTTTTCATTTTCAAAGGATTCGAGAGGGTAGAACCCAATATCATTTCCACTCTTGATTATAGCCCAATTAATATGATTAATAGAATAATAAATTTGAACAAAACAGAAGATAATAGAATAACTAAAATAATAACAAAGAAGTTTATTACACAAATGCAAACATTATGACACGAGAAAGAAGAAGAAGGCTTCGACAAAGGGATCCTTGCCTCAAGAGATACCCTTATTGAATTTCTAAGATAAGTAGAGTGTAACTACTGAAATTCTTCCCTGAAAATTCTAATTCACATCCCATCCCTTCAAAATGAGAAAAACACTAATTTATATAGTGGAGGGGAGGCTAGGTTTAAAGAGGTTTCAAGTGTGAATGGGGAATCTAGGGAAAATATTTTAATACAAGTTTCAACACCCATTTGACCCTCATAACATGTAAACCATAAATTATTATAGCATAATTATTTTTTCCAAATTGGGTTGGTGAGTGTCTCTCAAAATTGGGACCCATTCCAAGATTGGATGAAGAAGTTATGGCTCAAATACAGAACCAATGTCCACTCTGTATGGTCCAACCTACCTTTGACTTGATAGTCCATTTAGTCCAATCAAATAGACAATTTAACTCCAATGTCATCAACAGAAGTTATATCACATTACATCAGAAACATAGTTAAAAAATTTCAATATCAAATAATAAATAGAAAGATATTTATCTTTGAAATACTACATTTTACATAAAGTGTAAAACTATAATTTCCGTCAAATTTTCAAATGAATGATCTAATATAAAATATTTTATAAATAAAAATATTTAACACAATGTGAGTAAATTTATCATTTATTACGAATAAAATATTCAATAAAAATATGTTTTATCAACCATCTTCAAAAATCTCTAATAGAACTCTAGTAATGATCATATACTAGATAATATATCCAATGGTTCAAAATTCTTCTCTCTAGGACCACATGATTTTTTATCTTCAAGATAAATAAGAGTTAAATGAAAATTTCTTCCATTGAACCACATTCTCTAACATTATACCTTTAAAAAAAATTATATCCTATCATAATAACACTTTACAATATTTTACATCATATTCACTCCTAATAAAACATTTAAGTGCAATCCCTTAATTCATATCTTCATGAAAATTTAATCCATATCATTTAAGTGCTTTTTTTGAAAAAAAATACTTTAATAAAGAAATGAAAACTTATAAAATATACTACAGTAGAATTTATCCCTCTTTATATTATTGGAAAACACTTATCTATCCCCATATTATGTTGAGTATTATCTCTCTCTATGATTTTGAATGTCTCCCCTACCTTTTCAATAAACCGAAAGATAATTTCTTAAAAGTTATAATGAGGAATCAGAAAATGAATCAATTAATTCATGATTAAAAACATACATTTTTATAAACCAGTAGTATTTTTTAACACTAATTGAGTTATTTTTATTATTTATTGAAATTATTTATTGAAAAATAAGTTTGGTATGATAAACACCATTATGGGTGTGGGGGTTCCTTATCCAATCAATTAATGTAATTTAAAATGGTTAAGCCTCGTGAGGCAATAGTTCTTCTCAAATCTTCTATTGCATAATTCTTTCATCATAATATCTATGACACGAAGATTAGTAGACATATACTTCAATTTCACCAAACCATATTCCAATTTATCCTTGAGAAAGTAATATTTGACCTCGACATGCTTCATTATTGAATAATATGATGTCCTTGATCTTGTTCACCTAAATAGTAACCAAGATAGGTCATTACATGGCCTCAAGAGTGCATCCCCTTACATGAATGGTTTGTGACAAGTGTAAAGGGTGTGATAAAATCTTATGGGAAGGATATACCCTTTATATCATTGAATATAATAATAGATAAATCACATAAATAATGATATTAGGTGTAACATTGGATTAAAATATATTGAAATATACTATAAGGTATTCAATAAAAAATAAAATCAATATTAAAAATCAAATTATAGGAATGAAGATCATGATGTCATGCATCAATGTAAGATTACCAAATGGGTTGATCATGTACAGTGAAGGAAAAAACATATAATAAATCAAAATAAAGACTCATCCATCATCCTCATCATTACCTTTGACTAACCATTACATCCCTAATAAGATATATGAACCCTATCACATATAATATGGTCTTCTCCCTAAACTGTATATAAAATGAATGTTCAATGCATCCACAAACATACATGTGCAGGGTGTGACCATAAAAATCAGTAGTCCCATGGAACCACTCCCATCGTAAGGAGGTCTCCAGGATTAAAATATGTATGTTCCCTTATGAACCAAATACTCGGTATCTTGTGTCAGTGGAGGTCAATCCCATAGGTAAATAAGGAAAATTAGGGTGCAGTATGAATCAAACGAGTCTAGGTTGATTTTCTAGAAAAAATAAGTGAAGGGAACAATTGAAATAATGAAACGATTTGTGAAAATTAAAATTAAATAAAACCAAAAATAAAACCAAAATAAGAACAATCATGTTGAGGTTTCAATCAGATTAGGATTTATTATGAATTTCATTAGTTAGTATTTAGATTATATATGAAAATAGTTTACTACAAGGGTTAAATTTTCTCACGGTTTCATGGTCCGACAACTATTGGTTGGGTATTTAAAATCTAATTCCCTGTTCTAGTAATTGAACATTAAAATACACATTAATTTTATACCCATAAAACTTTAGTAGTGGGTTCCCCTAATGGTCATGGGTTTATCCACTATAACTCCTTTAGTGTTCTACATTCATATCATTCTTGGTCTGGTAGGATACCAATTGTGATATTGAAATAAATTTCATTACACAAATTTTAAAACATAATTCATAATAATATTAACACTTCATAATATAAACCACAATCAATCCAAAATATTATTACAACCCCATAAAAGATGGAATTATCCTCTTATGAACATGGTCAATTTGTGTGGATCGTTCAGAAACTCAATCCCTACAATGGATATGAGAAGTAGATAGGGAAGGGGATAATTATAATATAACAGAATTGAAAAAATAATTGAAAACCAAAATTTAGATCTTAGGGAGGCTCGAACGGTAGAGTTTCATCACCTCCGCTTGGATGTCCAACATCAAACATGGAGGGATAACATTTATTTTATGTAGTTTAAAACTACATGATGTGTAACCAAAAGTACACGCCGTGTATAATGGTCAATGCCTTTTTTTTTCTTTCTTTCTCCACCAGTAGGGGACCCACCAAGCTACCCAATGACTTTCAATGCATTAGAAGTCGTTTGGTGGGCTAAACAAAATGAATTTCTTCCCCACATGGTTTCTAGTATCGATTTTATCCCCCAAATTCATCTAGAAGGGTAGACATGATCTGTTGAGTGAATTACATAGTGTGTAAGTGCTAGAAGAAAACATGGGTGTGTACTTGGTCTTCCCTATCCATGTTTCGGCTAAGGTTCTTGGTGTGTTTTTACTATTACACATCATTTATATCTCAATATTTGCTCTTAAAATTCATGGATTTGTGACTTTTCCTAAAAAACACCTAAAAAGCATCATGAACATGAAAATAAATGATTTTATCTAAAGAAGTACATGTATATGATTAAAATATATGTTTATACTCAATAGAATGTATGAAAATGTATATAAAAATCGTTTAGATCAAACTCCCCCACACATAGTCATTTGATTTCCCTCAAGAAAAATCCCAACATCTAGTTAACATAAGCCATACTCTAAAATGGGAGGCTTTCAACTAAATATACTTATAAATACTATAGCCACAACAAAGTGTTTTAAAAAGGCACAAAACATTTTTCAATTCCAAAGATATTCTAATCATGTCTCCTCTATAATTCAATTAAATATTTACATCCTCTTTTATTCACATTATTCATATTTTCATAAATACACATGACACTTGATGATTTACCTTACTAGAAAATACCACACACATCACTCAAGTGTATGATACTCAGATTTATTCTCAATCTCAAGTATACACACTATATCCATAGGATATCACGTATTCTCATTTTCTATTATAAAAATAATATCAAATAAATAATGATTTATTTCAATAAGGATGTCATGTTTCTAAGGCTTCAAGTAGGTTGGTAATGATGTTAAATAATCTCAGAGGATTGCGTGAGGAGGCTGAATTCTTAAATAAAAATCTATGATATTTAGAAATAAATATTAATGAAAAATGATTCCCCAATCAAGATCTCTCAAATAATATCTTCACTATGATATTCTCTTTCCAACATGGGTCTATTAACCATCAATAATGTGAAATGAATGAATCTGGCCCCTCTTATGAATTTTTCAATACTTGTTCTCTCCTTCTCTCTTTTTAAAAATAAGGGACCACTTATAATACAAGGAAAAGTGGTTTTGGATCACATATTCTAAAATTAAAATGAGTCACTCTCCCACACACTTAATTTAATGGTTTCTCACCAAAATGAAAAATAAATACGCAAATTCCCACACTGAAGAACAAATGAATAATCAAGAATAATTATAAAAGAATTAGGTTGGGAAGGAAAAATAGGTTTGTATTGTGAATTCCTATCAAGGTAGTTCTTGGTTTCTAAGTGTTTAATGAAGATTGGATGTATGGTAGGTAATAAGTTCAAAGGGGATGACAAACAATGAAATTACTCAATCATTTTAATGTGATAAAAATATTTATGTTTTAAATAGAAAAAAATATAAAGTTCCAGTAGTTATGCATATCCTAGGAATCTCTCAAGAAAGTGGGTATGAAAAAGAATATAACAAAAAGGATTTGAATATAATGCCCTTAAATTTTATGTATTTTTTTAAATTATATGGAATTACTTTGAGACCACACTCTTTGACGACACATGATTCTGAGGTCCGGTGAGCTCGGAATGAAATTTTGAACTTTTTTTGAGTTCACTTAAGTTAACATGAGAGTTGGTTTTTCTAAAATTTGAACCAGTGATCAGATTAAAAATATGAGAGCACCATCAAACTCAGAACACCGGGGTTTTCCTAGAAATGACATAACTTTGACCGGAAAGGGTCAGACAGAAAAGTTATTTTTCAGAATTTTTAGAAAATAATAAATTTACTTTAAAAAGTTATTTAATTTCTTTCTAACTATTGACTGGTGGACTGTGGCGCTATGGTGCAATGATGATGTGATGATGAGGCACATTAAAGGAGTATCATTAATGGATCGTTGTTCACACATAACTGTACAACATCGAAGCGTAATAGAAATGTTGGGACACGTTTCTTTTTATTAAACTAACGCATTGGAGAGAGTGGAGAATTAAACCCTAGGGACTCTCTGATGAACCACCGGTGAGTTTCCACCCCATGAAGAATGAAAAACTCTAACGGAATTTCATTGAATATGATGTACCTGGAATAACGAATCCCAAAATCGATGAATGACATCGACCTCCTGAACCCTCGAGGACGGAACGCTATGGTAATGAAAGTCGAACGAGGTGGGGATTTATTTGAGCATAAATTTCTTGTTCTTCATTCTAAAACAATGAACGCAGATCAACCCAGAAATAGGTTGATCTATGGATAATTTTTTCTGTTGGGAGGGTTGTTTTATTTGGGGACTTGAATGGAAGGGTAGATTTATGTTTTGAAATCCCACACCTCCCTTTGATTATAAACCTCTAATGCGGATGGTGTAGTCCAACATGAACCAGGCCTGAGTCCCTCTGCCTTGTGTGTCCTTGTGTGTTCTTTGTTAATGAAGTTTACAAGATGGAAAGTAGGATAATATGAGGTCATCACAATGAAGAAGGCATTCCATAGAGGATGTGGGTGCAAGCGGTGTGAAGAATGGACCAGCGGAGTGCATCTGGTGGTCCGCCGAAGTTCCTGTCAGTGTGCCGCCACAGGTGAAGGTGGCATGCGGCAGGGCTATAGGGATTCCATCCATGCCATCGGCTAATGGAATGGCATGCCCCGGCAGCGCTCCGGGCGGCATAGGCCACAACCATCATAGTCGCGGCGCTAGAGACTCACGGACTTGGTCAACTGGTGAAGTGGATGGTGTGGACGGTTTCACTGGCCATGTGTGATGAAGCAAGAATCAGCTATTCTGCATCCAGATAGAGGAGTTGGCCCACAACGGTGGGCAGGACTTATGTCCTAATGGGCTCGACATGCTGCCTAAAGGGCTGGACCTGTGGCCCCACGAGCCTCACCTGCAGCCCAACATGCCATACATGCGACCTAATGAGCTAGGCCCAAGATTGATTGAATCCATGTTGGGATGGGTCTAGGTTGGATTAGGTCAACTTGGACTAGGTCGACCCGAACCTGGACTAAACCAGCCCCCGTTTCACTACAACGTCTGTATCTTATCAATCAGACATTCGTTCGATGAGCCATTTATTGCATTGGGACCCTATCGATGACGTAGTAAATTTGATATACTCAAAGTGATTTTTGGTCTACGTTGCTTTATGGACCTGTTGGATCGGTCTCGAATCCAACTGGGCCCTTTTTACAAAAATTTCCATATCTTACAGATCATTCATTCGTTCAACACATCGTCTATTTAATTAGGACCCTTAAAATGATACTATACCTTGGGTTAATCTATGTTAGACTTCATGGTGGTTGAGATATAGTTTATGTCATAAGGAGAATATCCTCATGAAATCATGTTTTCTATGTACGTGAATCTAGTGGCTAGCTCTGATGTGAAGAATGAAGAGAGACCCTTCATGGATGAGTATAAGAGTAACCCTTTGTAGATCAGTATAAGAGAGACCCTTTGTGGATCCGCATAAGAGGGGCCCTTTGTGGATCAGCATAAGAGTGACCCTTTGGGAATAACTAGAAGGGGAACCCTTCATGGATCAGCATGAGAGAACCCCTTCCTGGATCTGTAGTAGTGTGGCCCTTCATGGATCATCATGAGAGTGACACATCATGGATCAGTAGTAGTGCGACCCGTCGTGGATCTATCGTAGAGAAACACATCATGGATCAATAGTAGAGCAACCCTTCATGGATCAGCAGTAGAGAAACCCATTGTGGATCAGTATAATATCCTCTTAACAGATAAGATGATCAAGATTTATGATTAATCATATTTATTTCTGTACTTAATTTATAACTGGTGTGAGTTGTGTCTTTTTAATTATTATTTACATTAAGATATTTCTTTGTGTTATTATTCCTTCGTGGATTTTTGTGAGACCCGAGTTGGTTTTGGGGTCCCTAGTGAGTATTGTTATACTCACCCCTGCACAAGACTGACCTGAACCTATTGTGTCGTGTGCAGACAATGGGAAACTTTTACTAGGACTTAGGGAGCAAGGGATAGGCAGTGCTCGGAGGTGGATCGATAGACGTCGAGTGCTACTGTGACATCCGACAGATTGTTGTACCTACCTTTCACGTAGTATCCTCGGTGGAAAACCTCTGTAGCTTGTACTTATTTTGATTTACTTTCCATTCAGTTGTTCTTGTATTCTAGAACCTTTAATTTCTTCTTACACACCTTACTCTTAGTGGTGGTACTTTTTGGTGGTTTAACTACTTTCTTTCCATTTTGTTTTCTTTGTTAGGTATTCCCTATCTGTATGTGTATAGGTTTAAATGCAATGCCATCCCTTTTTTAGGATATTCCTTCCTCGTGCTAGTCACCTACCCCTAGCCTATGAAAGCCAGGCTTGGGGTAGTCATGTCACAGACCCCAAGGGATGGGTCATGACATAGAATACCTCCTGGGAATGAGTAAAATAAAGGTTCAATTATGTCATGACATGGATAAAAATTATCAGTCCAATAAATGTAAATGTCCAATAATTTCAATCTATATTTATACTATATCAGCAATAATTTTAAAAGTACATTGAAATTTAAAATAAACATGTAACTTTTAAAAATCTCTTTAATGTATTTATTAATTATAAATATAAGTAGCCAAATGTTTTCTATATTTAAAATAATTCAAGTATTAATGATGTCTATAAGATCAATTCAAGGGAAAAGAGTAGTGTAGTTAATGACTCTCCCCCACCCATAATATGGCATGTGGTCCTTTAAGTGAAACACTAAAGAGAAGAAGAGGATGTAAGGAAAAAAAGTGGTCTAGGAAATGGGGTAGAATATTAAGAAATAATGAAAACAATTAATGAAAAGAAGCTCTGAAAGAATATTCCCCTGAGGTTGAGTGCAAAAAGATGGGAAGGATTTGAAAAGAGATGCCCATAGTGCTCAGAGTACCTATGAATATCGATGAAATAGAAAGAGATATCTGCAGGCACAAACACCATAATGTTATAATAAGATCACAAAATGTATATATATAAGGAACCATGTGTGAAAAAAAGATTCACAGTGTGTCCGTAGAAGAGGCATCATCTATAACATGGGTATCTGACAAAGGAGGATAAACATGAGTGTAGGTTTGAATCTCAGACCCTATTCTCTATGTGGTGGCCATAGTGGGTACATCTATCATGGAAGTAGAAGTAGAAGTAGATAGAGGCATGAGAGAAATGCTCAATAAGGGAGGTTCAACCACCATATCATAGATGGTAGTAGTAGGAGCAACAGCTAGACTAATAGTGGAGAGGAAAACTGAATCTATGGCTAGTACCATCAAATAGGTCTATTCAGTGGAATAAATAGTATCTAAGGGAAGAGAAGGTGCTGGTGGTAGGGAAAGACCCATGTTCTGGGGGATGAGAAGCAATATTCCCTCCATTATTATTTCTGTCTAAGTGGTGGCAGCCTACTGGTACTCGAGAATGTCCATATATCGGTCCAGTTTGTCCAGGAAGAGAAACATTGGGGGGGGGGGTCGCCAAAGGTGTGGGTGGTGATGGGGATGTTGATAGAATAGAATAATATGGGATTATATAGGAATGGGGAACATCCTATGGTGGATGGGGTGGTTCTGAATCAGAAACTTTGGCAGGGGAATCTAGGTCATCTCTCACCCCTACAGGAGTGAGTGCATCCTACATGAGAACAAAGCCACCTCCCCAATACTCTTCCATCCTCATGAAGATAATAATTATTAAATCCATATATTGGGGAGAGAATAAGTGATCATGATAGATATATGCCTCAAAATTCCCAAATATTATGATAATCGGGTGGCATAGAAACTGTTATTCAGGTTGCCCTCTTGGTCGGTGATCATGGAGTGAAAATAGGATGAAACAAGACATGATAGTTTAGGGTAATCGTGCTAGATGATACAAGTGAGAAGTTCCATGTCACAGCCATACAAAACATCCACGTCCTTATGGAAAAGAACAATTATGGCACTGAAGCACTGATTAATGAAATGAAGATGAAGGGAAATGATGTGTGTTCTCTTCTCAAAAGTTGGGTTATACCTGTGGTCAGGCCCAGTAAGTTCCCGCCACATGGAAATGAGGTCAAAGTTTATAGGGTGGGTGAGTTTGAATATAGGAGGTGTGGTGGTAAGATAGGGATAAAAGTTTTACCCCCATCCAAACTCATCCATAGTCAATGTAGAGTGGTGGTTTTCCAGACTAAATCTTATTAGGGTGGTTGTATCGGTGGGTGTCTGGTAGTATGTGGGCCCATAAAACTCATAAGTCACTAATAACTCCAAACATAAATCTCTGAAGGTAGGAGTGATAACCTAGAGTTTTTTCAAAAGGTGGATGTGGTTGAGGAGCTCCTGAATATCCTGCCAAACACCGAAATTTTGGGGTATTGTGATATCCAAGAAACGACCGCTCTGCAGGATTGTGCACTATGAAAAACATTGTAATCAATCTAACATAGGATCTCCCTCAGCAAAGTCCTGGAAGGTATTTATCTAAGGTTGAGGTGATTCCAGAGTTGGATGAGGTGGGGTTGAATCAAATGAGGTGGAGGGTCCAACTATGGTGGTAGTGGGTGGAGGTGTTGATGATGTTGGAACTGGCTCTAAGGTAGTTCCAACTATGGATGGAGGTGTTGGAATAATAGGATATGTTGTATTGGATCCCTCGACTATGTTACATGATGCAGATGTGACCACTAGTGGATCAAGAGCTGTTGTATATGGTGGTGTGGTGTCTGTTGGATTGGCGAATACTGATGAGGTGGGTGAAAGTAGTACAGGAGGAAGTGTTTCCATGTCTGGAAGCTAACATAGTAGATAATTGGATGAAGGCATCATGGAAGGATGAATCTGGATCAAGTGGTGAGTCAGTCTATCCCCCTCGTCAGCGGGTGTAGCCTGCTTCGCACTGGTGGGATCTCTATCTTCCATAACTAAGAGAGAAAAAGTAAAAAAAATAAAGAAATAGATGAAAAAGAATCAATAAAAGTGAGAAAGTATAAAAATAGAAAGTACACTGCATGTGGATCCAATGTATATGTCATGTAGTACAATCTAGTGAGGAATTCTTATACTCTGGATAAACACATTGAGTGGTCCTCTGTTCGGAAAATGGATAATACAAAACATGTGAAACTGGATACACACTAGGTGTCAGAACACGATGTGTTGTCTGTGTGAGTTCCCATACATGAAATCATCTCTGAGAGGTTTAAAAAATATTACATGTTGTCAATATATCCTATATGGCATGTGTTAGTACATGGATTCCAATACTGTGTACAACCTTCACATAGAAAACTCCTTAATAACAAGGTACATGGCATGCACCGAGCATACATGTCATGTGTGTATACACGGGCTTGGGGTCATGTGTTTGTAGTACATGGGTTTAACTTAAAGTCAAAGCTAAGGCACTGTACATGGTGTGTACTGAAAATACATTCCTTGTGTTTCAAAAATGAGTAGCAAAGTGTGTGTGGTTGTGTACTTATAGTACACGGTGTGCATTCTTCATTTACCCCATGCACTGCATGGTAAACTAAATGGTCTGCCGATACAAAAATCACCCAAAACGCTACTAAAACTTTTAAACAAATGGTTTCAAACAGCATACCTTCATCAAGGATCAAAATGGAGAATAAATCTTGTCTTGAAATGAACTAAAATAGAGGATCGGAAGAGGAGGGGTGAGATGGTGTATGGGGGAAGCCACAGATGGATAAAATTGGAAGAGGGGGCCACGACACGGAGTCTTGATGGGTTGGGCACCTTGCTTTTAATTACATACAACACGGCATGTAGATGGTCCCACACACCATGTATGATCTTTTTTAAACATATAAAATAAGTATATATGTTTTAGTAAACTATATAATAATTATTATTATTTATAATTTGCAAAAAAACATAATAGATATATTATTTAAAAATGAAAAATAAACCATTAAATGTAATGTATCGGAGAAATACACGTCGTGTTTATAAAATAGAAAAAGTGAAATAAAACCTATGGTTCATTTCTTGGGGCATGATTTGAATTTGTGATCAGACAATCCAAATGCATGCCCTCAACCACTGGAGAGAAGGTTGTAGTACTGCACAGTTTCATAAACTTTTAATACATATTGTATAGGTGCAGTACTACATGGGAAAAGAACAACTCATGGAATGTGGTTTTAATTTTCTAAATATTGCGATGAAGTGGACCGATTAGCCATGTTCTAACCTAGAACTTTTGAACCTAGTTCTATTCATTTTCCAATCATCCCACTTCACTCGAATGTTATTTATTAATTTGAAATCCATATTAAGGTGATATGAAAACCTGACATAGACAACGGGTATCAAAATGAACTATGTGTGGTTTATTTACATGAAAAGTGATGGAACCGGGCTGGTTGTCAGGACTTGAACCCAGGTCTTTGGGATCTGTGGTTTACGACCCAGCCAATGGACCCAACCCCATCATGGTTTTTCATTTATTTTGAAAAATATTTATTATATTTTGAAAACACCTCACACACTGTTTAATTTAAAACATGGGTTCAAAACTAATGATTCATATACTAGAGGCATATGTGGATCGATTTAAACTGATGATGGATTGGATACACACTATGAACTTGCCATTGGCACATGCCTCATCCATATTTATTAACATAATTAATATTTACTTATAATCAGAGTTCCATTAAAATATACACTAAAAAATTACATTCCGTTTATAATTTATACACATTGTGTGTCGTCATTGTGATCTTATTTATACTATGGAAGGGTGATATGGTGATACATGGTATGTGGAAGGAATGTAAAAGTCATGTGTTTATTAAAAATAGAAAAGAATGAAAAGGGGGATAGAGGTACGACTGGGTTGCCTCCCAGAAAGTTCCATTGTTTTAGGTCATTATCTAGACCTTATTCAAAGTTACTTACCCATAATCTAAAGGTGGATTTGGATTACTCAGTTCGAAGCACCACATGTGTCCCATGTCGTCATCTTAGTTCCAATAGTTTTAACCTTAAGTTGGTTTAAGATATAGATTACAATAGCCATGTTCCATTTCTAGCATATGATGAAGGTGGACTTGATTCTTGGTTTGATCTTGTGCATCCTCCACCACCTAAGGTTGTTGTGTTGCAATGCTGAATACCATAATATAATCACATGATTCCTTCGGAACAGATATTTAATCAAATGGGGGGTTAGTAAAATATGTGTGATCAAATTCTATATGAACATGAAATATTATGTCCAAATATACAAAATTTTATTTCAAAAAATTAATTTCTGGAATTTTTAATGAATCATAGGTGGGTCCCACATCATAACATGTCTCCTCGGTTGAACCCAAAATAGAACACCCGTCCTCAAACTAAACTATATAATCCATATTGGAAATTATTTAGAATAGTTTTTCTACCATATTTATGAGTTTTCCCAACCTTTTTATTTGGTCCAACTAGCCTCTGGTAAATGACTCCATTATTGATTATAACATTTCAGTATTACCTAAAAATGGTTCTGAGGGAGAATAAGAGAAGGGTGGGGTGGAGAATATACATGGGTTTTTCTCATATTTTAACCCATCATCCATGTATGGATAGTATTCTTCCAATTATGGGTATGATATCCTTGGATCATACGAATAAAAATCCTATCATGGTGAGTCATACCACTCCATAGTCTGATAGTAATCCATAGGATGTGGGGATGAGGATACCAAGAAAATGAATCAAGAATATAAGAAATAAAAATGTAAAATTCTAGGTAAAAAAACCTTTAACCCTGGCTTGCACTAGGGATTACCCAAATTTCCCGGAAGCGGTGCCAGAATTTGGCACCGCTCCCATTATAAGAAGTGGTCCAAATAAAAAAATTGATGTTCCCTTCTAAATCAAATACTAGGTAGCTTGTGGTAGTTAGGGTTGATCCCATGGGGAAATGAGGAGAATAATTTTTTAGTGTGAATCAAAAGATTCTGAGTTGATTGTACAGAACAATGAACCTAAGAGAACAGTTGAAACAATGAAACAATTTGAGAAAATTAAAATAAATGAAAATGAATAACATAAAAAATAGAATACCAATAATGTCGGGGTTACAATTTGATCAGTTTTTATTTTTAATTTTCATTCTTCAGTATTTATATTATAAATGAAAATAGTTTACCTTGGAGATTCAATTATATCATAATTTCCTGGTCTGACAACTAGTGATTGGGTGTTTAAAATCCAATTAATTTGTCAGGTAATTGAACATTAAAATACACATTAATTCTAAACCCCTAAAACAGTGGTAGTAGGTTCTCCCAATGGTCTAGGGTTCATCCACAAAAAATCATTTCTTGTTCACCATTGGTATCATTATTGTTCTGATATGATACCAATGGTGGTATTGGAATGAAATTCATTAAAGGAATTTTAAAACATGATGTATAATAAAATTAACACTTTGGAATGTAAACCAAAATAAAAAACATAATTTTTTACAACCCCAAACATATTGAAATTAGCCTCTTATGACCATGGTCATGGTGTGAGGATTTAACCAAAACTCAATCTCGACCATGGATACAAGAAGTAGATGGAGAATGAAAGAATTACAATAGGACATAATTGAAAACTAGAATTTTGATCCGAGGGATGCTTTAAATGAAATGTTAAAGTACCTTTTTTGGATGTCCAACCTTGAACATGGAGGGATACCCTAGTATTTATAGTGTTTAAAACTACACGACGTGTAACCTAAAGTACATATTGTGTATAATGGTCATCTCCTTTTTCACTTGTTTTCTCAACCAGTAGGAGACGAGCTGAGTCACCCAATTACATTCAATGTGTCAATAATCGATTGATGGGGTACATGGCATTTAGATCCTCACCACATGGCATGTAGTATCAATTTAAACCACCAACCGCATCTAGAAGGGTGGACACTATGTGTAGAGTGAAGTACACAGCGTGTAAGTTCTGGCCAACTACATTGGCATGTACTCATTCTGTCTTATCCATTTCTGGTATAAGGTAAACAATGTGTGTTTACAAGTACCAACCATGTATATGAAATATTTTCTCACAAAATTATAGATTTGGGACATTGGTTGAAAAGCACATGAAAATCATAATGAACACCAAAATAAATAATTATATCTAAAAACAATGTGTATTTATTTAAAACATGTTTTTATACTCAACATAATGTAAGAAAATGTATACATAAATCAGGTACATCAAACTCCCCCAAACATAATCATTTGATTTTCCCCAATCAAAATATTAACATCTAATTAACAGAATTTTTACTCTATAATGGAAGGAATTCATCTAATTATACTAATAAATACTATATCCAAAGAAGATAATTTTAAAAAGTCAAAAAAAATTATTGTAATCCCATATATATTATAATCTTACCTCTATTATAATTCCATTAAAGTATTATATCCTCTTTTATTCACATTTTTCATCTTTTCATAAATACACAAGGCACTTGATGTTTTACCTTACCATAAAATACTACACCTATCACTCATGAAAATTTTATTCAGAGTTGTTCTAAATCTCAAGTATAAACATTCTATCCATAGGATTCAAAGTATTCTCATTCTCCACCTTTGAAATCACATCCGAAAAATCATGAGGTCGTTAAAAAAAGAATTAATATTTTTAAGGCTTAAAGTAGGTAGGTAATGATGAAAAATAATCTTAGAGTCTTCAAAGTTGAGGATGAATTATTAAATAATAATGCATGATATTCAAAAATAAAGATTAATGAAAAATGCATCCCAAATCAAGATCTCTCAAATGTTATCATCACTATGATATTCCCTTACTATAATGGGTCCATAAACCATCAATTAAGTGTAATGAATAAATTTGTTCTTTCTTTTGAATTTTTAATACTTTTTTTCTCTCTCTCTCTCTCTTTGTTTTTTTAAACCGGGGACCACTATGAATAAAATGAAAAGATGTTTTCGAACCCTTCTTACCAAATGAACAAGAGACAGTCTCCCCCACAATTAATTTCATGGTTTCTCACAAGAATGTACCACTAATAGCCAAATTCCCTCTCTAAATCTCAAATGAATAATCATGAAAAATTTGGTGGGAAAGATAAATAGGCTTGTAATGTGGATTTCTATCAAGTAAGTTTATTTTTTCTATGGGTTCAACGAATATTAGATGTAGGGTCATTCTTAAGGATAAAGGTGATTAAAAACAATCAAATGCATCAATCATTTTAATGTGATTCATAGTATTTATTTTTTGAAAAGAAAAACTCGCAAGTTCTAGTAGTTCTGAATATTCGAAGAATATATCAAGAAAGAGGATATGAGAAGCATTATATTTGAAAGTATGTGAATACCTCCTAGGAATGAAGAAAATAAAGGTTAAATCAGTTCATGATATGGACAAGAATTATTAGCCAAATAAATGATAATGTCTAATAATTTCAATATAAATTCAAACTATATTAGTCATCATTTTAAAGTACCTTGAAATTTAAAATAATCATTTAACCTTAAAGATTCCATTTTTGTATTTTTTATTTACAAATATATGTAACCAAATGTTTTCCAAATGTAAATTATATCAAAAATTAATGATCTTGTAGATCATATCAATGGAAAAAAAGTAGTGTATTCAAAGACTCTACCCACACTTAATATCGCACATGGTCCTCCAAGTGAAACACTAAGGAGAATAAGAGGATGTGGGAAAACACAAGTGGGCTGGGACAAGGGGAAGAAAATAGAGAATTAATTACAAAAGTTAGAATGAAAAGAAGATTTTAAATAATACTCCCCTATTGTAAAGTGAAAAAAATATGGGAAGGAGTCGAAAATAGATTCCCATAGTGCTCCATAGTACCTGTGACTATTAATCAAATGGAAAAAGAAATTTGTAGTCATAGACACCATCACATTATAAGAAGAGCACAAAAGTTATATATATAAGAAAACTGGCATCAAAAAACTAATCATGGGGTGGCCTTAGAAGAATCATCATATGTAATATGGGATTTGATATGGGAGGATCAAAAATAGTGGAGGATGGAAGACTAGACTTTTCACTCTGTGTGGTTACCATAGTGGGTACATAAATTGTGGAAGAAGAAGTATCGGTAGATGGAGGCACAAGAGAAGCGCTCTATACAGGAGGCTTGAGTGATGCATCACGGTTGGTATCAGTAGGAGAAACAAATGGACCGGTAGTGGAGAACAGAACAGTATCTGTGTCCAGTGTATTCAATGAGGTCTTTGCGGTGGAAAGATGAGGATCATAGAGAGGACCAATTGATGTTGTGGGGAAAGTCCCAAGTGTTGGGGGATGAGAAGTTGCATACCCTCCATTTTTTTATGTGTATGAGTGATGGAACCCATGTAGTTATCGATAAGGTTCAGACGTTGGTCCATTGTGTCCATGTGAAGGGAAATGGGGGGTCAGCCGAGGGTGTGGGTGGTGGTGGGGCTATGGATGGTCTAGAAGAATAAGGGATGGTAGTGGAAGGGGGAAAATCCTATTGTGGATGGGGTGGATTTGGATCAGCAACACTGGTGGGGGAATTTGGGTCATCTCTCACCCCTGCAGAAGATGGGGCATCCTACATGATCCCAAAGTTGTATCCCCAACACTTGACCATCCTCATGTGCATAAGAATCACGAAATCCATACACTGGGAAGAGGCTAGGTGATTGTGTTGGAGTTATGGATCAAAATCTCCCAAATAGCATTCCAAACAGTTGGCATAGAACATGTCGTTCAGGTTGACCTGAGGTCCGGTAATCATAGAGTGGAAGTAAGACACTAAAATATATGGGAGGTCAAAGTAATATTTCTAGAAGATATAGGTGATAGGGTCTATGTGGCATCCTGACATGACACCCATGTCCTTGTGGTAAGGGAAAAGTATGGTACTGAAGCACTGGTGAATGAAACAAAGAGGATGGGAAATTATGATCATGCTCTTCGGAGAAGTGGGGGTATACCTGTGGTCAGGCCCAAAAATGTCCCTACACATGGAAATGAGGTCAGAGTGCTCAGGGTGGCTGATATTGGAGATAGGAGGTGGGGTGTCAGGATGGGGATAAAATCCAAACCCTTAACCAAACTCAGTTATAGTCATTATGAAGTGCTGGCCACGCAGTCTAAATCCAACTGGGATTGTTTTATCGGTGAGCGTCATGAGGTACGTGGGCCCATTGAAGATGAATTTGACTATGAAATCCAAAAATAAATCTCTGAATGTAGGATTACTGACCTGGAGTGTGTCCAAAAGGTGTGTGTGGATGATCAGATCCCCAATCACCTCTCGTTCACCCATACACTTTCATATTGTGATATCCAATAAAAAGATGCTTAGTTGGATCATGCACCAAGAAAGATACTATGATATGTATGTCATAGGATCTCCCTCATCATCTACTAGGTAGGGATGCAATTAATGATGAGATGCTTCCGAAGCAGGAAAAGGTGGGGCCACAGCTGCGGAGGTGGAGGGTCCATCTATTGTGGTAGTGGGTGGAGGTTTTAATGATTCTGTGGATGGCTCTAAGGTTGCTCTAGATATGTATTGAGGTGTGAGTGCAGCAGGATCTTCTCTACTACAGCCCTTGGTAGATGTAGATGATTCGGACGTGGGCACCATTGGATCAAGAGATACTGTAGATGTTGATGTGGTGTCTGGTGGATCAACGGATTTTGATGATGTGGGTTTTAGTAGTAGAGGAGGAAGTTTCACCAATGATGGTGGTTGACAAACCATAAAATTAGATACATGTATCATGGAAGGTTAAATCTAGATCTAGAATTGAGGTGGTGTATCACCCTCAGTTTCCAGCGTAGGCCTCTTCCCAAAGGCGGGATCATCATCTTCCATAATTGAGAGATATAATGAATAACAGAAAAGAAAAAGAGGAAAAAAAGAAAGATGAAAAGTGAGAAAGTAGAAAAATAGAAAGTACACTGCATGTGTATCTAGTGTACACTGTGTGTAGTATGATCTGTTGAGGAATATGTATAATCTATATAAATAGGCCAATTCATCCTATGTTCGGAAAATGTCTAGTGCATGGCATGTGAAAATGGATACACGTCATGTGTAGTAACATTGTGTGTGGTCTGTGTGAGTTCCCAAACATGGACTGAGATATGAGAGGTTGAAAAAAATAATACACATTATGTATATAGCCTACACGGTGTCTTTTAGTACATGGATTCCAATACCTTGTACACCCTTCACACAGAAACATCCTAATGAATAGGGTACATGGCGTGCACCGAACATGCACATCATGTGTGTGTACATGGCCTTAGGGTTGTGTGTTCATAGTACATGGGTTTCTCTTAATGTTTAAGGTAAGGCACTGTACACAGCATGTACTGAACGTACATTCTCTATGTTTTCAAAATGATTATTGTATCATGTGTGGCCATTTACTTGTATTAAATAGCATGTGTTCTTCATTTACCTCATGCAATACGTGGAAAACTAAATGGTCATGTATTCCAAAAATCACCCTAAATGGTATTAAAACTTTTAAATTGAGGTTTTTGAATGGAATACCTTTATTGAGGATTGAAATGGAGAAGAAATCATATCATGAAATGAACTAAAATGGATGATTGGAAGAGGAGGGGTGTGATGGCATATGGGAGAAGCTACGAGAGGCCGAAAATGGGAATAGGGGGTCGCGAAACAAATTCTGACTGGGTAGGGCACCCAACTTTTAATGCTGAACAACATGGTGGGTAGATGGTCCCACGCGCCCTGTATGAGGTTTTGTAATCATATATAATAATTATAATTATTATAGTAAACTATATAATAATTATTATTATTTATAATTTTAAAAAATATAAATGTTTATATATATATATATTTATTAAAAACAAAAAATAAACCTATACACATAATTTATCAGAGAAATACATGTCGTGTTTTGTAAAATAGGAAAAAGAGAACTAAAAACTTCAGTCTGGGGCTCAGGGAACGATTTGAACTTGTAATCAACTGATCCAAACCCACCCCCTTTACCAATGGAGTGAAGGTTTTAGTACAACACAATTTTATTTACATGTACCACTCATTGTATAGGTACAATACTACACAGGAAAAACAAAAATGCACAATGTCTGGTTTTAATTTTTGAAATATTTGGAGGAAGTGGACATATTAGTCGAGTTCAAACCTAGGTCTTTTGAAAACAGGGATAAAAATTTTCCAATCATCCCATTTCACTTTCATGTGATTTCTTATTTTGGAAACTATTTTAAGTAAATGTTAAATCATGATGCAATGAACGTGTATCTAAAATAATGACGTGTGGTTTTATTTAAGTTAATAATTATGAAACTAGGTAGGTTGATCGGACTTGAACCGAGATCTTTTGGATATGTGGTTTAATAATCTGCCAACCGAGCCAACCTTATAATGGGTTTTATTTTATTTTGAAAAACTTTTATTTTCATTTTAAAACACCTCACATGTCGTTTAATTTAAGACACGGTTTTAAAAATAATGATCCATACACCAAAGGAAGGTGTGGATTTATTCGAATCGGTGATGGCTTGGATACTTTCTAGTGACCTTAGAATAAGCATAGTCCCCATCCCTATTTAATAACATAATTAATAGTTTCTTATTCATAATGTTCTATTAAAATATACACTAAAAAGAAAAGTATGAACCATTTAAAAGTTATAAATGGAGTGTGGATCCATTTTTCTCTTATTTTTACTGTGAATGTGTCAAATGGTGACCCAATATTTGTGGAAGGAATGGACACACCATGTGTTTATTAAAAATAGAAAAGAAATAAATAAGGAAAGAGGACTGGCTAGGTTTCCTCCCAAAAAGTTCCTTTGTATTAATTATTTATCTTAACCTGAGTCAGAGTTACATACCCATAATATAAAGGAAAATATGGATTTTTCATTATGAACCACATCATTTTTATGATTCCCCCATCTTGGTTCCAATATTCTTGACTTTTAGGTGGTCTGGGCGGCAGCATACTATAGCCATGCTCTATAGACAACTAATGCTAATGTTGGACTTGATTCTTGGTTTGATCAGGTACATCCTCCACCTCCTAAGGTTCATGTGTTTCAATGCTAAATACCTTAAATTAATGACATGATTCCTCTAGAATAGGTATCTAATAAAGTGAGAGGTTTGTAAAATATTTGTGATCAAATTCATTATGAACATGGAATGATGTGTCCCCATATTCATAATTTGAGTGTGGAAAATTAATTTCTGAAATTTTTAATTAATGACTGGTGGGGACAACATAATAACATGTCTCCTCAGTTGAAAATAAATTAGAACACTTATCATCATAGATAACCAGATGGTCCATGTTGGAAATTATCTCAGAGAGCTATTCTACGATATTTCATAGTCATCCCAATATTTCAGTTTTCTTCAACTAGTGTGTGGTAAATGGCTCTATCATTGATAATAACCTTTGGGTATTACCTGAAAATGGTTCTAAAGGAGAAGAAGACAAGGGTGGGGTGGAGAATGAACATTGGTTTTCTATATATTAGAACCAATCATCCATGTATGAATAATTTTCTTCAAGGTATGGGTATGATAGCTCTAGAACATTATGATAAAAATCCTCTCCATTTGATTCGTACCACTCCCTAGTCAGATAATAATCCATGGGATGTGGCGATGAGGTTGCCAAGAAAATGAATCAAAAAAAAAGAAGAAAGAAAAATAGAATATTCCTGGTAAACTATCCTTTGACCCTTCCTCACACTTGTACTTTCCCAAATTCCCCAACAATGGTGCCCAATTTTGGCACCGCTCCCATTGCATAGAGTGGGCCAAATTAGAAATTTAAATGTTCCATTCTGAACCAACTACTATGTATCTAGTAGCAGTCAGGGTTGATCCCATAATTAAACGAGGAAAAACAGGGTGTAATATGAATCCAAAGTGTCTAAGTTAACTGTCCAGACATGAGAAGTGAAGAAAATAATTGAAACAATGAAACAATTTTTGAAAATTAAAATAAAAGTAAACAAAGAACATAACAAACAGAAGAATAATCATGTTGGGGTTTCTATCGAATTAGGTTTTGTTATGAATTTCATTTTTTAGTATATAAATTATAAATGAAAATAAATTACCATGGGGATTCAATTATATCACAATTTCTTAGTCCGACTAGTGATTGGTTATTTGAAATCTAATTCCATGGTCAGTTAATTGAAAATTCATTACACATTAATGTTAAACCCCTATAATTATGTTAGCAGGTTCCGCAAATGTTCATGGGTTCATTCACTACAACTCCTTTAGTGTTCTCCATTGGTATCATTTCTAGTCTGATATGATTCCAATGGTGATATTAGAATGAATTTCATCTAAGTAATTAGAAAATAGAATTCATAATAAAATTAAATCATCAGAATATAAACTACAATCAAATTATAATCTTATTATAACCCCCAACAAGATGGAATTAGCCTCTTATGGCCATGGACATTATGTGAATATTGGATGAAACTCAATCCCTACCATAGATACGAGAAGAATATGGCGAAGGAGAGAATTAAAATAAAACAAAAATGAAAATAGAATTGAAAAATGGAATTTGGATTTGAGGGAGGCTCAAATGGTAGAGAGGTATCACCTCCCCTGGATGTCTAACCTTGAACATGGAGGGATTCCCTCTTATTTATAGAGTTTAAAAATCCAAGGCGTATAACCTATAGTACTCACTGTGTATAATGGTAAACTCTTTTTTTCCTTATTTTATCTACTAATATGTGACCCTCTAATCCCCCCAATGACTTTCAATGCATCAGTGATTAGTTAATGGGGTACACGAAATTTATCACCGCCCCACATGGCATGTAGTATCAATTTCGGCCACCAATCATTTCAAGAAGAAAAGACACAATGCGTACAGTTAATTACATGATGTGTAAGTGTTTTCCTATTACATGGGTGTGAACTCAGTATATTCTATCAATTTCTAAGATAAGGTACATATTGTGTGTTTACAAGTACACACTGTGTATATGTCAATATTTTCTCTCAGAAGTTCTGATTTGTGACTTTGGCTGGAAAAACACCAAAAAATCATCATGAACAATGAAATAAATATTTTTACCTAAAAATAATGTGTATCTAATGAAAACATGTTTTTATACTCAATAGAATGTATGAAAATGTATACAAAAATCAAGCACATCATCCCCTACCAATGGTATCTCTAATAGAAACCATAATTTCAATAAACATGACCTAGATACTCAAATAGTACATAAACTAGGTCACTACGGTACCTCTGGTACACCTACTGATTTTTAGTGGTTGGTGTAATTTTTTAGGGATAAGGAAATAAAATTGGAAGACAGTTTTCCCTCTTAAACACTAAACTAATATATCAAATCTTCATGAAAAAAAAATTCATTACCTTTTAAGACATGGAATAAATGAAACATATAACCTATCTACTAATGAGTGTATGTATACAATGGGAATAAGAATTATAGATCTAAAGTTATATAATTATAATAAATTATATATAAATGTGACACCATGCAATCATAATCCAAAAAAACCTATAAGGGTCAAAAACAAAACATACATGACATTTTAGATATACACATAAACTAAGTATTCCAAGTGATCCCTAATGGGTATAAATAGGGGTCTCAAGTATGTGATATCCCCTAAGTAAAGTCCATGAACATACCATATCATCCTTTCTAGGATTACCCATAAAAATATCTAAAATTTAAAATCTCCCTCCATAATCCACATACTAAAAACTCCCATGCTCCCACACATTACCCTTTCCAAGATCACACATGAAAGTATTTACACACATCCTATGAGGAAAGGTGTATGGAGTGAGTATATCATACCCAATACGTGGTCACCATCATACCCCTAAAAATATTTCATACATTCAAGTGTACTTAGTATAAATAAAAGTAATATTATTAATAAATAAATAATCAACAATATTATTTATGAATGAAAATCAAGAATATTAATTATAATAAAAATCGTTAAATATAGAAATGATGCAAACCTATTTTTCATGCTTTAGGAAGTGTCCATAATTTTTGTAATAAGGTTGTATCTAAGTTATGTTATTAAATATATCCCATGGGAATCTAAATTATGTATACCAATACAAGGAAATATTTTTTTCAACCCTTCTTGAAATTGGGAAAGCGATATAATAAGTCAATGCACTGAAATTACATTGCATTAAATAACATAAACACCAATATCCATTTTACCTAATAATTTAATATTTATAATGTAATAAACAACACTTTCCATATACAAAACCTTTACTAAGCACTAGACATAATTGAATTTCAACTCTAAGAATGTATCCATGTAGCCTAATTCACTAACTTAACCTTATAGAACATATATAATATGAATAATATTAAATAAAAAGTCATGAGAATAGAAGTAAAAAATAATTTTCAATCCAAAAATATGTCTCTTTTAATATAAAAACAAACAAGACATGTCATGTAGAATATCTATATACAGGGTAAGCCATATTAATAACGAAATCATAGAAATAGAGAAAACATATATCAATCGAGTCAAAAAAGAATTTGTATTTCTAGGAGAAAATTTATGAAAAATATTTACTAATTTAAGGAACTTATTTTCCATTCACCTTACTCAACCCCATATCACTTTTCTAACATCCCTAGCCAAGATTTCTCTATTGTAACAATTTCAGGTGATTAAATTTTCTCACGTGACCCTCCTCATACACCAAAGGTCATCAACTAACAGTAAGGTTCCAAGGTAAACCCATGTTGAGACTATACCCTCATATTAGAATAGTGAAAAAATATTAGAAATAATATTCAATCAATCTTCATAATATCCATCTAAATAATAACATCATGGAAAAGACAAAAATATAAATAGTACACCACATGCTATAAAAATGAGAAATCTATTATGTCACATTTGTTCGAAAAACAACACCAATATATATTATAGGAAGATCATATACAACTGAAATCAAATAAATAAAACTAAAATTAACAGCACCTTTTCATAAATCCCCACCTAATATCGTATCTTGAGTCCTTATAAGATATCCATCAAACATTGGGCCTCTTCTCTACCCTCTCTTTCTATCATGTGTTGTACTTGGGTACCAAATTTCCAGGGAAGCCTTAGAAATGTTTGAGTAGAACTCAATAATCCACCACGAATCGAAATTATAACAGAATTTGTAAATATATTCTTTTCATAAATTGATATGATCATTATAATAAAACAAATTTTAGAATTATAATAAAATAATCATTGTTGATCCTTTGGATCTAAGGTGACACACCAGAGTGACCTTACCTGCTTCTCTGAGAAAAATGTACACCACCCAGGGGGAACAACACCCTAAAATATAAACTAATGTACCATCTCCCTGTTAGATTTGGATTCCTAGAACCAACTATCTGTACTTTGATTACATATAAATTTAATATATTTAAATATTAATTATCTTGTTACATATTGTTCTTTGTTCTGCATGACTATGATGTATTAATGTTCTAGATTATTTGTTTCATTGATAAGGACATGGAAGTTCCCCTCTATGATGAGAACCATGAAATTCTATAAAAATATTATTTAATATAGTTCTGTGGATGGATGAAATACTATGATGGGATAGATAGTATATAGATCTCCAAGTGTGAGTAATCCTAAGAAGATGAGACTTCCTCTTAAGAATTTTTTACTTTGTAATATCCATTATGGAGAGATTATAAGAATATACCCACCAGAATTATTTCTTCATGTTTTTGTGTCCATATACATTACTATCAGCAAGTGTGTGTAATAGTCCTTATACATTTAGATTATCATTAACACATGTCATGACTTGCGTACTTTGATTTACAAACAATAATCGTCACACCAAATATTGGTAGGAAGTAGGTTATGCTGGGTGTGTCACAAGTGGAATGTTATTAATTGATAAGTCATGGAAAAATTTGTCCCTTCCATTTATGGAAATTGATATCTCATTCCTTTTATTGAAATATAATCGTCGCAAGAAACTCCATGGTCATGGTGTAACGATGAGTTTATTTCAGGTAGTCAAAAAATGATGTATCAAACACAGATTTTATGACACTATCATGAAACCTGCTTGATGATATGTTGAGACAAATGTATTATATTACATAGTGAGTCTTTGTATGTGGATGTCATTGTGGCCACATTATTTTCTTTCTCTTGGGTTCCTTGACCTATTGTATGATAGTAATCTTGAAATTTAGGGAAGTCCCCCTAATTCCGGTGAGAATTAATCCTAGAGGGTCATACACAATCTTTTTTTGTTGGTCTTGGTTAAATTCTATTTGAAATTAATTAATGAAATAAAAATTATTCTCAAGATAGTGGGATAATTTTATTCATGTTAAAATAATCGCATAAATTAAATAAATATTTATTCACTGGATTGTGAATAACATTTATTTATTTATTTTATTGAAAATTTAATAAAAAAATTATTTTCTAGTTTGAAAATAATATATATATATATATTTAAGAGAATAAATTATCTATTTATTTATTTGGTTGTTTAATAAATGGAAGTGGTGTTCGAGCAGACCAAGGCCGGCCTGGTAGTAAAATAATTATTTTCAAGATGGTAAATAATTATTTAACTAGGTGGAATAATTTAAAATAACAATAACAATGTTATAATTTTATGATTTGGGATTTTATTTACAATTCTGTTTTGCACAAGTTTGTGCACCATAAATAATGACATAGTAATATTATTAAGATCATGGGTTTTCTCTATAGTTATGGATGTATTTAATTGTTGTTATGAAATTAAATATTGTAAATTCAACCCCATGTTGACAAATAGACAAGTGCAATAATTGTTCCATGTACCAAACTACATACACAGGAAGTAGAAAAAATTTGAGCCAACCAATTTATCTCTTGAATCCTCTTCCTTCCCCTCTCAAGAACGAGATACATTCTTCAAGATGGATGAACAAGCAATCAAGAATGACTGACACAAGACACTCTCTTCACCGCACTAGCACCATAAGATAGAGTGGTGTCAATCGAAGGACAACGTAGAAGGTGTAGATCACTACTAGGGGATTTTGGTTTGGATCCTCACACGCTCAACAAGACAATCTAGAATGGTCATTCTGGAGGACCAACATCATCAACAAAGAATGTACCGAATATCAAAGTATTATTTACTTTATTAAATTAATTAAATTTATTATAATCATGATGTGAAAGATCATTTCTCTCTTGGAATTAGTGCCTTTCTTATTTTATCTGAATCATTGATTTTAATCTGTGGATACTAGCGTTCATCATCGTATTGATTCCGGATTAGTCATCGATTATGGAAAAGGAAACATTGGGTCCCACCCAATGTTGTGCTTCCACTGTGTTCAGATCCAAAAAGTGGTATTGGAGTGAGATCTTCATTATTTATAATTATTTAATTATCATTGATGATTTAAGAATTAATAATATTGTTTGTAAATTCAGGTTTTAATCATTGTTTTAATTTGAAATTTCAAAACATGTTCTTTAATTTTTTGTTTCTCATTTATTTCACAAAAAAGAAAAAAATTTGGATTAAAATTCAATAAACTAACTCATAAAGAGGTGACAATGATTATTCCCATGTGACACAAAAGTACATGTCGTGTATTCTGACCTATGCATTGTGTTCTCTTCTATGTACGTCATTTAATCTAGACTACACGTCCTGTAGTCGTGTTTATCACATCGAGAGTAATGTGGACATTACTCAAGACATGTGCATTTATTACATGTGGTGTAATTAGTTTTACACCATGTGTTTACTGGGACATATATGAACACTCTTTCTAGATTACATGTCATGTTGCAAACTGCACACGGTGTGTAGTCCCTTCAGGTTAGGGGTAAAGCCATATATCCCATACATGGATTAAGCCAACCTATAACCATGTAACATGAAGACAACATGGCTTGTAGCCCACTTTACACACCGTGTACTCCAAATTTTCAAAAGTATTCCTTACACACTGAGTCCATAGGAATTTACTTCAGGAATGATAGTTAAGGTAGTACATGTCGTGTAGTTAGAACTACATTCCACGTACTTTACCAAATTACACGAAGTTAAAACTTTAATGTTTGGGTAATTTTTAGAACTAATTATTATGTATAAATCTTACAATAGGTTGTTACTCTCTGAATTTTAGTACATTTTATTCCATATGTAAGAAGATTAAAATAGTATATGAATATAATACATGTTTGTTAGATTCGAACATTTATTCATCAGGTTACCTATAAGGTGCATTTTGGTAGAAGGATGAGAGTCTCAAGAAAATTAAAAAAATGATTAAGATAAAAGGATTGATTAATTAAATATAATAATTAATTGATTCAAGCATGATTTATCTTAATAATAATGATTAAATAATTTAATTCTACTTTTATTAAATGCATAACAAATTTCATGTCTATGGATGATCATGAGATAGACCATACCTGGTATGTGATTTGTTTACCTTTTAATTTGTTTGTTAAACTAATTGTTGGCATGCATGCCATATCTCCTCATTAATATGTAGGAACTTCATTACCATGGTTTATTATATGTGAACCCCTTTTTACCCATCACATGTGTGTGATTTAAAAAGAATTTGTAATGGATGGAGCTCCCATGATAGTTGAGGCGGTTCAAGCTGGAGCTGAGATGAAACTAGTCCTAGGAGATACAAAGGTGGATAAGTGGAAAGCTGTAAACACAAACCAAAAAGTTTCAAGGTGTTTCTTCCCTATGTCATGATTAGTTTATCAACTGCTCTATTAACTGGACATTAGAAAATCTCATTTTATTCCCTTTACTTTATTTTATTTCAGTCAGTTTCATGGTTTTTTCATTATGGATGTGTTTTGTGATCACATAATTAATGAACTAATAAGCATGAATGATGGAAATAAAATAAACTAGGCTTATGCATAAATATTTTCAATCCCTAGTTAATTAATTAATCATGTTTCACTTAAGATGAATAATCATGTGATAATGATAATAATTATTTTATGTATAAGTGATAAAAATCCCTCAATAAAATATTAAGTCATACTAAGCATTCTGTTACCTGATTAAGTGAAAGACTCAATAAATATATGTGTATGACTAACCCTTGTTGTAATACTTAATTTTATACAGGATTCCCTTATAAAATATTTGAGGTAGACTTATCCATATTGAATAAATATAAGTATCCCTCACAAGACTTGGTGTAATATTGAAGGCATGAGTTGAGGAAATACTAGTTTTGAGTTCAGGATTCGAGAGTCCACACAATAGATAAAGGAGTTGAAAGCCTTTTTTTTCAAAGACCTACCTACATAAATACCTTCAAATAGCTTGACCAACTCTTTTTGGGGTTATGCAAAGGGGAATATGGATCCCTTCCACTAGAATTACCTGAAAACAAGACATTATGAGTGCAATGGTGAGGGCCATTGGGACGTGATAAAATAGTGGGAGACTTAATTAATTTATTATTTCTCATAAAATTTAATCAATAATGTACTAATGATCTACTCTTTTAATTGTAGAATAAAATGACATGCTCGTCAACCACATTATCTCTATGATCATTTTTGGATAGAGACAACATCATCACCGGTAATAACTTCTAGGAATGGTTTAGATACCTTTGGGTTATTACATGCCATGAATAGAAGTCTTACGTGATGGAGTCACCATTAACTGATCTTCCTACACAAGAGGTGATTGATCAAGATATCCTTGTCTGCGATCAACATATTAATGATGTGGTCGATGTTCAATGTTTGATATTATCGTCAATGTCTAGTGAGCTCCTGAAGTCTCACAAAAACAAGGATGCCTATAGCATGATCAAGCACCTATGTGGTCTACATCCGGAGAGAGAAATACAAGAAAGGTTTTAGATATCTAAGGCACTCTTTCATAATAAGCTTTGATAGGGTTCCCCACCTAGGCCTCATGTATTCAAACTCATTGGCTACTTTGAGCACCTGGAGGTTCTAGGGTTTAAAATTTCCAAAGAACTGGGAATCTATATCATTCTCACATCACTCCATCATAGATTCTCCAGAATAGTTGTTAGTATCAATATGAACAACATTGAGAAGTCTTTATTTGATCATCTTATTTTCATTCTCTAGGTGGACAAAGATATGAAATGTGATAGGCCTTCTATCATTATTGTGAATTAGAGGAAAATGAAGGCAAATAGATTTAAGACCAAAGCTTCTTCATGCCCTTCTAATAAAAATAATATCAAATGGCATACAAGGGATAATGAGGTTGTTTATTTTGCATTTCACAAGAAGGGCCACTAGAAGATAAACGACACCCATCAAAAGAAGCCAAGGGAAGCTTCAGGTGCATTGTTTATTGATTTAAATTTATCTCTTTCTACAAATTGGATAATGGATACAGATTTTCATGCTCACATATGTATTCAAATGTAGGAACCAAATAGATTCAAAAAAATTGACTGAGGGGAGGTATATCTACAAGAATCCAATTAAGCTAGACTTTATTTTGTAGCTATCAGGGACTACCACCTCACATTTCCAATTAGGATGAACATGGTGTTAAAGGGTTGTTTTTATGTTCCTTCTATAACCAAAAAGATTATTTATGTATCCAGAATATATACAAATGGATTTGTTTTAAATTTGGGAAATGAATGTTTCTTCCATTATAAAGATAAAATCGGTTTTGGGAGGGCACATTTATACAATGTTCTTTACATGTTGGATTACAAAAACCATGTAATGGAAATTGATAACAAAGATACTTCACATGAATCATACCACACCCAACATTGGAATAACAAGCTAGGTTATGTAAAGGAGAAACACTTGAAAAAGTTACATCAAGATGGATATTTATATTATTTAAACAAAAACCACCTGGAATATGTAAAGAATGATTACAAGTAATAATGAAAAAAGCCACATTTAGTAGGAAAGGTGAAATGGAAAAAGATCTTCTTGAATTGGTTAAGACCGATGTGTGTGGACCATTTCCAATTGAAGCAATGGGTGGGTACTCATAATTCATAACCTTTATTGATGATTTTAGTAGATATGGATATATCTAATTAATTATGTATAATTATGATTCTTTTGATAAGATCAACGAATAGATGAATGAAGTTGTGAAACGGATTGGTAAGAATATTAAGAAACTCAACTCAAACTGAGGTGGAGAGTATCTTAATCACAAATTCATTGATTGCTTATGGGAGTTTGGGAACTTATCCCTAATCAATCATCCTTACACACCATAGTTGAATGGTGTAATAGAAAGAAGGTACTTCACCTAATTGGACATGGTGAGATCAATGATGAGTCATGAAAATCTTCCATTATTATTTTGGGGATATTCGTTACAAACAATGGTAGGAATACTAAACCAAGTACCAACTAAATTGATAAATGGTATTCCATAAGATCTTTAGAGTTAATGAAAATCCATGTTATCAAATTTAAATGTGGGCATAGAGAAGAATTTTTTAAGGCCTATTCAAGTAAAAAACATTCACCCCGAGGAAAAAGGTGTACCATTATAGGATACCCAAATGAAACAAGTGTATATTACTTATAAAATCCCTCAAAAAAGGGTTATAGTATAAATACACACCATATTCCGTGAGAGGGAACACATCTCCAAAAGAGATAGTGGGAACTAGATAGACTTAGATTAATTTGAGGCTTAAGGTACACAATAGTTGGTATAGGAACCGATTCCAAAAAGCCCTGTGGAGGAAGAATATGTTCCAGAGACACAATTACTATATAAGAGTACAATAGAGTTTAGTGAACTAGAACAGTATGGTTTTCTAGTTACTTAAGATGGTGACTCATTATTGGTTGATAATAATGATTATATAACCTAAAAGGAAGTCGTAAGTAGAACAAATCTTTCCAAGTTCCAATAATCCATGAATTGTGAAATGGATTCCTTATACTGAAACCAGGTTTGGATTTTGGTAGATCTTCCAGTTTATGTAAATAATTTTGGTTGAAAATGGTTATTCAAGAAGTAACTGGACATGGAAAGACAATTTAGTACCTATAAGGCATGACTGGATGCAAATGGGTTTAAACAACATCATGGAATTGACTACAATGAATCCTTTTCACCAGTTGCAATGATGAAATCCATAAGAATTATATTGGCCATTTATTCTTACCATGACTATGAGATTTGGTAAATAGATGTCAAAATAGACTTCCTTAATGGGAACCTTCAGGAAGATGTATACAGGACACAAACTGGAGGGTTTGTGACTCCAAAGGATTCCAATAAGGTATGAAAGTTTCATAAATCCATTTATTGATTAAATAAAGCATCCAGCACATGGAACATTCATTTTGACGAATCCATAATAGAATTTTTTTATTAAGAATTAATTTGATCCTTGTGTATACAAACGGTTTAGTGGGAGTCCAATAATTTTCCTAATAGTATATTTTGTGAAATATTTCTTAATGGAATCGAGATACCAGTATTATAGTCTATTAAGGAACGGTTAAATAAATGATTCCCTATGAAGGAAGTGGGAGAGGCAACATATCTTCATGGGATCAGTATCCATCATGATAAATCCAAGATATTTATGGTCTTAAGTCAACGTACATGCATTGACAGGATACTGAAGTGATTGAGTATGGAAAAATCCAAGAGGGAAATGTTTCTAGTGTCACATGGCATTCATGTTTCTAATAAAAAATGTCCTCAAACACATGAAGAAAGAGAGATAATATAAAGGACTTCATATGAATCCGAGATTTGGGTAGTCATGTATTACATGCTATGTACTAATCTAGGTGTTTTCTACGCATTGAGTGTGGTAGGAAGATATCAATCATACCTAGGTGACCGCCATTTGATGGATTTCAAGATAATCCTTAAGTATCTAAGGCATACTAAGGATATGTTCGTGGTTTATGGAGGAGATGAGGAAAAATTCCTTATAGGATATGTAGATTCAAGCTTCCAGATTGATCAAAATTAAATACAGTTGTAAACAAGACACATCTTCACTTTGAATAGATATGATGTGAGATGGAAGAGCTCAAAGGAGAGTCTGGTCACACATTATAAAGAAGAGTTCGAGTATATCTCAACTTCTGAGGTAGCTAAAGATTTTTTCTAGATGTGAAGCTTCATCTAGTAGATGGATGTGGTACCTAGCAGTAAAGATCTCATCACACTCTATAGTGATAATATTGTAGTGGTGGCTCCTGTAAAAGAGTCAAGGTCACATCAGTGGAAGAGGCACATATTTCAGAAGTATCATCTCTTGAGGGAGTTTTCTCAGATAGGTGAAGTTGCAGAGAGTGGTATTTTCACAGAAGACAATGTGGTAGACCCCTTTACTAAATCCTTTACTTAGTAAAAACATGATCATCATGTGAGGTCTAGAGGGCTGAATGTCTTAGACAGTGTAGACAGTTGTCTCTAGTCTAAGTGGTGATTTTTCATAGTTGGTGTCCTAGAACAAAATATTTGTACTTTTATTACATATATATTTAAGGTATTTAAATATTAAACATATTATTACATACTGGTCATTTTTCTACATGACATTGATGTAATAATTTCCTATAGTATTTTTTGCATTGATATGGTCATGTTAGTTCCCTGCTATGATGAGAACATTGAAATTATAAAATAACATTCTTAAATATATTTATATCGTTGGATGAAATTCTATGATGGGACACATAGTATGCATATCTTCATGTGCGAGTACTCAAAATCTAATGAGACTTCCTCTCATAAATTTCGCACTTAGTAATTATAAGTTGGGAGAATATGAGAACAGAACCACCAGTTGGAATTCCACATGTTTTGGTGTCATCAGATATTTTTATCTATGAGCATGTGTAATTGTCCTTATACTTTAAGATTATCATTAATATGTTTCATGATTCATGCACTTTTATTTATTTACGAAATCTATCACGCCATAAATTGGTGGCATGTAGGGTACGTTGGGTGCGTCATGAGTTTCATGTTGTCTAAGGATAATTCGAGGAAGGATTTGTCACTTACATTTATGGAAGTTCATATCTCATACCTTTTATTGAAAAATAATCACCGCATGAAATTCCATGGACATAGTGTAATAAATATTTTATTTTAAGTAGTCAAAGAACGCCATATCAATCAAAAAATTTGATGACACTATCACGAATAATTCTTGATGAGATATTGAGACAAAGGGATTATATTACAGAGTGACTGTTGGTTTGTTGATATCATTTTTGTGACTTTATGTTCTTTCTCTTGAGTGCCTTGACCTATTTTTAGACAGTACTCATGGACTTTAGGCAAGCCCACCTAATGCTAATGAGAAAGATTCCTATAGGGTCACACACTGAGTGTTTTTTGTGGTCTCGATTAAATTCTATTTGAATTTAATTAATGAAATAAATATTATTCTCAATACCATGGAAAAATTTTATTCATGTAAAAATTATCGCACAAATTTAATAAATATTTATTCACCAGATTTTGAGTAAATTATATTTATTTTTTATTGAACATTTTATATATATTTATTTACTATTTTGTATATAAAACATTTATTTAAGAAAATAATTTATTTATTTATTTATTTGGGGGTTAAATAAATGTAATTGAGGTTCAAGAAGACCATATTTGGTCTGATACTAAAATAATTATTTGCAGGATGGTAGATAAATATTTAACTAGTTGGCATAAGTTAAAATAATAATAATGCGACTATTATTTTATTACGTAGATTTTTATTTATAAATATATTTTTCTCAAGTTCAGGCACCATAAATAAAGATGCATTAATATTTTTAAGAGGCTTATTTTTCTCTAAGGTTATGAATGTATTTAATTTCTGTTACACAATTAAATATTGTAACTGAAGCCCCATGTCGATAAATAGACAAGTACGTCTATTATTCTGTGTACTGAACTACACACCTGGTGAATTGAGTATTGTTGAGCCAAACAATTTATCCATTGAATACTCTTCCCTCCCCTCTCGATAAAGAGATGTGTTCTTCAAGACTGAAGAACACATGATCAAGAAAGACTGACACAATACACTCGCTTTTCTATGCTAGCACCCAGAGAATGAGTTGTTTCAATCGGAGGCCAGTATAGTACGTGTGGAGCACCACTATAGGTATTGTGGTTGGGATCCTCATAAGAAAAAATATACAAATAGGAAGGGTCATTCCAAATTATCAACATCATCAACCAAAAATTTACCAAAGATCCATGTATTATTTTCTTTATGAAATTAATTTAAATAATTATAAACATGATGTGGAAGATCTTTTCTCTCTTGGATCTAGAACCTTTATTCTTTTGTCTAAACATTTGATTTTAATCTATGGATAGTGGTGTTCAATGTCATATTGAACTCGAATTGGTCATAGATTATGGGAAAGGCAATGTTGGGCCCCACCCAACGCTACCCTTCCATTGTGTACAGATCTTACACTCCTAAGTAGATCAATGTCCTCCCTAGAATCTAAACTATCATCACACAAGGGAAACCATGCCCTACCCTGGAACTTGTTGAATCATCACCCAAGGAGAAACATGTCCTTCCCCTAAAATCGATGTATCACCACCTAGGGGGAACCATATATTAACATGGAACCTAATGTATCAACACCTAGGTTGAACTACTCCCCACCCTATAAAATGATGTATCATGAAAAATAGGGAACCATTTTAATCACTAAAACCTCATGAAACATACTCCTAGGGTAATCATACCACCCTAAAACCTCATATAGTACACACCCAAGGGGTCAAATCCCACTTTGGAACATGTACTGTGTCATCATTACCAAAGAGGTTGTAACCTACCCTCACACTTCATGCCTTATATATCACAATCATAGGATTTGTTTCTTTCATGAACCCCACATAGAATTTCAAGGTTGGAATCTCATATAAACAACTAATTCACATAAAAAATATATACTATGTTATCATTATAATCTTATTTCTTAAGTAACTGTCCCTAGGGTCAACAAGATACAAAGGCTCCCATCAAGGTTCCTTAAGTCATGTCTCAATCCAGAAACCTCATAAGGGTACATTTCTCCCATTATAGAATCTTCAGTCAAATCCTACCTATAAAAATAGAATAAAGACCTTCAACATTTCTATGATCTCATCATAGAATAAAGATATTCACAAAAAAAATATAATATAGGTATTTGTCAGAGAGATACCATCAATCTCATCTTACTTCATTTGTGATGCTATGTTGGTCATGCCGTTAAACCTACACTCTAACCATTCTAAGGTATCCCCACTATTATAAACATATGATGGAGGAGGAGGTACACTCTCCCCTCCCACTAGTCAACTAGCTAAGGTACTACAAAGTATTTTAATTTCCACATTGCCTGCCTCTAGGTCAACTATCCCAAACCTATCACACATCTACACTTCAAGGGAACTAAGTAATCTTATCCCAATGTCCACCATGTTTTACTTATTTCATTTATACCCGTCTAGGGTTTTTATTAATCATAATACAAATTTGATCATACACAATTGGTGAAACTATATTTCACATGCTAAATAATAAATTCATATACTTTAGATATATGTTTATTGACCACATACCTTATATGGTGTAGTCCCCTTTAAGATAATCTTAGATACCCTCTTCTATGCTCGTCCAAGACCAACTAGTCATTATCCATCAACACAATGTCTTGAATCTATCAAAAGTCATTTAAAAATTCTGAAAACAATTCATAATCATTTTCCACAATTTATTCAGTGATAAATTTCATAATTAATATCTTGGTAATAATATGGAATCACGGACTATGATATTTTTTTAAGGTATAATTATTGAGATAATGTGAGTACATCATACCTGCCATCCACCTAAACCTTTAGCACACAAAATCCCCAACATAACATGTCAATACATCCATCCACCACAATAAAATTGATCATCAACTCTAAATTAATCAAGGTAGTGTGATACCTATAAAACTAGTAAAAACACCAGTGTGTTCATCCTTCTTGGATATTTTTTAACCATATTAATAAAAAACAAAATCACATCGGGATGATTCCACCATACACTAGTGGAACATATTTTCAATCCCAATATAAGGTTTTAATAAATCAACATTGATGAATTATGGAAGAAACTAAGAAAGAATTAATATAGAGTGATAGATTTACCTTTATTTATCACCTATAAGAAATGATGTGTTCATAAATTAATAATCAATAAAGATATCACTTTCAGTGAGTAAATATTGAAAAGAGTGCAAGAGGAAAAGAGAAAACTCTATTTTATTGTAGGAAGCAACCCTCATGTAATTTTTATATCCAATTTATTTATTTTTAAAAATTTATAATCACTTTTTAAAAATTCCATCTCGATGTTCTTTAAAAATTCATATGTAAGGTTTTCTATTTTGTGAAATTTATCCTCTATAAGTAGCACATATAAACAATAAATAGTATATATCTCCTATGATTAATGTTTTTACATTACCAAAAATTCCATAACTAACATTTAAATCAATACATTTGGGTTTTCTCTTTAGAAAAACCTATGTGTAAAATTTTTCACATTCATGAGAATATTACCTTAGAAAAAATCCAATACATAATATATGTATGAAATTATTAAGGTATATCTATTTGGTAAAAATACATACGTAATATATTACCCTCTATGTAGTATATTTCACTTAATAAAAATCCTCATAAGACATATATTTTCCTCAGTAAAAATATTATTTGTAATATTTTAATACTAATACATAATATTTTATATAATGCATGACATTTTTACCTTATATAAAAACACATTCACAATATATCATTCAGGGTATATAATACCCGAAAGGATCGGTCAGAGGTAAACCTTCAACCATTTATTAAAATGAAAGAAAATTACAGCAAGTAAGGACAACAAACCTGAAAAAGACAAGTATATATCATAAAATTCATACCCATCACGACATCCATGATAGGTTTCATCCTATGCTGTAACATATTACCACTATGAGATTTCATAGAACTTCATAATCTTGGTATAAATCTTTCTATAATTAAATTTCTCCAAAGAATGAAACTCCTTAGAAGATTTCTTACCCTTTTTTAGACAAGGGAAAACCCTTCTTTCCTTCTTGAAAAAAGTTCTGGTTGACACCGGCTTAGGCGGGTAAGAATAATCATTCCTCAACCTTTGTCTGGTTGGGGTAGTCACAAATTCTTCTTTTTCAGACACCTTATTCTTCCCACCCTGAATAATGTCACTATAGAAAGGTCTTATCATGCCACTATCATTTTCATTCACACTGTCAGAGACATCCCCCCATTTTCCAAGGATAAGAACAATTTCGTAACCATCATTCGCTCTCAGGTCTTGATAATATTTCTTGTTAGTATCAATCATGGCTAAACATTGTGGGTGCTCCACAAATTCATAACCATCATGTAGCTCCTTCCTCATTTCACCTTCTATGGTCACTGCATTCTAAGATGATAAATAAAGGTGCATGCTTTCATTCACTTGAGGACCCTCCTCCACATGAGAGATCTCCTCATACTCTAGTTCTTGAAAATGGTTACAAATACGTACATTGAACATCAAGCCTCCACTGATATCAACATGAGCCCTAAAGATAGGTAGAACATCTTCACCTGTTATACATGCATCTATGCTCAGTTCCTAATCACTACAAACAACATTATCCATAGAACCCTCATTAATAGCTTCCAATCTCAGCTAACAAGCACCTCTAGATGATTCAAAAGGAGAAACGTCTCCATCACCAAGATCTGGCCTTATTCTACCAAAAACCATACTCACTGTCATAATCATTGGCTTATTCACCCCCTTCATAACACCATTAGGTACAAAGACCCATGTGTGATCATCTTGCTTTTCCTCCCACTCTGTACAAGCGTGTCTTTTCTCCTCAACTAGCACATGGCCACGAGAAATTCCATACCGTCCTTGATCTTCCTCCTCCACAGAAGCTCGGCCAGGTATAACATCCACTAGAGGATCCCTCAACATCGGATGATCAAAACCAGTAGAATCACATACACCATAGAGCACACTCTTCACTACGTGTGAGATCCCTTTAAATCATTTCTTATGATATGTTGACTTCAGGTGACCAAGCCGACCACAAGTAATGCAAAAGGATATAAAAGACTCAAATATGACTTCCTGTTTCCACTAAAAATTCTTCCCATCCATGATACAAACTCAGTTCACTAGTGGAATTGAAACATCAACCTAAACAAAAATTCTTGCATACATGGGGTAACACACAACCTCAGTTCGATGATCCGAACAAAGATATCGTCCAATCATATTCCTAATAACACATAAAACGAAAGGATTTTGAAATAAAAGAGGAATACCAGGAAGAATTACCCATGTTTTCATTGTAAATTAATCATGCCACATATAAAACATAAAGCTCCACTAAAATAGATAAAAGTAAAATCCATTACAATGATGAGGATCCATGGACCATGTGACGATCAAGTATTCCTCTAACCCAAACCAAATCATGATGTGCCTCTGATCAAGAAATATGATGACTGCACGCTCCTGTAGATCTCAGGATTCAAAAATGAATCAATCTAACATATAAACTGAGGGGCATTGAAGATGAAAACTAGCCAGAAGAGGGAGATTTCAATGATCTTTGAAATTATTAAGCTCATCTAGGGAAAGAGAGAGATACAGCGCTTCCTATAAAATATCCAAGACCTTTGAAGATATATGGATCTTAGTTAACGAAAAAATAATCTCCATATTTGATAATGGAAATAATTTATCCATCACATGTAGATGATAATGGGAAACTCACCCATCCAATTTGTAGGGGTAGCAAGGCTCCATGACATTAGGGTTAGGGCATCGTCGCGAGAGAGAAGTCGAAGCGCTCAGTCATCCATGACCAAAATTATTCTTAACATTAAAAATATCATTCTTTAGAATATATAATATAGTCTTCAATACATTATATATTTTACATATATAAATATCATGTATGTATTATATTTTTCAAATCCTTTATAATGCATAATATTCTTCCTTTTGTGAAAAAATTCATAAGTAATATATCTTTCCACTCTACAATATATTATGAATCGGTATAGTCTATTATATTTTCCATATTTCTATATAAACTTAGTTAAATATCATTCATTTATAGAGAGCTCCAACACTTAGAAACAATTTCACTCTCAAAAATATCTTACACATATACATAATATATATATATATATATATTCTTACATATAATAAATAAATTAATGGAATTTTCATACTTAATATATTTTCTTCCATTGGTAATATTTTTTGTACATACATATGGTTTTTCCATTACCTATAAAAAATATAAAATATATATTTTTCACCAGTGATGTGTAGGTTTTTATAATTAAACATTTTTCTAAAAAATTACCAAGACTAAAAAATACTCAAGTTCACTCCAAACAAACCCTATACATTTCAGAACCTACAAGGCCTACCCAAACATACTAGCTTTGGAAAATGGTAAATAAATAATACCCTAGGACCAAACAATCCCTATTACCCAATTCTTGGCCAATTATGTCACATAAGAAACTTCTATTGTAACACCCCGAGATTTTATGAGATATATTATTTTTGATTTCTTTGATGTCTTATATTATACACTACACCAAGATTGTCAGGTACTATTCGCAAAACCATATTAGCTTGCAGTATACGCAACACAATTCTTGGCTCGTGTTACACACAAATTCAAGTTCGTTTTGTGGAAACTATTCTACGAAGCCTTAAGTATAGATTTTGTTAATGTATAAATGAAATATGTTTTGACTATGTTATATGCAACACCAAATGGAGCTTTCACTACACACATCCCTAACTTGGTTTGCATTACACTCAATCAAGACCTTCTTCAATAGCATGTGTAGTACGCAATACCAAGTTTCACTAAACGAGATATTATTATAATATTATTATGAACAAGCCATTATGAATAGTAATACCAACTTTTTGAAATTTTATTTTTGAAAATGAAATTTATTTTTGGATTCAGGATATCGAAATTATCCTAGGGTGAATTTTTGGTATTTTTCTGAAAACATTCAATTTTTGATTAATAATGAAAACACTGGGTTACTATTTAAAGACCGAATTTTTATTTAAATAATTATTTATTTTATTTAAATTTAATTTAGGTAAAAATTGATACATAATACCTATATAAGTTCAATGTAATTAATTGGAGTCATTTTATAATAATTTTAGATATATAAATATTTTATTTAACTTCTCACCGTCTTTTACCCACCTCCTAGGGGCATTTGTAATTGTACTTGAAACATAATTTTACCGCTTCTATGAGTTGAATTTCTAAAATCTGAGAGATACGGTTAATATTGTGGAGTAAAATGTGGTTCAATATGATAAAAATAATTCTTGGTGAATAGTAACTTTTTACTTTTATTTACCATGGTTAAAAGTAAATAGGGTAATTATGGGTAAAAATGATATTACTATTACCCTAACACATGTCCTAATTCTATTGGATAAGTTTAATTCAACCAAAAACAACCTTAGGAATACAATATTACCCTATAGGTCCACATGGATTAGATTAGGACATTTATTATTATTTTATTTAAAGAAGAGCTAAAATAGTTAAAATCAATGTTTAATAACTAAAACATTTTTAATATAGGTTTTTACATAAGATAAATTTGACTATAAATATTAATTATAAAGATAAACAAATTTCCTACATAATGGTATTTTATTTATAATTTTTAGACATTAAATAATTCAATTTATTTATGACACAATGATGATGCAGTAATTACCTTATTAATAAAATATTAACATAATTGATGTTATAAATACCCAAATAAATGTAATTTAAGACTTCTTATGAATTCCACTAATTTTATAGGTTAATATGACATTTTTTTATTTATTTAATTAAATTTTATCGAACTAATCATGCTGTTATGATTATCACAAAAATGATGTACCAAATAGTGTCAAAATTGAAATAAAATGGTTTTTAAAAGAAATATTATATTATTAATTGTTATTATATTCCTAAGAACCTAAGGATCGGCCAAATGACATAGATAAGGTTATATATTAATAATGAACCACTTGGGGTTCGTTTGGCTTGTTATAGTATGTTTATTAATGATATAGTGTAAAAAAACAAGCAGACATGGTAAAAGTAAAATTATTTAACATAAAGTTAAATATAAATGATAAGGTTAAAATAGTAACCTAAACTTGTCTAAATTATATTGGTTGAGAGTATTTCGACCTATCTCCACTTTAACTTTGAAATAAATAAATTTGAAGCTATTATAAACCGAATATGACTTTATTATAAAATAATATTTTATGTTTTTTCAAAGGTGCCCCTCTCCTCCCTTATAAAAAGGGCACCCCTTCCCTCTTCTCTTCACACCCTTTTGAGCCTTGAAGCTCGTCCAACACCTGAAATTTACTCTTATAAACCTCTCTAGTTATATAATAGAGGTTCTAGTATTCTCAAAAGACCAACTCTAGTGCCCTAAGAAGAAGTTTAAAGGAGGTGCGTCGAGGAAGAGGTAATATATTTTACCGACTCTTTCAATTTTCGTTCTTCTTATACTTACCCTTATTTAGTTATTTCATTATAAAGTAATAACATCAGTATTACTTATATACATATATGTTATTATAAATATGAAACAACCATATTTCACCTTCTATCCATCCTACAGAAAATAAAATCACCACACGTGCGTACGTACGGAATATCGTCTCCACGCCGTGGTGTAATCAGTTTTTCCACCACCACATTACTTGGATGGGTATGATGGTGTAAAGAATAACAATATATGATTATTATAACATCATACTGATTCTAAGATATTATATTATCCACTCCAATTCCATTCAACAAATATGGGAACGATATCATCGCTCGTGCATACGTACGGATTACCATCTCGACGATGTGATGAGATTCATTTTCCATGTTAACAATTCAAGAATGATTATAAATTATATATAATAATAATCATTAAATATATTACATAATTATGCAACTATATTTATGTGTATATATATATATATGTATGTCATCTACTTAATTTCATTCAATTCAATAAGGAAACGAAAACATCGTTCATGCGTACGTATGGCCTACCGTCTCCATGAACGATGTATTTTATTTCATTTATCTATCTATTATATATATATACTGAATATATATGATATATACATAATTATTTACATTCTGTAAGTAATTAAATCATGATATAAGTAATAATTATATCAATAACAACAAGTCCAAACACGTACAATAAATAAAACGATTTTACCCAAAAAGATACTTTAACATGGAATTTACAAAAGAACGGGTAATATAAAGTCATGAGTGAACCATATATTATATAATAACAATGAATATGATTCTTTAATAAGTCAATGACATTATTTATATCATTATACAGAAGGTTTGGATACGTACGAAGCATATCGGACCTAAGGTAATGGATAATTTAGCAATCTCATTTTTATCTGAGATTTCTTATACATAATTATTTAATGGGGCTATATTTTTCATCCATGTCCATAAAATGATATTCATAAAGTTTATAATATTCTTCCCTTTATGTATAAAGCCCTTTTTTCCCTTCTTTGACTTTTACTTTGTGTTATGGATGGAATCTTTCTTTTTTTTACCATAAGTTGTACTTTTTGACTTTTCCATTGAAAGTATGAGAATGTTTTTTTAAAATATACGGCATGAACATATTTCTATGGTTTCATAACACCTTATTTTTATGAAGATTAATTAACAAGATTTAATGAATATTTTCAAAAAAGTCATTTTATTTTAAAATTTCATGGAATTTTGTGAAAAGAAAATGATTTTGAAGAAGAAAGGATATTTTCCTCAAGAATTAATTTCAAGTGTTTTATCAAAACCATTTTCCATATATGATGACATTATTTCATATGTGTATGTTTCAAGTATAATGTCCCTATGATTTACATAGTTTCCCTTTTCTTATAATGAAATATCCATTTTTTTATATGGATTATGTGATGATGGGATGATGTTTATGAAACCCATTATATTTTTTGGGTTATGATGAATGTTTTAAGTTTATTTTGTGAAAAAATTAAGAATGATTTAATTAAGAGATGGGTGGGACCTATATTTCCCTCCAATGCATTGGGTAATGATTTATATCTCATGATATAGACATGGCTGGAATGGTATGTTAATCTGGTTCAGTGATACAGGACTGAAATGAGGAGTGAACTCGATTTAGAAAGGGACTTTCTCCACTAAGATGGTCTTGGAAGCAATGCCTTGACTACTATGGAAATCATAAAATGTGATTAATGGTTGTGACAATTAAATTCTTTATTCCCACGCTATTTTATCATGATTTATGGTCCATTATGATCTATGACTTACGTACTTCCATGTTTTTTGTCATTGCTCAAGATTTTGATGTTTAAATATTATGTTCATGTTGTGAAGTTCAAATGTATATGGTTTTCTTTATTTTCTCCAAGCTTACCCTTACTGAGAATTTGAGCTCACCCTTTGGATGTTTTATTTTCCTTAGGATATAAATAAAGGTTTTAGGTAAGAAAATAAAGGGATGATATTTATGGGAGATGTTGAAGATCTTTCACCAATATTAGATGATTATATTCCAAGTTTCCAAAGACACTAAACTATTACGGTTCGTTGGTGTCTATTTTTGTTATGTATTAAGTATTCCTCAAAATTAATGTAATTTCAATGAATGTAATGGTTGGGGTCTCTACAGTTGGTATCATATGTTCGGTTTAGTCAACCTTTGGAAACTAGGATGCGTGAACTTTAGTGAGATACCTAGAGATATTTCTAAGGTATGTCTAGGGATGTCCCCATGGTTAAGTATAAGTATAGTATATATTCCTATAATTATGGTAACCATATTATAATTAAACCTAAGATGTTATATATTGAAGGTACTCCCCCTTTATTATGTTATTTTCCTAGAATTATTTTTCCTCTCACTCTGTTCTTTTTGGGTTTTAGACGATTGCTATAACCCGATGGAACCGTGTTGTTCAATGTAATGGAAAATGCAATGATTTTCCTCCCAAGAAACCAAATGTAATGGGAGATGGAGTGAAAAATCTTATTGTTATACTTACACAAGCTATGAATCATTCAGGATTTCCAAATGACCAGAGAAGGGGACAATATTCTATTGAATCCTTCATGAGGCAACGTCCACCTTCTTTTAGTGGGTCATATGATCCACTTGTTTCTGAACAATGGATTAGTACCATTGAAAAGATATTTTCCATACTTCGCTGTTTGGAACATGAAAAAGTCATTCTAGCTATTTACCATTTAGAAGTTGAATCAGATCAATGGTGGACTCTAATTAAGCATACGAGGCCCTGAGATGAAATTGAATACATGGAATGGGATGAGTTCAAGAACTTATTTTTCAACAAGTACTTCCCTCGTATTCTTCGAACAAAGATGGAAAAAGATTTCCTTGAGCTTAAGCAAAAGGATGATGAATCTTTTGGTATATACGAAGCAAATTTTACAAATCTTGCAAGGTATGCATCTGGCTTTATCATCCAACCTGAAAGTAAAGTTGATCGATTCTTCAGTGTCTTAAAACCAAGTCTACAAAAGGGAATTAGCTATAAGAGACGTTTGTAGCTATGAAGAAATTGTGCATTATGCTATCAAGGTAGAAATGGAAGATGGTATTACATATCCATCTCATGGTTTTGAAAATAAATGAGCGATGGTGTTCAAGGATAAATCTCAGAATAATGGTGAAAAGAATATGAATGTTTCTTTATGCTCAATGTGTGGAACAAAGCATGGTGGATATTGTCTTAAAGAGACTAGAAAATGTTTTCAGTGTGTAAAATAAGGTCATAGAGTAACTGAGTGTTGATGTAATGGAAAAAGGGTTTCTAATGATGTGAATAAATAAAAGACTGCAGAGAACACACCCCCAACACTTAAATGCTTCAAGTGCAAGGAAATGGGGCATTATTCTAATCAATGTCCTAATCCAAGTGTTAATGATGATCAATGTGAGTAACCTCTTAAGTCAAAGGATAATGGGAAGTCACGTACGATCACTATTTGTGAAGTTGAGTATGAAAATGATGATGTGTAATGGTTAAGTGTTTATGTAATGGGATTTCAAAATAGTATCATGGAATCTCATTTATGGCATCATGGAATTTTGGAATATCTATGGTTTTCAATAATTATATGGTATCAGTAACCATGAAAAGTGATTGAAATATTTTTGGAAAGAAGATTATATGCACATAATGAAGGGATAAAAAATGAAATGAGATCATGACTGATATAAGGACAACATTGTATTATGGTTTGAGTATATACAAATTTTGGGATTTTGGTTTGTGGAAAGTGTTAAATTTTGACAGCATTCATGTTTTCACTAAGGTTCAATGGGTATTCATTTTTCAAGAGAATACAAGATTAATGTATTCACATTTTTGGAATGTGATCAACAAGATATATCTTGTGATATATGAGGGATAAATGATGGTATTCACATGCTTGTTATATGACCTTTTTAGTAATCGTTCTCCTTATACTATGAGTTTGGAAAGAAGTATTTTGGAAAAGACTAAAGATTGGAATGGATTATGCTGAACATAAGTTAGTATTGCTTAAGGCTAGAAATGTTTTCTATATTATAGATAGAAAGTTATAATAGTATAGTTTAAGAAAAGGGACAACCTACAGAACGGGAGACAACCCGTCACGTCGGACAAGGCTGTGGGAATCGAACCCACAACCAAAGTGCGAGAGGCCTTTATTTCCTACCACTGGACTAGAAGAATTACCTGGTTAGTAGAAAAGAGTTTTATAATATTAATAAGTATGATATATGAAGTATAAGTCCATTTTAGTAACCATATATGATTAATCTCACTATAGATGGACTTATGTATTTTTGATAACTTTTTCTAACCTTTTGTTTGAGACGGATGGAATGACCCATCATTCTATCACATGATCTACTAACACTCCACGAATGAAAAATTCAACTTAATTTCTTTACGAGATGAAGTGGAAATTGGTCAAGGCACAAAAACGGTGAGATTATACCGAAATAAAGTAAATGTTTATTCTAATTCAAATTCTTCAACTTTAGGGAAATGATCTTGAAAGCCAAAAATGTTGTCCTAGTGCCCTTATATTGGATGAATTAGATTGTACCTTAGATCATCAAAAATTTATGTCTTTGTGATTGTTGTCTTTTTCAAATCCATGTTCTCTACCACTATCCATCTGAACTTGATGGTAATATTTCTCTTCCATATACATATTTTCACCTATGTTCTCCTATGTGGAAACCTAGTGATTAGTTAATTTGGGTAACCGTTATGTTTCATACTTTAGTTTTTAAATATAAGTTTTGGTATTCCTTTTTATGATGTGGTTTTCTATTAAAACTTCTGAGTAGTAAACCACTTATAACCCCGTTGAATTTCGAGGGAGAAATTCATTTTAAGGGGGGTATAATGTAACATCCCGAGAGTTTATGAGATATATTATTTTTAATTTCATTGATGTCTTCTATTATACACTACACCAAGAGAGGCTTGTACTATACACAACACCGTATTAGCTTGCAGTATACGCAACACTATTCTTGGTTCGTGTTACGCACAAATTCAAGTTCGTTTTGTGGAACTTATTCTATGCAACATTAAGTATAGATTTTGTTTAATGTATAAATGAAATAAGTTTTAATTATGTTATACACAACACCAAACGAATCTTTTACTACACACATCCCTGACTTGGCTTGCATTAAACGCAATCAAGACATTATTCGATAGCGTGCGTAGTACGCGATACCATGTTTCACTAAACGAGATATTATTATAATATTATTATGAACTAGAAATTATAAATAGTAATACAAACTTTTTGAAATTTTATTTTACAAAATGTACTTCATTTTTGGATTTGGGATATCGAAATTAGCCTACGGTGAATTTTTGGTATTTTTCTGAAAACTTTCAATTTTTGTTGAATAGTGAAAACACTAGGTTACTATTTAAAAATCGACTTTTTATTTAAATAATTATTTATTTTATTTAAATTTATTTTAGGTCAAAACTGATAAATAATACCTATATAAGTTCAATGTAATTCATTGGAGTCATTTCATAATAATTTTAGATATATAAAAACTTTATTTAGCTTTTCACCATCTTTTACCCACCTCTAAGGAGCATTTATAATTGTACATAAAACATAATTTTACCGCTTCTGGGAGTTGAATTTCGAAAATCTAAGAGACATGATTAATATCAAGGAGTAAAATTTGGTTCAATAAGTTAAAAATAATTTTTTTGTGAATAGTAACTTTTTACTTTTATTTACCACGGTTAAAAGTAAATAGGGTAATTAAGGGTAAAAATGATATTACTATTACCCTAACACATGTCCTAATTCTATTGGATAAGTGTAATTCGACCCAAGAAACCTTAGGTATAAAATATTACCCTTTAGGTCCACTTGGATTAAATTAGGACATTTATTATTATTTTATTTAAAGAAGAGTTAAAATAGTTAATATCAACGTTTAATAACTAAAAAAATTTTAATATGGGGTTATACATAAGATATATTATACTATAAATATTAATTATAAATATAAAAATATTTCATACATAATGGTATTTTATTTATAATTTTTAGACATTAAATAATTTAATTTATTTATGACACAATGATGATGCAGTAATTACCTTATTAATGAAATATTAACATAATTGATGTTATAAATAACCAAATAAATGTAATTTGATACTTTTTATGAATTACATAATTTTATACATTAATATTACATTTTAGTAGTGATTTAATGAAATTGTTTGAACTAATCATGCTGTTATGCTTTTCTCAAAAATCAAGTACCAAATAGTGTCAAAATTGACATAAAATAGTTTTTAAAACAAATATTATATTATTAATTGTTATTATATTCCTAAAAATCTATGGTTTGGAAAAATTACTTAGATAAGGTTATATATATTAATAATGAACCACTTGGGGTTCGTTTGGCTTGTTATAATAATTTTATTAACCATATAGTGTAAGAAAAAAAGAAGACACGGTAAAAGTAAAATTATTTAACTTAAAGTTAAATCTAAATGATAAGGTTAAAATAGTAACCTAAACATTTCTAAATTATATTGTTTGAAATTATTTAGACCCATACCCACTTTATATTCAAAATAAATCAATTTGGAGCTATTATAAATCGAATATGACTTTATTATAAAATAATATTTTAAGTTTTTTCAAAGGTACCCCTCTCCTCCCTTATAAAAAGGGCACCCCTTCCCTCTTCTCTTAACACCCTTTTGAGGCTTGAAGCTCAAACAAACCCTGAAAACTCATCTTATCAAGCTCTATAGTTATATCATAGAGGTTCTTGTCTTCTAAATAGACCAACTCTAGTGCCCTAAGAAGATGTTTAAAGGAGGTGCGTCGAGGAAGAGGTAATCTCTTCTACCGACTCTTTCAATTTTCTTTCTTCTTCTACATCCTCTTCTTTAGTTGTTTCATTATAAAGTAATAACATAAGCATTAATTATATACTGATATGTTATTATAAATATGAAACAACTATATTTCACTTTCTATCCATCCTACGTAAAATGAAATCACCGTGCATGCGTACGTACGGAATACTGTCTCCACGCCGTGGTGTAATCAGTTTTTCCACCACCACCTTACATGGATGGATATTATTGTGTAAAAAATAACTATATATGATTATTATAATATCATACTGATTATAAGATATTATATCATCCACTCCAATTCCATTCAATAAATATGGGAACGATATCATCGCTCGTGCGTACGTACGGAATACCGTCTCCACGACGCGATGAGATTCATTTTCCATGTTAACAATTCAAGAATGATTATAAAGTATATATAATAAGTAATAATGAAATACATGACATAATAATGATAATGTATTTATTTATATATATATATATATATATATGTCATCTACTTAATTTTCTTCAATTCAATAAGGAAACGAAAACAGCGTTCATGTGTACGTACGACCTACCGTCTCCATGAACTGTGTATTTCATTTCATTTATCTATCTATAATATATATATATATATGTACTGAATATATAAGATATATACATAATTATTTACATTTTTTAAGTAATTAAATCATGATATAAGTAATACTAACATCAAGAACAACAAGTCCAAACACGTATGATAAATAAAACGAATTTACCCAAAATGATGCTTTAACATGGAATTTACAATAGAACGGGTAATATAAAGTCATAAGTGAACCATATATGATATAATAACAATGAATATGATTCTGTAATAAGTCAATTACATTATTTAAATCATTATACAAAAGTTTTGGATACCTAAGAAGCATATCGGACCTATGGTAAGGGATAATTTTCAATCACATTTTTATCCGAGATTGCTTATTCGTAAGTATTTACTGGGGTTATATTTTTCATCCATGTCCATAAAATGTTTTTAATAAAGTGTTTAATATTATTCCATGTATTTATAAAGTCATGTTTACCCTCATTTGACTTTAACTTTGTGTTATGGATGGAATCTTTCTTTTGTTTACCATAAGTGGTACATTTTGGCTTTTCCGTTGAAAGTACGAGGAGAACATTTTTTAACTTATACGGCATGAATAGATTTTTATGGTTTCATAACACCTTATTTTTATGAATCTTAATCTACAATATTTAATGACTATTTTCAACAAAATCCTTTTATTTAAAAATTTCATGGCATTTTGGGAAAAGAAACTGATTTTTAAGAAGAAAGGATATTTTCCTCAAGAATTCATTTCTTGTGTCTTATCAAAACCATTTTCCATCTAAGATGACATCATTTCATATGTGTATGTTTCAAGTATAATGTATCTATGATTTAAATGGTTTCACTTTTATTATGATGAAATATCCATTTGTTTTATATGTATTATGTGATTATGGGATGATGTTTATGAAACCCATTTTATTCATTGTGTTATGATGAATGTTTTATGTTTATTTTGTGGCACAAGTAATAATTATATCATTATGAGATGGATGATACCTATATCTAACTCCAATGAATTGGATAACGATTTATATCTCATGAGATAGACATGGCTGGAATGATAAGTTAATCTGGTTCAGTGATGTAGGACTGGAACAAGGAGTGAACTCAATTCAGAAAGGGACTTTGTCCACTAAGATGGTCTTGGAAGCAATTCCATGACTACTATGGAAATCATAACATGTGCTTAATGGTTGCCACAATTACATGATTTATTCCCATGAAATTTTATCATGATTGATGAACCATTATGATCTATGCCTTACCTACTGCCATGTTTTATGTCATTGCTCAAGATTTTGATGTTCAAATATTATGTTCATGTGTTGAAGTTCAAATGTATATGGTTTGCTTTATTTTCTCCATGCTTACCCTTACTGAGAATTTGAGCTCACCCTTTGTATGTTTTCTTTTCCCCAAGATATAAAGAAAGGTTTTAGGTAAGAAAATAAAAGGAAGATCTTTATGGGTAATGTTGAAGATCTTTCACCAAGATTATAATATTATATTCCGAGTTTCCAAAGACCCTAAACTATTACGGTCCTTTGGTGTCAATTTGTTTATGTAACAAGTATTCTGAAAAATTAATTTTATTTCGATGTACGTCATGTTTGGGGTCTCTACATATATTATGTCTCATTACACATGGTGGACCAAGGGTTTAACCCTATACAATATTCCCACATACTCATTAAAAAAACCGAGGATTAACATACACAGATGTTATATGTTTTTGGATGAATATTCATGACATTAAAAAAATACATGTCTGAGGATCATAAGAGTTTAGTGCCTTTTTAAACTTGGAACAAAATCTTCTAGTCTAGTGAAATATCCTCAATGTTTCCCACAATGATCATCCCATTAAGTATTCTTATGTAAAACCTTTCTTCATAACATTGGGAAAGGACACATTATAAAGGGGTGATCATTATTTCATAGTAAGGGTATAAAAGGGATATATATATAATAATAACATGAATGTAAGGGTATGAAAACATGATTATAATATTTGAAAACCATACCCTACATATCAATGATTATAATCATGATTCATGGAATAAATATTGGTAGTTCATAAGATATTAATTATAATGAAATCAATACCATAATCCATGAGACCATATAATATAAACAAGACATAGAATTATGGAATACACATAAGAATATAAATTATTATGTCAAGGATACCTACCAAGATCATCATAACATGTTAGGATTGGCCTAATAACCCATGTAACTACTCTAGTCTTGGGATATAACCCATGTACCCTCTTGTTTGGGGGCTTGGGATACAAGCCATTAACTCACTAGTTATCAGGCATGGGATAAAACTCATGTACCCTCTTGTTTTTTGTCTTGGTCTACAACTCATGTACCCTCTTGTTTTTTGGCTTCGTCTAGAACCTATGCAACCTCTCTTTTTCATGATTTGGATATAAGTCATGAACCCTCTTGTTTTCAAGCATGGTCTACAACCCATGTATACTCTTGTTAATAATATTAGGCTACAACCCATAGGCTATAATTTTTTTGGGTTTGGGATACAACCCATTTACCCTCTTTTTTACAGTTTGGACTACAAATTTTGTACCCCCTTGTTTTTGGTCTTGTTCTACAACCCATATAACCATTTGTTTAAAGATTGTGCTACAACCCGTATACCCTCTTATTTGCAGCCTTGGGATGAAACCCATATGCCATATTATTTTCATTCTTGAGATACAATCCATGTATCATCTTGTTTTAAATCTTGGGTGAAAACCCATATACCCTATTGTTTTCAAGCATAAGATATAATCCATGTTTCCTAATATTTTTTGGGCTTGGGCTACAACCATATACCATATTTTTTAAACTGCGCTATAATTAGTGTACCATATTTTTTTGTCTTGGGATAACAACTCATGTACACTCTAAGGTCAAATACTATTTCTCATCACCCAATACATTGGAGGAAGATATAGGTCCCACCCTTCGCATAATGAAAAACATCTTTTTGTATGCCATAAGATCATAAAACATTCAACATATCATAAAAAATAATATGAAATGGGTATCATAAAAATTTCAATATATCATAACATTTTGAAAAGAGATAGGTTTCATGATAATTTAATCATATAATAAAATGTAAAATGAGTCATGTTTCATAATCATTTTATCTTGGTATAACCCATGGAATAGAAAAAGGTTTCATAAACAATTTTTCATGTAAAATATAAACCATTAAATGAAATAATATGAATGGTTTCCTTGGATCATATCCATATAAAATCATAAATTATATCAAAGTATTTCATTCTATATGGACTAGGATTTTTAAATACAACATGGATCATTTATAAAGGAAAAAATAACCTTTCTTTGATAATCATTTATTAAGACCTAAAAAATTTTCGTAATCCTTTTCCTTAAAATTCCAATTTGAAAACTTATGAAGTAATATTTAAAAATAAATTAAATGGTTTCTTGAGGAAATTATCATTTCCTATTTTCAAAAATCTTTTTAAATCATAAAATATTTTGAAATCATTTTTATTTCAAAATAACCTTAAAAACTCAAAAATGAATCTTCAGAACCCATTTTAAACACTTTTTACAACATAATTTTTTTTAATAATTTTACATTAAATTTATCCTAAAATATCAGTTAAATGTTTTTTAAATATTTCTTGAAAACGTGGTTTTTGAATAAAAAATAGTTTCAACTGATGAGATAAATATTCTCATATTTTCTTAAAAATGAATTCTTAATTTTATTATGTATCCAAGAGTGGGAAAATAATAATATTACTTTAATATTTCATCAATAAAAATATTTTAACAAAATTGATGAAAATTATTGTGAGTTGGAATATAAAGTTTCATCAATGGAAACATAATCATAAACAATCTCGATCGACAGTGAGATGTTAGCAATAAAATTTTATCACTTTGATAATTTTGAATCTTAAATCCCAGGATGTATTAATAAAAAATAAAAGTTGAAATATCATTAAGATAAACAAAATTCATGATATTACATGTAGAATTGGTTTTATAGACACCTTATAAAAAATATAGGTGTGTAACATAACATGTGTCTTAGAGAAGGAAAATTGAGAAAAAAATTCCCTTATCGCTTCAGTAAATTTGAAACTATAAACCAAAGGAAGATATATTTTAAAATGGATGTGTAAATAAAAATATATATATATATATATATATATATATATATAAATTTCATTCATGTAAATTATATACATGTCATAGAATATAGAGGTGGTGGATATGTCATGTGGCTCACAAAACTAAAAAAGTGAGACATAAATCTATTACTACTTGAGTAAATTTTGAGTCCCGATATCTATGAAATAATAACATAAATTGAGACTTATAATATCATTAGATAAATTAAATAAATGATATAACATTTCTTAGATAATTATATACACCACACAAATGAAATGGGTAGTGAATATGGAATATGTCCTGTAGAAATAAAAGTGAGATAGAAATCCTCGTACCTTAAGACTTGACTCTCATTGCACTTTTTGAAACCTATTGTTTAATAAATATAAGTTCTTATAAATCTAACACAAAAAAATATTCATATATATAATACCATATATGATTTACTCATGACATTATATTAACTATTTATTAACAATTTATTATTAATGATACGTTTTGAGTAATAACAACCTTATTTTTCTTATATGTTTGGAATTTTATTTTTGTCCTTATTACATTGATCATGATTTCATTTTTAAAAGATATTAAATAATGATATAAATATCATATATATTTATTATATATTTATTTATAATAATATTTAAAATATAGAAACATGAAATGAAATACAATATTCATGGATACGGTAGGTCGTATGTATGTATGAACGTTGTTTCCATTTTCTTGTCATATTGAAAGAAATAAAAGTAGATGATATATATTTTATCATTCCAGTATAATTATTATTTCATAAATATCACATATTTATATTAAAATATTCATTAATACATTCCATATAATGCGTGAACAAATCACACTGCTTTGTGAGGCGGTAGTCCTCCGTACACACGAACAACATTATCATATTATCAAAAATGGAAATCATGAAGGTATGTACTATATAAAAATTATAAAATAAATAATAAAAAGTAAAAAATATATATATCATTTATAAACTTCACATATATCATTATTCACAACCTTTGAAGATGGTAATGGAAGAAATGATGACATCAGTTTGTGAGGAGGCAGACCGTTGTACAAATGAATGATGATTGCATATCCCATTTGATGGAATTGTGTGATGTTGTAGGTCATACACTTAAAAATAACAACATATAAGTATATTTAATATAATGAGGTTATTATATAATTATCATATAAAAATAATTGAAGGGGGTTCAGAAGGAAACAAAATAAGAACGCGTGATGATGAACGTTACCTCGTCTTTAAGTATCTCTATTTGGTTTGAACCAAAGGACTTCCTTTGATGGATTTTTTCCCAAACTAGGGATTATATGATTATATAATGGAAGTTTATAAGATATTATTATAGGTATGTTCTTAGAAAAATGTATTTAGCGGTGTTATTAAGTGGGGGTGTGAGTTACGTTTTATAGTGGAGGAGGAGTGACATTCTTGTAAATACCAAAAAGCAAACCCTATTGGAGGTATCCCTTACACCATGTGCCAAATATAATGAAATTTATTTTTATAAGAGGATTTATTTTGTAAATTTTTCTATAAAATTCGTTTTTAACATGTTTCAATTTCATTTGTTCCCTTAATTTAATGTTTAGTCTGTTTGTCTATTAATCACTGTAATTAATTTTAACTATTTTCACTCATTATGATGGTAAAAAATAAAGTTGAACTTATTATAAATTATAAATTATTGTTATTAAAAATATATAACCCATTTTTATAAATTTAAAACACATAATTCAATGATTCTAATTTAAAATTAATCCCACAAATGGGATGAAATAATGTGTTTTTTAAATGAAAATGTTTGAAATGTTTGAAATGTTTTATATCCAATTTCAATGTGAAATTTATTAAAATTAAATAAATTGGAATAATATATTTATAACTAATATAATTTTACTTCAAAAAGTATTTAATATATGATTCAACTATATAAATAATTAAAATAAATATCGAGTTAGTGATTTAATTTAAGTATTTTCATTATTCATCAAAAAATGAAGCTTCTTGGAAAAATTCCAAAATTTCACCCGAATATAATTTTGACATTAATCCTTAAAAATTTAAGTTCAATTTCTCAAATATAATTTATAAATGTCTAAAAAATATATTTAAAATAAGTGCGCGATTAAAAGGCAGTGAAACTATCTTATAGAAAAATACATCTTTGATGTTGTAAAATTTGGTTTATTCTTTTCTCTTGTCTAGAAAAAATATAAGATGAACTTTATATATTTCATTGAATATATAATATATTTATTTCATTAAAATACATAATAAAAATGTTTGGTTTAATTTATAAAGGTAAAATGTGTCTGTGCATAGAAAAAATAGTTTTTCAGAAAAGAAATTTCTTTATTTTTAAAATTTATTACATTAATTTCTAATTATTAGGTTAAAAATAATTTATTTTATAAACATTCATTAAAAATATTTTTAATAATATATTCAATACATTCATAACCACTATTATAATAGATAGATGATAATAATAGTAATATTTTGATAATATTATTGATATTATTTTTTAGGTTGGTAAAACTACATCTTGTGTGAAATGAAAGATATTGAAGGGACTCGGTATTGTGTGTACCGTAATCTAAACTCAGTTTTGTGTGTATGGTAAGCCTAAAATGGTGAATCATGTAATGAAATCCATTAATGAATTGTAATTTATTCAAAAAAAAATTATAGAAACCTGTGGTGTTACATTCTACCCCACATAAAAAATATTTTTTCCCTCAAAATTCATTTGGGTCATAAAAGTTTAACAATTTATAATTCCTTTCCTAGAAATCTGCATTGTAAAAATGAGTAATAAAACATCTCTTAAAAAGGGAAGTTGGAAACCGAAAAGTTACCCAAATTAAATCATAACTGGGTCTCCACATTAGATAATATTGGTGGATGGAGAAGATTTGGACATGGAAAAAAATAATAAATAATTATAGAGAGTGATAAATATAACTTTTCAAAAAAAGTGGGTGATATTAAGAAAGATAAAAAACACAAAACCATAACTTATATAGCCATGAAAAGGACAATGATATCATCAAAATGTTGATAAAATGACAACATTTTCTTTCAATGTTATTTTCCTAGTGTTGAATAATTTTCAAAAGGAGATATACATACATTATTTCATTCCATTTTATATGAACAATCTTACCCTTTTGTTTCACCTTAATCAATATCCACTTCATCTCTTACTCTAAAATATGAAGGAGACTTATTTCTCCCTGAGTCACTAATGGATCATAAGACCCATATATATAATGATAATTCATTCCATTTATCTTCACTTATCATCAAAAAAAATGGTTAGAACATGTTATTCAATATACACATATCCTTATATGGTGAGATAATAATTTAATCTCTAAAACCTCATCCAAATATTAACTTAAACCCTTCCATAAATTGTTAACCTTAAACCTTCTGGAATATGAAAATAAAAAACATTAGAAATAAGGTCACTAAATTTCTCAAAAGAAACATAACATTAATCGACCATATATCATAATGTTTATATTTATTAACACAAATCAAACATGTGAATAAACTCATCATGTATTCTCTTGAAACATGGTAATAACCTGAATTTCTATAAAAACATATTGAAAATATGCATACTTCTTCATTCCTTACACAATACACAAATTATTGGATATATTACATAAGTCTAAAAATGATTTAAAATCAATCCACAATAGCATAAACGACATTGTCAATAAATACTTTATCTATTATGAGGTTATAAATACCATCAAATTACTTTATCTATATAAATCATCTCTTTATCCAAACTAAACACCATTTTATCAACCTTAGGATTATATTAAGTGTTTCCTTCCATTAATCGTGTGTTTTCCATAAAATATAACCTCTACATTAAATCATTTTTCTTGGTCAGTAGTACCATTAAATATATTCTTTCAGTTCCTTAACGAAAAACATATATTAAACTATCATTATATATTTTACAATTTATCATTATTAAATCCAAACAAAAAAAATACATAAATAATTCCACATTAATTATTGACCTGAAATATTCAATTCTCAAATATTGAGTAAATTCTTTGGACATGGCATTGATTTGGGTAATTCCCATTTTATCCATAGATAAGACATTGAACTTATCAACAAATTGTCACTCTATAACCCTTCTTTTTTAGAGATATCACATATTCCCTTCTATTTGGGATATTTTATTATGTAATTATTCCCATATTCTTGATATTTAGGGAGTCAAGTATTATTTTCTCTTTGTTTATTACCACAAAATAATTCATAAAATTCTATCTTCCTCTTATTTTATGTATCAGGAATATGACTAATGTTCATGTTGTTAATCATATATCATGATAGCTGATTAGGAATAGTAAAAATATATTTCTCTCTAGTCATCATCCAATTTTGTTCCTCATAATCAATGAATTTTTCACCAGATTTAATATTTACTTGATTTCTTCTAGTTTTATCCATCAACTAAAACAAAAATTATAGTTTCAGAAAGAAAAACCATAATTGGGAACCACATGATTATGAAAAATAACTTATAGGATGTATAAATCATAACTACTTTTTTAATCTATGAAACTTATGCTCAATATAGGTTTTTAATAATCATCATATATTTAAATATTTCATGGTGGTTCATAAAGAGTTTTTGAATTTACCAAGCCTACACCCTAGGAGTTTCAAACTAGGTTTGTAGAAAAGACCATTATTATGCATCGGTTCATGATCAAGTCTAGCTCAATATAGTTTTTTCATGGTTTCTAGCCCTATGTAAATTTTTTCCAATGCCACATCCACTTATAGTATCCATACATGGATGTTTCTCTATTGAACCACTTTCTCTATACTTTACCAAAATTCAATGATATTTTCATATTGTTTAACTAGTCCTTAGACTTATAATTAGATACATCCCTTGAAATATCCTTATAAGGGTATAAATATCTTAAGGAATGAGGCAATAGTATTAGAAAAAGATTTAGAATGCTTATATACACATATTAACAGAAAATATTATATAAAGGGTACCTACGAAGACCTTTATAACATATTTGGCATGGGAAAATCATGCATATACCTAGTTCGGGCTTGGGCTACAACTTGTGTACCCTCTTATTTTTGGGATTGGGCTATAACCCGTGTATATCCTTTTTTTCAATATTGGTCTATTACATATATAACCACTATTTTAATGCTTGGTTTAAAACCTATGAGGCATATTATTTTTAGTATTGGGATATAGCCCATATACCCTTTTTGGGCTTGGGTTATAACCCATATACCCTCTTAATTTTGGTCTTGGGATACATCTTGTGTACCATCATGTTTTTCTTCCTTGGATACAACTGACATATTCTATTTTTCACGATTGGGGTAAAACCCATGTAAACTCTTATTTTAGGCTTGGGATAATAACTCATTCACCCTCTGATCTCATATACCATTTATCATTACCCAATGAATTGAAAGGAGATATAAGTCTCACCCATCACATTTTGAAACCCATATTTATGGATGCTATAAGATCATTAAAAAATAAACATATCAGAACCCATGAAATTAAATGGGTATAATAAAAATTTCATCATATTATAACTTGCGAAAAAGACACAGTTTTCATAATCATTTCATCGTAGAATAACCTATTAGAGGAAGCAGGTTCCAAAATCTTTTTATTATGGTATAACCAATGTAATAGAAACAGGAATCATAAATAACATTTAATTTTAAAAATAAACTATTCAATGAAATAATATTAATGGTATTTAATGATAAAATACCCAGTAATTAATAAACTACATCAAAGGATGTCATCTTAGATTGATAAGGATTTTGAAAGACAGCTTGAAGCATTTCTTAAGGAAAAATAAGCTTTCTCTAAAATTCATATTTTAAAGAATAAAACATTTTAAAAATAATTATATTTAAATAAAATGTTGAAAAATTATGAAATAATATTTACAAATAATTTAAAACATTTATTTAGTAAATTATCCTTTATGCTTTTAAAAAATATTTTTAAAATCATAAAACATTTTTAAAAACATTTTTCTTTAAAATTTACCTTAAAACTAATAAAGTAATCATTGAAACACATTTTAAACAGTTTTTACAACATAAAAAAATTAATTTTCATTGAAAATAATCTTAAAATTTAATTTAAAAACCATTTCAAAAATGTTATTAAAAAACATGGTTTTTTAATAAAAGAGATTTCCAACCGAAGAGATAAATAAGTTCAGATTTACGTAAAAACACTTTCATAATTTTATTTAGAAAAAAAGAGTGAAAACTTATTACCATTACTTGAATATATCATAAAGAAATATATTAGAGTAAAATTAATTATATTTTTTGAGGGATGTATCATTAGATTTTGTCAATGGAAGCATAATCATTTATAATCTTTATAGATGATGAAATTGTCGAAATAAACTTTTGCCACTTTGGTAACATTTAGTTATTAATCCAATAAACGAATAGCATAAAATGAAACATAAAATATCATCAATATGAAAAAATTAATGATATTACATTTAAATGGGCTTTATATACACAAAATTATATAATATAGTTTCATAACATAACATGTGTCTCAAAGAAGGAAAATTGAGTCCAATTTTCCTTACCTCTTTAGTAACTTTGAAACCATAAACACATGAAAGCGAGATACAACAATGTTTGTGTATATACCAAAAGAACTGTGTATATTAATCCTGAATAAATTCAGGAACATTATATACACCACATATAATAAATATGAGGTGAATATATTTTGCATCTCACAAAAATAAAAAAGTAAGACGTAAATCCCCAAATATTTTTGTAACTTTTGATTCAGGAGATCCATGAATGAATAAAATAAATTTAGAACATTAATATCATTAAATAAATTAAATTCATGATATAACATTTATTATGTAATTATATATTCCACACAAAATAAATTAGTAGTGAATATGACATTAAGTATCATAGAAATAAAAGTGAGACTAGAAATCCACATACCATAAGTATTGACTGTCATCGTACTTGTTTAAAGGTTCTGTATAGTAAATATAAGTTTATTATACAAATATAAAATAACTAAATTCACATATATAATACCATAAATTATTTACACATTACTATATTTTACCCGTATATTAATAATTCTTTGTTAATGTTATGTTTCATGTAATAACAACTTTGTTTTTCATATATGTTTTGACTTGTTATTTTTTGTCCTCTAAATTTGATCATGAATTCATTATTTCTATAATATAAACAATGATATAAATATCATATATATTCTGTATATTTTTTTATAATAATCACTAAAATACATAAATAGAAAATGAAATACATCATTCTTAGATACGGTAGGTCATACATACTCATGAACGTTGTTTCCATTTTGTTGTTGTATAGAAATAAAAACATTTAAATGATATATATATATATATTATCATTAAATTAGAATTATTGAGTCATATATACCACATATTTTTATTAAACACAACCTTAATAAATTCCACAAAATACATGAATGAATTGCATTGCTTCACGATGTGGTAGTTTGTCGTACACACGAACAACGTTATCGTATACTCAAAAATTTGAATGTATGAACGTATGTTTTATAAAATAATTAAAAAAGAATATATAAATCATAAAAATAATATATATCATATAAAAACAATAAATCCATCATTATTCCCAACCTATAATTATGGTAACGGAATAACGAACGACATTGGTTCATGCGGTAGTAATCCGTTGTACACATGAACGATGATTGCATATCCCATTTTATAGAAGTGTGTGATTTTTTAGGTTGTAACAATAAAATAATAACATCCAATTATATTAAATATTATTGTGATATTATATAATTATGATACATGAATAATTTAAATAGGTGTAGAGGGAAACAAAACAGAAATGTGTGCTGATTAGTGTTTCCTCTTCTTCAGGTATCTCCTTTTGGTTTTCACCAAAGGACATAGATTGATGTATTTATACCAAAATTCAAGATTATATGTTTATAATAGTGAATATTTTAAGAGTTTTGGAAATTTAATATCCTAGAAAATGTTCCTGGTAGGTTTGAATAACCGTGAGCGGTAAGTGCCCTTTTATAGTGGAGGAGGAGTGGCCTTCTTGAAAATACCAAATGGTACACTATTAGAAGGTATCCATTACATCATGTGACTTAAAAAATGTAACATTTATGATAAAAGTGGTTATATGTTCAAAATATTTCCTTAAAATGGGTTTTTTAAAAATTTATAAGACATTTGTAACCTTAAGATAAATTTTAGTCCCTTGGTAAACTCGTTTTCCTCTTAATCACTGTAATTAATTTTAATTATTTTAATAAATAATTTTTTAAAAAAAATTATGTTTCCTTATTAAAAATTATAAATAATTGTTATTTAAAATATTGAATATATTTTTTTAAATTCAAAACACATATGTGGTCAAAATTAATTTAAAATTAATCTCGTAGACGATAGGAAACAACAGGTTTTTAAATTGAAAAGTTCAAAATTTTGAAATGTTTTTAAATCCAATTTAAATGTGATATTGATTACATTACCTAAATTATATTAATATATTACTAATTTATTTGATAATATTTTAAAACAAATTTAAAATATAATTTTACTATAAAATTAATTCAAACAAAAAGGCATTTATGAATTTAAATTCTATCTTTTTCACTATTCATCCAAAAAAGGAAACTTCTCAGAAAAATACCGAAAAATCATAATAATATATTTTTTATTTTACTATTTAAAAAAATGTTAATTTTAACAAATTTAATTTTAAAAAGTTTTAAAATATAGTTTTAAAGCAAGTGTTCCAGTGAAAGTTCATAAAACCGCCTTTTAGAAAAATACATCTTTTTATGCATAAAATTGGAATTGTTCATATATATTTTCTAGAAACCAAAAAATATGAATTTTAAATATTTTATATAACATATTATATATATATATATATATAATTGAAATCATTCATTAAATGTGGTTGGTTTAGTTTATTGAGATAAAATGTGTTTGTGTATAGAAATTTTTTTTTTCAGAAAAGGTATTTCTTTATTTTAAAAAGGTATTTTATTTATTTATAATTAATTTGTTACCAAAAATTTAATTTTATAAAAATGAACAAATAGTATCTTCATAATTCTGTTAATACTTTTCATATTCACCATTCCAATGGTTATATGATAATTCTAATAACATTTAATAATAGTATTAATAATATTTTTCTAGTTTGGTAAAACAAGGTCTTGCATGTAAAGTATGCTATCAAAGGGACTCAAAATTGTGTGTACTAAAAGTTAGACTCATCATTTCATATATCACTAGCCTAACCTAGGGTATCATGAAATTATATCCGTTAATAAATTTTAATTTATTCAAAAATATTAATTCATAAAAACCCACGGTGTTACACTCTAGACACTCCACTGTCACTTCTTCTATATTCACCCAAGCACCTAAATAACCTCCTAGGCCTCAAAACACCTCCAAAATAATTTCTTAAATATTTTATGACTCTTAGATTCGTGATATGAATCACAATTCTCAAAACATCCTCCAACCTGGGACTAAAAATTCAAATTTCCCTTGAATTTCACAACCCATAATGGCTTGGGTAATTAAAGCCTCCCTAACATAATTCTTTTAATCACTAATATGTATCCTCATTAATACCCTATAAACCATCCTAGTAAACAAAATAGGATGAACAATCCCATATTAATATGTCTTTCACTATTTTTGGTTGTTCTGACACCACAACCAATCCAGTTCAATTGTTCAAAATTTCATCGACCCGTGCATTGGGTTTCTATTTAATTCTACCTACTTTTAGTGTATTTTTTGAATTACATGTTTAGAGATGTCACACCTAATTTTTTGACGTTACTCATATGTAGTACTCCATATCTCACATGGTGTCATACCCAAGTATCACATAGAAATTCTTATTAGAAACCACCACCTCTCTCTACAGTCTATTTTTATAACATAATTTCCCAACTCATTTTTTTTGGTAGTTTTTTTCCCATGAGAACTAATATTTCAGAGACCCAATTACCTCATTCAACTATTTATAAATCATCGACCATGTATTACTAGCCGACAATCATCACATGTCTAGAGAGTGTTGATTACTAAACAAGCTGACTCCATTCAATTCCCATTAATTGATACTCATATCTAAGTATTTTATATTTACCTCACATAATTTGACTACTTTCATTAAAGAGTCATTCGAATATGTTAACCACCTCTAGTTTGGTTCCATATACATGTTACTCCTAACATTTACCAAAACCCAATCATGATAATAACCACTCATTCAAATTATAAATGGTTTAATCCCCCCATAGTAAATACTTACAGCACTCTTTGAGTTCCAGGATCAAGAAAATTCAATATCACACTTGTGTCTCTCCTTCCAATCCACAATCTTCCTAATATTAGAAAATTTTATTTATGAAAAGGCTCATAATTATTTTACCACTATACTATGATCAATCTCTAATGTCTCCCTCCTTGTATAAGGACATTATTCTCCTCAAAACCTTAATATTTCATTCTTGTAGGAATATCATTAGTTTACATTGATTTTTATCATCCTACAGGAATTATATTAATCACCAGTCATATCATAATGCACTGGTTCAACTATGAAAAAAACACATGAACAATTCCTAGATAAACCTCCACTCTAAGCACAACATGTCATATCCTCAAGGTTTTACAAATATTATCTTTTTCATAAAAATCTAGAATCTCAAACAATTTCAAAATCGCCATCTCTTTGATCCATTTCAAGTGAAACCAACTTGTAAAACAATTTATTGCACACTCTTTTCCACCTCACAACACCATCACTCTATTCCAAATATTTTTTTCTAAAATACACTCATTTAAATGTTCCATATACCATTCAAGGAAAATTTCCCCAAATAAAACACTAATCCCACCTTTCCCAATTCAATATTATGTCAAACCAATCCATATAAAATGCAGTTTAAGAAATATCTCACTCACTTTACACATAGTAAGTGAGTTTCCATATGACCAATTTCTCAATAGTTATTAACATCCACTGTTTCTAAAAAAATCTCACATGAGAAATCATAAGCCCCATTGATACCCTTCTAGATCACCTTTATCATACCATCTCAATTATTATCCCATAACTCTTAGGAATACTTGATTAATTACTAGCTACCCATACCTCCCATGAATGTTACACAGATCACAATACAAGCATAACCCACAATTTAACACAATACCTAAGGAATCTACATGCCTATACCAAAAACTTGATTGTTCCTATTATTCAACAATATCATTCAAAAAACATATTATTATACTCTTTATGTTTAAATTTATTCACAGGATTAAGATAACCCCCTCTCAGCTTACCATCAAATATCACAACTCATCTTAGACAATAACGATAAAGTTTATAACTATTAAATTACATCTTATGACTCATCATTTTCTGGAGTCGTACCTCAATATAACTAGGTTCTCTAACCTATCCCATAGTCAAAATACCATATAAATTGTAACTCTCGAATGATAATATATTTTTCCTCTCTGATATCCCAATGAAAATAATTTACTAACACACCTACTCAAGGGTTATAGAATATAAATATACCAGGAAAAACATGTAAACCACCTTAAAAACCTCAAAAAAATCTTAAAAACCAATAAGAACAACAAAAAACCTAAAAACCCCTAGAAACCCTTAAAACTATAAAAACCCTAAATAGTGAACCCTAAATCCTAAACCCTAAACCATAAACCCTAAAACCAAAACCCTAAATCTAAAAGCATAAACCCAAAACTATAATCCTAAACAACTAAACCCTAAACCACAAACCATAAACCCTAAATACTAAAAACTAAACCCTAAAACGTAAACCCTTAACCCCAAAACCTAAATCCCAAGCCCTAAACCCGGGACCCCAAACCCCAAACCCTAACCCAAAATCCAAAACCCTAGAACCCTAACCCTAAAACCTAAACTCTTAAGCCTATCCCATGAACCCTAACCCCTTTCCGATTCATATTGAACTGTTAAATCCCTTAAAACCACTATAACCCATTTAAAAAACATAAAAACCAATAAAAAAACTATAAAAACCCTTAAAAACCTATAAAAACCTATTAAACCCACAAAAAACATTAAAACTATAAAAAAACAATAGAAAACCTCAAATCCATGAAAACCATTAAAAAACTATAAAATTCATAAAAATTGAACACAAAATCCTAAACCCCAAACCCTAAACCATAAACCCAAAAACCTAAACCATAAACCCTAAAGCCTAAACCCACAACCATAAACTCTAAAAATTAAACCCTAAACCATGAACCCTAAACCCTAAAACCTAAACCCTAAACCCAAATCACAAAACCCAAAACCCCACACCCTAAATCCCAAACCCTAAACCATTGACTCCAAACCCAAAATCCCAAACCCTAGAACACTAACCCTAAAACCAAAACCCTAAAGCCTATATCATAAACCCTAACCCCTTTCCACATCACATAGAACTCTGAAATCCATTAAAACCGATAAAAATCATATAAAAACCACAAAACCCTTATAACAACTATAAAAACTCTTAAAAACCTATAAAAACCATTAAAACATAAAAAAATCATAACACCCCTAAAAACATGAACAAATCGAAAAAACAATGAAAACCCTTAAAAACTATAAAAACCCTCAAAACTGAACCTTAAATCCTAAACCCTAAACCATAAACCCTAAAACATAAATCCTAAAAACTCAACCATAAATGCTAAACCATAAACCGTCAACCCTAAAACCTACACACTAAGCCCCAAACCCTAAAGACCAAACCCTAATCCCTAGACCCCAAACCCTAAACTCTAACCATAAATCACAAACCCTTGAACACTAACCCTAAAACCTAAACCTTAATTCCTATTTTGTAAACCATAACCCCTTTCCCCTTTATATTGAACACTGAACTCCCATAAAACTACTAAAACCCATATGAAAAACCTTAAGAACCCTTCAAAAAAACTATAAAAACCTTTCAAAAACCTATAAAAACACTTGAAAACATTTAAAAACTTTAAAACAATATAAAGCAATAAAAACCCCAAAAAACCTTGAAAAACCATAAATACTTTTAAAACCGTATAAAGTGAACCCTTAAACCCTAAACCATAAACTCTAAACCCTAAAACCAAAAACTGAAACCCTAAAGCCTAAACCGTAAACCATAAACCCAAAAAACATAACCCAAAACCCTAAAACCCACACAATAAATCCCAAACCCAAAACCCTGGACCCGAAACCCAAAACCATAACCCTAAATCCAAAACCCTAGAACACTAACCATAAAACCTAAACCCTAAAGCCTAGCTCATAAACCCTAACTCCTTTCCCATCACAATGAACTCTAAAATCCCTTAAAACCACTAAAAACCATATAAAAACCATAAAACCCTTAAAACAACTATAAAACCCAATAAAAACCCTTAAAACCTCAAAAAACCATAAAACCCTATAAAAACAATAACAAAACTAAAAAACCATGAAAAATCATAAAAACTATAAAACCCGAAAAGTGAACCCTAAATCTTAAACCTTGAACCATAAACCCTAAAACCTAAACACTAAACCCTAAAGCCTAAAACCTAAACCATAAACCCCAAAAACTAAACAATAAACCCTAAACCATAAACCCTAAAACCTAAACCCAAAAACCAAAACCCTAAATCCCAGACCCTAAAGCCCAAACCCTAAACCCTTGTCCCCAAACCCTAAAACCATACCCTAAATCCCAAACCCTAGAAGCCAACACCCTAAAACCTAAACCATAAGGTCTATCTCATAAACCCTAACCCCATTCCCCTTCACATTGAACTCTAAAATCCCTTAAAACCACTAAAACCCTTATAAAAATCAAAAATCCCCTTAAAACTACTATATAAACCCTTAAAACCCCTGTAAAAATACTTAAAAGCTCAAAAAACCATAAAAACCTATAAAAAGAAATAACAACCCAAAAAAACCATGAAAACCATTAAAAACATTAGAAATCCTAAAAAGAGAACCCAAAATCCTAAACACTAAACCATAAACCGTAAAACCTAAACACTAAACCCTAAAACATAAACCATAAACCATAAAACGTAAAACCTAAACACTAAACCCTAAAACCTAAAACCTAAACCAAAAAGCCTAAAAACCAAACCCTAAACCCTAAACCGTAACCCCAAACCCTAAAACTAAAACCCTAAACTGTAAACCCTAAAGCCAAAAACCTAAACCGTGGACCCCAAACCCTAAACCCTAACCCTAAATCCCAATCCCTAGAACCTTAACCCTAAATCCTATATCGTAAACCCTAACCCCTTTTCCCTTCACATTGAACTCTTAAATCCCTTAAAACCACTAAAACCCTTATAAAAACCACAACAACCCTTAAAACTACTATAAAAACCCTAAAAACTATAAAAACCCTTAAAAACCTCTCAAACATTAAAAACCCAAAAAAAATTATAACAAACATAAAAAACCATGAAAACCATTAAAAAATATAAAACCCATAAAAATTTAACCCTAAATCCTAAACCCAACACCATAAACCCTGTAACGTAAACCCTAACTGCATCATTCATCCACCACTTTGTCCAGAATCGCATCCTTCATCTGCTGCCCTAAGCCGTGAATATCAGGCCACCCCATGCATCTCACATCATAAGTGATAACCCAAAACATGGTATTATATTTCATAAGATCTTGTAATTAGAATTGAGTGTTGAGAGTGGAGAGAAATAATAAAAAATTTCATGTCTGCGTGAGTGTGTGCATCTTGTTGTGTGTGTGTGTGTCTTGTGTGTGTGAGTGTTCATATAATGCGTGTGTGAGTATGTATCCTTGTATGTGTGAGTGTTTACATATTGTGTTTGTGTGTTTACATATTGTGTGTTTGAGTGAGTGTGCATCATTGTGTGTGTCCCCCTTTGTGTGTGTTTGTGTTTGCGTAACTTATCATGAAAGAAGATCGTGGGAAGAAAATTGCTCATGCTAGCGATGAAGGAAGTCGAAGTAGATCTCATGAAACCAATGCTACACAACTCTAAATTCAATATTTGGTGAGCCACATTGAGAATCTTCTTGATACGAAGTACGAAGTTCTAAATGAGAGGATTGATGAATTGGATAATAAACCAAGCCCACGGATGTTCCATGATAACCCACGACGTGCTCTAGCACCCTGCCATCCTCACATCATGGAAGAAGATATGGTGAACTTTTATTATGATCATGATGATGTCCCATAAATTAGGATGTTTTACCAATAACACAGAGGATGAAAACGGAGAAAACATGACGATGACCTACTTGGAGAGATCAAGGTGAAGTTTCTCTCTTTTGAAGGAAAAAGTGACCTGGAAGCATTCTTAGAGTGGGAGATGCGGATTGAGAAAGTATTTTCATTCCATGCATATTACAAGGATAAAATAGTAAAAATTTATTCCCTTTAAGTCATTTAGTATGAATTAATATGGTGGGATCATTTACAAAAGTAGAGAGCCTGATATGGAGGACGTCCAATCCAAACATGGGAAGACATGAAGTCTTCCATGAGGATGTGGTCTGTTTCCTCACACTACCCATAAATATCTCTAAAATAAGCTTCAATGCCTCACCCAAGTAATTAAGATCATAGAATATTACTACAAGGAGATGAAAATTTCCATGATTCAGGCAAACATTGAGGAAGATCCAGAGGAAACCATGGCATGATTTATACATGGGCTCAATCCCGAGATTTATGATCAAGTGTATGTGTACCAAAATGAAGAAATACAAGATATGATCCATCAAGAAACCAAGATCGAGCAACAAACCAAGAGGAACAACATGAGGAAACCCACTACCCATATCACTCCATAGATAAATCTGAAGAAAACGATAACCATCAATGGAAAATGAGGTGGTTGATCGCAAAACTGAAAAGGTAATTGTTTCACCTAAGAAACCTACTTTTTAGGCTAATAAAACTAGGAATCAGGATATTCATTATTACAAATTTCAAAGAAGAGGTCACATTGCAAGTAAGTGCCCAGACCAGTGCACAATGTCCATCAACATGTCTGGAGAATGGGAGACCGATGAGGAGAGCTCGGAAAAGGATGAAGAATCTCCAGAAATTGATAATGGAGAATTTTCAGAAGACGATGAAAATATTGTCACTAGGATAGTATTAAGTGAAAAACTGACCATTAAAGAGATTGAGTAGTGAGAGAACCTTTTATATACGTGATTCAAGATCAATGGGATGGTATGTAGCATTGTTATTTATAGGGGAAGTTGTAGCAATGTGGAGATCACTGAGTTGGTGGAGAAGTTGGGACTCCCAACTTTGAGGCATCAAAATATGTACTAGCTTCAGTGGTTGAATTATTTCATTGTTCTAAAGGTCACCAAGAAATTGAAGGTATTTCTCACCATCGGTAAGTACAAAGATCAGGTTTTTTGTGATGTTGTTCCTATGAAGGCTTGTCATTTGTTGTTGGCACAGCCTTGGCAGTATGATCGATGTGTTACTCATGACAGCTTCTTGAATCATCGCTATTCTATACTCATAGGGGATCCTATAACCCTCAACCCCTTGTCTCCAAAGAAAATTTTGGAAGATCGCATTTTGGGGGAAAATAAAAAAGGGTGATGAGTAAAAAAAGAGGGAAAATGAAAAATTAGATAATGTGGATAAAATTTATGATGAGAGAGGAAAGGAAATGAAGTGTAAAGAAAAATCAAGAGTGGAAAAATATTTTAGGGATAAAAGTGTGATGTTGGCAAGAAATAGTGAGGTTAAGGAATCTTTTATTTCTTTAAAAAAATCTCATAGTACTTATGTACAAAGAGGTGATGTTGAATACTAATGACTTAACATCTCTTTTTCTGAATATTGTTGAGTCTTTGTTACCGGAATTTGATGATGTGTTTCACAAAGAGGTGACACCCGGTTTTCCACCCAATAGAGTTATTGAGCATCAAATTGAACTCATACCTGAAGCATCACTAATGAACTACCCTGCATATTGTACCAACCTAGAGGAGACCAAAAAAATTCAAAGGCAAGTTCAATAGCTATTGAATGTGGGGTATGTTAGAGAGAGCCTTAGTCCTTGTGTGATACTAGTTATTTTAGTACCAAATAAGGATGGAACATGGAGATTGTGCGTTGACTGTATAGCCATAAATAACATCCCAGTCAGGTATTGTCATCCTATCCATAAGTTAGATGGTGTGGTAGATAAATTAAATTGTTCAAATATTTTCTCAAAATTTTATTTAAGAAGTTGATACCATCAAATTTGGATGAAATAAGAAGATCAGTGAAAAAATGTGTTTAAGAAAAAACATGGACATTATGAATGGTTAGTCATGCCCTTTGGTCTCACAAATTCACCTAGCACATTTATGAGGTTTCTAAATCATATCTTTCTTGCATATATTGGAAATTTTGTGGAAGATTACTTTGATAATATTCTAGTGTATAGTAGGACTTTATGTGAATACTTAGACCACTTAAAAAAAGTCTTAGAGGTGTTAAGAAAATAAAACTTGTTTGGAAGCATTAATAAGTGTGAATTTTTCCTCAATAGGATTGTTTTCCTTGGATTTGTTTTGAGTGGGAATGGAGTTGAAGTGGACACTGAGAAGATCAAGGTAATATATGAATGGCCAAATCGAACCTCCATTGGTCCGGAAATAAATTTTAATGGGAATGTTAGTTTTTACAGGAGATTTGTGAAAGAATTTTTCACACTAGAATCACTATTGATTTAGTTGACAAAGAATAATATTCCTTTCAAATGGGGGACAACTCAATAGAAGGCCTTACATACTCTTAAGGAGAGACTCACTGGCGCCCCTTTACTTGCACGTCTGGACTTCGATAAGACCTTTGAAATTGAATTTGATACAAGAGGAATTGAAATAGGAGGAGTAATCATGCAAGAAGGAAAGTCTATTACTTTCTTTTGTGAGAAGATAATTGTCCCAGACTTAAACTATGATACATATGATAAAGAGTTGTTTGTATTTTTAGAGTTATAGAAACATGGAAAAATTATCTTTGGCCTAAATAATTTTTGATCCATTATAAACATGACGCTCTTAAATACCTTAGGAGACAAAATAAACTTAATATGAGACATTCTAGATTGATGGAATTATTTGAATAATTTCCATATGTCATGAAGTATAGAAAGGGTAAATAAAATATTATGGTTGATGCACTTTCAGATAGATATTCTCTTTTATCCTTGATGGATTCAAAACTCCTAGGTTTTGAATGCATTACAGATTTATATGCCACTGATAGTGATTTTAGAGAACCTTATGAACATTGTAAACTTGGAGTTAGATGGGAAAAGTTCTATTTACATGATGGATTCTTATTTTGGATTAATAAGATTTTCATTCTCAATTTCTCTATCTGTTTACTTTTATTGAAGGAGTCACATTTGGGTGGGTTAATGGGACATTTTGGTGTTAAAAAACTCTAAGTTTTCTTAATGATCATTTTTATTGGCCTAGGATATCTAAAGATGTTGAGATATTTTTGGGAAAGTACATTTTATTCCATAAATTCAAATCGAAACGAAACCCACATAAACTATATCTTCCTCTACTAATCCCCAACACCCCTTGGGAGGACATATCAATAAAATTTATTGTGGGGTTACCATGGACCAAGAGGGGGATAGATTCCATTTTTTGTGGTGGATCAGTTTTCAAAAATGGCACATTTTATTCCTTGTCAAAAAACTGATGATACCACTGACATTGCACCACTTTTCTATCAAGAAGTAGTCAAACATCATGGAATTACAAGGAATATTGTGTCAGATCGTGACTCATAATTACTTATCTACATTTGGAAGAAATTATGGAGAAAACTAAGAAAGAAGTTATTATTTTCCACTATATGTCATCTGTAGACCAATGGACAACCCGGGGTGGTGAATCAGACAATATTGTCCCTTCGTCGGACTATCGCTATGGGGGTCCATTGCCTTCTCATGTGGCTCCAGATGCGGTTACTGGTTATGGGGTTTCCGGTTCACCCAGGTCTGAACCTGCATGCAAGAGTTTGGATTCCGATACAAAGAGCCTCCCTTTTGGTTCTGGCAAGGAGTTCATCTGTGGATCCTCGGGGCCCAGGGAGCAGAACGGGGAGGGCTCTGTGTCTTCCTTTTTTCTCCTAGAGCCCTTCAAGGATTGGCTAGATTTATTCATGTCCTTTTTGATGAAAATGGTTATGTGTGGAGATTAGGATCTATCTCTTCTTCACCACTTTGTGGAGGAGCGGTTTTCTAAGTAGACAACAGTGTTGTTGGTTTGTCCCTCAGGGCCGCATGTTCTCCCTCCCTCAGCTCTTGTAGGTGGGTCAGATAGCAAGAAACCAGGAAGTGGTAAGAATAATGCATTTTTGATGGAGTGTCCCTCGAGGTCGTCTTCCATTTCTCCTACATATCAATATGGAGGTACTCTAGTTTCTCTATTGACAAGCCCAGGGGTCATCACTTGGGCACAATTGCGAAAACAAAGAGTCGATTCTTCTCCTATCAGTAAGAGGACCAAGTTTCCTAGGGCCAAAGCCAGGCCTTTTGTTTTTTAATGTCTTCTATTATTTCTGGAATTTCCATGGCTTGGTATCTCATGTGAAATCATATTTCATTGCTTCGGTAGTCAAGAAAAACAAAGTATATTTAGCTGTGGTTCTCGAGCATAAACAGATGGTTTCAAAGATCAGTTATTTTGCACGAAAAATGTGCATGCATGTGTCCATGCATGCCAACCTGATCAATAAGCACATGTGGATTTTCTGGAACAGGGAGTGTGTAGTGTATGTTGGTGATGCAGGTGACCAATATATCACGTCGCAAGTATCTAAAGGGGGGAGTGCTTCTTTGTCTCATTTGTGTATGGGAGTTGTAACATCAAGGAACTTAAACTTTTTTGGCAAGGACTCGGGGCCTTTAACCCAATGCCCATACCCTGGATTGTCATGGGGGATTTCAAAACTGTAATGGACACTGAGGAGAAAACATGTAGAGGAGCGTTTCCCAGAAAGGAAATCCTAGACTTTGCTCAGTTCCTGGCGAATAAGGTCCTCCTCGTCCTTGGTTTTTCGGGCGATAGCTTCACCTGGTGTAATTAGCAAACTAGAAGGAGGATATGCTGGAGTAGGACAGATCGGGGCTTGGCTAAAAACAACATGATGTGTAAGTTCCCAGATGCAAAGGTTAAACCACAAAAAACCATAAAACCCTATAAAGACAATAGCATACCTAAAAACCATGAAAAACCATAAAAACTATGGAAACCCTAAAAATTTATCCCTAAATCCTAAACCTTGAACCATAAAACCCAAAACCTAAACCCTAAACCCTAAATCCTAAACCATAAACCAAAAACCCTAAACCATAAAACCTAAAACCAAAACCCTAAAACCTAAACCCTAAACCCCAAACCCTAAATCCCAAACCCTATAACCTGGTCCCCAAACCCTAAAACCTTACCCTAAATCCCCAACCCTAGAACCATAACCCTAAAACCTGAACCATAAAGTCTATCTCGTAAACCCTAACCCCATTCCCCTTCACATTGAACTCTGAAATCCCTTAAAACCACTAAAACCATTATAAAAATCATCAATCCCCTTAAAACAACTATAAAAACCCTTAAAACCCCTATAAAAATACTTAAAACCTCAAAAAACCATTAAAACTAATAAAAAGAAATAACAAACCTAAAAAACCATAAAAACCATTAAAAACTTTAAAAATCCTAAAAAGTGCACCCAAAATCCTAAACAATATACCATAAACCATAAAACCTAAACGCTAAACCCTAAAACCTAAACCCTAAACCATAAACCCTAAAAACCAAACCATAAACCCTAAACCCTAACCCCAAACCCTAAAACTAAAACCCTAAACTGTAAACCCTAAAGCCCAAACCCTAAACCGTGGACCCCAAACCTTAAACCCTAACCCCAAATCTCAAACCCTAGATCCCTAACCCTAAATCCTAGCTCGTAAACCCTATCCCCTTTTCCCTTCACATTGAACTCTTAAATCCCTTAAAACCACTAAAAACCTTATAAAAACTATAACAACCCATAAAACTACTATAAAACCCTTAAAAACTATAAAAACCCTTAAAAACCTCTCAAACTTTAAAACCCCATAAAAACTATAACAAACCTAAAAACCCATAAAAAACCCTCAAAAACTATAAAACCCATAAAAATTTAACCCTAAATCCTAAACCCAACACCACAAACCCTATAACCTAAACCCTAACTGCATCATTCATCCGCCACTTTGTCCCGAACCACATCCTTCATTTGTCGCCCTATGCCGTGAATATCGGGCCACCCCATGCATCTCACATCATAAGTAATAACCCAAAACATGGTATTATTTTTCATAAGATCTTGGAATTATAATTGAGTGTTGATAATGGAGAGAGATAAGAAAAAAATCATGTGTGCGTGGGTGTATGAATCTTGTTGTGTGTGTGTGTGTGTATCTTGTGTGTGTGAGTGTGTATATCATGCATGTGTGAGTGTGTATCCTTTTATGTGTGAGTGTGTACATCTTGTGTATGTGTGTTTACATCTCGTGTGTGTGAGTGAGTGTGTATCATAGTGTGTGTCCCCCCTGGTGTGTGTTTGTGTTTGCGTAACTTATCATGAAGGAAGATCATGGGAAGAAAATTGCTCATGCTAGAGATGAAGGAAGTTGAATTAGATCTCATGAACCCAAATCTACACAACTCTAAATTCATGCTTTGGTGAGCCACATCGATAATATTCTTGATACGAATTTAGAAGTGCTAAATGAGAGGATTGATGAATTGGATAATAAACCAAGCCCAAGGATGTTCCATGATAACCCATGACTTTCTCTGGCACCACACCATCCTCACATCATGGAAGAAGAGATGGTGAACTTTTATTATGATCTTGATGATGTCCCACAAAGGAGTAGGTTTTACCAATATCCTAGAAGACGAAAATGGAGACAACATGATGATGGCCTATTTGGCGAGATCAAGGTGAAGGTTCCCTCTTTTCAATGAAAAAGTGACCCAGAAGCATTCTTATAGCGGGAGATATAGATTGAGAAAGTATTTTCATGCCATTCATATTCCAAGGAGAAAATAGTAAAAATTTATGACCTTTAATTCATTTAGTATGCATTAATATGGTGGGATCATGTACAAAAGGAGAGAGCCTGATATGAAGGACATCCTATAAAAACTTGGTAAGACATGAAGTTTTCCATGAGGATGTGGTTTGTTTCCTCAAACTACACATAGTGATCTCTACAAAAAGCTTCAATGCCTCACCCAAGTAATTAAGAGTATAGAATATTACTACAAGGAGATGAAAATTTCCATGATTCGGGAAAACATTGTGAAAGATCCAGAGGCAACCATGGCATGATTTATACATGGGCTCAAACCGGAGATTTCTGATCAAGTGGAGGTGTACCAAAAGGTGGAAAAACAAGATATGATCCATCAAGACACCAAGATCAAGAAACAAATAAAAAGGAGGAACAACATGAGGAAACCCACTACCCATATCACACCATAGAGAAATATGAAGAAAAAGATAACCATCAATGGAAAAGGAGGTGGTTGATCGCAAAACAAAAAAGGTAATTGTTTCACCTAAGAAACCTACTTTTTTAGGCTAACAAAACCAGGAATCAGGATATTCGTTATTACAAATGTTAGAGAAGAGATAACATTGCAAGTAAGTTCCCAAACTAGTGCACCATGACCATCAACATGTTTGGAGAATGGGAGACCGATAGAGAGAGCTCGGAAGAGGAGAATGAATCTCCAAGAATTGATAATGGAGAATTTTCAGAAGGCGATGAAAATATTTTTACTAGGATAGTTATAAGTGAACAAATGACCATTTGAGAGATTGAGCAGTGAGAGAACCTTTTACATACATGATTCAAGATCAATGGGAAGGTATGTAGAATAATTATTTATGGGGGAAGTTGTAGAAATGTGGCTATCACTGTGTTGGTGGAGAAGTTGGGACACCCAACATTGAGGCATCAAAATACGTACTAGCTTCAGTGGTTGAATGATTTCATTTTTTTGAAGGTCAACAAGAAAGTGAAGGTATTTTTCACCATCAGTATGTACAAAGATGAGTTTTTTGTGATATTGTTCCTATGAAGGCTTTTCATTTGTTGTTGGGACAGACTTGGTAGTATGGTCGATGTGTTACTCATGACGGCTTCACGAATCATCACACATCTATACTCATAGGGGAACCTATTACCATAAACCCCTTGTCTCCAAATAAAATTTTGGAAGATCACATTTTGTGGTAAATTAAAAAAATGGTGATGAGTAAAAAAAAGAGGGAAAATGAAAAAGGAGATAATGTGGAAAAAATATATGATTAGAGAAGAAAGGAAATAAAGTGTAAAGAAAAATCAAGAGTGAAAAAATATTTTAGAGATAAAAGTGTGATGCTGGTAAGAAATAGTGAGGTTAAGGAAGTTTTTATTTCTCTAAAAAATCTCATAGTACTTATGTACAAAGAGGTGATGTTGAACACTAATGACTTAACATCTCTTTTTCCATATATTGTTGAGTCTTTGTTACCGAAATTTGAAGATGTTTTTCACAAAGAGGTTCCACCTAGTTTTCAACCCATTAGAGTTATTGAGCATCAAATTGACCTAATACCTGAAGAATCACTAATGAACTGACCTGCATATCATACCAACCCAGAGGAGACAAAAGAAATTCAAAGGAAAGTTCAAGACTATTGAATGTTGGGTATATTATAGAGAGCCTCACTCCTTGTGTGATACTAGTTCTTTTAGTACCAAATAAGGATGGAACATGGAGACTGGACATTGACTATATAGCCATAAATAACATCAAAGTCAGGTATCATCATCATATCCATAGGTTAGATGGTGTGATAGATGAATTAAATTGTTCAAATATTTTCTCAAAATTTTCTTTAAGAAGTGGATACCATCAAATTTGGATGAAATAAGAAGATCAGTTGACAAAATGTGTTTAAGAAATAACAGGGACATTATGAATGGTTATTCATGCCCTTTGGTCTCACGAATGCACCTAGCACATTTATGAGGTTAATGAATCATGTCTTACTTGCATATATGAGAAAATTTGTGGTGGATTAGTTTGATGATATTATGGTGTATAATAGGACTTTGTTTGAACACTTAGACCAATTAAGAAAAGCCTTATAGGTGTTAAATAAATATAACTTTATTGGAAGCATTAATAAGTGTGAATTTTTCCCCAATAAGATTGTTTTCCTTGGATTTGTTTTGAGTGGTAATAGAGTTGAAGTGGACACTGAGAAGATCAGAGTAATATAAGAATGGCCAACTCCAACCTCTATTGGATAGGAAATAAGTTTTCATGGGTATTCTAGTTTTTACAAGAGATTTGTGAAAGAATTTAGCACACTAGAATCACTTTTGATTTAGTTGAAAAAGAATAATATTCCTTTCAAATGGGGGAAAACTCAATAGAAGGCCTTACATACTCTTAAGGAGAGATGCACTGATACCCCTCTACTTGCACTTCCGGACTTCAAAAATACCTTTGAAACTGAATGTGATTCAAGAGAAATTGGCATTGGAGGAGTACTCATGCAAGAAGGAAAGTCTATTCCTTTCTTTAGTGAGAAGATAATTATCCCAGACCTAAACTATGATACATATGATAAAGAGTTTTATGCATTTTTAGAGTTCAAGAAACATGGAAACATTATCTTTGGCCTAAATAATTTTTGATCCTTTATAAACATGGGGCTATTAAATACCTTAGAATCCAATATAAACTTAATATGAGACATTCTAGATGGATGGAATTCTTTGAATCATTTCCATATGTCATGAAGTGTAAAAAGGGTAAATAAAATATTATGGTTGATGCACTTTCATATAGATATACTCTTTTATCCTTGATGGATTCAAAACTCCTAGGATTAGAATGCATTACGGATTTATATGCCACTGATATTGATTTTAGAGAACCTTGTGAACATTGTAAACTTGGAGTTAGATGGGAAAAGTTATATTTACATGATGGATTCTAATTTTGGATTATTAATATTTTCATTCCCAATTTCTCTATCCATTTACTTTTATTGAAGGAGTCATATTTGGGTTGGTTAATGGGACATTTTAGTGTGGAAAAACTATAAGGGTTCTTAATGGTCATTTTTATTGGCCTAGGATAACTAGAGATGTTGAGAAATTTGTGGGAAAGTACATTTTCTTCCATAAATCCAAATCGAAACTGAACCCACATAAACTATATCTTCCTCTACTAATCCCTAACAACCCTTGGGGGGACTTATCAATAAAATTTATTGTGGGGTTACCATGGACCAAGAGGGGGATAGATTCCATTTTTTTTGTTGTGGATCAGTTTTCAAAAATGGATCATTTTATTCCTTGTCCCAAAACTGATGATGCCACTAACATTGCACCACTTTTCTTTCTGGAAGTAGTCAAACATCATGGAATTCCAAGGAAGATTGTGTCAGATCATGACTGAAAATTCTTCATCTAAATTTGGAAGAAATTATGGAGAAAACTAAGAAATAAGTTACTATTTTCCACTATATGTCATCTGTAGACCAATGGACAACCCGAGGTCGTGAATCAGACACTATCGTCCCTTCGTCGGCCCATCGCAATGGGGGTCCCTTGCCTTCTCAAGTGGCTCCAAATGCAATTACTGGTTATGGGGTTTCTGGTTCTCCCAGCTCTAAACCTGCATGCAGGTTTTTGGATTCTGATACAAAGATCCTCCCTTCGGGGTCTGGCAAGGAGTTGGTCTATGGATCCTCGGGTCCTAGGGAGCAGAACTGGGAGGGCTCTGTGTCTTCCTTTTTTCTCCCCCATATCCCTTCAATGATTTGATGGATTTATTCATGTCCTTTTTGCCGAAAAGGGTTATCTGTGGATATCAGGATCTATCTCTTCTTCACCACTTTGTGGAGGAGCGGCTTTCTAAGGACACAACGGTGTTGCTGGTTTGTCCCTCGTGGTCACATGTTCTCTCTCCCTCGGCTCTTGTTGGTGGGTCGGATAGCAAGAAACTAGGAAGTGGTAAGAAGAAGGAATTTTCGATGGAGTGTCCCTCGATGTCGTCTGCCATTTCTCCTATGGCTCAAGATGGGGGTACTCCAGTTTCTCCAGTGACAAGCCTGGGGGTCATCACTCAGGTATAGTTGAAAAAACAGAGAGTTGATTCTTATCCTATCAGTAAGAGAACCAAGCTTCGTGGGGACAAAGCCGAGCTTTCTATTTTTTTGATGTATTTTATTATTTTCTGGAATGAACGTGGCTTGGTAGCTCGGGTGAAATCAGATTTCATTACTTCAGAAGTCAAGAAAAACAAAGTATGTTTAGTTGTGGTTCTTGAGCATAAACAGAGGGTTTCTAAGATTAGTTCTTTTGCACAAAAAATGTGCGTGCATGGGTCCATACATGCTTACCCGATCAATAAGAACATATGGATTTTCTTGAACAAGGAGTGTGTAGTGAATTTTTTTGATGCAGGTGACCAATATATCACGTCGCAAGTAACGAAAGGGGGGAGTGCTTCTTTATCTCGTTTGTGTATGGGAGTTGTAACTTCTAGGAACTTAAACTCCTTCGGAAAGGACTCGGAGGATTTAACCCAATGGACATACCCTGGATTTTCATGGGGGATTTCAACACTATACTAGACACTGAGGAGAAAAAGGGTAGAGGAGAATTTCCCAGAAAGGCAAGCCTGGACTTTTCTCAGTTCCTGGCGGATAAGGGCCTCCTCGACCTGGGTTTTTTGGGAGATAGCTTCACCTGGTGTAATAACCAAACTGGAAGGAGGATATGTTGTAGTAGGATTGATCGGTGCTTGGATGATAACAAAATGATGTGCAAGTTCCTGGATGCAAAGTTCAAACACTTAGTACGTGGGTTATCTGATCATTCTCCCATTTTAGTTTCTATGGCTCCCATGTAGGATCGTCAAGAAGCATTTAGTTTTGATCAATGGTGGACCCAAATGGATAGCTTCCATCGGCTCATGGGGGATTCATGGAACGAGCCAGTGAAAGGACACTCATGGGTGGCCATTCATAATAAGTTAAGGCATTGTAAACTCAATCTGATTCCTTGGTCAAGGGAGCTTCCTCCTTTTGACCAGAATCTAGAGAAGCTAAAGCAAAGTATCAAAGTCTTGGAGGCTAACTTGGAGGAGGAGTGGGATGCCTTGGTTTTTGATAATCTCATTAGTATTAAAGAGTGTTGGGTATATGAGCTTCTTAATAATGAATGTTTGGCTCAGTATCGCTCCCGGGTGAGATTTCTTTAAGAGAGGGACTGTAATTCGGCTTATTTCCATGCCTGCATCAGAGAGAAAAACTTCCTATCCACACCTAACCTCCTATTATAAGATGTCTATTACTCTAATGATAGGGGTATAGTGTGGGGTTTAGCAGTTTCCTTCTATAAGGATCATCTCGCAGGACCTAATATGGGTATGGCAACGGGATATCCTAGTGGTCAGAGCAAGATGTGGGAGGCGATTCCCAAGAGGGTGACTCAGGGGGATAATGAGTTCCTTGAGGCTATTCCTAGTTAGGAGGAAATTCATGCAGCCATATATCATCTTAACTTGGATAGCACCCCTGGGCCAGACGGCTTCCCAGGATCATTTACAGAGGGTTTTGGGGGAGGGTTAAGAAGTATTTTATTGAGGCGGTCCAAGACTACTTCCGGGGTGGGAGCATTTCAAGGGTGGATAGTGCAACAACAATGGTTCTCATATCGAAAATTAACAGTCCTTCTTATCTTTCTCACTATAGGCCAGTGAGCTTATGCAACATCCCCTATAAAATCTTGGTGATAGTCATTAATCAGAGGCTAGTCGTGTTTCTTATGGCTTGGATTTTCTCATAACAACATGGGTTTGTGAAAGGGCGATCCATTCATGGAGTAATAGCGACGACTCAGGAGACTCTAAGCACTAGTGGAAATACGGGCTTTAACGTCGTCGTAATAACGTCGGTTTTTTAAAAACTGACGCGAATAGTATATGCGGGGAATTTTTGGCGTCGGTTTTACAAAAAACCGACGCCAAAAATACTTATGCGTTGATATTTCGCGTCGGTTTTTAAGAAAACCGACGCGGGAAATATTAGTATACATATTTTCCGCGTCGGTTTTCCTAAGAACCGATGCGAATAATATTATGCGTTGATTTTCGCGTCGGTTTTTAAGAAAACCGACGCGGAAAATATTAGTATACATATTTTCCGCGTCGGTTTTCCTGAGAACCGACGCGGAAAATAAATTTTTAAAATGTTTCGGCGTCGGTTTTCATGAAAACCGACGCCGAAACTCATAAAAAAAAAAATATTCCGCGTCGGTTTTCCTGAGAACCGACGCGGAAAATAAATTTTTAAAATGTTTCGGCGTCGGTTTTCATGAAAACCGACGCCGAAACTCATGAAAAAAAATATATTTCGCGTCGGTTTTCCTATGAACCGACGCGAATAATATTATGCGTTGATTTTTCTCGTCGGTTTTTAAGAAAACCGACGCGGAAAATATTAGTATACATATTTTCCGCGTCGGTTCATAGGAAAACCGACGCGAAATATATTTTAAAAATATTCACGGTCAGAAACCCTCATTTTGTTCGTCCGTCGAAATCGAGTTCCGCTGTGGCGCTTCGGACTCCCGACGACCTTCGAACTTGATTTGCGATCTTGAACGGCCATTGTTGAAGGTTTTTTGTCGTCTGCACGATTTTGGGTATGTGTTCTTCCTATTTATCTCTTGTTTCATATCCCATTGTTTTTTTCTTTATCAATAACCCTATTTTGCGTGATTTTGATTATTGGTTATATTGTAGTTGTAATTTATCATTATTTTTTGTTTGTATTATCATTGTTGGTGTAGATTTGATATTGTTTGTTTTTGGAAGTAATTATACCGGTCGCAGTTTGGATTTAACATCTCCATTCGGGTTGAACTTCAAATTTTTTGTTTGTATTATCATTATTCCTGTTTAAAATGATCTTTCATTACATTATGAAGTACTATATTTTTAATTCCATTTCCATTTTAATAAATTATTCTTCAAAAAAATAATTTTATTGTGTTAAATGAATTCACTCACATTTTTACATGTAGTTTGTTATTATTTCATTACTTCTTGAGATTTACCATGCCAAATTCCTCAATTCTTTTTGGTTCTCATCATTTAACTAAGACATGAATAATTACCACTATCTATTATGTTAAAAAAAATTGAATAATTATTTTCATGCCATTATATAATAAATAATTTTTCTTGCAATGTCCATAATACGACTAGAATCATAATGTATTGTAATCTTCGTAGATAATAATATAATCATTATCCCTCTATTAATGTTCAAAAATACCTTTCCACTTTCATATGTGGGGTTAGATTCATGCATTTTTAATAAATGTCCTCTTAAACTAATCTCATTCCATTGATTATATTTATTCATCTTTCTCACCCTCTAAATAATAGTCATGAAATGATTTACTTCTCCCTCTAAGTCATAGGATACAAATAAAACATTCTCATGATCTAATCTTTCATGGATGGATAATATATTTCTCTTCATGTTGATCCATTCCTTGACATGTTTTGCTGCAATAGACCCATGGATGGGGGTGTAAGTTGTCACCTACAATATGCAATGGAATTTTTATCCCTCCATAATGAATTTATATGTTCATAGTTCCCAATTATAAAACTCATGGATTGAGGGAGTTGAGTTATCATAGTCACCAAAAATTGTATCATGTCTCTTAATACACATTGTTTTAAATAAGGATAGTTATTGCACTATTTTTCACATTAATTTTTCCATGATTCATTCATGTTACATCAAATGAATAAAAAAATAAATATAGTGTGATCAATAGTAGTCATAGTGAGAAATCATATTATCTTGTATGTCATTCATATAATATTTATATCATGAAACTTTATTTTCAAAAAATGAAACCTTTGATTTAACCATTTTGTCCTTGTATTTCAATATAACACACATGTATATAATATTAGAATTAACTGTTTACTATATTTGTAAACGTGTTTCATATCTGATGTCTTTTATCTGATTATAAATAGTTTTTATGGAATATGTTTTTGTTTACAATTTATCTGATAGATATTTAAATGTTTTTATGTTTTAATATATTCATCAATTATATTGTGATATCAGGTACTAATGGATCATAATTGGATTTATCTATGAAGAACTACTAGTGAATATGAAAGAGGAGTTGACAATTTTTTGGAATTTGCTAAACGGCATAATCAAAATATTGATTTGATTTTCTGTCCATGTGTGAAGTGTGTAAATATGAGAAAGTTAAACTTCAGAGAAATCAAAGATCATCTCATTTGTTATGGTTTTAGCCTTAATTATACACGTTGGATCTTGCATGGTGAAAGAACTGAAAATTCAACATCCAATGTTGATGACGATATTCATAATGAGGCAGAGGATCGTATTGAAGAATTAATTCATGATTTAGGTGTTGAAACCATCGAAAAAACACCAACTGTTGAACGATTGTATGGAGATTCTGAGAAACCATTATTCCCAGGTTGCAGTAAATATACAGTGTTATCAGCAGTTTTGAGATTAGTTAACTTAAAAGCAAAAAATGGGTGGAGTGATAAAAGTTTCTCCAGTTTACTTGAGCTTTTAAAAGAGCTTCTTCCAGAAGGCAATGGGCTTCCAGATTCCAATTATGAGGCGAAAAAAATATTATTCCCAATGGGATTGGGGTATAAAAAGATATATGCTTGCCCCAATGATTGTGTACTGTATAGGAAAGAAAATGAACATTTATCAAGTTTTCCTACATGTGGAACATCGCGCTATAAGATGGATGAGAAAGTCAACTCAGATTCATTTTCAGGTGATGTCATGTAACGTTATGAAAAATCAATTTTTTTACTTTCCAATGATATCATCCAATATTTTTTTCAAACAATTCTGATAATTCAATTCTGATTTATTTTTAGGTACCAAAATCAAAACTCCATCTAAAGCATTTTGGTACCTTCCAATTATTCCTCGTTTGAAGCGTCTATTTGCAAATTCAAATGATGCAAAAAGATTAAGATGGCATTCAGATGAGCTCATTTCTGATGGTAACTTACATCACCCTGCCGATTCACCACAGTGGAAGAGTTTTGATAAAAAATTTCATGATTTTGGAAGTGAAGTTAGAAATCTCAGAATGGGATTGTGTACTGATGGAATGAATCCATATCGGAGCCTCAGTAGCCAACATAGTTCATGGCCTGTTTTGCTGGTACTTTACAACTTGTCCCCACATCTATGTATGAAGAAAAAATATGTTATGATGAGCTTGATGATTTCTGGACCAAAACAACCAGGAAATGATATTGATGTGTATCTTACACCATTGATTGAGGATTTAAAACTGCTATGGGAGAAAGGTGTTACAGTTTTCGATGCATACAAGAAAGAGTATTTTCTTTTGCGTGCTATGATAATGTTCACTATAAATGACTTTCCTGTGTATGGAAACTTATCTGGATATAGTGTTAAGGGACATAAAGCATGTCCAATTTGTGAAGAACAAACTTCATATTATCAATTGCAGAATGGAAGAAAGACAGTGTACATGGGACATCGAAGATTTTTGCGAATTGATCATCCTTATCGTAGATTGAGAAAAGCATTTAACGGTTTACAAGAATACAACCTCCCCCCTCAACCATTGTCAGCTAAAGAATATTATGACAGAGTGAAAGATATTGATTCAACATTTGGAAAGAGAAAAAGTTCTGGTTTACAAAAACATATCTGGAAGAAGCAGTCTATTTTTTTCGAACTACCTTATTGGAGATTTTTAGAGATAAAACATAACATTGATGTTATGCATGTTGAGAAAAACATATGTGATAGTTTGATTGGAACTTTGTTAGACATAAAAGGAAAGACAAAAGATGGATTACATGCTAGATTGGACCTGATATTAATGCGAATACGTTTGGTGTTAGCTCCCGCTGTGAAAGGAAAAAGAACATATTTACCTCCGGCTTGTCACACATTAAGCAAGATTGAAAAGATGAATTTTTTTCAGTGTCTTCATGGTATTAAAGTACCCATCGGTTTTTCTTCAAATGTGAATAATTTTGTGTCATTGAAGGATTGTAAATTAATAGGTATGAAATCACATGATTGTCATGTGTTAATGCAACAAATTCTACCAGTAGCAGTGCGTGGTATATTACCGAAAGCTGTCAGGAAGACAATCATCAGGTTATGTAATTTCTTTAAATCCATTTGTAGCAAAGTCGTTGATCCAAATTTGTTAGATTTGTTGGAGAATGAAGCAACTCTTATTCTTTGTCAACTAGAAATGTATTTCCCACCCACATTTTTTGATATAATGGTTCATCTATTGGTTCATTTGGTGCATGAGATAAGAATGTGTGGGCCTGTTTATTCAAGATGGATGTATCCTTTTGAAATATATATGAAAATTTTGAAAGGATATGTTAAAAATCCTTATCGACCAGAGGCCTCTATTGTTCAAAAATATGTATCAGAAGAGGTGATTGAGTTCTGTACTGATTATTTGAATGAGGTGGAGCATATTGGTCTCCCTCTATCTCGACATATGACAGTTGACAGAGAAGGTAGAGGGGTTCGAGGCTTAAAGGTAAAGTTCATTCCACGTGATGAAGTGATGCAAGCACATTTATACATTTTGAACAACACAGATGAGGTTCAACCATATATATCCTCACATATTGCTGAATTAAAGTTACGATATCAGAAAAGAAATGAAAAGTGGTTGATGATTGAGCATAAGAAGACATTTGTTTCATGGTTTAAAGATAAAGTCACCTCAGATATATCTGTATCAGAAACATTGAAGTGGTTATCAGGGGGACCATCTTTTAATGTGATCACTTGGTCTGGTTTTGATATAAATGGCTACACATTTTACACAAAAAACCTGGATGACAAGAGTACCGTTCAGAATAGTGGTGTGATGGTATTCGCTGAAGCAGTGCATTTTTCGAGTGCCAAAGATAAAAACCCAATTTCTGCATCAACATCATATTTTGGAGTTATTGAAGACATATGGGAAATTGATTATATTAAATTTCGAGTCACTATTTTTAAGTGCAATTGGGTTGATAGTAATAGTGGCGTGAAACATGATGAATATGGGTTTAAACTGGTTGATTTGAAAAGATTTAATCACAATGAGGAACCATTTATCTTGGCGACACATGCAAAACAAGTATTTTATGTCATTGATCCGTCGAATGATCAGTGGTTAGTTGTTTTGCAAGGGAAAAGATATCATTTGGGTGATGATGATGATTCTGATGATGCTAGTGATTTACATGAGCGTTATTCATCTATTATGCAATTTTCAGATGATTACAATGAATATAAGACAGACATAGTGCATGCAGTACGTACCGATCATGATGAAGGGACGTGGGAAAACACTAAATTAGTCTCCTAATTTTTCTGGTAAATATTTATATTTTGTGTCTATTTTTAAAACTTACAAATGCATGCCTCTATTTTTACATATTTATTTTTCATTTCCTTGTTTCTAATTATTCAGTTTTCTAATGATATGCAGGTACCCAAAATTTCATTACACTTTCTAGTAGCAATTTCAAATACAGATAGAGATGAGCAGTTACCGAGGTATATCTATTTTGACATATTATTAAATATTCAGTAATATACATATTTAATGAAATAAAACTGTTAATTTATTAAAAAAAATTGCAGGACTACTGATGCGTCCTCGGCGGAGGAGACTTCTCCAGTTACTACTGAAAAATCAAGTTCTCTAGTTGGTAAACGTGGTATTACACGTTTACCAAAACTATCACTCGCTCGTGATGATAACAAATTACACATCCGTTTTGATGATAATAATAATGCAGTTGGCCCAAATGCAGTTTAGTTTGTCAGTTATATAGCGATGCAGAGCCGTTGCAGGATTAGTATTTTATATCCTGATTGGAAGTCAGTGGACAGGACGGCGAAGCAACAGCTTTGGGAGGCCGTGACGGTAAAATATCTTTATTTATTTATTTTATCTCATTTTTTTAATATTATATAGTTTAAATGACATATTTTATTTTTTCAATTACAGATGACATTCAATTTTGAGGAAACCAAAGAAATTAGGAAAAGACCTCTCTCTTTAGCGGCGGTTCGATGGAGAGATTTTAAAAACAAACTGACGAAAGATTATGTTTTTGGAAAGAGAATGTTTGAAAGCCCATGTATTAAGTATCCATATATAGATGAAGAAACATGGAAGCGATTTGTTGACAGTTGTCAGGAAGAGAAATTTCAGGTATTGTAATTGTTTTATATTTTAAAATTTATGCTATATTTTCCTTATTACTTATGTGTTTATTTTTATGTAACAGGCCTCCAGAAGATCTCATCAGGAGATCCAGTTGAAAAACGTATACCCTCATACTTTATCACGTGGAGGATACTCGTATTTGGAGCAGAAAATTATTGAAGAAAAATTTGAAGCATTAAGAGCTCGATCAAGTAGTGGTTCAGAAGAGGTCCAGTATGGTCCTCCATCTCCTCCCACTCCCCATGAGAAATGGAAACGAGCAAGAAGAAGAAAAAATGAACAATATCTTACAGACGAAGCTCATCAAGTGGCTGATAGAATTGTAAGTAAATATTAATTCTTTGTTAACAATTTTCCTTTTTTATAATTTATAAACACTAATATAAATTTTTTATTTTTCATTTCAGGATGAACTTCAGTAGAAAGAGACACAGGGATCTTTTATCCCCGAGGGTAGGATGGATATCCTAGCCACTGCTTTGGGAAAGACTGAACACCCCGTCCATGTTAGAGGATATCAGGCGGGTGTTAGTATTCGGAAGGTTTTTGGTAAGAGTAAGCAACCAAGAGACCCGGAAATTGAATCCTTAAAAGAAGAGCTGCAGGATATGAAACGGTCTATGGGTGATCAAATTCAAGCAGCAGTACATAAGGCTTTATTAGAACACTTGGCAAGACAGTCACAGACTGCTCATCCTTCCGAGGTATATTATTTACTGTTAACAATTTTTCTTTTCTATAAATTATAAACACTGATATAACTTTTTCATTTTTCAACATTCTCAGCCTACTCACTCAGACTATCATGCCTCATATGCTTACCCAACGCCGTCTGGGCAGCCTTCCGAGGTATATTATTTCATGTCATCAATTTGTCTATTTTATAAATTATAAACACTGATATAACTTTTTCATTTTTCAACATTCTCAGCCAACTCACCCGGACTACCCTGCCTCATCTGCTTACCCTGCCCCGTCTGCGCAACCATTTGAGGTATATTATTTTATTTAATTTTTAATCAATTTTTCTATGTTATAAATTTTAAACACTAATATACCCTTTTCATTTTTCTGACTTCTCAGCCTGCTCACCCTGACTACCCTGCCCCACCTGCTAACTTTGAGCCTCCACCTCCTCCATCAGATCGAACCTTATATTGTGAGTTGTTTGCGGGAGATCCTCATGTACATATTGTTGCGTTAGGACAAGTGTATTTTTTGGGGGACTCGGTACATCATCAGCCTATGCAGATGGGTCAGGTTAGAGTATCAGTACTTGTTAATATAGATCCTACTGCTCTACTACCATTTCCTACTGCGGAGATCACCAGTGTTGGGGAATGCATGGGCCATTTTTTACTTTGGCCAACTGCACTTCTTCGTTATATTTCACATGAGGTATGAGTTTTTTTAACTAGTAATTAGAAATTATTCCAAATTACTTATAATGTTTTCTGACATTTAACTTATATAGGAATATCTGAAAGCAAAAGAAACTGTACAAATGCAGCAAAATGTTCAGAAACAGTCGGCTGTAGATACTTCTGATATTTCTTCTGGGTTGAAAAGATTATCTCAGTGCTCTTCTTCCTTGAATTTTATCTATGAGTTTCGGATGACGTCCGATATATGTGGAAGAAATTATAAATTGAGAATATTGAAAGAAGATATCATGAATTTAGTTAATTTTGAAGAGATCGGGCTGAATGTGGTGCAGTTGTTTTCCATGTAAGTAAATTGACGTCTGAATTGCTATTTCTTTAATAAAATATTGTTATGTCATTGACTAACTATGTTTTCTTTTTAAATTAGGTATCTATACAAGATTCTTTTACAAAATGAAACTACAAGCATTTATAGCTTTATAGATCCAGAGTACATTTCCTTGGAAGTCAAACATGTGAAAAATGATGAAAGAGTTCAATATATATCCGAGAGATTATCACAAACAGAGATTCAGTGCTGGTTTTTTCCATTTGTTGATAAGTAAGAATATCAACATAATTTTGAACTCATGATCATTATAATGTCATTAATTATGAACTTTTTGTATTATAGGGGGCATTGGATGTTAGGTGTATTTTGCCCAAATGAATGCACCTTATATTGGTTTTGCTCTTTATTAGGAAAAGTGCGTAAACCGTTTTCCAACTTATTAAACAGGTAAGTTGTTTTTTTATTTTTAGAAGTTTGTTATGTTTAATTTTAATTGTTTACACAAGTTTTATTAGTTCTTATATAAAAAAATGCAGTTCATGGAAACATTTTACAAATGAAAAGAAACCAACGAAAATCAAATATGTGGAAGTACAGGTAATTAGTTTTTATATTTTTGTTATATATTGGGTTTCATTATTAGTTAAATGTTTTATAACTGCAGTGTCATCGTCAAAATGGAAGCGTTGAATGTGGTTATTATATTCTACGATTTATGTACGAGATAATCACAACTGGGGAAACTACTGATTTTCATAAGGTTAGTTGTATTAACTTTTTTATATATTTTCATCCACTTTCTTCTATTTATTAATTTCATATCATTCAATATTATTGTAGGTATTCAATGATTCACAGTCATATTCTCAATCTGATATGATTCATATTCAATCTACTTTTGCGGACTATTTGTTAAGTCTGATTAAGATTTGAGGTATGTATACTAATATTTATAAATAATAATATATATGGGTTTAAAAAACTAACTCTTATGATATATTAGGTGTTTGAACCTACTAATAATCAAATGAATGCTTCAACAATAACAAACAATGAGCATGTCATATATTTCAGGTACGTGTATTTTAATTCTTCTTTACTGAGTTTTCTCAAGTGCCTCTGCAAAAACTGTTTTATTGAATCTACTAATAATCAAATGAATCCTTCAACAATAACCAACAATAAGCATGTCGTATATTTCAGGTACGTGTATTTTAATTCAGAATTAGTTATTATATTTCTTTTCATTGTTATTTCTTAAAATCATTTGTCTGTACAGTGACAGATCTGTAGGGTGGTACTTGGATCATGAACATAGAGATTCGTATAGCGAAATAACATTCACAAACACTAAAAATTGTCTCTCTTGAATGCACAGCAATATCTTCTAGGCCTTTTTATTTTTTATGCAAATAAATATCGAAAAATGATTGCCGAGAAGCATATCACATAATACCTGAAACAGCGCTTAGTGGGTTTGCACAAAGATAAATTAGAAGGCGTCAATTTTTAAGGTATGTTTCTTTATGTCTCTTCAATCTGCATTTGATTTCAATTTTCTAACCTATTTTTTGCACTCAAACTTATTTCTCTGTTATTCCATAACTTAAAAAAATAACAATAGTGAATGGGTAATGCACGTCTATACAGAGCAAATATAAAAACCTGAGGTTGGGGGTGGTGGGGATCCTATGGTGAAAAGACACCACCAACATCTTTAGTGGGGGAGGTGAGGAAGAGGTTGCATCGGCTGAGTGTTCCTGGAATTTTGATCAGGAGTCATAACATTTCATTTTGGTAATTTACTTTGTGAAAAAATGAATGATTCAAATAAATTACACATTTTCATTTAATGTTTATTCATTGAACTAATAACTTGGATTGATTTTTTCACGCACATCTCCTTAGTTTCATTACTGTCTTGACAGGATTGGTGCTATCTATGGGAGGAAACTTACAATGATTGATACTGAGTATGGTTAGATTAAGAAAATGCACCATGTAGGTACGTGTATTTTAATTCTGCTTTACTTTGAGTTTTCTGAAGTACTTCTGTTAAAGCTGTTTAATTGTTTTTGTATACTTCGTTATTTTTTTTCAGGGTTCCGATTTGTTTGGAGGAGAAAATATATGTATTTTATTTAAAAAAAAATTACGGCGTCGGTTATTTTAAAAACCGACGCCGAAAGGGTTTTCCGCGTCGGTTTTTAGAAAAACCGACGCGGATAAACCTGTTTAAATCGGTTTTCCGCGTCAGTTTTTAGAAAAACCGACGCGGAAAACCTAGTCGACTATATTTTCCGCGTCGGTTTTTTAATGAACCGACGCGGAAAATAATGTCTAAATGTAGCTTCGGCGTCAGTTTTTTATAAAACCGACGCCGAAGCTCATAAGCGAATTATTTTTCGCGTCGGTTTCTATGAACCGACGCGAAAACTGTATTTTTAACGTCGCCTATAAAGACGTCGGTTTATAACCGACGTTAAAAATTAAAAAAAAAACCGATGCGAAAAAGTGTTTTTGCACTAGTGAAGGGATATCAATATCAAGACCCATGGATCAAACTTGGAAATCAAAGTGGATATGAACAAGGTTTATGATATTCTTGAATGGATCTTCATTAAACGAGTTATTTCAAGCATTGTCCTATCGGATAAGGTGGTGGATCTCTTATTATAGAGTTTCAGTTCTCTATGGATGGCAGTGGATCTTATGGGAAAGGTTCATGTCTTCTTCAAGGCAACTAGAGGCCTTCGGCAAGGATATACCCTATCTCCAAGCATCTTCATCATGGCTCAAGACACTCTATGCAGTCTCATTCAAAGAGTTTTAAATAAATGGATTTTAACTCCTTTTAATAGGAGGATGAACGTATCATTGGTATCTCAGCTAATGTTCGCAGATGATACTATCATCTTCATTAACGGTGGGAAGGATTCAGTTAGAGTAATTATGCAAATCCTTCAAACTTATTGCCACTGGAGTGAGAAGATCATTTGCTCAACCAAGAGTAACTTATTTATCCCAAAACAGAGCACCGCTAGTCGGATGGCCTCCTTGTGTAGACGGCTGGACATGCAGCATGGGGAGTTGCCTCTGGAGTACTTGGGCACACCAATTTCTTCAGGGAGAATTCGGGTACATGACTTTGATCCAATTTTTTGTAAGATAACAAACTGAGTGCTGAACTGGAAAAACAAATTCCTATTGTTTGGAGGTCGTATTTCTTTAGTTAATAGCGTTTTGTCTTCCATCCCCATGCACATGGTGGATTCTTCCATTGTCCCTAAAGGAGTGATCAAAACGATTGACAAGATCCTATGTAACATTGTTTGGGATGAAAAATTCGAAGGCAAGAGGCACTGGGTCTCTTGGGATAAAATGGAGAGGCCGGTGTTGGAGGGGGGGTTGGTGTCAGGAGCCTTCGTAGCTCGATTAAATTTATTCTTGTAAATCATTCTTGGGATGTTCTGGAGGAACGAACGTTATGGGGAAGAACCATGTATGGGATTGGTGGTCTTAGAAAAGATGAAGCGCATGGATACAGATATCCTCTGTGGGGGAAGGTCTACCCCCTAATACAGCTACTGCTTCTGCATGCCCGATGGATTTTTGGTTCAGGGGACCGTTGTTTTTGGCACAATAATTGGGCTGGTAATTCTCTTGACTTCTCGGGGTGTCCTACTTCTTTGATTACAGTAAAAGAGGCGATTTTCTTTCCCAATTTTACAGAGGTTGTGCTGAACTCTGATCAACAAGCCTTCTGGCGTCCATCGAGTTAAATACAAGTCCGGGTCTCTTTGTGTTTTCTCCTTCGCCTTCTGGAGTCTTTTCCAACCGAGAGTATCGAAGGTTGGTTTTAGAGAAGAACCACCAGGACGTATGGAATGGATTGATGTGATGAAATTTCATTCCATCTAAGTTCAACTTTCTTCTATGGCGTATAAGAAGGAAAGCAATGGCCATGGATGAGTGTGCTAAAAACCTGGGTATGAATTTAGCATCTGCATGCCACTATTGCAGGAGTAAGAAGGTGGAGAGCGTGAATCTTTTATTTTTTGAAGGGGATTGGGCATCAGCGGTGTGGAAGTGTTTTGTAGGATCTTTTTTTTCTTCTCCTCAGCAGTGGGATGTCTCCTCGTTCTTGAGGGACTAGTTTCAAAGATCTCTTGGGATGGAGAAGGAGAGTACTGCTCGGGCGGGGTTTCTGAGTGTAGGGTGCTGGTGTTTATGGCATGCCAGAAACCAGGCCCTTTTCGAAGGTGAGGTCTCTTCGACACGATCCATTTTAACATGGATGAGATTCATGCTACTGGATTGGTCTTCTCTATACAAGGACTGGAGGGATGCTCCTTCATTTGGAAAGATTCATATTAAAATCCCCCGGCCTCTCCCTACTTCAGACGAGGTGTGAGGAAGGTGGGTTTCTTGGAAGCCACCTAGTGTTGGTTTCAAACTCAATACTAATGGGTCATGTGTGTCTGGTAGAATGAGAGGAGGGTGTGTGGTTAGGGACACCTAGGGTGATGTTATTTTGGATTTCTCTACTTTCTTTGGAATGGGTAACCCTCTCATGGCGGAAAACAAGGCTATGATCACGGGCCTCTTGCTCGGAATCCAAGAAGGTGTGATTTTAACTTAGGCTGAGATGGACTCTCTCGTTCTTCATGATGCTCTGTGGGGAAAGGGTGGATTCCATTGGTCCATTTCATATCAAGTTAGGAAGTGCAGATCACTGATCCTGGAGTCCATTCATGTTTCCCATACAAGGATGGAGGTCAATAAAGTAGCTGATCATCTGGCTTCTTTGGCTGAGTAGACTACCGGGCACACTTGCCTCATTCCTACTTGTAGTCTGAAACTTGAGGATGTGAACTTAATTAGAGGGAATTCCCTCAGTTTACATTATTTTAGACCTCTATAAGCAAGGGGGGTTTTATGGTTTGTTTCCTTTCTTTGAATAAAAAAATTTATCTTGGATGGAAGAATTGGAAGGAGTGTTTGTCACATATGGAATTATCATATAACAGGGAATCAAGAAAAAAAGGTAAAGAAAATATTGTGGTCAATTCACTTTCACATAGATATTCTCTTTTATCATTTTTGAATTCAAATCTCTTAGGTCTTTAATGCATTAAGGATTTATATTCCAATGATAGTGATTTTATAGAACATTATGAACATTTTAATCCTAGAGTTAGTTGAAAATTTTTCTTTTTACGTGATGGATTCTTATTCTAGATTAACTAGCATTGCATTCCCAATTTCTCTATACATTTACTTTCAATGAAGGTGTCACATTCAGGTGGGTTAATGGGACATTTTGGTGTTGAAAAAACTATAAGTGTTATTAATGAGCATTTTTATTGGCGTAGGATATCTAGAGATGTTGAGAAATTTGTGGGAAAGTGCATTGTCTGCCATAAATCCAAATTGAAACTAAACCCACAAGGACAATATCTTCCTCTCCCAATCCCCAACACACATTGGGAGGACAAATCAGTGGACATTATTGTAAGTTTACTATGAACCAAGAGGGGGATAGATTCCTTTTTTGTTGTGGTGGATTAATTTTCAAAAATGACAGATTTTATTCTTTGTCAAAAAACTGATGATTCCACTAACATTGCAACACTTTTATAGCATAAAGTAGTCAAACTTCATGGAATTCCAAGGACAATAATGTCATATTGAGACAGAAAATTCTTTAGCTACTTTTGGAAGACATTATAGATAAAACTAGGAATGAATTTACTATTTTCCAATACATGTCATCCATAAACCGATGGACAAACCGAGGTGGTGAATCCAACACTATCATCCCTTCTATGAACTATTATGAAGAATAACATCAAGAATTGGGAGGAGTGTCTACCACATGTGGAATTCACTTATAAAAGGGAATCAATCATAAAAAGGGTAATTAAAATACTATGGAAGATGCACTTTAACATAGATATTCCCTTTTATTATTGTTGGATTCAAAACTCCAAGGTTGTTAATTAATTAAAGATTTATATTCCACTGATAGTGATTTTAGAGAACCTTATGAACATTGTAAACCGGGTTCTATTTGGGAAGATATCTATTTACATGATGGATTCTTATTCTGGATTAATAAGAATTACATTCCCAATTTCTCTATCCATTTACATTTAATTAAGGAGTAACATCCGGGTGGGTTGATGGGACATTTTGGAGTTGAAAAAACACTAATTGTTCTTAATGATAATTTTTATTGGCCTATAATATCTAGATATGTTGAGAAATTTGTGGGAAATTGCATTGTCTACCATATAGCCAAATCGAAACTAAACCCACACGGACTATATCATCCTATCCAAATCCCCAACAACCCTTGGGAGGACATATCAATGCACTTTATTGTGGGGTTACCATGGACCAAGAGGGGAGTGATTCCATTTTTTTGTGATGGATTGTTTTTCCAAAACGGCACATTTTATTCCTTGTCATGAAACTGATGATTCCAATAACATTGCAACACTTTTCTTTCAAGCAGTATTCATACATAATGGAATGCCAAGGATTATTGTGTCGGATTGAGACACAAAATTACTAATCTACTTTTGGAAGAAATTATGGAGGAAACTAGAAATGAAGTTACTATATTCCACTACTTGTCATCTAAAAATTAATGGAAAAACTGAGGTGGTGAATTTGAGACTATCATCCCTTCTGCAAACCATTGTTAAGAAGAACATCAAGAATTGGGAGGAGTGTTTTCCACATGTGGAATTTTCATATAACAAGGACAATAATTCTTCTACTCAATATTACTGATTTGAAAATTTTTATGGCTTTAACCACCTTGCCCCATTGATCTGGTTCCTTTGCCTTTTCAAGAAGCAGTTAATGTGGATGCGAAATGTAATGCATAATTCATCAATAAAATTAATGAAAAGGAAAGTATAAATATTGAGTGGATGACCTAGAAATACATTTACTGTTCAAACAATGGTCACAAGAAAATTTTGTTTGATCCCGGGGACCAAGTCATGGTTAATATGAAAAAGGAATGATTTCTCGACAAGAGGAAATAAAAACTCATGACACAAGGCGATGGACCATTCTGAGTTCTTGAGAAGATTAAAAAAATTATTACAAGATAGCTTTTCCAGGTGAATATGGTGTAAGTGACACTTTTAATATTTATGATCTTTCTTCTTCTTTGACTGTAGAGGATGAAGAGTCTAGGATGACTCCTTTTTTGGAGGGGGAGGATGATGCAAATTATGTTGAAGGAACCAGGTTGATTACTTGAGTGGATGAGTTGGATTTTCAAGGCCCGATGACGCATGGAAGATTAAATAGGTTGAACGCAATAATGGGTTCCCATATCACTTCATTAAAGGCCCATGGATCTTTCCTTGCATGGATTGAGAAAATGGTCCTATTATCTCACTTATTCAATCACAAATTGGATGTTTAAAGTTTCGACCATATTGTTGAACAGATTTTAAAATCCTTACCCACATGTATAATTCTAGAATGGCATATTTAGACACCAATGTCAAATATGGTGGGACGGGTACTCAAATTAAAATTTTTTGGGCTATGGGTGGAAATGTATGTGCTACGTTTCCCAAAATTCTTTGTTAGATTTTACCTTTTTTAATTTTTGGTGACATGGTAGATTTGTCCTTTATGAATTTAGGTTATTAGACCCTTGACTATTGTATCACCCCTTGCCTATAAATAGTCACCCCATGGCATTGTGTTTTCATTCAATATTTAAATGAGAGCTTATGCTTTGTTTCTCTCCATTTTGTGAGGATTGTCTCAGTTTACCCCATTGCTCTTGTGCATTCTTGCCTTGTCAATCTACAAGTTAGATTGGTGATCCAAGATCACAAATCCTCCAATTCTATGCCTCAACCCAAGTGTGTTGTTGTGTGGATTGGCTATCACATCCCTTCCTTGATTGTGTTGTCTAAGTAGTAGGTTGTGCTTCTTAAAACATTGATTGACTACTTGTATTCACTATCCATACCCATCATCCTCCACTTTTCTTTGAACTGCATCCTTCATACACCACCCAACGCCAGGAAGATTAGGCCACCCCATGCATCTCGCATCACATGTGATCACCCTAAATAAGGTATTATATTTCTCAAGATCAAAGAATTTTATTTGAGGGTTGTGAGTGGATAGAAATAAGAAAAAATATATATTGTGTGTGTGATTTTGTGCATCTTGTTGTGCGTGTGTGTATGTACATCTTGTGTGTGTGAGTGTGTATATCATGAGAGCGTGAGTGTGTATCCTTATATGTGTGAGCGTGTACATATTGTGTGTGTGTACATATCTCATGTGTGAGTGAGTGTGTATCATTTGGTGTCCCCCCCTGGTGTGTGTTTGTGTTTGCATAACTTATCATGGCAGAAGATTGTGGGAAGAAAATTGCTCATGTTAGCGATGAAGGAAGTCGAAGTAGATCTCTTGCCCTCGAAGCTACACAACTCCAAATTCAATCATTGGTTAGAAACATCGAGAGGCTTCTTGATTGGAATTTGGAAGTACTACATGAGAGGATTTATGAATTGGAGAATAAACCAAGCCCAAGGATGTACCATGATATCCCACAATGCACTATGTCACCACGTCGTCCCCACATCTTGGAGGAGGAGATAGTGATCTTTGATGGTGATCATAATGATTTCCTAAAAAGGATAATGTTATACTAAAAACCTAGATGAGGAAAATGGAGACAACATGATGATAACCTACTTGGAGGGATCAAGGTTACGGTCCCCTCTTTTCAAGGAAAAATCCACCTGGAAGCATACTTGTAGTGGGAGATGCGGATTGAGAAATTATTCTCAGTCCATGTGTATTCTGAGGAGAAAAAGGTAAAACTTGAAGCCCTTGAATTCATTGATTATTCATTAATATGATGGGATCAGGTTCAAAAGGATATATCCAAATATGGAGTACATCATATCCAAACTTGGGAAGACATGATGTTTTCCATGCGGAAGCAGTTTGTTCCCTCACACTAAAATAGATATCCCCACAACAAGATTCAAAACCTCACCCAAGGGAGTAAGAGTGTAGAAGAATAATACAAGGAGATGAAGATTTCCATGAAATTGGAAAACATTGAGGAAGATCCATAGGCAACCGTGGAATGATTTTTCAATGAGCTCAATCAGGAGATTTCCAATCAAGTGGAGATGTACCACCATGTGGAAATACTACATATGATCCATCAAGCCAACAAAATTGAGAAACAAATAAAAATGAAGAAAAATGTGAGGAAACCCACTACCCCTTTCTTTCCATGGAGAAATAAAAGGAAGAAAATTGGAGAACCATTAAAGGAAAATGAGGTGGTTTATCACAAAACTGACAAGGTAATTCTTTCACCTAAAAAACCTACTTTTGAGGCTAACCAAAATGGGAATCAGGATATTCGTTGTTACAAATGTCAAGGAAAAGGTCACATTGCTAGTGAGTTCCCAAACTGGTGTACCATGACCATCAAAAATTTGGGATAATGGGAGACCGATGGAGAGATCCCAGAAGAGGAGGAAGAATCACCGAAATTTGATAATGGAGAATTTGCAGAAGATGGTGATATTCTTATCACTATGAGAGTTTTAAGTGCACAAATGACCATTGAAGAGAAAGAGCATCAAAATAACCTTTTACATACACAATGAAATATCAATGGGAAGGTATGTGGCATTATTATTTTTAGGGTAAGCTATAGAAATGTGGTGAGCACTGAGTTGGTGGAGAAGTTGCGACTCCATACTTTGAGGCATCAAAATCTATACCGTCTTCAGTGGTTGAATAATTGGAGTGACCTGAAGGTCACCAATAAAGTGAAGGCATTTTTCACTATAGTTAATTACAAAGTAGAGTTTTTGTGTGATGTTGTCCCTATGAAGTATTTTCATTTGTGGTTGGGATGATCTTGGTAGTATTATCAGCGCGTTACTCATGATGGCTTCTTGAATCATCGCGCTTTTGTACTCTGAGGGGAACCTACAACACTCAACCACATGTCCCCCAAGAAAATTTTGGAATTTCACACTTTGAGAGAAAATCAAAAATATAGTGACGAGGAAAAAAAGAGAGAAAAATAAAAAGGAGAGAATGTGGGAAAAATATATGATGAGAGAAGAAAGGAAATGGAGAGAAAAGAAAAATCTAGTGGTAAAAAAGATTTTAGAGGAAAAAAAAGTGTGATGTTGGAATGAAAGATTGAGGTTAGGGAAGAATTGATTTCTTAGAAAAATATCTTAGTACTTATGTACAAAGAGGTGATGTTGAACACTAATGACATAACATCTCCTTTTCCCCATGTTGTTGAGTCTTTGATGTAGGAATTTGAAGATGTGTTTCTTGAAGAGGTTCCACATAGTTTGCCACCCATTAGGGGTATTGAGCATCAAATTGACCTCATACCCATAGCAACACTATTGAACTACCCTGCATATCACACCAACCTAGAGGAGACAAAATAAATTCAAATATGTTTTTTCTTTAAATAATAAAATGAGGCTTCATCCACAAGCATTAAAAAAATTCATATTGAGGATATCATAAATATGGTTTAACTAAGTGAAATTACATTCACAAGTTATAGGCGAAAATTTTTTATAAATTATTATTTTAATTTTATTTAAATAATATATTATGATATGTATAATATTTAATTACTATATAAATTAACAAATTATTCAATTCAGTTAAGTTGAATAAAACCAGGAAACTATATTAGAAAACACCATATATGTTTTTACACTTTAAATAACTGAACCCTATTTTATTTCTCATGTTTATATGAATATAATCTAAATTATATAAAAGCATGAAATTTTCATGTGAACCTACATGCCTGATATAATGAATAAAGGCAGACCTATCACCACCCTGATCCAATAAAAACTAATAAAATAAAAAAAATAGATAACAACCAACTCAAATTTAAAATCAATAAACATAATATAAATCCCAACTCTCATTTTTCTTTTCCTTTCTCTCATATAGGCACGGGTAAAGAACACTATATAGCATTAATCCAAAGTTCTACTAGTTCTACCTCTAACTAAAATATCCAAAATAGTAAAATAAATAAATAATTTCATTGATACCAATTCCCACCATTGTTGGATCGGATTACACAATATTAACAAAACTGAGTCATTATATGAACTTAGGAGTGCCTCCCTATATTCCAAAGGCTACCAACTTATAGAAAGGGTCTATGGTGAAATCAATGGGAGAATATACCCCTATAAAAAGTATAGAAATAACTACAAAAATAATATTAATTAAATCATCATAGTATATAACTGAATAATAAAATCATAGAGAATAAAAAACTAGTACACCACATACTATATATAATGGTCTATATAACTTGTCACATTTGTTAATAAAACATCAAAAAAACCTTTCATGAGAAGATGATATATAACTCAACTGGAATAAATAACAAAAAATAACTACCACCTGGTCTCAAATTCACTCTTAATCCCATATATTGACTTCATCTATTCTATCCATTAGAATAATCCAATATTGTTACTATACCCTATCCTCACTTGAGATTGTGAGATTTTCTCTGGTACCAATGTTTTAGGGGCTCCCAAGAAAGGTGTGAGTAAAACTCAATAGGCCACCACTATCAATTCCCCTAACATAACTAGTAAACACAATCTATTTATAATGTGATATCCTTAGAATGATAAAGTGTAAAAGTATAATAAAATAACCAACATTGATCGTCAGATTCTAAGATGACAGTTTAGATCAACCATGCCTGCTTCGACCAGTGTTAGATGTCTCTAGTATAACACACACTGCCTAGGGAAAACCACATCCTACCTTAGAACCTAATCAATAATCACATAGGGGGAACCATTTACTACCCTAAAATATGATGTATCATCATCCAAGTATAACAATGTCCTACCTTGTAACCTAAGGAATCATCTCTTACCAAGGGAGAACTATATATAGCTGTGAAACCTAATGTATTACCACCTAGGTGGAACCATTTACTAACCTAGAACCTAAATAATGACCACCAAAGAGAAAGAATTTACTACCATGAAACCTCAGGCATCATACACCTGGGGGAATCATACCTCCATGAAACATTATAAATCATACACCTGGGGGAATTTTATCTCCTCAAAACCTCGTATTTCATGCACCAATGGGGTTTCATCCCATTATGAAACAAGTACAATTTCATGATTACTCAGAAGGACACATCCCAACCCAATAATCCATACACCATCTATCAAAATCACATGGATGGTTAATTCATCATACCTCGTATACGTTTCCTATGTTTTTATATAAATGACATGACCTATTTTTGTCATCACATCTAAATTAGTCTATCACCATGCCCACTTCCATGTACAAACCCTAAAAAGGTTTAACATGAGATTGGGGAACACATCACAAACCCCTAAGTTGCATCATGATCTAGTTACCTAGAAAGGGTACCTTTCTATCCTTCCCAACTCTTGGTTCCATCACTTTCACTCAAAGGAGGACAACATACCTCAATAATGACAAGATTACATCATCCTCTAATTAGTCCTATAGATATTAAAATACAAGTATTTATTAATAAGATCGAACAAATCCCATATTACATTCTAAGTCAAGATCCGTCAATCCTCCCACTAAAAATACACTTACCATATACATGGTATCCCTACTAGGATGCACATATACCAGCGGAGGATATAAACTCTCCCAATACACAAGTCAATTTTTAAGTACCCAACCCTAAAGAATGCATAATATTGTGTTTTTAGAATATAATTCATTTATTTCATTCCCAAATATCATTTAATTTTATAATTTTAGATAATTACATAATAAATTGTATATAATAATCCCATAGATTAAAAGTTGGACACATCTACTAACTATCCATTTCCCCTATTATGTAAAAATTTTAAATTAAAACATGATTTATCTTCCTGAAAAATCATCATGACTTTGAACTTGACTTCTTTTTTTCATTTAACAATCCTTAAACCATGTGAAAAAACATTTTAATATATGGAATGAAAAAAAGATCTCATTGAGTGATATAAAAAGAAATAAATCCATAAGTCCGTTAAAAAAATGAAAACTCATAAAATAAATTCTTTTATCACATTTTTCATTAATAATATTAACTAAATCATTTTCATATGAAATAAAATTACTTTTAAAAACTCACTATATGAAAATAGAAACCAATTTTAGAAAACATAAAGAATCATATTCATAACCAATTTAAAAATCATGTTAAAAATAAATAGAGTCCAATTAAATTCATAGAAGACACACATCAGTTTACTCTATAGTTATTTCCTTTAATGATAAGGAACATTAACTAATTTATTGAAGAGCTATAATGGGGCTCACATTATGTAAATAATTGTTGGAATCACATATTTTTCATGAGATAAAATGAGAATCAACCCCTCGTATAAGCTATATTAGGCTCACCCATTTCTCATATATAATTCACAAATATCATATCATGAATAATTTATTTTTATTCTTTCACATTTTCATCATATATCCTTTGAAAAAATATTTTAAACCTATATAAAAAACACTTTCAGATATCTTTTAAAAAAACACATTTCCAATACCAAAAACCACCAAAAAAGTGAAATCATGTTTTTATTTGAAGAAAAAATTAAATATTATGAAGGAAGTTAAAAAATAAATAACAATTATTATAAGACCCGAGAATTAATTGAGGTAAGTTATTATTTAAATTCATGTCTAAATATCCTAATTTTGGTTAATGAAATGATTATCAGGTGTGTGCAGGTTTGGGGTTTTTTTGGGGGTTCAAGACACAAAATAAAGAGAAAATCACCATCCAGTGCATGTTTAATGGTTGTAGCACTATTAGAGGTAACTTTGTTCCCAAACCTTGCTAGCTAGGTAGAGGGGTTCATGGTTTATATATGCTATGAAAAGGGGGATCCAAATCATGAGGTTTGGTATATAGGAATTCAAAACGATTTTTGCATTGTTTGTCAAACTGTATTGAATCCTTAGGTAACTATGAGACATAGAACCTCTTGGATAGAGGCAAAAGCATAGTAGGTGAATTGTTTGGAAAACCATCTATCCAAACCGTGCACCCATTTAAAAAGTTATAAATTACCTCCCCCTCCCCCCCGGTATTTTATGTGTTTCATCAGATTTTCTTCCCTATTATTCCTCATCAAACCCTAGTGATGAACCTTAACCCCCAAATATTTTCAAGGGTTGGTCACCTTTGATTCTAGGACATTTTGAGTGAAGTTTGATGTGGATCAAAGCTCTAGATAACTCTAATGATCCTCTTACTTCTTTTTTCCAGATTAGGGTTTTTGGTTTCTTTCTTCTTCTTTTGAATCCCTAAAACCCTCTTTTCCCATGGATGTTAGTTTGGGGATTAAAATTTGGATTTAATCTAGATCTAATTCAAAGTTTAATAGAGTTCTCATCTAAGGATTAAAGTTAGTCAGTCTATATGTTATATCCCATAGTTTAGATGTTGATTTGTGCAAGTGTGGTTGTGCTTTTAGATAACTATTGTTTTGAATTTGATTTCTTTGATATTATTTTGTAAAATCGTTACATAAATGTTGAATTAAACCTCGCAAGGTCCATGTGGGTTTCATTGAGGTTCACTAAACTATTTTTAGGGTCACCCATAGGGTGTGCTATCATCCCGAACATGTAAATTTTAATTTTGAACATGGACTTGTTATGATAAAGTAGATATAATGAGATATTTGTGTTAATCAATTAGTTAAATTATGAAAGTAATCATTGGTAGTTATGACTAGTTATTGATAATTGTATATGAGATTTTTCAGAACATTGTGAATGTGATTATTTAATTGAAGTGATCTTGAAAAGTGACATAGGGGTTAGAATGAGAATATGTTAATGAGTTATGGAAAGAATATGAATTGATGTATTGATTAAATACTGAATTTTAATAGTTATGTGTAATGATTGTATTTGATTTTAGATATATTAAATATAGTTAATGGTTAACATAATCTTGTTAACTGGCTTGGTTATTTTGTGTATTGTCTAATGCTCTACTTACATGGGTCGTTTTGGACTGAGGAATTAAACCCCACCACTAGAATGTAAGGGTTGGGGATTCAGACTGATGCCCTAGGTCCCTAGAAGATGCATTGGATGATTAATCGGACTAATTATCCAAGGTAAGTGTGATGAAATTGGTTGAGATTTTCTAGAATGATTCTACAAGGTATGTGTAAAAAATTATCTTGTGTGGTGTTTTTTCTTGTGAGATAGGGAACATTATTTATTACCATATGCATATTGGTAGAACGAATTAACCCATTGTGAAATAAATGGAACACCTAACCCATTAACTTAGATGATGATAATGGATTGATTAAATAATGATATAATAATGTCATCTTGCTACTCATTATTTACTAGTTATATATTAGTGCATGAATACACCATCTGCTTAGTTGGGATTTTTTGTAGACACTATTGGTGGTGACCTACTTATTTGTACTCACACCCTACTCAAAAACACTATTGGGTAACTCAGGAGATTTCATATTTTTAGGCTAGGACAAGGGAAAATTCCTTATGCTAAAGAAATGATTTGGGCTAGGGATGTGCATGGATTAGGATCTAGACATGGAGTTAGAGCATATTTTGTCTATTTAGTTGTCTATCTTTATTTAGGATTTTCTTCACCATTTCACTATTTTCCTGACATGACATATTATTTTGGGTTTTGGTTTGTACCCAATATTGGGAAATGGTTGGCAATAAATGTTTCTAGTTTAATTTATATTTATTCTTTATTTCTTATTGTTTTCTATTGTTTCATTTTCAAATAAAGTGGGTATAGTATCCCCATGTGTTATTTTAAACCCTCAATGCTTGTTGTTAGCCTCTGGAATATGGTTAGGCATTCTTGAGGTCATGTAGCGACCTGACATAGGGCACCGGTTTGGTGAATTTTGGGTTGGGAATAATACAAAGTGTTATTAGAGAGCCCTTTTTTATGAATTACTATTTTGGAATGGAAGACTGGCGATTATAAAGTGTCGTTCCTTTTAAATGATCTCATGCGTGGGAGTAGTTAATCCATGTATGAGGGAAACCCAACTAAGAAAGGAGGGAATTTTTATTTTTGATGTGTTTTGTTACAGTATAATGATAGTTCACCATTGGGTTATGTACTTATTGTGTGATGTGACTATTTTATGAAATTTTAATCTTGATCTAAATGGAATGGGGACATTCAATAATTCATAATTATATGCACCGAGTGATGTAGGTGGAATTCATCATGGTAGGTACACATGAAATGGATGTGTGGGACATGTAGAGTAGAATGCATTCAGTTCCTTGAAAAATTGAAGAAAGTGGTGTCTAATAAAGATAGTAAAAATGGTTAAATGGATATAATGTGAAGGAATGGTTAATGAATTATGTTTAATTAAAAGTTAAACATGATTTAAAGTATTGGTTGTAACATGATTTGAAATGTTAATCATGTCTAATGAAAGTCTCATGACTATGTTAGTTGGTTTACCCCATGTTGACTATGGCATGTGGAAAAGATGGTTGAGGGTAGTGTGATAAGTGTGATAATGTCTCTTGGTATATGAGTTTGAAATGGGCTTTTTATAGCTGTTAGTGCGCCTTATTTTATGTAAACTGTGGAAGATTTATGTTATGTGTCCTAAGAATCATGTTTGGAATTTTAGATAAATGGAACCACATAAACATGTTCTAGTTGGGTGACAAGATGTCCCACCAACACATTTATTGACCTCACAACATGTAGGCCTCCAGCTTGAATCTATTCTCAGGATGAGTGATGGAGGGTTGAGGACAGTATAGAGTCCAGGTATAGGATTAGTTACCCTATATCATGTTGGAAGTAGGAACTCTACCAACTATACCGGTCAAGGTAGTGGGTGTGATAATTTAGGGAGAGGAAGTCCAAACCAGCATGGTAGTATAGCACCAGGAACATAGACCGGAGCCCATAGTAGAGGTGTTGTTTAGATATATTCATTTCATTCTACAACTGGAGGTGTCATGGTTGGACCATTGCCTATTCGAGGTATGATTCTTGTGTCTTTTATGCTTGATAAAAGTTTACTTCATACAAATTCCTTGCATTAATTTATTTTCACTCAATTTTTTGGTGATTTTTAGTCTTTATATGAAATTTTTGTGTGGGGTATTATTGTTTGATACACTTTTAGACATGTGAGAAGAAAATATCTTGTAGTGTAAAGGGTTTTTTCTTGAGGATAGTGGGTACCATTTTCTTTGGGACCTATTTGTGCTAGAGATTTCATGATGTCATATTATTTTTAAGATGGATTATTTAGTGTTATACCAAGACAACATTGATTGTTACCATTGTAGGGTAAAATTTATGTCCACGGATGGAAACACCTATGTCCACCATGGGGAATGGGTTATCTGATCTTGTTTTACAGGGCTATTCAGTCAGCAGTTGGATGAAATCATAGCCCAAGTGTCTTGAATTTTTCATGATGATGGGGAATTAGGGCAGCATGGATTCCCTCCTGTGTTGGATCGGTTTCAGGATGAGTTTCCTGTGAAATTCATAGGGATATTACCTGAGAGGGATGTTGAGTTCACAATAGAGTAAATATTGGGAGAAGAACCAGTTTCTATTCCACTGTATATAATGAAACCGAAAGAACTCAAGTAGCTTAAGGTTTAGTTGGAGGAACTGTAGAATAAGGGGTTTATTCTCCCAAGTACATGTCCTTGGGGATCAACAATGTTGGTTTCCAATATGGATAATGGATAATAATGGTTATTCATTGATTATTTAAAGTTGAATCATATGGCAGTTATGAACCAATACCCTTTTCCACGAATCTATGATATCTTTGACCCACTAAGGGGTAAATTAATTTTCTCTATGATTGATTTGAGATATAAATATCATTAGATATAGGTGAGACCTTTTGATATACCTCAAACATCCCTCAAGAGCTATCATGGGTTTTATGAGTTTGTTTTGATGTCATTTTAGTTGAACAGTACACCGATAGTTTTATAGACCTAAGGAATCAATGTTTTCATCCTTACCCAGATCAGTTCATATTTGTCATTGTAAAAGACATCTTGGTGTACTCTAAGACACATGATGATCATTCCAAAAATCTTGAAATAATTTTGAGTACACTGAGATAGAATTTGATATATTTCAAGCTATCTAAGGGGCATTTTTGTAATGATAGAGTTCATTTATTGGGTCACATCATCTTGGATGAAGGAGTTTCAGTAGACCTGGAGAAAGTGAAAGAAGTTGTATCTTGGGAGAAGCCCAAGAATTTTTATGATCTCTAATGTTTTCAAGGGTTGGTAGGATATTAATAATGGTTTATCAAGGAATATTCCCATTTATCATCACCACTTTATGGTTTTACTGATATTAAATTAATGTTTGAATAGTCTAGGGAATGTGAGAATTCTTTCCAATAGTTAAAGAAGCAGTTGTCTACAACAAATATTCTAATCTTACCTAACCCAGGTAAGGGGTATACCTTGTTTTGTGATGTTTCTGGTGTTGTTCTTGGGAACGTTTCTATTTAGGAAGATCATTTCATCAGATATGGGTCATGACAGTTCAGAACTCATGAAAGAAATAACATTACGTATGATCATCAATTATCTACAGTGGTTTATTCTATAAAGTGTCGGTGGCACTAATTATTTGGAAAATGGTTCATAGTGTATATCGATAATCAAATCCTTAATTACATCTTCTCCTAGTGTGATTTGAACCTTTGTAAGTGATGATGGGTGGAGTACATGTAGTCCTTTAATTTTCATTAGTGTACACACAAGGAAATGGAAATAGTGTTAAAGATTCCTTAAGGTGGAAGACTAATAATCTAGTGGATCGTGAACTACATTTTAGTGAAGGATTATGTAATTATTTTTGGAGATGCATTTGGAGGTGAAATATGGAAATGGGAAGATAACCCCTACATTCTTATTATTTTATTCAATACTTATGAGCCGAATCAAGGAGAGGTAGTGTGAAGATCTAGGATGTTTGGATTTGAGGGAAGGTCTTGAAGGTATGGAATCACATTCTAGTTGGACCATTGGAGATTATGGAATAGTTTATGTTTGTGGTCATCTTGTTGTGACAACATATATTCAAGAGGAGATGATGCATGAGTTTCATTCATTGAAGTAGGCATTTCACCCTGGTTTTACCAATATGTATCTTGATTTTTGTTGGTAATATGGGTGAATATGAATGAAGAAACAGGTGGAAGGTTTCATGGTGTGATGCCTTAGCTATCTGTATATGAAAAATGAGAATCAGTGGCTGGGTGGTTTTTGGAAACCATTCCTTTTAAAAAAGGATGTCGTGAAAATGGACTTTGTGGAGTAAATCTCAAAATAATGCTATGTTCTGGGTAGTTGTGGATAGGTTTACCATGGTGTCACAATTCCTAGTAATTTGAGAGAACTTCACTTTTGATCAGATGGGTGAGTTGTATGTTAGGTAGGTAGTCTGATTGCATGAGGTACCGTGAATGATAGTTTTGAATTGTGATCCACATTTTACCTCATTATTCTTGTAGGGACTACATAAGTCACTTTGTACTCGGGTGTTCTTGAGTATGGATTTCCCCAGGAGGATGGATGGGCGGTCAGAGTGTACCAATAATGTACTTGAGTACATGTTGAAATCACGTTTCCTATAATTTGGTGGATTATGGTAGAAGCACTTATTACTTATTGAGTTCTCCAATAACAATTGTTTCCAAAATATAATTCAGATGGAATTGGATGAGGCACTCTATGGTTGACCATGTAGATCTACGTTGTGTTGGATGGTGTATGGGGAGTTAAAGATGTTGGGACTAAGTCTTGTGTAGGATACATTGAAATTGGTTCAATTGAATTTGGAAATGTATGGAAATGGATCAGAGTAGGAAGAATTTGTATACAAATTAGGGTTATAGACCTCATGAGTTTTTGTTGAGTGGTCTTTTTATTCTTCAGGTGTCACCTTGGTTGAATCACCATCTAATTTAGAAATAGGTTGTGTTGGCACCCATGTATGTGAGGTAGATTGAAATTATGGAGAGGATGAGACTTGTAGATTATCTATTGGTTCTTCTATAATATTATAGTGGTATGCAAGATTTTCTTTATGTTTCAAAAATTCTGAAGTGTCACCCTATCCCATCTCATTTGATTGATATTTAAGATGTGGAGCTTAAGGAAGATGCAACCTTTGAGGAGAATCATGTTCATATTGTGGATCATAGTGATAAAGTATTGCGGGGAAAGACTATTTACTTGGTTCTGGATTTATGGTTTTATGGTAATGTTATGGACGAATCTTGGGAGATGGAGTCAGATATGTGGGCCTAGTGGCCTAATCTCTTTTTGTATGAAGGTCGGTGATTTTGGGAAGTATGGATCAAGGATGAGCTGTTATAAGTTTGTGAGGGTTTAAGATCCCAGAATTAATGGAGGTACATTATTGTTTAAATTCTAGTTTAAATAACATAATTTTGGTTAATGAAATATTTACCGATCATATGAGAAGGTTTGGGGGTTTTCTAAGGGTCGAAGACTCAAAAAAAAAGAAAATTTCTATCTGGTGCATGTTGCATGGTTGGAGCATGGTTAGAGGTAACATTTTACCCAAAACATGCTATCCGGGAGAAGTTATGCATGGTTTAACTAAACCATACACAAGGGGAGGCCAAACCATGTGGTTTGGGATAGAGGCATTCCACATGGTTGTTGTATGGTTCGTAAAACTAGGAAGAATCCACATATAACTTTGCAAATTTGACCGTCTTGGAAAGATGCAGGTGAATGGTTGGCTCATAGGTTGGAAAACCATAAATAAAAACCATGAACCCCATTAAAAAGTGAGTAATTTCCTTTACCCCAATGAATTTTAAGTAATTATCCTAATTTTCTTCCCCAATTTTCCTCCTCCAACCCTATTGTTGATCTTAAATCGAAAAAACTTACAAAGGTTTGATCTCATTCGGCACTAGTCTATTTCGAGTGGCATTGGTTTTGGATAGAAGATCCTAGAAATTATAGTGATTCTCTTTCTTCTCTTCTCCATATTAGAGCTCGTGGTTTTGTTATTATTCTTATGAATTTATAAAATCATCTTTTTCCTGTGGATCTTAGTTTAGTGATTCAATTTGGGATTGAATCTGGATATAATGCTAAAGTTAAGTGATTGTTCATCTATGGATTTGAGTTAGGTTTTCTACAACTTATATCCCGTAATATTAATTTTGATTTGTGCATGCGTGTTTGTGATTTTTGTTGACTCTTGTTATGAATTTTATTCCTTTGATATGATTTGTTAAAATGGTTGGATAAATGATGAATTAACACCATCATGATCCTCCTGGTATGCATATAGGTTTTCTAGACTAGTTTTAAGTCCTCCCATGGGTTGTACCATCTTCCTAAACATGAAAATTGTAATAGTAAACATGGAATTGTTATGATAAAGTAGATCCCATGAGATATGTGTGTTGAAAAATTACATAAATTATGAAAGGAAGCATTGATAGTTGTGACTAGTTATTAATAATGGTATATGGGATTTTTTTGAACATTGAAAATATGATAAATGAATTAAAGTGATCGTGATAGGTGACTTATGGGATGGAATGAGAATATGTTATTAAGTTAAGGCATGAAGATGAATTGATATGTAGATTGAATTGTAAATTGACAAAGATATGTGTAATGATTATATATGATTTGAGATACAGTAAATGCAGTCAATGTTTAACGAAATCATGTTCACCTAGATTGGTTGTTGTTGTTATTGACTAATTCTCTACTCCCACAGGCCCGATTGGAGTAAGAATCTAAACCTAACCACTAGAATTCATGGGTTAGGGAGTCAGAATGGTGTTCTTATCCCTATTAGATGTATTGTATGATTACATTGACTGTGGTTCCAAGGTAAGTTTGATGAAATTGTTTGAGAATACCTAGACTAACATTGCATGGTATGTGTAATAAGTTTTCTTATGTGATGTTTTCCATTGTGAAATAGGGAACAAGATTTATTATCTTATATGAAGTGGTAATTGTGCAATAAATTGAACACCTAAAGCATATACATAGATGATAATGATGGTTTTGTTAAATAATGATTTAATAATTGAATATTGTTACTCCTAATTTTATTATCATATATTAGTTCATGAATACACTATCAGTATAGAATTTATATTTTTGAAAACATCATTGATGGTGGCATACTGAGTTGTACTCACACCCTAATCAGGCTACTGTTAGGTAATTGATCCGATTTCATGGTTGTAGGTCAGGACAATGGAAGAGTTCTATGCTATAGGGATGAGTTGTTCTTGGGATGTGCATGGATGAGGATCCAAACATAGAGTCTGGACTAGTTTTTGGAATTCAATTGTTTTTCTTTATTTTAGATTTTATTCACTATGGCATTGTTTGAATGACATGAAATATTTATTTTTGGGTTGTGGTTTGTACGCAGTTTTAAGGAATGTTTGGAAATGCCTATTTCTAGTCTATTGGATATTGGTTACTTATTTCTAATTTTTTTATGATTTTGATTACTCTGATAAATAGGTTATTATGTCCCCTCCTGTTCTTTTAGACCATTATTGATTGTTAGAATCCTTTGGCGTATGGGGGGCATGCCTGAGGTCATGTAGCAAACTAGAATAGGGCACCATTTTAGTTTATTTTGGATTTGAAATGTTATAATTATGGTGGTGGGAAAATTTTGTTGTAGTATGCATTTAAATATAACATTCATTTATTACTTTTACAAAAAAGGCAAAACATTCCGTAGAAAATACATACAAAGTTTCCTTTCAAAAATCTTTGAATGAAATTAAAAGGATATATAAAATGTCCTTTATTATTCTTTTATGTCCATATAAATTCATTAATAAAATAATTTTAAAAAGAAATTAGCATGGAATAAAAATAGGTTTACGGAGAACATTAAAATTATATTTTTTAAATAAATTTTCTACCTCGAGCTCAACTCATCACGTGCCGTCCTTATATTCTGGAATAATAAACTTATATTAATTTTTTCATTCTTGAGAACCATTTTCATCATTATTATTCCATTTATTTAACTTATTACCATGTTATATATAACTACTTAGTCAATTAAATTAACATGATATGTTTTGACGATATTCATATCATATGTCCAAAAATGAATTTGGTAGGGTGACTATAGTAAAAGAGGTCATTATTCTATTATCTATAGAATAATAATCATTATATAGTCATCGTTTTTATATATCTATTATACTTTTAAAAGAAACCATGAAATATTTTTATGAATAATGATCTACGTTACAATTTTGGAGATGGTTGGTCATATGTATAAATGAGTAAAAATTCCATTTTCAACAATCATTATGGAAAAAAGCCCAGTATTATTTTATTTTTCTAGAAATATATTTATATAATAAATACCATTTTATTTGTAACACCCATAAATTACAAAATAATTACATTTTATTCGATAGTTTTTGTGACATTTAACATTGAGCATAAACAACCCATGATATATATATTTTTTATATTTAATCTCTCTAATACCTTTCCAAACATGCAACTTCGAGTTTAATTGAACTGTAATATAATATATAGTTATGACTTACCTATTAAATTAGAGGATATGAATAGTACTAACTATATTTTGAAATTTATTTTTTTATACATGTAAAAACAAATTCATTGGTTATCTATATATTTTATTTAATATAATAATCCTTTAAAAGGAAAAGAAATGTTTTCTGAAAAAACAACATTATTATTTCTAAAAGGCGGTTCAGTTATTCTTTGGGCACATAATTTAATATTTATTTTTACTAATTTTAAAAAATATATTTGATAAAATAAAAATAATTTTTTAAATATTCATATCTAAATTATCTTAGGGTAAAATTTTGGGATTTTTTTAAAAAGTTTCATTTTCTGACGAATTGAGAAAAATACTAAATTTGAATTGAAAACAGTCATTCTATTTAAATTATTTATAAATTTAAATTATTTTTTACTTATTTTTTAAAGTTAAATTATTTCAATAATATTACAATATATATAATTTAGGTGTTTCTTATTATTTTTATTTTCATTTTTTATATAAAAACATTTTATTTTTTTGAACATTTTTTCTTTGACAAATCGCTTTCTCATCGCATCTATAAGATTGATTTTAAATTAGATTTTTCCAATTATATGAATATAATATGAAAACAATATACACAATAATTTTTATAATCATAATTTATATTATATAACAATTTCATCATAATTTTTTCCATAATCAATTGTAAAATATTTAAAAAAACGTTTAACACAATTAAGGTAAAAATTAGTTTACCTGGGGGTTAAAATTAAAGGATAAGGATTTAAATGAACTAAAAACGTTTATAAAATCTATTATATGACAATATTTAGACATTATAATGTCTACGATCTATAATAATCTATTTCTAATACTTTTGAAATGTGAAAAAAGTGGGTACACCTTTTTATTTTCAAAAATTACAAGTGTTCCACTAACCACACCTATATAAGGCCACCCCCTCTATAATATTTTACACCAATTAAACCCCTTTTTTTCAAACAATATACACAAAAATCACTTTCGAAATTTCATACCCTCATCCTAGAATCATTTTTTGTTCATAAATCCATTCAATGATTTCTTTTGGTATAATCCAAAAGAGGTGTTCTAAGAAGAGGTAAAATTAAAAACTATGTGTTTTTCTTTCATTTCTGCTCCCACCACCTTCAAATATTCATAATTTATGCTAGTATAATAAAAAAACTATATATAATATACTTAGATGTTATTATTTTAATTTTATTACATATATCCATCCCATATTCTCTCAAATGGAAAATGATAAAGTCACTCGTGTGTATGGTGGACTACCACCTCACGAACAGATATGATGCATTTTTTTCGTCAACAACTCTCACTTTTGGGTATGATGATGTATATAAAATATATATATGATTTTTATAACATAATGATCACTTTGGAGTCATTATATCATATATATATGTATATATATATATATAATTTCTATTTGGTGGGAGATACGATAACCTCACTCATGTGTACGGTGGACTACTGCCTCACGAAACAATGTGATTCATTTTTGACTAGAACTTTATACGAAAGGTAAACACTTTTATTTTAATTAATATTTTTGAAATAAATGACATAAATATGATATTAATTTCATATTTATCATTCTAAAAAGATAATATATTATGTTATTCTTTACCTTTAACTCACTGAAATAAGATAACATCATTTGTGTATGTGTTGACTATTGCCTTCACAAAGTGATGTGGCTCTCTTTTCATAACCACACCACATGGATGATAAATATAAGTATGGTTAAAGAAGTAATAAGTTATTTATAATTTTATAATCATTATTTAAAGATAAAATATTACTTAACACCTTTCTATAATGATTTCTAAAAATAGAAATGTTACTCATGTCTACGTACGGCCTACCATCTCTATGATTATAACATAGATCATTTATCAAAAAAAATATATTATGATTGGTATTAAAATTATAATTTATTTATAAATATGATAATTATTTCAGGATTATTGTTTTGGATATGTTTAAATAATGACATATTTGACCATAGTCATCCTCTCAAAGTCATTTTTGACACATAATCCAAATATTGATAAATCATCCTATGTAAACTTAATTGATTAAGTAATAATATATAAAATTTTAATGAGTGAAATAAAAGGAATATAAAATTGAAAAAAGTTATTAAATAGTTAAATATTTAACTTATGTTTATTATTTATGAAGATAAATAACATATGTGATGAGTCAGACTCTAGGTAAGGGACATCATCTCAATTTCCCTTCATTGAGGCATATTGTAATGTTATGCACATAATATCATTTATATGGTGTATATAGATCAAAATTTACATTTAATAACATGATTAATTAATAATTAAAGCTATTTTATCTTTCAATATTAATTATTTTGTCGATGGGGTTTCACTTAAACCTTAAGAAGTTGTTAAGAATTTCATAACTGAATTTGTTTTCATTGGGTTATATTACTTATTTGTTATCATTGATACTATGAGATTATGTGTGTAAGGTATTTTCATTATCTTATGTTTTATCTTGAAATTTTTTATGTGTATTTACATCTGATAGACATAATATATTCATTTATTAATTCTTAATCCAATGTTAAGATCTTTTCCAGTATTTTAATTCTAATTATTTATACTTTTATTTACAATGAAGGAAATTATTTTCTAATTTTCTATGAAAAGATTATTTTTATTATCTTATGGTTATTAATGAATTTTTTCATGTAATATTACCCTTTTTTCAATCATTGGAATTTATAATTATTGAGAAAATGTTTTAACAAAATCCAACTTCATTTCACTCTTCAGTCAGAAATCCTTTTTATTTGAATTCCATGTTTTCTAAAAATTTCTTAAATTTTTTTTGACCCTTTTACAAATGATTTATTACATAAATTTTTTCCCCATTTAGGGTTATTTCAAAAAAATTAATGGTCCTTCATTTCATTTTCAAAATTAAGGTCATTTTATATTTTATAGAAAAAGAGAAAGGAATTTTTGTTTTAACATACATTCATTTATGGAATTTCCTATCATCATGGCCACTCCATGTTTTAAAAATTCTTTTATAAGTATCAAAGGTAATTTTCAAAGAATTTGTTTTCAAAACATTTTTGTGATCCTTTAGTTTTAAAATTTGGATTTTTAAATGAAAATGATATTTTCCTTAAAAACAATTAATGGTATTTTTATGGTTTTTCTATTCATAAAATAAAAATAATCCTTATTTTACATGAAATCCTATGTGGATATGTTGTATTTATACCATCCTTAATTTTCCTCGAGATGGCTTATGATTATTCTGACTAATGATATCATTAAAAATCACTTCCTTGATTCATTTTTTAATCATTAACTTTCCCTAGAATTATTCTATTTCTTGTGATAAATGGAAATTAAATTTCCCCTAAATATACATATTAGTTATAATAGATATTTTAATAGATAATACAATATATCATTTTTATATAAGGTTTTAAACATTGAAATTTAATTTTTTATCAAATGAAATATTGATAAATCAATATTTCTTACTCAATTTGAAAATATGATGATAAGTCACATTTTTTCATGAATTAAACCTATTATTTGTTATATGAGTAATTATTTGGACATGAAGTGGTGGTTGAGTATTATATATCTCCCTGATTAATCGACATGTCTAATGATACAAATCAATTTTCCAAATTTAACGGGTTTCTAATATTAGTTTTAAACCATCTTGTGAATGGTATTGAGGGTAGAGGTATCATGATTCTTGAAATCATAACGTATAATAATTAATAATTTTCTTCATTTAATTTGTTTTTATTATACATCAGATATTCACAGTGATATTATCTCTAGATGAATTTCATTATCATATTATTTATTAAAATAGAAATTTTGTTCAGTTATTTACCTTACCATTTTGATTATTCTATATCTTTTAATGATAGTCAAGTTAGTTAATTGGATTGTGTTTCAAATTATTTTCCTTTTAATTTTGATTATGGATATTTTTTCATGATAACTGCCTCTTTACTTGACCTTTACCGAGAATTTGACCTCATCCTAATTTTTTTTCCTTTCCCGGAAATCCATGAAGTGTACTATTATTTATATTCAAGGATATTCTATAGATAATAATGATATTCTCGAAAAAATTTATTTTTAATTTTTTTTTCTTTCCATGTTTAATATGTGAATCATGTATGTATCTTGTTTACCAATACTACTAAACTATTCTCTCTTTCAAGATATGATTCCTTGTATCTTATTCTAATTTAATAAAACAGATACCAACTCTAGTCTACTAAGTTCGGGGTGATTATATTTGTTGTTAGAGAGATTTTAGTATAATCCTTGGGAACTATATTTCGGAAAACATATACTGGGAAAAAGCCTATGATTTAATTTGAGGATAAGTATATAAGAACATCATAATGTTTTTGGGATAAATATATTATGTGGGTCATCCAAATAATCGATACCTGACTAGATACTAAGAGTGGATGTGGTCCTATAATAAATATACCTAGGGGTATAACTCTTAAAAAAATTGTGCTAGACTAGATCATTACATAGTGCATGAAAATAGGACTTACTATGAACTTTGATTGATACTACAGGGGAATACTCTTAGGTTAATTTAATTTTTCATTACAAACCATTATGAATGATTTGAAAATAAATATATCCCCAAAGAAACATTTTTATGACTATGAGAATAGATATGCATAAATGTTTTAATTTATGTTGGGTATTTTAATAGTTTTGTGATTATAAATTATGTTTCATAATGATAAGATCTAATTTAGTAAATTTAATCATTTAGAAATGACTCTTGGAAGAAGGAACAATAAGTAAATCAATGGACATTATCCAATGATTAAGGATGATTGTTTATTTGATGGTATTAAGTCAATATTTCAAAGGGAACTAGTATCCCAAGCATTCTCATCATATGAGATCAAAATATATTGTGAAAAAAATATATTGAAATAATTATCTATGTATTATGGATATGAAGTGATGAAAGAGATTCAGAGGATTTCAAAGAAAAGAAAGGACAAAGGGATGAAGTGAAAGAATAATTTTTCCACATGTGATAATTATGGAAAGAGATGCCCTAGTAATTTCTTAATGGGAATGTCCGTTTGGTACTATTTTTGAGAGAAAATACACCATGATCATGATATAAAATGCATAAAATTGGTTTTCAATGTTCAATGCATCAACTGTAAGGATATGGGGAAATATGAAAATGAATACCCCAAGCATCAAATGAATATACATTAAAATTATCTAATGAATCACGACTAAGCATATAGTATTACCATAGAAGAACATGAATGATTAATGTGTTTATGTTTGTAATCACAAATTATTTCATTTGAGTATCATATTAATCATATCCTAGTTATAATAATTTTTAAATGTATTAGGATTTTACTACATTACTTTTTATTTAAGGATTTGAAAGTGTATGGTGAAAGGTATCAGTTTCCAATAAAAATGATTCACTAGAAATTTTAACTTCTTGGAAAAGACATGATAGAGGTAATGATAAAGAGATTATTGATATGATGAATTAAATTAGATAGTACCAACTACATATGAACTAATTATTGATTTGTTAACAAACTAGTTTATACAATCATTTATGGATTTAACAACATTTTTTTATTTTAGGAATATATACAATAATTTATGTTTCTTTTAAGTAATAAAAAAACATACTTGTTTTAAAATAAATATGGTAATTCAGTTTATTAACATGTTTTAATAGAATACAAGATGAATTTTTTCACATGATTGGTATCTAACAATTAAAATATACTTCATGTTGTTTGGAATATTAAATTTAGTTTCATTTTTGGAAATTTACTGACCTTATTTATAATCTTTTGGATCTTAATATTTTTTATGGTTCATAAGGTTAACCATTTATGATATTTTTTTTGTCAAAATTTGAAAGAGGTTTTAGTGATTATTGTATTACATCACCACATGAAGATTTGTGCATATTGGATAACTTTTACTAACCATTTTGTTATCATAATTACTAGATATTGTTGGAATAAATTATTATTCTTTTATGAATATTACAATCCATTAAAAGTGAATTATGGTGATTTGGGAATAAAAAATTCCATTTTGGATATTTATTTCTTGGAGTAAGAGATGAATTGTAAATTGATCAAAGAACAAAAAAATGATGAAATTGGTCTTATAAAATATAAATGTACCATGTAATTATATTTCATTATATTTCATTATATTCTTAGATATTATAATTATTCCTCAACTTTAGGAATAAAATCGTGAATCAAAAAAATTGTCTTATTACATTCATATTTGATGAATCAAGTGGTCCCTCAACTAATTGCAGATATATGGTTTTTTGATCCTTCTCTGGATCACCCTTTTCTTATGATCAATGATCTTTATCACTCTTTATTAATCCTTGGTTATTAGTATTCACTTCCAAGTCTATATTTTAATTTCCAACAAATGTTAACCTATATGGAAACCTTGTAATTTTTTATTATATATGACCTTCATAATATATTTCTCTCTTATTAAGAGTATATTTTATTAACCCATCTCACAATGTGGGACTTCAATAAATGTATCTTCAAATGTCAAACCATTGATTACCATGGTCAAGATTAAATTGTGAGGACACAATTTATTTTTAGTGGATAGAATTTTACACCTTGAAATTATAAAATAATAATATTTTATTTGATTGAATATGTGAAAGACAACACCAAGAATAAAAACCAATGAAATATATTCCTTTAGATTTAACCTCTTTAATTCCTTGTGGGACACATAAACCCAAGTCTAAATTAACTGTAATATAGTGTATCATTATTTACTAGAAATTAAATTAGTGTGTATGAATTATACAAAATAATTTATTAAAATTATATATCTTACATGTGTAAAATAAAATTCATTCGTTAACTAGTTATTATAAATAAAATAACAATCATTTAAAATAAAAAATGCAATGTTTTCTGTGAAAACATTATTTTTTAAAAGATGGTTTTGTTAGGCTTTGAACACATAATTTAAAATTATTTTTTTACCAATTTTTAAAAATTTATTTCAAAAAACTAAATTAATATTTTAAATCATAATATCAAAAATAACTTAGGGTGAATATTTTGTATTTTTGAAATGTTTTATTTTTTGTTAAATAGTGAAAATTAATTAATTTTAATTGAAAACAACCTTTTCATTTAAATTATTTATAATGTTAAATTATATTATAAATAGGTTAAAATTAAAATTAGTTCAATTATGTTTCATTTTATCAAATCTAGGGATTTGGAATAATTTTTATATTGAATATTGATATAAAAAACATTATAACCTTTTAAACATTTTCTCTTAGAAAACTTTTTTTCTAGTCTCTTCTTTGAGATAAGTGTTAAATTATATTTTACTGCTTCTATGAATTTAATTTTCAAAAATGTAATCCTTAATTTTAATCATAATAATTTATATTATTTAATAAGGTTAACTTAATTATTAAACACAATGAATAATAAAAATAGTAAAAATGATATACCACGGTTAAGGTAAAAATAGGTTTATCAGGGGTTAAACTAAAATTATAAAGGTTAAAATGACTGAAAAACATGTCTAAATATATTTTATGGTCATATTTAAACCTTAAAATTTATAATTCTCTATAATACTCTATTTTGAATCCTTTTGACTTGTAAAAAATGTGGGTACAACATTTTATTTTAAAAATTACCAGTGTTCCACTCACCATACCTATATAGGTAACCCTCTATCCTCTCTTATTCAAAAATTAAAACACTTTTAGTTCATAAAATCTCTATCCATATCCCTTCCCAACTTCCATACCCACATCATAGAATCCTTTCTATGATTATAAATCCATTATAGGAATACTTTAGGTATAATCCTAAAGAAATGGTTTGAGAAGAGGTAAAATTACAAACTATACATTTTTCTTTTGTTTACTAAGAGTAAAAAATATTTAGATCATTGTAACTATAAAATTCATTAACATAGGGTTTAAAAAATATATAAAAATTGAAATTAAAATCATTTAAAAAATATTAGGAATTTTACCTCTTCTCATACCATTCCTAATATTTTATTATCTTCATTAATGAAGATAATATTTTATTTTTTAATAAAATATTTTAAATTTTCTAGAAATATATTTTCTTAAATAATGTCATTTAATGTAATTTTAAATCATTTAGTATTATATAATTGACATTATTGTTATTTTATAATAAATAATATTTTATAATAAATAATATTTTATAACAACTAATATTTTGTTAGAACATGGTTGATTTCATAACCTATATCCCAATAGCTTTGATGAAGATAATATTTTTAGGAATTTGAAATCATTTAATAAAATATTATTTATTATAAAATAACATTAATGTCAATTTTGGAACCATTAAATTAATTTGACTTTTAAAACTACAAGATGACAATGGAATTAAAATACAATGCATAAAAACTCTATAATATGTAATTATTATCTGATAAATCATGGAAAACAAAATAACACTCAAATAATATTATTTTTATAGTTTTAAAAAATTATTTTATTGATTTTTTTACTTCTTTCACAAGTATTATGTCATTATTGCATATTATTTTAAAGAAAATATTTTAACACTAAAAATTAAAACCAAATATACCATTATGAAACATAATAACTCATATTTAAAATGAATATTTACAAATTACCATATCCTATATTTTTTTATGTAAAAAAATATAAAGATAATAAAACAAATACAATTATATTTTTGAAATTTCATTATACAAGATGATATAAAGGGTAAAAACCATAGACAAATGCAATAAAGGACATATATTCAAATTATTGATGATTATGGTTAATATATACTCATATAATGAAATTTATTCAAGTGTTAGTTTCATTATTGTTTCCTTATAATGTTATTTTTAAACTTAACTACCTGATTTACCAAAAAACGTGGCAAAATAAAAATTATTAAGCATACTAATCCTAAGGTTCACAAATAGAAGGGACCTATTTAGAAAATTTAGAATTTCTAATTTCAAATATGGAATCCATTTTTAAAAATTCAATTCACATATGTGGTATAAATTAATTTAAAATTAAACCCACAAAATCTGATGGAAAACAATTTTTTAGAAGAATGTATTTTTAATTAAAAAAATTATAGTAAAATCAAGTAGAAAAATAAATTAAATATAAATAATTTTATTAATTAAAATAAAATATAAATATTTAAAATTTAAAACTTATCCAAGATATAATTTCACTTTTTAAAAAATTTAAAATGGAATAAATTTTTTCATAAAAATAAATATTTTTCACAATTCATTGAATAATAAAACATTTGAAAAAATTCACAAAATTTTACCTTAAAATAATTTTGAGATGATTATTCAAAAATGAAGTAAATTTTAAAAATTGTATTTTCTAAAATTTCTATAATTTAATTATAATATTTCCTCATGAAAATTAATAAAAATATATTTCTAAGAAAACATATTTTTAAAGCATAAAATTACTTTTCTAATAATTTAGTGTTTATTTCTAAAGAATTAATATATACATTTTATTTGATTATTAACTTTAACGATATTTCATAATTATTTTAATCATATTCATACCCACCAACTCAATAACTAGGATATAATTTTTATATAAAAATAATAATATTTTGTGGTTCATTTAAACTCATTGATGTGTATCTTGTACTCTCTCAAACATAGTATTAAATTTAAAATGTTAGGATATTAAATTAACACACCCCCTTTAAAAACATAAAACCTTAAAATTTTAACATGACCATGGTAATAAAATATTTTCCATCTAAAAATAACTTTGTTGAAATCCCACATCATAAAAATCATTAATAAAACATCCTCTTGAAAAGAGGGAAATGGAAATAAAAAGGCCAAGTGGAATAATGCATTGCTTAGGAATAAAATGGTGTAAAATGAAAATATGGACGTGTATTAAAATCATAATGTCTAAATAATTATGTATAGTTATGGTGATCATTTATCATAAGAAGGTGATTGATTATTATAAAGTCAGTGGACACAAAACCATAAACCAGAGTGGTGTGAAAAAGACTATTGATTCATCATAAATGAAAGTATTATGATACTTTTTTTCAAGATCCTTTTCCTAGTGTTGATATATTCTGTTACCATTTTGATGAATAAAATTCGGAAATATACTTACATTACAGGTATAATTTCATAAGTTAATAAATTTCCACAAAAATCTCATATTTTTCTTTAGATGATGATTATTAAAGAAGAATTTGTTATGCCTGAAGCACTAAAATCAAATTCAAATAGATCACATAATCCAAAAAACGATAAAAATATATTCCTCTTGTCTTTATAAATTTACCAAAACCAAAATTTCTAGCATAAGGTCAGATATTTACCAAAAATAATAAACCCTAGTATAATGAAATGATGTATTAATCTCCAAAATTCAACATTAATACCCAAAGATTGAAATAAATTACTTTGTAAATAGTTGTCCTTAAAATTCTTCAATATATCCCTAAATAATATTTAAGAACTAATATTATAATTATTTAATAACATATTATTTAAATATTTGTCTATAAATAATGCCAATCTCTCTTAAAGATCGATTCCAAATTTGCATTTCATATAGTTATTTAATATCCATGATATGCTATTCAGTTCTGTAAATGACATTTTTCAACATAAAGACACATTAATGTCATATGAGCTTCCAATAGATAATTCAACATTTAATCCTAAAACATAATCCCATAATATTTTTTTACTTTAACCATATAATGTTTCCCAAAAAAATAATGATCTTTTTTCAAAATAAAATTAATCACTTAATAACCAAATCACTTTTAAGCCCCATAGTAATGAATAAAATAAAACATATGTTACCATCAAGTAATTAATATTTATTTATAATTGAAATACTTAATAGGATGTCACATAAGCTTGTGGTATGTGATTCACCCTTAACGCACTTAGATTGTTTGTTAAGTCCTCGTGGCTTTATCGGATGCAATGGGTTGTTTCCCAACCTGCAAGTTTTAATTTTACTAAACCTATATTATTATAATTATTATATTATAACGAAAAATATGATGAGGATCTAAAGAATTATAATTAATCATAAAATCAATTTTCAACCTATAAGTTTAGCTCATACCTTTCTTATTACATCCCGAAAAATGTAACAACATTCTTTTAGAATAATCGTTTATTATAACATATGGATTACATATACTTCAACCCAATAAAATTCCTCCTATAATCTCATTAATTAATTTAAAATAGCACCACTTAAAACCTTAAAATGGGTGTATAATACATTGAACTTATGACCAAACATAAACTCATAAACCCATGATGGTACCCATAACTCTAAATATAACCTCTCATGAAAACATCATAATCTCCAAAGTTTTCTAAACCATGATCCAATAAAAACTATAAGTAATAGACAGTAAAGAATACATAATATTGTGTTTTTATACAATAATTAATTTATTTAATTTCTAAATATCTTTTTGGTTTATCATTTTAGATAATAAGGCATAAAACTTACTTAAAAACTCATATATTTCAAACTGGAAACCTCTACTCAGTATCTATTTTTTAAAATGTAAAACTTCTCAGGTATAAAAAGATCTATTTTCCTGAAAATACCTATAAACTTCAACTTGAATTATACTTTTTCTTTACCCATCCTTAAACCTTGTAAATAATATTTTAAAATCTAGGATTAACATAAAAAGATTATTAGGGGCATAACAAGGAAATAAATCCATTTTTCCCTTAAAAGACAAAAAAAAATCTCTTAAATACAAACCTTTATCTAATTATTAATGCATCATATGAATTATATAGTTAATACATTAAATAAAAAACATTATAATCAAATAAAACTTTAAAACTGATTGCATGCAAATGGAAACCCATTTTGGGCTACCAAGAGAATCATATTCAGAATCTTTTATAAACTCGTGTTAGAAATAACTAGAACCTAGTTAAGTAAATTTGATAAATCATGTTGTTTAACTCCCTAATTATTTCATTTTATGATAAGTAACAATACCCAATTCATTGTGGAGATAAAATGTGGGCCACCCATCATATAAGCTATATCAACCTCACCCATTTCTCATGACCCATAATGGTCCTCAACCCATTATATAAGATTTATCAATCTCACTTTCAAGTCATATATAATTATGAAGTTCCATATAATGAAAAAATTATTTTTATACATGAACCTTTTCATCAGAAAACTTTTGAAAAAATTCTTTTAACCTATATGAAAAACACGTTCAGATATCAAAATATGATTTACATTTAAAAACCCATTTTCAAACATTAAATTCCCTAAAAAGGGAATATTTTTTTCATTGAAATAAATATAAAATATTATAATAAATTTTAAAAATACGAAACCTTTTATGGTGTGTGGAATTTTTTTTGTCATCATATATGTTAAAATAGAACATTCCTTTTTCATTTTATAAATAATGCCAAAAAATTCTGTATAAAATACAAAAAAATATTGCTTTCAAAAAAAATTCAAATAAAGTAAAATAGGAATCTAAAATTTACATTATAATCCTTTAATGTACATATACACACATTGGTAAAATAATTTAAAAAATATATCGAAATGGTAGAAAAATACTTTTAATAGAAACTTTAAAATATGATTTTTTAAAGAAATTATCTTATCTTGTGATAGAATTATCAGATGAGTTCCTTATATACAAAGTTAATAAAACTATGTTAATTATTTTCCTACATGAAAAAAATTTCCGTATTATTATTACAATTATTTCACTTATTACCATGTTATATACAATTACTTAATTAATTATGTTAATGTTGTATGTTTTGACAATATCTGGCTCGTATGTCCAAAATGAATTCATTGGGTTGAATATCGACAAATAGATAATTATTCAATTATATATAGAATAATAATAAAAAAATAATAATCATTTTTATATATCAATTATACTTTTAAACCAATAATGAAATATGGATATGAAAAATGAATTATGTTACAATCATGAAGATGGTAGGTCATTTGTACACAAGAGTAACGTTTCCATTTTTCAACGATCATTACGAAAGGAAGGTAAGTATTATTTTATATTTATAGAATGATATTTATATCATAAATTTCATATTATATTTTATAATATACTTATATATATCTCCCAATTTATTTGATGATAAAATATGGATCACATCGCTTTGTGGAGGTGGAAGTCCACACTTACGCATGAATGACATTGTCATTTTTCATTGAAAATAAAGGTAACAAAATAGGTGTTATTTTATCATTAATGAAATATAAATATTAAATTAATATATATATATAATATCCAACATTATAACCATCCATGATATGTGGTTATGGAAAATGAATTACTTCCATTTGTGAGGCGGAAGTCTGACATTCACATAGACAATGGATTCCTTTCCCATTTGATGAAGGATATAAATTGATGTAGGTTATTAAATTAACATAATATCATATAAATATAACGTATAAACTTATGTTATTATATAATCGTGATTAATTATGATTTTATGGATGTGTAAAAATTAATAAAATAAAAACAATCAATTATAAACTATACCACTTATTTATACAACCCCCTTGATTTTACCCCCTAAAACCTCTAAAGTTGTCATTATACCCAAACTATAGACTCTAGACGATTTTTACAAATGATATAAATGTATTTTTGGAGGTATTTTCTGAACCAAATGGTTCTTTAATTTTGAATAAATGTAAAGAAGAGGTGCCCTTTTATAAGAAGGGGGCATTTCAAATTTCTTATAATATAAAATTAATATAAATTAATTGTGATGTCCAAATAGATAAAAGTTTATAATATTACAATATAATATGATTTTCAGTTAAAATAATATCATATAATAAAAATTTTATGAGTTTAGATCACATTATGACCCATATCTTTTTTTGACCCTCAATTAATCAATTTCACATTTATATTGATATAAATTGTTTAGTATTAAGTATTTAATATAGTTACTATAAAAGGTAAAAAGTACCATAAATGGAACATGATTTATTTCATTCACAATAATCCAATCACTTTACTAAAAAATATTTTTAGAAATTTTAAATCATTTAATAAATTATTATTTATTATAAAAATGTCAATGTCAATTTTGGTTCTATTCATTTAGTTTCACTTTTAATACTACAATACAATAATTGAATTTCAATCTAATGCATAAAAACCTCTATAATATTTCATTTGTATATAAAAAATCATAGAACACAAAAACACACTCCAATAATTTTATTTTTAGTTTTTCAATATCCTTTTATTGATTGTTGTTACAGCTTGCACATGCATTGTTCCAGTGTTGCATAAGAATTTAAGGAAATCATATTTTCACTAGAATTTAAAAATAAATTACCATTAGGAAAAAAAAATTTATATTACAAATTTTTATTTAAAAACAAATATATCCTCTATTTATTCATTTGTAAAAAATTAAAATATAATAAAATAAAGAGAATGAAATTTTTTACATTTCTATACATAAAATAATATTAACTGTCAAAACCATGTATAAATGGAAAAAGATCATATATTCTAATTTCTAATGATTATCGATGATAAATAATCATAAAATGAAATTTATTAAATTTTTAGGTTCATTCTCTAGTCCTTAACAATTTATTTTTAAACTTGATTATTTGTTCTACCCGTTATCATGCTATCACAAAAATTACTAAGGTTACTATTCATAATATCCAAAAATAAAAGGGAAATATTTACCAAATTTTGAACTCCTAATTAACAATATGGAATCCATTTTTCGAAATTCAATACACATATTGTCATGACCCACCTTATTCAAGATGGGGGAAGGAGTGGAAAAGTTCCATGCCCATCCTTATTTATGATGAAGGAGAGAGATTGACCCTGAGACCCACCTTCAGTAGGCCCCGAAGTGGAAACTAACAAAATGGGTATAATAATCTCACACAAAGTGGAAGGCATTACCCTTTTTAAAGAAAGAAGGTTTGGGAGAAAATACTATTAAATCCCAAACAACACCAAAGATTTATATGAATGGAAACAAAATAAAACCCATACATTATTTAAATATAAAATGCAAAAAAAGTACAAACAAAGTACCAAAGAAAGTACCAAAATAAAGAGAGACTAAGAAACAACACAAAAACAATCCCAATTCCTGGGATAGTAAAGTATAGCATGGTCATCAAAGTCCTCCGAAAAACCTAAAAACAATTTTAAAAATGTAGGGTGAGTACAATAGTACACCGAGTTGGAAAACAATATCTACTCGTGCACATGTGGGGGAATATACTAATTCCCATGTGAGAGAAAAGTAAAACCTCAAAGAGCCTACCAGGGAATATTAACCAGCCTGACCTCACCAAGGAACACTCAGCAAATAACACAGGATAAATAAATTATTAGTATAAAAACCTCAACATATGAGTACCATGAACCACTTTTCCACTAGTTAACCGATCATTCCTAAGGGCTAACATATTGAAGCTTACCCTATTCCAAAAATGTATTCCCACTTCCTCAACCTTCCCACACACACCTGGTCCTCAATCCATAGACAAAACCCACATGTAGACACCTTGTTCACAACCACACAACACATATCTCATGCATACACCTATTCTACAATAACCACATCTCTTGCCCAATGACACATGGGAATCATCTCGAAGAAACTTGGGAAAACAATCTTGGACCTCAAACCCCTAAGCCCCCCATCACCCAAAAAAACATGTGTGAAGGATCTTGGACTATGGTAAGAGTCAATCCATTATATCCTTCTCGGATACAGTTGAGTGGTAAGAACTGAAAGAGGGTATAAGGAAGAGGGTATAAGGAAGAAATTCAGCCACTAGCCAACCATCCACCCGTCGGGATGTTGGGAAAGACACCCTCCCCTATGAATGGTGGTGTTCATCACATATTTCTCAACAAGGTTGGGGTATGTATAGAAATCACAGGGAACTAAAATTTATAAATATAAGTAAGAAAACACTCATCCCACCTATGGGTCCCAAAACAAACAACCATCCCACAAGAAACACTTTTGTTTCCACCACTGTATGCACAACCACACAAAAACCCACTTCCCAAGCATAAACCCAACCCCTTTTTCATTTAACCACATTCCATTTGTTAATTAATCAAGGGGTTCACTTTAATTATTTCCAGCACTACCTAGGGAAACTACAAAGAACCACATCTCCAACAGTCTCAGAAGGTGAAGAGTATGATTAACTAAACACACAACAACCAACTCACTTTCTTCATTGGTACTTCCAACATTGAACAAGTGAAAGGGGATCAAGGTAAATAATTTAAATTTTAACACCCATTCATAAAAAAAGTGAACAAGAAACCCGAAATTATACTGCACATCCAATGTTCTTCCTAGACACTCATTCATCATTTCCAACTATCATTATTCAATGTTATACCACACAACTCTCATCTCACAAATATAACTGGTATAAACACTACCCAACAATGCCACACCCATCACTCATATAGACATGAAGCCATGACACAACCCATTTTCGTAGCCCCACTGCCCAAAAATATCCTAGATGCAGTCCCACTACCCAATGTTGATCCATAGCCACAACACAATTAATGGAAGTCCCACTGCCTAAAAGTCCATCCATTCCACAATTAATCATTCTCTCAAACTAGGATACCAACACACCCCCTTTACCGCCCCATACAAAAAACCAAAAAAAAAAACCACCACTAAAAAAACCGTCCCACTACAAAAACATACCAAATCAACTCACTGAACCAACTAAACACTGCGCACAACCATACCATTAATCCAAGAATATTTATGTTTATACATAGGGATTCTTTAATTCCACATTAAAATAACCCGGTCGATCACACAATATGTTTGACCCTGGGGAATCTCTTTAAATTATGGAAGTATACATGATTAAGAAGATTTCATGTTACATCCATTTATCAAAGTATCACAACCAAAATAGAACATCATCAGTGCACAAGAAATTACCACCAATGGCCATGATTTTCAGTAGGCATACAACCATAAAAAATAATAAAATAATCAAATAAAACATGTGATAAACATCAAACCACTCCCAACATATTGTTTTATTGACCTTAGTTATCTTTTGATCATCTTAAATTATTATTTATTACTCATTTTATGAAAAGTATTTACTTGTCATTCATGAGGAATAATTAGTAACCTCACCCCTCATGATGCACAATTGAAGAGAGTCAAAAGAAATCCCTACCAAGAACAACAGGAAACCAAAACTCCTCCTAATGCCAATAATAGGGGATCATGTGAGTAACATGAAAGAACCTCAAGAAACCCAAAAATGACTCTTGCACAGATGCATGACTCTGGGGAGTGAAAAAGCTCTAGGTACACCAAGAGAAAACTAAAATGGTCAATGGAAGAGAGGATTGTGGGTTAAGAAAAGTACAAATCCTAAAATCTGGGAGGAAATTTCAAAATGCATAAATTTAGGATCATGGTTTGACCACACATCTTGGAAGTTTCAAAGGTCTCATCACATTAAGAAATTATTGAGATTTAATTACTCCCCTCGGAAATGGTGGAAAGGGTGTTAGAAATGGATAAGAGTTGATGGGTCCTCATTTAATGAAGAAAAACATGTAATAAGGGTGAAACTGGAAAAAAAAGAAAATTTGGAATGGGTTACTGATGGATGAGTCACCGACGTTGAGCCACTGATGGGTGAGATACTGAGGTGACCTACCGATGATGAGCCACTGAACTTGAGATACTGATGCAGTGACTCACTAACTCAATGACTCATTGCCGCCCTGGCTCACTTACTCCCTGATTATGAAACCCTTGAACTAACACCATAGCATTGATGCCCTGACTCACTAAAACGAACCCCGTCAGCTCACTAACACTGATTCCCTTGGCTCACCTACATCGACGCACTCAAATTTCTAACATAGACACCCATGACTCACTGATTCGGATTCCCCTGATTCACCGATTCCAACGTCGATGCCCCTAACTCACCGACGTTGACACCCATGAATCACTAATGTTGATGGTTCAAACTATATTTTTTGGATAACTCCTGAAATGCATCACTGATAGTGTGAAAAACAACCCAAACACAGGTTTTTCATAGAGGAATGGATCATAGGGGTTCTGTTCATTACATCATATACCTATCAAACTATTATCATCCCTAAGAACCCAAAACCAACCTAGAAGAATGAAGGGTCCAAAACACTACCCATAAGATACCTCTCGGGGAAAAACTACCCTCTATTTTTCGAAAACTAGAACAAAGACCTAAAAATCCAGGTACACCTCATTGACATCTATCTCTTGAACAACTATAAAAACACTAAGGTATGACATCCCCAAACAACCACACAGACACCAAAGTTCAAACTGTCCATACACATGGAATAGGGAGATCTTTCCTCCATATCAAGATATTATCCTCTTTGGGTGGAATTTACTCGCTCACATAGGTTTAATCTCATCCACATTAATGCGTCTCGATAAGAGATCAGGTCCTCCCCTCCCCATAGTCATGACTTTTTACACACATTAAGTTAATAGGGAAACAACTCATCTAATAATGAACATGTTAAATTATTACATCATAAAACAAAGGAAAAAAGTAAACACATAAGAACACCCATATAATGGATCGTTGAACCACATATCGTAATTTCAATGATCCCTCATCCATACTTAGGAAAGAACGGAGAATGCATAAAAATTGGAGGAAATAGATAAACACACAAGAAAACCCAAATAATGAATCCTATTTTTGTGTTGGACTCAATCCATTCATGTTATAATTTAATAACGAGGAGGAAACAAATAAAATCTCTAAAAATAAATAATCCACGATATTCAACTCGCATAATTACCCATCCCATAAGAATGATTGTACTGTGGATCAACATGTTCATGGGTTGGTCCACATTCATCATTGAAAATTAAGAATGGAAAAAGAATCAAAATCAAACAACACCCCACTTGGGGTTTGGATCGGTCATTAATAAAGGGTGAAGTCGCATTATCGTCATTCTTTGATTTTTCTATGCATGATTTGATTTCTGACCTTCAATCCATCATTGTAGGTGAGAGAGTCTCCTTATTCTTACAGTAGGGAAACTCTAGGGGTTTAGAGACATCCCTATATTTCTAAAATGGATTATTAAATAGGGAAACCACTACTACGTCACCACATAATTTTAAATAAAATATTTTTATTAAATATTTTAATGACGTTCGCGTCTAAAAACTATCTTTCACAGCTGGCTTGTGTCAGATGAGGTTAGGCATTGCCTAAGGAAAGCACTCCATTACAAACTCACCAGTGGTCTTAAATTTCCAATCCAAGTTACCATTTATAATTTATTAGGATTTTCAAAATAATATAATTTTATTTAATTATTTTATTTACAGTTATTCCATTTTCCATTGTTTTTAATGAAGACCAATGGTGACGAAAGTTAAGTCACGCCTAGGTTAAATAAATTTCTATGAGCTCAACAGTGACCTTAGATTTCATATCTAGGCACCCATTTATATTTTATTTCACTTTTTGAGAAAAGTCATGCACAAGTGGAATTAAAAACATAACATTTTTCAGTGAAGCGTTACAGGGACAATGAGCCTCCGAATCTCACTTCATCTCAACACCTAGTCTGGGAATTTTCCTAATTAATTTATAAAAATTAAACTAAGTAAAATAAAATTCATTATATTCTCCCCACCTTAAGGATTTATTCCCTTGAAATCCAAAACAAAGGCAACTCAAAAAGATTAGGTTTCTGAGCACAAATCTGAGCCTCCCACTCCTAATTATTCTCCTATAGATTCCCCTACTACCAATGAACATGAACTATAGGAATCGACTTCCCATAAAGGATACTCTCCTATCAATCCTTGATCTCCACCAGGTACTCTAAAATTGTTACCCCAATCAAAGAAATGTGAATAATCATGCATGTATCTCGTCAACTGAGACCTGTGGAATAGGTCGTATACCCGGTCCAACTATGGAGGAAGATCCAAGTGGTATTCCACCTCACCAACTTACATAGTATTAGTAAAGCGTTGATCAACCTCAGAGATAGATTTTCATCCAAGAAAAATCTCTATATTCCATATCGAGGAGAGACCTGATGAAACACATGGTCTCCCACCTCAAACAAAAAGGCCTCCATAACTTTTCATCATACGGTTTCTGATAGCTCTATGCAGTCTTCATCTTCTCTTGGATGAAAATCACCTTCTCTATATTCACCTTCACCAACTCTAAGCCCATGAGTGCCAACTTTCCTTAGTCATTCCAATAAGGTGGTGACCTGTAGGGTCACCCATACCAAGGTTCGAATGGTTCCATTCCGATAATGGAGGGGTATCTATTATAGTACGCAAAATCCACCAGAGGTTGGACATCCTCCAAACAATGTCCAAAACATTAATATTCATGCTCATAGCATGCCCTCCGAAGCCTAAATGGTCCACTCATTTTGGTTATCCATTTTTTGGTGAAACATTGTGCTCAAGTGTAGTTGAGTCTCAAAATCCTCCTATAACACCCCAATATTTCCTAGCACATTATCTTTTTAAAGTAATTTAATAGCTTATAATGCAGGAAACACCGACTTCACATGCGTTATATGCATGATTGAGTTTCTGTGAAACGACACATTAGTATTATAATTATTTAAATAATATATTTTTATCAATTTATAATTGTAATATAAATAGTAAAAAATTTATTTTAAATGATATTTATATTTTTTTCACAAAAGTAAAACATATTTATAATGAAATTTATATGATTTGTTAAAATAGTTATATATTTAGAAAAACGATTTTCTTAAAAGAACTACTTTTTATATCATTTTGAAAACACTAATAAAATTAATTTTAGACAATCCATGAAATTTAATTTGGTAAAATTAACTTAATTTTGGAATTCAGAATATCAAAATTAGCTTAGGTTGAATTTTTGGTACATTTCTCATAACTTTCATATTTTGTTGAATACTGAAAAATACTAAATTTTTATTAAAATAAGACTTTTAATCTAAATAATATATAGTGTTAAATTATATATATGATTGGTTTTAAAGTATTATTATATTATATTTTTATTATTTAATATAATTTTGGTCATTTTTTGTAATTTCACTTTTAAATTGTACATAAACACATGTCAATCTTTTTATACTTTTTACTTCTTAAAAACCCGCTTTTTGGTTTTAACAATGGGAATTAATTTTTAATTAATTTCTGCAACTCCTGTGTTTTAAATTTGGAAAAATGGATTCCATATTTGGAATCATGATGTCCAAATTGTGTAAATAGGTAAATTGTTTTAGACATTGTGAACAGTAACATCCGTAAATATTTTATTTACCATGGTTAAAGTGTAAATCTAGTAAATAAGGGTAAACAAATAATATTATAATAATATTAAATTAAACTAACATGTGTTATAACCCTATTGGTCGATACATGTCCGACCATGTCCATCCTTGAGTAAATTTTTGAACCCCATGGAGCCACTTTTAAGTGAAAATGGCACTTTTTAAAAAATAATTTAAAGCTAAGGAAAATTTAACAAAAACATATATCTTTTAGTAAAATAATTTATATAGGATTATATAAGTGATATTTTTTACTATAAATATTCATTAGAAATATAAAAATATTTCCTATGTCATGTTATTTTATTTATAATTTTTATACAGAAAATAAATATATTTATTTATGAAACAATAATGATATAGTATTTTCTATATTAATGAAAGAATCAAATAAAAGATATTATAAATATGAAAATAAATATAATTTGAAAGTTTGGATGACATACAAGAATTTAATAGGTTAATATTCAACATTAGTATTTTTTTCGTGTATTTTTTTCGAATTAATGATGTTTTTTTGACTTCCACAAAAACCAAATACGAAATAATGTCAAAATTGACATAAATGAGTTTTTTTATAAAAAAATATTAAATTATAAATGATATAATATTAAAAAATATATAAGATTCGGCCAAAGGACTTAAATTATGTTATATATGTCATTAATGAACCACTTAAAGTTATCTTGAAATTATATAGTAAGTATATTAACCATATAAAATAAAAATACAAGAAGACATGGTAAATGTTAAACTATTTAACTAAGAGTTAAATCTAAAAGATAAGGTTAATATGGTGACATAAACTTGTGTAAAACCTATTGGTTGAGAGGATTTAGACCCATAACCATGTTATCCTATAAATAAATTCATTTTTATCTATTATAAACCGAAAATTATTTTATAATAAATTAATATTTCATGCTCTTCTTAAAGTTCCCCTCACCTCTCTTATAAAAGGGTACTTCCCCTTCTCTCAAATTCACACCTCAAAATCCTTTTGGATCGACCATAACCAGATCACATCTCCTCCCAAATACTCTCATATAAACCTAGAGTCCTTAAATATATTATAAATCCAACCTAAGGAGCCCTTTTGTTCAAATCAATAGGAAGAACCCAAAATTGGGGTAATTACTTCATCACCTTTTTCAAAGTTCTTTTTTTTCTTCCACTTCCACTTTCTTTGTTGATTCCATACCAAAATAAAAACTCCAGTACCTTATACATACTGAGATGTTATTATAAATATGGTACAACCATATTCATTATTATATCTATCATATTAATGATAAAGTCACCACACGTGCGTATGTACGACTTACCGTCTCCACATCATGGTGTAGTTTGTTATTAAATGATTCAATTTTTGGATGGATATAATAATGAGTATAATTGATGTAAATAATAAATATAACATATTAATGATTTTTATATATATTATAATTTTCCAACAACATATTATTTCACCATCAATAGAATGATATTGGTGCTCGTGCATATGTACGGCTTACCGTCTCCACGACGCGATGAGATTCATTTCCACATTCACCATTCAATGGTGAATATAAAAAAATATATTATTAATAAGTATATAATATATGGAAAAATAATTCTACTATAAATATATATCATTCAGTTACTCCTGTCCAACATGATATGAAAACGAAAATAGCATTTATGTGTACGTACGTCCTACCCTCTCCATAAATGGTGTTTTCCATTTATTATATCAATATATTATACATATTTATATTCTGAATATATATGATACATAAATAATTTTTTATATTATGGATTAAATTAAATCACGATATAAGTTATACGATCAATAATAACAAGTTAAAACATGTACGATAAAGAAAGCGATTATTACCCGAAATGTAATTTTAACTTGGAAATTATTATTAAATAAGTAGTATAAAATCATAAATGAATCAAGTATGATATCATAAATATGAATATGATTTCGGTATAATTTAATAACATACTATGATCGTTATACAGTAGGTTAAATGTACACTCAAAAAATGAAAGTACAAAGTAAGCGTTAATTCTCAATCTCATTATTATCTGAGATTGTTTATGTGAATTTTTTTACTGAGACATATTTATTATCCATGTCCATGTTTCATAAAAGAGTTTTATAAAGGATTATTTTTATAGTACTCTTTAACTAAAACATCATTTTAAAAGTCTTAAATATTTATTCTTCTAAATCTTTCTCATTAATTTCCATGTTTTCAAAATGGTTTTAAGGATTTATTTGTATGGACATAAATATTTTAAAATTTTATTTAATTTAAAATGTTTCAAAATTTTATGAGACACTTTGATTCATAAATATATTTTAAATTTCTTTCTTTATAAATTTTGTGACTTTTAAATGATTTCATGAAAAAGGGTATTTATGTCAAAGTTTTTTACTGATCATTTTCAATTATGTCAACATCATATACAAGATATTATTATTGATTGAGGTTTATTTATTATAATACAATATTCTATATTTTATTGAATTAGTTATTCCAACGATCCTATACCCGAGTTGTAAGGGCTCCTGGTTGGCATCCAAGAGACCCGGATTCAAAACCGAGTAGAGGTGAATTTCTATGTTACTGTAGCAGTACAGTAGCAGTCATTGTGCAGTACTATAGCAGTTACTGTTCAGTACTTTAGCAGATGGAACTATTCACCCGATTTGGGCCTTCGGGCCACCGGTTTAGGCCTACAGGTTTCTAGGGCCATCGGTTCATCAAAGGCCTTCGGCCCACAGGGCCATCGGGTCACGTAGAACATGGAGTAGCCCAGTTCACACAGAATATGCCTCATAAGAGGATCAGAGCAACATGATTAGCAGCCAAAATATGCAGAGATAATCAGATTGGAAGAATGAGAGGGTACGATGGCCGCCACTGGGACCAGGCACCGTGTAGCTTTGTATGGGGAAATGCTAGCCGATCAAAAATGCAAGGTGGGGAGATAGGTGATCAATGACGCAGAAAGCTGGGGAGGGTCAGTTCAAGTGGGTTGGGCCTACGGGTCTTGTATTGGGCATGGTATGCCTCTGGGCCTTTGGGTCATGTATTGCTTTTTTGTTGGTCCTTTTTCCTTGGGCATACAAGTTATGTATGGATTCCCACTAAACCCTTAAAAGGGGGATTATCCATAATAAAAAAACAAGGCCTTCGGGCCATTCGGGCGGGGCTATTGAATGAGTTAAGATATTTTTTATTGTGGATGTGTTATTTTTATACCATTCATGCTTTATGGTTAAATTATTGACATTTCATATGCTAGTTTTAATATGAATGTTTCTTTTATGTTTCAACATTTTCATATGAGGAATGAATTGGACATAGTAAGTGACAGGCGGGGACCACTATAGCCCCTTGATGCATCAGTAGGTCTCGTGAAAACAATTAGTGTCTTTGAACAAGGTCTAGAAAAAGACTTATATTTATTCTTGGCATGAGTCCTTGACTATGTGGTTTTGATGTCCAACAATATGCATTCCATCAATATGAAATTAGCTATTCATGTTTCTTGTGATTATTCGACTAGTAGAGTATCCATGTAAATAATTAAATGGTATTATTTGATTTATCTTTCCATATAATGATGATGTTTTTGTTTAAATGGACTGTGTTTCAATATTATACCTTTCCATAAAAGTTTATGATTATTTATGATAGCTTCTGCTATATTGTCCATCCTTACTAAGCATCTGATCTCACCATTTTCTTATGTTTTATTTTCCCAGAATTCCAAGAAGTGTATTATGATTTATATACAGTTTTATGCTCGGGGAATAATGGATTTATCAAAGGATTATTTATGTTGTGTTTTATGTTAGAAAGTGTAATGTAACATTCATGTATTTAATCTATTTTCTATAACTACTAGACTGGTCAGTCCTTCTAGACTTGATTATTTATAATCATCTTAATTTATTAAAATAATGCACTAGATTTGGGTAACTGGGGTCCGATGTTTTAGTTGGTATCAAAGGAAGTTTAGTACAATCCTTAGAATTTAGATTTAGAAAAAAAAAATATAATTAGACAACATTACCCTAAGATAGACTTTCAGGATTAATATAGAGGAACTTCTTATAATTTTGGTAAGGTGGGTATTTTTTGAGTTTTCCAAGAAATACATGTATCTCTGGATTCTACAAGTGGATGTGGTTCAAGAACAGATATACTCAGGACTGAAAAATTCGACAAGGAGTTTTGGACTTAACTTGGTGTATCCTAGTACACAACAATGGGCCTTACTACACATCTGGTTTGAAACTCTTGGGGGATATTCTTAGGACAATTCAAATCTTCTTTACAAACCATTATAAAGGATTTATGATTAAATATATCGGTAAAAAACTATTTTTATGATTATAAGACTCGATGTGGGTAAATATTCAATTAATGCTGAGTATTTTTATAGTTTTTTGATAATAAATTATGATATGATCTAACCTAGTTTATATAGAAATGGGGCCTAGTAGAAGTAATGATAACTCCAGCAATATAAATGATCCAACAAGTAAGAAAGATCATATATTTAATGTTTTTAAGCAAATATTTAGATGGGAAATAGTCTCCCATGTATTTTCATTATATGAAGATATAATATCAAGTGTTAATAAGATAAGTGAATAATTATCTAAATCGTATGGGTTTGAAGGGAAGCAAGAGAAGAAGAGGATGTAGAGAGAAAGATAGATAAATAGAAGAATGGAAGGAAAGATTTTTTCATTTGGGATAACTGTGGAAAGAATCACCCTAGAAAGTGCTTGAAAGGAATGGATGTTTATTATAAGTGTGTATAAAAAGTACACTAATTTCTTGATTTCAAGGGTAAGAAAAAGGTTTCAAATGTATAATGATTCATTTGCAAGGAGTTGGGACATTATACGAATCAATTTCACAATCATCAGAGTATACTCAAAATGATTCTATTAGATAATAACCAAGTTATAATACTACTGCATATGAAGAGGAATGATTATATCTCTTAAGTTGTTCTTAAATAATTATGTCATTTGAGTATTTTATTAATCATATACAAGTTATAAGAATTTTAAAGTATATAAGAATTGTACTAAATTTTTTTTTCATTAAGGATTTGTGATTTTATGGTTACAAGTAAAGTGACATAGTTTCAGGTTAAACATTTTGGAAAATATATGCTTGGGGAAAATATAACCATTAATATGTTTCTGAAACAAATATAATTATTTTATAATAATATATGATTGATTTGGAAAAATTATATTAGATATTCATGACTACCTTTAATCTAATTAATTGTTTGTTTATTTCATCATTGTTGGAGTTTACAAAAATTTTGAATATAAGAGTATATCAAATATTTTATAATGAATAATAGAGCATGAATGTAATCAATAAGGTTTTATAGTAATTAACGGTGTTACCATGCTTTAAGAGAATATGCGATGAAGGTATTCACATGTTATTACATGGAAAAAGATATATTCAATATGTTTACCTTCCTTATAAATGTTGGAATATGGGTTTAGATAGAAGTATTTTGGAAAATTCTAAGGTTTGGAATGAATTAAGTTGAACATTGGATACTAATGTTTAAGATTAAAACAATTCATAAGATTATTTTTGGATTTTTATAAAAAGGAAAACCTAGAGGTCAGGTGATAGCCCTTCACCTCCAAAAAGACCGCGAGACTTTAACCTGCTATCGAAGGGTGACAAGGGTGCATCACCTACCACTGGCATATGTGATGTACTGGTTTTTATAATTTAGATTTTTTAATGGTATGGAATATGAATTATAAATTCATTTTTCCCCTATATGAATTGGGTAAATAAAATATTTTTGAGTTCTGTTATATTTTGGAGTGAAATATGAGTTTCTTATTGAAATTAGTTAATGTATGGAACTCTACTTGTCAAGTATTCTTTTTTTTTCTTACTCTATGAAGAAGTTAATTCTTAAAATTTAGGGAATGAATATTAAAACCAAATAAATGTTATCCCAATACCTTATGTTTTTTTTGAACAGATGATATATTAAATAATCATAAATTTATGTATTTGAGGCCCTCTATTTTCAATTTATTGTTCATTTTTTTTGTAATTGATGACCTCAATCACTCCCTATAAATATTTACGTTTTTACTCCAATTATGTGTCTCTAATTTCCACCAATTTTTATCTTATTCAAAATAATAATTTGGTGGTGACTGTTTCATTTCCTTTTCCCTCTTATTAAGACTAAATTTTATTAACCCTACTTCCAATGTGGGTTTTCTAAAAAAGGTATTTTCTATTTTTTATCCTTTTATTTTTGAAGAACTATTTCAAATTACGAAGACAAAATTTATAGATGAAGGGTACAATGTAACACCCCATGATTTTATAGTATGTTATCTCTTTAAAAAAAATTAATATCTTATATTGCATGAAACATTGACTTGGCTTGCGTTATATGCAATATTTAGTTTCTTCAAAACAACACATTAGTATTATAATTATTTACATAATATATGTATTTACCAATTAAATATTGTAATATGAATATTAACAAAGAAATTTCAAATTTTATTTAAAAATTTTTCACATAAATAAAACATATTTATAATGAAATGTATAAGTTTTATTAAAATAATTTTATATTTAGAAAAAATATTTTCTTAAAAAAACTACTTTTTATGTCCTTTTGAGAACACAAATAAAAATAATTTTAGACACTCCTAAAAATGAATTTGGTAAAATAGACTTTATTTTTGAATTTGTAATTTCAAAATTAGATTAGGGTGAATTTTTGGTACTTTTCTGATAACTTTCATATTCTGATGAATAGTGAAAAATAATAAATTTCCATTAAATTTTTTTTTATTCGAAATAATTTATACTGTTAAATTATAAATTCTGGTGGTTTTAAAGTATAATTATATTATGTGTTTATAATTTAATATAATTTAGTTCATTTTATGTAATTTCACATTTAAATTTTACATAAACACATGTCAATCTTTTGATAAATTTTACTTCTTAAAAACCCGCTCTTTGGTTTTGAGAACAGAAATTAATTTTAAATTAATTTCTATAACCTCTATGTTTTGAATTTGGAAAAATGGATTCCATATTTTGAATCAGGAGGTCCAAATTGTGTAAATAGGTAACTTTTATTTTTAGACATTATGAATAGTAACTTCATTAAATATTTTAACTACCATGGTTAAATGGTAAATCTTGTAAATATGGTTACAAAAATAATATTATAAGAATATTAATTAACCCTAACATGGGTCCTAACCCTGTTTTATGATACATGTCCAAATATTGGCATCTCTGAGTCAATTTTGGGACCCCATAGAGCCACTTGTAATTGAAAATGACACTTTATAAAAATTAATTTAAAGTTAAGGAAAATGTAAATTAAACGTATATCTTTTATTAAATCATATTATATCCGGTTATATAAGTGAAATTTTAGACTAAAAATATTAATTATAAATATAACAAGATTTCATGAATCATGTTATTTTATTTATAATTTTTATATATAAAATAAATATATTTATTTATGACACAATAATGATGAATTATTTTTCTTATTAATGAAGGAATCAAATAAAGGATATTATAAATATTAAAGTAAAAATAATTTGAAAGTTTTGGTTTAAAATAATAGTTTTCTAGGTAAATATGACATGTTATGATTTATTAAATGTTTTTTTAAGTAATCAATCTTTTATGACTTCCACAAAAACCAAATACTAAATAGTGTCAAAATTGATATAAATGGGTTTTTTAAAACAATACAATATTATTAAATGATATAATATTACTAAAAATATAAGATTATACCAAAGTACATAAATAATGTTATATATTTAATTATTAAACCACTTGAGGTTCTCTTATCATTTTATAGTAATTATATTAACCATATAATATAAAAATACAAGAAGATGTGGTAAATGTTAAACTATTTAACTAAATATTAAATCTAAAAGATAAGGTTAATATGGTGACCAAAACATATCTAAAACTATTTTTTGAGTGGATTTAGGTAAATACCCACCTTATCCTAGAAATAAATCTATTTAGAGCTATTATAAATATAAAATTAATTTATAAAAAATTAATATTTCAAAACTCTTCCTAAAGTACCCCTCACCAATCTTATAAAAGGGTACTTTACCTTCTCTCAAATTCACACCTCTAAATCCATTTGTCTCAGACAAAACCTGATCCAATATCCTACCAACTACCCTCAATTCAACCTTGGGGCCCTACTTTGATCTTAAATCCACCCTAAGGAGCCCTTTTATTCAAATCAAAAGGATGAACCTGAAGAAGAGGTAATTACTTCATCACCTCTTTCAAAGTTCTTTTCTTCTTCCAATTTATCTTTTCTTTTTTGATTTCATACCAAAATAATAACTCAAATACCTTATACATAATGATATTTTATTATAAATATGGTACAAAAATTTTCATTATTCTAACCATCCTATGAATGACAAAGTTACCATACGTGTATACGTATGGCTTAACATCTCCACGTCGTGGTGTAGTTTGTTATTCAATGCTTCATTATATGGATTGGTATCATAATGAGTATAATTGACATAAATAATAAATAAAACATGTTAATTATTATTTATATATAATATATCATCCAACTAAATATGATTTCACCATTAATAGAATGATATTGTCACTCGTGTGTACGTGCGACTTACCGTCTCCACGACACGATGAAATTCAATTCCACATTCATCATTGAACGATGATTATATAAATATGTATTATTAATAACTATGTATTATATGAAATAATAATTCTAATGTATATATATATATATATCTTTATTTCAAATTCACTTACTTCTGTTTAATATGATATGAAAATGGATACATCATTTATCCGTATGTACGACCTACCGTCACCATAAATGGTGTTTTCCATTTCATATATCTATCTATTATACATATTTATATTCTGAATATATATGATATATAAATAATTTTTCATATTATAGAAGAAATTAAATCATGATATAAGTGATATGATTAAGAATAACAAGTTAAAACACGTACATTAAACAAAGCAATTATTACCCCAAATGTTATTTTAACATGGACGTTATTAATAAATAAGTAGTATAATGTTAGAAATGAATCAAGTATGATATCATAAATATGAATATGGTTCAATTATAATTTAATATCATACTATGGTCATTATATAGGATGTTAAACGTACCCTTTACCAAACAAAAGTACATGGTAAGTGTTAATTCCTCAATCTCATTATTATCCGAGATTGTTTATGTGTATGTTTTTACTGGGACATATTTATTATCCATGTCCATGATTCATAAAATAGTTTTAAAATGTATTATTTTAAAGGTAATTTTTAACTAAAACATCATTTAAAATATTTTAAATATTTATTCTTCTAAATCTTTCAAATTAATGTCCACATTTTAAAAATGGTTTTAAGGATTTATTTATGTGGACATGAATGTTTTAAAATGTTAATTTCATTCAAAAGTTTCAAATTGATATCGGAAACTTTTATTCAAAAATATATTTTAAAATTTTTCCATTATAAATTTTGTTATTTTTAAATGATTTCATGAAAATAGGGTATTTCTCCCAAAGAGTTATACAGATAATTTTCAACTATATCAACACCCTTTACTGGATATTATTATTCATTGAGGTTAATTTAATATAATACAATCTTCAGTATTGTATTGATTGTGTTATGATATGTTTTACTATAGATGTTATATTTTTATACCATTAATGGTTTATGGTTAAAGTATTGACATTTTGTATGCTAGATTTAATACGAATGTTTATGTTATGTTTTAACATTTTCATATGATGAATGCATTGGACTTATTAAGTGATGAGTGTGTCCCTATATATCCCCTTGATGCATCGGTAGGTATCATGAGACAAATTAGTGTCTTATCCCTAGGCTTTGACAATATTTTTATTTTTATTCTTGGTAGGAGGACTTGAATATGTGGTTATGAAGTCTAACATTATGCATTCCATCTTTATAAAATTAGTTATTGATGTTGCAAGTGATTATTTGACAAGTGGAATATCAATGTAAATAAGTAAATGGAATTATTTGACTTATCATTCCCATATTATGATGATGTTTATGTTTAAAGGGATTGTGTTTAAATGTTATTCCTTGACATAAAAGTTTATCATTATTTATGATAGATTTCTCTATATTGTTTATCCTTACTGAGCATCTGATATCACCCTGTTCTTATGTTTTATTTTTCTAGGATTCCAAGATGTGTATTATGATTTATATGAAATTTTAAGCTTATTGAATTATAGAGTTATCAAAGGATTATTTATTCAATGTTTTATGTTAGAAACTGTAATGTAATATTCATGTATGTAATCTATTTTCCATGATTTCTAAACTGATTGGTCCTTCTGGACTTGATTTCTTATAATTGTCCCAATGTATTAAAATAATTCACTAGCTATGGGTAACTGGGGTTAGGGAATTACACCTCCTGCAAACCCTTCCACAATCTATATGTAAGGTGTGCATCTCAATCTGAAACTATCATTGAAGGGACTTCATTGAGTCGAACTATCTCTTTCACATATAAGCGTCTCAAGATCTCTATTAAACGTTGCTCCTAAAAATCTCAGAAGAGGGAAATCATGGAGATTCATTCAACAATCACCCAAATGGAATTGTTTCCCTTGGACATACATGGTAAACCCATCATAAATTATATTGATATCACATCCCAATTACACCATGGCAGCTCAAGGGGTTTAGTTAAACCTACTGGAACCTGGTTCTCAGCCTTCACTTGTCAAAAATTAAGGCATCAATACACAAACTCTATAACATCCTTCTTTATCCCTGGACACCAAACTAACATCACGGGTATTAGTACATCATTTCCAAACCTAAATGAAACATTAAAGGGAATTCATGAACTCCCTGATAACATCCTCTCGCAATTCCACTAGTATCATCATGTGTCCTACGAATATAACAATGCTCTCACCACATTTTGAATATCTTTCAAGGGCATGGCCTATAGATATTTGATCACATAGAGCCTCGCAGTCAGTATACCTATGTTATGGCTTCCTGACTCTTCATAATATTTGAGGGGTGATTACCATCAACTGGATGTAAGCTGCTCCATCTTCATCCACAAAATATATCTGCAATGCGGCTGACTGGTCTAACGACTCACTCAGTAACTGCAAGCTGGAACTCCTACTGAGGGAATCCCCTATTACCTCCCCCTTCATAGAAGTATAGAAAATCTCAAACTCATAGTGCTAGAGTAACTCTAGGAATTTTCTCTTTCTAAACTCTTAAATGATCTATTGGTACTTCTCTATCCATACAAAAGATTTCTCATTCTGTGTCAAGGCCATCAATGGTGCTGCTACTCTGAAAACGTTGGGTATAAATCTCTGATAGTACCAATCCAAAACCAGGAAACTCTACACCTTAGTAACACTCATTGGTGGCTCCCAAGAAAGCACCACCTCAATCATTACATGATCCGCTAGAACTCTAACCATTTAAATGACATGTCCCAGAAAGTGGACATCTCGAATCTAGTACTGAATCTTCAAGAGCTTACCAAAAATATGGTTCTCTCGGAGTGTTTCTAGGACCATCCTCTAGGGTATATGAAGATCCTCCTCAAATTTTTAGTACACTGTGATGTCATTAATGAATACCACAGTGAACTGGTTTATGTAAGGCTGGAAGATCTTGTTCGTGAATCCTCTAAACACTTTCGGGGTGTTTGTCATGAAAACGTCATCACTAAGTACTCATAGTGGCCATACCGAAATATAAAGGTTGTCATTTGTACATTCACATCCCATACATGATTCTGGTGTTATCCAGGTCTGAGGTGTATCTGTGAGAACCACATATCTCCCTTCAGTTGATCAAAGAGGTTTTCAATCCTCAGTGATGGATACTTATCGTCATGGTCACCTGATTTAGGTTCTAGAAGTCCACTCATAACTTCAGACTCCCATATACCTTCTTGTAAAACAAAATTGGATCATCCTAGGGTGAAATAAAGGGTCTCATGAAGCCCATCCTATAGAGGTACTCTAGTTGTACCCTCATCTCATAAAGCTCAGCTGAAGCCTTCTGATATGAAGGTTTATATATCAGTGTCGTCACAGGTTGTAGATAAATTCATATGTATATCTATCCGTGGGGAGGTAAAACTAGAAAATTTTTAGGTAATACTTCTTATACTCTTCCACATTTATCGGAAACTGATGACTCAAAACATCCACTACAACGTTGGTCACGATATCCAACTGAAGAGTAATCGGCTTCTCCATCCTATGTGTGAGTCTATCCATAGTTGAAATGATTTCCCTTTCACTGATAAAAAGAGAAATTTGTTTCTATTATTGAATATAAACTGTACCCTTTTCCTAAAATAATCAATCTGAGCATGAACTGTGAATACTAGTTCATACCGAGAATAAAATTGTAAAGCATACGAAGAGATCCCATCCAAAACTCTCGCCTTTAAGAGTCATGTCACACTATCAGAACTAGTGTTTGATTTTCAAGCCTCCTCCAGTAGGTTTCATTAAATTTAAGGTTCAAATAAATGTTTTAACAATAATCTCTTAGTATTAACCAAGTAATGTAGAGCGAAACTAAAACACAAGCACAACGATCTATCTACTATAGCGAAAGTAGAAAGACACATATCATACCTAGAATCATTCCCGGAGTCCTAGGGTCATAATCCACAATAGCCTGCAACTATCTCTTCCCCTGTCATCCAACACTCTGAGTCTGGTATGGATAACTTGGGGGTATCAATGGTAACACATCAAAATGTTGGCCACCTCCTACTACTTCTCCATCTCTTATACCACATCTACCACATGACAGAGCTATCTGCTCCATTCACTACCTCTTCTTTGGAAGTTCATCAATCACATCTCTGAATGCAGTATGAGAAGTGGGAATATCTCATGTGGAATTTTCCATCCCATGACAATCATAGAAATGCCTCTTCCCCAAATTACTAGCACGCCCCTAGAAACTCTGATGAAACCTAATGTTATGTGGATTATATCATGAACCTACTATCTGTAGGTCCTGTTGACCCCACATCCTAGGTGTTCACTGCCTCAGAATCCTATGATTTTCCTTTCTACACTACATATCATCATCCATCATCAAAAGATTCATCCACAACATAGTCTGGCAATCTGTATCCACCTAAACCGATGGAGGTGGGCCTATGAACTAATCAATAGGAAAAAGTTCCACATATTTACAATCCTAAAGAAAAACTACTCCAGGACTGGCTCCCCTCCGGGAGTATTCATTAATCATCAAGTCAAAATCCAAATCCTACTACAAGAAACCTCACTTTCTGGAAATAAAAATACTTCATGTAAGAAAATAAGATATATCACAGTTAAAATTGTATTCCTGGTGAGGTGACTCAAGAAGGACATGGAAAACACAACCCATTCCAATATTATGCATGTACCATTATTTTTCCATATAACTAGTGTTTTCATGTATTGAGTCAAAAATTAGGTTTCCAGAGTACTATTGTATGGATACATCGGCCTCTGAACCAACACTGGATTCCCTGACCTGAAAGATGAACTTGAAACACTCAACACTATTTCCATAAACCAACCTCATAGACTCTCAATCCTTAAGTAGAACTAACCTCCCTCTGATACCACTCTCGCAGAACTTGTCCTATAGGGGCCCATGTTGTGACTATCCCATGCCTGCCTCCAATAGTCCAGGGTATGGCGATTAGCTCGGTGTAGGAATATCCCAAATATGGGAGGAATTTGTATAAGTACCTATACACATGCACACATATCCAAGAAAAAAATATTGAAATGTAAAAACCCTAAGTAAACAATGAATTCATACACTAAGATACCAACTACAGACTATGATAGGAAATTAAAGTGCAGGAAAGCATGACTGGGCCTGAATACATGCCCACTAAAAAGAAAGAGTCTATAGAACAAGATCCTGAAGATCATCCGTAGAAGACCCTACATGATGGGTAGGTATAGGAATATTTGTCTGAAGTTGTAGGTGCACACCTTAACTATTTGTCCTCTCTCTAAGCATCACCTGGTTCTAGTTTTCCATGGACTCTTTCAAAGTGTCGATGGTCTGCACAAGACACAATAGGTGTGGGAAAAGGATGTGTAGGTGTGAGTAAAGAAATACTGAGTAGGAAACCCAAAAACAAAAAGTAAAATACCATAGAAGAAACGTCACGAAGAAGATACCATATAGAAATACCAAAAACTGAAAACACCACTAAGACGATAAAGTCAGCTCGACACATGTATATGTCTACAGCACATATAACAAGAACATACAGGTATAATCGTAAAGGATTCAAAGACACAATGTCCCATGCACTTCAAGATACATGGTAAATAGGTAATTCACAACCAAATATCAGTCACAAGATTATGTTCAAGGCACACTCATTCTGGGAGAACTCGCTCCTCAACCCATGACATCATCAGAGACTCTTACAAAGAGGTCATGCTAATTCGGGACCTGCCTAAATTGAATGTATTAGTCAAAGATCATGATATATAGAGAGGGGATTCTTCCCAAATAAAACTGATAACCCTACCAATGTGGATTTTAATATAGGGGATCCTATATAGAGAATACTGACAACTCTACTAATATGGCCCACTGGATGGAGGACTAATACCCTGTGCTCAGAGGTCATGTCAATTCCCACAAAACTCCATCATGGGTGATAGTGGATTTCTCAAGTTCCATGGAGGGAGACAACAACTCTTTCTAGGACTCGGCCTCTAGAGGGGACTACTATCCAGTGATGTGGACAAAATTTCATACTAAACCCTCAATCAATGAACCAAGGAAAACTCTCCTCATATATTGTTCCATTATAAAAACCCACCAATACATCTCAAAAAGTACCACCTTGTCCTAAGGGTCCCCATGACATAAATATCTCATAAAACGGACCTTCTGTTTGAAAGTTATGGCCATTTTAGTGAAAAAGTATGACATGTGTCCAGTCTGGGTCCGACCTGGCTGGACCCGTCGACCGAACCTGGTCCGGTCCCGCAGACCCAGCCCAGCCCATCCTACTAAGCCTGACCTGTTGGGCCTATACTATTAGACCACTGGACCCAGTTTTCGAGGCCACTGGAGTGGCATGGTCCATCTAGATGGTCCCACTCCATGCGGGCTGACTACATTAGTGTGTGGCTCGGTCGTGCGCTCTTGATCAACACCACTATAGTGCACTCCTGATCAACGCATCTGCTACAGTCAATGTGGATGGCACTGCATCCCGAACCCATCCCCACCACTTCCATAAAATAGGGATCCACACAAGATGGTAGCCGTAGGTTCCACACAGGCAAGCTACCACCTATGCTACACCCTATGGTCGTGTCACTGATCATCGCTCACAGCCTCTATTACCATGGACTCCCATGCTGTCCGGCCTGGACTACAACCCCACTCCACACAATCATCCACCCTAACGGTGTCCATCCTTCTCTACCCTTTGTTTTTTCAAGCCTATCGTTGGTCCATTACTGCCTCATTCATCGTCCAACCAACTAGTGGCCAGCCATCGAGCTCACGCCTCACCTAGGCTAGCCACCTAGCTATGCCTCTTAGACCGGCCTCACCACACGGGTTGTGCCAACTGTAGTTGTCACTCCATCTGCTACCTTGCACCATCGTAGGTCATTTCCTCAACCAATTATGCCATTATTTTGTTGTCATACCTCCATAGTGTCGAATCCCTAGTCTTGGATCATTGCGCCACAGATCAAAGGTGCAATGATCACTCATCCATACTTCACGAAAAACGAAGAATGCAAGAAAATTGGGGGAAAGAGATAAAAACAAAAGAACACCCAAATAAATTATCATGGCCTTGTTCATGTTTTCCTCGATCCATTTGTTTTATAATTGAATAAAGAAGAGAAAAAAAATAAAATCTCTTAACAAAAGTCATCCCAGATATTCATCCCACGTAATTACCCTTCCATAAAGATTGATCAAACCACAAATCAAGGTGCCTATGTTTGACATTTAAAATTAATAATTGGGAAATAATCACAATGAAATAACACCCTACTTGGGATTTGGATTGTTCTTTGATGAAGGGAGAATATGCATTGTCATTATTAGTTGATTCATTGATACATTATTAGAGTTCTGACCTCTGATCCATCATCACCGATGAGATTGCCTCCTTCTCCTAGCCTCAGGGAAACTCCATGGTTAGGGAGTTAACCATGGATTTCTATGAAGGATTATTAAAAATATAAACCAATATTTTTTCATCATTTAACATTAAATACAATATTTTTATTAAATATTTTAATGATGTTCATGTCCATAAACTATCTTTCACAACTTGCATGAATCATCCGAGGTTAGGCCTCACCAAATGAAAACACCCCCTTATAAACTCAAATGTAGTATCGTAATTTCACTATGTGTTACCATTTAGTAGTTATTAGGATTTTAAAAATAAAATAATTTTATTTACAATTCTTCTATTTTTTGGTTTTTCCATAGAAGATCAATGATGACTAAAGTTAAGTCGCGCCTAGGGTAAATCTTTTATTCTGAGCTCAAAGGTGCTCTAAGATTTCTGATCTAGGAACCCATTTAGAAGTTATTTAAAATTTTTAGAAAAGTCACATGAACATATGTTAAAAATATAACATTTTTTAGAAAATCATTCTAGGATCACTAGTCCTCAGAATCACACATCATCTCATCACCTAGTCTCAAAAAAATTCAATTAATTTATAAAAATAATTCCATGGAAAATTTGAGTCATTATAAGGTACTTGTTAGACTGTTAGGGGGTTCAATTTTTTGGGTTCTCCTCTTCTCTCTAGACTTGATGAAATTTTTTAGAGGCATGATTCACTCATGATTGTCTATGTTTTGGTATGATTATTCTAGAAATCATGGCCTAGTGTGATCCTTTCTTGGATATCACTTACTCTTATTTTGGCCAATTTGGGCTATTATGGTTTATAATGTTTTGATTTTACCTCCATGGATATTATATGATATGTGAAGAATTATTTAGTTTGACATGATATATATTTTTTGATATATATATTTATATAATTATTTAAAACTAATTTACCTAATTTATTTGGAAATGTAGAAAAAGGAGAAATTACATTTTTTGTCATGATTTTGATATAAAAACTACTAAACTATATAGCATACCTTGTTTTTATAAAGTTGAGAATTTTTTTATTGTTGTTAAGATAATTCATATGGAACGCTTGGGTGGGACCCTACTATGTCACATTTTCTCACACCCTATGTACCCCTTCGGCGGTGAGGCGATGAAGTTCTCTATCAACCCAGTTTTTGGTAGCTGTATAGTGATATGGTGGGAGTTTTCCCAATATGTCACATAGAGACTATTAGATTAGATATTTAGATTTTTCATCCTTTCAAAAATATTCATCTCCCTTGTTGTTTTTTCTTCTATTTTATTTGTTTTTCATTTATTGTTCACTTTTTATCATGACATATATAACTATTCATGTTTTATTCCATTTCATTCATTTTATACATGTATATATATAGTTCATATTTTCTACTTCAGGTTGGTAGAAATAATTCCCTCTATTCATTTTTTTCTTGGGTGATATATTTCAGACCTTGGGGATTGGTAATACACTTCTGGTATTTGTAAATTCGAGTTGGGTATCACTTTGAAAGGATATTCGGGTCGGGTTTGTCATAATTTGGTATCAATGGTAGGTCTATCCTCAAGATTCCATATCTTGGGAAATTTGTTAGACTAGAGATAGGATTATTATTACTTGAGAGGTATGTTTTAATGAGTTCCTATCTCTTTCCATGATAAGACTCATGTCACCATGTGATGTTGATATGTGTGCCTCTTGACAGGAGTTCATAACTCTAATATTATTCTTTCATGTGGGTTTTCTAATTTGAACAGAGATTATTTTATTTTATAATCATTTCATCTGTTTCAATGTGCATTAGTATTTCACTAAGACATGTTCGTAATGTTTCTCAAGAAGGTGCAGATGATGAACCTCAAGGGAATCCACTAATGGATAAGAATTTAATTGAGGACATCAGCTGGGCAATTCATTATGTCAACCAGAATATACCGCAGCTCCATAACTTAATCGTTGAGGTACATCAAAGAGTTATAGGGGAAAAAGACTGACCAAGGTAATTTATTTATGAGAAGCCACTATCATTTAAGGGTATGATTGAAACTCAAGAGTGGGTGTAATTTATTAACATCATTGGTCAAATATTCTACTTTTTGGTACACTTAAGAGTATCAATGTGAATTATAGAGTGTTAATAATTCGTGGTCCTAGAAAGAGGTGGTGGAATTCAATGGTACATGAGTAAAGGATTTTGGTAATGGACTAGAAGTTTTTCAATACTCTATTCTTCCTACAGTATTGTCCAGAGTTTGTGATGATGGTGAAGTCTCTGGATTTATTCTCTTTAAATTAGGGGGAGTGTTCAGTGTTGGCATAAACCAATTGGTTTGCAGAGGTAATTTATTTCTCACTATAGATTGTAAAGAATGAAAAGATGAAAGATTAGAAGTAACTTCAGGGTTTGTGAATGGATATCAAATCGTAGGTATTTATGTTGAAACTTTTGACCTATACATAGACAATATACATGGATATGATGGCTATAAGGAATATGGATTCTATGGTTGGATATTCTTCCCCTTATATTTCACCAAGTGTCCTATTTAGTGGTTTGAAATGGAAAAAATAGTATGTGGTAAGATCATCATAGGTGTGGAAGTGGTGGTTATAAGTAGCATGCCTCTTCAGAACCTCCATTTATAGATAGCATTGCACCTATGACTTGCTATCATTGTAGAAAGATCTAACACACAAGGAATTATTATAATATACCTACAAAGATATTTAATAGTTTTTAATTTTATGGTAATATTAATCACTTATATCAATGCTATGTCTTCACCTTGATAAGGTTAGGGGTCTTTATATCCAAAGGCTACTATTGAATAGTCAGATGATTCAAATACTATATGGCTCTAGCCACAAGCATCAGGAGTGAAGCACCTTCACATAGTAGATGATTTTCTTGTGGTGGTAGATGAGGATCCCATAATGGTTAGAGGTGCCACATTTATTTCTTCTTCAGTAGTGATTTATTTATTTGATATTGGTACTTCCCACTCATTTATATCTAGATATTTTGTTTAAATTCTTTAATATCCAATGGAAATCATATCATTTGTTTTAGAATTAGTAAAACCTATTGGAAAGAGTAAAGAACAAGGGTTTTAGTATCCTTTTGGTGTTCTATCTATTGCTGATACAAATTTAGTCTAGAAATTTATAATTCTTGATCTAGACCTATTTTATGTCATTATCGATATGTATTTTCTTATTAGTCCACATCTTGAGGTTGATTTTTATCATCGATAGGTCTCATTTTTTACAACCAATAGAAACTCATGAGTGAATCTATAATGGCCCTAAATTATCATAAATATATATTAAAAATAAATAGAATAATTTTCATGAAATAAAATAACAAAACCACACCATAACTATGTAGGTTTATTTTCATTGAAAACATGGATCATAAACAACTGATTCATAAAACATCTACATCACCTCCTGCATATTCCTCCAAAACTAGAATACTTTTTTATATATCATACTTAATAAATTTCTTAATATCCTAGGGTAATGAAACATATGAAAAGGGTGAGATCATATTCTCATTAGGGGTGAAAAAGAAGGTGTTATAACATAATAGAAAGGAATAAGAACATAAAAAACATTTTAAAATTATATCCTATATATTAAATATCATGATAATGTGTAATGGAAATAAAATTATAAGTTCATAAGAAAAGGAGTCATAAAATAATAAAAGAAAATATTCTATGAGAGAATAATATAATCCATGAAATTTTTTATACACATAATTATTGGAAATCATTTCCATATTTTTTAATCCCCATTTCCAAGACCATCATAGCTAACTAAGTCCTTTACTAACCTTGGTTCACTCCCCGTTCCAGCCCTGTATTACTGAACTAATTTCACTCCTCATTCCTGTCATGTCTATATCACGAGATATAAATAATTTACCAATAAATGGGAGCGAGATATAGGTCGAAGAAATCACATAATTAAAACCAGTCATATATATGGAACATTAATGTAAATCATTAATCATTTCATAACCCATGAAATGAAATGGGTTTCATAAAAATCTATTCATTTCAAACCTCATAGAAAATTAATGGAAATCATATGCATCATGAAATTATAAACATGAACAATATAAAGAAAGAATAAGGATGGTATCCTTGGATCATGTCTCCAATAAATCATAAGTAATATCCAATAACATATTCATATATGGAAAATTATTTTGAAAGATAACTTGAATTAATTCTTGAAGAAAAATCCATTTAATTTTGAAAACATTTTTTCCTAAAATCCACAGAATTAAAAAGGAAACAATTTTTTGGGAAAAGAACCTTATAATATTGTAAAGGAATATTCACGTAATTAATGAATCATGAAAGAGAAAAAATATGTTCATTACATTTAATTAAAAAACATTATTTTCATATATATTTTTGGAAAAGACACAAAGTACCTCATTAGGAAAACTACAAAAATATTTAATTCAAAAGTTTTATTAAAAATTCACACATGGGTAAAAATGACTTTAAATTTTTATAATAGTAGTAAATAAAATTGAATTTTTTTACGAAAAATTGACATGTAAGATTAATATTCCCTAATAGGTACTTATAAATATACAATCCCAAATAATAAAAATGAGATTGTGAAATTAACCTTACCATAAGGCTGATTTCATTCATATGTATCTGATCCTATTATATAATGGTTTAAATAATGTTATTAATATATACCAGAACTATATTCAAATTAATTATATCATATATGATCCTCTCATATCATCTTTTCACTCATTGTTTAATAATATTTCGTTATTACCCATCTTTGTGGTTTTAACTGCTTCATTTTCATTTGTATGTTTTGCCATATAAGTCTAAATTATTATTCTTGGGATATAGTTCCATAATCCCTATAATGATATTAAGGTAATAGATATTATATTTATTCACTATACATATTTATATAATCATTATTTTATGGTTAGTAAAGAAAATGAATCGCATCACATAATGGAGACGGTAGGTCGTACAAATTCTCGAGCAATGGTATCATTCCCTTAATGGTGAAAGGCGAAGGATGTTGATGGTATATTAATTTTTTTTAAAAATTTGTATCTTTTTATAAATATAATATGTGTATATATATATATTATTTTCATCATTATACCCATCCAAGTAAATTGGTGATGAAAAAACAGATTACCCTGTGACGTGGAGACAGAAAGTCGTACGTACGCAAGTGCGTTGCTTTTTTTCATAGGATATATTAAAGGATGAATATGGTTTTCACATAATAATAATAACATATCAGAAAATATATGACACTAGAGTTATTAATTTATAATAGAAAATACAACAGAATACTAAGTAGAGGAAGAAATAAACTGGAAATAGTAATTAAAGACGATTACCTCTTCTTCGGAGAACATCTTTTAAATCACCTCTTGGGGACACTAGTATTCATATTTTGATAATAAAAAAACATATATAATGTTTATAAGGAATTTTAGAAGTTAAAATGGTAGTAAATGGTTGATATTTAACTCTCAAAGTGGTGTGAATACGTGGGGGAGGAGGTGTCCTTTTATAATTGAGGGGAGGGTCACATTTGGAATTCCTCAAATGATTAAATTATAATAAAATAATTATACATCAAAATTCCTCAAAATGGAAAAGTATTAGAATATAATATATTAATAGGTTTTAATATTATCAACCAATATATTTTAAACAAAATTTGGTATTATTTTAAACCTTATCATTTTCATTAATAATTATTTAACCTATTTTAATTTTAACTATGGTAACAAATTATATAATATTAAGTGTTTGTAAATTTTAATTATGATATTTAAATTAGAACATAAATGAAACATTCATGATATTTTATACCATATTATAATTATTATTTTTAAATATGTTTTATTATTTTCAAATAATTTAATAAAATATTATTTTGATGAAATATCATTAGTGTAAATCTTGACATTATTCATTACATGGACTTTTAAAAATATCAAGAAAACAATTTCACTTCAAAAAAAATTTATTATTTCCCTAATAGGTCAATTTAATATAGAAGTTTTTTTATAACATTAATAATCTAAAATTATATTTATTTTAATATGTTTAATAACAATTATTTGATATTTTCATTAATAAACTAATTACATTATCAACTTTGTGTATGTATTTAAGATAATAATTTTTTCACTAAAAATTATAAAAAATTAAGATTATATAGATAAATATTTGACATCTAAAACTAGTATTTTTGATAAAATATATCTCATTTTACAAACCTATATTAAAATTATTATACTTATAAAAATAAGAGTGTGAGATTTTTTCATTTTCTTTAATTTAAAAAATATCTATATAATTTTCATGAAAATATATCCATTAAATGATTAAATTTATTTCCTTAGGTATTAAGTGTTAAATTTAATTCATCCAATAATATTTGGTGATGTTCTAGGTTTATTTTATCATCCTTATCATTTTTAACCAAAATTCCCCAATTTACCTTTTACCGTGGTAACAAAATTTACCAAGGTTACTATACATATTGGAAAAAAATAAAAGGGTCATATTTAATAAATTTTTAACTTTTAAATATAAATTTTAAACCCTTTTTTGAACATTTAGAATTATAATTTTAAAATTTAATTTAAAATAAAACTGATAAAACGCCCTGAAACTCAGTTTTTTTTAAATGTCATCTTAAAACATAAAATTTTTTATAATAAATTCATTCATAAAATCATTTAAAAACATTAATTGGATTATTTTAATTCAAATACACTAATTAAAATTTAAAAATAATACAGAATATAATTTTACCTCATAAATTTTTTAGAATAAATTATATTTTTCAATAAAAATCAATATTTTCAATAATCCTTGAAAAAATAAATGTTTTTAAAAAATTTTATAAAATCATATTAAGATAATATTGTTAATAAAAATTAAAAAATGGGATTTTTTATGTCAAATACAATTTCTATAACTTCTGTAAATTAATATTCACTCATAAAAATAATAAAAAAACATTTTTAAAGAAAACATATTTTTGAAGAATAAAGTATCTTTACTAAAAATTGTTTGATTATTTTTTAATAACATACCAATAAATTCATATTGTGTTGTAACTTTATATTTATTATATATATATAATTTATTAATATTTATTCCCTTTAATTTATCAACTAGGTTATAAAGATCATTTTAAAAGAATAATATTTTAATAGTGTCTCACGGTTTTTTTCAACTTCCTTTTGCGTAAAATGTAAGCTATCAAAGAAATAAAATTATTTAAAGTTTAATATTTAATAAAACTATCTAGGTATTACATTTTACCCCCATTAAAATGAATTTATCCCCAGTAATTAGTGACTTTGATACAAATAGATGAGGGCACCTCTACCTCATCACATTTGCAGCTTCCCATATAACCTAATAAAATTGATGGTTTCTCCATAAAACATTAACAACATGAGTGGTCTGATTTCATAAAAAATTATCTATATGATCCAAATATCTATCGAGTATTATTTATAAAAAAATATATTCTCTATTGGTACAACTTATGAGATTAGTAAATGTGAAGGATTGGGTATGTACTTTCTCTGAAGAGATATATGGATCACATTGTGAACTTGAGAGAGATCTGATGGAACCACCAATTTTTAAGATACCTTCCCAACATGAACTAAAATTTCAAAAGGAATGATATACCTAGGGATTATCTTTTCCTTGTTTCTAAATTTCATCAATCTCTTCCTGAGAGATATTCATATAAATACCCTATCATCCATTTCAAACTATAGGCCTTTTCATCAATTGTTAGTATAATTCTTCTGACTCTGAGATGTGCGTATTCATTGTTGGATATATCTAACATTCTCTTCTATTTACTCAACTAGATTAGGTCCCAATAAGTTTATTTCACCAAAATCTATCCCTCATATTTTATTTTTACACTTCTTTCCATAGAGGGCTTCATAAGGAGCCTTATGAATACTGGAGTGAAATCTATGGTGGTAATAAAATTCTACCAAATATAGGTGTTGATCACTACCACCTTTGATTCTTTAGATAAATATCATAACATGTCTTATAGAGTTTGAATTTTACTATCAGACTAAACATTTTTCAAAGGATGATAAGCAATGTTGAAACTTAACTCTGTATCTACGGGCCATTAAAAACATCTCTATAACTTCGAGGTAAACCTACAATCTTGATCAGATACAATAGAAAGTGGTACTCCATGAAATCTAACAACTTCTTTCATATATATAATGGAATTTTAATCAAAAGATAGTTATTATTTAATATAAATTAAGTGATATGAATTTTTAAGGAGATGAAATATATCCCATATATCATTATGGACTTTAGATGTGTTGGGGAGACTGAGGAAAACGTACACAGTGATGTTTTCTTATTTCCATTCAGAAATGGGTAATGGTGGTAACATCCATATAAACTTCTATTTATTATGCTTAACATGTTGAAAAACAATCAACAAGAAACATACTCTGTAATATCATTCTTCATACCATCCAACTATAAATAATATTTCACGTATCTATACATCTTGTTACTTCAAATATGAATAGAGAATGTTGGACAATGAGATACATCCAATAGTTCTTTCTTTAAATCTGATATGGGAGAGATACAAACAGAGTTCATGAACCTTATAACTCTATCATGATCAATGTTGAGATCAGGTTCTTTTCTCACCTTCTTTTTTTTATCTCTACATCTTATTTTTTCACCTCCTTAATCTTTACTTGTATAGATAGTTGAACATTCATTTGAGAAAGATATTATTTCACCCCTTACTTTGATATTTACATATAAATCCCTTGAAAATCCATAAATATTGGATCTTCTATAATCCTAATCATATATATTCTAGAATGTTCCATTTGACTCAAAGAATCTTCCACCTTGTTCTCTTTTCTATGGTGGTAGTTTATTGAACAGTCATAATCTTTAATCAACTCAAACCATCTTATTTGGCACATATTCATATCCTTTTTAGTGAAAACATACTTTAAAAATTTATTGTCAATATATATCACATCTTTCTCTATATAGATAATGCCTCCATATTTTTAATGCAAAAATTACCATAGCTAAATTTAAATCATAAGTTGGGTAATTTTACTTATATATCCCCAATTTTCATGAGGCAAAAGCTATCACCATATCATTTTGTAGGAGAAAATATGACATCCCCTATTTTGAGGAATCACTATAGATTACAAACATTTATCTAATAGAAAGTAGTTTGAGAATATGTGCACTGATTAATCATAATTTTAGATCCTTGAAATTCTCTTCACATTCGTCTATCAATATGAACTTAACTCTTTTTCACATTAAATTTGTGAGTGTATTTGTTAATCATGAGAAATACTTCACAAAATGATGATAATTTCTAACCAAAATAAGAAAAAATTAGATATCAGTTACTGTTGTTAGTCTAGGCCAACATTCAATAACTTTCTTCTTTACTGGATCTACAGATATACCCTCTCTTGAGATTATATGACCCAAAAATAAAAATTTATAAAGAAAAAATCCATACTTGGTAATTTTTTCATAAACATTCTCCATTATCAATATATTTAGTAGAACCCTCAACTAATAGTCATTTCCTTCCTTACTCTTTTAATATATAAGAATATCATCTATAAATACTCACAAAAACTGATCATAATAGTCTCATAAAGACTATATTAATTAAATACATAAAGATATAAGGATCATTAGTAAGACCAAAAGGCATTGCTATAAATTTATAGTGTCCATAGCTTGTACATACTTTTGTACTGGGTATATCCTCCTCATTAACCCTCAATTGATGATATCCGTAATGAGGATGCACATGAGCCTCAGTCTAGCTGACGAGGACTCGGTAAGTGCATCCAAGAGTCCTGAGATCAAATCTGGGTGGAGGCATATTTCTTGGTACCATAGCAGTATTGTAGCAGTACTGTAGCTATTATTGTATCCTTATTGTAGCATGTACTTTCACAGTTGGAACTATTCATCCATCTGGGCCTTTGGGCCACCAGTTTGGTCCTTGGGTCCTATAAGGCTTTCAGGCCACCCAAGGATATTGGGCCAGTTGATTCTCAAGGACTTAGGTCCACCTTAAGGCCTTTGGGACACCTCAAGGCCTTTGGGCGACATGAATGCAAATGTACCGGTCAGATTAAAATGGACAAGGCTTTATATAAGGATTCAGGGCAGGCACATTCACAAGATCAGAGCTAACTAGAATTGGAAGAATGAGAGCACATGGATTTTCCATTAGTACCAGGAATGTGCAGATTTTCATAGGACAGCTAGCGGACCATCCCTGTGAAGGTGGAGTTTTGATTTCATGACATTTTATGGGGAGGAGTAGTTGCAAGTTTTCTTGTCTGGGCGATTCCCTCTAAGTCCTACGGGTCATGTAATTGTCTCTGAACCTTCGGGCCTTGTAAGGGTTCCACCTCACCCCTTGAAAGTTTTATTATCAAAAATAATTAAACAAAATGAATGCATTTGGGCCATTCCGACCAAAATGAAGATCAATCTTGAAAAGGTATTTTTCTCCACATAGTTGATAAAATAATTCATTAATATGGGGGATAGGATCTTTGTTCTTGATAGTGATTTTATAAGTTCATGATAATTAATGTAAAGTCTCATTGATCCATTTATTCATAACAAATAGAATAGGTGCACCACAAGGTGATGAACCATGTCATATAAATCCCTTTTCAAGATTCTCTTAGTGTTTCTTCTTCAACAACTTCAACTCAATTAGGTTCATTCAATAAGGAGTATTTGAAATAAACAGAGAACAATGATTATGTTCTATTAAAAAATCAACTTCATAATTTGGTGAAAGACTTGTAAATTTTTCAGGAAAGACATTGAAAAACTCTGGTACAATAAGTGTATCCTTAATGGCGAGTTTCTCCCCAACCATATGATAAATATAACATTTATTTATAGTAATTAAGACCCATATTATGGAATTAATTTTTATTGGAAGTTTATATTCATCCTAAAATTGATTGATTATCATAGATTCTTTCAGAATACAAAATTGGAGTTCCCCTCCTAAACAAGTACAATGGGATGCATATAGAAAAATCCAATACATTCTAGGAATCACATCATATTTAACTATAAAGATAATCACAGGATTTCAAGGAATAAATTTCCGAAAAACATTAGGTGAAGAATAATCATAAACTTGTGATGTGATTATTATTCCCTTGGAATTTTTTAAAGATAACTACCCATTTATTTTTTGAGGTGATACAGTGATACACATAAAAAAAATTTAGAAATAAAAGAGTGGGTGGATCAAGAATAAAATAAAACATTATCTTATTTATATTGGATGGTAAGTGTACCTTTCACCACTTCATTGTCATACTCCACATCACCAATAGTGATCAAATGTGATTTTACATTTTCTTTATCCTTAAGAGTTTTATGACATCAATCATCATTGATATCCCTTATATTGCTCATTGGTTAGCATAAAGACCATTTTTCTTGCACTTGAACTATTGAAGTGTGAATGACTGGCTAAAAATGAATTTTTATTGAGGACCAACAAAATCAAGGGGGTATAAAGTGGTAAAAACCAAGGGAGTCATCACTTAAAAATTTATTACATTCCCTAGGAAGAGACCCTATATTATTATATATATTTAAAAAGTTTGTGGGACTCCCTTTATATGCAAGACAATCAATATCAAAGTTTCCCTCCCTCCAGGTGTGAAATATTTTCATGCCACGGTGAATCAATAGGTTGAATCTTCTGAGGATAGAAGTTAAACACTATGTGGTGGTGGATTTTTTGAGAATGAAGTTAACTAGGAGATTTGATTTTATTTAGAATATTTAAATGGTGATGTTGTGATCTTGGCATATAGAAAGGCCGCTGATAAAGTATTTGGATTTTTTATAAGAGGGTTTCATGGACCATAATGAGTGTTGAATCCAAAAACCATGGATCTCATACCATTTCAAACTATCCCACCTCCTCTCACAATACCTTGAACATAATAGACATCAACGTTGAGCCTAAGACTGAGTTTGGGAGGGTTCCACTTTACCCACCTCCCTTGCCCAGTGCTTTTCCCACTGAAAGTCTGGAGCATTGCAGGCTTCCCTCTATGAAGAATAACACCAGGTTCCTTTGTCATCAAAAGAATTAAAACCTTTAAGAACATATAATACCTATTGGTTCCTTCATTCCCTTTGTTTCTCATTTCCAAAAAAACCCATAAAACCAAAGCACAAGCCATACCATGGTGCTTAATCTCATGATTCTGATTCTTGGTTACCTGGAACCAAAAAATTGAATAATTTTGGCCCCCTATCACATTCCACACAGGTTGATATAGCTCATTAAATAAAATGTGATATGTATTCCCTTTCTTCTGTAGGTTGTCATTCATCAGGATAGACAAGTTGAAAATACTCCAAAACAAGAAGTTAAACTTTGTTGGAATATCAATTCACTAAAGATGTTCTACCCACATATCATTCCCCTACCTTATGTGAATAAACTGGATAAAGGTACGGGAAGAAAGGAACAAGATGATGAATCAGAGTAAACAAACTTTTCTGGTTTATTAGAAAGAATAGTTCGCTCATACATATTTCTTTTCACATCATAAATAGTGGTATAAATGGAACTAGGATAAAGATGATATTGGTTGAAAGTGATTTCTGTTACAGGGTATCCTAGAAAAAAAATTATGTCCAACCCGATTATCATTATAATAATGAATGTCACCTATGTAGATCACCCATTAGGACTTTTCATCCATCACGGTAAGAGTTTTTCTCATGAATCATTATATAGAAAATATACTATGATATTGGTTTACTTAGATTCTCTAAACTTCCCTATACATATCATAGATGAAACTTCCCCATAGTGGGTTCCCCTCGATGATGTCCCGGAATGTTTAGCATGCATACCCTACATATACTCTAGTAAATTTTGTATATTCCCACCACCTTTATAGAGTGTCCTGACCATCAATTCCAATGAATCCCTCTGGAACTTCCCCTTTTGACTATTTTCCCATATGAAAGAATTAAGAATTTTCTTAATCTGAAAAATGGTCCCTTTAGGAGGGGTGATAGTGGAGAAATTATTCATATTGAAATATGATAAAACACAATTGGACATTGTAAATTTTTCCTTTAATTACAGAAATTTGTTTTTTGAGTTGAAAATATGATCCATGAATCTACTAACAAGGATATCGAACACAGACTTATTAATTATCCTATTTCATATGGGAACACATAGGTATTTTATTGGAAGGTGCCTTCTGGGAATTCCCATCCTCTCTTGGATGCTCTTACCACACCAATCAGAACATGATCTTGGAAGATAAACACTACTCTTCAAGTAGTTAATTCATTTCTAACTCCAAATCCTATAAATCATTATGATGTTTTTGAAAGCATTAATATATCTTGAACTTGCTTTCAAAAAATTAATTTTTTATATGCATGCATAAGTTGAGTCATGAAACCATGTTCAAATATGTTCCTGAATGGTAAAATATGACCATTTTTATCTCATTGTGTACATATCTTGATAACACTTATTGATTTTAAAGAATCCAAAACATATTCCCATGATAGCCACAAAACTCCATAGGGAGGAGAAGCGTTGGAAGAGGTATAATAGAAGAATCAATCTCTATATGGATTATGCCACTTACATATAGGATATAGAGGTGGATGGAAACCATATAGAAGACCACTTCAGAATCCAACTTGTGGGTCCCCTTGAGCTAGGAGATGATTTTCTATTGATCAAAGACAACGAAGGTAGTTTCTTGCACAACATTCCTAGAAGGATCAATTAGAATGACAATTATAAAATGGATCCCATCCCTCATCATATGTAGATCCAAACTCCAATCCTTTCTCTAAATCTAGATATCACCCCAGGTCATCCCCGAAGCGATATAGATCCATCATTTTCTCTAATCACATCATTTGTTAACATATTCAAATCACTCCAGAAATAAATTGATCTATGACCTTCCCTTCCACACTTAAAACATTTACTAATCCCTTTAATATAGTTTCTTCTATTTTTATTTCCACACAATGAGAGTAAAATAAATATCATCATCTTTTCACCATATTTTTTAGATTTTCCCTTGAATTACATTTTTCTCTTCTTATCAACCCCATAAGATTTATGAGTGATGCCAATATCCATCAAAACCATGATAAAAAATTTAAATATTTATTCATATCCATTTATATCTATTATTGTTAACCCCCTTCAAGGAATCGTCTTAATCCACTAAAAATATAATAACCTTACTTTCAGGTTTGATGATAATTATAGAAGCATACCTTGAAAACCTTGTAAAATTTTCTTCATAAGTACTAATGGATTCATCATCCTTTTTCTTAAGCTCAAAGAACTAATTATCCATCTTCGTATGAATAATATGTGGAAATTAATTATTGAAAAAAACAAGTTCATGGAATCACACCATTCTATGGAGTCAATTTTATCTCGTTGCCTCATATTCTTAAAAAGATTCCACCATTGATCCGCTTAACATTCCACATGATAAACTACCAAAATAAAATTCTCATTTTCTAAACATTTGAGAACTAAAAATATCTTTTTAGTGGTACTAATTCATTTCTCATCAACTAGTATATCAGAATAACCAATGAAATAAGGTGGAAAATTCCTCATGAAGTCTCAATAGAATAGTGTCCCCCAACTGTTCATTTGGATGTATAGCATGATTCATAGCTTGATAAAGTTATGTGAGTATTGAAACAATATTTTTCATTCCAGCACCCATAACCATAGGTTTCTCAAGATGAAAATCATTCTATTTCCCATCACATTCAGCAATAAAATTGTTTATTCTGGTTCTATCCATTGACTAAAACAAAAAAAATCATAGTGTGAGTAACACTAGTCATAATCAAGGGAAATTTATTATAGAATTTAAATTTATCAAAACTTAGGTTTGATCCTAGGTTATTCGTGATCATTACAAAAAACTTCAGGATTATATCCTATAATTAGTTCTATCCTTAGTGTTCTTACTAAGGTTTTTTCATCCTATTTTTTAATGGATATGTTAACCTTTATTTGATGCCAACTATAATAGCTTGAACTTTTAAAACATATATATTACATGTAAATAGAATAATATTTATTATATAACATAATAAAACCATACTATAACCACATAGGTTTAGTGTATTTAGAAACATGGAAACATAAACAACTAATTCTTGATGAATCTATTGTCGGATCGAAATAATGATGTAGATGCTCAATGTACAAGAGGGGGGTGAATTATACACTTTAAAAATTTCCTTAAACAAGGAAAGATCTGAGTTTAACAAAGTTAAACTAATAAAATTCACTACACCTATAACACTAATTTAAATATTGGGAAAAAGTATGATGTTTCAAACTTCTGGTTTTATAAACTTTCTTAAATCTGGAAAGTGATTCTGAAAAAAAGGTTCTGGAAACATGGATCCAAAAAATGAAACTTAACCAAAGTTTACAATATGAGATTCTAACTTAAAGTGTATAAAATCTAATTAAATCATAGTACACAAGTGTAAGGAAGTATAATATGGTTATACATTCTTTAACATACAAATTGCAGTGGAAAAACAAGTAGTAAAACTACAAGTAACAAATAATAACTCTTTTAACCCAAAGAGAAGGGTATCCAACAACCTTGTATAAAGGTCCCTTGATTTATACTTTCAAGAAAGTCTGTCTTACCCACACCAGGTTAAGCCCTAGATATGAAGATTAGAGTCTCTATCTTGCTATCCCCATAATCCCTCAACATCAAGGTAGTTGGAACCTCTGTCTTCCTCAGTAAGGAAGCCCTCGAACATCACGGTAGTTGGCACATCTGTCTTCCTATCCCCAGAAGCCCTTGAATATAATCACCAACATTCAGAGTCACACAAAGCAATTTGAACAAGCAGTTCAGTACGCACAAGGCATGAAAATATTCTCTCTCTATAAATCACCTTAACAGCGTGTGGTCTCTAGAGTGATAAACTTGTATATGTGTGTTGAGAACTTTCAAATGAGCTCCTATTTATAGGCTCGGTAGCAATGGTCAGCCCCTCCTCCAACGGTCATATTTTCCTTAAATTTCAGAGGGACCTTTACACATGTCACTTAACCAACAGTTAGTTAGAAATATAATAGGCGACATTGTTTTATTACAAAACATGTGTAACTGAAAGAATGAGATCGTTTTGAAATGAAACAAGTATAAGTATGTAAAACTGAAGTTCAGAATGTAAGAAAATAAAATTTTGGAATCCAAACAAAATGGAATTTGGTGTCTATAATAAAGAGATATTCAGATTCTGTTTTGTAGGAATTTTGAACCTGAATTCTGTGGAAATCTGGAGTCTAAATTTCTAAGGAAATATGGATTCTGGTTTCACTAGAATTCAGAATCTGAACTTACAATGTTCGGAGTCTAACAGATAGAAGTTTGGAGTCGAACTCATAGAAGTTTGGAGTTGAACTAGTAAATTTTCGGAGTCAAACTAATAAGAGTTCGGAGTCGAACTAGTAAGAGTTTGGAATCCAGAATTCGGAGTAGAACTATATGAGAGTTTGTATCCAGAATTCAGAGTTGAACTATATGAGAGTTCGTATATAGAATTTGGAATGGAACTTCATTATATTTCATATCCAGAATTCGGAATGGAACTTCATTAGAGTTTGTATCCAGAATTCGGAATGGAACTTCATTAGAGTTCGTATCCAGAATTTGGAATAGAACTTCATTAGAGTTCGTATCCAGAATTCGGATCCTAAAATAGAATGCTTCATATCTAAGTATTATATGATTCCGAGGTTTTAGGTATGAATCTGATTTTTATAGTTAAGAAAAATATTGATATTTGTAAGTAAATCTAGGTTAGGGTAAATTTCCTTAAGGAAGGAAATTTTCTTTATAGAAGTAAAATATTGATTTGCTTAAGTGTAAGGTGCTTCTGATTTTCCAAACAAGGAGGAATGGAAAATTCATAAGGAAAACCTTATTTACTCAACAATCTCTCCCTTTTTAGAAAGAACAAACAACCTTTCGAAAAAGAATATAAGGACTTTGAAAAATTTCAATAGACTTTGAAATTAAAACATAGCTCCCTTTGTTCATGGATGATAGTGAATACAACTAACTCCCCCTTAGGCATTGAAACTCTAAGGATTGTATTCTAAATTTCCAGAGTGGAGTTTTCATTATCATTGGAGATGAAAAACTTCATAATAAGAAACTCCCCCTTACTTTAATGATATCTTCACTTAGAATTTTTTCCTTCTCCATTTTAAACTTTTCCTTCTCCCCTTTTGAGTGGTTCCTTTTCCTTCTCCCCCTTTTTGATTTTCAAAAAGAATTTAATCTAATATAAAAGAAATAAAGTATCTCAAACTTTAGTACATAACAAGACAAGATACAACCAACCACAGATTTCATTAAAGTTGAACGAATTTTTACAAGGAAAATCAAATGAAACAAAAGGTCGGATTTGTCTATTTTTCCTCATTTTCCTTAAGAATTAACTTCTTCAACAAGGATTTCAGCTTCTTCAAATCTTTCTGATCCTCATTAACTTGCTCCTCCAAGGCATTTATCCTTTCATCTTGAGCTTTCAGGGCCTCATATTATTCTTTAAGAACTTCATCTTTCTTTACAAGATTTTCGTCTACCTCATTATGTAGATCTATATCCCTTTTAAAATTTTGAGCAAGAGAGTTAACCTTCCCATTCAAGTCCTTCACTTATTGATTCTAAAAATTTTTATCAAGATTCAGTTTTTCCTGAAGATCCTTCACTTTGGCATCCTCGATGTCAAAATCATCTTTAACATCACTTTGAAAATGATCAAACTCTTTCATGTCTTCATCAATCTTCTTAGACCACAAGGTGATTTTTCTTCATGATTTCCTCTTAACATCATAATTGATAAGGAAATTTCTACGATCTTCTTCAATCTTCCCATAATCATCCATCACCATGGATAAGGATTATGACTTTTGATTCAAACTATGTTACATCATCTGGAATTTAGAGTCTATGGTGGGAAAGATCGGAATGTTGTCCACCAACTTCTTCAAATATTCAACAACAAAATCATGACCCAGTGCTGATGACTCCGAATCTAATAACTTGCAAGGGGATTGTTCTTCTACATTTTCCACCAACTTTCTTCTTAAAGAACCAGCAACATCCTTCTTCCTTATTATATATTTTCTTGGGGTGTCCCAAAGCACTTGATTCCCCTTATCAACTCTCGGAATGGTTTCCTCATTAGGATATTCTTCATTGGATTCAGATACTTGAACAATCTTGTCTTCATCTGGTTTCTCCTTCTCTACTCCTTCTTCATGGTAATGCTTCTCATAGATTACTTCCTCATCAGATAACTCAATTTCTTCTTCCTGAACATCATCTTCCTCGGCATCTTTCTCAACTCCCTTTCCCAGAGTGACTAACTTTGAAGATTCATCCTTTTCTTGATAATCTTCCACTTGTTTGATCAAGTCATCGAGATCATCACTTCCTTCTTCTACTTATTCTTCTCCTTCAACAACTTCTTCGTCTACTTCTTCACCGGCTTCTTTCTATACTTATTCAAAAACCTCTTTCCTGTTAGAATTTTCAAGAGTGAATTAGTTCTTTCCAGGGGTCTCTGGTAATGGTTGGACATAAAAAGTTTCTGGAATGGGAATATTCTCAGAAGAAACTTCTGTATCTCTCAACAGAGATTATACAACCTCAGCTTCAGACATCTTTTTCTTCATCTTCTTCTCTTTGACCTGTTTCTCTAACTCATCTGTAGCTTTTTCTCTTAAGGCCTTAGCCTTAGCAGGGTCCAATCCGAATTGTGGATCCCCTTCTTTTCTTTTCTCCTTGTCTTCCCTCCATTTAGTATCCACTTCATCTGGATATGCTTTCTATTTCTTCAGCTTGGGAGGTGCAGATTGGTTTTCCTTATCTTTGAGAGTATTGTCTTCAGCAACCACTTCTTTCAACTTCCTCTTCTTAGTAACCTTCTTCACTGGCTCAACCTTCTCTATATTTTCTGGAGTGACTTCTGCCTCCTCCTCTGGCAGACCATAATAGTAACCTGACTCTTTTGAAAAACCATATTTCATCCTCTTTAAAGTATCATCACTTGTCAGCATCATCTTACAAATTCTTGGCTTGGAAGTTCAAGCAACATTGAATAAATAAAGACACCGAATAATAATCCTGGAGATAAGAGCAGGATATATAATGATTTGATCCTTCAAGGTTCTTTTCTTAATAATCTGAATTGTAATAAGAACATGCCTCATCAAATTTATCTTCCTTAGATTTACCAAAAAAATCTAAGATGTAGATATCACTTTTCTTTAGGTTATCCTTATCTCCTCTTCTCAGAATGAAAAAACCTTGAACCCGCAAATGTAGAATCCGGTAGTTGGTGGAAAGATGATCAATCTTTGTTGTCTTGTAGTCTTTGAGGCCAAGGCATTTCATTGCCTTCACTTTTCTAAAAATTCATTGCACATCTGGAATCTTATGTGAAAAAAATTATGCTTCACCATCATATGCCAACCCCACCAAGATTGCTTCCATGGGGTAAGATAACTTGTAAGTTTTACCATAAGACTTGAAAGAAAATTTGTCTCTGCCATATTCTTCATAGAAGGAAAAAGACTCATAGAACTTTACAAGCAAATCTGTATAGGAAACATCCTGACCCCTTGGTTTGGATACACAAAAATCTTCCCACCCATTAAGCCTGATATTATTTGAAATTAGATAATCATACTCACTGAAGAAATCTGGATGAACTAACTTTTCCTTGTAGACTAACCATTTTGAGATAGGTTTCATTGAAGACATGTCTTAAGAAGTAGCTTCAACAGACACTCGGAATGGAGGAGCTCTGAAGGATTACGAATGACCTTTAACAACTGATGCAGAGCTTCGACACGCGAGATCTTGAAATAATATGTGGTAAACCATCGGGGTCCCCTTTATATAGGCGATGGAGCTGACCTTTCAGCTTCCAAAATCAATCTAGTAGTTGAGAATTTATTTGATCCGATCTGACGGTTGAAATCATATCCTCAAGTAAATCTTGAATCCGGTCTTCTTAGGTTTTAAAAACATTCGGATTTAAGAAGAGAAACAAATCTGAGAAATTTTTAAAAGAAAAGGAACTACCAGAAACTAAAAAATTGACTATGAAAACTTGAGTAAGGAATTCAAACCTTTCTGATTTGTCTAGGAAGTTTATTTGTAATAGGTAATATTCTTCTTGAAGAATATTTTGACTATGAAAGACTCATTATGAAAATCACACTACGGAAAAAAAATATGAGTACGAAAATTCCCATTATGAAAATTCTCATTACAAAAATTCTCATTACGAAAATTCTCAGTACGAAAACTTCAATACGAAACTTTCCAGTATGAAAATTTTATTACGAAAGTTTCAGTACAAAAATTTCATTACGAATGTTTCAGTATGAAAATTTCATGATGAATGTTTTAGTACGAAAATGACATTATGAATGTTTCAGTACGAAAATTTCATTACGAAAGTTTCAGTACGAAAATTTCATTACGAAAATTTCGATTCCGAAAATTTTGAAAGGCTCGTAACGAAATTTTCTGAAAAACTCATTACGAAAAATTTTGAAAAACTCATTATGAAGAATTTTGAAAAGCTAAAAAACAAATGTACTCCCCCTATAAAAAGGAGTTTATTACTGTAATGAGAATGGTTCAACAAAAAGTTAATTAAGGAAGATTACCTCACGATTATCATTCCTAACTTCTGTTTAATGTATTCAAATCTATCAGAAGGTAAATATTTTGTGAAAATATCAGCAAGTTGATCTTGCATTCTAATAAACTGAAGAATGATATCTCCTTTAAAAAATAAAACATTTGAAATAAATGTTTTTCCAAGAAGAACTATGTTACCTATACCAATAATTTCTCCCTGAGAATTATCTCCGAATGTTAATTTTCCTCCTTTCATCTTGATAATATTTTATAAAAATTTTTTATTACCATTCATATTTCGGGAACATCCACTATCCATGTACCATGTATTGTTGTTGGTACTTTCCCTCTTTTTCTGAAAATAAGAAAGAATTTAGGTTTTCGGAATCCAGAATTACTTGGATCTAGAATTGTTAGACAACAAAATTTTGGGTATCCACATTTGTTTAGAAAAATATTCTTTATGAAACCCAATAGATTTAACTCTATTCAAAGAACAATTTTTCTTCCAATTCCCACCACTTTGACACTTAGTGAAAAAAGGGGCTCTATAAGGAATAAAATAGTTGTTTTTGAAAACAGGTTTTTGGTGAGTATAACCTACTCGAGTAGTGTTTCCTTAAGGTTTAATTCGAGAATAATTATTGTCAAAATTTTCCTTTATAGAAGTAAAATATGCAGTGATCTTCTTAAGATAAAATATTTCATATTTTAGTCTAATGACTAAATTCCTATCCTTAGGAATCATTTCCATAGAGTTATATTTTTCCTCGAAAATTTTCACCTCTAAAATAGAATTCTTAAGATCTTTAGAAAGTTAATCCTTATCAGAATTTTCTTTCTCAAGGTCTTTATAAAGTTTTTCTAAAATCTCTTCTTTATCTCTAAGATTTCTTGTAAGATCTGAAATCTATTTTGTAATAATTTCTTCCCTATTATTTTCCTTGTCTAATTTCTTAGAAATTTTACAATTTTTTTCTTCAAGTAACTTGGAAAATCTAGATACTTCTTCATATGAAGGTTCTTCATTTTCTGAGGATGAAGTATCTTCATTAGATGTACTATTTTAAGAATAGTAATTCTTATCAAGAGATAAATTTGTTAAAGCCTCGGCAGAGCGTACCTTGGCCATAAGACATGTATGTGGAATAGAAGTATTAGCAATGAATCCCATATTATTCTATGCTGAAGAATCATATTCTGAATATTTTCTTTCTGAAGAGTCTCCACAGCTAGAACTTCAAGTAGTATTAGCTTTCAGACTTTTCTTAGCTTTGGATTTATAAAACATCTTCTTGTTCCTTTCAGAATGCATCCCTTTCCTTTCTTTCTTTTTAAGCATAGGGCAACCAGGTCTTATGTGTCCACATAACTTGAATTCATATCATGTGACCTCTAAATCTTTCTTATCTTTCCTTTCCTTGTTCTTATACTTGGTTTAGAAATTTCTTTGACCAGCTATCTTGTTCATCCTTCGAGCAAGATTAACTAACTCGTTTTTTGAGACTTCACTCTAACTAGATTCGGATTGGATATTAACCTACTTAGACTTGTATCTAGTTACTCTCTCAGGAGTCTTATCTTTCATGTGATTTGATGTTGTATTAAAAGCAACAGTACCATTCCCATTCTTCTTCTTTATGTTATCAGCATCTCTCTTCATTCTAGTTTCATGTTGAAGAAGAGTTCCAAACAGCTCCTCTATGGAAATTTGAGTGACCTTCCTATTCTCATCAATAGCTATTCTCTATGATTCCCACTCATTGGGAATAATATCAATGATCTTTTCAACAAGAGATTCATCACCTAGACCTTTATCTCCCATATATTGTAAGCTATTTATGATAGTCATAAATCTTTGTTTCACCTTACAAATTGGTTCTCCATAAGGGAAATTAAAACCATGATACTCAGCTCTATGCATAGATCTTATTGTCTCTATGACTTTGGATGCACCAAAACGAGTAACTTCAAGTTTTTTCCATATACAGTTAGCTGTTTCACAATAATAAATTTCGATATATATATTCCTCGTCATTTAACAAAGTAGAGTATTGTGTACCTTATAGTTTAATTGATAATCATGCTTCTCTTGGTTTGTGAAAGTATTAACTTCCTTATCAGGAATTTGATAACCTCCAGCAAGCATAAAAAAAATTTCTACTCCAGTGTTGATAACAAAATTCTCCATTCGATCTCTCAAATACTCATAATCATTTCCATCAAAAATTATTGGTCTTGTAGGATTTAGGTTTTCGATGGAACCAACATTGATTCCTGTGATCTTAAAAATATTTCCACACAAAAGATTGTTAATAAAAAAAGATCAGATTCAAGGAGAATATTACTAAGCGAGAAAAAATATAGAAAAAAGTTAAACTGAGATAGAAAAACTTATATGTGAGTATAATTATTTCAGATACTTCCTTTGATGCCAATTGTAGGATCAAAATAATGATGTAGATGCTCAAGATACAAGAGGGGGTGAATTGTACACTTTAAAAATTTCCTTAAACAAGGAAAGATATAAGTTTAACAAAGTTAAACTAAGAAAATTCACAGCACCTCTAACACCAATTGATATATTGGGACAAATTAAGAAGTTACAAACTTCTGGTTCTATACACTTGCTTAAATCTGAAAAGTGATTCTGAAAAACAGGTCCCGGAAATATGGATCTGGAAAATGAAACTTAACCAAAGTTTACGATATGATATTCTACCATAAAGTGTATACAATCTAATCAAATCAGAGTACACAAGTTTAAGGAAGTATAGGGTGGTTATACTTTCTTAAACATACAAAATGTAGCGGAAATAAAAGTAGTAAAACTACAAGTAACAAACAATAACTCTTTTAACCCAAAGAGAAGGGTATCCAATAACCTTGGATAAAGGTCCCTTGATTTATACATTCAAGAAAGTCTGTCTTACCCACACTAGGTTAAGCCCTCGATACGAAGATCGGAGTCTCTGTCTTGTTATCCCTGCAAGCCCCCAACTTCAAGGTAGTTGGAAAATCTGTCTTCCCAACCAAGGAAGACCTCGAACTTCAAGGTATTCATCACATTTGTCTTCCTATACTCGAAAGCCCTCAAATGTAATCACCAATATTCAGAGTCTCCTGAAGCAATCTCAATGACCAGTTCAGTACGCACAAGGCATGAAAATATTCTCTATCTAGAAATCACCTTAACAGCGTGTGGTCTCTAGAGTAATCAACTTGTTATATGTGTTGAGCTCTTTCAAATGAGATCCTATTTATAGGCTCAGTATCAACGTTCGGTTCCCTCCTCCAATGGTCATGTTTTCCTTAAATTTCGGAGGGACCTGTAAACGTGTCACTTAACCAACGATTAGTTAGAAATAGAATGGACAACATCATTTTATAACAAAACATGTGTAACTGAAATCACAACATAATTTTGTAATGAAACATGTATAAGTAAGTAAAACTGAATTTTGGAATGTAAGAAAATAAAAGTTAGGAGTCTAACAAAAATGGGATTTGGAGTCTATAATAAAGAGATATTCGGATTCTGTTTTGTAGGAATTTGGAACCTGAATTCTGTAAAAATTTAGAGTCTAAATTTCTAAGGAAATTCGGATTCTGGTTTCACTAGAATTCAGAATCTGAACTTACAAAGTTCAGAGTCGAACTGATAGAAGTTCGGAGTTGAACTCATAGAAGTTCTGAGTCGAACTAGTAAAAGTTCGGAGTCGAACTAGTTTGATTTTTGAGTCTAACTAGTAAGATTTAGAAGTCGAACTAGTAAGAGTTCGGAGGTGAACTAGTAAGAGTTCGGAGTCCATAATTCTGAGTGGAACTGTATGAGAGTTCGTATCCAGAATGTCGAACTATATAAGAGTTCGTATCTAGAATTCGGAATGTAACTTCAGTAGAGTTTGTATCTAGAATTCAGAATGGAACTTCATTATAGTTTGTATCCAGAATTTGGAATGTAATTTCATTAGAGTTCGTATCCAGAATTTAGAATGGAACTTCATTAGAGTTTGTATCCGGAATTCGGATCCTAAAACAGAATTCTTCATATCTAAGTATTATATGATTCTGAGGTTTTAGGTATGAATCTGATTTTTATACTTAAGAAAAATATTGATATGTGTATGGAAATCTAGGTTAGAATAAATTTCCTTAAGGACTGAAATTACCCTTATAGAAGTAAAATATCGATTTGCTTAAGTGTAAGGTGTTTGTGATTTTCCAGACAAGAATGAATGGAAAAGTCATAAGGAAAACCTTATTGACTCAACATATACATTACCTCCCACTTATTCCTCCACAACTAGAACCCTTTTTAATATATCATATTTGATATCTTTATTCATATCATGGGGAAAAGAAACATATGAAAAGGCTGCGATCAGATCCATAGTAAGGGTAAGTAAGGAAGATATTATAACATAATCATAAATTCAGAAGAACATAAACACAACATCTAAAAATTATATCCTTCCTATCAAAGAACTTGATATTGTGTCATGGAATTAAACATAGATGTTCATAAGACTTGAATAATAAAATACTCAAATACCATATTCCTTGAGAGAATAATATAAGCCATGAAATTTTGGAATTAAAATATATATAGGAAATAATTTCTATACTATTCAAGGTTCAATTCCAAGAACATTATAGTGGAAAAATATTTTATTTAACCGGGTTCACTCTATATTCTAGCTCTGTATTGTTGAACCAAGTTCACTCCTCATTCCAGTCATGTATATCTCATGACATATAAATATTTAATCAATGAATAGGTGGTAGATATTGGTCCCACCCATCTAATAATGAAATCCATATATATTTATTCCACATCAACATAAATCATTCATCATATCATACCCCCTAAAAAGTAATGGGTTTCACAAATATTTCAACATTTCAGTTCCCATTAAAGAGTAGCAGAATAAATAAATACCATTCCATTTTAAATATAAACCATAAAAATAAAGAATAAGGATGGTATAATTGGATCATATTCTAAATAAATCATAAGTAACATCATATAACATTATCTTAAATGAATTTTTTTAAAGATCACAATAAATAATTCTTCAGGAAAATATTATTTCTATTTTGAAAACATTTTTTTCTAAAAGTCACACAATTACAAAAAAAATAATTTTCTTTGAAAAGAACCTTAAAATATTATAAATGAAGATTAAATACATTAAATAATCATGAATTCATAAAAATATATTTATTCTATATAATTTTATAAAAATATTTTCATATTTTTTATCAGAAAAGTCACAAAGTACAACGTTTGAAAAATGGAAAAAATATTCCTTTCAAACCATTTAGTAAAAAATCACCCTTAGGTAATAATATATTTAAAAAATAATAGAAGAATAGTAAAAAAAATTACAAACATTTTTAGGAAGCATGTACATGGAATAGAAATATTCCAAAATAGATACTTATATATAAATAATCATTAATAATAATGAGACTGTGAAATTAACCCTTACCTTTTGTTGGTTTTCCTTCTTAGGTATCTGAACCACCTATATAATAGTTTAAATAATTTTATAAATTTATAACAGAACCATGTTCATTTTAATTATATCATATATGATCCTTAAATATCATCTTATCACATGTTTGTTAATAATATTTTGTTAGTTCCCTTTTTCGGTTATTAACTACTTCATTTTCCTATGAATGTTTTGTCATATAAGTCTCAGTTCTATTGAATAGGATATAGTTTTATAATCCATATAATTATATTATGGTAATAAGTTTCAAATTTATTCATTATTTAAATTTATATAATCATTCTTTAATGGTGAATATGGAAAATGAATCGTATATTGTCATGGAGACGGTAGGTCGTGCATATGCATGAGCGATTGTATCATTCCCTTAATGGTGAAAGGGGAAAGAAGTAGATGGTATTTAAAAAGTCATAATAAATGTCATATTATAATTATCATATATATATATATATATTATTTCCATCATTATACCCATCCATTTAAAGTGCTGATGAAAAAAGAGATTACAACACGCCATTGAGACAGTAAGTCATACATACGCATCCACGATGCTTCCATTTTTCATATGATGAATAAAATGTGTAATATAGCTATCTCTTAATCATAATAAAATATAATAATAAATATAATACTATATTTATTTCTTTATAATTGAAATGATACTTTAATTGAAAGTAGAAAAAGAAATAAACTTGAAATAGCTGGTAAATATGATTACCTCTTCTTCGGTAGACTTCCTTTAGATTTCCTCTAATGGATACTATGGTTTGTCCTTTGAGAGTACTGAAACCTCTAGAATTTGTATGGTAATGTTTCTAAGATAAATTCTTAGGGAATTAAAACTTTTTAATTCTCAATGTGATTTTAAGAAGTGAGGTAGGAGGGGTCCTTTATAATTGAGGTAAGGGGTACTTTTGGAATTTTTCAAAAAGATTAAATTATAATAAATTCATTTTCTATACAAATGAAACATATTTTCCATGGATTATAAGATAAGATAATATAAGTTTGTGATATTATCAAACAAAACATTTTATACAAGTTTATGTATTATTTTAGAACATATCATTTTGATTAACCCTTAGCTAACATATTTTAATTTTAACTATGGTAACAAATTATTAAATATTAAAAGGTTGTAATTTTTAATTATGTAATGTAAATTGGACCATAAATGAAGCATTTGTGATATTTTAAAACATTTTATAATTAATTTTATTTTTTAAATAAGTTTTATTATTTTAAAATAATTTAATAAAATATTATTTTGATAAAATATCATTACTGTCAATTTTGAAACTATTCGTTACTTAGACTTTTAAAAATATCAAGATAGAAAGTTAAAGTCAAAACAAGTATTTATTTATATTTCTAATATATAAATCACATGTGTAAAATTATTTTATCACATCAATTATCTAAAATTATAATTTTTTAGTATTTTTAATAAAATTTATTTAATATAATCATTTATAAATTAATTACCGCATCAGCATTGTGTAAACATTTAAGGTAAATATTTATTGTTTAAAAATTATAAATAAATTAATATGATGTATATAAGTATTTAATATTTATAAATACTATTTAGGACCTAATATATTTCTTGTTTAATCTTATATTAAAAATATTATACTTATTAGAATAAGAATGACATTTTGTCACTTTCTTTGATTTTAATAATATTTATGTATTTTTTGCGGAAAATTGTTCCTTAAATGATTCAATTTATAAAATTATGTATTAAGGGTTGAATTAAATTTATCTAATAAGATTTGGGATATTTTTGGGTCATTTTATAGTCCTTATCATTTTATTTTAAACCTAAATTACCTAATTTACCCTTTACAGTGGTAATAAAATTTATCATTATTACTATTCATATTGGCCAAAAATAAAAGGGAAATATTTAGTAAATTTTTTATTTCGGAATCCAATTTTGGAATCCAATTTTTTATGTTTTATCCATATAACTTTTAAAATTTAATTTAAAATAAAATCGATAAAACACAATGAAAAATAGTGTTTTCGAAAAGATTCCACTTTTAAACATAAAATGATTTTATAATAAATTCCTGAATAGGATAATTTTCAAAAACCTAATTGTATTATTTAAATTCAAAATTAACTTGTTAAAATTTAATACTAATCTGAAACATAATTTGTCTTTATAAAGAGTATAAAATAAAATACATTTTTCAATTAAAATCAATATTTTTGTTATTCCATGAAAAAATAAATGTTTTTAGAACATTTTATAAATATAATTTTGATAGAATTTTTTCATTCAATATTAAAAGTAAAATTTATTTTTTCAAATAAATTTCATATAACTTCTATTAATTAATATTCACTCATAAAAATAAGAAAAACTTTTTTTAAATATATTTTGTAAGAATAATGTGACTTTACTAATAACTATGTGATTTATTTTTTAGAACCTACCAATAAATTCATATTGAGTTACACCTTTATATTTATTTCATAGATTAGTTATTAATATTTATTCCCACCAATTTAATGACTAGGTTATAATAAACATTTTAAACTAATAATATTTTAATAGTGTCTCATGGTTTGTTTAAACTCGGTGTTTCATAGAATTCAAGCTATAAAATAAATAAAATTATTTAAAGAGAAATATTTCATTAAAATATCTAGTTGTTACTATTTTATGGAGAGTGGGGTCCAAGGTCTGTTCATGTTGGACCATCCCACCCAAAGCTTGGGATATTTTTATCTTCTGTTGCAGTTGAGCTTGATTACATTTCTTTTATTATTAATCATTCAAATATTGTTCAATATTTTCCTATTGTTTTCCTAGAAAAAAATATCTTGGATTCTTCCAAAGGGAGATGTGGTGTTTAAAATTTACCTAGTTTCAAATACAAAGTTGGTTTTGATACCTTCCTATTGTATGGAACCAGCGGAGCTAAAAGAGCTCTGGATTTAGTTGGACTACCTAATTGAAAAGCGTTGTGTTAACCCTAGATATTTACCTTGGGAAGCCCCTATACCCTCTTCCAAGAAGTTAGATAGTTAAATTTGAATTTAAATAGAATATCAGATGTTGAACTAGCTAATAGTTAATGACAAGTATCGTTATCCTCATGTGGATGATTTGTTTGATCATTTAAATGGGGGAAAGTGGTTTTTGAAGATTGATCTTCAGTCATGTTATCATCATATCAAATTTCAAGATTATGATATAATGAATATAAATTTAAAGAGAATGTATGGACATTATAGATATCTTGTGATGTCATTTTTCTGAAAAACTCTCAAAATGTTTTTTATGGATTTTATTAATTCAATATTCCATATGTATCTTGAAACTTTTTGGTAGTATTCAATGATGATATTTTGGTTTATTAGAGATATGAGTGTGAGCATGGGTACGATTTGGGTTTGTTTTTCTAAATCCTAAGGAGTCTCTATTTTTATGGAAACATTTTCAAAAGAACTTTCTAGATCCAAGAAGTGAAGTTCTTGGGGAATGTGGTTTCTGAGCATGGCTTATCAGTTGCATCTTCATGTTATAGAGGATGTTTCAAGCAGGGTTCTGAACAGTGTTCAGTTATCATCATCTCTCTTTGAGTCTATTATGCAGAGTCGACAATAATATGACATGTTCATATGAATTTTAGAAACCCTCTGTGGTGGGGATACAATTTTTTCTTGGTCTCTCTCTTCATATGGTATTCTAGGTTTTGGTGATCATTTTTCATACCATATTCTGTGAGAAGATCAGTTTTTTTTTGATTTTCATAGTTCTTCGTGAGTTATTCATCTATGAATTAAAAATATTTATTATGACATGACACAGTAATTTTTGTAGCTAGGTATTAAGTGTTAGATTTTTTTATATATACCATTGTTACACCTATTAATAGATAATGATAGATCATATGGAACCTTCTTGTTTCTTGAAACCTCTCCAGTGCTAGTTTGGGAATGGAGTGAGTTATTCATTGACCTTGTTGTTTGATTACCTTGTAATCCCCAAGAGAGGAGTTAAATTAATGTGGTGATTAATCAGTTGAAAATTAATCTCATTTCATTTTGATCAGGGACACAGCTAATGTTTAAGATCTTGGTATGTTGTATGTGTAGTAAATTATGAGGTTAAATGGGGTTATTTTCTCCATTTTTTTAGATAGGTGTCTTATATTTAATTTAAGGTTCTAGAGGAGTCTTCAGAAGGAAATGTGGACTTAGTGTAGGTTTATTACAGCTTATCATCTATAGACAGATGGTTATAAATAGTGTGTTGTTCAGATTTTGGAGGATGTGCTTTCTACTTGTGTCTTGGATATTTTTTGTATTTTAGGATAGCTATTTTGAACTAGTTGAGTTTTATTCTAAAAAAAGTCATAATTCATTGATCATAATGGATCATTTGAAGGATTTATATGTATTCCCATGTAGGTCATATTTTTTTTTTGGGTAGAGGTGGGTGACGATTCTTTCATGGGACAAAGTTTGTTTCAAGAGACGTCTTTGAGGACTCAAAATATATGTTGTCATCTATTCACAACACAAATTCCCAAAAAAATATTATGTAGATCAATATCATTGTCCTTTGTGGTATTACATAGGTTATCATGTTTTCTTGAGAGTTTCTCCTTGATTAGGTTACCATCATCTTGGAAATATGGAAAATTGTATTCGAGATATTTTAGTTTTTTTGAGGTCACCAAGCATCTTGGGAAGTTTGTTTATCAGTTAGAATTTTCTATTTATTTGATAGGATTTCATGATGTTTTCAACATATCATAGCTCAAGAAATATCATCTGGATCCCTCTCATGTTTTGAGATGAGGATAGATTGATTTATATACTAATGTTTCTACAGTGGATAATCCAGTATAGATCATTGAATATCAAGGGAAAATCTTATATGGATTGTTTATTCTGTTGGTTATATTTTTATGGTTTCATGGTTCAGATTATCATGAGACATGGGAGAACAATTCACTGATGAGGGAGTAGTGATCTCAACTCTTTACCAGACTTCATTCTTCCACATGACTTCCAAAGGATGGAAATTCTTATGGTGGGTTTTGTAAGATATCATTACCTATTTCATGTAATTCTTTATCCTTATCTATTTTACATGGAATCCTAGAATAAAAATTATGTCCAACCTGGTTATCTTTATAATAACGAATGTCACCTATGTAGATCACCCATTAGGACTTTTCATCCATCATGGTAAGAGTATTTCTCATGAATCATTATATAGAAAATATACTATGATATTGGTTTACTTAGATTCTCTAAACTTCCCTATACATATCATAGATGAATCTTCTCCATAGTGGGTTCCCCTTGATGTTGTCCCAAAATGTTTGCATGCATACCCTACATATTCTCTAGTAAATTTTTTATATTCCCGCCACCTTTATAGAGTGTCCTGGCCATCCATTCCAATAAATCCCTATGGAACTTCCCCTTTTAACTATTTTCCCATATGAAAGAATTAAGTATTTTCTTGATCTGAAAAATTTTCCCTTTAGGAGGGATGATAGTGGAGAAATTATTCATATTGAAATATGATAAAACACAATTAGACATTGTAAATTTTTCCTTTAATTAGAGAAACTTGTTCTTTAAGTTGAAAATATGGGCCGTGAATCTACTAACAAGGTTATCGAACACGGACTTCTTAATTATCCTATTTCATATGGGAACACATAGGTATTTCATTGGAAGGTTCCTTCTAGGAATTCCCATCCTCTCTTGGATGCTCTTACCACACCAATCAGGACATGATCTTGGAAGATAAACACTACTCTTCAAGTAGTTAATTAATTTCTGACTCCAAATCCTACAAATCATTATGATATTTTTGAAAGAATTAATATATCTTGAACATACTTTCAAAAAATTAATTTGTTATCTTCATGCATAAGTTGAGTCATGATACCATGTTTTAATATGTTCCTGAATGGTAAAATATGACCATTTTTATCTCATTCTGTACGTTTCTTGAAAAAACTTCTTGATTTTAAAGAATCCAAAACATATTCCCACGATTGCCACAAAACTCCATAGGGAGGAGAAGCGTTGGAAGAGGTATAATATAAGAATCAATCTATATATGGATTATTCCACTTACAGATAGGATATAGAGGTGGATGGAAACCATATTGAAGACCACTTTAGAATCCAACTTGTGGGTCCCCTTGACCTAAGAGATGATTTTCTCATGATCAAAGACAATGAAGGTAGTTTCTTGCACAACATTCCTAGAATGATCAATGAGAATGACAATTACAAGACGGATCCCATCCCTAATCATATGTAGATCCAAAATCCAATCCTTTCTCTAAATATAGATATCACCCCAGGTCATCCCCGAAGCGATATAGATCCATCATTTTCTCTAATCATATCATTTGTTAACTTATTCAAATCACTCCAGAAATAAATTGATCTATGACCTTCCCTTCCACACTTAAAACATTTACTAATCCCTTTAATATAGTTTCTTCTATTTTTATTTCCACACAATGAGAGTAAAAGAAATATCATCCTCTTTTCACCATAGTTTTTATATTTTCCTTGAATTACATTTTTCTCTTCTTATCAACCCCATAAGATTTATGAGTGATACCAATATCCATCACAACCATGATAAAAAAATTATATATTTATTCATATCCATTTAAATCTCTTATTGTGAACCCCCTTCAAGTAATGGTCTTAATCCACTAAAAATATAATAACCTTACTTTCAGGTTTGATGATAATTATAGAAGCATACCTTGAAAACCTTGTAAAATTTTCTTCATAAGTACTAATGGATTCATCATACTTTTTCTTAAGCTCAAAGAACTAATTATCCATATTCGTATGAATAATATGTGGAAATTAATTATTTAAAAAACATGTTCGTGGAAGCATACCATTCTATGGAGTCAATTTTATCTCGTTGCCTCATATTCATAAAAATATTCCACCATTGATCCACTTAACTTTCCACATGATAAACTACCAAAATAAAATTCTCATTTTCTAAACATTTGAGAACTAAAAATATCTTTTTAGTGGTATTAATTCATTGCTCATCAACTAGTATATTAGAATAACCAATGAAATAAGGTGGAAAATTCCTCATGAAGTCTCAATAGAATAGTGTCCCCCAGCTGTTCAATTGGATGTCTAGCATGATTCATAGCCTGATAAAGTTATGTGAGTATTGAAACAATATTTTTCATTCCATCTCCCATAACCATAGGTTTCTTGAGATGAAAATCATTCTATTTCCCATCACATTCAGCAATAAAATTGTTTATTCTGGTTCTATCCATTGACTAAAAGAAAAAAATCATAGTGTGAGTAACACTAGTCATAATCAAGGGAAATTTATTATAGAATTTAAATTTATCAAAACATAGGTTTGATCCTAGTTTATTCATGATCATTACAAAAATTTGAGGATTATATCCTAAAATTAGTCTTATCCTCAGTGTTCTTACTAAGGTTTTTTCATCCTATTTTTTAATGGATAAGTTAACCTTTCATTGATGCCAACTATAACAGCTTGAACTTTTAATACATAGATATTACATGTAAATAGAATAATGTTTATTATATAACATAATAAAACCATACTATAACCACATAGGTTTAGTGTGTTTAGAAAAATGGAAACATAAACAACTGATTCTTGATGAATCTATTGTAGGATCGAAATAATGATGTAGAAGCTCAATGTACAAGAGGGGGTGAATTATACACTTTAAAATTTTCCTTAAAAAGGAAAGATCTAAGTTTAACAAAGTTAAACTAATCAAATTCACTACACCTCTAACACCAATTTAAATATTGGGACAAAGTAAGAAGTTTCAAACTTCTGGTTTTATACACTTTCTTAAATCTGGAAAGTGATTCTAAAAAAAAGGTTCCGGAAATATGGATCCAAAAAATGAAACTTAACCAAAGTTTACAATATGAGATTATACCTTAAAGTGTATAGAATCAAATTAAATCATAGTACACAAGTGTAAGGAAGTATAAAATGTTTATACTTTCTTTAACATACAAATTGCAGCGGAAAAACAAGTAGTAAAACTACAACTAACAAATAATAACTCTTTTAACCCAAAGAGAAGGGTATCCAACAACCTTGGATAAAGGTCCCTTGATTTATACTTTCAAGAAAGTCTGTCTTACCCACACCAGGTTAAGCCCTAGATATAAAGATTAGAGTCTCCGTCTTACTATTCCCATAATCCCTCAACTTCAAGGTAGTTGGAACCTCTGTCTACCTCAGCAAGGAAGCCCTCGAACATGAAGTTAGTCGGCACATCTTTCTTCATATCCCAAGAAATTATTGAATGTAATCACCAACATTCGGAGTCACACAAAGCAATTTGAACAAGCAGTTCAGTATGCACAAGGCATGAAAAGCTTCTCTCTCTAGAAATCACCTCAACAGTGTGTGGTCTCTATAGTGATAAACTTGTTATATGTGTGTTGAACACCTTCAAATGAGCTCCTATGTATAGGCTCGGTAGCAATGGTCGGATCCCTCCTCCAACGGTCATATTTTCCTTAAATTTCAGAGGGACCTGTACACGTGTCACTTAACCAACAGTTAGTTAGAAATATAATGGACAACATTGTTTTATAACAAAACATGTGTAACTGAAATCACGACATCGTTTTGTAATGAAACAAGTATAAGTATGTAAAACTGAAGTTTGGAATGTAAGAAAATAAAAGTTTGGAGTCTAAACAAAATGGAATTCAGAGTCTATAAAAAAGAGATAATCATATTCTATTTTGTAGGAATTTTGAACATGAATTCTGTGGAAATCTGGAGTCTGAATTTCTAAGGAAATTCGAATTCTGGTTTCACTAGAATTCAGAATCTGAACTTAAAATGTTCAGAGTCGAATAGATAGAAGTTTGGAGTCGAACTCATAGAAGTTTGGAGTCGAACTAGTAAAAGTTCGGAGTCGAACTAGTAAGAGTTCGGAGTCGAACTAGTAAGAGTTCGGAGACGAAATAGTAAGAGTTTGGAGTCAAACTAGTAAGAGTTCGGAATCCAGAATTCAGAGTGGAACAATATGAGAGTTCGTATCTAGAATTCGGAGTCGAACTATATGAGAGTTCGTATCTAGAATTTGTAATGGAACTTCATGAGATTTTGTATCCAGAATTCGGAATGACACTTCATTAGAGTTCGTATCCAGAATTCGAATCCTAAAACAGAATGCTTCATATCTATGTATTATATGATTCCGAGGTTTTAGGTATGAATCTGATTTTTATAATTAAGAAAAATATTGATATTTGTAAGTAAATCTTGGTTAGGTTAAATTTCCTTAAGGAAGGAAATTTTCCTTGTAGAAGTAAAATATCGATTTGCTTAAGTGTAAGGTGTTTGTGATTTTCAAAACAAGAAGGAATGGAAAATTCATAAGGAAAACCTTATTGACTCAACAACCTACCCCTTTCTAGAAAGCACAAACACCCTTTCAAAAATGAATATAAGGACTTTGAGAAATTTCATTAGACTTTGAAATTAAAACATAACTCCCTTTCTTCATGGATGATAGTGAATACAACTAAATCCCCCTTAGGCATTGAAACTCTAAGGATTGTATTCTGAATTTCCAGAGTTGAATTTTCATTATCATTGGAGATGAAAAACTTCATAATAATAAACTCCCCCTTACTTTAAGGATATCTTCACTTAGAAATTTTTCCTTCTCCATTTTAAACTTTCCCTTCTCCCCTTTTGAGTGGTTCCTTTTCCTTCTCCCCCTTTGTGATTTTCAAAAAGAATTTCAGGTAATGGAAAAGAAATAAAGTACCTCAAACTTTAGTACACAACAAGACAAGATACAACCAACCACGGATTTCATTAAAGTTGAAAGAATTTTTACAAGGAAAATCAAATGCAACAAAAGATCGGATTTGTCTATTTTTCCTCATTTTCCTTGGGAATTAACTTCTTCAACAAGGTTTTCAGCTTCTTCAAATCTTTTTGATCCTCCTCAACTTGCTTCTCTAAGGATTTAATCCTTTTATCTTGAGCTTTTAGGGCCTCAGATTATGCCTTAAAAACTTAATCTTGCATTACAAGATTTTCTTCTAGCTCAATCTGTAGATCTATATCCCTTTTAAAATTTTGAGCAAGAGATTTAACCTTCCCATTAAATTCCTTCATTTGTTGATTCTGAGAATTTTTCTCAATATTCCGCTTTTCCTTAAGATCCTTCACTTTGGCATCCTCGATGTCAAAATCATATTTAACATAAATCTGAAAATGATCAAACTCTGTCATGTCTTCATAAATATTCTTAGACAACAAGGTGATTTTGCTTCATGATTTCCTCTAAACATCATAATTGATAAAGAAATTTCTATGATCTGCTTCAATATTCACACACTCATCCATCACCATGGATAAGGATTCTGAATTCTGATTCAAACTAGGTTTCATCATCTGGAATCTGGAGTCTATGGTGGGAAAGATCTAAATGGTGTCCACCAACTTCTTTAAAGACTCAACAACAAAATCATGACCCAGTGCTGATGACTCTAAATCTGATAACTTGCCAGGGGATTGTTCTTCTATATTTTCCACCAGCTTTCTTCTTAAAGAACCAGCAACATCCTTCTTCCTTATTATATCTTTTTTGGGGTGTCCCAAAGCACTTTATTCCCCTTATCAACTCTCGGAATGGGTTCCTCATTAGGAGATTCTTCCTTGGATTCAGATACATGAACAATCTTGTCTTCATCTGGTTTCTCCTTCTCTGCTCCTTCTTCAAGGTAATTCTTCTCATAGCATACTTCCTCATCAGATAACTCAATTTGTTCTTCCTAAATGTCATCTTCCTTGGCATATTTCTCAACTCCCTTTCCCAGAGTGACTAAATTTGAAGATTCATCCTTTTCTTGATAATATTCCACTTGTTTGATCAAGTCATCGAGATCATCACTTCCTTCTTCTACTTCTTCTTCTTCATCAACAACTTCTTCATTTACTTCTTCACCGGCTGCTTTCTCTACTAATTCAACAACCTCTTTCCATTTAGAATTTTCCAGAGTGAATTAGTTCTTTCCAGGGGTCTCTGGTAATGGTCGGACATCAAAAGTTTCCAGAATGGGAATATTCTCAGAAGAAACTTTTGTATCTATCAACAGAGATTGTAAAACCTCAGCTTCAGACATCTTTTTCTTCATCTTCTTCTCTTTGACTTCTTTCTCTAACTCATCTACAGCTTTTTCTCTTAAGGCCTTAGCCTTAGCTGGGTCCAATCCGAATTGTGGATCCCCTTATTTTCCTTTCTCCTTGTCTTCCCTCCATTTAGTAGCCACTTCATCTGGATATGCTTTCTGTTTCTTCAGCTTGGGAGGTGTGGATTGGTTTTCCTTAGCTTTGAGAGTATTGTCTTCAGCAACCACTTCTTCCAACTTCCTCTTCTTAGTAACCATCTTCACTGGCTCGACCTTCTCTATATTTTCTAGAGTGACTTCTGCCTCCTCCTCTGGCAGACCATAATACTAACCTAACTCTTTTGAAAACCCATATTTCATCCTCTTTAAAGTATCATCACTTATAAGCATCAACTTACAATGTCTTGGCTTGGAAGTGAAAGCAACATTGAATGAATCAAGACACTGAATAATAATCTTGGAGATAATAGCATGATACATAATGATTTGATCCTTCATGGTTCTATTCTTAATATTCTGAATTGTAATAAGAACATGCCTCATCAAATTTATCTTCCTTAGATTTACCAAAAAATCTAAGATGTAGATATCACTTTTCTTTAGGTTATCCTTATCTCCTCTTCTCAGAATGAAAAAACCTTGAACCCAAAAATGTAGAATCTGGTAGTTAGTGGAAAGAAGATCAATCTTTGTTGTCTTGTAATCTTTGAGGCCAAGGCATTTCATTGCCTTCACTTTTCTAAAACTTCATTGAACATCCGGAAGCTTATGTGAAAAAAATTCTGCTTCACCATCATATGCCAACCCCACCAAGATTGCTGCCTTGGGGTAAGATAACATGTAAGTCTTACCATAAGACTTGAAATAAAATTTGTCTCTGCCATCTTCTTCATAGAAGGAAAAAGACTCATAGAACTTTACAAGAAAATCTCTATAGACAACATCCTGACCCCTTGGTTTGGATAAAAAAAATCTTCCCATCCATTGAGACTGATATTATTTGAAATTACATAATCATACTCACTGAAGAAATCCGGATGAACTAACTTTTCATTGTAGACTAACCATTTTGAGATTGGTTTCATTGAAGACATGTATTGGGAAGTAACTTCAACAGAAATTCAGAATAGAGGATCTTTGAATGATTTTGAATGGCCTTTAACAACTGATGCAGAGCTTCGACACGCGAGAGCTTGAAATATGATGCGGGAAACCATTGGGGTCCCCTTTATATAGGCGATGGAGCTGAACTTTCAGCTTCCAAAATCAATCTAGAAGTTAAGAATTTATTTGATCTGATCTGATGGTTGAAATCATATCCACAAGGAAATATTGAATCCGATCTTTTGAGGTTTTAAAAACATTTTGATTTAAGAAGAAAAATAAATCTAAGAAATTTTTAAAAGAAAATAAACTACCAGAAACTAAAAAATTGTCTATGAAAACATGAGTAAGGAATTCAAACCTTTCAGATTTGGCTTGAAAGATTATTTTTAATAGGTAATATTTTTCTTGAAGAAAATTTTGACTACGAAAGACTCATTACGAAAATCTCACTGCGGAAAAAATATATGAGTGCAAAAATTCCCATTATGAAAATTCCCATTAAAAAAATTATCACTATGAAAATTCTCGGTACAAAAAATTAAATACGAAACTTTCCAGTATGAAACTTTTATTATGAAAGTTCCTGTATGAAAATTTCATTACGAAAGTTTTAGTACAAAAATTTCATGACAAATGTTTCAGTACGGAAATTTCATTATGAATGTTTCAGTACGAAAATTTCATTACGAAACTTTCCGGTACGCAAGTTTCATTATAAAAATTTCATTACGAAAATTTCATTATGAAATTTTTAGTATGAAAATTTCATTACGAAAATTTCGATTCCAGAAATTTTGAAAGGCTCATAACAAAATTTTCTAAAAAACTCATTACGAAACTTTTTGAAAAAATAATTACGAAAAATTTTGAAATGCTAAAAAACAAATGCACTCCCCCTATAAAAAGGAGTTTATTACTGTAAGGAGAATGGTTCAACAAGAAGTTAATGAAGGAAGATTACCTCATGATTATCATTCCTAACTTCTTTTTAATGTATTCAAATCTATCAGAAGGGAAATATTTTGTGAAAATATCAGCAAGTTGATCTTTCATTCCGATAAACTGAAGAATGATATATCCTTTAAAAATAAAAAATTTGAAATAAATGTTTTTCCAAGAAGAAATATGTTACCTATACCAATAATTTCTCCCTGAGAATTATCTCCAAAAGTTAATTTTCCTCCTTTAGTCTTGATAATATTTTATAAATAGTTTTTATTACCAGTCATATGTCGAGAACATCCACTATCCATGTAACATGTATTGTTGTTGGTACTTTCCCTATTTTCCTGAAAATAAGAAAGAATTTAGGTTTTCGGAATCCAGAATTACTTGGATCCGGAATTTTTAGACAAAAAAATTTTGGGTATCCACATTTGTTTAGAAAAATATGCTTTATGAAACCCAATAGATTTAACTCTATTCAAAGAACAATTTTTCTTCCAATACCCACCACTTTGACACTTAGTGAAAAAAGGGGCTCTAGAAGGAATAAAATAGTTGTTTATGAAAACTGGTTTTGGGGGAGTATAACCTACTCCAGTAGTGCTTCTTTGAGGTTTAATTCGAGAATACATCTTGTCAAAATTTTCCTTCCTATAAGTAAAATTTGCAATGACCTTTTTAAGAGAAAATATTTCATATCTTAGTCTAATGACTAAATTCCTATCCTCAGGAATCATTTCCATAGAGTTATATTTTTCCTAAAAAAATTTCACCTCTAAAATAGAAATCTTAAGATCTTTAGAAAGTTATTCCTTATCATAAATTTCTTTCTCAAGGTCTTTAAAAAGTTTTTCTAAAATCTCTTCTTTATCTCTAAGATTTTTTGTAAGATCTGAAATCTATTGTGTAAGAATTTCTTCCCCATTATTTTCCTTGTCTAATTTCTTAGAAATTTTACAATTTTTTTCTTCAAGTAACTTGGAAAATCTAGATACTTCTTAATATGAAGGTTCTTCATTTTTTGAGGATGATGTATATTCATTAGAAGAACTATTTTAGGAATAGTAATTCTTATCAAGAGATAAATTTGTTAAAGCCTCGGCAGAGCGTACCTGGGCCATAAGACATGTATGTGGAATATAAGTATTAGCAATGAATCCCATATTATTCTGATCTGATGAATCATATTATGAAGATTTTCTTTCTGAAGAGTCTCCACAGCTAGAAATTCAAGTAGTATTATCTTTCAGACTTTTCTTAGCTTTGGATTTGTAAAACATCTTCCTATTCCTTTCAGAATGCCTCTCTTTCCTTTCTTTCTTTTTAATCATAGGGAAACCAGGTATTATATGTCCACATATCTTGAATTCATATCATGTGACCTCTGAATCATTCTTATCTTTCCTTTACTTCTTCTTATACTTGGTTTGGAAATTTCTTTGACCGGCTATCGTGTTCATCCTTTGAGCAAGATTAGCTAACTCGATTTCTGAGACTTCACTCTCACTAGATTCGGATTGGATATTAACCTTAATAGACTTGGATCTAGATACTCTCTTAGGAGTCTTAGCTTTCATGTGATTTGATGTGGTATTAAAAGCAACATTACCATTCCCATTCTTCTTCTTTATGTTGTCAGCATCTCTCTTCATTCTAGTTCCATGTTGAAGAAGAGTTCCAAACAGCTCCTCTAAGGAAATTTGAGTGACCTTGCTATTCTCATCAATAGCTGGTCTCTTTGATTCCCACTCATTGAGCATAATATAAATGATCTTTTCAACAAGAGATTCATCATCAAGACCTTTATCTCCCATATATTGTAACCTATTTACGACAGTCTTAAATCTATGTTGCACCTTACAAAATGGTTCTCCATAAGGGAAATTAAAACCATGATACTCAGATCTAATCATAGATCTTCTTGTCTCTATGACTTTGGATGTACCAAAATGAGTAACTTCAAGTTTATTCCATATAAAGTTATCTATTTCACAAGAAAAAATTTGGATATATATATTCCTCATCATTGAACATAGTAGAGTATTGTGTACCTTATAGTTTAATTGATAATCATGATTCTCTTGGTTTGTGAAAGTATTAACTTCCTTATCAGGAATTTGATAACCTCCAGTAAGCATAACAAAATTTTCTACACCATTATTGATAAAAAAAATCTTCATTCGATCTCTCAAATAATCATAATCATTACCATCAAAAATTGTTGGTCTTGTAGGATTTAGGTTGTCGATAGAACCAACATTGATTCCTGCAATCTTAAAAATATTTCCCCACAAAAGCTTGTTAATAAAAAGAGATAAGATTCAAGGAGAATATTCCTAAGCACGGAAAAATATAGAACAAAGTTAAACTGAGATAGAAAAACTTATATGTGAGTATAATTATTTCAGATACTTCCTTTGATGCCAATTGTAGGATCGAAATAATGATGTAGATGCTCAATATACAAGAGGGGGGTGAATTGTACACTTTAAAAATTTCCTTAAACAAGGAAAGATCTAAGTTTAACAAAGATAAACTAAGAAAATTCACAGAACCACTAACACTAATTGATACATTGGGACAAATTAAGAAGTTACAAAGTTCTAGTTCTATACACTTGCTTAAAAATGGAAAGTGATTCCAAAAAGCAGGTCCCGGAAATATGGATATGGAAAATGAAACTTAACCAATGTTTACAATATTATATTCTAACTTAAAGTGTATAGAATCTAATCAAATCAGTGTACACAAGTGTAAGGATGTATAGGGTGGTTATACTTTATTAAACATACAAAATGTAGTGGAAACAAGTAGTAAAACTACAAGTAATAAACAATACCTCTTTTAACCCAAAGAGAAGTGCATCCAATAACCTTGGATAAAGGTCCCTTGATTTATACTTTCAATATAGTCTGTCTTACCCACACTAGGTTAAGCCCTCGATATGAAGATCATAGTCTCTATCTTGTTATCCCTGCATGCCCTCAACTTCAAGGTAGTTGGAACCTCTGTCTTCCAAACCAAGGAAGCCCTCGAACATCAAGGTATTCTTCACCTTTGTCTTCATATCCCCAGAAGCCCTCAAATGTAATCACCAATATTCGGAGTCGCATGAAGCAATCTGAACGACCAGTTCAGTAAGCACAAGGCATGAAAATATTCTCTGTCTAGAAATCACCTTAACAGCATGTGTTCTCTAGAGTGATCAACTTGTTATATGTGTGTTGAGATCTTTTAAATGAGCTCCTATTTATATTCTCGGTAGCAACGTTCGGTTCCCTCCTCCAATGGTCATATTTTCCTTAAATTTCGGAGGGACCTGTACACGTGTCACTCAACCAACGATTAGTTAGAAACATAATGGATGACATTGTTTTATAACAAAACATGTGTAACTGAAATCACATCATCATTTTGTAATGAAACACGTATAATTAAGTAAAACTGAAGTTCGGAATGTAAGAAAATAAAAGTTCGGAGTCTAACAAAAATGGGATTCGGAGTCTATAATAAAGAGATATTCAGATTCTGTTTTGTAGGAATTTGGAACCTGAATTCTGTAGAAATTTGGAGTCCGTATTTCTAAGTAAATTCGGATTCTGGTTTCACTAGAATTCAGAATCTGAACTTAAAAAGTTCAGAGTCGAACTGATAAAAGTTCGGAGTTGAACTCATATAAGTTCTGAGTCGAACTAGTAAAAGTTCGGAGTCGAACTATTAAGATTTTGGAGTCAAACTAGTAAGAGTTTGGAGTTGAACTAGTAAGAGTTTGGAGTCCATAATTCAGAGTGGAACTGTATGAGAGTTCATATCCAGAATACAGATTCAAACTACATGAGATTTCGTATCTAGAATTCGGAATGTAACTTCATTAGAGTTCGTATCTAGAATTTTGAATGGAACTTCATTAGAGTTCGTATCCAGAATTTGGAATGGAATTTCATTAGAGTTCGTATCCAGAATTCGGAATGGAAATTCATTAGAGTTTGTATCCAGAATTCGGATCCTAAAACAGAATTCTTCATATCTAAGTATTATATGATTCTGAGGTTTTAGGTATGAATCTGATTTTAATACTTAAGAAAAATATTGATATGTGTAAGGAAATCTAGGTTTGGGTAAATTTCCTTAAGGGAAAAAATTTTTCTTTATAGGAGTAAAATATCAATTTGCTTAAGTGTAAGGGGTTTGTGATTTTCCAAACAAGAATGAATGGAAAAGTCATAAGGAAAACCTTATTGACTCAACATCTACATCCCCTCCCACTTATTCCTTCACAACTAGAACCCTTTTTGATATATCATATTTGATATCTTTATTCATATCATGGGGAAAAGAAAAATATGAAAAGGGTGAGATGAGATCCTTAGTAAGGGTAAGTAAGGAAGATATTATAACATAATCATAAATTCAGAAGAACATAAACACAACATCTAAAAATTATATCCTTCCTATCAAAGAACATGATATTGTGTCATGGAAGTAAATATAGATGTTCATAAGACTTGAATCATAAAATAATCAAAGACCATATTCCTTGAGAGAATAATATAAGCCAAGAAATTTTGGAATTAAAATATGTATAGGAAATAATTTATATACTATTCAAGGTTCAATTCCAAGAACATTATAGTGGAAAAGTATTTTATTTAACCGGGTTCACTCTATATTCTAGCTCTATATTGTTGAACCAAGTTCACTCCTCATTCCAGTCATGTCTATCTCATGACATATAAATATTTACTCAATGAATAGGTGGTAGATATTGGTCCCACCCATCTAATAATGAAATCCATATATATATATTCCACATAAACATAAATCATTCATCATATCATACCCCCTGAAAAGTAATGGGTTTCAAAAATATTTCAACATTTCAGTTCCCATTGAAGTGTAGCAGAATTAATAAATACCATTCCATTTTAAATATAAACCATCCAAAGAAAGAATAAGAATGATATAGTTGGATCATATTCTAAATAAATCATAAGTAACATCATATAACATTATCTTAAATGAATTTTTTTTAAAGATCACAAGAAATAATTCTTCGGGAAATATTATTTCTATTTTGAAAACATTTTTTTATAAAAGTCACACAATTAGAAAAGAAATAATTTTCTTTGAAAAGAACCTTAAAATATTATAAATAAAGATTAAATCCATTAAATAATCATGAATTCATACAAATCTATTTATTCCATACAATTTTATAAAACTATTTTCATATTTTTTATCGGAAAAGTCACAAATTACAACGTTTGAAAAACGGAGAAAATATTCCTTTCAAACCATTTAGTAAAAAATCACCCTTAGGTAAAAATATATTTAGAAAATAATAGAATAATTGTAATAAAAATTTAAAAACATTTTTAGGAAACATTTACATGGAATAGAAATATTCCCAAATAGATACTTACATATAAACAATCATTAATAATAATGAGATTTTTGAAATTAACCCTTACCTTTTGTTTGCTTTCCTTATTAGGTATCTGAACAACCTATATAATAGTTTAAATAATTTTATAAATTTATACCAGAACCATGTTCATATTAATTATATCATATATGATCCTTTTATATCATTTTATCACATGTTTGTTAATAATATTTTGTTACTTCCCTTTTTCGGTTATTAACTGCTTCATTTTCCTATGAATGTTTTGTCATATAAGTCTCAGTTCTATTGAATAGGATATAGTTCCATAATCTAAATAATTATATTAAGGTAATAAGTTTCAAATTTATTCATTATTTAAATTTATAAAATCATTATTTAATGGTGAATATGGAAAATGAATCGTATCTTGTCATGGAGACGGTAGGTCGTGCGTATGCATGAACGATTGTATCATTCCATTAATGGTGAAAGGGGAATGAAGTGGATGGTATTAAAAAAATCATAATAAATACAATATTATAATTATCATATATATATATATATTATTTCCATCATTATACCCATCCATTTAATGTTCTTATGTAAAAAGAGATTACAACACGCCATTGAGACAGTAAGTCATACATACGCATCCACAGTGCTTCCATTTTTCATATGATGAATAAAATGTGTAATATAGCTATCTCTTAATAATAATAACATATAATAATAAATATAATACTATATTTATTTCTTTATAATGTATATTATACTTTAATAGAAAATAGAAAAATAAATAAACTTGAAATAGTTGGTAAATATGATTACCTCTTCTTTGGTAGACTTCATTTAGATTTCCTCTTTTGGATACAATGGTTTGTACTTTGAGAGTACTGAAACCTCAAGAATTTGTATGGTAATGTTTATAAGAAAAATTCTTAGGGAATGGAAACTTTTTAATGCTCAATGTGATTTAAGAAGTGAGGTATGACGGGTCCTTTATAATTGAGGTAAGGGGTACTTTTGGAATTTTTCAAAAAGATTAAATTATAATAAATTAATTTTCTATCCAAATGAAACATATTGTCCATGGAATATAAGATAAGATAATATAAGTTTGTTATATTATCAAATAAAACATTGTATACAAGTTTATGTATTATTTTAGAACATATCATTTTGATTAACCCTTAGCTAACATATTTTAATTTTAACTATGGTAAAAATTTATTAAATATTAACAGGTTGTAATTTTTAATTATGTAATGTAAATTGGACCATAAATAAGTCATTTGTGATATTTTAAAACATTTTTTAATGAATTGTATTTTTTAAATATTTTTATGAATTTAAAATAATTTAATAAAATATTATTTTGATAAAATATCATTAATGTCAATTTTGAAAATATTCGTTACTCAGTCTTTTAAAAATATCTAGATAGAAAGTTAAATTCAGACAAAATATTTACTTATATTTCTAATATATAAATCTCATATGTAAAATTATTTTATCACATCAATTATCTAAAATTATAATTTTTTAGTATTTTTAATAAAATTTATTTCATATATTCATTTATAAATTAATTACCGCATCAGCATTGTGTAAACATTTAAGGTAAATATTTATTATTTAAAAATTATAAATAAATTAACATGATGTATATAAGTATTTAATATTTATAAATACAATTTAGGATCTAATATATTTCTTTATTATTCTTATATTAAAAATATTATACTTATTAGAATAAGAATGACATTTTGTCACTTTCTTTGATTTTAATAATATTTATGTAATTTTTGCGGAAAAGTGTTCCTTAAATGATTCAATTTATAAAATTATGTGTTAAGGGTTGAATTAAATTTATCCAATAAGATTTGGGATAGTTTTTGGGTTATTTTATAGTCCTTATAATTTTATTTTAAACCTAATTTACCCTTTATAGTGGTAATAAAATTTATCATGGTTACTATTCATATTGGCCAAAAATAAAAGGGAAATATTTAGTAAATTTTTTATTTCGGAATCCAATTTTGGAATCCAATTTTTTCTATTTTATCCATATAACTTTTAAAATTTAATTTAAAATAAAATCGATAAAACTCAATGAAAAATAGTGTTTTCGAAAAGATTCCACTTTTAAACATAAAATGATTTTATAATAAATTCATGAATAAAATAATTTTGAAAAACCTAATTGTATTATATAAATTCCAAATTAACTTGTTAAAATTAAATAATAATCCCAAAAATAATTTATCTTTATAAAGAGTATAAAATAAAATACAGTTTTCAATTAAAATCAATATTTTTTCTATTCCATGAATAAATAAATGTTTTTAGAACATTTTATAAAAATAATTTTAATATAATTTTTTCATTCAATATTAAAAGTAAAATTTATTTTTTCAAATAAACTTCATATAACTTCTATAAATTAATATTCACTCATAAAAATAAGAAAAACGTTTTTTAATATATTTTGTAAGAATAATGTGACTTTACTAATAACTATGTGATTTATTTTTAAGAACCTACCAATAATTTCATATTGAGTTACACATTTATATTTATTTCATAGATTAGTTATTAATATTTATTCCCCCCAATTTAATGACTAGGTTATAATGAACATTTTAAACTAATAATATTTTAATAGTGTCTCATGGTTCGTTTAAACTCGGTATTTCATACAATTCAAGCTATAAAATAAATAAAATTATTTAAAGAGAAATATTTCATTAAAATATCTAGGTGGTACTATTTTCTGGATAGTGGGGTCCAAGGTCTATTCATATTGGACCATCCCACCAAAATCTTGGGAGATTTTTATCTTCTGTTGCATTTGAGCTTGATTACATTTCTTTTATTATTAATCATACAAATATTGTTCAATATTTTCCTTTTGTTTTCCTAGAAAAAAATATCTTGGATTCTTCCAAAGGGAGATGTGGTGTTTAAAATTTACCTAGTTCCAGATACAACGTTGGTTTTGATACCTTCCTATTGTATGGAACCAGTGGAGCTAAAAGAGCTCTGGATTTAGTTGGACTACCTAATTGAAAAGGGTTGTGTTAACCCTTGATATTTACCTTGAAAAGCCCCTATACCCTCTTCCAAGCAGTTAGATAGTTCAATTTGAATTTAAATAGAATATCGGATGCTGAACTAGCTAATAGTTAATGACAAGTATCATTATCCTCATGTGGATGATTTGTTTGATCATTTAAATGGGGAAAAGTGGTTTTTGAAGATTGATCTTCAGTCATGTTATCATCATATCAAATTTCAAGATTATGATATACTGAATATAGGTTTCAGGAGAATGTATGGACATTATAGATATCTTGTGATGTCATTTTTCTGAAAAACTCTCCAAATGATTTTTATGTATTTTATTAATTCAATATTCCATCTGTATCTTGAGACTTTTTGGTAGTATTCAATGATGATATTTTGGTTTATTAGTGATATGAGTGTGATCATAGGCACCATTTGGGTTTGTTTTTGGAAATCCTAAGGAGTATCTATTTTTATGGAAAAATTTTCACATGCACTTTCTAGATCCAAGAAGTGAAGTTCTTGGGGCTTGTGGTTTCTGAGCATGGCTTATCAGTTGCATCTTCATGTTATAGAGGATGTTTCAAGTAGGGTTCTGAATAGTGTTCAGTTATCATCATCTCTCCTTGAGCCTATTATGCAGAGTTGACAATAATATGACATGTTCATATGAATTTTAGAAACCCTCTATGGTGGGTATACAATTTTTGGTTGTTCTCTCTCTTCATATGGTATTCTAGGTTTTGGTGATCATTTTTTTATACCATCTTCTTTGAGAAGATCAATTTTGTTTGATTTTCATAGTTCTTAGTGAGTTATTCATCTAGGAATTACAAATATTTTTTATGAAATGACATAGTAATTTTTGTAGCTAGGTATGAAGTGTTAGATTTCTTTTATATGTAGCATTGTTACACCTATTAATAGATAATGATAGATCATATGAAACATTCTGGTTTCTTGAAACCTCTCCAGTGCTAGTTTGGGAATGGAGTGAGTTATCTATTGACCTCGATGTTTGATTACCTTGTAATCCCCAAGGGAGGAGTTCAATTAATGTGGTGATTAATCAGTTAAAAATTCATTTCATTTCATTTTGATCAGGGACATAGCTAATGTTTAAGATCTTGGTATGTTGTATGTGTAGTAAATTATGAGGTTAAATGGGGTTATTTTTTCAATTTTTTTAGATTGGTATCTTATATTTAATTTAAGGTTCTAGAGAAGTCTTCAGAAGGAAATGGAGACTTAGGTAAGGTTTATTACAGCTTATCATCTATAGACAGATGGTTATAAATAGTGTGTTGTTCAGATTTTGGAGGATGTGCTTTCTACTTGTGTCATGGATATTTTTTGGATTTTAGGATAGCTATTTTGAGCTAGTTGAGTTTTATTCTAAAAAAAGTCATCATCCATTGATCATAATGGATCATTTGAAGGATTTATATAATTTCCCATGTTGGTCATCTTTTTTTTGGGTAGAGGTGGGTGAAAATTCTTTCATGGGACAAAGTTTGTTTCAAGAGACGGCTTTGAGGACTCAAAATATATGTTGTAATCTATTCACAACACAAATTCCCAAAAAAATATTATGTATATCAATAGAATTGTCCTTTGTGGTTTTACATAGGTTATCATGTTTTCTTGAGATTTTCGTTTTGATTAGTTTACCATCATCTTGGAAATATGGAAAATTGGATTCGAGATATTTTAGTTTTTTTGAGGTCACCAAGAATCTTGGGAAGTTTGTTTATCAGTAAGAATATTCTATTTATTTGATAGGATTTCATGATGTTTTCAACATATCATACCTCAAGAAATATCATCTGGATCCCTCTCATGTTTTGATATGAGGATAGATTGAGTTATATACTAATGTTTCTATAGTGGATAATCAAGTATAGATCATTGAATATCATGTGAAAATCTTATATGGATTGTTCATTCTGTTGGTTATATTTTTATGGTTTCATGGTTCAGAATATCATGAGACATGGGAACACAATTCATTGATGAGGGAGTAGTGACCTCAACTCTTTACCAGACTTCATTCATCCACATGACTTCCAAAGGATGGAAATTCTTATGGTGGGTTTTGTAAGATATCATTACCTATTTCAATTAATTCTTTATCCTTATCTATTTTACTCTTTATTTGGGTGCATATTGGACTCTCGATAATGGAGAACATTTTTTGAGGAAAATTACATAATGTTAAGGGATGTATGTTTTTAAGAATTAATGGTGTTCAGGTATAAACATGTAGTGTTTTGGTATGATTCTACCTAAGTATGAAGAATTCCTAAGGTGGTTTGCGGTTTTTGTGTCATAATCTATACATTTCACTAGATGTACGAAATTTTTATACCATGTAATTGGAGTACACGACGTGTAATGTTTAACAAAATCAGGTCATGGGAGAAGTACACAACCTGATATATTACACACCTTGACAATATTACACATCTTGTAATGTTAAAAATAATATTTTTAATAAAAAAGGGTTATGTATTTTTCAAAGTATATAATCTCCATGAATTAAATGACGTGTAAAGGGATTAAATACCATGTAAATGTCAAGGATATGGATTTTATTTCACCATATGAGTGATATGTTTTTTATTTCAACATTAATCCTCGTTTATTTCAACCTAGATCTCCTCTCCAATAATTTTGGGAACCCCCAACACTTTTGGATCAATTCGTTCAGGGTTTGATCATTTGGGTTGTGTTTGGTATCTCTCTGGATGAGTAATCCTTTATGTTTCTTCATTTCCTTTAATCAGGTTAATACTATTGCATGTAATTATTAGATATATTTATTTTTATGGTAATTACGTTGAATATTTCTAGATATATTGTGTGATTTTGTTCTAGATTCTGGTCCTTTGTAGGTTGAGGTGTGTTGTGATATTACCTCTTCACTAACCCTTTTGTTAAACTGAATCAATTAAGATAATCGTAGATTGATTATTGAGAATTCATTATCATTGTTTTTTTATTCTTATTGATGGATCCCATTGTGGGTATGTGTGACCCATGTTTTGAGGTAGGTGGTTCTGCTACTAGCATATGTTGGTGAACTGAATTGCTCCAATTTTTGATAAACTGTTTTAGTAAATTAAATGGACTTGTTGAATAATTTTATTTGTGTGTGGAAATAGTTTTTTTTAATATGGTTTTACCCTAGTTTTGGTAAAATAAAGGGTTTTTTTGAAGAACTATTTGATGTTATAATGAAAGGGTTTTCAAATCATGATATGAAAAAATGGTTTGTAAAATAGTTCACATGGGAAGTCTTGGGTACTTAGGTGTAAGGTGTAGTAATACTCTTCATCCACTATTGAGGGGTTTTCTCATGGGGCATTCCTCTACTCCCTAGAAACGTTGTTCTAGAGGCTAGTTAGAACTATAAGGGGTTCACTTTTAGGGTGTTACTCCACCCTCTAGACTCTATTCATATGTCTAGAGGCCTTTTTAATTTTTTATTTTCTATATTTAGGTAGGTTTTTCCAAGCTATCCTAACCTACTATAATCTATAACGTGATATTACCTGTGATTATTTTGGATGATTTGGCCTATTTGGGTTTGTTCTATTTTGATTTTACTTCCATATATGTGATATGAAATGTGGTGAATGCTTTGGTTTGACATGAAATATTTTTCTTGATATATTTATATGAAATTATTTGAAAATGATTTACCGTCTTTATTTGGGAATATGGAAAATGGAGATATTAAAAAATTTTCCCCACGATTTTGATATAAAAATTTCTAAAATATATATGATTCATGTTTTCTATAATTTTGAGCATGTTTAGATTATTTTTCAGATACATGATATGGTATACCTATGTGGGGCCCTAATGAACATGTTATCTCACACCCTATGTACCTCTTCAGCGGTGCATAGACATAGTTTGGTATTTTAATGTAGGGAAAGGAAAGCCGCCATAGTGAGGAAATAAGGTTCTTCGTTGGATGAATTTTTGGTATATGGATGGTGAGATTGTGGGAGTCTTTTTAAGAACCCCAAGATTCCATGTTATGCTTCTCTTTTAATAATACAGTAGCGTGTATTGTACGCAACTTCGAGTTCTAAAACACCACAACCAATCAACTAGCAGTTATGAATAGTAATACCCACTTTTTAAAATTTTATACATTTTATCATTAAAAATGGACTTCATTTTTGGATTCAGAATATCAAAATTAGATTAGGGTTAAATTTTGGTACTTTTCTGATAACTTTCTTATTTTGATTAATAGTGAAAATTACTAAATTTTATTTAAAAACAACTTTTTTAATCGAAATAATTAATAGTGATATATTATGAATTTGAGTGGTTTTAAAGTATAATTAGATTATATTTTTACCGTTTAATCCAATTTTGGTCATTAGACGTAATTTCACATTTAAACTGGACATAGTAAAGTGTCAATCTTTTAATAGTTATTATTTGTTAAAAACACGCTTTTTGTTTTGACAACGGGAATTAATTTTAAATTAATTTCTGCCAATTATTTGTTTAAAATTTAGAAATATTGATTCCATATTTAAACTCTAGAGGTACAAATTGTGTAAATAGGTAACTTCTATTTATAGACATTTTGAATAATGACATCAGTAAATATTTTATTTACCATGGTCAAAGGGTAATCTGGTAAATAAGGGTAAAAAATAATATTATAATAATATTAAATTACCCTAAAACGTGTCCTAAACCTATTGGTTGAAACATGTCTGACCATGGGCATATTTGGGTCGATTTTGGGACCACATGGAGCCACTTTTAAGTGATAATGACACTTTATATTAATTAAGTTAAAGTAAATTCAAAAATAACATAAGCATATATCTTTTAGAAAAACAATTTTTACATAGTGTTATATATGTTATATTTTCAACTATAATTATTCATTAGAAATATAAAATTATTTTATACATAATATTATTTTATTTATAATTTTTAGACATTTAATAATTAAATTTATTTAAGATATAATGATGATGTAGTGTTTTCCTTATTAATGAAAGAATCAAATAATTGTTATTAAAAATGTTAAAATAAATATAATTAGAATGTTTTGATGCCATACATGAATTTTATTGGTTAATATGACTTCTTAGGATTTATTAGATGAATTTTTTTTAATTAATAAAGTTATTAAGACTTTAACAAAAATCAATTATTAAATAGTGTCAAAATTGACAGAAAAGTGGTTTTAAAAAAAATATTATATTATTAATTTATATAATATTCCTAAACATATAAGTTTCGGCCAAAGGACTTATATTATGATATTTATGTCATTAATGAACCACTTGGGGTTCTATTGGCAGTTTATAGTATGTTTATTAACCAAATAATATAAAAATAGAAAGAGACATGGTAAATGTCAAACTAATTAACTAAGAGCTAAATCTAAAAGATAAGGATAATATAGTGACCCAAACCACTCTAAAAACTATTGGTGGAGTTTATTTAGACCCATCCACACATTATCCTCCAAATAAATCAGTTTTTAGCCACTAGAAACAGAATATGAATTTATTATAAAATAATATTTTATGTTTTTTCTAAGGTGCCCCTCACCCCTCTTATAAAAGGGAACTCCACCTTCTCTCAAATTCATACCTTAAAAGCCTTTTCATTCAGCAAAACCCTGACCAAATATTCTCCCAACATCCCTCAATACAACCTAGAGTCCTCATTTTGATCATAAATCCAACCTAAGGATCCCTTTTGATCAAATCAAAAGGAAGAACCCGAAAAAAAAAGGTAATAATTTCACCACCCTCTTTCAAGTTCCTTTCTTCTTCCACTTCTTCTTTAATTGTTATTTCTGTTATAAAATAATAACTCCATTATATTCTATATACTTTTATGTTATTATAAATATGGTACAACCATATTCAGTATTCTATCCATCCTTTGAATGACATGTCACCATATGTGTGTACGTACGGCTTACCGTCTCCACGTCGTAGTGTAATTGTTATTCAAAACATTATTATTTGGATGGGTATGATAATGATGTGTAATTGATGTAAATAATAAATATAAAATGATAATTATTCTTTATATATTATATAACATCCAATTATATATTATTTTAATATCAAAAGAATGATATTGTTGCTCGTGCGTACGTACGGACTACCGTCTCCACGAACGCGATGAGATTCATCCCCCATAATATCCATTCAAGAATAATTCTCATTTGAGGATTAAAAATAATTTTTAAGGACTTGATATAATTCTGGATATGAATAAGGTACAAACTATCCATAAAAAACACGGCTTATGTAACAAAACATATAAAATAAAATGAGTATGTTATCACCTGAAATGACGATAATACTAAAATATTATTAACAAAGCAATGTTAAAAGATCATATATGATATCATATTAATGTAAATGATTATTTTATAATTTAATAACAATTATTTAACCATTATACAGGAGTTTAACCTACCCTCAACCAAGAAAAAGTGCATGGTAAGGGTTAATTTCACAATCTCTTTATTATCCGAGGTTGTTTTTACGTAAGTATCTATTAGGACATCTTTATCATCCACATACATGTTTCTTAAAAATGTATTTCAAAACATTTTAACTATTTACTAAATAATGGGTTAATGTCATTTATACACTTATGTGTTTTGAAATAAATCCTTCCATCGTTTTCTAAACAAGTTACTTTATGACCTTTTCAACAAATTTAAGGTAAGAATGTTTTTTTAACTTATACGGTAGGTGCGGTTATTTTCCACCATTATAACATCATCAAAGCTTCCCTTACAAGATTACAAGAATATTTTTAAAATAAAAGTTTTCTCTATAATTATATGTCTCTTAAATGATTTCAAAATAGAAATAGGTATTTCTATATAAAGGGTTTTTATTTTATCTATGTCAAAATCCATTGATGGATCTTAAGTTTATTTGAAGTTGATTTATTATGATACAAAACATCCATATTGTATTGAAGGTTTTGTGATATGTTTGACTGTGGATGTGCTATTTTTAAAGTATAATTACATTAAATTCTTACCATTTAATCCAATTTTGGTCATTGTACATAATTTAACATTTAAACTGGACATAAACAAGTGTCAATCTTTTGGTAGTTATTATTTCATAAAAACATGTTTTTTGTTTTGACAGTGGGAATTAATTTTAAATTAATTTCGGCCACTTCTATGTTTTGAATTTAGAAAAATGGATTAAATATTTGGAATATGGATTTCCAAATTGTTTAAATAGGTAAATTTTATTTTTATACATTTTGAATAATTACTTCGGTAAATATTTTATTTACCATGGTTAAAGGGTAAATCCGGTAAATAAGGGTAAAACAATTATATTATAATAATATAAAATTACCCTAAAACGTGTTCTAAACCTATTGGATGATACATTTACGACCATGTGAATCTTTGGGTCTATTTGGGGACCCCATGGGGCCACTTTGAAGTGATAATGACACTTTATATTAATTAAGTTAAAGTAAATACAAAAATTACATAAGCATATATATTTTAGTAAGAAAAATTTTTAAATTGGGTTTTACATGTTATTTGTTTGACTATAAATATTAATTAGAAAGATAAAACGATTTACTACATAATTGTTTTTTATTTATAATTTTTAGACATTTAATAATTAAATTTATTTATGACACAATGATGATGTAATATTTTCCTTATTAATGAAAGAATCAAATAAATGATATCATAAATACTAAAATAAACATAATTAAACGTTTTGTTGCCATAAAAAAATTTTATAGGTGAATATGAAATGTTAGGGTTTATTAAATTTACTTATTTAGAATTAATAATGTTGTTAAGACTTTAACAAAAATCAATTATTAAATAGTGTCAAAATTGACATAAAAGAGTTTTTAAAATAAATATTATATTATTAATTGATATTCTATTCATAAAAATATAAGGTTCAGCCAAAGGACTTATATTATGATAGGTGTATCATTAATTTACCACTTGAGGGTATCTTGGAAGTATATAGTACGTTTAATAACTATATAATATAAAAATACAAAGAGACATGGTAAATGTCAAACTATTTAACTAAGAGTTAAATATAAATGATAAGGCTAATATAGTGACCCAAAACTATCTAAAATATATTGGTTGAAAGGATTGAGACCCATAACCACCTTATCCTCGAAACAAATTAATTTGGAGACATTATAAACAGAATATGAATTTATTATAAAATAATACATTAAGCTTTTCCTAAGGTGCCCATCTCCCCTCTTATAAAAGGGAACCCTCCCTTCTCTAAAATTCATACATTCAAATCCTTTTGGTTCGGCCAAAACCTACCCAAATATCCTTCCAACTTCCCTAAATTCATTCTAGAGGAATTAGTTTGACCATAAAGCCAACTTAAGGAACCCTTTTGATCAAATCAAAAGGAAGAACCTGAAGAAGAGGTAATGTTTTCACCACCCTCTTTCAAGATCCTTTCTTCTTCCACTTCTTATTTATTTGTTATTTATATTATAAAATAATAAATCCAGTATCTTATATATACTGTGATGTTATTATAAATATGTTACAACCATATTTAGCATTCTATCCATCCTTTGAAAGACATGTCACCATACGTGTGTATGTACGGCTTACCGTCTCCACGTCGTGGTGTAATTGTTATTCAATACATTATTATTTGTATGGGTATAATAATGATGTGGAATTAATGTAAATAATAAATATAACATTATAATTATTATGTATATATGTTATACCATCCAATTATATATTATTTTCATATCAAAATAATGATATTGTTGCTCGTGCGTACGTACGGATTATTGTCTCCATGAACGCGATGAGATTCATTCCTCATCGTATCCATTCAAGACTAATTTTCATAAGATGATTAAAAATAGTTCCTAAAGACTTGATATCTTTCTGGATATGAATATGATACATCCCATACATAACAATTTTGACTCATAAAACAAGGAATATAAAGGAAAATGAATCTGTTAACACCCGGAACAACGATAATACTAAGATATTATTAACAAAGCAATGTTAAAAGATCATATATGATATCATATTAATATATATGATTATTTTATAACTTGATAACAATTATTTCACCATTATACAATAGGTTAACCTACCCTCGATCAAGGAAAATTACAAGGTAAGGGGTTTTCATCTCACTCATTATTCCCATGAGATTCATGTCATATTGCCAGTATTACCTTTTGTGTTGTGTATGTACTACCCATAATAGTATTATTTGTGTAATACATTTTAATTTATTTTTATTTACATATTCATTGTATGATAATTCTTTCATAGGGTGTATGTTTCGTAATTTAACAAATTGGTAAGGGTTAATTTCACAATATCTTTAATATCTGAGGTTGTTTTACGTAAGTATCTACTGGTAAATATTTATTATCCATGTTTCATAAAATAGTTTTCAAAGGGATTATTTTAAGGTACTTTTTACTAAAACATCATTTTAAATGTTTTAAATATTTATTCTTCTAAACCATTCTCATTAATTTCAATGTTTTCAAAATGGTTTTAAGGATTTATTTAAATGGACATGAATGTTTTAAAATGTTAATTACATTCAAAAGTTTCAAAGTGGTATGGTACAATTTGATTCAAAAATGTATTTAAATGTCTTCCTTTATAAATTGTGTGACTTTTAAATGTTTTTATAAAAAATGATATTTGTCTCAAAGAGTTTTAGAAATCATTTTCATCTATTTCAACAACCTTTGATGGATTTTAAAGTTGTTTGATGTTGATTTGCTATGATACAAATCTTCCATATTGTATTGAAGGATTTGTGATATTTTTGACTATGGATGTGTTATTTTTATACCATTCATGGTTTATGGTTAAAATATTGACATTTCATATGTTAGTTTTAATATGGATGGTTATGTTATGTTTTAACCTTTTCATATGAGTAATGTATTGGACTTAGTATGTGACGGGTGGAGCTCGCTATAACTCCTCGATGCATCAGTAGGTCTCATGAGACAACTAGACGTGGAATTGGCCAAGGCCCTTTCCCAATTTTGATATATGGTTTTGGTTGAGGCCTTAATCATTTTTTGACATCTTGGATGAGGCCTTGACAAAATGTTTCAGAATTTCTGGCATTATACGTTTCCTCATTATGAAAATAATATTGATGGTTCATGTGGTAATTAGACTAATAGAATACCAATGGTTATGTTTTATTATGGCATTATTTACTCAGATCGTATTCCTACCATAAAAGTAACCATGTTTATTATTGGTAAAGGCATGTGGTTTCAATTATTCACCACGCTTACTATTTATGTTATCTTTTGCTGTATTTCTTACCCTTACTGAGCGTTTGAGCTCACCCCTTTCTTATGTTTCATTTTCCCAGAATATGAAGAAGTTAGTTATGAGTGACTTGCGGGAATTATTTAGGAGGCTTGGATGTTTCCAATGGAATAAATTTGTGTTATATTTCTTTTCAAGTTGTAAAGTTGAACTTATGTATGAATCTTATTTCTAATAATACTAAATTAATCGGTCTTTTGAGAGATGATTTCCTTGTGACCATACCAATTTTATGTAATAATGAACCGACTCTCAGTAACCGGGGTTGGGGCGTTACATCATGAATTCACTCAATGATCAATCACAAGCAGCTGAGAAAGAACATGTACCATCCATACCATCTTGTACTAATGTTTCTAAATTTGTTTTTACAAATAATGTAGTGGGGAAGAAAAATTATAATAAGTATGGATGAGGAAAAGTGATGATATTCCTACCAACATAGCTATGGTTGATAGGAGGAAGAAGTTGGAAGATGATTACACATAGAAGGAACAACAAATCAAGAAGAAGACTCATCATCCTTATACAGATGATATCAAGAAGACAAGGTTTGTTGGTCAATGTTGGTGCGGTAATAGATTTGGGAATTTTGCATGGGATTGTTGGTACAATCTATTAAATGAAAAATCATAGATAAATCCAATATTAAGAGGGAGAAATCCAGAGAGTAAGAAGAAACATCCACAGATCTAGAAGCATCTGTATACTAAAAACCGATTTAGAATTCTTGAAAACATCATTGATGTATGCAATGGAAGTGTTAAAAAGGTTGGTACATGTTCATCTCAACATGCATCCAAATATGATAAGAAAAAAGGAACACAAAATATGGATAAGAAATAAGAAGCATCTATGGGATGAAATCAGAAGGACGTTATAAAAACAAATTCTCCCAAGAATATTCCAATAAAGAAAGGTGAGAAGACATTGGATTCTAAATCCAAGAAGGTGAAGTGTGGTGCATCCAAAAGAACTTCTAAGAAGGATTTCACTCAGAAGAATTCATATCGGAGATCGAATCTTAATACCTCCAATTTTAATGACCTATTGGTTATCTGGATAGATGATTTGGAAATAATGGGGGAAATAGAAGATGCAGAAGCTATGGCTTGTGAAAAAAAGAAAAAAAAGATTTCATATAAAGATAAAAATGTACTATGTGTGAGTTTCAATAAGTTTGTACATCATTACATTTATCCCAGCCCAAAAATAATTCCTCAAGAAGATGAATGTTTCATGAGGATATTATAGTGCTCGAAATGAACTTGAAGAAATAGGTCTCGTAGACAAAGAGATGGAAGAAGTGATATGATCCACACAAGAAAAATTAGCATTGAAGATAAAATATGCAAGTGTGAAGAATGGATAATATGGGTTTAAAAACCATATCAACCTTATTGTTTACATTGATTAAGTAAGAAGGATCCACCTTATTCCCTTAATTTTTTTTGTATTGTATTGGATCTGATAATACAAGGAATTGAAGGTGAAGCCATTTCTTAGGGAGAGAACATGAGAAACAGTGATGAGAATTGTTCCCCTTGATGGGGAGAGAAATTAATAAGCTTCCAGAGTTATTATTTCAATTAATATCAACATGAGTTGGTATCAAATTCAATTACACGGAAAATTGTTTGAAGATCATGTATTGGAAAAGGTGTGTTATTTATTAATCTATCACCCTTGGTTACCCAAAATAAAGATCATTATAAAAAGGGGGAGTAACTAAATTACTCAGTGACATAATAAGAATTGCTGATTTCTTATCTCATGAGGTATCATGATCAGTGAGTAGTGTACAACTTTGTTGTCTAAAAAAATCCTCTTTTATTTCTACACTGAGCATAGCTCAAATATAATTAGTGTGAAATGATTGATGACACATTGCATAAGTATGCATTGATACCCTATCTACCATGAACTTTGTATTTATTATCAAAAAGGGGGAGATAAAGTGAAATTAAAGTTGAAAAGTGAGATAAAGGAAATTGAAGGGGAGAGAGAATATTCTAATTTTGATATCAACACATTCATTTGAGAGAAATTTTATATATTTCCAATAAATAAAAATTTGGATATTATTGGTAACACTTTGTGTATAAGTTGTATTTGTTGTCAACAGTTTTCAATAATGGTCAAAATGAATATAGATTGGTTGAAGTGATGATTCTTGGAGAATTGTTATGGATTCATAGAATTTGATGCAATTCTTGTGAAATTATCCATGTTGTTACAAATCAGACAATTATTGTACTGGTCCTATGTTCTAAATACATGTATCAAAAGTGATACATGTCTACTACATTGATTTATCATCCATTTGAGGATGATTGAAATACATTGAGGTTCATGCTCCAAAAAGAAAATGAAGAAGATGAAAAGAGATGGAAGTGGAATGGGTATAGAATTTAAAGGTGGTATCCATGCATGAGATTTTAAGTTCTATGGTTTCCATGAAATTTTATACTATGTATTTTTTTATATGGTTACTTAAGTAAAATCGGGCAGCTGACCAACCCACTAGGCTAGCCATGACCAAGGGTACATGTGAGACTGTAGGTCAACCACACCAAAGAGAAGATTTCTAGGAAAGTTGGCCTCATGCATGGGAGGATGTGTGTAGACCTGCAGGAGCACACATGGAAAAGTATGTGCATTATTGGTCCAAAGCCTGTGTAGAGAGTGGTGGAAGAGCGTGCCTTCAGAACATGATGTAGTGTGGTACTGTGGAGGGATAGGGAGTAATCTAGTGATGGAGTGGAGTGGATTGATACTTAAATCGTGCTCAAACTGCTTCTCCATTTCGATGTTGGAGAATGGAATGAGGTTACTATTCATCATTTAAAAATAAAAAAGTAATCTCCACTGCACATATTATCTACGCTTGCGATCTAATCGTGACCATTCATCCATCTACACAGTGTGAATTTTAATTTGAGCCATCTGATTGCCCTGCGATTTGAACCAACCAACATCATCATCTTCAACCTCTCGCCACCACTCGACACCACTGCTACATGCCATATTTGAGGAAGATCCACGATCCAATCACCATGGATGACCACTTAAATATTTTGAGGACCACTGTATTACACCTATACCATGCATTCAACTTAAGTTGTTTAAGCCTGCGATATGTCAATGAAGAAGGCTCAGCCGAGGTAAACAGAGTTTTTGAGGCCATGTAGATACTTTGAGTGTGGATTTAAATAGAGATTGCATGATATCTCAATCATATTCATGAGATATCCTCACTATAAATGAGGAACTTACGTTGAAAATAAATCTCTCCTCAAGTCTTGGAATATCCCAAACTCTGGTTTAAAAGTTTTAAATAACCAATGATATCAGTTATTCAAAGGGAAGTTCTAGACCGATTCAAAGGTTTGATTTATAATGTGAAGAAGATCCATTACCTGACTATACAAGGATTCCCACCAATAAAAAGAGAGTTGATGCCATTCATTATCCAAGAGCTCTTGTTCTCAAAATAGAGCCTCTACGTGTTTCCATTTTGCGAAGGGAAATCAAGAATCCCACATGCCTTAAAAAAGTACAATGAAATCTTGATGTGTCTCTTAGAGAATTAGAACCACACCCTATAAATAGGTGTTTATCATCATTGTTGTGACTTGTGAATAAAGATCAATGAACCATTCAGGTTTAGTGAAGAAATACACCCATGCAACCCTTGCACAAGGAAGAAAAATTGTGAACCTCATCTTCTTCACAAAGGTAAAACCTCTCATCTTTATGTTGAATAACCCTAATGTTTCTGGGGAAAAGTTTTAATAAGAAGGAATGAAGATGAGAAATACCTATATGCATGCATATGCTTGATTTGTAGAAGCTAGAGTGTATGCACATGTGAAGGAGGAGGAAGAACTTGATCAAAAGACTACACCCATAAGGGTTGGTCTTTAATTTTGTTTGGTTCATGTGAATAAAAATAAAAGAGATGAATGGGTTAGTGCGTTCTATTTTATTAAGGATACATCATGCATGTACTCATGTAAATGAATTGAAGACACCCTAACCAAGTGAAAAGAGAAGAATACAAAGGGAATACTAGAAGAGAACATGTGTGTACAAGTATTTATAACCATTAGGGTTTTCACAAAAGATAGAATAAGATAATAGTGCATGAAATATTCCATGAAAATACACAAATTAAGACACCTAAATGATATAATCAAAACATTGTGTACATGCATTTAATGAAGAAGAAGAAGAGTAAGAGAAGAGTTCAACCAAATTGTTACATGCATGATCTGATGCATATATGAAACAAAGAAAGTAGAATTGGTTCTGATGATGCCAAGTGAGATTATTTTCAATTTTTGAACTTTCCAAAAGGTTTTTTTGATTCTTTCCAAGAAGAAGGAAGAAGAAGTTCTAGTGCTGTTGGTTGTTTCACAAAAAAATAAAGAAGAAGAAGAAGTAGTGCAGTTGGTTTTTTCACTAATAAGAAGAGATAAGAAGAAATGAGAGTTTCTTTCATATTGATTTTAAAGTAACCAAGTGAAGATAAATAAATAAGACCAATAACAAAACCAACCATATCAATAAGGAATATTATTGTCTTTAGTGGAAGTATAAAGAACCAGAAAGGAAGATTCAAGATGGACTAGGTCATAACTCATTCAGGAAGAGGATTTTTTTTCCCTTCCCCCTCCGAAGTGTGGGGCTCACACTGGCCAGAGGATTGTTTCCCTATCCAATCCACTGTAATATTTATCATATTGTAGTATAGAATCTATGCACTGGTCATTCCTAGACATGTCAATGATGTGATTTTACTATTGAGTAGTGAACCTTAAAAAAATATCATGTTCATGTTTTTACTACTTTCTATTAGTGCATGTGACAAGGAAAAGAGAACACGAGAATCAAGATCCCTACAAGTCAGGGGGTACATGGATAAAAAGGTTGAATTGGTTTAAAAAGTTCCCAAACTAACTCACCCCCTCTCAGTGTTAGGTATTTCCCAAACTGGTCCTCTCAGATACTATAAGTCTCACCAATAATATTTTCACTATTAAAGGGAAGGATGGTGAAATTTTTATGCAAGGAAGGTTTATAAAATGAAATACCTCTCTTATTAAAGGGTAAAATGAAACAAAATTTATTTTAAAGGAAGGAAAATATAAGTCATGGAGTAAAATAATTAGATACTTGAGTAAAAAATAATTTTATGATTTGGTGAACTATAAAGTTGAATGGGACATCCCTAGTCTTACTTGATATCATAATCATATATATGTAATTTTATAAAAGGGAAAGATCATTTGGAAGACATAAAATCTGAATGACAAAATGTTATCAAGAGTTATTTTTTTGTATTTGTGGGATGATATAACTAAGATAAATTAATGGAAAGAGTTATTGTGTACAATTCATTTATGGTTATAAGATTATTTCTTATTTGATGGGGATTCATGAAAAATACAAGGTATTTATTTTCATTACACGATATCGAAGTCTTTTAGAAATGATACAGATAAATAAGATCTTAGAATTTCAAACCGATAATAGGATGAAATTTATAAATATCCAAGTAGGGGATAATATAGAAAATCACGGGACAAGGCATCATGTTTTATTAGTGAGAACACCCAACAAAACTAAATTGTTGAGAGGTGAAACTTGATAATCAATAATGTGTATCAAACAATGGTCATTGAGAATGACCCACTAGAGATGTTTTGGATAGAATAAATTTTTATATTAATATATATTATGAATATTTATTTTTTATATATCGTTTAGAATAACAACCTATATGATATATTCTAGGGGAATAAGTAGACATTGAAAAATTTTCATATCTCCACAAGTAAATTCTTTAAAATTAATTAGGATAAGTGACATTGAAAGTTTGAATATTGAGGGATGAAAGAATTTTTCTTGGTTACTCATAAAATTGAATAGTATATAAATGATTTATACAAATGCTTAAAAATACTTAAAATTTAAGATATCAATATTATGGATAATGAGAATATTTTCCAAGATAGTAGTGAAAATTTTTTGGAATAAAGAGTTAATGTGTTTTGTAGACCAAGGGGAGAATATAAGGCTGGTGTCATTTTGGATAAAAGTATGTATGATGAGGATGTTAAACCAAATTAATTATCAATAATAAAATTCAATAATTAAAGAAAAAATTGATGAAAAATATATTTTTTCCTGATAATATTGCCTCAATGAAAGCTCATCAAATGAATAATTTATAGTAAATGACACTCTAATCTCATGTAGAGACTAGAAATTTTCAACATCCCTCTAAGGATGGGATTTGGATAAATTACATTAATAAAATTATTTATTATACTGAAAATAATATAATATAGGGGGTTATTTTGAGACCAAATAAAAATGTTATTAGGATCCAGTGGGTATTCTTAAAAAATTATATAAATATAGAGTGGTGATTTAAAAAATAACAACTTATGTTCAATGGTTCACCCAAATTAGTAAAATTTATGGGGATTAAAAATTTCCCCTCATGAAAATACTTTAAATTTTATGATTATATCAATCTAGAGTATTAAAAAACAAGTTCAAGGTATTATGAATAGATTTTAATTAATCTTATTATATTTATTTTTTAAAGAGAATGTTTATATTGAACAACTAAATGTATTTCCCATATGTTAAGATGAAAAAATCTTGTTTATTGATAAAGGAAATTTTTGGATTTAATTAAGCACCAAGAGCATGTTATTATAGTTTTGATTAATATCTAAAATATCATAAATTCCAACATATAAGAGTTTATCATAATCCCTATGACACAACATAAGATCAAATTATGATTACATTGATTTGAATAGATGAAATAAATTTTATAGGAACAAATTAATCTCAATGTAAGGTGTTTATTAAATACATGAGGATCAAATTTGGAATTTACATGATTAGTTAATTGAAATTTTTCCTTTGTTTATAGGAGATATAAGGAAAGTATGGGACATTAATATCTCAATACAAATATGTAAAAAAATTCTTGAAAATATTTATCATAGAAGAAATAAAATCTTTAAAAACATCCATTTATACTTGGATGAAGTTTTCGAAGGATAATAAATAAAATATGGTTGAAATTATGAAGTATAGAGAAATCATTAGAATCCTATTACACCTAACAACCTCAAGACCTAAAATTATGTTTGTCAGATGTCATGATTCATGGTATCTAAGTTATCCCAAGGAAATACACATGTTTATGGTGAGCATAATATTATAATTTATTAAAGAAATGATGGATTTTTTATTATTCTATAATGGGATGAACCTGTAAGAGTTAATAGGAATTATGGATGCATATTGGTAAATTTTGGGGAATGATTAATGTAAATTTCATGTTGTGTATTTTTTATGGAGTTTTTCATATTTTATGGCTTAGAAATAAGCATAATTATATATTTTTAATAATTTTAGAAGATGAATATATAATTACTTAATAATATTACTCACAACATATATGTATGGAAAAAAACATGAAGATATTATAATTTAGGTCAATTATCCATTTTTTATTAAATGTTATAACTTGAGAGCTATAAATATTATCAAAAATCCAATGTATCATTTTTAATGAACCACATTATCACATGTAAGTGGAGTTAGATAAAGGAATAGTTCCAATAAAAGTGCAACTTGGGCTGTTCTAGTTTTTATGATTTAGAATGGTAATTGGAGTTTATAAAAAAATTTAATGATTAAAAGGATGTTTTATATGCATAATTATAGATGAACCAATATTGATATGAAATTAGAGTTGATTGATATATTTGAAAGTCAAGGGAGGTGGATGGAACAACCATTGAGTAACCAATATGATGACAGTAGGTACCTACTGATGAAATTAAGGGTGTCCTTTAGTTTAGTCCACCAACTATTTAGTGAGGGTAAATTGGGTACATGGTAGGCCTTTTTTTAAAGGATATTAGAAAGAACATTTCTAGCACTCAGTTTTTTACAAATTTGGGTTCTTCCTACTATAACCACTGAACATAAATGGCTGACTGACCCATTTTTCTTTCTTTCTTCCCCATTTCTCTCATGTTATACTTATAACTTTGGACTTATTGTATCATTAATTAAGGTGATGTTTTCTACCCCTTATTATGTATCTCCACTTTCCCTCCCATTTCCTAAAATATTTATGGATTGGAATTATTGATTTGATGGTGATTCTATCCGTGCATGTTATAATTACATTAGAATAATGGATATTTTACTCATGATAGATATAGGGAACTAATGAAGGAATAATTCAAATGGTTTCACTCAGTTTCACAATAGATAAGCTACTTCCTTGGTTTATTCTTATATTTTTTTTGAAATTACAATGGAATTATCAGTGTCAAAAATTGGGGCTTTAGTCACTATTCAGATTACTGGCATGTCAAGCACCATATGTTACATGTTGCTCGATCCTTTAATGAGTTTACACCACTTGTAGAGTTGTTACCCTATTATTTCATATTTATATAATTATACATTAATTACTAGAATTAATTATAAGTTATTATTATTAATTAAGAGGATGATTTTTTAATCTAGGATCCCAAGGATTACTTTATATTAAATAATGGATCAATCATTAAAGGATTATATTGGTTAAAAGGGAAAAATATATACTTGAGTTATCTAATTATTAATATTATCATTTCTATATATAAATTCTATATATGGAATGATTTGTAAGTGAGTTTTAGATTGTGTGATTCACCTAAGATGAAAATAGATATGGGTTCCCTTATTAGAGGCTAGGCTAGTGAGTTTATTATATTTTCAATGAGTCCTTTTAATTACTAAGATTGATTAAATTATTATTGATGTCAATGTTTCCTTTGTGGGGGTGTACAATAAAATTTAATTGGAACCCAGAGGCAATCCAACTATGATCAAGGACTCTAGTGACCTAGGTAAGTATTATTTATTGATGTGTGATGCTTCCATTGAGAAATGAATAGGGATAAGTCTATTATTTATTTATCAAGTAACCTTGTGGGATATTGTAAATCCACGAGTGGTAAATCTATGGGAGGGATTTGTGTACATTATAAAAGACCTCATAAAGTATAATGTGAATATGATGGGAGATCCACATAGGCTGGATTTTCATCTATCTTCCCTATAAGCGATTCATATTGGGGGTTAGTTATTGTTATAGGATAGTGATAAGACTTATATGGTTAACTCACTAAATGAGGGATGGGTTTCATATAATGATTATTGAATAACTTGTCTTAATAGGTCCTCTAAACCTTATGTTTTTACACGTGCTCCCTGATGGCCATAGTTCTTTGAAGAAGTGTTGTGATACTTTGGAATGGAACCCACAAGTGGGTTCCTTGACCATAAGTAAAATTTGGGAGTCTTATTACACAACCTTAAGTATTCATTGAAAATGGGGATCTTATGCATGTGTTTCTATAGTGGTGGATTTTCCTTGATATATTCCCATATATTATGCGATTCTCATTAAATGGGTGTTAATTTTGGATTCAAGTCCATGACATCAGGAGACTAGGATTTACATATATGTATTTAGTGTACAATTTGATAAGAGTTAGTATCCTATAAAGTAGTTTGGATTTGTCAAAATAATAACCAGAGTGATAATCCAGTCACCATGGTTATGAATTTAAGACTATACATTTTCTGGAGGTGTTTATCCATGCACCCTTTTTTATTATTCTAGTTTTGGTGATTATCAATTCAAAATTGATCATGTTTTTGCTTAGGGAGATTTTGTGTTCACCTTTATTATGTTTATGTTAGAAGTGGTTATCTATTAAACTTTGATAATTATTTTATTATTATATATAGTTAATCATTTTCTCTTTTTTTCATGTCATAATGAAAACCATTCAATATGTTTTTTAATTATAATTATGGAGACATCTTTCTCAATGATGGTTACTATTGGACTTGTGATAACCCATTCACTCAAACTCTTTACATTATATTGATAACCAACTGTTTTTATTATTGATAGTGATGATGATATATTTATCCTAATATTTATAATGGAGATAACCCATTCACCATTGTTTATTCTTAAAGAGTAGTTGTAACATGTTAACCCTTGTTATAGTATTAGAGATGGAATAATAATTATGATTTAATATATGTATAGTGATGAATTTTTCACAGATACTCATTCTATGATGGTGGTAACTCATTAAAATTTATTATTTTCAATATTAGTGATAATACATACACCTTTGTAACTATTTATTATAGTGATGGTCCACTCAACTATTGTTAGGTTATGAGTGGTGATAACCCATTAATCCATTCTATTATGTGTATAGGTGGAAATAAATTCACCCTTTTATGATTATGATGATGGAAAATTCACCTCTGTGGTATATCAATGAAAACCTATTAACCTATACCTATGTTTTTTAGTGGGAATAACCCATTCAACCTTATAATTTTTGATATAGGTATTGATAACCTATTTACCTTTTTTATGATATAAGTGGTGATTACCTTTTTAGCTTCTCATAGTATGGATAGTGATACCCCATTCACCCATGATACCATGGTCAGAGGTGATAACCCATTTTTCCTTTTATTATGATCAATATATGTGAGTAATTATTTTTATGAAAGGAATAAAGTAGGTGTCAGTTGACCAACATGGTGGATTATTGAGTACCTAATTATTTGATCAAGTCCTGAATGATGTGATTGTTTTCAACTTAATTTGATTTAGTAAATTCACACTCACACACACACATATATATTTAATAACACCATATTATTATGTTAGTTTTCTCTTAAAAAAATATATTTTAATTCCTAAATTATTATAATTTTGCGTTTGTAGGGAGTTAACAGAATTTGGCAGTGAATAAAAAGAAGAAGAAAACATGGGAACATATAATAGATTAATCATGTACATGATATTATTAGATTAGGTACTCAATGGTATCTAGTGGGTTATCAATAATTCTATCAGCGCTAGTATGTTCCTTATAGATTTGGGTTGGGTATTCAGTATACTGATGGATAGTTTTTATAAATTAAGGTAAAAAATAAAATTTTCAACTTAATACCTTAATACTTATTACCTTGGTGGATTGATGTTTTCTTCCCAAGTGACCCACTCTTTAAGCCTTGTTTAATCTTCTTTTTCTCTAAATGAAATACCTCCTTTAATATTTTATAAATCATATATAAACTATCATGTAAGGTCATCCCTCATAATATTTCAATAGGCATCTCTTTAAATTTACCTATTTCCTCTTGTTATTTAAGGTAGTGTATTGAAATACATATCTTCATATTCTAGGTGTTTTGAAATACATTGTTTTTTTAGATTTTATTTTCCTAGCTATTGTGGGTTTTAATTTAAGGTAAAACAAAGGTGATCTTATTGTTTTTGTTTTTAAATATTTTCTATATTTAAGGAAATAGTTAAAACCTTAGAATTTATTACGTTAGCTTGGTCATATCCCTCAAAGAGTGAAATAATTTCTTCCCCTGGGCCTTTATAAAAGATTCTATACTAGTTTTTGTAAGGAAACCCTTCGCTCTTATGTATTTATAACAGTTTAAATCTAGTAGTCATATTGGGCTAAGTGGTTTCATTTAAAAATAATTGTTTTAAATCAATAAATTTTAGTATTGTTATTTTCCTTAAAATCCAAATGTTTTTTTTGACTAGATTGATCCAACTTTTACATATTAGCATGACCTGGTTGTTTATAATACTCAACTTGTACATGACTAGTCTACTAGACATGTCTTGTTGTTTTCTTTGAGATAAAAACATATATGTTTCACTTAACAGTTTTTATAATATTCACATATATTTTTTTCAATTTTAAACATATCATATATTCCATAAAGGATTAATTGAGTGAATTATGCTACATGAATCATGCTTAGAGATATTACTCAATTATAACTAGTTCTTAGTAAATGTTTAGTATATAAAAAGAAATATTTTATATTTTATATTTTAAATGAGAAATTAAAGTAGATATTGGAAAATAATTTATTAAATGGGATCATGTTTTAGTGAATAAAAAATTTATACACCATTACCATCTTTCTAGGGGGACAAAATGAAAAATTACCCTGACTTAGTATATTTAATTCCATTTCCCATTGGATAAGTTTTATAACTCGAATTAGTTTCTACCATATTATATGTATTCTAGGTTAGAACTAAATTAGGAAAATAGGTTTGGATCCTTCTTGTATTTATAGATACTTGTTATGATTGAGTTTCATGTTTGAAATTCTTGAAAAAGAATGTTTATTGTTTGTTTGTTTAGTAACATGAATTTTATTTCTACTACATGAACCTAAATTTATGATAGATAGGTAAGTGTTAGGTGGTGACCGCCTAATGGGTATGATATACTCACATCCTATATGTTTTCTCCTAGGATGAATATAGTTCCTTTTATACATCATCTTGGAAATGGTAAGGCACCTGAGTATTTGAGTTCATTGTATATAAAGTATAAAGGAAGGTTTAATTTTTTTAGATATTTTGATGTATGATCTTTTCTAGGAAAACATGAGTTGTCTATATACATTACCTATGAAATATCTCATACTCAAAACCCTTATTTATAAACTTAAGGTTCTGTTTGGAACAACTAGTTTATATGTATATCTATTATGGAATATATGTTTGTTGTATATACCTTAGCTGTGTTTTTATATTATATTTGTATGGTTCCACATTTATATATATTTTCTTGAAATTATAGAAATAACTAGGAATAATAGGAATTCTCATTTTATAAGCACCATCATTAGTGGGAACATTATATTTTATATTTATCCTATATCTCCAAAGGTCCTATTGAAATTTCACTTTGATCCTTTGGAAACATAGTTCGGTTTCAAATAAATAAAACCATATCTTACTTTAATATCATCATCCTTATGAAATCACAATAGCATTTTGTGATTTAAATGCGAACCTGGGGAGTTTTGGTGACCTGGTACAAGTACGGTTTGGGTATCTAAGTCATAGTTTTTAAAAAACAGTATCATATCCCATTAAGGGACATAATGATTGAGAGTACCCAAGAGATTGAACTATTATGAATTAAAAATAAACCCATAAATATTCATATCTTGCATAATTAAAATGAAATATTTTTTTTACTAAGGGTGGTTTGGGTTGGAGTTTATTTTTCTTCTTGAACCAGTCTTAGATTTTTGAGTACCATGCATCATTATTTAGAATCAACAGGTATAAAAATTTAGTATAACATGCCATATCAGGTTAGTTATGTATTTTTTTATTAATATAATCAATTGAAGACTTGTATTAACTAATTACCCAATAATATATAAATATTTTTTCATATTTATTTATTTATGATGATTATGATAATATGAATAAAAAACATGATTCATTTTAATTAGAAAAATATCTCCATTAATATGTTTAATTATTTTTTTCCTTCTTATGTACATTTTATTATCTGAATTGTTTTCAAATGATATTTCAAATATGAACTGTTTTGAGAAAAGGAAATATGTTAGAGTGGGGCCTGGGTTTATAACTAGCTATTGTTTCAATACACTAAATTTTTGAATTACTTATTATTTGAGGGATAATTTAGTGACATTCTCAACTTAATTATAGAATATACCACCTATATGGAAACCTCTTATAATGAAGGAATGTGTAGAATCGAATTCACCTTCAACCCCACTTTCTATTAAACTATAGGTTTTAGAAGGGATTTTTCATCTATTCCATGTTGTTGGTAAGGGAGTGCCATGGAGGGAACACATAATAGTTGATGTTATATGAGAATTATAATTGAAACAACCTCTAAAAAATTAGGGTGATGTAACCCATTAGGAAGATGAGATGTATATTAATTACTTTCATCATATCTTTGAGTCTATGCAAAACATAGGTTCATCACCATGGATAATTATCCAATTTTATTCTTTAAGGGGTAACTCATAGGTGGTGTAATGTTATGAATGAGTCTAATAAGGAATAGAGACTTACATTGAAGTGAATTCAAGAGTTTTGTTTTCAATATATTCTCCCCTAGAAATTTACATCAAGTTATGGATTAGGATTTCATGCAACTCAAGTAAGGATCAATGACCATTATGTAATATGTAATAAATTTTATAGATTTACTTTTATTTAACTTATTCTTGAGTGAAGATAAGGAATATAAATCATGGTGTTTTAAAATGGGTTTAAATGATCCTATATAAACTCAATTAATGTCATTTATAGTTTTTTAACCTCTTTAAAGCTGTGAAATGGGAATTTTTATCAGAAATGTGATTTAAGGGAATCTTAAGAGCGAGTGACTATTTTACATAGATGAATGAATAGTTATAGTTATTGTATGTGTTTGATGGGAAAACATGATTAGTTTAGTGGAGGTGAATATTTTTTAGGGAAGCTATGGTGGATGTATACCTTTTTGTCATAGATTTTGTAAAACCTTATATCTTCTATCATCAAGGTGGTCTCCAATGTTATATTAAAACAAATTATACCTTATAAAAAAATAATTACCAATTATGTGGATAATATGGATATATTTAGAGAGTTTATTGAAGGGTTACATCATAGAGTTTCAAGAAACAACCTTATTGAACCCATATATCTCAAGATAAATCCAGTTTATTATCAACCTAGGGTATTCGAACAACTTCGAGAAGATCTATTTGATGAGTATGAAATGATGGTTAAATATATCAAGAAACTATTCATTATTTTGAAAATAATTTTCCACCTTTGGGACAATTCAAGGGTTTAGGAAGGATGTATAAAGTGGAGAAATATACCACAGATGCTGGAGAGGGACCTCCTATAGTTAGTGGTACTATCTTTGTATCTTTTAATTTGTCTTATGGATTAGAGGTTATAGGTTATTTTAATTTCATTATTTCCAAGAACATGTAATCTATTTTGGAATAAAAAATTAATTCATCTTCCAAATATTTGATCCTTGATACTCCATTGGGAAGAAGAGTGGAAAAAATAAATAGATATCCATATTTTGTGTTAGTGGTAGATAATTATAGGAATCTATTGAATATGATTATTATAAAATCGAAATTTATCAATGTTATTATTTTAATGGATTAGTTAAACTAGTTATGAGCCTGTATCAATTGCTACTAAAGGAGAGTATTTTTCAAATCTCTTACTGGTATTCAGTGTACCCTCATTTGAGAATATAAATTTTAGGATGGTTGAATAGGATAAATTCATTGAAAAGTGTAAGATATTACCAATGCTGTGACTAGTATCACTCTAAAATTAGTTGGAGAAAAGAAGTATAAGGTATTACCTTACATTGGATCTCTTTCCTAATTTGTTTCTTAATATTTCTTAAGATTACCTCATAAGAAGGAATTTGAGTTTACTATCGATCTGTTACTTGGAATTAAATTGATAAAAACTAATTTATATATCAATAAACTTTTTTAATTTAGGTAATTAAAGATTTAGTTAGAGGTGTCTATTTAAAAAAGGTTTATCACACAAATCATTTATCCCTTAGGTACTCTAGTTCCCTTTGTAAAGAATGTCGATGGACGTCTTTGACAATATGAATACTAAAGAACATTAAACCATGTTACAATTAAGAATTTTTGTACATTACCTAAAATTAATGATTTATTTAATCAGTTAAAAGGGGGAAATGTTTTTTAATTGACCTACACCAGGGGAATATTCAAATTAGAGTAAGATATAAAGATATTCTAGAGATGAATCTTCAAAGATAATATGGTCATTTTGAGTACCTAGTGATGCCATTTGGACTGAACATTACTCTATTCATGTTCATAGTATTAATTAAAAATATATTCCACATATTTTTGAAATTACTAAAAATTGTATTTATGGTTAATATTTTATTATATTCAAAATTTCAAGATGAACATGATTGAAATATTCAGGATGTCTTAGAGACCCTCTGAGAGTCTCAGTTACATACCAAACAATAAAAATTATCTTTATGGATATGATAAGTTAAGTTTATAGGGTATATGATTTCTAAATATGGTATCTTAGTAGATCCTATGAATATGGAAGTGTTAATTTCTTATAAATTCCACTTGAATGTTATTGAAATTTCATGTTTTCTAGGTTTTATAAGATATCATTACCATTTTATTAAGGAAATATCTAAAATAGTATCTCCAATGATAGATTTAATGAATAATGGATCCATATTTATATGATCTAATTAATTTGAATTATATTTTAAGTATCCAAATATAAGGTTGAATAAAAATCCTACACCAATTTTACCTTATCTAGGTGAAGGGTTTGAGGTATTCTGTAATGATTTTTCAGGTATGCTAGGTTTTTTATAGGATCACTGTGTAGTGGATTATAGTTATAAATATATTTATACCCATTAAGTAAACTATCCTGCCCATTATTTTTGGTTTTACACTATTTTTATGTCATAAAGTGTTAGAGTAACTATCTACTTGGTGATTACTTTTTGGTATTCACTAACCATAAAATCCTTAAATATATATTTTCACAGTGATACATAAATAGAATCTTGAATTATTGGATAGAATGTCACTAATAATTATATTATGATATCTAATATGAACTTGGGAAGGGAAATGTTATTTTTTATGCTCTTAGTAGGAACATTAATTATCATAAAATTTAAGAACTAAAGAAGAGTTAAGGCTCATGTCACTGAGGTATAATATTAATATAAATGTTACTCAATATTAAGATGGGATGTTTTAGTATGATATCAATATTAAGGAGTCCTGAATATATTATCATGAATGTATAATGATTTAAGAAACACTTGATATTGAGGCTAACCTTGATGGTTTTTCTCAGGATTATCACTCTTTTCAATTTATCCATGGAAGACTTGTAGTCTCTATTGGTATGAGAATATATATGATGAAATAATATCATGCATCTAAGAGAGATATGCAACCCGATGTTATAAAATGTTGATGGGTTTACAAGTATCGAAAAACACCTATTCAATTTAGTGAAATACATTAGAAACTACAAACCCTTGATCAACATGATATGCAAAATCAAAACCATGTTAAAAAAATAAAAATATGTAACATTTACTAAATATGGTTGTTATTGTTTTATTCAATCATGTACTTGATGAATATCTCTTAGAAACAACCATAAGGTTCCTTAATTGGTGTATGAATGGGTTGACTGACACACTCGATGCATGGAAAGGACCTGGCTTACAACCATGATATATAAGTATCTCTCAAGGAAAATGAACAAGGATGAAGAGAACCTCAACATGGATAATAGAGAGTGAAACCTTGGGAAATTATTTTAAACCATTATCAATGGTACTTACTTATTTATATATTCATTAGGAAACTCCCAATCCTTTATGTGAATTTATTCATATATAAAAAATTTATGATTAATGCATGCAGTTACAAACCCTTGGTAACCCCTCAAATGATAAAACTTTCAAATGTTTCATTCATTAAAACATTAATAATAATGATTGTATTTTATTGAAAATTCATGAATATTAAAAATTAATGTTTATATTCTATAATAATAATAAGATACTAAGGTTATCATATAACACATATCATAACATTACAAAATGCCGATCTCCCACACTAAAATAGGACAAGACAATAACATGATATCCTTGATCAATCCTTACAATGAACCTATCACCACGGAATTCAACATTCATTGGATTAAAATATGGCATACAAAGTCATTTTATATAAAATATTTTATATATTTTCTTATTTTTTTAATTTATAACTAATTAATAAATTACCCTTATAATTTTTATATAAACACTTCATATCCAAATTGTAATTCATTCTATAAAATTCCATCACCATGCATGTTCTCTCTCTATGTGTAACTTTTAAGACTTTGATTAGAAAGATTAAAAAATTCAAAAAAAATTCATTTGGTACTCTCAACAAAATATCAGCACCACTAGGCTAGTTGGTCGATAATTTCCAAGATTATTCACGAAGGGGGTATTATCCTTAAGATAATTGATGAAAAAAATGAGGTGTTTGCAATAAAATATGGTTTGAGAAGTGATTACAAGAAATAATATTTGGTCTATTTTAATCAGGTGGAAGTATGGTATCTCCCCATATTATTGGTCTGATAGTTCATCTGGTTCCCATATAGGGAAGGTAACACTCAACTCAATCCCAATATTTTTTATGGATTATTGGTAAATGATACCTTGCCTTTTGGAAGGAAAACTGGGTGGGTTCATCACTCTTCCATCCAAGTTATATTATCCCTAATATCAAATTTATATAATCTATATTAATCCATTAGTTTATTAATGCAATTATTAATGATAATAAAATGACCTTACATGAAAGTATTCATGGGATAAATGAACTTGATCAATGTGTTTTCAATACTTCTCCCTTGGGCACATTCATTTTCTTAGGATATCACAGAGTTCTGCATACACATCAAAACATAGATTTACCAAACAAGATTCTCTAATTAAAATTAATTCATTCTAAAATTTACTTTTTTGTTTTTAGGATTCATAATTAGGATATTTTGATAGATGTATTCATCCAAAGAAAAGAAGTCTATCATCCTACAGGTACATGAGTTACGAGAACTTTAATATAGAATTAGTAAAATATATTTTCATTGAAAGTGAGTGGGAAAGGAATATGTTTTTATCTCTAGGGGTCTCTTAGAGACTAAAGATCAATGTGGTTTTATTGATGAATTCTTCCACGCATGCTTTGATTTTAATTTTGATATGAACTCTATTCCATAGGGCATAATAATCCAATTTCATGTTGGTTGTTGGGTTATTTGGGAAGCCCATAATGAAGTGAACCATCAAAGGTTGAAACCTACTAATAATTATATTACAATTATATTTCTTTAGCTTATTCCTTCTATCGGTTCACTATATAAGAATTCTCCCCTACCCTAGTTCTCACGGGGTGATGTTTTGATCCAATACACTTTAGTCACATGTTATCATAGGGGGAGGATGGGTGTTTCAATGAGCTAGAAGGAACCAATGATCAGTCACCAATAGAATATTTATAACTCATGCATCCAAGGTAACATGAAAATAAATTTATTTTATGAGATCCTCATGGATTCGTTGTTTTATCCATCTCAATTTTCTTTGAGGAGGGAAGCTCCATTCATGGTGAAAACCTTGAAATGCTCAATGTTATCAATCTCTACAAGATGAATAATGTTAATATATTAGTTTTGAATTTAATTTTATCATGGTGATCAACTATTTTTTGGGATTATCCTCTAGTACCTACACATCTTCTTACTCCATCAAATCCAATAAACACATGATCCTTCAGGATGTAGAGATAGTTCATACATGGAAAGACAGAAATATGGTGGCTAATATTTTGGATTCCAAGGGTGATCAGGAAGAGGGGATAATAGTTTATTCAAGTTTTAGTTATACTCCTTTGGAATATATTAGTATTGTCTGAGGGTATTCCTACATACTTCATCAATTCTTTCCTCCTTTACTTTCCCCATTTATTTTTTTTAATTTTCCCAAAATATTTTTTTATTGCTAGTCAGTAATTATAAACACTTTATGATTAAACAATTTATATAATTTTTATAAATAAAATAAATATCCCTAAATAAATTTATTCATAATTTATTAAAAATTTATATATAATATAATAAATTTATAATTTAAAAATTTTAAAAATTTAAAATTTTCTTACATATCATATTTTATGATATACTTTGTATCACAAGGTGAAAAAACCCTACTATCTACCTTATTTTGTGCTAGATAATATTGGGTTGTGATATATGATTTGGATCTTGGAAATTCATATTTTACAACAACTAATATATCATAAATTATATGAAATGCATTATTTTTTATGCACAACACAACATTATTTTCCCCTATGACATCTCATATCATATACTAAAATATATATAAATTATAAGGATTAAACTATATAAAATATTAAAATATGACATATCATAATGGATAACCATATTATATCTTATTATATCACATATCTAAAAACTAGGAACATAAGAAATATATATCATTTTTACGATATGAAATATGAAATCCTTTTTCCATAGGAAGACCTATATTGTTTTCATTGATTAAAAATTAATATGCATGGTTTCTTCATTTTTAGCATGATTTCATGAATAAATAATCATGGAGATTCTTTGATACCACTGATGGGTTTTTAAGGTTAAAATAAAACTTAAAAAATGTAGTAAAAGACATTAGAATCCTCAAACCATAGTTCCCCATGATATGATAAATAAAAACCATGTAAAATAATAAAAAACATGTACCTTTCATTAAACATGGATGTTGATGTCATTTTTAATCATATGCTTGATTAAAATTCCGTAGAAGTAAATATGAGGTTATTTCCTCTATAGTGTATCTTTGGGTTGAATGAATCAACTGAAACTTGAGTATAAGTCTCCTTATAACCATGATATTCTTGTATCTATTGAGAAAAATGAAGAAGGAGGAAGAGTGATTCAATAGGGTGAATCAGTATTGAAATCCTAGGAAAGCATCATGCACCATTTTCGTAGATAATTTCTTCTTTATAGATACCTCAATACACTCATGATCATTTTATTTCATTGTAACAAATTGGTTTGGTCTATTCTTTCAATGGATATACGAACCAACCCACTACTAGACTAAAGGGCATTCCCGATCCCCACAGGCTAAAAATGAGTGCATGAGAATCACAAGAAGGCACTTGGGAATGGTTTCACCCAATAATAATAGTAAATTAAATAGAATGTATATAAAAAATCCAAAATAACCCATCTATACATTATATGTCCAATCCAGAGAAAAATAAACAATAAAAAAACCTAATATTAAAACTAGGAAAGCAATGAAACAAAATTGATCACCAAAAACTTACTCAACCTCCAAAAACCATCACAAGAAAATATCCCCAAATAAATAATAACAATGACCATATACAATGAATCAAAATAAAAATTCTCACATGGGTTCACATGCCACAACTAGCCACAAGAATCATAAATTGGATCACGAGCGTCTCACACAATTTATGAAAACCCATTTCCATAAAATTCAAATTGGTCCATAAATTTCAAGAAAAATTATGGAATGAAAATCAACATAATCGAAAAAATTTTAAAACCCAAATGAGAACCTTCTCTTCCCATTTTTAAATCCCCTTTTAAAATATCCAATACCACACGAGTTTTAAAATACAATACCAAGGGGATAAAACAACCTTTTTAAGTCACCCAACTCATTTATAGTATTTTAAACACTCTCAAAAAATAAAAAAAAATTTAAGGACATTTTTAACCGAGAACACTTTTTAAAACATCATGATTATACTTTTCACTAATTTAAAAACGAAAATATTTATTTAAGAATCTATCCATGAATTTTCTAAAACCCTTGTCATGGAATCACATCCCATTCCAAGGTTTAAAACCACACTCATAATTATTTAATCCTCATGGGTTATATGTAGAATCATAAATTTAAATAAAAAGAATCCTAAAACAATCTATCAATTAACGACATGTAATATGAAGTGATGAAAAAGAAACACCCACCTCAAATAAACTACAAGAAGACCAAAAGGGTTTGAAACACATCTATTTTGGCAGAAGATGTCCAAAAACAAAATGAGGTGACATAGAAGACCCACCACACAACCCAAAAACAAAATAACATAAAAATAATCCAACTCAAAACCCCTAGGGTTTATCCAAACTTATAATCACAAAGGGGAGAGGGAAAATCACAGTATGAAACAAAACACAGGAGGTTAAATCATTACCTAGGATGACCACGCCAAAAATTTCCAAGAAATACAGAGGAAACACGACCATGGTAGGAGACCACAAGGGAGAGATGTGTGAGACCATGGAGGGAGAGAGCATGCAGAATGGGGTCTTGGATAGGGTGCCTTGTGAGAGTTAGAGGGGAGGACATGAGGGAAGAGGGACTCCAAATAGTGGTGCTCATATATGAGGAGGATTCCGGACAAGGGAGCTCACATAAGGTGAGGCCACAAAATGGAATAGGTGTGTGTAAGAGGAGGGATATTATGGGGGTTCACATGACATGGGAGGGATGAGGGAGAGTTGAGTGAGATGAGGGTTTTAATTTTTTGGGTTTTAAATTAAAAAGGCACTAAAAATATTAAAATAAAACCCTCAATTTTTTAAAATCAGGTAAACAACATAGTTATGCCATGTGGTTGGCCTAACCATTTTCTAACCATGTGTAAGTATTTCCCTAGAAAAAACAACATCACAGTTTTCCCCATGTCATAAATTGTTGGAAAAACCTTTCTCTAACCTTGAAAATCAGAATTTCCAATACAGAGAGGTGATACACATGTTTTTATCATGGTATACCTAACCTTTTACAAGATGTGCACTACATACTAGAATCACCATGGGACCCACATGATTTCTTCTTAGTTTCCACTAACTATGCATAACCCATTCACAATATAACATTTTTTCTAAAATTTTTGAACCCCTACCTAGGGCATTAAGAAAATTAAATAGTTGAAGATAAATTTATTTATTTGTTTATTTAATGCTATAGTGACATGTTGGGTCTCAAAAATTCACCACCATTATAATTTACACCCAAAAAAATATCACGTTTATATAGTTGTCAAAAGGTATTGAGTCATAATTAAAACCCCAAGTAAAAAAAGAAACCTCAAGAAAATGATCTTCCAAAAACAAACCCGAACAAAAACTACTCAAAAAAATCAAGGAGGAAATATAATGAAACAGAGACTAAACATCGGTATCTCTACTATTTAAAAATGAATTGTAATATTCAAACAACTAGTAACCTCTTACCCCAAAACACAATATTTCCAATGAGAAATCACATTACCAAAATCTCCAAATGGAAATACTAAACTCGACTAGTGAAATCCAACCACAAACAACTGGATAAAAACTAGAATGAAGGAATGCTCTTAGAAACATCACAAAGTATAAAAAAAGAGTTAATATAAACCCAAGTAAAAAAATGCCTAAATAATATAAATCATGCCTCTATAAGAAATGATATAGCTTTAACCTAATGGCCACAATCGTCATATGGGGGTGTTTAAATCCGACTCCCCAAAACACCATCCTATAATAACTCTGATGGGAATAAAAATCCCAGAGGAATCCAAATCCCAATGGGAAACAAAGCTTCACCTCAAGTATCCAATAATTAACCCTTGTTCCTACATCTTTTTGAAGAAAAAATAACAATTCATCCTATAGTTTACACTAAACAGGGGCACAAAAACCGGAAAGCAATGATGAGTAAACAAATTCCCAAGGGAAACACTACCCACAATGGGGAACTAGATAAGAACATAATAAAACATTAGGAAATGACACATAAATATAAACCAGTCTAAATATAATTACCATACACCCCAAAAATATCTATCATTCATTAGACCATAAACATCTCCAAAGATGACCTCCGTAACATTCAAATCCAAAGATCACAGAAGCGACTCTATGAAATGAAAATACAACCATTTATATGGCTCATAGGTATAGTCCAATAGATCCAATAATCTCTAAAGGAGCTATCAAATAAACAGAGTCCTTATATAAAACTAGTGTACTCCACTATAAAAAGGGAAACCACACTTTCCACTCCAATTGGGGGCTGGTCAGTGTTAAAAAAAGGTAAAGGACCCTTAAGATGAATAGTCTACTTCTACACTAGAATTTTTTAGAAGGGTTGGAGGTGTCAAATAAATTAGAAAAAGACACAGACCCTTACATACTCATGTTCCTAAAATCACACAAATCTATTCCAAAACAAACAAGATACAAAACAAAGAACAATAATTGTTAAATCATGTATGGTTTTTCAAAAATACTATTTTGAAATCCAAGGAACCACTAAAAAGTGGGCCCTCTATCATTAAAAACCAAATGGAAACCATACTTAAAATCTAAACCCTAGTATAATACATGAAATGGAAAATTTTAAATCTTTTCCAAGAAAAATTAAAAAAACCAATTGTTTTAAAATTAAAACACTATTTTAGGTTTTAAAGTTAAACAAATACTTTCTGTTTAAATTTTTTTTCAAATCACCTTATTTTTAAAAATACCCTCATCATGGGAAAATTATAAAACATTTCAAAAAAAATCATTTTGTAAATCCTAAGGTTTATTTAAAATAGGAAACCATTTTTCTAAACATCATATTCACTTGATTAGAAAAATCAATCAAATGTAAAACATTTTTCAAATTTCTAAATAAAATTAAATATTTAATAAAAATTTATAAAACTGAAATCATTTTTCATACAAGCCCTATGGATTTTTTTAAAAGCCAAAATATTTTTTTATGAAAAAAATTCTCACCCACAAAAAAAAAATCCACATCGCATTCAAAGACTGTATAAAAAAATGTATACCACAAGACTTAACCAAAAATGAAGTCCAAAGATTCCAACATAACATAAGAACAACCACGAAACTTACCCCATTGCACCAACAAATTAGTAATATAAGGGCCAAGTTTCATAAATAGAAAAAAAACAAGGATGTAGAACCATTTCCAACTTGGGTACATGATTTATGTCTACAACACAATCATACATTGGTCCCCAAAACATGTCCAAAATCAATCATTTTGTTGTCTTGAGGTTTTTTAGAACTTGGAAGCTAACATCATGTCTTGAATTTTTTATTTTCCACAATCCCAAAGTTTATCCTGACCCCAAAGGCTTAGGCCCCTATGGAAAGAAAGAACTAAAACCTATGATACCATTTTTAATGAACCAGTCAAGGATTTCAATTTGATGGATTCCCAAACTATCCTTACACTGACTGAAAGGGAATTATCAATCCCCATGAGCTAGCAAAGAGTGCATGATAATCATAGGAGAACACTTCGGAATTGTTTCTCTCAATAATTAGAGTAAATTAAATAATAATAATGTTACAAATATGTCATGAACCATTTATATATGAGACATCCTCACAAGAGAGAAATAAATAAGACACTAAACCATAATAAAAAATAGTAAAATAACAAAATATTAGTGATCACTAAGAACCACACACCCTCCTAATTCTCTAATAAAAAAAGATCCCAAAATGAACAAGAATTATAAAAATATAAAATTCATCAAAAGAAACATCCCCACATGGGGCGACATGCCACTACATAACATAAAAATAAAAAAGGATAATAATAGGGTCTCACACCATTTATGAAAACACATTTCTATAAAATTACAAAAGGTATATAACTTTAAAGAAAGAATGGAATTCCAATCCAATTCATCAAACCGTTTTTGAAACCCAAATCGGTACTCACTCATCCATTTTTTAAATCACCTTTAAAAATATTAACAGCCACACAAGTTTCAAAAAATAATCCCCATGGGATAAAAACCCATTTTAAATAAAAAAACTTATTTTAAATATTTTAAACACTTAAAAAACACTAAACACTTCATTTGAAAGACAATTTAATCCCATAAGTTTTTTAAAACACTAAGCTAGTTCTTTTCACCAATTTAAAAACAAAAAATCATTCTTTAAAAAACCAAACATACATTTTCAGAAACCCTTGGAATAGAATATCATCCTAGTCCATTATTTTAAAAAAAAATCATAATGATTTGTACCCTCCTGTGTTATATGTATAAACATTAATTTTAAAAAAAAATTCACATTTGCGGTGCTATTTTTAGGTATTTTATCTTTTATTATTGGTATTATATTTATTATATGGATTTAATAGGGGTTCTGGTATAGGAAAAAGTAGAATAATTGTTAGTGCACGATTAGTATAATCCGTGTGACATCCCAGTGGAAACCATGCGCCCTATACATTGGCACTATCTAGGCTATACAACCCAGCGCATGGGCGTGCAACACTCTAGATGTAATAGTGCATCCATAAAAATGGGAATTTTTAAGATGAATGGATTGTTTCATGGGAATGAAAACTCTCTAGGAAAACCATTAGTCATATTTTACTCTTGGATAGAGGTGCCCCATGATTAGCGCATGGTCTGGAAGACCGTGAAGCCAAACCGTGTGGTTGGTTGAACAGATCATTAAAAAATCTTAAATTATAGTTTTCGACTCTCATATTTTAACCTCAAATCAACAATTTCTCTCCCCATTCAGTATCCAAATCCCTAGGGAAACCTCCCTCCTTTTACCCGTACCCTTTGGCTCTATATCATGGCTATTTTGTTTTGGTTTCTTCATGAATCATAATGTAAGCTTCTTCTTTCTTCTCTTTTACCTTCTTCTTGGTTCCCTCGTTATTTTTTATCATGTTCCCCCTTCTACAATGGATAAGTTATCCTATGGTTGGTTCAATCATGTTTATTTGGATCATATCTTTATGTTTTTGGTGTGGTATTTTCTTTATAGGGTCTCTTCTTGGTGTGTCAGTGGTTTCCATGTAGATTTTTGAAGATTCAAAGAGAGAGGAAGGCGGTTCCATTCTTTGGGATTATTTGATTATTTTAGTATGATTTTTTTAAGTTTCAAATTATTCTTATAATTTTTTGGGGTGGTATGAATGGGGTTTTACATGGAATTCAGGGTGTGTTAACGATTAAAGGATGATGTTACACTTTATAAATGGTTATTTGTCATATGTGGATTTAATTATTGATATTTGGATTATGTAAGATATAATTTCATGTATTATTGATATTTGAATAGAGAAAATGGGAATCCAAGGTATCTAGGTTGGTAGACTAGGTCTAGTATCTTATGTGAGTCAATAGGGTTGAGGCTTAGTCACCCTAGTAGGATTATGCAACAATAGTTACTAAACATTGATGATGGAGATTGGCTGAATCGAGTAGGAGATAAATGAATGTTTCTATGTTGCGATCACTGAGAGTATGAGGACCCTATTACCCCACTAACCCTAGTACCTTAGGGATTTCCTATAGTTCTCATTATATTCTTATGACTCAGCTTTCTTTCATATTTATATCCTCTTTTTTTATGACATTCTTTATTTAAATTGTATATTTCTTTTATTTAAAAACTAACATGTAAATTTTCATATACTTTCATTTCATTGAATTTATTTTGGTGATATATTACTAGGAATTTTGTCTCAAAACCTACATACACCCCATGGTGTATGTCGACATTTTTATGTTTATACCAGGTAAAGGAAAGTTTTTTATGTTGTGGGATGGTGGACCGATGTGCTAGTAGTACTTGTTTTTGGAATTTGTTGGTGGAGGTGGAATGAGGGTGTCAGCCCACATGATTCATGGATACTTTTTTTCAAGTTGATTCTCCTCCCCTTTTTAGTAATTTTGTTTTTGTTTGAAAATGTAAAATGGTTAGCTCATGTTGTAATGTATTATTTTTTTATTTTAATTTATGGATTTTGTTTATGGATTTAGATTTTATGTGATTTTGTTATTATGTACATTCTATAGTTGATTCATAGTGAAAAAAGGATTCCTAAAGGTGTTCCTCAATGCCCATGCACTATTTTTTAGACTGTGGGATCAGGAATGCCCTTCGGGCCATGCCACGGGTTGGGTTAGGTATCAGGTTGGATGGAAACCCAACATGGTTTAAAAAAAATGGTATCATAGTAGGTTTTACTTTTATTTAGGTCATGTTATTTGGGATAGTCTAGATAGATAAGAGCTAGGAAAGTTAGGGCTTGAGGTTCAGGTTTCATGTGGGGTGTCTGGCCAACAAACCTTGTGATAGGACTTTGGTCACCATGGGATATTATAGTTTTGGTCTGACTCCTCCTCTAGGTGTGATATACCGGCTATATACTATGCAAGGACACTAAGTTGCGATGGAGTGTTTAATATGTTATTTTGCTTATTATGGTTTCATATTGATTTAAGTGAATGTTTAAATCTTGGAATTGCTGAAAATTTTATGGGTTATGAATTGATTGTTTATTTTGTGTTTGTTAAATGGTGAAACAACATGCATCCCCAGAGACTGATTATGGAACTGAATGAAGAGGCCAGAGAAAATTCTCCCTAACAAGTTGATCATATATTAGTTGAAGTGGTGGATCAGGACATTTGATTATTGGATCAGGGAGTGGAATTTGGTTGTGCTAAAGCTAAGGAAATTGAGCTGGGTACGAAAAAGGGTAAAGATCACGATTTCCTCAAGAAAAAACCTCATTCCTTCCAGGGATTCATGGAACCCCTAGGAAATCAAATCATGTTAGTTTATGCCAACCATTTTTAGAATTGGACTATTTTTCACACGATGAGGTTTCCAATGAGAATATAAAGTTTCATCATTTTGAAATGGGGTTATGTTAGGTTATTGAATCCAGAGTATTCTTGTTTAAATTGTAGAAAACACTAAAGTGGTTGACTGAGCCCTTATAGTGAAGATTGATTTTTCTGATAAATCTATATTTTCTGGGGAAGTCTCCACAATAATCCTGGGAGGTCATTGTATATCTAATAAGAAAATGATGTGTGATGAGTAGGAGAATAAGGGATGTGGTAGTTTTGTTTACCCATCCAGACCACATTCCTCAGCAACCACTAGAGGTGGGTCAGTTGTGTGCTACTAGTGTGTGAGGTCAGGGCATGTGTGGAATTCATGACTAGTTCCATAGAGACCCTTCCATCAGTTTGGGAACATGGTTCACTTGTATAGGTTTTTTGAGAGTGATACGCCATCTCAGATTAGTTTGCGATTCTCAGTTCATAGGGAATTATCATCTCAGTTCGGTGAATCGGGGGCTATAGGTTCTTGGTATTTTGGGCATGGTGGAAAAGATGTATCCTCTTATGGGTAGAGTCATCCCAAGGACGGGATTAAAGTGAATAATATATCTTAGGCATTAGTATAAATAAATAACCTTCAAGCTATGGATCATTCCCTAGTGGAATCAAATACAAGCCACTAAACTGTTTGAGGTACGGTTCATATTGCATCATCTATAAATATTATTTTATTTGACACAAGTACCTAAAATTAATTTATTTCATCATAAATTTTGGTATTGATGAAACTAAAACTAATATTATGCCCTATTTCATGGAGTTTGTTATGCCAGTTGGAAAGAAGAAGAAACATGGGTTCAAATGTCCATCATGTTCTCTCACAATGTCAATAGTTTAATTGCAATGGGACTTCCAATTTATAGAGATGTATATTTCTTATATAGTCGTCAACATGGATTTGACGATGCATTTTAGGGTGCAAATTTATTTTTATCATCAGTGGGTAACTTTTATAGAACTCTATGGGAGTACTCAGGTCTTGCAATATAAATGGGATCCCTGATCAGGGAGAGACATACCTCCACTTCTAGAGTTAGGAAACCTCATTTTCCAGACATCTTCTCTCATGTTGGAGAATTATGGTAGAGGTTCTGAGGATTGGTTGGATTCAGTAGTACATGAGTTCCATTAGGTGTATCTTGATGATTTATTAGGTTTAACTCTAGACTTATATGTGGAGTTAACCATTAATTTATCAATGGAAAGACAACCGATATCTCTTCCCTCATATCATATATACCCCACAAAGTTAAGTTAATTAAGGATACACCTAGATTATTTGGAATCCAAAGGATTATTTAAGTAAATCATCTCACCTTGGGCTTCCCCTTTGTTGTTTTATAAAAAAAGATGATAGATCCCTTCATCTGTGTATCGATCACCAAAATTTGAATAAGGTCACATTCAATAATAAATACCCCTTTCCTTGCTTTGATGACCAATTTTATTAGCTCAAGGGTGAAATGTGTTTCTCTATGATTGACCAGTTATCTGGGTATAATTATGTTAGGGTTAAGGGGAAGACATTCCCAAGAAAACCATCCAATTTAGGTATGTCCACTATGAGTTTTTGGTCATTATATTGGTGTTTAAAAATGATCATACAGTTTACATGGAGCTTATGAATGGGGTTTCCCATTAGTATCTCGACTCCTTCATCATGGTGTTTATGGAAAAGATCCTAGTCTACTCCAGAGTAGAAGAAGAGCATGTGAAGCACCTGAGGATCATTCTGGGTACTCTTTAGGATCATCAACTTCATGTTAATCTCTCTAATATCACTTTTTGTATTTGGGAAGTTATTTTTTCGGGCTATTTAAGCTCAAAAGGGTTTCAGTGGGCCCCAAGAAAATTAGAGTTGTAATGTCATGGGAGAAATTGATAAATATCTTCAACATCATAAGTTTATTAGGATCGAAAGGGTATTACAAGAAGTTTTTCTAGAATTTATCTTGGCTTTATTTTCCTATGATAGCACTTACCGGGAATGAAGAAAGGTTCAAGTTGATCCTAGAGTGTTAAGCCTCTTTCGTGGATCTCAATCAGTGATTGAACACTTCAATTATTTTAATCCTACCTGAATTTTGAAATAGATATGTGGTCTATTTTAATGCGTTAGGTATAGGTCTTGGTTGTGCATTGATGTAGGATGAATATTTGGTGGCGTATTCCCTCACCATATCAGAACACATGAAAGGAATTACCCAACCCACAACCTTGAGCTAGAGGTAGTTATGAATGCCTTGAAGTCATGGTGTCATTCTCTCTTCAGGGAATTTTTTTTGGTCTATTTAGACCATAATAACTTACCCTATATTTTCTTGAAAAAAGATCTAAATCTAAGGCATCACAGATGGGTTGAATACCTTAAGGGGTTTGACATTGATATTTTCTACACCTTGAGAAAAGGTAATTTCGTTGTAGAAGCCCTATGTATGAGGATACCAGTGCAATATTTGAAGGAGTCCAGTAATGAATGAACTTTGATGATGATTTTTTCCCAAAAGCACCTAAACGATAAAGAGAGCAGCAGAGGAATTATATTGGATAACATTTAGTTGATGCCCTATTTTATAGAGTTGATACAGGAATACCAGACTAATGATGAGCTGTGTCAGTATTCTAGGAATCTTCCTAATGATGGGGAGGTTCCTAGAAAGCAGTCATTATCTTTTGAGGTAGTCCTTTGTTCCTAGAGAAATTTTTTGGTTCTTTAATATCTGCAGAGGTGGTAATTCAAGACGTCCACCAATCTCAATGGTCCATTCATCTTGGGGACTCCAAGATTTTTTATGACATGAAATATTGTTTTTGGTTGCCAGGTATGAGGTGAGATATAACTATCTTCATATCTAGGTGTTATAATTGTTAGTATTTTAGAGAAGAATAGCATAGGACCTTAAATTGTCTCCATATAATTCCTATTCCAACCTAAAAGTGGGTTGAGGTATCCATGGATTTTATAAATGGGTTGCCTTGTACACCTCAAGGGAGGAATTCCATTTGGTTGGTGACTGACCATTTGAACAAATCAACCCATTTAATTACAATCGAATATTTAAAAAAATTGAATGAGATGGGTTGGTTGTATGATTACAATATTTTGAGGCTTCATGGTGTTATGTCATCCTTAATTTCATATAGGGAACCTCATTTTACCTATAGGTTTTGGGATGGACTTCAGAAAGAAATGGGGTCACCTCTCAAACTTGGTACAACATACCATCCTAAAATGGATGTCTAGATGGAGCGAGCAAAAAAAATTTAAAATACATTCTCTGTGTTTGCATGATTGATTCAAAGGCTCATGGGATAACCATTTATGATTGGTATAATTTTCTTATAATATTAGTTACCAATACTTATTAAAATGGATCACTTGGTGGTCTTTTATGTTTTTCCATGTTAATCTCTTCTATGCTAGATAGAAGTGGGTGAGACTTCTTCCTTGAGTAATCACCTTGTGCAAGATAAATTTGATAAATTTTGGTTGATCAGGTAGAGGATTTTGAAATCCTAGAGATACCATAAGTCTTATTCCAATTAGCAGCGTTGATCCTTGGAATTCTCAATGGTTTTATAAGTGTTTATAAAAGAGGATCCTTTATTGGGTCACCATTGTCTTGGTAAGTAGTGATAGATAATGTTTAGCTATGTCAGGCCTTTTGAGGTTACTGAGATAATTGGAAGGGTGGAATACTGGTTAGATTTTCCAATGAAGTTGACTTCAATTCATGACATGTTCCATGTCTCACAATTAAAGAAGAATAATCCACACCCATCTCATGTGTTGAATTGGGAAGAGCCATAGATGGAATTTGACATATCAATGTCCAAGAGATAAATGTGGATGGTGGATTCATGAGTTAAACTACTTCATGGGAAATCTATATTATTGGTTTAGATCAGTTGGTAGCATGAAAATTATGAGCATGATATATGAGAGTTAAGGTCTTATCTGATGGACCTGTATCATCATTAATTTTCTAATTAGAATTCGGTTTTAATTTATGAGGGTGGAAAATTTTCATTGTAGGGTGAATTTTCACATATGTGGTTTCATTTTGAGGTATTTTTTCTTTTATTATTCATCTTATATTTATTATATGGATTTATCAAGAGTTGTTTTTATGAAAAATTGTTGTTTTCAGGCTAATAGAAAGAGGTTTATAGATGGTGAAAAGTTAGTAGGAATGGTGATCCAACCTAGTATAAACCATGTACCATGAACCATGACACTATTTAAGACACATGACCTAGTGTATGGGTGTACGGAACTCCATGGATAACCATGCGACCATGATAGTGACATTGTCCAGGCTACACGACTGGGTGCAGAAGCGTGCACCCCTCTAAGAAAATTATGTGGCTAGTATTCCTCTTGGGTAGAGTTGATCCAATATTGGAGCATGGTATGGTAAACAGTGTGGCCATACCATGAATCCCACAAGATCTATTAATACATTTAAATTATAGTTTTTACCATCCCGGATTTTATCCCCAAATTATAAAATGCTCTCAAAATTCGGTCTCCTCGTCCCTAGGTGCACCACCGTCTCATTACCCTCCCCCGTTGGCTCTAAATCTTGGGTGTTTTTATAAGGCCCCAGCCTTAACCCTTACTTAATCTTGAGTTATTACAAGATTACACATTGAGGATCTTTTCAGGTTTAGAGTTTTAGAGAATTAGATCATAAAACTTGTTTTACATTACACATTTAAACAAAGTGGTTACATAAAAGATAGTATTCATTTTCCCCATCAACGGAAACATATTTAAAATAAAACATGGATTCTTTCTTGAAACTTCCTTGACACTATCATCATATCATGTACCCTTCCCTTGACCTGTGAAAAACATTTCAAAAAACTTGGGATGAGCATAAAAAGCTCAGTAAGGGATAAAAAAATATGGAAAGGAAACATGAGTACATGTATACATAATAATGAAACCATACTTTACCCATAAAACATAAGCACTTTAACATACCACATAAAATCATGAATATATCATAGAAATCATAAGACATAAAGGTAACTTGAGGCATTTATAACATTCTTGCGTAGGGAGTAACCCTCTTGGTTACGTTTGGAATACCCATCACAGTATATTCCCTAAATCTCTTCGGAGAAACCTTAACGTTTAACCCCTTCACGTTACCCAATGCATTGGAGATCTATATCGGGCTCACCCGCCCTTAGTTTATCACAGAACCACCCGTCTTCATAATATTGCCCAAGAACCATAACATAATCATATCACATAAAACATGCATAAAGGAAACATAACATTTCCACTTTTCAATCACAAGATATCAATACAACACATTGATATAAAAAAATTATGAAAATCATTTTCAATACCAAAATAAAAGAAAATTAAAAAATGGTATTTATTTTTCTTTAGAAAAAGGTATGGCTTGTAGAGGAAGCCGAAACTCAAATAATGGTCACGGCAGTGGAGAAGTCGTTGTCGCCACATACGTACAACAAAAACATTCCCTTTTGTCGTTTAGTAAAATGCTTTGTATAAAAAAGATTCCTTTCGGATAAATGTAAAAGTCAAAGGGGTTTATACACCATATAAAACAAGGTTGTGTATAAAACAAAATATGCCTCAATGAAAAGAGATTGAAACAAAGTCCCATACAAAGACGATATCCTTGGATTAAGGATAAATCAATTACATAATTATGTGTGACAAACTAATACACCAAATATAAGTGGATATTAAGTTTGAAATAATCAGATTTTATTCACACATATTCATAGAACTACATATTCATGGAGTACAAGCTTATCCCATAGAATCAAAATTGGGATAAGAAGTTCCCTTGCAAAAATTTGACAGCCTAACGGCGTCACTAAAAAATTCATAAAAATGAGTTGATGAGAGTTAAAAAGGGTATCTCATCACTTGGAAATAAAATTTAAATCACTAAGGATATATAACAACATATCCCAACAAAATTTTATGTGAATTAAAAGTCATAACAAAATAAGTCTTTTAAAAAGAGGAGGGTGAAAGGTTCCCTTACAGAGATGGGTATCATTCGAAACATACACCCCGTGAAAGAAGGACAATACATGATTGATGTAAATACTCATAAATGAAAGTATATTACACAATGAGTAAAATAATGGGCAGTATATACACCACTAAAAGGAAATTTTGGCAAATGTAGCATAAATATCACGAGAATAAAAGTGAGATGAAAAATCCCTTACGAAAACTCGGCTGCCTAACGACGCCACTTAAAACTTACAAAAAATGGATTGATGAGATCAAATAGGATCTCTCATCATATTAACATAAATTTTAAATAAAGAGGAATATAAAATAACATCCCCAAACATAACAAAGATGAGATTAAAAGAAGTGACATAAAGGAGAGTACTTAAAAATAAAGAGAGAGGTTAGATCTCTTACGAAAATTCGGCAGCCTAACGGCGCCACTCAAAACTTCCAAAGTGGATTGATGAGAGAGAATAGGTTATCTCATCATATGAACATAAAAATTATAGTAATAGTAATATAAAATAACATCCCAATCACAATAAATATGAGCTTAAAAGGAATGACATAAAAGAGTGTACTTAAAAAGAAAGAGAGGAGTAGGATCCCTTACCTCGGGTCCAACTTGACTCAATCGTTCTTTAACGTCCTGAATAATAAAATTGATTTAATTTACACTTTATTAAGAACCTTTTTAAAGTTCATTATTCCTTTTATATCACTTATTTCCATGTTATAAACATTATGTAATCATTTAAGTTAATAATGTTTGTTTTGTCGATATTTGGTTCTTAAGTCGAAAGTGGACTTCTTACAATTACATGTTGTTCGTGTGGTCAAAGGTTCATTATATCCAAAATGATATTCATGATTTGGATATCATATATATCATATATATATCCAGAATATACATGTATTTATAATATTACATAATCATTTAGAGGTAAGAAATGAAATGCACCGTTCATGGAGACGGTAAGCCGTATGTACGCATGAACGCTACTTTCATTTCTATGTCATATTAATGGAATTAAAACCAAATGAAAGGTATGTATATTTTAATTCCAGAATTATATTCATCATTTAAATGTAACATACATCATATATAATAACTTTAAATCTATCCTTTATACATCCCACATATGGCATTAACGAATCAAATCACTTTGAGGGGGCGGTAGTCCGCACTTCCTAAAATGAAATTATCGTGTTTACCCACAATGGAAACCATAAAGGTATGCCAAAAAAGAAAAATACAGAAGATTAAGTAAAACATAAACATATTATATATCATATATCAATGTAGTGACACCTTAATGGCCACCTTTGAAGGTGTTATATGAGTGTTGAACAATCATCGTTTCGTGAGGCAGAAATTCTCCATCCACAGAAACAGTATGATCTTTAACCATTAGATGTAGGTGTGTGTAAGTTTAGATCGAATTATTCTTATAAAAAAGAACTAGTATATTGAAGATACTGTATTTGTTACAAAATAAATGAATAAAAATAGTTTAGGGGGTTGTAGAAGCAAAATAAAACAAAAGTACACAAGTGAAGACATTACCTTAAAATCGGGTAACTCTTTTTGATTTGAGCTCAAAGGCTTCCTTGGTAAGACTTCTGCCCAAAGTGAGGCTTATAGGAGTAATATAAGTATTTTTAGAGACAAAATGGTCAGGGGTTGGCTGAGCCAAAGGCTTTGGAAGTGTGGGTAAGGAGGTAGAGGTGGGGGCCTTTTATAAAAGGAGAGGAGGAGCACTATTGGAATGTAAAGAAATGTTACTTTATTTTAGAATGCGTTTCGGATTTTAATGGTCCCACATTGATGTGTTTCGAGGATAAGGTGATAAGGGTTCTAAATCCACCCATCAAATAGGTTTTGGACATGTTTAGGTATTAGATATTACATTATCTTTTCATTTTATTTAAATCATTAAATAATGAGGTCATCGCTGCATCATCATGATGTCATAAATAATTTAATTTATCTAATGTCTAAAAATTATAAAAAAAATACTATGATGTAGGAAATATTTTTATCTTTCCAATTAATATTTATAGTCAAAAATATGACTTGTATAACCCCATGTAAAAATTGTTTTTGTTAAACAACTCATGTTTGTGACATTTTAATTTTAACTTTAAATAAATAGTTATTTATGTCATTTTCCAACCAAAGTGGCTCCATGGGGTCCCCAAGTTGACCCATGGATTGTCTTGGTCTGCCATGACACATCCAATGAGTTTAGGACATGTTTCTAGGTCATTTCACATTATTAAAACATTATTTTTACCTTAAATTACACTAATTACCTCTAATTGCAATTAAGAACATAAAAGTTACTATTCACCAAAAAATTATTTTAATCCCATTGAACCACATTTTACTTCTTAATGAAAATCATGTATGTCAGACTTTTGAAATTCAAAACACAAAGGTGTCAAAATTTCATTTAAATGGGAAATTAGTTTTTATAAGTACCACTTAGTGGTTTCACTATTCATCAAAAATTGAAGTTTTTCAGAAAATTACCAAAAATTCACCCTAAGATATATTTCATATTCCGAATTCAAAAATTATGTCTATTTTACAAAATTAATAACATATAAGTTACATTAATTAATTTAATAATTAATTCCCGCTGTCAGAACAAATAGTGCGTTTTTATGAAACAATATATATCCAAAGATTGACACTAGTTTAAATCAAATTTCAAAGTGAAATTAATTCCAATGACCACCATTAGATTAAATGGTAAAAATATATTCTAAATACAATTTAATTTAAATTAAAAATATAATCTATCCATATAAATAAATCATATTAAAAGGTGGTTTTGAATTAAAATACAACATTTTTCACTATTCATTAAAAATTGAACTTTTTTGGAAAATACCAAAAATTTACACAAAGTAAATTTTGATGTCCCAATTCTAAAGAAGATTTTTATTTTGTCAAATATAACACAAAAAATTTTCAAAAAGTGGATTTAAAAGAGTTTCGCCATCAAAAGGCGGTTAATCGACCTTTTAAAGAATATTAGAATGTTTATGCTTAAAATTGGATTCATTCGCATTTTTAATCCTCTAACATTTATTGTAAAAAGTAAAAATACTTGACAAACGTATATAATAATTTTTTAGTTTGTTATATTCATTCCCACCATCACAACAACTAAGCGTTAACTACCATTTAAAATAATATTATTTTATTATTAGAGTGCAACGCAAGATTCCCAAGAAACTCGTTGTTGCGTGTTGGGTGCGCCATTGAGCATAGCATCCCCTTTAAAGTTATATTAATATTTTATTCACAAATATGGATAAATGTGAAAATGTCATACTCTTTATTTACCTGTGGTGTTACAGTTTTGGCTTGAATTCTTATAGAAATAATTATGTATACTTCTTCTCTCTCTTATCTTCCTTTCTTCCTAGTCCTCCTTAATTATTTCTTGAGTTCTATGGTATCTAGTGGATATATTGACCTAAATTGGGTTCAATCATGTTTCTTTGGGCCAAATATTGATGGTTTTGGAGCGGCCTTTCCTTTATTGGGTTTTCTCTTGTTGTGTTTGTGGTTTCTAACTAGATTTGTGAATTTTGAAAGAAATTGGTCGGTGGTTTCACGATTTGGCATTGTTTGATGAGTTTAATATGATTTATTTGGTTTTGAAATGTTTTTTATAAATTGTTTTGGTGGTGAGAAAGGTGTTTTAACTGGAATTTGGTATGTTTTCAGGTTTGAATGATGATATTCTCGTTTATAAATGTGGTTTTGTGATGTGTGGCCTTAATTATTGATATTTTGATTGTGTAATATGTGATTTCATATATTATAGGGGTTGGAATAGAGAACATGAGAACCCTATGTATCCAGGTGGACAGACAAGGTCTACTATGCTAGTTGAGTTAGCAGGAATGAGGCTTCATCTCCTTATTAGGATTACATAACAACATTAACTAAACAATGATAATGGGGACTTGTTGGATCAAGTAGGGGATAAACCTATATGCCCAGGTTTTGATCACCAAGATTACCAGGATATTATAACACAACTAACCCTAGTACCTTAGTGATTATCCATTTCTCTCATGCTATACATACCACTCAAATTTTTTTCAAAATTATATCCCCTTTTGTTTCAAAGCTTATTTTATTTAAATTATATCTTTCCTTTCATTAAAAAATATCATGTTAATTTGTTATATAATTTCATTTCATGGAATCCATTTTGGTGGTTTCCTACTGGGAATTTTATCTTACACCCTCATGTACATATATATATTGTTATGCTTGACCAAGGTAAAGGAAATTCCATTCATGGTGGGGATGGTGGACTTGCGTACTAGTGGTTCCTCCTTTTCTAGCTGTTGGTGGAGGTTGAATGAGGGAGTAAAACAACAGGTTACGTGGAGATTGTTTTGGCTAGTAATTCCCCATCCCCTTTTTGGTAATTTGGTTTTTGGTTGAAAATGTAAAATGGTTAACAAATTTTGTAATATTTTCCTTTAATATCTTGATTTATTAATGTTGGTTATAGATGTGGATTTTATGTGATATAGTTATTATGGATTTTTTATAGTTGATTATAATGGGAGGAATAATTCCCAAACGCATTGCTCGATGACTAGGAACTAGTTTCTAGACCATGAGAAACATGAATTCCCTTCAGGCCATGTCATGGGCTGGGTTAGGTTTCAGGTTGGATGGAAGCCTTGCTTGGTTTGCAAAAAAAATCATAATAAAAAAATAAATCAATTAATGTTATGTGATATGTTGTAATAATAAAGAAACACCAACCTCAAATTGATGGTGTGCAAACCAAAGGGACCATGACACATTGCCTTTAGTGGCATATGCCAAAACATTCCAGGATGTGACCTGAAAGACTCATCACAAACCCGAAAAAAACAAGAAAAAAATCTAACTCAAAACCCTTACGGTTCATCCAAACTCATAATCATAATTTGTAAAGGGAAAATCACATTATGAAACACAATAAATGAGGAGAAACCCTCACCTAAGTAGATCTCACCCAAAATAACCAAGAAATCTAGTGGAACTAAGACCATGGGAGGAAGCCAAACGGGAGAGATGCATGTGTGCATAGAGGGAGGGAGGGTGGGGAAGGGGATCTTGGCAGGGTTCCACATGATAATGATAGGGGAGGCCTCAAGGTATTCCAGTAAGGGGATATAATGTATGGGTTGGCCTTCAGTTGTGGGAGATCATATAAGGGGAGGTCATAAGGGGGAGAGTCACACAAAAGTGGAGGTATTCCATGGGGGGTTGCATAAAAAAAGGGGTTAAGGAGAGGGGAGTTAGATGAAGGTTTTAGCTCTCATAGTTTTTAATTAAAATGTGGTTAAACATATAAAAAATCCTAAATATTAAAAACATAGGAAAACTACATGGTTAAGCCACATGTTTTACCTAACCATGAATCAATCATGCACAAGGCACAGTATAGCCAAAACCCACCCTGCATAGTTTCCCTTAAGAGACACTCACTTGAAAAAACCATGTTCTAACTATGCCAATTAAAACTACCAAGAAAAATAGGTGATCTCCATGCATGTGACACAATTTACCTAACTATGAACAAGACATGTGGTATACACCAGACTTAACAAGGGACCCTTAAATTTGTTTTATGGTTACTTTTAACCCTTTGAAACTTTCTCATAGTAATGAAAATTTTCAAATATTTTAAAACTCAATCTCAGGGATTCTATAAAATTAAACACGCCAAGATAATTTTATTTATATAATTAATTAATTCCATAATTACATGGTGGTCACCAAATTCATTTTCCAATATATTACATAATGATTGAGTAATGAATGCAGTTAAAGACCCTTTATAACCCCTCAACCAATATAATTCCTAAAGTTTGATCATATAAAAGATAAATTATAATGATATTCATATGTGGAATATTAATGAATTTTAATAATTAACATTTATATTCCTTATTAATCGCAGGATGAAAAGTTCATGTCCTAGTGGAAAACTCAAGATGGGGTTGGATTGAGATACCAATAAAAATTTCTATTTAAAAACATTTTATAATTAAATCCCCCAATTTATAAAACAGTCTAGTTAACTAAAATAGAAGAAATATATAATTTTATATATTTCAAAAGGTTTCTCAAAGGATCGATCTCAACTTAATTAAAAACATTTTAAAATCCACTATATCTTTTGAAATAGATATAATTATATCAAACAATATATATATATAAAGTGATTAATGTTTACTATAAAAGAAATATTTTTCTTAAATATTTTTGAAAAGATAAACTAATATTTAGAACAAAGTAAGAAAAAAACTAAAAATAACACATTAAAAATAAATAAAAGAGGTTAAGTCTCAAGTGAGACTTAATTATCTCCATATAACTTTCACCCACTACCATGCATATTTATTAAATAATAAATAAATTCATAAACTTGATTGATTTTTTTTGATACAACTACACATAAGGTAGTGCAGGCTACAAGTGATCTCTTCTGTTGTTATCCATTGTATAGAAGATGTAAAATCAATAAGATGAGAGTATATAAGTACTATATAAGTAGGTGACATGAAATACCCATCACACACTAGAAAAACAAAATAACATAAAAAATAAGCTAATTCGAAACCATTAGGGTTCTTCCAAACTCAGAATCAAAATAGGAAAGGGAAAATATAAATAAAGAATACAATGGATGAAGAGAAACCATTACCTAGGGATATCACAACCAAAATTACCAAGAAATATGAAGGAATCATTAACATGGGAGGAGGAAACAAGGGAGAGAGGTGTAAAACAATGGATGAAGGGAGCATAAGGAAAGGGGTTTGGGATGGGGTTCCATTTGAGAGAATTAGGAGAGGCTATGAGGGAGAGGGATATCATCAAGGGGACCTCACATAGGTTGATTCCTTCACTTGGTGGAGCTCATGTAAGGGGAGGTCGCAAGTGGCGATTGATACACATAGGAGGAGGGTAAACATATGGGGGGGTATCTCAATAGAAGAGGGGAAAAGAGGGGGGAATGAGGTGATGGTTGTAATTTTTTTGGTTTTAAATTAAAAAGGGATTAAAAATATAAAAAAACCATAATTTAAAAATTCCGGTAAACCACATGGTTAGACCACATGACTTACCTAACCATGCACCAACAATGCACAAGGAACTACCTAGCCAAATCTGCCCGATATAGTTTCCCCCATGTGCCACTCGGTGGGAAAACAATGCTCCAAACATGATAATTAGCACTACCAATACATAGAGGTGGTTCACATGCTTGTCACATGGTATACTTAACCATGTTCAAGATATGTGCTATACACCAAACTCACCAAGGGACTCATAGAGTTTTTATGGTTACTCATTACCATGCACAAATCAAGTGTAGTACAAAATGTTTCCAAAAAATTTAAAACTCCAGCCTAGGGATATAGGAAAATGAAATATCTTAGGATTGTTTAATTTATTCAATTAATGATTACCACAATGACATAGTAGGTGTCACATGAATTTACTCTTACATTTTAGAATATATGAGTAACACATGTTGTTAAAAACCCAATATAACCCATCATCTAATACAACAGCTAAATATTTCATCATATAAAAGGTAAATAATAATGATATACATTTTTAGAATATTCGTGAATGTTAATAATTACTTTTTTTCTTCCTTGTTAATCATAGGATGATAAGTATTAGTCCCAGTGGACATATTAAGAGGTGGTTGAATTGTGCTCCCAAAAAAATCTCTATTTAAAAATAATTTAAAATAAAATCTCCCATTTTAGAGAACAACCCAGTTAACTAAAATAGAAGAAATATTTAATTTTATATTGTCGAAATCTTTCTCAAATTCTCAATCACAACCTAATTCAAGCAATTTCAAAAATTATTTTATATTTTAAAATCTATCTAATTATATTAAAAAAAAATATATATATATATATATAACACTGATTATAGTTACCTATAAAAGTAAAATTTTTAATGATTTTTGAAAAAATAAACTAAAATTTAAAACAAATAAAGAAAAAACTAAATAACACACATCAGAACTAAATACAAGAGGTTAAGTCTCAAGTCGAGATCTAAGGCTCTCCACTTGATAGTCACCAACTACCAAAAACATTTATTAAACAATAAATAGACCCATAAGTTGGATTGGGTGTTACAGATATAACTACACAAAAGGCTATGTAGGCTACAACTATTATCTTCCACTATAATCCATGGGATAGAAGATGTTAGATAAATAAAAAGGGTGTATTTAATTACACTTCAATATAATATGGGATATTTTTCTTGAAATATAAACATGTAATGTAAGGAAGACTCAAAGGTAAATATAAATAGAGAGGAAGATAAAAAGAATATGTTTTTTCTATGAAGTTACCTTTTCTCTGATCAAGATGAGGTTATCAATAATGATATTATTATTTTAACGTATTGTGTTTAAATCAATCCATGAATTAACTTATAATGTTATTTATAAATATTTCAAAAAAATTATATTTATTCATGAAAAAAGGGTGTCATATATAATACTGACAATCAACTTTATGTCTATAAGAATACTTAATCAAACACATTAACTTATCACATCAAACACTAATAAGCTATTATGCCGGCTGTAGAACCGTTTTGCATGAGAAGATCCTAGTATTTATAGTTTTTAGAATACCTAATTATCCAAATCAAATATGTATTATTCCAAAATCACTACCCGAGTATCAGAACCATATTATGGTTTATCTATCTCTCAATTATATATTTTCTAGAAATTTAACCTATTATTGATTCACTTTTCTTGGTTCCACACAATCTCGAGTCCTTAATGAAATAGTACTACAGTAAAATCCTTATATACTCCATAATTATTATAATAGGTACATCATTGATACAATACTCAAATAATATAATTCTTTAATAACAACATAAGAACTCTAATCATTCCTCCTCATCTGTGGCAGTATCATAACTTGATTATTATCCAATAGCATTATTTGGGGAATACTTTGATGACTGGGACATTAGTTTTCATAGTGTCCCAACTCATTACAGATGATTCATTGTACATTTGAAACCTTTTTCTTACCCTAGAAGTCACGTACATGGTGTCCTTTTTCTCCATACTTATAACAAACTCACATTCCCTTCAGGAAAGTTCCAGGGTGTTTCTACCCACAGTTATCACATATGGGAAAACTCTTCCTTTCCTTATTCCCTTTATCCATCTTTCTCTCTTCTATCCTTTTCTTCTCTTGCTTCCCTTCAAACTCATAGGACTTAGAGAATTATTTACTTATCTTTTTAACACATGATATTATTTCTTCATATGTTGAGAATACATGGGAGACACTTTCCCTTATAAATGTTGGCTTAATACCATGAAAGATATGATCCTTATAACTCTTTGGATCATACGTATTGCTGGAGTTCATATTACCTCTATTGGGCACCATTTCTATACAATGGAATACTCTAGGTCAGTTTATGAATTGCAATGAATAATTCCAAACTTGTAAAATATCTAACGTATATTGAATAGTTTATGGATATAATCCATAATCAAAAAACAATTCTTTAAGGAAGTATATACTCATAAACCCTTCATAATGGTTTGTCAATAAAATGAGAATTATCCAAATCATATCCCCCGAGAGTGTCGTAACCAATAGTGCAGCAAGGCCCATTGTCGTGGACCAGTTCCCATTTGAGTCTAGATCAAAGCGGTGCTTTTGGGTTTTACCCCTAGGTACATCTGTGCCAGAGCTGCCTCTATCTGCTCATATCCAGACAGGGCGGTATTTCTTGGAAAACTCACAAAATCTCTACATTACCAAAATCCTAGTAAGTTCTTATATACTAATCCTCAAAGTCTATCTTAGGGTAATGTGCTCTAATCCAAGTTTATATAAATCTATCTTCCAAGGTTTATACTAAACTTTCCTCTGATACCAACTCTGTTGTACCCCACACTCTTTGATTTTCATGATCACAATCACTTTCATATGTGTTTAACATTGTTTTTAAGTGTTGTGGATGATAGGCAAAAGATTGCCAAAGGATTGGCCCAAGAATGGACAAGAAATGGACTGAAATTCAGTCCACCGGCCGACCGGTGGCTTCACCACCGGCCAGCCGGTGGCATCCAGACCAAACAGTGGAAGCTACTGCCTTCCCACCGGTCGACCGGTGGCTCTGCCACCGGTCGACCTGTGGCACCCATCCCAAATAGTGTTTGCTACTGTCTTGCCACCGGCCAGCCGGTGGCTCCTCACCGGTCGACCGGTAGAGCCTGGATCAAGACTCTTCTTCTCTACCAAGGCACCGGCCAGCCGGTGGAGATGTACCGGTCAGCCGGTGGAGCCTGGACCAGAATTCTCTCCACATTCCAAGGCACCGGCCAGCCGGTGGGACTGTACCGGCCAGCCGGTGGAGCCAGTCAAACTAGCCGTTGCAGTTTGACCAGGCTGGCCCACTTGGCTCCCAACGGCTCTTTTAGCCTCTCCAACGGCTCCGAAGCCTCCCCAAGGGTTCCATGCCTATAAATAAAGGCCAAGGAAGCCCCGGACACTTACCGGAACTATACGGAAGCCCACGGACACCTTGTTGATCATTCGGCGTACCTCCGATGCTTTCCTCCAAAGGAACCCCAAGTGCTCCAACAACTTCCACATCCAAGGAGCTCTTCCAAAGAAGCTTGGAAGCGGCCTTCAACATCTCCAATCATCAAAGGCGCCCAAGGCTTCTCCTCATATACGGTTTTTATTGTTGATTTTATTTTGAGCTTAAAATTGGGTTTGTACCTACAAACCCCAAACCCTTTTCTCATCCCCCTTTCTTTTGGGTTTCACACCACCATTAAGGTGTGAAGAGGTTTCTTCAAGCCTTTCCTTTTAAAAGGCTTGTGTTTCAGTGAGCTAGCCTTCACCCGTTAAAAAGGCTAGTGGGTTCTTGCTAAACCATCAAAAGCAAGTGGGTTCTTGCTTAACCACTAAAAGCAAGCTGTAATAGGTCCTAGTGCCACCTCAAAGCCTAGTGGGTTTCTTGCTAAAACCATTGAAAAGCAAGCGGTAGGAATCTCTCAACGGTTAAGTTGGGAGCGGAGACGTAGGCCGGGTTTTGGCCGAACTCCGTTATCAATTTCGTGTGTCTTGCCTTCTTTATTTCCGCTGCACTTTACTTTGATTTTTTATTTGTTAATCAATTTTTTAAAAGGCAATTCACCCCCCCTCTTGCCATCTTCCTCGCTTTTTTCCGACCCAACAATTGGTATCAAAGGGGTAATTTGAGTAATACCTTAAAAGGTTTCAAATTCAAAGATCCATTGTGATGGCATCCACCTCTTTCGCCCCCGAGGGCTACTCTTTGGGTCGGGCTCCATTTTTTGATGGGTCCGACTATAATTATTGGAAAACCCGCATGACTACTTTTCTTAGAAGTATAGGGTATCCCATTTATAAAATTGTCATGCAAGGTTACACTTTGTCTACCCCCGACGAATCCAAATGGACCCAAGCCGACATTAGAAATTTTGAGCTAGATGGCAAAGCCATGAATGCTCTTCATTGCGGCCTTGACCGAAATGAATTTAACCGAGTTTCCACTTGCACCTCATCTCATGAAATTTGGAAACTATTGGAAGTAACCCATGAGGGCACTAACAAAGTTAAAGATACTCGGTTAGATATGTATAGACAAGACTTTGAATCTTTTTCAATGCATCCAAATGAGTCTATTTCTGAAATGTTTACACGCTTCACTGACGTTTGCAATGGTAGAAAATCTCTTGGTGATGATGTTTCAGCCGAGACGATGGTCAAGAAGATTCTATGGGTCCTTCCGAGCTCATGGGCACCAAAGGTGACGGCGATCCAAGAAGCTAAGGACGTCAAAAATATGCCGGTAGAGGAGCTCATCGGATCCCTAATGACATATGAGATCACAATGAGGAGGCAAGCTCAAAAGGAGGGCACACCAATCAAGACACCAAAGAACATCGCCCTCAAGGTACAAAAAGAAGTAAGCTCCTCCTCATCCTCATCTTCCTCATCTTCATCTTCTTCAAGCGGCGACTCGGAAATGGAGAATCTCGCCCGCCAAATGCACAAATTTATGAAGATGCACAAGAAGAAGAAGAAATCCCGCAAGCATCGAAAGCAAGAACCCACCGCAAGATCCGAGCCCAAGGTGAAATGCTATGGGTGCGGCGAAAAGGGCCATTACAAGCCCGATTGCCCACTCAACAAGAAACGGGCCACGCACAAGGAGAAAGGAAAGAAAAAGGTCCTCAAGGCCACATGGAGTGACTCCTCATCATCCTCCTCCTCCTCCTCGAGCGACAACGGTAACAAATGCCTAATGGCATTCCATGAGGTAACTTCTTCCGATTCCTCCTCCTCTTGTTCTTCAAATTCAAATTCTTTAAATCATTTATCTTATGAAGAACTCTCACATGCTAGAGATCAACTAGAAAATGGTTTTCATGAGCTTTCTTCAAAATTTGTCGCTTTAAAAAAGTCTTTCAAAAAACTCTCTTCCGAAAAAGAACAACTTCTCAAAGAGAAGGAAGAGTTGACCCTTAAAATCCAAAATTTTCCAAATGTTGATTCTATGGAATCAACCATCAAAGACCTAAGGGAGACCCTAGTTAAGTTCACCCAAGGGGAACAAAATCTTTCAAATTTGCTGGGTTCTCAAAGGGTTTCTAGGACCACTCATGGACTTGGCTATACCAATAAAGCCTCCTCCTCCCATGCACCCACTGTTTTTGTAAGGGGGAGCTCCGATTTTAAATTTTGTAATTATTGCAAAAAACCCGGGCACCTTATTTATGAATGTAATTGTAAAAACGCCCGGTACGGTCAACCCAAATCGATTTTTTATTCGGACGAATTTTATAGGAGAAGACCCGCCATGAGGCAAGTGTGGATTGAAAAATCCCTCTTAGCGAGTCTCTCCGGGCCTAAAATCATCTCTTTCCAAAATCCCTCTCCCCGGTGACTTTTTGTTTTTATTTAGGGGGAGTTAGGATCTTTTAAGCCTTTTTGTAATTTCAAAATTTTCGATTCAAACTTTCAATTTCAACTCTTGGTTTCAAATTTTTCAATTCAAAATTTTCAATTCAATTTTTGATTCAAAACTTTCAATTCAAACTGTTATTCAATTTTCATTTCAAAATTTTCAACAATTGGTATTATTGTCAATTGGTTTAAAATTTTTTTTTCAAATATTTCCCTCAATCAAGTTTTATGCCCCATTCTATTTTGATAATCACAAAGGGGGAGAAATTTCTTGATTGATTGGGGGAGAATCTTTTCTCTCATGCTTAGTATCTATTTTCAATTTTTCATTTAAAGCATGCCTTTCATTTATGTTTTTACTTTGCTTAGATAAGTGATTGTGATCATCAAAATAGGGGGAGATTGTTGTACCCCACACTCTTTGATTTTCATGATCACAATCACTTTCATATGTGTTTAACATTGTTTTTAAGTGTTGTGGATGATAGGCAAAAGATTGCCAAAGGATTGGCCCAAGAATGGACAAGAAATGGACTGAAATTCAGTCCACCGGCCGACCGGTGGCTTCACCACCGGCCAGCCGGTGGCATCCAGACCAAACAGTGGAAGCTACTGCCTTCCCACCGGTCGACCGGTGGCTCTGCCACCGGTCGACCTGTGGCACCCAGCCCAAATAGTGTTTGCTACTGTCTTGCCACCGGCCAGCCGGTGGCTCCTCACCGGTCGACCGGTAGAGCCTGGATCAAGACTCTTCTTCTCTACCAAGGCACCGGCCAGCCGGTGGAGATGTACCGGTCAGCCGGTGGAGCCTGGACCAGAATTCTCTCCACATTCCAAGGCACCGGCCAGCCGGTGGGACTGTACCGGCCAGCCGGTGGAGCCAGTCAAACTAGCCGTTGCAGTTTGACCAGGCTGGCCCACTTGGCTCCCAACGGCTCTTTTAGCCTCTCCAACGGCTCCGAAGCCTCCCCAAGGGTTCCATGCCTATAAATAAAGGCCAAGGAAGCCCCGGACACTTACCGGAACTATACGGAAGCCCACGGACACCTTGTTGATCATTCGGCGTACCTCCGATGCTTTCCTCCAAAGGAACCCCAAGTGCTCCAACAACTTCCACATCCAAGGAGCTCCTCCAAAGAAGCTTGGAAGCGGCCTTCAACATCTCCAATCATCAAAGGCGCCCAAGGCTTCTCCTCATATACGGTTTTTATTGTTTATTTTATTTTGAGCTTAAAATTGGGTTTGTACCTACAAACCCCAAACCCTTTTCTCATCCCCCTTTCTTTTGGGTTTCACACCACCATTAAGGTGTGAAGAGGTTTCTTCAAGCCTTTCCTTTTAAAAGGCTTGTGTTTCGGTGAGCTAGCCTTCACCCGTTAAAAAGGCTAGTGGGTTCTTGCTAAACCATCAAAAGCAAGTGGGTTCTTGCTTAACCACTAAAAGCAAGCTGTAATAGGTCCTAGTGCTACCTCAAAGCCTAGTGGGTTTCTTGCTAAAACCATTGAAAAGCAAGCGGTAGGAATCTCTCAACGGTTAAGTTGGGAGCAGAGACGTAGGCCGGGTTTTGGCCGAACTCCGTTATCAATTTCGTGTGTCTTGCCTTCTTTATTTCCGCTGCACTTTACTTTGATTTTTTATTTGTTAATCAATTTTTTAAAAGGCAATTCACCCCCCCTCTTGCCATCTTCCTCGCTTTTTTCCGACCCAACAAACTCTAACGCCCTGACCCTAGTTACCCAGAGTCAATGCATTATTAAATAAAATTAGCATGATCACAAGGAAATCATGTCTTGAAAGACTGATCGGTTTTAGTATTATTGGAAATAAGATTCATACATAATTTCAACTTTACAACTTGAAAAGAAATAAAACATGAATTTATTCCATTGGAAACATCCAAGCCTCCTAAATAATGTCTGAAAGTCACTTATAACTAGCTTATTCATATCCTAGGAAAATGAAACATAAGAAAGGGGTGAGCTCAAACGCTCAGTAAGGGTGAGAAATACAGCGGAAGAAAATATAAATATTAAGCATGGTGAATAATTGAAACCACATTCCTTCACCAATAATAAACATGAATACTTTTATGGCAGGAATATGATCTGAGTAAATAATGACATAATAAAACATAATAATTGGTATTCTATTAGTCAAATTACCACATGAACCATCAATATTATTTTCATAATGAGGAAATGTATAATGTCGGACATTCTGAAACATTTTGTGAAGGCCTCGGCCAAGATGTCTAAAAATGATTAAGGCCTCGGAAAAAACCATATATCAAAATTGGGAAAGGGCCTCGTCCAATTCCACGTCTAGTTGTCTCATGAGACCTACCGATGCATCGAGGAGCTAAAGTGGGCTCCACCCATCACATACTAAGTCCAATACATTCCTTATAAGAAAAGGTTGAAACATAACATAAACATCTGTATTAAAACTAGAAAATGAAATGTCAATACTTTATCCATAAACCATGAATGGTATAAAAATAAAACATCCATTGTCAAACATATCACAAAACCTTCAATATAATATGGAAGATTTGTATCATAATAAATCAACTTCAAACACATTTAAAATCCATCAAAGGATGTTGACATAGATGAAAAAGATTTGTAAGACTCTATGAGAGAAATATCCCTTTTTCATGAAAACATGTAAAAGTCAAACAATTTAAAAAGGAAGACATTTAAATACATTTTTGAATAAAATTTTACCATACCACTTTGAAACTTTTGAAAGTAATTATCATTTTAAAACATTCATGTCCATTTAAATATATCCTTAAAACCATTTTGTAAACATGGACATTAATGCGAATGGTTTAGAAGAATAAATCATTAAAATATTTAAAATTATGTTTTTGTAAAAAGTTCCTAAAAAGAATCCATTTGAAAAATATTTTATGAAACATGGACATGGATAATAAATATGTCCCAGTATATACTTACGTAAAACAACCTCGGATAATAAAGAATTGTGAAATTAACCCTTACCAATTTGGTAACTTATGAAACATACACCCTATGAAAAAAGTATCATAAAATGAATATGTAAATAAACATAAATTAAAGTGTATTACACAAATAATACTATTCTGGGCAGTACATACACCACACAAAAGGTAATAGTAGCAATATGGCATGAATCTCACGGGATTAAGGAGTGAGATAAAAACCCCTTACCTTGTAATTTTTCTTGGTCGAGGGTAGGTTAACCTCTTGTATAATGGTGAAATAATTGTTATTAAATTATACAATAATCATATATATTAATATGATATCATATATGATCTTTTAACAATTATTCGTTAATAATATCTTAGTATTATCGTTGTTTCGGGTGTTAACGGATTCATTTACTTTATTTCCATGTTTTGTGAGTCATAATTGTTATGGATGGGATGTATCATATTCATATACAGAATGATATCAAGTCTTTAGGCATTATTTTAATCATCTAATGAAAATTAGTCTTGAATGGATACGATGGGGAATGAATCTCAACGCGTTCGTGGAGACGGTAATCTGTACGTATGCACGAGCGATAATATCATTCTTTTGATCTTAAAATAATATATAATTGGATGTTATAACATATATATATTATCATTATCATGTTATATTTATTATTTACATAAATTACACATCATTATTATACCCATCCAAATAATAATGTATTGAATAACAATTACACCACGACATGGAGATGGTAAGCCATACGTACGCACTTATGGTGACATGTCATTAAAAGGTTGGATAGAATATTGAATATGGTTGTACCATATTTATAATAACATCAAAGAATATAGATGATACTGGATTTATTATTTTATATTGTAAATAATACAGAAATAATAAATGGAAGAAGAAAAGAACTTGAAAGAGCGTGTTGAAAACATGACCTGTTCTTCGGGTTATTTTCTTTTGATTTGATCAAAAGAGCACATTAGGTTGGATTTATAATCAAACTAAGGAATATTGGATTATGTGAGGTATGTTGGGAGGATATTTGGGCAGGGATTGGCCGAACCAAAACGCTTTGAAGGTGTAAAGACCCGGAAATATCAAGGGATTTTTTTTCAAATACTTTGGAATTTTACCAGTCTGTGGGTTCTGGCAGCACTTGATTCTGAGGCCCGGTGTGCCCAGAATCAATTTTCAAAGTTTGGCTCGGGTACATTCAGTGAACTAATGAGCAGGTTTTTCTAACTTTTGAACCAGTGCTTGGAATTAAAATCTGAGGGCACCGATGAATTCGCAGTGTCAGGATTCGCTTATGCGAAGCTTAACTTCAACCGACAAGGGTCGGACGAAAAAGATAAGTTTTTAGACTTTCAGAAAAAGAATTGTATAAAATAAAATAATTATAAGTTATTTTATTCTTTTTCTTATACCGTTGAGCGACAGTTGGCGGAATCGCAGTGTAACGACGATCAATAAATGAGGGCCATTTAATGACTCATCCCATTGGTTGTGTAACAGCAATGCTCATGTGTTTAATAGGTTCATTAATTAAGGTTCATTAATGAACCATAATAATTAACACAACGTGAGTATTAATTATTTAATTAATTAACCCATTGGAAAATTAATTGAGAACCCGCGGGAGGAAGCTCTGACGAAACATCGACGACGCCGGCCTCCGAGGAAGAACGACGAAGAATGCCAGTTCCTCGGAGATTGACGACGCGCCGCCAATCCTCTTCCCCGCGGCCAGAGAGGACATGCCGCTTCCTCCACGGCACACTCCGAAAATGCCTAAGACCCTCTTCTCCGCGACACCATGTACCGTGACACCGACGATCATCTTCCTTGTTGAGGTAGGGGAATTTGGAAATTTTATGTTCTGTATTATGAGAATTATACCCTCGTGCATGGTATCATTTTGTTTGGTGATGTGAAGAACCACTAACGCGGTGGATGCGGACTAACGAACAAGTCCGGACCCACCGCTTCTTTGTTCTTGTTGTGCAGAATTATTAGAGACGACGAAGCGGGACCGTTATGGAGATTGGAGGCCTTCGCAGTGGTGTATGGGTCCTGAGATGTCCGCAGGTGCAGACGGGATCAAGAACGGACCACATGAATGACTCTGGTAGCCCGTGGAAACCTCCGGCGGCGAGGGGCGTAAGTGCGGCGATGCTGGAGGCCGGAGGCGGTGGCCCACACCGGCCGGCCGCCCATAGGTGGCAGCACCCCGGAACGCCGCTGGTAGGAGCCGCAGTGGTAGGGGACCAGATCCCGTGGCCGCGCGGGATCTGGAGGAGACGTGATGCTGGGAGCCGTGTCCGCAGAGCGCAAAGGGAGGGGGGCCGCATCCCCCCCTGCTCGGCCCGCTGGCCGAGCCAGCACACCCCCCATCTGGGCTGGGGTGGGTCGCGCGGACCGAGCCGGGCCGCGCCCAGCCGGCCCGGACCCGAACCCTGGTCCGGTCGACTCGGGGGGGAGGGGGGGTTGGTCCGGGTTGGACTAGGCCCAGACCCCCCCACTTTGGGCCGCTTTCGGTATTTTGCCTATAACATGTGCTACGGACCTCTGATCGAAGCAACGTCAGTTGCGTATGAATCCTTGGATCGATATGGTCATTTTGGTATATTACACATGAGGTTTAGGCAAATTATGTGTATGGCTAGGTTGGTTCGAACTCGAAACCTACCGGGCCCTTGGAGCAGAAACGCTTATATCTCAAGGAACGTACATCCAATTGATGTTCCCTCAATTGTGTTGGGATCCTTTTGTTGAGAAGGTACTTTTGGCTTACTCTACTTGAGGTTTAGATGCAGCTGGAGTACAATCGGGTTGGTTTTAGCTTAAAAACCAACCAGGCCCCTGGAAAGGAAAAGCCAATAACTCTCAGACTGGGCGTCCGATTGACGCACCGTCTATCGCGACAGGTTTCTTTTAACGAGACAGAAGTTTTGGATACATCGACTCTTGACTTTGTGACAGTTTATGTATCGGATCTCTTTTGATCGAGGAGCGGACCCTCCCGGAATCGAGCATGCTGTGTGCAGGAACCCTAGAGTTGGTTGCGAATGCATCGACTTCTGTACTGGAATCCTCCATGGGTTCGACAGCGAAGAATACCATACTGGAATCCCCCGTGGGTTTGACGGAGATGACTACTATTCTTGTATCCTATGTGGGTCTGGTAGTATTGGACTCTGTACTTGTATCCTGTGTGGGTCTGGCAGAGTAGCTAGTCTTGTATCCTTTTTGGATCCGACAGCTTAGCTGGTCTTGTATCCTATGTGGGTCCGACAGCTTAGATGAATCAGTGGTTGCGTATGATCATCACTATCACCTTACGAAGTGTATACCAGTGTGAGTTGAGTCTTGATTTTCAATCATTATCATTTATGTGGTTGACATGATTTCTTTTGTGGATTGGGTTATGATTTCCTGTGTGGACCGGGTTGTGCTTTCCTTCGTGGATTGGGTTTTGCATGGGTTCGAGAGCTGGAGCAAAACTGTAACTGATGACTTAGGTATATGTATGGGCATATACCTAAGTGGAGTTGTTTGATACTTTGTGATTTTATATTTCCTTTGTGTTTTATCCTTCGTGGATTCTGAGAGGCCTTCGGGGGTCTCGAGATCCCTAGTGAGTAGCGTATACTCACCCCTGCATGTGTTATGCCCGCACTACGTTGTGTTGGATACAGATGACGGGCAACACAGATAGAGGTGGAATCTTGTGGACCTAGACGGTACCCAGAGGTGGACCACATGGCGGGATGTACCCGGAGTAGATGGTCGGACCGAGGATGTGAGGAGACTATCTGTACCCACCCTTCAGGTGGGATTTCTAGAGGATGACTCGGTGTTGTTGTTTTACTTTCTACTGTTGTACATTCCTTTCAGTTGTATTGTACTTTCAGTTGGGTTTGTATTCTGGCCCATTTACTTTTTCATCACTTACCTTGTACTCAGTTTTACTTAGTGTTTACTTCGCTTGTGTACTCTGTTGTGTATGTTACTTCATAAAGGCAATTCCTTCCCTTCTCTTGGGATTTACGCCTTTGGTGCTAGTCGCCAGCCCATGGCCTATGGAAGGAGGGCTTGGGGTAATCACGGAACGGGCCCCGAGTATGGGTCGTGACAAATTGGTATCAGAGGATTCATTTCTACCACATAACTCCGGACTCTGATAATTTCTTCCCTGTGAAGAAATAATGTTTAGAGTAATGAGTGTGGTTATCAGTCCACGGAGTCCAGTGTTGGTGCGGTGGCCGACGTATCCATACACCAGGGCTATGACTTCTGATTTCTGACTCAGTGCACAAAAACATTGATTTCATGTGTGTTTCAAATATTTTCTTTATGAATACTTTGTCTCAGCTCACCAGGTATACTGTATTAACCATGGCGCACCTGTTTCTTTTCAGGATGTCCCCATGATGGCATCCAGCTAGGGTTCCGAGCTTTGTGCAAGACGACAGCCCACCGAGCGATGAGGCCTCGGTGTAGGGACCCTTTACCGCGAAGGCACTAGCGGTACCTCTACCCGTCGAGCCACCGATGCCACCCACACCAGTTGCGGAGAGTGCACGCTGCCTAAGCGCGTTGCATGAGTTTCAGAGACAGAGGCCACCTAGGTTCCGCGGAGAGACGGATCCTCAGGCATCCGAGGATGGGCTGGAGTCCATCGTAAGAGTTTTCAGATTGGTAGGGACACCAGCAGACCTCATGGTTGTCCTTGTGGAAAGTCTCTGGCACGTAGTAGCAGGTAGATGGTGGATCCTAATACCCCAGGTGCACGATGAGGAATATCTACTTTGAATGTACTTCGAGAGCCTCTTCCGCTCAGAGTTTGTTCCAGCCACCCTTCATGCGGTGCGCATCAAGGAGTTACTACAGCTGCAGTAGGGTAGCATGTCAGCAGCCCAGTACTCGGCGAGATTTATAGACCTCTCATGCTACTCCACGGACATGTTACGGGACCCATTCTTCTGGGCCCAGTGCATTGACCAGGGGCTAAGGCATCAGATCAGAGCTTTGATGATTCCACTCAGCATCTCGACCCAGGCAGGGGTGTTGGAGAGAGCCCTTCTAGTGGAGATCTTTCTCACCGAGCAGCCATCAGCAGCAAGACCCACCGCAGGACGGCACGAAGTGGAGTCTTCTACAGCTGGCAGTCAATAGACGATGCAGGGGTCCAAGCAGACTAGGCCGTCAGGTGGGAAACCTCAGGACACAGGTTCGGTTGTGCAGGGCACACGACGCACAGCCAGCCTTCTGAGGAGCAGACAGTGCTATGCATGCGGCGGGTAGGGCCACCTGGCTCGTGACTGCCCGACCAGTCATGCAGACGAGCAGTAGAAAGTGGAGGGACCTCCCGGGTAGAGGTAGAGGTTTGACCATGGTGGTCTGCAGGGAGTAGGCGAACGATGCAGAGGAGCGAGCCAAGCAGCGGGTGGTGGAAGACGCTTCGAGGATCTACCACCACCACCCCTAGGATGTCCACCCCAACCACAGGGAGCTGACGGGAAGAGGCCGGCTCAGCTCCAGGTAGCAGAGGCTTACGACCACGGTGCACCCGAGATGATTCGAGGTACTATCTGTGTCTACTCCACCATTTCTACAGTTCTTATAGACGCAGTTGCGAGTTATTATTTTATTTCTTCTTCCCTTGTTCAGATCTTGGAGATTCTGACGGAGTCGTTGGCTTGATCCTTGCGGCTAGAGATTCCTATAGGAGTAGACTCGACTATTACGCATTGGTGATGGCAGTGTGAGCTTATTCTAGGAGGCGGGAGCTTCAGTTGGGATCTTCTTGTAGTGGTGTCGAGGCCTTATGACATCATCTTGGGTATGGACTGGTTATCTACAGTCCATGCTTAGATTGACTGTATTAGGTGCAAGGTGCGGTGTGTCCGCACGGATGGGACTAGGTTCACGTTCACCGGCGATAGGAGAACCTTCACAGCATAGGATGGACTCACGAAGAGGAGAGGGCAGCCGATCACACATCAGTTGGCCAATCTCATCCTCGGAGCAGTTGACGTGCGGAGTCTAAGTTTTCCTGTAGTGGTGGACCAGTATGTGGACATTTTTCCGGAAAATGTTCCAGGACTACCTCCTCGCAGAGAGGTAGATTTCTATATAGACCTATACCCTGGGACATCACCGATATCCAATCCAGCATATCTGATGGCTCCCACCGAACTTCATGAGCTACGAGTATAGCTGGAGGACTTACAGGGGAAAGGTTTCATCCGACCTAGTGTTTCACCTTGGGCTTCTCCGGTCGTATTCACCAAGAAGGTGGATGGGGGCTTGTGACAGTGTGTCGATTACCGTCACCTGAACCAGGTGACCATGAGGAACAAGTATCCACTTCCGAGGATTGACGACCTCTTTGATCAGTTCAAGGGATCACATTGGTTCTCGAAGATAGACCTCGGGTCAGGCTACCATCAACTCAAAGTTCGAGATGAGGATGTGCAGAAGATGGCTTTCCGGTGTCAGTATGGCCACTATGAGTTCTTGTTTATGCCATTAGGTGTGACCAACACTCCAGCAGTGTTCCTGAGTCTCGGGAAAAGGATCTTCCAGCCCTACCTCGATCGGTTTGTCGTAGTCTTCATTGACTACATACTGATTTACTCGACCACTGAGGAGGAGCACACGTACCACATATGGATTGTACTAGATACACTCCGAGAGCACCAACTTTATGGTAATCACTCGAAGTGCCAGTTCTGGCTTCGAGAGGTTCACTTCTTGGGGAATTCCATCTCTGAGGCAGGAGTTGCAGTGGATCCCACGAAGGTCAAGGTGGTACTTTCTTGGGAGCCGCCCAGGAGCGTGACGGAGGTGTAGAGTTTCCTAGGTCTGGTTGGGTACTATCGGAGATTTGTTCCAGACTTCTCTAGAGTTGCATCACCACTTATATCATTGATGAAGAAGGGGAAACCCTTCGAGTGGTCAGATAGATGTCAGTAGAGCTTCCAGAAGCTGAGGAAGATATTGACCAGTGCGCCCATCTTGAGGCTACCAGAGGAGGGCGTAGGGTACATAGTTTACAGTGACACATCAGGGACTGGGATCGTGTGTGCCCTGATGCAGGAGCGGGCAGTGATCACTACGGTTCACGGCAGTTGAGGAAGCATGAGAAGAACTACGCTACCCATGACCTAGAGTTTGCAGTAGTGGTCTTCACCCTAAAGATGTGGTGACACTATCTGATGGGTGAGTGCTTTACAGTCTACTCTGACCACTAGAGTTTCAGGTACATTTTCTCGCATAAGGACCTGAACCTGAGACAGTGGTGATGGCTCGAATTCCTCCAGGATTATGACTCTGAGATTTTCTATACTCCTAGGAAGGGGAGCATTGTGGCTGATGCTCTCAGCAGGAGATCAGGCATTCAGCTACTTGGATAGGAGATAGACTAGTTAGCCTCTTTGAAGATATACTTCATGGATAGTGATGGGGCAGCCTATCTATAGTTTCTCACAGTCACTCCTCCACTTCTTTAGCATGTCAGATAGGCACACCATGGAGACGTTGACTGTGAGGCGTGACGTGCTCAGATATCCTCAGGGCTATCCCCCGATAAATTTTCTGAAGGCGGGGAGCATGTCATCCTCTTCCGGGGACATACCATGGTAACAATTACACTGAAGGAGGAGGTTCTGAGGGAGTTCCAGAATTCCCCTCTAGCGGTACATCCTGGAGTAGTGAAGATTTATCAGAACCTCAAACGATAGTACTGGTGGTCGGGTATTAAGAAGGTTGTGGCAGAGTTTGTTTCTCGATGCCTTAGTTTCCAGCAAGTGAAGGCAGAGTACCAGGTACCTACAGGCTTGGTACAACCCTTAGAGGTCCCGGAGTGGAAGTGGGACAGGATATCCATGGATTTCGTGACGGGGATTCCACGTACTTCCAGAGGACACGAAACCATCTAGGTGATTATAGACCGACTCACCAAGTCGGCCCACTTCCTACCGATCAGAGAGTAGAGCTCAGTAGAGATCTTGGGATACCTCTACATTCAAGAGATCATACAGATTCATGGTGTGACATCGTCTATCGTCTTCGATCGAGATTCTCGCTTTACATCCCAGCTTTGGAAGGGGTTATAGGAGGCTTTCGGGATGCAGCTACGCCTGAGCATTGCTTTTCACCTTCAGACGGATGGCCAAACAGAGAGGACCATTCAGACACTCGAGGACAAGCTCCGTGCATGTTTCCTTGAGTTTGGTCGCAGCTGGGATGATCACCTACCCTTGGAGGAGTTTGCGTACAACAACAGCTACCACTACACCATCGAGATGGCACCTAACGAGGAATTGTACGGCCGACCTTGTAGATCACCTCTGTGCTGGACTGACCCAGGGGAGTCAGCGCTCCTAGGACCAGAGATGGTTCAGGCTATGACAGAGAAGGTGCATATCATCCGAGAGTGGATGAGGACTACACAGAGCAGACAGAAGTCCTATGCTGATAGGAGGCGGAGACCACTGTAGTTTGAGGATGGTGACCCCATTTTCTTATGGGCATCACCTCGATGTGGATTACGGAGATATGGTCGGGGCAGCAAGTTATCTCCGAGCTTCATCAGACCTTTCCAGGTCCACAGAAGGGTAGGAAAGGTGGCTTACCGCCTGGCCCTTCCACCTCAGCTGCACCGAGTGCACGACGCCTTTCATGTATCTCAGCTAAGGAGATAAGTGCATGACCTAACACATATCATCGACCATGGGGAGCTAGACTTCGGTGATGGGGAGACTTTTGCGGAGGTCCTGGTGGAGATTGAGGATTAACAGGAGCGGGTCCTACGAGGACAGTCGATACCTCTGGCACGGATTCGTTGGCAGCATGGGAACCTCCATTAGAGCACATGGGAGCAGGAGGCTCAAATGTGTGCTCAGTACCCTCATTTTTTCCCCTAGTTTATGTTGCAGCTTTATGGGGACGTAAATCCCTGAGGTGGGAGTAATGTAAAGACCCAAAAATTTCCATGAATTTGTTTTAAATACTTTGGAATTTTACGAGTCTTTGGATTCTTGCGGCACTTGATTCTGAGGCCCGGTGTTCCTGGAATCAATTTTCGAAGTTTGTCTTGGGTACGTTCAATGAACGAACAAGCGGGTTTTTCTAACTTTTGAACCGGTGCTCGGAATTAAAAATTGAGGACACTGATGAATTCGCAGCGCCGGGATTCGCTTAGGTGAAGCTTAAATAAAACCGACAAGGTTCAGATGAAAAATATAAGTTTTTAGACTTTCAGAAAAAGAATTGTATAAAATAAAATAACTATAAGTTATTTTATCCTTTTTCTTCCAACGTTGAGCAACAGTTGGCGGAATCTCAGTGTAACGACGATCAATAAATGAGGGCCATTTAATGACTCATCCCTTTGGTTGTGTAACAGCAACACCCATGTGTTTAATAGGTTCATTAATTAAGGTTCATTAATGAACCATAATAATGAACACAACGTGAGGATTAGTTCTTTTATTAATCAACCCTTTGGAAAATGAATTGAGAACCGGCAGGAGGAAGCTCTAACGAAACGCCGACGACGCCGACCTCCAACGAAGAACGACGAATAACACCGGTTTCTTGGAGATTAACGATGCGCCGCCAATCCTCTTCCCCGCGGCCAGAGAGGAGACGTCGCTTCCTCTATGGCACACCCCGACAACGCTTACGATCCTCTTCTCTGTGAATTCATGTACCACGATGCCGACGATCATTTTCCTTGTTGAGGTAGTGGAATTTTGAAATTTTATGTTCTTTCTTATGAGAATTATACCCTCGTGCTTGGTATCGTTTTGTTTGGTGATGTGCAGAACCACTAACACGGTGGGTGCGGACTGACGAATAAGTCTGGACCCACTGCTTCTTTGTGCTTGTTGTTCGGAATTATTAGTGATGAAGAAGCGTGACCATTCTAGATGTTGGAGGCCTTCGCAGTGGTGTATGGGTCTCGAGACGTCCGCAGGCGCAGACGGGATCAAGAACGGACCACCGGAATGACTTCGGTGGCCCGCGGAAACCTCCGGCGGTGGCCGGCACCAGCCAGCCACCTGGAGGCAGCGGCGCCCCGGTGTGCCCCTGGTAGGAGCCACCGTTGCAGGGGAGCAGATCCCACAGCCGCGCGGGATCCGGAGGAGAGGCGGCGATAGGGGCCGCGTCCGCGGAGCGCAAAGGGAGGTGGGACCGCATCCCCCCCTTCTCGGCCCGCTGGCCAAGCCAGCGCACCCCCCCCCCCCCCGGTCGGGCCGGGGCGGGTCGTGTGGACCAGCCCAAGCCGCGCCCCGCCGGTCCAGACCCGGACCCGGGTCGGGTCGCCCAGTTCGGGCTGACCTAGGAGGGTGTTGGGCCGGGTTGGACCAGGCCCAAACCCCCCACTTCGGACCGCTTTCATTATTTTTCCCATAACTTATGTTAAGGACCTTCGATCGATGTAATGTCAGTTTAGTATGAATCCTTGGATCGAGACAGTCATTTCGGTATATTACACTCGAGGTTTTGGAAAATTATGGGTATGGCCAAGTTGTTTCGAACTTGAAACCAACCGGGCCCTTAGAGCGGAAATGCTTATATCTCAAGGACCGAACATCTGATTGACGTGCCGTCAATTGCGTTGGGATCCTTTTATTGAGGAGGTCCTTTTGGCTTACTTATCTTGAGGTTTGTACATAGCTAGAGTATGTTGGGGTTGGTTTTATCTTAAAAACCAATCGGGCCCCTGGAACAGAAAAGCCAATAACTCTCAGACCGGACGTCCGATTGACGCACCGTCTGTCGCGTTGGGTTTCTTTTGAAGAGATGGAACTTTGGGATATATAAACTCTAGACTTAGTGATAGTTGATGTATCAGATATATTTTTCTCGAGGAGCTGACCCTCCATGAATCGAGCATGCTGTGTGCGGGAACCCTAGTGCTGGTTGCGACTGCATCGACTTCTGTACTGGAATCCTCCATGGGTTCAACAGCAACGACTACCATACTGGAATCCTCCGTGGGTTCAACATTGATGACTACTATTCTTGTATCCCATGTGGGTCAGGCAGTATTGGACTCTATACTTGTATCATGTGTGGGTCTGGCAGAGTAGCCGGTCTTGTATCCTTTGTGGGTCTGAAAGCATAGTTGGTCTTGTATCCTATGTGGGTCTGACAGATTAGATGAATAAATGGATGCATCTAATCATCTCTATCGCCTTACAAAGTGTATACCTATGTGAGCTGAGTCTTTTTTTTCAATCATTATCATTGATGTGGTTGACTTTCTTTCCTTTGTGGATTGGGTTGTGCTTTCCTGTGTGGACCGGGTTGTGATTTCCTTCGTGGATTGGGTTGTGCTTGGGTTCGGGAGCTGGAGAAAAACTCTAACTAATGACTTAGGTTTATGTATGGGAATATACCTAAATTGAGTTGTTTTATTCTTCATGATTGTATCTTTCCTTTTTGGATTATCCTTCATGGATTCTGAGAGGCCTTCGGGGGTCTCGGGGTCCCTACTGAGTATCGTATACTCACGCCTGCATGGGTTATGCCCGCACTATGTTGTGTTGGATGTAGAAGACAGATAGCACTGATTGAGGTGGAGGCTTGTGGAGTTGGATGGTACCTGGAGGTGGACCACTTGGCGGAATGTACGGTCGGACCGAGGAGCTGAGGAGAATATCTGTACCCACCCTTCAGGTGGGATTTCCAGAGGACGACTCGGTGTTGCTATTTTACTTTCTACTGCTGTAATTTCCTTTCATTTGTAATGTACTTTCAGTTGGGTTTTTATACTGGCCCGTTTACTTTTTCAGCAGTTACCTTGTACTCAGTTTTACTTAGTGTTTACTTCGCTTGCATACTATGTTGTGTATGTTACATCATAACGACAATGCCTTCCCTTCACTAAGGATTTACTCCACCAGTGCTAGTCGCCAGCCCCTGGCCTATGGAAGGTGGGCTTAGGGTAGTCACGGCATGGGCCTCGAGGATGGGTCATGAAAAATTGGTATCAGAGGAGTCGGTTCTACCTTAGAACTCAGGACTCTGATAATTTCTTCCCTGTGAAGCAATAATGTTTAGAGTAATGAGTGTGGTTATCAGTCCAGGGAGTCTAGTGTTGGTGCGGTGGACGATGTATCCATACACCAGGGCCTTGACTTCTGATTTCCGACTTAGTGCATGAAAACATTGATTTCATGTGTGTTTCAAAAGTTTTCTTTGTGAATACTTTTTCTCAGCTCACCAGGTATACTTTATTAACCGTGGCACACCAGTTTCTTTTCAGAATGGCCCCACGATGGCAGCCAGCTAGGGTTCCGAGCTTTGTGCGAGATTACATCCCACCGAGCGACGAGGCCTCGGTGTAGGTCCCCTTTACCGCGGAGGCACCAGTGGTACCTCTACCCGCCGAGCCACCGATGCCACCCGCCCCAGCGGCGGAGAGTGCACACCGCCTGAGCACGTTGCACGAGTTTCAGAGATAGAGGCCACCCAGGTTCTGTAGAGAGACGGATCCTCAATCATCCAAGAATTGGTTGGAGGCCATCGTTAGAATCTTCAGATTGGTAGGGACACCAGTAGACCTCAAGGTGGTCCTTACCACGAGTCTCCTGCATGCAATAGCAGGTAGATGGTGGAGCCTGATTCTCCAGGTGCACGATGAGACATCTCTAATTTGGATGGACTTTGAGAGCCTCTTCTTCTCAGAGTTTGTTCCAGCCACCCTCCGTGCGGTGCACATCCAGGAGTTACTACAGCTGCGGTAGGGCATCATGTCAGTATCCCAGTACTCGGTGAGATTTACCGACCTCTCGCGCTACTCCACGAACATGGTATGGGACCCATTATTCCAGGCCTAGACCTTTGAGCAGGGGCTGAGGCATGGGATCAGAGCTTCGACGATTCCACTCAGCATCCCGACCCAGGAGGGGGTGTTGGAGAGAGACCTGCTAGTGGAGAGATTTCTCACCGAGCAGCCATCAGCAACGAGACCCACCACAGGACAGCACAGAGCGGAGTCTTTTGCAGCTGGCAGTTGACAGACGATGCAGAGGTCTAAGCAGACCAGGCCGTCAGGTGGGCGACCTCAGGACACGGGTTTGGCTGTGTGGGGGACACGGCGCAGAGCCAGCCTTTTGAGGAGCATATAGTGCTATGCATGCGGCGGGCAGGGCCACGTGGCTCGTGGCTGCCCAACCCACCATGCAGATGAGCAGCAGACAGTGGAGGTACCTCCCAGGTAGAGAAAGAGGTTCGACCGTGGCGGTTCGTAGGGAGGAGGCAGACGAGGCAGAGGATCTGGCCGAGTAGCGGGTGTTGGACGATGCTTCGAGGCTCTACCACCACCAACCCCTGGATGTCCACCCCGACTATAGGGAGCTGGCGAGTAGAGGCAACCTCAGCTCCAGGCAGTATAGGCTTACAACCACGGTGCACCCGAGATGATTCGAGCTACTATATGTGTCTACTTTACCCTTGCTTTAGTTCTTATAGACACAGGTGCGAGTCATTCTTTTATTTCTGCTGCCCTTGTTCGGAGCTCGAAGATTCTGACGGATCTGTTAGATCAATCCTTGCGGCTAGATACTTCTACGGGAGTAGACTCGACGATTACGCACTGGTGACGGCAGTGTGAGAATACTCTAGGAGGCGAGAGCTTCAGCTGGGATCTTCTTGTAGCGGCCTCAAGGCCTTATGACATCATCTTGGGTATGGACTGGTTATCTAAATTCCATGCTCAGATCGACTGTATTAGGCGCAAGGTGCGGTGTGTCCGCACGGATGGGACCAGGTTCACCTTCACCGACGAGAAGGGGACCTTCGAAACACAGGATGGACTCACGCAGACGAGAGGGCAGCCGCTCACACATTTGTTGGCCAGTCTCATCCTCGGAGCAGTTGATGTGCAGAGTCCGAGTTTTCCTATAGTGGTGGACCAGTATTCGGACGTTTTTCCTGATGATGTTCCAGGACTACTTCCTCACAGAGAGGTAGATTTCTATATAGACCTATACCCCGGGACATTACTGATATCCACTCCAGCATATCGGATGGATCCCGCCGATCTTCGTGAGCTGCGGATACAGTTGGTGGACTTACAGGGGAAATGTTTCATCTCATGCAATGTTTCACCTTGGGCTTCTCTGGTCCTATTCTCCAAGAAGGTGGATGGGGGCTTGTGATAGTTTTTCGATTGACGTCACCTGAACCAGGTGACCGTGAGGAAAAAGTATCTGATTTCGAGGATTGACGACCACTTTGATTAGCTCAATGGAGCACATTGGTTCTCAAAGATAGACCTCAGGTCTGGCTATCATCAGCTCAGAGTTCGAGACGAGGATGTGCAGAAGATGGCCTTCAGGTTTCGGTATGGCCACTCTGAGTTCTTGGTTATGCATTTTTTCATGACCAATGCTCCATCAGTGTTCATGAGTCTCATGAACCGGATTTTCCCGCCCTTCCTCGATCGGTTTGTCGTAGTCTTCATTGACGACATACTGATTTACTCAACGACCGAGGAGGAGCACGCCTACCACCTACGGATTGTACTGGATACACTCTGAGAGAACCAGATTTATGGTAAGCTCTCGATGTGCCAGTTCTGGCTTTGAGTGGTTCAATTCTTTGGGAATTTCATCTCTAAGGCGGGAGTTGCGGTGGATCCCGTGAAGGTCTAGGCCGTACTTTCTTGGGAGCCGCCCAGGAGTGTGACGGAGGGGCGGAGTTTCTTAGGTCTGGCTGGGTACTATTAGAGATTTGTAGCAGACTTCTCCAGAGTTACTGTACCACTTACAGCTTTGATTAAGAAGGGTAAACCCTTCGAGTGGTCAGACAGATGTCAGCAGATCTTCCAGGAGCTGAGGAGTAGATTGACCAGTGTGTCCATCTTGAGGCTACCAGAGGAGGGCATAGGGTACATAGTTTACTGCGACACATCAGGGACTGGGCTTGGGTGTGTCCTGATGCAGGAGTGAGTAGTGATCGCTTACGGTTCACGGCAGTTGAGGCAGCATGAGCAGAACTACGCTACACATGACCTGGAGTTAGCAGTAGTGGTCTTCGCCCTGAAGATGTGGCGACACTATCTGATGGGAGAGCGCTTTACAGTCTACTGTGACCAATAGAGTCTCAAGTACATTTTCTCGCATAAGGACCTGATCCTAAGACAGTAGTTATGTCTTATTTTTCTCCAGGATTATGACTTTGAGATTGTCTATACTCCTGGAAAGGGGAATGTTGTGGATGATGCTCTCAACAGGAGATCGGGCATTCAGCTACTTGGAGAGGCAACGGAGCGATTAGCTGCTTTGAAGATATCCTTCATGGATAGTGATGGGGAAGCCTATATATAGTCCCTCACAGTCACTCCTCCACTTCTTCAGTAGGTCAGAGAGGCACAGCGTGGATACATTGACTGTGAGGCAAGATGTGCTCAGATATCCTTAGGGCTAGACCCTGATGGATTTTCTGATGGCGGGGATCACGTCATCCTCTTCTGGGGACGTACCATGGTACCAGTTACACTACAAGAGGAGGTTCTGAGGTAGTTCCACACTTCCTTTCTAGCGGTACATCCTGGAGTAGCGAAGATGTATCATAACCTCAAACAATAGTACTGGTGGTCGGGTATGAAGAAGGTTGTGGCAGAGTTTGTTTCTCGATGAGTCACTTTCCATCAACTGAAGGTGGAGCACCAGGTACCTGCAAGATTGGTACAGCCCTTAGAGGCCTTGGAGTGGAAGTGGGATGGGATATCCATGGATTTCGGGATGGGGTTTCCACATACTTCCAGAGGACATGACACCATCTAGGTGATTGTAGACCGACTCACCAAGTCGGCCCACTTCCTTCCGATCAGAGAGCAGGTCTCAGTAGAGATCTTGGGACACCTCTACATTCAGAAGATCGTACGTCTTCATGGTGTGTCATTTTCTATAATCTCCGATCAAGATTCTCTCTTTAATTCCCAGCTTTGTAAGGGGTTACAGGAGGCTTTCAGGACGCAGCTACGCCTGAGCACTGCTTTTCACCCTCAGACGGATGGCCAGACGGAGAGGACCATTCAGACACTTGAGGACATTCTCCATGCATGTGTCGTTGACTTTGGTCACAGCTGGGAGGATCACCTATCCTTGGTGGAATTTGCATACAATAAAAGCTACCACTACACCATCGGGATGGCACCTTACGAGGCACTGTACGACCGGCCTTGCAGATCACCTCTGTTCTGGACTGATCCATGGGAGTCAGCGCTCGTAGGACCAGAGATGGTTCAGGCTACTACGGAGAAGGTGCAGATCATCAAGGAGCGTATGAGGACTACACAGAGCAGACAGAAGTCCTATGCTGATAGAAGGCGGAGACCACTGGAGTTCAAGGATGGCGACCCTGTTTTCTTACGAGTCTCACCTCGACATGGATTAAAGAGATTTGGCCGAGACGGCAAGTTATCTCTTCGCTTCATTGAACCTTTCCTGGTCCTCAGTAGGGTAGGTGAGGTGGATTACCGCCTGGCCCTTCTACCTCAGCTACACTGGGTGCACGACACCTTTCACGTATCTCAACTGAGGAGATATGTGCATGACCCAACACATGTCATCTACCACAGGGAGCTGGACTTCGGTGATGGGGTGACTTTTGCAGAGGTCCTAATGGAGATCGAGGATCCACATTAGTGGGTCCTATGAGGACGGTAAATACCTCTGGTGCGCATTCATTGGCAGCACGGGAACCTCCATTAGAGCACATGGGAGCGAGAGGCTTAGATGCGGGCTCAGTACCCTGATTTGTTCCCCTAGTTTATGTTGCAGCTTTATGAGGATGTAAATCCCTGAGGTGGGAGTAATTTAAAGACACAGAAATTTCAAGGAATTTTTTTTAAAAATACTTTTGAATTTTACGAGTGTGTGGCTTCTGGAAGAGCTTGATTCTAAGGCCCGGTGTGACCAGAATCAATTTTCAAAGTTTGCATTGGGTGCGTTCAGTGAATGAATGAGCAGGTTTTTATAACTTTTGAACTGATGCTCGGAATTAAAATCTGAGGTCACTGATGAATTCACAGTGCCGAGATTCGCTTAGGTGAAGCTTAACTTCAATCTAAAAGGGTTGGACGAAAAAAAATATGTTTTTATACTTTCAGAAAAATAATTGTATAAAATAAAATTACTATAAGTAATTTTATTATTTTTATTCCAACATTGAGTGACAGTTGGAAGAATCGCAGTGTAACGATGATCAATAAATGAGGGCCATTTAATGACTCATACCTTTGGTTGTGTAACAGCAATGCCCGTGTGTTTAATAGGTTCATTAATTAAGGTTCATTAATGAACCACAATAATGAACACAACGTGAGGATTAATTAATTTATTAATAAACCATTTGGAAAACGAATTGAGAACCCGCGGGAGGAAGCTCCAACGAAACACCGATGATGCCAGCCTCTGACGAAGAATGAAGAATAACACCGGTTCCTCGGAGATTGATGACGTGCCTCCAATCCTCTACAACGCGACCAGAGAGGAGACACCACTTCCTCCACGACACGCCCCAACAACTCCTACGATCCCATTCTCTGTGACGCCGTGTAGAGTGACGCTGATGATCATCTTCCTTGTTGAGGTAGGGTAATTTGGAAATTGTATGTTCTTTCCTATGAGAATTATACCCTGGTGCTTGGTATCATTTTTTTGGTGATGTGAAGAACCACTAACGCGGTGGTTTTGGACTAATGAACACGTTTGGACCCATCGCTGATTTGTTCTTGTTGTGCGGAATTATTAGTGACGAAGAAGCAGGACCGTTCTGGAGATTGGAGGCATTCGCAGTGGTGTACAGGTCCCGATACATCCACAGGCGCAGACAGGATCAAGAACGGACCACCGGAATGAATTCGGTGGCCCGCGGAAACCTCCAGAGGGGGCTGGCACCGGCCGGCTGCCTGGAGGCGGCGGCGCCCCGGCGCACCCCCGGCAAGAGCTTCCGCGGCAGGGGACCGTATCCCGTCGCCGCGTCTGCGGAGCGCAAAGGGAGGGGGGACCGCGTCCCCCCCTGCTCGGCCCGCTGGCTGAGCCAGCGAACCCTCCCCCCCCCAACCGGGCCGGGGCGGGTCGTGCAGACTAGGCCAGGCCGCGCCACACCCGGCCGGACCCAGACCCGGGTTGGGTCGGCCCAGTTCGGGCCGACCCAAGAGGGGTTGGGCCAGGCCCAGACCCCCCCCCCCCCACTTCAGACCGCTTTCAGTCTTTTACCCATAACTTATGCTAAGGACCTTCGATCGATGTACCATCAGTTGCGTATGAATCCTTGGATCAAGATGGTCGTTTCGGTATATTACACTAGAGGTTTTGGAAAAGTATGGGTATGGCCAGGTTGGTTCGAACTCGAAACCAACCGGGCCCTTAGAGCGAAAACGCTTATATCTCAAGGATCGGACATCCGATTGACGTGCCGTCAATTGAATTGGGATACTTTTGTTGAGAAGGTCCTTTTGGCTTACTCCTCTTGAGTTTTGGACACAGCTGGAGTACAGTAGTGTTGGGTTTCGCTTAAAAACCAATTGGGCCCTTGGAACAGAAAAGCCAATAACTCTCAGATCGGGCGTCCGATTGACGCATCGTCTGTCGCGTTGGGTTTTTTTTAACGAGACGAAACTTTGGGATACATCAAATCTGGACTTCATGACATTTTATGTATCATATCTCTTTTTCTCAAGGATCTAACCCCCTCGGAATCGAGCATGCTGTGTGCGGGAACCCTAGAGCTGGCTGCGATTGCATCGACTTTTGTACTGGAATCCTCTATGGATTCGATAGCGGCGACTACTATACTGTAATCCTCTATGGGTTTGACATCGATGACTACTATTCTTTATCCTATGTGGGTCCGGCAGTATTGGACTCTGTACTTGTATCCTGTGTGGGTCCGACAGAGTAGCCAGTCTTGTATCATTTGTGGGTCTGACAGCTTAGCTGGTCTTGTATCCTATGTGGGTCCGACAGCTTAGATGAATCAGTTGTTGCATCTGATCATCTCTATTGCCTTATGAAGTGTATACCTGTGTGATATGAGTCTTTATTTTCAATCATTATCATTGATGTGGTTGACTTTATTTCCTTTGTGGATTGGGTTGTGCTTTCCTGTGTGGACCGGGTTGTGTTTTCCTTTGTGGATTGGGTTGTGCTTGGGTTCGGGCCTAGAGAAAAACTGTAACTGATGACTTGGGTATATGTATGTGAATATACCTAAATGGAGTTGTTTGATACTTCATGATTGTATCTTTCCTTTTTGGTTTATCCTTCATGGATTCTGAGAGGCCTTCGAGGGGTCTCGGGGTCCCTACTATGTATCATATACTCACCCATGTATGGGATATGCCCGCACTACATTATGTTGGATGCAGACGACGGATAGAACTGATCGAGGTGGAGGATTATAGAGTTGGACGGTACTCGGAGGTGGACCACTTGGTGGGACGTACCCGGAGTGGATGGTCGGATCGAGGAGCAGAGGAGACTATCTGTACCCACCCTTCAGGTGGGATTTCCGGAGGACGACTCGGGGTTGCTGTTTTACTTTCTGCTGTTGTACTTTCCTTTCAATTGTGTTGTACATTCAGTTGGGTTTGTATACTGGTCCATTTACTTTTTCATCACTTACCTTGTACTCAGTTTTACTTAGTGTTTACTTGGCTTGCGTACTCCGTTGTGTATGTTAATTCATAAAGGCAATGCCTTCCCTTCTCTTGGGATTTATGCCTTTGGTGCTAGTCGCCATCCCCTGGCCTATGGAAGGCGGGCTTGGGGTAGTCACGGCATGGGCCCCGATGACGGGTCGTGACAGAAGGTATGCATTTGTGAGAAGGGAGAGTGCCCTTTTATAAGAGGGGTGAGGGGCACCTGAGGAAAAGCTTAAAGTATTATTTTATAATAAATTAATATTTGGTTTATAATGGCTCCAAATTAATTTATTTCGAGGATAAGGTGGGGATGGGTCAAAATACTTTCAACCAATAGATTTTAGACAGGTTTGTGTCACTATATTAACCTTATCATTTATATTTAACTCTTAGTTAAATAGTTTGGCATTTACCATGTCTCTTTGTATTTCTATATTATATAGTTAATAAACTTACTATATACTTCCAAGAGACCAAAAAGTGGTTCATTAATGATACACCTATCATGATATAAGTACTTTGTCCATACCTTAGATTTTTATGAATAGAATATCAATTAATAATATAATATGTTTTCTAAAAACTCTTTTATGTCAATTTTGACACTATTAAATAATTGATTTTTGTTAAAGTCTTAACAACATTATTACTTAAAAATAAATAAATTTAATCAACTCGAAAATGTCAGTCACCTATAAAATTTGCGGATGGCATCAAAATATTTAAATTATATTTATTTTATTATTTATAATATCATTTATTTTATTCTTTCATTAATAAACAAAAAACTGCATCATCATTGAGTCATAAATAAATTTAATTATTCAATATCTAAAAATTATAAATAAAATACAATTATTTAGGAAATAGTATTATATTTCTAATGAATATTTATAGTCTAAGAGATAATATGTATAACCCTATGTAAAAATAGTTTTACTAAAAGATATATGCTTATGTCATTTTCGTATTTACATTAACTTAATTAATATAAAGTGTCATTATCACTTAAAAGTGGCTCCATGGGGTCCTCAAATAGACCCAAAGATGCCCATGGTTGGACATGTATTATCCAATAGGGTTAGGACACGTTTTAGGATAATTAAATATTATTATAATATTATTGTTTTACCCTTATTTACCGGATTTACCTTTTTACCATGGTAAATAAAATATTTACCGAAGTAATTATTCAAAATGTCAAAAAATAAAAGTTACCTATTTACACAATTTGGAAATCCTTATTCCAAATATGTAATCCATTTTTCTAAATTCAAAACACAGAAGTAGCAGAAATTAATTTAAAATTAATTCCCGCTGTCAAAACAAAAAGCGTGTTTTTATGAAATATTAACTACCAAAAGATTGACACTTGTTTATGTTTAGTTTAAATATGAAATTACGTCCAATGACCAAAATTGGATTAAATGGTAAAAATATAATCTAATTATAATTTAAAACCACACAATAGTATAATTTAACACAATAAATTATTTTGATTAAAAAAGTTGTTTTTAATTAAAATTTTGTATTTTCACTATTCGTCAAAAACTGAATGTTTTCAGAAAAAATACCAAAAATTCACCCTAAGATAATTTTGATATTCCGAATTCAAAAATTAATTCTATTTTACCAATTTAAAAACTTAAAAATTTCATTTAAAATTAATTCCCGTTGTCAAAACCAAAAAGTGTTTTTAAGAAATAATAACTAACAAAAGTTTGATACTTGTTTATGTTCAATTTCAATGTGAAATTATTTCCAATGAATAAAATTGTATTAAATGGTAAAAATATAATCTATTTATACTTCCAAACCATAAAAATTTATAATTTAACACTATAAATTATTTTGATTAAAAAAGTTGTTTTCAGTTAAAATATAGTGTTTTTCACTATTCACCCAAATATGAAAGTTATCAGAAAAACTCCAAAAATTTGTTGAAAATAAATTCTTATGTATTCATTCTAAATAAGAAGTTTATTTTTGTCAAATTTAATATATAAAAGTTTCAAATATTGGATTTTAAAAGGTTCATCCTTAAAAGGCGGTAAAATTGCATTTTTTGAAAAATACTTCTTTCATATGAAAAAAATTAATTTGTTCTTAAATTATGCCTAAGAAACTAATAATATGGACTATAAAATCATAAGTATTATATAAAGTTCAAAATTCAGTTAATACTATTCATAACATCTTTTCAACGGCTAGTTTGGTAAGTTGTGGTGCGCTTGAACTCGGTGTTGCATGTAGTGAAAGTTATTGAATTACTTTGAAGAAATAATGTACTATGAAATCATGGGGTATTACACATAATATTATTATCACATGTTTCTGTTCTTTCCCCCTTAGAATCTTTCAATTAAAATTGAATACCAGTAGAAATTGTCACTATCTTTTGTGAGGGCTCAACATGTTTATTCTCAATATTGGTACACTGAGCTTCAAATTTTAGAAATTCCATATTGAGAATGATCTTATGGTCTTAAATCATGATCATATTCTCTTAAAAAGTATTCTTTTATCTTTAAACTTCCATTACATGCATTTGAACTTTGTTTTGTAACAAATAGTCAAGTTCCTTGATCTTCTTGTAATTTTCTTCCAAATATAAACCCTTGACCTCAATACTCTTCTTCATATCATTTTCAAGTGCATGGATCTTCTCTTATATATTCTTATTGACTCCCTATTTATCCTCATCTTCTTTGATTCATTGTAAGTAATATATTTTAAATTTCTTCTTTATTGCTTCAAAGGCTCCAAAATTACTAGAGAGCTTTAGACATTCAACAATTTTTTCTTGCAATACCTTATCCAAAAAATCATTTTCTTCTTCTAGTTGGGTGACATGTTCCTGCATAAATTGAAATACTCCAAAAAAAGGGATGTAATTTATTCAAGTATATCATACAGAATTTCTCTTAATCAACTGATAATTATTGAGAGGTTTTAGATTAATCATCACCACTTGTGCTAGCATTTCCATTATGAGGAAATATTCAAATGTACCAACACATACATCTAGATCATTTGAGGTAGGAAGTTTTTCCATATTCTTGGTGGAAACTTGAGCTACCTAGTCATTTATTTCCATGACTAATATGTCTTCATTTTCAACAATGCTTGGAGATGCAGATACTTCCACTTCATTAGACAAGTGGTACCTCTTCTTCAAATTTCTTTTCTCCTTTATTTTCCTACTCATCATGGTCATGGTAGATATGTTATTATGATTAGAGACCACTGAATCGTCATTAAAACTGTACTTCATCTATTAATTAGGAAAGAAACATAACTCGTCAAAATAGAATCACTTCACTATATATAATCTATAAGAGGTGTGCCTGGCTTGGATACCAATTGAGAGGACTAGTTTGGGATATACCTAACATTGATAGGGCATGAATCAGTGTTGGGGATTTTTTAAACCAATTCCAAATTTTTATCCATGTACCCCTTGAACAGTTAGGATCTTGATTCGCTTATTCTCTTTTCACTATCTCATTCCATAATAAAAATAAGTAAAAATATGCACATGATATTTTTACAAGGTTCACTACTCAATAAGAGCAGCTACATCCTTGCCATGTCTTATAATGACCATTTCATGGATTCTACACTATAATGTGATAACTCTTATAGTGGAATGTCTAGCGAAAAAATTATCTACCCAGTGTGAGTACCTACACTTTGAAGGGGGGAGGGAAAAATCCTCTTTCTGAACTAGTTATGACCTAATCCAACTTACAGCTTCCTTGATAGTTATTTATACTACCACATAAGGTAGTCTTATTTCTTATTATTAAGGTAGGTTCTTCTCTTTTTCTTCTTTAGTTCACTTCACTTGGTTACTTACAAAGCAGTATGAAAGAAACTCTCCCTTCTTCTTCTCTCTTATTATTAGTGCAAAACCAATTTAACTACTTCTTCTTATTTATTCTTCGTTAATGAAACAACCATCAACACTTGAAATTATTCTTCATTATTCTTCGAAATGATCACAAACACCTTTTTGATTGTTCAAACACAGAGGATCAGATCACTTGCAATCATCAGAATAAATTATCCTTTCTTCTTTTCATATATGCATGATACCATGAATGTTGAAATTTGGTTGAACTCTTATCTTCCACGTATTCTTATTTTTATATACATGTGAACACGTTGTTGGGATTATTTATTTTTACATGTCTTCATGTGTGCATGTGAATGCAAGATTCCAGGCACAGTTCACTTCTTATCTCTTGTGTGAAACCCCTAATGGGTATAAATCTTTATACACACATATGAACTCTTCTCTTCTTCCCTTTCTACTCTTCACTTTTCACTTGGTAAGTATGTATTCAATTCATGCACATGAGTGAATGTTTGATTTATCCTTAAAAAAGACACTAACATCTTCTTCTATTTTCTTTGTATGCACATGAACCAAGCACAACGAAACACCCACCCTTATGAGTGTAGGCCTTTGATCAAGTTCTTCCACCTCCTTCACATGTACAAACACTTGAGATTCTTCAAATCATGAATATGCATGCATATACATATATCCCATATTCATTCATTCTTATTCAAATTCCTCTTCTATAAATAGTAGGTTTAATAAATTTAAATATAATATTTTTTACCTCTGTGAAGACTATGGGGTTTACGATTGTTCTTCCTCATTCTAGGGATGCTCGATTATCTTTATTCACTGAACTAGAATGGTTCATGGATATTTATTTTCAAGTCACAACAAGGGTGATAAACACCTATTGTGTTGGTGTGGTTCTCCTTCTTCATGAGACGCTTCAAGAGAACATTGTACTTGTTTATGGTCAGTGGTATCCTTTCTTTACCTTCGCAAAATGGAAACAAAGAGAGGATATGTTTTGAGAACAAGATCTATCTGATAATGAATGGAAGCAACTCTATTAGACTCGGTGCATGTCATTTTATAGTCAGGGAATGGATATTCCTTTCATTCTAAATCGCACCTTTGAATCAATCGAGATCTTACTTTTGAATAACCAAGATCTTTAGTTATTTAAAACTTCCAACCCCGAGTTTGAGATATGTTTAGATTTGTAGAGATTTTTCTTTTTAATTCAGGTTACTCATTTAAAATGATGAGATTTCATGCATGTGATTAAGATCATATAAAATCTCTATTTAAATCCACAATAAAATTACCCACATGGCCTTCGTAACTCTGTTTTCCTCGGCTGATCCTTCATCAACAAGATATCACATGCATGAACAACATAAGTTACATACATGGTCTTGGTGAAATTAAGTGGTCCTCACGATATCAAAATGATTATCTTTGGTGATTGGATTTTGTTTCTTCATCAACTTCATTATGTATTTGTGGCAACGAGCCGAGGAGAGAGGTTGAAGATGATGGAACTGGAAGGTTCAAGTTGTGGGGAAATCAGATAGCTCAAATTAAAATTCACGTTTCCTGGATGGATGAACAATTGTGATTAAATCATGAGCACATATAAGATATGTGATGGAGATTACTTCCCTGTTTTTAAATGATGAATACTAACTTAATTCTTTTTTCCCACATCGAAATGGAGAGAGGGGTTGAAAATGGTTTAAGTATCAAGCCTCTTCTCTCCATCTGTGGATTACTCAATCTACCTCCATGGTACCACCTCGTACCATGTTCTGTGGGCGTGCTTTATGCCCACTCTCTTCATAGGATTCATCCCAACTATGCACGAGATTTTTCCCCATGTGCTCATCCAGGCCTACACACAGCCCCTCATACATGTAGTCATCTTGCCTAGCGGGATTCCCTTGGGTGTAGCTGACCTAGATTTCTGCCGGTACCCTTGGTCGAGGCTAGCCTAGTGGGTCAGCCAGCTGCCCAATTTTTTTATGTTACCATATAAAAAATACATACTGTAAAATTACATGGAAAACGTAGAAAATAATGCTTGTTCATGGCTACCACCTTTAAATTCCAAGCCCATTCCACTTCCTTCTCTTTTCCTCTTCTTCATTTTCTCTTTGGAGAATTTACCCTGTAGTACTTCAATCATCCTCAAGTGGATGATACTTAAATGTTGTGGACAATGTGTCCCTTTTGATACATATATTTACAACATAGAACTAGTGAAATGGTCATCTGATTTGTAACAACATGGAGAATTTCCCAAGAATGTAATCGAATGCATTTAATCCATAACAATTCTCTAGGCATCATCACTTAAACCAATATCCATTCATTTTGACCATTATTGACAAAAAATAAAACTTATTCACAATGTTTTCCCAACATTATCCCCCAAAGTCACATAATTAAAAAACATATAAAATATTATGACAAAACCATTCTCTAATTAATAAATCCGTATTTTTTATGAACCACGTCATTATGGGTTAGTAAATTCAGATTGGATCTAGATTTTGAGGATCTATATTGGAGATTAGTTTTAGAATTGGGATTCTAATAATAATTATGATATTTAGACATCTCTAGTATAATATCCCTCCTTTTATCATGGGCTTGAGAAGGAGAGAGTACATTACTTGTCCTTAAGAGACATTCCCAATGTGCCAAAGGCTGCCAATAAATACCAAGGGCTTAATTTATAAATGGGGTATGATTTTCCCTTCTAAAATAAAACAACCAACCCAAAATTCCATAAACAAATAAACCACTAGATAATGAATGATACCAATAAAATACAACTCAAGGAAAACCATTTATATTAAAATCAAACTAAATCCCAGTAAAATAGAGGAAGTCTATAATATCAAAGTACACAGTGTAATAAAAAATCAAAAAAACCCCAAAGACTCTAAATAAAAACTCCAATGCTCCAACATGCTTCATGCTCTAACTCCACCAAGCTTCCCAAGTATCACAAAGTACTACTAAAAATGTGTGATACATTACCTTTTACCATGTCTCAATGAATAACATCTGCAAAATCACTAAAGTGAAAAAGAAACGATGAGTAATTAGACTTAGTAGGATTCCCCCCAAATGACTTCCCTAATCACACCACTAGGATAGAACATGTTATCAAATTTATATAAATAATTTATATAAAAAAATGAGAACATTGTATATCAAATATAAATTGTTAACACTCAAATATTTTTCCATACTAAAATAGTTTCAAAGTAAAAAAAAACCAAACTATGCATTTAAACAATCACAAAAGTACCATTTTGGAATATTTCACTACATTACACATATCCACACATCCAACCATGCATGAAAACTAGACCTCCCTATATTCATGAGTGGTGATTCATACTTTCACTAAACTATCAATTAATGGACCATTTTACTGGGGATATCCCTAACCCTTATCTATCCCACTAGTGATGGTATAGACTCCTTACCCTTATCTTTCTTAAATGCACCTGATCACACACAACTATTTTTCCAAAACCCAGTACTAAAACAACCAATTCAACAATTTCAATAAAACCACACTTTTATAAAAAAAAACTTTCAAATGAACCATTATAATAAAACCATTCTTTTATTAAAAAACATATTCCATAAAAAAATATAGACAGCCATTTTAAAATCACCATTTTAAAAACAAATTACCAATTTCACTTTCCATAAAAAATCCCAATTTCTACTATTCAAAAAAAAAGTCACTAAAAAGGTTTCAAAAAATAAATTAAAATCAATTTTACAAAAAAAAATTGGTCAAAATAATCAATTTAAAATTCATACTTCAACTTTTAAATAGAGTATTTGAGATTTAATCAACCTACCTTAGGAATTATGATGACAAAAAAGAACAGCATGAAAACGTCCACAAAACCGGGTTGAATCTCCAAACACCTGCCTTATAAATATTACCCTAATACTAACAAGGAAAAATAAAATCATATTTCACATAAAATACCTTATATATATCCACAGTGTATGTAGATCTAATAAATTGAGAGAGAGGGATAATTAGATCTAAGTAAAATTGAAAAAAACTACCAAGAATGATGACTTACCGCAAGAATTAAGCTTCAACGCACTAAGATATTCCTTTGTATCACCTTAAATTTGATAGAGAGAGGTTATCCAACCTTTGGAAGGAAAAATCTTGATTCTGGGTCGATTTGGAGAAAAATGATGGAGTTAGAGGTGAAAATGTGTTGGATCCATAATTTTAGGATTTAACTTCTAAACCATGCATGGTTAGTTTCATTTTTAGAAACAATGTGCACTAATTTTGTGCCAACCTCTGTCTCATGGTAAAAATTACATGTCTATATAGAATGGTTAGAAAAATAGTGTTTCAACCATTTGAAATCTCACTATCACCTTTTGTATGGTTTTCTGTAAGTGTTTCATGATTTTCATTAACTATGCACCAACCATGCACCCTTAGAGAATCACCAAAAACAACCCACAAGAATTACAAACCCTCCGAAACTTCACGTATACATTAAATACTTAAAAATAATAAATAAATCATTATTACTTAAAACCATAGGTGCTAAATTCTCCCCACCATTAGTTTTTCTTTCCCTATAAAGTAGAAAACTATATTTTCTCTGAAAGCGTTCTGGTCATTTCTCTTTAATTTCCTTATCCCACTCACATGTCTCTAACTAGATCAGACCATGTTTCCATAAACCCACTCTAGACAAATTATTTTTTATCACAATACTTTCTCTTTCCTATCTAGAATCCTCACTAGCATGTGCACCAACGAATCATCTGTCTTCAGGTCAATGTGAACCCATTGAATCACACAGTTTGGATCAGTCTGATACTTTTTTAACTATGATACATGAAACAAATTATGCACCACACTGAACCATGGTTAAAATTCAAAAAACTATGCCACATTTACAACCCATTCAAGTATCTCAAATGGGCCTATGTATCAAGGATATAACTTTCCCTTTTACACAAAATGATGATGTCCAATCCTTGTAGAGATTCTCAAGAACACGTGATCACTCACCACAAACAACAACGGTTATCGATGATGATCTACATATGATTTTTGATGACTCTATGACATATCCTTCCATTTCTAGGTCAATGTAATATTCTCCATTGTCTCTTTGATAAGGCTCATCCCAACTAGTGAATTATTGCCTATTTCTACCCAACAAAGTGGAGAACGATAAGGATTCTGATACAATACTTCAAAATGAGACATTTGTATCAAGGATTGATAATTTTTGTTATATGATAACTAAAATAATGGCACATGATCTTCCCATGAGACACCAAAATTCATTACGCAATCCTAAAACATTCCTTCTAATGTCTTTATTTTCCTTCCAGATTGCCCGTCCATCTGAGGGTGATACACCATACTCATAACCAACTGAGTCCCATGGGATTTATATAATGATTTCCATAAAAAATTAATAATCCTTGGATCTCTATCAAAAAATATCTAGAAAGGTAAACCATGACTATTTACCGCTTCTTGAGTATTTATTTTTTACAAGTCCTCCACTGTATGAGATTCGTGAATAGGAATGAAATGAACCAACTTTTTGAGATGATCCACTATCACCCATATAGCATTATGTTTCTAAACTGTTATTGTTATACCTATAACAAAATCCATTTCTATAGACTCCCACTTATAAATAAGAAGAGGTAAAGAATAAAACATACATGCTAGTTGTTGATGTTCTTCTATAACCTACAGACAAGTTAAGAATCTCGAAACAAACTCAACCACATTTTTTTCATGTCGACCCACCAAAAATGTTCTTTAAATTATTTATACATCTTTTATATCACTGGATTAACAACCCATATTTTGTGGTGATAATCATGAAGAAGTTTTACCTGAAAATACATAGGTACAACCATCTTATTTTTTCACCACAATACTAAACTCACTTCAAACATCCAACACTCAATGGTCTCCCCACTGTTGATTTTTGACCTCATTGACATACATCATAAATCACAATTATGTGTCTATTTAACTATATTTACCTAATCAATAACCAAATAAATTGTAAAAAACTACAATATCACCTCGGTATTCACAATCCAAATTTATTTTTTTAATCACTAACATTAACTTACACTGACTTGAAAATCTTCTTTCCAACTGAGCATATGATGTTTTTTCTCAATGCATTTTCCACTTTATTTCCTTTACTCGGTGTATAAATCAAGTAAAATTCAAACTTTTTTAGATACTACAACCTTCTTTTTTATCTTAGGTTCAAATACCTTTGTGAGAAAATATGCTTCAAGATCTTATTATCCATAAACACAATAAATTTCTCACTGAAGTGGTAATCATGTCAAGTATTCAAATCATGGAAAATAGTAGCTCACTCTAAATCATGTGTTGGGAAGTTCTTCTCATGAAACAATAACTTTCTTGAGAAATAAGTAACAACATGATATATTTTTATGAGAACACATACCAACCATAATCCTAAAGTATCACAATACACCACATACCCTTTTCCTGATTCCAAAAACATAAAGATATGTACTGATGTATGGCAAACACTGATCTCTTAAAAAGACTTATGAAATTTTTCATTCCATTATAATGGAACATTAGTCCTTTTAAAATATTTCATAGGTAATTATATTCATGAAAATTCATTAAAAATGTTTACAATAACCAGAAAATCCAATAAAATTGTGTTTCTCAATGGCATTTTTCAGTGGTTTCCAAGACATAACAAAATCTACCTTTTCTGGATCCACAAATAACCCCTATTTTAGAAATTACATGGCCAACGAAAAATATATATTTTATCCAAAAATCATATTTTGATAATTTTTCATACAACTTATGATCCCTCTATATTCCTGACACTGTCTCCAAGTGTTTATCATACATATCCCATGTCCTTGAATAGACTAATATTTCATCCATAATCACAACTTCAAAAGAATCTAGATATCACTGAAATATATAATTCATCAATTCCATAATGACTTCTAGTATATTATTAATATCAAAATTAATTTCTATATACTCATAATGTCCATATCTTCTTCTGAAAACCATCTCAGAATATCCTCCTTCCGAACCCACAATTGGTGATATCTATATCACAAGTCAATTTTGGAGAACCACTGAGCTCCCCTTAATTGATGAAATAGATCATCAATTCATAGAAGAGGATATCAATTCATTATTGTATCTTGGTAATATTAGGAAAATCCACACATAGACTTTGGGTTTCAGTCACCTTTTTCACAAAAAAGACTGATTCTTCCCACATAGACGTTCTCGGCTGAATGAACCCTTTTATTTTCATATCTTACAACCACACATTAAGTTTAATTATCTCTATTGGTTCCATTTGATAAGATATAATGGAAATAAGAGTGGTCCTCATAAGGAGATCAATCAAAAAATATTCTACTCTCATGGGTGGAATCCTTGGGAAATATTTGGAGAAATAATCTAGAAACTAACTAACAACTATTGGAAATCATTGTTCCTAGTATCTTCCCTCAATGAAAAATTCATCATTTCTGGCTAATATGATAAAATTCGAACTCCTAGTGCCAAAAATCTTGTTTTACCTTCTATTATATTACTTTATATTATAACTAGATTATCAACACCATCCTCAATCGTGAAAGTAACTGTTCTTCTATAATAGTCGATGTGAGCCTTGAACATTTCAAACCAATCCATACCTAGGAATATAACATAGGCATCCATCTTAAGTAAATATAAATCCCATATCATCTCAACTACATCAAAAATTATTGAACATGCTCTACAAAAAATCCTCAACTTTCTCTTTGACCAAGAGGAGTTTGAATTTTTAACACAGAAGGCATCATCTAAACATTTAAATATAAAAAATGAACATAATGAAAAAAAAATAACAGAATGTGGTACACCAGTATCAAATAATTTTTACACAAGTGTATAATTCAAAAAAATCATACCCATCACTTTCGATGATCCAAACAGATCAACCAAAATATCTTACTCATATCTATATAATTGCTTCATCACTTCATTTTTTCCTTTATTTCTTTGTTGAGATTTATGTTATTGAGGAGTCATGGTATTCCAGGAATCGTCATGGCTATATATGTTTTCTGATGATACTTATTTTGATGCCCTCATCCCTTCTAAGCATACGATTCCTATGACACCTAAGACATGTTCCAAGAACTAGATCTCATAGCACTACAAAAATAGTGATAAATATTCCCCATCTTATTGTAATTGTATAATGATCTAGGTGGTTTTATACCCTATTGCTTCATGTAGTCAAAATAACCACATTGAAAACATTTAGGATGGAACCTTGCTTTTGGAAGAAGATTCATCCATCCAACCATTGGATTCTGAGTTGTCCTCACACCTTGGAAAGGGGTTTCCCTCTTCTATTTTCTCCCAGTATTATATTTCCCACTATTTCCCATAGGTATCACCATACTCTCTCTAGACATAGCTAATGATATGTCCCTTTTATCCACCATTTCTATATTGGCCATCGATATATCATCGTTCATATAGAGCACATCAATATTTAAGAGAATATCCTTCCTTATCCCCAATTCAAAGATGTGTTCCTTCAAGTACATACTAGCAATAGATTTGGGTGAAAAGTAGAATAAATTCATGAATTTAGCCACATACTCTATCAATGTAAGGCTCCCCCCCCCCCCCTTAAACTAAATAAATTTGTTGTTTTTACAATTCTGAACATATTAGGATAGAATTATTTATTGAACAATTCAACAAAATCCTACCATGCCAGGTACTGATCTGATTTATTATGAATATCTTAATCCCACCACTAGCATGCAATATCTTCCAACATATATGTCTCCAACTTTACTTTTAGCTATGTTGGTGTGCCAAGGAAATCTAAGATTTAATTCATCCTATTCAGCCACACGACTTCCTTTTATGCTTCTAAATATCCCCAAAATATGGGTGGATTATTCATTTAGAATTGGATAGAGTGATCCACATGACTTGGTTCATCCCTCTTATTCTTCATATCCACATATTAAACATATTGGACTATAATTTGAACCAGCTATTGATTCACATGTGGATTAAGTGTAACTACATTCGCAACAGCTTCTTCCAGTTTTTGTTTATGATGCATACTATGTGACATTTCTTAGAAACAGAACAATTCCATCAGCCTCACTCTCTAAAAATCACAGGCTTAACAAATTTCAAATTACAATACATTACACTATCACCACATGGTTTTCCAAAATTCAAAATTTTCCAAATTCAACAATTTTTGAAAATTTGATCATTCTTTTGAAAATCAACACATTTTCAAAAAATTACAATCATGATCTTTTTCTGAATATCAAATTTAAAAAAAATAACCATTTCAAAAAATTAACACTCATTCAGAAAAATAGATCATTACTCAAAATTAAATATGCACTCCTAGTGGGAAGTCATTTCTATAATGAAAATCATTGTCGCCTCATTGTCCAAGCCCTTGACAATGAAATTCAAAATCATATTAGTATCTCCAAAACACTTTTGTTCCCAACTCCCTGGAATCATGAAGTTAATTATAAAAAGATTATCTACATCTTTTTATGCTCTACAATTCAAGTCTAAACAATCATATTCATTTCTATGATCCCAAATCAAGAATAACTATAATGAATTATCAACTTCAAGACTAACAACCAATACCAAGTCAAAGAACAATTATTCAAGAAAAATATCTACAAGGAACAAGTTGATACCACTTGTAACATCCTTATTCTTCTCATTTTCTTGAGAAGGAATTAGGATGTTAATTGTACCTGAGAAAAATATCCAAGGTGCCAAAACATGGCAATAAATGTTATGGTCTTCATTTATAGATGGGGGATTATTTTTCCTTTGAAAATAAAACTACCAAACCAACATTCTATAACCAAATAATCCACTACATGATGCATGTTACTAATGAAATACAACTCAATAAAATCCATGGATATCTAAACAAAACTAAAACCAAGTACCATAGTAGAATACTATATTATCCAAGTACACATCAGAACAAAAAAAATCAAAAAAATCTCAAAGTCTCTTAAGACAAACTTCAAAGCTCTAACATGATCTATGTTCCAACTCCACCAACCAGCCCAAGTATCATTAAGTACTATTAACAATTTTTGATACTTTACCTTTTCCCTTGTCATGATAAACAACATCTACAAAATAACCAATGTTCTAAAGTAGCGGTGAGTAATCAAACTTAGAAGTTTTTTCCCAAAATTACTTCCCTACTAATTCCACTAGGATAGAACATGTTAGAATATTTATATAAACAATTTATATAAAAAATATAACATTTTATATCAAATACAAATATTTAAAACTAAAATATTTTTCCATAGTAAAAAAAATTCTATGAAAAAAACAAACAATTCTTTTAAACCATTTCCCTAGTTCTATTTCGGCATAGTTCATTCCATTCCACATATCCACGCATTCAACCATACATTAAACCTAGACCTCCCTATACTCCTGAGTTGTGAGTCATCATTTCACTAAGCCATGAATTAATAAAATTGTTTTAATAAAATCATTCCTTTATTGAAAACTATTCAAATGAACCATTTCAATAAAACAAAAACCTTTATTAAATACCTTTTTCCATGAAGAAAACAAAACAATCATTTTAAAATCACTTTTTTAAAATAAAATTACCAATTTAAATTTCCACAAAAATTCCAAATTTACACAATTAAATATTATGGCATCCTACATTTTTAATACATAACATTTCATTACATTTTACACTAGAGGATCTTTAAAGTCTAGTGTCTTGGAAATCAGGAACAATAAAAATAGAAAACAACATAAAACATTATTATATTTTACATTTAAGGATTAATCATAAGTTCATCCTAAGTACTATTACTGTATCTCATAACCTGGAGACATACATTCAAGGGAAAGGGTGAGTAGAATGCCCAGTATGGGTAAACAAGGGAATCAGTTTAATTGTGATATCAATATGAACTTGAATAAAACATAAAGAAAAGAGTAATGAAAGAATAGGAATATCATAATGAAAATATCTTGAAACATAACTTGAATATGTGGCTTAAAAATTTCATTTATACATTCATGAACATATCACCAAGGTCCATCCCCAAGGTATCATAAAAATTAACAAGGTTATTCACCAAGGTATCATGAAACTTGTCATCTCTAGAGATTAATTCTTTACCCAATGCATTAGAGCGCTATCTGGGAACACCCTTAATATTTCGTTACTTTCATGTGATCCGCATATATCATAATCAAAAATTTCATAAATAACCCAAATGGAATCAAAGAAATGGGTTTCATGTCAAAATTGTGACGTTTAAAAGGTACTTAAAAATAAGATCAGTATGTCATTTATAACCCATGGAAAGGGAGAGAGGGTTACATGAATGTCAATTCCAAAATAAAATATATCATTTTTTTGTAACTATGAACACCCATAGAAACAAAATAGGTATGGTTATTTACCTATATAAAACAAGATAATTTCTTCAGATAAATAGAATGAAATTTTGAGGTGAAATTTCTGCAGCATAACAGCTATATATCGTGGTTTTAGAAAATAATAAAAAGAGAGGGTACAAGGGTATCCCATCCATAAATGGATAATTTTGAAGTAGAGATATAGAATAAAAAGAAATAATTTCATGGTGTGGATATTTTAATGACACACAACATGAAAAGGAAACTTGAAAAGAAAGAGAAAGCGTGATTTCTTATATGAAAATCCGGTAGCCTAACGGTGTCACTTAAATATTCAGAAAATCAATTGATGAGAACAAAAAGGTTATATAATAATTTGGAAATGAAATTTAAAGTATTAAAGATATATAATAACAAACCCCCACATCATAAAATGGAACTATAAGATATAACATAAAATAAGTCATGACTTAAAAGAGGATGGTGCAAGGTTCCCACACCTTGAAGATTAACTTTGAAAGCCTGAAGACCGGGACCTTGGGAGGCTTGAGGGTACCTTGGGAGGACTAATCAGGAAGTAAAGAGACCATAACTTCGTTGAGGAGGATTTTGTAACAAAATGGATGAGGTAATGGCTTGCTATTTATAGGATAAGTGAGGAAAAAATCATTAATTTCCACAGGACACCTCATCAGTGGTTTTGGAAAAACCATGGGCTTGCCCACGGTATTTTCCCATGGTATTGGCCACTTGGGAAACCTCATGTATTATCTTCCTATTCATAATTATACCATAAATGTTACATAATTATTACATCCTTAATGATGTCATTAAACACCCGATACTCAAAACTGTATTTTTACTATTCACTAAAAATTCAGCTTTATCTGAAAAAATCCAAAACATCTCCTTAAACTAATATTGATGATTTGAATTCAAAAATGAAATCCATTTTATGAAAATAATTTTCTAAATATTTGTAATTTAATTTTTAAATAAAAATACTCTTCACCCAAAAGAATACTAATATATAACTAATAATTTCTGAAACAGTTATTTACATATTTTATTGAATCACGTTACCTAATCAAGGTGCCTAAATTATAATAATACTCTCTTAAGTAAGTTTACTAATTCATCTGGTAACAGTACTCATCATAAGCATAAAATTACTATTCATAATTTACTATTCACTAAAAATTATGTTGATCTTATTAGACTCTTAATTTCTGACTAAATACAACTGTAGAAGACCATTTTTTGAAAATAATTCCACATAATTAATTATTTAATTTTCACATAAATATTTTAAAATATCCCTTTTTCCAAAAATTTATCAATAATATACATCCTATATTTATCCGGACATTTGAAATTCACAAACTTCACCATAATATAAAAAAACAATTTTATTTAAATCAAAGGACTACAGAAAGCAGCTAACATCTCATTACATAGCCCCTTATAATACCAGCATAGGACCTAAGTGTAAGGTGTGCTAAGGTGATAGAATCTTGTGGTGTCTTGGACAACATTGCCCGAGTGGTGACCTCTATAATCTTGAACTTCTCCCATAGGTGATTCCTTTCAAGCTTCACATGATGATGTTCAGCTTGGGCTTGGTCCAGAGAAAAGCCCAGTGGTGCTAATTTATTACCATGTTATTTCAGATGTGCTTCGATCGGCCCGAGTCTACTGCATGAGGCCATCGAATCTTTTTTCTGTATTAGTTAACCAAGATCACTTGTATTTATAAACAAAAATATTGTAACATTGAGATTTTAGCTTCTAATGGTTATATTGAGCAACGGTCATATAAAAATAGAAACCCAATGGTCTCATTTACTTATACTCACTTAATTAATTAAATAATATAGTTTTGTTGAGTATAAAATAAAATAACACACAAAATTTAGGAAACGAATATTAATAAAAAGTTCAGGTCTTTATAAAATATACCATTAATTAAGAGGTTTCTAATAATAAATTCAAATAAATTTCACAACCAAATTATAGAAAAACAATAAATTTGAAACTAATCCTTAATTCTCAAAATGGAGGAGTCTAGAATGAATCCATCGACCTTGGTAGTTATGGCGACAACGAAAAACAGCATGAAAACATCCACAAAACCAAGTTGAAACTCCAAAAACCCACCTTAGATATCTTACCATAACATAAAAAAGTCCAAATATAATCATATTTCTCTTCAAATTCCTTATATATATATCCACTAAGTAATTAGATCTAAGATACCATAAGATAGGGAGAAGTAGATCTAAGGAAAACCAAGAAAAACTGCCAAGAACAAAGACTTACCGCAAGAAACAAGCTTCAACACACTTAGAAACACCTTTGGATCACCTCAAATTTTATGGGGAGAGGTTATACAACCTTTTTGAAAATAAAACATTAATTTAGGGTCTATTTGAAGCCAAAAATATGGCTTTAGAGGAAAAAATGTGATAGATCCACAATTTAAGGGTCTAACTTTTAAACTGTGCATGGTTAGTCGCACTATTAGAAAAAGTCGTGCTCTAAACACGCGCCAAGATCTACCTTAATGGATACCTCACATGGTTGTCTTGGGTGGTTATACAAACCATGCACAAACTATTCCAAATCTCATTGTCTCTTTTTTATGGTTTTCTACAAATGTTTCACGGTTTTTACTAATTGTGCACCAACCGTTCACCCTTAGAAAAGATCCAAAAACATCCCCAAAGTATTCAAAACCCTCCCAAACATCACCCATATACATTAAATACCTAAAAATAATAAATAAATTGTTAATTAATTGAAACTTGTGGTGCTATATATAACATGTTTTTTTATGTGAGTTCGGGCATTTTTGGGGTTTGAGGGCATTCAAATCAAGGTCCAGATAACCATGCATCTAAAATTAAATATAGAGATATGTTAATAACTTATTTAGGGGTAATTGGGTACCTGATGAACCTTATAGATGGTAATTACCCTCTAAACCCTCATTTTTTAGTAGGTGGAGTTGAACCAGGTGGCCAGTCGGGGATCGAGCATCTGAATCAACCAGATTGGGTACCTGGTTGGGATGGGGCTTGTTTTTTTAAATGAATAGAAAGGGGTTAATTTAAAAACCCTTATTTCATCCCCCCTAGTTCCCCACCTCTATATGACCATACCATAGAGAATATTCCCCTCCTTCCCTCTCTTCTCCCTCACTTCTCCTCTATGGATCCAAGGTGAATTGAGCATATTTATCCATTCTAAACCAAGGCAATTCATTCTTCTTATTCCTTTATTTTTCTTTCTCTTTAAATATTATAATTTTACCTTGTCTATGTTTTTTATTTATATCTTATTCCATTGAATAATGGTAAATATTTTATGAATATAAAATGGATTCAATATGTAGTTACTATAGGATATTGAAACATGAGGAACACCACTATTTCATATCATTTTAATGAGTTGGTTCATTTTCCTTGGATTTTTTCCAAATTAGTTTGAAATTGTTGGATGATTAGTTATTAATTCATTGGTATTTTTCTAATATAAGTTTTAGAGGTAGGGTGTGGGTCTTCAATATTTCTTTTCTCATGGTTTTGGTGTCACAATACATCATAGTGAGGTTCCAATGTTTATGAATCCTTGGATTAAATTTAATAATTAATTATATCTATCTATAATTAATTGATGGAGCTTTATGGTGTGAGACACGATCTTGGAATATTAGTGAGGTTAATCATTATCTTGAATGCATTAAGATACTTGGATAAGGGATGAGTAACTCTTAATCTCAAGGTAAGTTGTTACACTCATATGTTTCCATATGTTGGGTGTATGTTTGTCATGTTTATGCATGTTCCTAGGGATCTAAGTTCTGGAATTTTATAAAAGGGTTTGGTGTGTCCAAAATTTGAAAATATGATAGGTTAAAGCCTTATTAGTTTGACTCATGTAGTATGTACATGTTTAGAGAATCAAGAGATACCTAGAGGCTTCCTTATCTAGGAAAAACCCTCTAGTTATGATTAAAGGAAACCAAAGTGGTCTTGTCACATTTGGCCTAGGATGATCTTCAATGGGTTACATAAAGGGTTCCTAGATGGTTACCTCTTAGATATATATTTTAATTGGTGCATACCTTAAGGGATCGTGTGAGGAAGGGATATGAGATTATACATAACCCCATAAACTCAATGAGAGTGTGGGTGGAAGGATAAGAAAATGTCTAGTGAAAAATGATATTCCATTAGGATTGATATGTATGTTTTGGGGGTTTTGGAAAAGTGTAACTACTCTCTTTCAGTGATCCATGTGGAAATATGAGATGATAATGTGGGGTAATGGATCCTCTTGATCATGGAGAACTCTTAATAATTGAGTTATAGAGGGTTGAGTTTGAATATCTAAAAGGAATCCTTATGAGGATTGTATAGCCTAAGGGAGGGTGATATCTATGGGTGGTTTCATAAGTGAGTTACTTTGGGTTCTCTATCAATACGTAGAGTATGGTGATACCTTTTCTTGGTATTGATAGTCTCAGGGGTGTTATGCCTAGTGGTATTCAGGGTGGGTTATGACATTGTATATGAAATGACTTAGTGTATAGGGTGTCATTGAATGGAACCTATATATAATTTTAATCACATTAGTGTGTGGTTCAATACTAGTGTGGTAATAATGATTTGGGTAAGGTAGGATGATTTAACAAGAGTTTTTTCAATGAATCATACTTCATATCAGTTTAATGAGTTTGTGTACCTAGGTTTGACAAAGGGGTTGGCTTGTGGTTGAGTGTAGAATCAGATATTTGGGATCAGCATGAGTGTTTTTTAGCTATAGATTATATTGTATATGGTTATGTATAGTGTGACTAGTTAAGGATATTTATTCTTGATAAGTTTATGTGTTATCCTCTAGTTGATAAAATGGTATATATGTTTTGTCAAATAAGAACTAGGGAATGCGATATGTCTTCTATGTTTTTCTTATAGATCTATCTTGACTAAATTTTTTTTAGTTGTTGATGAGGTTTGGTCTTGGAGACCTAGGGATCAGGATGTAGAGTTACACCACCCAGGTTCTCATCCTTCTCGATTTCTAGGATGATCACTAGAATATGAGATAGTCCCAATATACTTTCAGACATTAGTTTGAATATGTCATGCCTTACTCAAATGTGTTTTATGCATGATTATATGGTTTTGAGAAAGATGTTTTGTGTTAGGGATGGTATGTGACTCTATAATCATAGTTTGAAGCTACATTTCCAAGTTATTTTTTTTATCTTGAGTGTTTGTAGGATCCCCATTGATTGATATTATCTCCAATTACTCAATACACTTGGGAATAGCTATATTACATCTTTCCCCAATAGGTTTCCAATGAGATTTGTTATCTTCGTTACCAAGACTAGATATGTTTAACAAATTTCCCAGTGGGTTTCCTATAGGTGATTCTATATATTTTATACCTTACATATGTGTTTAATTTAAAATGTGGCTATATTCGATCCATTACTAACAATTGTTGAAGCAGGTAGGGTCAGGTTTCATAGTGGATAGATTAACACATAATGTCCTAACATGATTTCTCGTGTGTTTCTTCTTTATTTTTCCTATGTATCAATACACTATATATTGTTATGTATATGTGGAATCCCATTGGTGGTTCCCTATAGAGTGTTATAATCACATCCAATATAATAAATATTCTAAAATACACTAAAATGGGCTTGACCATAGAAAAATGTATGTCAGGACCTATAACAAGGTGATCCATGATATAGTGAAAGTTATTTTGTTTTGGTGTTTTTTATGGTAATATATCATTATGTGATAATATTATTCTTTCGATAATATTATAAAACAAATAATATCATGTTCTATTATTTATCATTTGATGGAATCATTATAATTTTGAGTTTTTATAATAATTATCTAAACATTAAATAATTATTATAGGGATTAATTAATACATTTTAAGAGTTGAAGTAGTTTAAGGAATTTATAAAATTTATGAGGAATATGGTCATCAATATAGTTTTGAAAGTTAAATATAAAACAAATGAATCTTATCAAAATTTTTAAAAACACTATGAAAATATTTAGCCAAGGTTATTCCAAATCTCTTATTCTCTCTCACCATTAATCATAGTTTTAAATAAAAATTCTATTGAAAGAGGTTCTTCTCAGGTGTTGGGAGATTCAAATGATCATTGATACCCTAGGTGGGAGTAACCATTTATTTTATCCTTAGTTATCTCAATCAAATTCTTGTTTTAATCTTGGAAAATCCATATTTTCAAGGTGAAAGGTACACATTTTGTCCTACAATAATTATATAATTCAATATATATGAAAGACCTTATAGTTTTAGTTTGGGATCTAATTTATTCCAATACATTTGGATAATTGTTTCCCCACTAAAAATGTTTAGTGGTATCCAATAAACCTTCATGATATTTGGATTAAATTATCAAAGTCTAAATAAAGTAGGAAATATAAGTTTTCTATATACCACAGCATAGATGCTACCAAAACTACAATTTTTTTATAGTTGGTTCTAGTACATGACATGAGTGAAGAAAAATTCCAATTTTGGTTCTTTATTTTTACAATACCATAGAATAATTTACAAAAAATGATCATTATGGGTAGTGATAAAATATATAAAAATATATTACATTATATTAGATGTCTCTATGTCATGGTACAGAGATCACTAAGTTTTGGTGGCCCTCAAAATGAGAATAATTTGGGGAATCAGCCAAGACATTTTGTACTTATGAATTCAACCCTAAAATAGTATACCCCCCAAAATCACATCATTAAAAATTGGCTTGTCTCTCTAAAATACAATGACCAAAATGACTTATCCATCTTCAAATGGCTTAAAAAAATTTTATTTTAGTTGTTTGTATTGAATGGAATTTCAAAGCAACATCATGTCTTATCCAAAGCTACCATTCCATATTCTACCCTAAAATGGAATGTGTTTTCCCAAAGTAAAATATATTTAAGTAGAAATATAAATAAAAATTATTTTTTAAAAATTCAAAAAAAAATCAACACATACCCAAAGGGGCCATGAAAAAACTGAAGGGGGGTTTAAACAAAAAACGTAGTAGAATTGATTTATGTTTAAAGTGTATTTATGTCGTAAATAATTTATCATTTTTTATAAATTTAAAATATTTAAAATATAAAAGTATTTATAAAAATTTATAAATAGTTTATGGATGAAAATATATAATTTTTATATTAAATACATTTTAGGAAAATTTTATTTGAACCAATAAAAATAATTTTTTTATCATTTGAACAATGACATAAATAAAATCAAATATGAGATACTTAAATTAAGTAAAATGTTTAAATAAAATATGAATTGTTAACTTTGTAATAAAATTATTAATATAATATCTCATATTTTAAATATGAAATAGTCCATATTAAATCAATGAAAATCATAATATAAAAATTTTATATTAGATAAAATAGAATTCTTCATGATTATCCATGACTAAATTATTAAGCGTTTATAATTTATTTATGAATTATTCAAAAATGATTATCTAATGTCTAAATTTATGAATTTTTTATTTATTTATTGTTATTATATTCTTTATGATTCATGAATATAAATTTTTTTCTTATGAATTTTGATGTATTATTTAGTTTAAAAAGTTTTTAAACTACTTATTTAAATTATCATACAAGAATTTAAGTAGTTTCGTTTTATCTATAATAATTGATTTAATTTTATTTTTCATTGACATTGACTTTTATTGTTGGAGTTTTTACCCTTAAACCAGCTTACATTGTACTTTATATTACTAGAATATAGATAATTATCTTATCATATTATGATTTTTCTTCTTCGTAACAATAATATGATAATTTCCTTATATTACCTATCGCATTGGTAGGTAATATAATATACACAATATAATGAGAAACTAGGGATGCAATTAAAATATTATTATACATATATTCTATGGTATAGATAGTATATATTTGATGATACATATATGATGTTTGATTATTAGGTGTTGGTGGATCATAAGTCATTGAGATTTCTTCTTATGAAGTAAACACTAGGTGATCTCTAAGAAGGTAGGTCATGAGGACATACCCACAATGAAAAATTCCACATATATTTTGTGTAATTGAATATTAATAACTATGAATGTGTGTATTGGTTTTGATAGTTTATACTATTATTATTGTGTATCTTGAGTCATGTACTTTGATATATAGATGAAAATTGTAACAAAAAATTCTCACAGAGAGGTAGTAGACATTGTGTGCATAATAAGTGATGTGGCATTAATTCAATAATTCAAGAGTGGATGTTTTCCCTTCAATGTCAATATAAGAATAAATATTCAACCCTTTGATTGAAATTAAAATTTATGATTAAATCCATGGCCATGGTATTTTATAGACAAGTTCATTTCAAAAAATCAAATAAATATATATAGAACATATCGGGTAATGATAGTAGTTTGCATCCTATTTGGTGAGATATTGGTAGATAAATGGATTATATTACATGGTAGAATTTATAGGAAGGTTTTTGTTGTTACAACATTGACTTTTCACACTATGGATTACGTGATGTTTCATTAGACTCTAATATTGAAATTAAGTTAAGTTCACCTAATGCTATTGAGAAATAGGTCTAGAGGGTCACAGACTAAGTGTATCCTGAATCACATTAAATTGTATTGACATTAATATTTAGAAAATATATTATTTTTAACTTCTATAATTATAATCATTTTAGTAAATTCAACTGCCTAAATTCAATCATGAGATATTAGAGTTTTGAATATGTGAGGTGAATTTTATCTCTTATTTACTATGCATATGGTAATGGATAAATATTTATTTATTCACCAGTTTAGTGAATATTTTAATGTAAATATATATTTATTTACTTGGGTTTTAAAATAAATAAATATTAATAAGTTTAGAGAATATAATATTTATTTATTTATCGAATGAATAATATTTATTTAAATAAATATTTTATTATTCATGTTTCGATAAACCATGGGAGGTTTAATAATCCAAATCAATGGCCCAATGAAAATGATATAATTTATGTAATATAATTTAAATCAATTTTAATTTATTTAGTTAAGAAATGTTATTTAAAGAAACACATGTCATAAAATTAATAAAATAATTATTATTTGACAAGAATATTACTTATAATAAAAAATTAGATAAAGGGTAGTTGTGGAATTATCAATAGTTTAACCCTATGTATAAATTCCAAATTATATCATTTTGGATATTATAGGAAACTTATAGTGTATAAAAAACTCTCTATAATTCTCTCAATCCTTGATGAAAAATCCTCTCATCCCACCTCTCAAGAATGTAGATATAATAAGAGAACCTTTTAAAAATATTGATGAACAGTGTGGAGGACATTAACCTAGCACCCATAGATTCCAGAACATCATTCAAAGATTCATTGATCATGTGTGGATAAATATATAGGGTTACTTTCTTGGGTTCTCAATGAAAATGATAGTAAAAAATGGTGGTAATGGATTTTGACCAAAGGAGTTCCTATTTTAACGTATTATAGTTTTAAATTAATTTATAATTAAATTTTAAGGATCCACTCTAGGATATTATAGGATTGAGTTCCTTAAATTCTTTAGATATTATCCATTTAAACTAATAAAAAGATAAAATTAGGCATATCCATAATGCTTTCATTATTCCCTAGAACCTGTAAGAGGTATCTGAGTGGTCACATTCTAATTTATAATTACTTATAATTTATATGATCAATTTCATGTATTGAATTATGAGTTTTTTTATTTGGATATTTTCATACTTAATCCAACAGTCAATATAACATGTTCATATATGTTTTTATGGACAAAAAATATCCATGATATGTGAATAAAACTGGAAAATCCCATATATAGTTGCCATGAGATGTCACGACCCGTCCCCCAGGGCCCATTCCGTGACTACCCCAAGCCCGCCTCCTATAGGCCAGGGGCTGGCGACTAGCACCAAAGGCATAAATCCCTAAAATTGGGAAGGCATTGCCTTTATAAATTATTTCACACACAACAAAGTATAAGTAGGAAGCAAAAAAATGAGTAAAAATGTATAAAAAGGAGTGGTGAAAAGTAAAGGGGCTGGAAATAGAAGCCCAACTATAAAGTAAAAGAACAACTGAAAAACAAAGTGCAACTGAAGAAAATGGTAGAGCTGTTACTAGGTCTTCCTCTGGGGATTCCTACCTAAAGGGTAGGTACTGATCACCTCCTCAGTACTCCACGCCTGTCAGTCTCCTCCGTGTACCGACTTGTCATAAGATCTACCTCCAGGTACCGTCTAGTCCTGCTACTCTGATCCTCAGTAAGTGATGTCCATCGTCTGTAACCAACACAATGGGGTGTGGGCATAGCACGTGCAAGGGTGAGTATAACGATACTCAGTAGGAACCCAAATACCCTCAAGGTATCACAAAATCCAACAAGGATAAACCAAAAATTATGAATTAAATAGATAACCTTACTTATGTATATGACCATATATATACCAAAGTTATCAAGTAATCCATCTCAATCATGAGGTAAACACAAAAGTTACTAACTCATCTCAACTAGGATTTTTATTCACAATTTCAAAACCATGGCTGCTGGAGAACTCCTCCTTTGCCGAGTATAGTGGGCCTTCCATGACACCAAGGAACTTCCCACTAACCTTGGACAGCTGAAGTACTTCTCATGTTGAGTACCGTGGGTCTATCGCGCTCACACAGAGGCTCTATCCACCTTGGGTCTTATGACACAACTAAGCGCTCCCCCTAATACCCTGTAGAGGCACTCCTACGGTAGATTACCATAGGTCTGCCGCCACAACTAGGCACTCTTCTGTCGTGGTTCTGCCACCACAACCGGGCGCTCCCCACTGGGCTAGTCGAATCACTCTAAGTCGAATCAGTCAACAGTCGTTAGGTCTAAACCTACTACTAGGTCTTCGTACTCTGCTCACTTGTCTTCGGGAGGGTCCACTCAATGAGCTACAGGTCGATACTCCAACTGTCACGAAGTCCCACATTGAAGTATCTCAAAGTACTGCCTCATCATAGGGGTCTCAATGCAACTTAAAGTGCGTCAATCAGACGCCCGGTCTGTGAGTTATAAGCTTTTTAGTATTGAGGGCCTAGTTGGATTTGTGAATGATCCAACCTGACTGTATCTCAAATTTACCCCAAAATTCAATGGGGTATACTCAAAGGTACTGTCATGCTTCAAAAAAACATCACTGCTGACGGTTTGTCAAATGGTAATCTGGTGCCGAAGATATGGCCAAAAGAAAGTAAAGGCTGGTAGTGAGCCTGGGTCCGGTCCGACCCAGTCGGACCCGCTCGGCCCGTATTAGTCTGGGCTGACTCGGTCTGGGTTGACCCGGTCAGACCTATTGGGTTTGGCCCAGCCCATTGGGTGGGCTAGCCTATTAGGTTCGGTCCGGTCCGCTGGACCCAACCCAGTAGGCTGTGTGGGCAGTTCGTCCCAGAGGTCGACACGATTGGTGCGGCTCAGCCCAGAGGGCGCGGCCATTTTGGTTCGTCCAGCACCTTGATGGGCGGCTCAGCCCAATAGGGCAAGCCGGTTCGTCCTGCGGCGCCGTGAGGGAGGCCATGGGTCAGCTCGGAAGCCCAGCGTGGCTCGGCTGGGCAGGCTAGCAGGGAGGCCAGGTAGACCAGAAGGCAGCCGGGAGGGCACCGGGTAGGCCGCCAGGTGGCCGGGAGGGCACCGTACAGGGCACGACCAGGCGAGCAGGCGGTCGGGAGGAGAACGGGTAGGCCAGTTTGGTGTGGCTCGGGCCGGCGCGGGCTGGCGGTGCGGCCGGGTGCGCGGGATGCACAGAGGCTGGCTCACTCAGTGCTTGGCTCAGCCGGGGCTGGTTTGGCCGGAGCACCATGAGGGAGGCACGGGTTGCAGAGGCCGTAGGAAGCATAACCTTTGTCATCTCTACCTTTGTCATCTCGTTGCTTCGTCACCATACTGAGGATCATCTCAAACAAAAATGGTGCAGGGGTCGGGCCATGTTGGTTTGGCCCGCACCCTTTGCGTTTAGAGTGGTATCAATTGGCTCATCAAGAAAAGAAGATGATCAACAACTCACCTACAAACAATTCCTTTCCAACTATTGAATAAGATAGAAAAATAATAACATCAACATGCAATAAACCCCCTACCTTTGATTGTTGGTCGTCGTTCGTTGACGGAGTCATAGAAAGCAGACAGAGAAGATCGTCGTTCATCACGTCTGCCGCATGCTTTCAATCCCGAGTTGCGTCGGCTGTGGAATACACTCCACATCAATAGGTGTATGGGGAAGAATTCAAAGAAGGATCATTGGCATTCTTCTTTCTTTGTTGGGGCCTTCTCCCAATAATCCTCTTCTCAAAACACCCAAGGTATCCACCGTGTGTTGGCACGAATTAATTGGGGATTTGGAACCAAATAAATTAAGGGATGGTCAAGAGGCTCTCCCTCATTAATGAGGGAGAGTTGAGAGGTTACACTCTCCTCCCATTAATAGGGGTCGTTTAGCCCCGTGTGTTCCCCACCACATTAATCCTCTCATGGGAGGTTGAGTTCGGGTGGGCCCCACCTCCAAAACCTCTCATGGGAGGTTAATGTGCGGTGGTCCCACCTCCAACCTCCATGATAAGGTTTTAACCACCACACACAAAATGGAGTCTCAAATAAAATAATGTGTATCTCACTTTATTTTATTATTTTTTCCATGAAAACCCAAAATCAAACTTTTATTCTCAACCAACTGTCGTTGAGGTGAAAGTCTCTTTAAGAGAATACCGGTGCAGTGAGGTCAACGGTGCCCTCTGATTTCAATTCCGAGCACCGGTTCAAAGGTTATAAAATCCCACTTGTATGTTTATTGAACGTACCCTAACTAAACTTTAGAAATTGATTCCGGGCACACCGGGCCTCAGAATCACGCGCTGTCAGTTTTCGTGGACTCGTAAAATTCACAAGTATTTAATAAAAAAAAATCCATGGAAATTCCAGGTCTTCACATTCTCCTCACCTTAGGGCTTTACGTCCCCGTAAGCTACAACTCGAACTATGGGAATAAATGGGGGTACTGAGCATGCATCTGAGCCTCCCTCTCCCATGTTCTCTCCTAGAGGTTCTCGTGCTGCCAACAAATATGCACCAGAGGTATCGATCGTTCACAAAGTACCCACTCTTATCGATCCTCAATCTCCACTGGAACCTCCAAAAATGTTTCACCATCGTCGATGTCCATATCTCCATGGTAAATGATGTGAGAAAGGTCGTCCACATATCTCCTCTGCTGGGATACGTGGAAGACATCATTCACCCGGTGAAACTGAGGTGGAAGAGCTAAGCGGTAAGCTACCTCGCCTACTCGGCTGAGGACCTAGAAAGGTCTTATGAGTCTTGGAGATAACTTTCTGCCTCGGCCAAATTTCCATAGACCTCATCGAGGTGATACCCATAGAAAGATGTGGTCACCATCCTAGAACCCCAAAGGTCTTCGTCTCCTATCGGAATACGACTTCTACCTACTCTGTGTAGTCTTTATCTACTCCTGGATGATCTGCACCTTCTCTGTGGTAGCTCGTACCATATTTGGTCCCACTGGTGAGGACTCCCCTAGGTATGTCCAGCACAGTGGCGATCTGCAAGGTCGACCATAAAAGGCCTCAAAAGGTGTCATCTTGATGTTGGAGTGATAGTTGTTGTTGTATGAAAACTCCACCAAAGTCAAGTGATCCTCTCAGTTGCGACCTAAGTCGAGGACCCATGCATGGAGCATGTCCTCATGAGTCTGAATGGTCCTCTCAGTTTGGCCATCCGTCTAAGGATGGAAGGTGGTTCTCAGACGAATCTGCATCCCGAAAGCCTCCTACAACCCCTTACATAGCTGGGAAGTAAACTGTGCATCATGATCAGAGACAATAGAATACGTTTCTCCATGTAGTGGCACAATCTTATGCACATAGAGGCGTCCCAAGCTCTCTACTGAACTCTGCTCTCTGATCGGTAGGAAGTGGGCCGACTTGGTGAGTCAGTCAATGATCTCCCAAATCAAGTAGTGACCACTAGATGTACATGGAAGACTCGTCACGAAGTATATGGATATTCTATCCCAATTCCACTCTAGGACCTCTAAAGGTTGTACCAAGCCTATTGTTACCTAGTGCTCCGCCTTCACTTGGTGATAAGTGAGGTATCGAGAGATAAACTTCACTACTGCCTTCTTCATACCTGGCCACCAGTGCTATCATCGGATGTCCCATTAAATCTTCAACACTATGGGATATACCACTAAAGGTGATGTGTGGAACTCCCTCAACACTTCCTCTTGAAGTGACACTAGAACCATAGTGCATCCTTTGAAGAGGATGACGTGCTCCCCACCTTCAGAAAATCCATCAGGTGCTTGCCCTGTGGATATCTGAGAACGCTGTGTCTTGTAGTCAGCATCACCATGTTGTTCCTCTATGACTCGCTGAAGAAGTGGGGGAGTGAATGTAAGAGGGTGAAGGAAAGCTACTCTATCTCTATCCACAAAGGATATCTACAAAGTGGCTAGCTACTCCATCACCTCACCTAGCAGCTGTATACCAGTTCTCCTGCTGAGTCGATCTGCATCAATGTTCCCCATCCTACGAGTATAGACTATCTTGAAGTCATAGTCCTAGAGAAACTCAATCCAACATCGCTATCTCAGGTTCATTTCATTCTAAGAGACGATATACCTGAGACTCTTGTGATCATATTACACTATAAAATGTTCTCCCATCAGATAGTGTCACCACATCTTCAAAGAGAAGACCATTATTGCTAACTCTAGGTCATGGGTAGCGTAGTTATGTTCATGATGTCTAAGCTTTCAAGAACCATACGCGATCACTCCTCACTCCTGCATCAGGACACACTTGAGTCCGGCCCCGGATGTGTCACAGTAGACTACATACCCTATGGCTTCTTCTAGAAGCCTCAAGATGGGGGCACAATTCAGCCTCTTCCTTAGCTCCTAAAAGCTCTGTTGGAATCTCTCCAACCACACGAAGGGTTTCCCCTTCTTCGTCAAGGCTGATAGTGTTGCTGCAACTCTGGAGAAGTCTAGGATGAACCTCTGGTTGTAACTAGCCAAAATAGGAAACTTCGCACCTCTATCACACTCTTTGGTGGCTCCCAAGAAAGTACCGCCTCAATCTTCACTGGATTCACTGAAACTCCAGCCTCCAAGATGACATGAACCAGAAAGTGAACCTCTCGGTTCCAGAACTGGCACTTCGAGAGCTTACCATAAAGTTAGTGCTCTTGGAGTTTTTCCAGTACTACCCGAAAATGGTAGTCATGCTCCTCATCAGTAGTCGAGTTGATCATAATGTTGTCAATGAATACTACAACAAAGCGATCTAGGTATGGCAAGAAGATCCTGTTCATGAGTCCCATGAACACTACTGGATCATTGGTTATGCCAAAAGGCATAACCAAGAACTCATAGTGGTCGTATCGACATCTCAAGGTCGTCTTCTACACATCCTCACCATGAACTATGAGCTTGTGATAGCCTGATCTTAGGTCTATCTTTGAGAACCACTTTGATCCTTTCTGCTGATCAAAGAGGTCGTCAATCCTTGGGAGTGAGTACTTGTTCTCCACGGTCACCTGCTTCAGGCAATGGTAGTCGACACAAAGCCTCAAGCTCCCATCTTCCTTCTTGGCAAACAGAATCAGGGACGCCCAGGGAGAAACACTGTTCCGGATGAATCCTTTCTTCTGTAAGTCCTCAATCTGTACCCGCAGCTCGCGAAGCTCTGTGAGAGTCATCCGATATGATGGTGTAGATATATGTGTCGTCCCAGGGTAAAGGTAAATGTATAAGTCCACCTCTATGAAAAGAAGTAGTCCTAGAACATCGTCAGGGAAAACATCCACGTACTGGTCCACCACTACAGGATAGCTCGGACTCTCCACATCAAATGCTCTGAGGGTAAGGCAGGCCAACGGATGAGTGATCAGCTGCACCCTCCTCCGACTAAGTCTGTCATGTGCTGCAAAGTCTCCCTTATCACCAGTGAAGGTAAACCTAGTCCCATCTGTACGGACACATTGTACTTTTTTTCCTAATACAGTCGATCTAGGCATGGACTGTAGATAACCAGTTGATACCCAAGATGATGTCGTAAGGCCTCGATGCCGCTACGAGGAGATCCCAGCCGAAGCTCTCACCACCTAGAGTAAGTTCAAACTGCTGGAACCAGTGTGTAATCGTCGAATCTTCTCCCGTAGGAGTATCTAAACATAAGGATCGAGCAAACGTCTTCGTTGAAATCTTCGAGCTTCAAATGAGGGCAGTGGAAATGAAAGAGTGACTAGAACCTGTGTCTATAAGAACTGCAGCTAACGTGGAGTAGACACAGATCATACCCCATATCATCTCCAGAGAACAATAATCATAAGCCTAAGCTGCCTGGAGTGGAGCTCTCCCCTGTCCACCTTCTTCCTGTAGTCGGGGTGGACCTCCTGGTGGTGGTGGCGGTAACACCTCAAAACGTTGCCCACCGCCAGCTGCACGGCCAACTCCTCTGCCACGTCGGCCTGCTCCCAGCGGACTACGTCGATCGAACCTCTACCTCGGCCTGGGAGGTCCCTAAACTTTCTATTGATCATCTGAATGGCGGGTCGGATAGTCACCAGCCATGTGACCCTACCTGCCGCATGCATAACACTGCCCGCTCTTGGCAGGTCTGTCTCCACCCCTGGTGCCCTGCACAACCGATCCGGAGTCGTGCAATCATCCACCTATAGGTCTGGTCCTCTTGGACCTCTACGACATATGTCTACTGTCAGCTGTAGAAGACTCTGTTGCATGTAGACTAGTGGTGGGTCTCACTGCTGGAGACTACTCATCAAGGAAACTACTCACTAATATGGCTCGCTCCAACACCCCTGTCTGCGTTGGGATGCTGAGGGAGATCATCGAAGCCCTGATCTCTTTCCTGAGTCCCTGATCGAAGGTCCTGGACCTGATGAATGGGTCTCTTACCATATCAGTGGAGTAGTAAGAGAGTTTTGTGAACCTCACAGAGTACTGAGCTACAGTCATGTATCCCTCTTATATATGAAGTAGCTCCTGTATACGCACTGCACAGAGAGTGGCTGGGACAAACTCCACCTTAAAAAGGATCTCAAAGTCTGCCCAGAGTAGTGTCGTCTCGTCATGCACCTAGAGCATCAGGCTCCACCATCTTCCTGCTACTGCCTCAAGGAGGCTCGTGGAAAGGATTACCATAAAATTGGCTAGTGTCTCTACCAGTCTGAAGACTCTCACCATAGCCTCCATCCAATCTTCAGCTTCCTGCAGGTCCGTCTCCCCCCTGAACCTAGGTGGCCTCTGGCGCTAGAACTCGTGCAACGTGCTAAAGCGGCGTGCATCATATACTTCTAGGGCTAGTGGAATCAGTGGCCCAATGGGTAGTGGTACCACTGGTGCCTCTGCTCGAAGAGGGCCCTACACCGAGGCCTCATCGCTTGGTGGGTTATCTATGCGTACAACTCTGGTGGATATATTTGGTCGTCTGTGAGGAGACATCCTGAAAGAAATAGATGCGACACAGTAAAAATACTATACCTAGAGAGATGACCTGGTTGAGCTAACTTAAAGAAAACATTTGAAAACACACACGTAATCAGTGTTTTCATGCACTGAGTTGGAAATCAGAACTCAGGGTCCTGGTGTATGGATACATCGGTCATCTCACCGACACTGGACTCCCTAAACTGAAAACCACAATATTTACCCTTAACATTATTGCTTCACAGAAAAGAAATATCATAGTCCTAAGTTTTTCAGTAGAACTGACTCCTCTAATACCGATTTTTCATAACCCGTCCCCTAAGGCCCGTGCCGTGACTACCCCAGTCCCGCCTTCCATAGGCCAGGGGCTGGCAACTAGCACCAAAGGTGTAAATCCCTAAAACTGGGAAGGTGTTTCCTTTATAAATTATATCACACCCAAAAAAGTATAATCTGGAAGCAAAACACTAAGTAAAACTATATACAAAAGGAGTGATGAAATGTAAAGGGGCCAGAAATACAAGCCCAACTATAAATTACAAGAACAACTAAAAAACAAGTACAACTAAAGAAAATGGTAGAGCTACTACTGGGTTGTCCTCCAGGGATTCCTACCTTAAAGGTAGGTACTTATCACCTCCTCATCACTCCACACCTATCGGTATCCTCTGTGTACCGACTTGTCGTGAGGTCTACCTTTGGGTACCGTCCAGTCCTGCTACTCTAATCCTCAGTCAGCGATGTTCGTCGTCTGCAACCAACACAATGGGGTGCAGGCATAACCCGTGTAGGGGTGAGTATAACGATACTCATTAGGGACCCCAAGACCCTCAAGATCTCACAAAATTCAACAAGGATAAACCATAGAGTATGAAATAAACAAATAATCCTACTTAGGAATATGCCCATACATATACATAGGTTATCAAGTAATTCATCTCAATCATGAGGTAAACACAAAAGTTACTAACTCAACTCAACTAGGATTTTTATTCACAATGTAGAAACTATGGCTACCGGATAACTCCTCTATCGAGTAAAGTGGGCATTCCATGACACGATGGTGCTTCCCACTAACCTTTGACCGTTGAAGTACTCCTCTTGTCGAGTACCGTGGGTCTGCCGCACTCACACAGAGGAACTCCCCATTGTGGGTTTACCGCCACAACTAGGAACTCCCCCTAATATCCTGCATAGTTACTCCTCCTGTCGAGTACCATGGGTCTACCGCCACAACCAGGCACTCCTCTGCCATGGTTCTACTGTCGCAACCAAGCTCTCCCCACTTGTCTAGTCGAATCACTCTGAGTCGAATCGATCAGCAGTCATCAGGTCTCAGCCAACTACTACGCCTCTATACTCCGCTCACTCATCTCTGGGAGGGTCCACTCCATGAGCTACAGTTCGATACTCCAACTGTAATGAAGTCCCACGTAGAAGTTTCTCAAAGTTCCGCCTCATCATAGGGGTCACAACGAAACTAATGACGCCTCAATCAGAGGCCTAGTCTGTGAGTTATAAGATTTTTAGTCCTGGGGGCCCGGTTGGATTTGTGCACGATCCAACCTGGATGTATCTCAAATTTAACCCGAACTTCAGTGGGATATACTCAAAGGGACCTTCATGCTCCAAAAAAACCAGCGCTACTGACGGTTCGTCAAACGGTCATCCGGTGCTAAAGATATGGCCAAAAGAAAGTAAAGGTCGGTAGTGGACCCGGGTCTGGTCTCACCTGGTCGGACCGACTCAACCCATCTTAGTATGGGCCGAGCCGGTCTGGGTCGACCTGGCCCATTGGGTGGGCCATCCTATTAGGTTCGGCCTAGCCCATTAGACCCAGCACAGCAGGTTGCGTGGGTAGTTCGGCCTGGAGGTCACCGCAAGGGGCGCGGCTCTGCCCAGAGGCTACGGCCAGTTTGGTTCGGCCAACATCGCATGGGGAGATGTTCGGGCGGTTCATCTTGAGAGGGAGAGCCGGTTCGGCCAGTGACGCTGCAAGGGAGGTCGCGGGCCGGCTCGGGAGGCTGGCGCGGCTTAGCCGGGCAGGCCGGGTGGCGGCCTGGGTAGGCCGGCGGGGCGGCCGGGCAGGATGGGAGGCCACCGGGCCAGCCGGTGAGGTGGCCGGGTAGGCAGGGACGCAGCTTGGGCAGGCCGGCAGGGTGGGCGGTGAGGCCGTGTGGTATCCTGGGTAGGCATGTGGACCAGCCGAGCAGGCTATCAGGCGGCCGGGAGGGTGTCGGGTAAGCCGGAAGGCGGCCGGGAGGGTTCCAGTCAAGGCGTGGCCAGGCTGGCCAGTAGCCGGGAGTGGGTCGGGTAGGCCAGTTCGTTGCGGCTCGTGCCAGTGTCGGTTGGTGGTGCGGTTGGGTACGTGGTACGCGCGGAGGCTGGCTCGGCCGGGGCCCATCTTGGCCGGGATTGGCTCGTCTGAAGTGTCGCGAGGACGGCGTGGGTTTCGGAGGCTGTGATAAGAATGGCCTTTGTCATCACTGCCTTCTCCGTCTCGTTGGTTCGTCAACATGATGAGGATCATCTCAAACCAAAATGTCTGAGGGGTCGAGCCATGTTGGTTTGGCCCACACCCTCCGCATTTAGGGTGGTATCAATTGGCTCATCAAGAAAAAAATATGATCAACAAATCACCCTCAACCAATTCCTTTCCAACCGTTGAAGAATATAGAAAAGGAATAACATCAACATGTAATAAACCCCATACCATTGATTGTCAGTCATCATTCGTTGAAGGAGTCACGGAAAGCAGATGAGGAAGATCGTCGTTCATCGCGTTCTCTGCACGCTTCCAATCCCGAGTTGCGTTGACTGTGGAAGACACTCCATGTCGGTAGGTGTCTGGGGAAGAAGTCAAAGAACAATTTTTGGGTTTCTTTGTTCTTCGTTGGGGCCTTCTCCCAATAATCCTCTCCTCAAAACACCCAAGGTTTCCACCATAATGAAAAATTCCAACCTAAAAATAATAATAGATCTATTATTTTAGGTGTTGGCAGAAAATTCAAAAATGGAGAATTAATTACATGTATCCCCTTAATTAATGCATGTGTGTTGGCACGAATTAATTGGGGAGTTGGCACCAAATAAATTAAGGGAAGTTCAAGAGGCTCTCCCTCATTAATGAAGGAGAGTTGAGAGGTTATACTCTTCTCCCATTAATAGGGGTCGTTTAGCCCCTTGTGGTCCCCACCACATTAATCCTCTCATGGGAGGTTGAGTTTGGGTGGGCCCCACCACCATAACCTCTCATGGGAGAATAAGGTGTGGTGGTCTCACCTCCAGCCTCCATGAGGAGGTTTTAACCACCACACAACAAATGGAGGCTCAAATAAAATAAAGTGTAGCTCACTTTATTTTATTATTTTTTCTATGAAAACCCCAAATCTAACTTTTATTATTGACCAACTGTCATCGAGGTGAAAGTCTATTTAAGAGAATATTGGCGTTGCGAGTTCAACAGTGCCCTCGAATTTCAATTATGAGAAGCGGTTCAAAAGTTATAAAATCGTGCTCGTACGTCTACTTAACATACCCGAACAAAACTTTAGAAATTGATTCTGGGAACACTGGGCCTCTCAATCACACGGTGTCAGTTTTCGCTGGCTCAGAAAATTCCCATGTATTTAATAAAAACTTTTACATGGAAATTCTGGGACTTTACATGAGAGTATACTGATTGGCATCGATAAAACATTTGTAACGGTAAATTATATGTCATGAACCCATGGTAAACCATACAATGTGTGTCTCACATAGATCTTGGTTCATTATGTGGGTCGGTAAGGGGTGCATTGACTACCAACATGAAATGCAATTTGACATGGATTACAAGATGTGTAGCTAGTGTACATACCATGTAACCTCACATGGTTTTGATAACATATAATTTTCAATGATTTGGAATCACTACAGGTTATGTATTAATTTTTATCCAAGATATGTGGTGAGACATATACTACACAACATGTATTTGGCAAGTACACACTGTGTAACATATGCCAACCCACACAATGTACACCCTAAGTGATTTTTTGTGTGTCATGTGGGTCTTGTCATGAACTAATTAAATTAATAAATGAACTAAATAATGCGCAGTATTTTGTACACATCATGTAAAAGGTTTCATTCCACACAAGGTATACGCTAAGTAATTTCTAGCATGTCTGAGGGTATTCAAACTTAATAATTATTAGTTGTGTAAAATATGAAACCACACAATGTGAAATGATTATTATAAATGTTTTTCACTTCGCACACACTATCAGTGACACATATAATGTATATTTATGGAATGTTTTGTGGTTATATAAATTGAAAAGACTACACAGCTTGACTAATAGAATTTCATGATGTGTATAGAAAGACATGGGGCATATACTTAAATGCCATGTAAGTACATGGTATGCAATGAGAACCATAGAAAACACATTTCATAAGACATGTCATGTGATAGTGCATGCCATGTGAGTATTAAATACTATACATAGATTTAATTTGATGAAAAATATACACATCTCATGACCTCCCGAATACATTCCTTGCAATTAATTATTTTAAATTTGAAATTTAATTTATTTAATTCCATTTATTTATTTAATATTTTTCATTTATATAATTTTTTACTTTATTTACTTTATTTAATTATTTGAATTTATATAATTTATTTATTTTATTTATTTTATTTAACTTATTTTTTTTATAATTTATTTAATGTCTTTAATTTGTTTAATTTAATTTAAAAAATACAATATGGGATTTATTTTTTGTATTAGAGAGTTAGGATACAGTATTAAGATAATTTATCTATTTATTTATTTATTTATTTATTTATTCCTTTAAATTTATCTTAATTTGAATGAATTGAATTGAATGCTATAAATTTTAAATGTCAACTCATTTCATGTTGTGATTTAACATGATATTTGAACAGTCTGTATATTTATTAGATTTATTTATTTATTTATTGCATGTTTTATGTGATAATTTATTATTAAATTAAATGTAATGATTTATGAATCAACCCTCACTCTTTTATTATATATGGTAATGTGTGTCCATAAATTATTTTATGTAACCATAAACCTCAAGTACCTATCGCCTACATGTGAGTAAACATTTATTAAGGATGAAGCTACTAGAAAGAGGAGGTTGTTAGAGATATGATTGGAGGTGAATCCAACCAAGGAGATACCTGAGAATATGGATAAATATTAAAACATGATCCAATCATTAGATCAAGGAGTTATTTACCCTAAGTTCTAGGTCAGTTTATCATCACTCAATAGACTGGAAAGTAGATTAAAGGTCATGATAATATTAAATGTTTATTTTACTTTTTCATTGCATGGTTATTTATTTATTTATGTGATTAATGTTTAATTTTACTGATTAAACATGATCATATAAAATAAATAAATTAACATGAATGCTAAGATAAAATAAATTTAAATTTAAATACATGAATTATTTTATTAAACATGGTTAATTAATTTTGTATGTTCCACATAATATGAACAATCATGTAAAGAATAAAATAAATATTGTTTATGTATATATTAAAAAAATTCTCTCAGTGAAAATATTAATTCAAAAAAAGCCTTCCATTTTATGAGTTTGGTGAAGCCATAGTTAATGTTCCAGTTTAGCTATAGTTAGAGGTACTTTCAATTATTTGGGAGTATTAATAATGATAATTGGTCAACTTAACCAAATTTTTATTTAGGATAGTGATTATATTCTACCTAATAAAATTTGAAGGAAAGCATTGAGGAAATATATGTATATGTTTTCAGGATTAGGGAGTCTACTTAACAGATAAAGGATTTGTACGTTAAATCAGTTTGGAAGAAAATCCTACCTATATATCTTCGAGTAATTTCCATGGTCATAGAATTAGTTATTTGAAGGTGGATGTGGTTCCTTTCCACTATAATAACTGAGTGACTACAATTTAAAAATCTAATTATGAAGGGATATTGGGATTTGATATAATAATGAGTGACTAATTAATTCATTAATTAATTACATAATAATCAATAATAGAGATAAATAACTAATAATGTCCTATTATTTATTATATAAATTGAAAAATATAACCATAGAAACACTTATATTAGTATTTTAAGGATAAAATTTTCTTTCTAATACAAACATCCAAAAGTTGTGTAAGCACTTTCACATTATACTACTTCAGTAAAACCATTATGTACTAGAATCTGTTTTTCCTAATCATCCACCTCAAGGAGAAAGTTAGGTTGAGAAGGATTCCTATAGGAACTGATGAATCATGCATCATATTTTCATTGCATCATGTTATTATCTATATATGGATTGAATAATATGAAACAAAAGTATATGGATTCATACACCATGATAACTCATCTCAAATAAGTTCAAAAGGATAAATATAAGCAATGGATAAATGAGATAGTCACTACATTATAAAGGTGTAAACTAGAATGTGAATACCTAGCTAGTGATCGCGTACTCAAGATATTAAAGTATATTGATCATTTAGTGAATTTGGGCTTACATATGGGGAATAAATTATCTGTTAATCTCATATTATCATTTATAACCAGTAGATTCTCCACATTCATTCAGAACTATAAAATGAATAGTGTAGAGAAGTTGCTCCAGAATATTTTGAATATGATTCTCTATGTTAATAAAAATTAGTGGGAATATGGTTTCTCGCTTCTTATGGTGAATGATGTGAGGGTTAAATTTAAAAATTAAATGAACAATTAGATCAAATTTTTCATTTGTAATGTCTATTAATGAAATAAAAGATTTAAATGGACAGAAAAGAAAAAAATTTATCTGAATCACGTATGGATAGAAAGGTCACTTATGCATGTCTTTACTGTTGTGTGGTAAAATATTTTTTATTATTTCTTATGTATAGCCTATTGGTTATACATTAGGTAATCTTAAAAGGAGGAAAGAACACAAAACAAGGTTTCCACTTTTTATTAGTTTTCTAAAAAATTATAATAAATAATTTTGAGAAAGTGAGAGTAGGAACCAGTTTGATTTAATTGATTTTAACGAAATTATAAAAGATGGTGACTATGATAGGTTTTTCTACAATTAGTTTCTTACTATCATGGTTTCCAAATTTTATCCATGTAATTTTTTGATAACTGGTAAGAGATATATTCATATACCGATATTTTCTCTCCCCCATGGCTAGATGGTTATGTGGAGAGTATTCCTATCTAAAACTTCAGGTTTGTCTGCCCTTTATCCACTATGTGCAGTGTTTCAACGGGTTCTCTTAATTCATTAGAGAAATACTTGACCAGGAATTATTGTTCCCTAATAAACCAAAATTTCCAAATTAAAATTTTACACATGTGTTGACAACCACTGAGAAATCACCACCAAACCCTAATTTGTTCCACTATATAAATAAAATACTTGGGCGGAGGGAAAAATATATCATCGACCCTGGAAATTAAAATTAATAGAATCAAATCCTAATGCAGCCACATTATGAATATAAATTGTAAATTATTACGTGAAACCAAATGAAAAAATAAGAAAGGATTTTAATTAAATGAATCTCAAAAACTCAAGAAAATTGCATAGTTCCAACGCCCCTTTCCTGATCAATCAAAGAAACTAACCCTCCATGCATGGGTAAGACGATTTGATTCATAATAGGGGAGAAATTTACAAATTAATAAAATAACACAATATAAATCCAGGGAAATAAAACTATAATTTTTCATTTTCAAGATCTCCTCATTGATCATTCCTTTATCAATCCACCCTAGAATCTTATTTATATGAATTTAAGATCCCCCAGTACATCATGAAGGATCCATTAATGAGTTTCGAGTCGTAATGGGTCATCTCGGGTGTCATAAGGTGTGTCTTCCATTTATTTCTGTCAAAGATTCCATTTTTATGTTACCACTAAGGGATTCACATCATGTAAATGTTACATGAGGTGTGACATGTGGGTACATGAGAATTTTTTACACTATTTATTGTTAATGATTCATAGAGTATAAATGAATTACATGACGTGTAATGTGTGGGGTCTAAATTCTTAGGGAATTTCTTCATGTCTTGTCAGCTATTATGTTTCGCATGGTGAATGATCTCCATGATGTTTAATGTTAGATTCTAGTATATTTTTCCCTGCTTCATACATATTCATCACTTTAAAGACATAATATTTTTCCTTCACCTTTACTACTTCAATTTATCTTAAAAAATATAGTGTTTTGTTTATCTTAGTAAATTTATCTCTTTTTTCTTCATTTTTTATCACACTTTGTATCCTTCAAAAAAAATAAAAAAATAAAAATTGAAAATTTTATTCATTTAATTTATACAAAATATACATTTTATATCCAACAAATACGTTCATAAAACGGTTCTATAATTCATTGTAATAGGATTTGTATTAAATTGAAGAAATAAATAAAATCTTATGATTAATGTATATTCATCATTTCATTTAATATTTATAATCCTATTCTTAGATATTAAATACAATAAGTGATTCGCATATTTGTATCCAAATACAAAAACAAAGGAATCTTAGACATATTATAATAAGTAAATTGAATTATAAAGTTATTGATGGTACTTGACTCATATAATAGCAAAATAAGATCATAACATCAATATTTACAAGTGTATTGATTCTCATAAAACTGTTATTTTGTATTCAGTTCTACCAAAACATTTATCATAGTGTCTAGTTTTATACACAATGATATATTATTTCATTTTGGAAAAACGTTTTGTTATGCTATATCATACTTAATTAATAGTGTAATAATACTTGAAGCAAATATGTATAATGTTAGAAATTAATAATGAATATAAAATATAAGACTCAAATAATATCTTGTTTTTCTATGATAATTATTTTTTAAGTAAATATCAAAGTAATTATTAAGGATATACTATAAAATTTTGTTTAGAATATTTGGATTTTAGACACTTAGGTGTTTTTACATTATTAAATTTAATTTTTAGGGAAAATAAACCTTTATAAATTAAAGGTGTTATTTATAAAAAGATTCTAGAATCAATTTATAAAAGTATATTTTAGTTATTATATATAGAGGTAAAACTTAAATTTATATAATTTATAATATTTATTTTAGAAACTTAAAGAATATAAGTGGAAATAAAGAATGTTTTCAGTAAAAGATATAGAGTAGCTTCGGGTGGTTGAGCTAAATAATATATTAACCAAGCATTAATAAATCATTTAAAATATATATTAAAAGTATTCCTAAACTCATATTACTTTATACACATTGAATTGAAGATGTTAGTAAAATGAGGATTGATGATGAGTCTTATAAGTATTAAAAGTCTTCCATTACTCCTTTTTAAGACATGATTTGAAAATAAAAACCTTCACACTTTAACCATATGTCAACTATATGGACTAATGGATATCATACAAGTTTGAATATGTAAAAATCCATCATGTCACAGAATCATTTGTTTTGATATGAATTTTTTATTAAGGTTAATTTTATTCACAAAATTTCATTAATAAAAATATAAATTGCATCGTAGTTAATTATCCTATATCATGAAGGATATTAATATACCTATGATAAAAAGATATTACTTAAGTTATTAACTATGTTTCTATAATACAGAAGAAATTATATTTTGAATAGAAGGATAAATCTAGTCTTTAATGAAGTAAAATATACTAATACACAAGATTTTAGAAAAGTAATACTAAACATCATAGGAACTAGTGGTTGGAGTTGTTCTAGGAATGAATATAGTGTAAGAAAATCATAAACAACAAGAAATGGTTTTGTATTCACCAATTTAGGTGATATATTATTCATAAAGAATAATGAGTCCTATAATGAAGCAATAAATGGTGAAAAGATAAAATTGGAAAGTAGATGTGAACTTGGAAATGTATTCTATATATTGGTTCTTTCTCAAGTTTATGTAAATCCGTTAGTAGGTATTCAAGAAGAAATTAGACATGGATGGAAACGTTCTTACCTATAAGGGACAATTGGTTACTAAAGGTTTCAAGTGATTTCATGGTATGTACTATGAAAAAACCTTTTCAGTAATAACCATGATGAAATCCAATAGAAATATACTTGTTATAGAAACCATATATGATCATGAAATTTAGAAAATAGATGTCAAGACCACCTTATTTAATGTAATCCATATAGAATATGTCTATAGAACACATTCATGATAGTTTGTGGTACCAAATAATTCCAATAAGGTATGAAAGATGAAAATATCCATTTATGGGTTGATGCTATCATTAAGAACATGGTATATTCATTTTTATAAATCCATAAGAGAGTTTATTTTTATTATGAATTAATGTGATCCCAATTTCTACAATAGGTGGTTGTGAGCTTCATGGTTTTTAAAGTAAAATACATTATTAAATATTTATATATATATATAATATATATATTTGTCTTATAGTTAGTTAAGACTGAGTTTAAAATATATTTATCTAAGAATGACTTAAATTAAAAAACCAATTTATAGGAAAAAAGATCTAAAAATATCTATGGGGTTAATTTGATAAATTCTTAGTATATACATTGACAATGTATTAAAAGATAAAATATAGTACAATTCGATGGAAAATTATTTCCTTTGTCACATAGTGTAAAATCTATCTTGGGTGGTGTTTTAAGGAATAAGAGCAGATTATTATGAAAAATAGAATTCATTTTTATTAAGTGTTGGAATCTATATCCTATTTCATTATATGTACATATATTTTACATTACTTATGTATAATACATGAATGGAAAATTTAAAAGAGTTCCTAAAGAACTATATTAGTTAGTTGTTAATACTATCCTATAATACTTGAAAAGGTGTAAAGGATGAGTTCCTAGTAATTGGAGAAGTGGGAATTATAGTTGTGAATGGGATAAATAAATAATATTTCAACACATAAATTTGATCTAGTATCATAAATAAGTTGTGTAAATGAGTATCCTTATTGAATTTAGTGGTAAGCATATTTACATATATCAAGTATGTTACAATTTCTTATGAAACTTAATAAGTAGTTTAATCAATGACTTTTTCCAGTTCTTGGAATTGAATAAAGATATAATAACCTAACCACAATATATATTGTGATAATATTATATCATTGATACTAAATAATAATTCCAGTTAAAAATTGAGGGGAAAGGTATATACTCTAGTATATCAACTTCTTTAGGTTTTAACTTAATGAGGTGAAATTGTAGTAAGTAGAATATTTATGATGAATGTGTGGTAGGGATAGTAACTAAATCCATAACACAGTATAATTATGGTTTATAATGTGATAGATAATTATTTATTGGTTAGCAATTTGCTCTAATGAAAATGGTATTATGTTGGATTTAGTTCCCTAGATCCAATATTGTTCTTTATATTATAAACATATAGATAAATGTCTCATCACATAATTATTATTCATTTTTATAACATTAATGAGATAATATACTCACATTATTTATTATTTTGATAAGTTATAACAATTATCCACTATAATGAGAACATAGATATTAAATTAAAATATGTTTATATATATGTTCTAGGGTTAGATAGAGTCTATCTAATGGTACATAAATGATGTTTTACTATCATTTATTGGGGGATCATAATACACTAATACTTTTTCTCATGAATATTTGACTTGGTGATATCCAAGAAGGGAGTTCATGAGGACAAACCCACCAAAATAAATTCTGCATGTTTTATATGTCATTGGATATTCCTTGTTGTGAATGTTTGCATTGGTCCTTAGACATGAAATTATTATTAATGTATATCATGGAACACGTGTTTTGATGTATGGATGAAAATTGATATAACATATTCCTGTGATAAGTCAGAATACATTGGGAGTATCATAAGTTATTTGGAATTAATTGAATAAGTCAAGAGAGGATTTATCCCTTACCTATTAATGGAAGAAGAAATCTCTAGATATTGGATTAAAATGGAACAATAAAATTTAATCCATGGTCATTTTATTTTATAAAAAGTTCATTTCATAAATTCAATGTAAGATAAATTTATTTTATAGGGTGACGACACTAGTATATATCCTTCTTGATGATATATTGATAGAAAAACGGATTATATTACACAGTATCATTCATAGGAAGGATGTTGTTGTTGCAATATTAACTTCTTTCTATATAAGTTCCTTTACATGTTTCTAGATTATAATCATATAGTTAGGTAAGTTCCCCTAATGACACTAAGAAAGGGTCTTAGAGCGTTACATATTAGTGTATCCAGAATCTCATTAAATTAAATTAAATTAAATATTAATAATGAATATTATTCTATTCTTGTGTTTACTAATTATTTATGTAAAGTTTATTTCACAAATTTAATCATTAGATATTCAATTTTAGAATGTGTGAGTCAAATTTATAAGATATTTAATATTCACAAGGTAATAAATAAATATTTATTTATCAACCAATTTATTAAATAAGATTAATTTAAATATTTATTTAGTATCATGAATATTGAAATAAATATATATTCATGGGTTTAGTAAACTTAATATTAATTTATTTATCGAATAAATAATATTTATTTAAAAAACATTTTATTATTTAGGGTTTGGTAAATCCCATTACAGGATTAATGAGTTGAGTTAATAGACATATGGAAATGATAAATTTTATTTAACATCATTTAAATAAATAAATATTTATTTATTTAAGAAATAATATTTAAATAAATACATTCAAATAAAATATTGTTATTATTATTATTATTATTATTTCCCATAGGGATTACATAGAATAAAAAAATTGATAAAGGGACATTGTGTAATTATCAATAGTTTTACTCTAATTATAAATTCTAAATTATATTATTTTTGAGATAGGATAAGACTTGTTTTGTATAAAAAATATCATAAATTATCTTGATCCTAGAGGAAAAATATATCCATCCTCCCTCTCAATAATGTAGAGAGAATCAGAGAAACTTATTTTGATCAATGGGGAATAGAATGAAGCACTTGGACCTACCATGCTAGCACTCAGAGATTCACGAATACCATTCAGTGATTCATGTAACATGTGTGGATAAAACTATAGGAATAATCATTTGGATTCTCAATAGAAATGATTATCAAAAAAGGGTAGTAATATATTTTGATCAAATAAATTCCTAGTTTGAGTTAATTTTGATTTTAAATTAATTATAAATCAAATTTTAAATATTTTCTTTAGGATATTTTATGGTTCAGTTTGTCTAGTTTTTCTAAAACTATCCATTGAAACTAATGAGAAACTAAAATTAATCACAACCATGACACTTTTTTTGTTCCTTGAAGCCTTTATTTACTAGGTTATGATATGTAATTAAGTGTTTCATTGTATTTTATACATATTAGGTGTTATAATTATTTTGAGATTAAGGTATCTCTTGAATAAATAACTATGGGTGGAGGGACTTTGTGTTGGAATACTCACTAGCCTAGAGTCTTATGCTATGTCTAGAAAAGTGGGGGTTGGTTATTTATCTCTCCATTATTACTCTTATGGGGATTGTTAATTCTATATTATTCTAAGCCTTTACATGAAAGGGTTTCATATACATTATGGATGGGATGCATTTGGATATTCATGAATATAAGTTGGATATTAATTTGGGTTTTTAAATCAAGATATGCGATGTGTAAATATTTATAAATCAATATAGTTTTAAGATATTGATTTGGTGGAAGTAATATGATTTTAAAATAAATCATTATAATTATGCATACATGTAAAAAAATAACATGAGATGGTATAGTGAGATTAAATCCCCTTTAAAAATACTAACTGCCAAATTCCTTCCACATAAGATACTGGTTAATGTGGGTAAGAGTAGGGAAAAATAGACAGAGGTGGGTGAATTTCAATTTAAAAAATTATAGAGAAATAATCCATGTTTATAAAATTTTATTTAAAGGGTGAATAAATAAAAAACAATTAAGTTAAAATAATTGAAGTAAAAAAGTTAAATAATATAATTATATATAGAAATAAAAGTGTAAGAATACAAATAATGAATGATTTGAGAATAAAATGTTTAAGCATGTTTAAATATAAAAATGATTATTTGATTAAAAGTAAAAATGATTAAGATATTTAGTGTTAATTGATTGATTAAAAAAATTTAATAAATAATAAAAGAGAGAGATAAATAAATAAAATTGTGGAAAATAAATGAAACAAGATATTTGGTAAGTAATTTTGGTTATAGCTCTAAAATATCCCTTATGTCTACCACCCAATGAAATATATTTGTATCTTTCTATTGAATATATTAAAGAATATGAAAAATTATTGGAGAGAATGAGAATAATAGAATATATTTATTATATATTTGAATTTTTCACTGTAAAAAGGAGAAAGAATATTTATAAAGGATGGAACTTTGAGAGAAATTTGATCATTTGAGTGAGTTGTAAAATGAGAAAGTGAGTTATTGTCATTAATTACCATAACCACCCAAGAGCACTATATATGGGATATAATAATATAGATAATATTCTGGAATGATCTAAATGTTATGTAGTTTTTGAGGACCAGATATGATGTATTTTAACCAAAATTTGAATATCCTATGGAAAATATAGACTACTCCCTCTTGTGTAATGGAAAGGCTCACTACATCACAGTGGTGATTTTTTTGGTGTAGGGCTAAGAGGTGAGGTGTGGAGTCTCAAAAGAATTTCCAATGGTTATGCTAAATCTGAGATATATGCAGTGCAACCTTTGAGATTTAATATTGAATACTTCTGTATAGAAAATTGTGGCAAAGACATATACCTTACAGCAAGGCCTTACTCGAGATTGTAGGATATGTGTCTTGATTACAACATGAAATATGAGATTTTCACCTTGATATTTAGAGTATAATTTGAACTTAGATGAACTAAGATAGACTTCAGTGTGGTCTTTCTCATTACATCATAATATTTGGATAATAATATTTACTAATCTATGTTTTGACATAGTCCTTGTCACTACACCATAATGTTATATTCCAAGGATTTCAATGGTGTGGTGTGAATTTTTATGATGTGGTATCATTAAATATAAATACCAATAAATTTAAAATAAATCATTAAACACTTTAAGAGTGTTTTTGTTTATTAAAATCAATGAATGGTAAAAATCACAACAATATCTCCCATTTTAATGATCACAAACAATTAAATAATAATTAAATTAATGATATGAATAAAAAGGCAAAAGAGTTTCCCCCCATTTTCACAACATAATATTCTTATAAAAATAAAATCTTCTCACTAAATAAACTCTAAATTTTTCCCCCTCCCACTGGATATTATCCAAAAGGAGTAAAAAATAGGGTTAGAAAATTAATAGAAAATATTTTAATACTATGTTTATCATCAATAACGTTCTTTTGAGAGAGAAAAAAATACGGTTTTTAAAAGTAATGAAAAAATAGAAAATTTTGAAATAGATATTTTCAATAAAGGCTCAAGAAAAAAACACTTCTAATTTTAAATTTTATCTAAAAAGTAAATAAAAATTTGAAAATTTTTTTGAGAAAAATATAATCAAAATAATTTTTTTATTTTAACTTTGGAAATTGATTTTGAAAAAGGGAAATGTCTCTTATAATATCATTTCATTATTAATAATATTATATCCCCCTAGATTAATGCATCATAAGACATTAAAGTATTCATATCCATTTAAATAAAAATAATGAAATAAAATACTCATGAAATTATTTTAAAAAATCATTCCATTATAAATGTTTAGTAATGATTTTATTAATAAACCATAACAAATTCCATGGGAGTGTCAAACTAGGTGTGCAGTAAAGACCCACTCACCATGCCCAGGAAGGAGAAAGTGTTTAAAACTTAATCAACAATTTCTAGGAGAAATGAAGCAACCCTTCCCTAGTAGGCCTAGAGTTGGTGTCATACTACATATACATAGACATAAGATGCAAGTAAATCACATCCCAAAGGAATGAATAGTTTAATAGTATTATTAAATAATATTCTTACATGATTCTAGTATTACAAATGAATACATAAATTACAGCATAATTTTTTTTAAATAATAGTATTCCATCTAGTATATCCTTTCTTGTATTTCTTAGTACACATTATGGAATCAAAAATAAGTGTGATATTAAATTCTTAGTAAGGGTAAAGTAAATTGAATGAAATAATGGATCTATATAAAAAGGTAAATAATTAAGCATGCATTCCATGCAATTAATAATCTGATTAAAAAGTTCATAAATAATTTGGAAATGTAAATAGATGAAAACACATTCCATTTAGTCTATAAACTGAGAATTAAATGCATCTATATATTTTTTCATAGTTAAAATATCGTGGATAATAATAAATAAATTCTAAATGTTGGAAATGCTTAATTGTCAGATATCATGTTTCCCAGACATGTAATACCTTCACCTTCAAGATCTATCATCAAGACAGTTTAAAACATACTAGGTAAAAACCCATTATTTGAGGTTATCCAACTGATTCATCCCATGAGACAACCAATGCATCTATGGGATTGTATTAACTAATCCACAACCAATTTCAATAATTTCCAAATCATTACTCATATATCAAATAATCAATTTAATCTATAAAAAATGTGTGTTATCATATATCTATATTGAGTAAAGAATAAAGATTTATCTATATTTCCCCATATAATCAAACAACTATAAAAATAAACACCATATATAAAAATGGTATACTATTTAGGAACTAATAATATCCATGAAAAATAATGTGGATATTTAGGGTCAATTTAATGTTCAATGGTCATTGGAAAGTTAATAATTAAAGGGGAAGTTAATGACTACAAAAATGATTCAAAGAAGTAAATGGCAGTACTATCCATGGTGAAAATAATCATAACACATCCAAAATAATAAGAAGTATTGTATGAATGAAACATATACCCATTAGATTAATAATAAGGTTTTTTTATGATGAAAAAAATCATAAAAAACAATCATGAGGAAAATATCCTTTTCCTTTTGAAAAACATTTTGACCAGAATCCATTTTCTGTATTTTAAAATAACACTATTAAAGGGTATGTGTAAACGCTAACAATTTCATCCAATTAAAAACATAGAAGTAAATTCATCCCAGATATATATTGTAGAAACTACCCCTCCCCAACAACTACATCATTATGTCAAGTATCCACCTTATTATGACTGTTTGGTTAGTTTTCTCTTATAGGGTTGCACAGGCTGGGTACCGATGGAAAAAATTTATACCCTCTAATTCATCCAAATCCGGATGGCCAAGGTCTCCTATAAACTTCCTACTTTGACTCTTCATTCGAAGATGTTACTCATAGAGTGACTAGGTTATTTCAAATTATAGAAACAAAATCTGTTTCAGAACATAACATCCCCGACATCGTCAAACTCCAGGATCCCATAGAGATAGAACCACCACAAGATGTCTGCAATCGCTTGCCCTCACATCCCAAATCACCATTAGGACCACCACTTAGATCCTCCTCAGAGAGAGTGGCGACGTCTTGGAGCAAGAGTAGAGGAACTAGTGACCAATCCCCTAGACAGATCAAGTCACCATGACCCCCAAGGCTGACGAATACCACTGAGTAAACGAATGAACATCACAGAAACCCAAAATACCAAACGCAACTCATATAATAGCATCAGATCTCTCAACCTTTCGTAGAAAAAATCCTAGAAACAATGAAATTCCAACATAGGTGTCTGGTACCCAAACCACATTGACCAATAATGGGACAAAACATTCCTACTCCTCCATGCTTTAATCTGGTGGCCTTCCAAGTAGGAACAAATCAACTTGAACAAAAAAGGGAATCTATAAACAAACCTATCTTACCGATTTTACTATCCTCGATCACATTTCACATCAAATATGTATCTACCAAGATCAACACTAAATGAAAACCTCTTCGCACACCTGATCTAGCCGCAATCATCGAAGGGAACCAATGATCTGAAATTCACAAAACCACCTGCCACTCAAAGATTTTAGGCCAACATCGATATTCGACACCGCTTCTCTTGAATTTGAAAATAGAACCTGTGCCACCAAGATCTAGGATGAAACTGTCATGCAGTCAGATCTCGACCGAGACCTAAAACCCAAATTCTGAACCCTGATCACCATATCTAAAATACACTATCAGGATATCGTCTTTGTTATATAGAATAAGGATCCGTCTTATCAATCCCACTATTTTCATAGATAGATTCCACCACAATCCATCGCATACCACATGGGAGCGTAGAGGGGAGATGTCACCACCGCCGAGGATGAGATCCACAGCCTAATCCATGGCCTCCAGGGTTTGAAAACATTTTGAAAACACTTTTATTTGAAAATAAATTTTTTTTAAAACTCTTTAAATTTATATTCTAAAAAATTTCAAAGTAATCTTCAAATAAATGACATCAGGTAATTTTTTACAATGTAAAAAAGAACATTCCTTTTTAATCATAAAAGGTTATAAAGTTCCTTGTTCGAAAATCGACAAGATTCCTTTGAAAAAAAAATTAAAAAGAAAAATTGGATAAAAAATATTTTAATAAATAATTTTGAAAATTTTAAATAAAACATTTTTTAAATAATTTTTAGAAAACATGGTTTTAAAAGAAAATGAATTTCTGATCAGAGAGAGATATGAAGTAATATTTTATTAAAATATTTTCTAAATAACTTTAGGTACAAAAGAGTGGTAAAATACTATCATCACATGAAAATGTTCATTAATAACAATAGTATAAGAAAATTAAATGGTTTATTAAACAATTATCAATTAATTGTTTTAATTAAAAATCCAAGAATAAATAATCTCGATTACAATGAGATTATAAAATAAACCCTTAAAATGATAATAACATTAAAGTGAAAATTAATCAATGAATTGATTATGTGTTAACTACTACAAATACAAATATAACAAGTGTAATTACATCAATATACATTAAAAATTTATTATAAACATAATCATATAATACTAATTACAATGAAGAAGTAATATATCCCAGTGAAAAGGAATTGAGTTCTGAAATTTCTTTACCACTTGGTAACTTTATGTTTAAATACCCATAGATGAAATAATTCAAAATAAATATAAAAATACCATCTATATAAATATATTCATGATATGAAATAAAATAGGGTAATTATATATAACACACAAAATAAATAAGTGGTGAAAATTGCGTATGCCACACGGAAGAAAAAGTGAGATGAGAATCCCTTACCTCACGCATTCCTTTTTGGTAAAACTTGATTTAAACTTCTTTATATTGGTTTTAAACATGTCATTAACTTATAAAAAATCATAATCATATCTGTAATATTATATATGATCTTATTATAACATATTATCACTTTTTCATTAGTAATATTTCATTATTTTCATTATTTCAGGTAATAACTGCTTTGTTTTCGAGTATGTTTTGACTTGTTGTTTTTGTTCCTCTTACATAGATCATGATTTAATAATATTAAAAATTTAAACCATTAATTTAATATCATATATATTCAGTATATATTTATTTATAATAATCCATAAAATTTGAAGATAGAAAATGAAATACAGTGTTCATAGAGATGGTTGGTTTTATGTATACATGAACGATGTTTCAATTTTCTGATCGTATTAAAAGAATAAAATTTTAATGATATATATGTATATTATAATTACAGTATCATATTTATTTCATATGTTTCATATATTTTTTTTAAACACATCCTTTTCATGTAAATCATGAACATATCACGTTTCTTCGAGGTGACAGTAGTCCCCACATCCACAAATGTTATTATCATATTCCCACAAAATTAAATTATTGAAGGTATCTGCTATAAAATAATTATAGAAAAATAAATACTTTATAAATATCATATATACCATATATAAACTATAAATACATCATTATTCCAACATTTAAATTTGGTAATGGAAGAATTAACGACATCGGTTGGTGAGATGGGAATTCGTTGTACACACGAACAATGATTGTGTATCCCATTTGATAGAAGTGTGTTAAGGTGTAGGTCATACCATTAAGATAAAAACATATCAGTATATTTAGGATAATTATTTTATTATATAATAAATATTTTAAAATAATTAAATGGGTGTATAAAGAAATAAAACAAAAGTGCTCATTGAAGAACGTTACCTCTTTTCCGTGTAACCCCTTTTGGTTTATACCAAAAGACTTCCTTCGTTGGCTTATTTTACAAATTGAAGCTTCAATTATTAGGTTAAGGGTGTTGGGAGATAATTTTTTTTGGGTTTTGATGATCAAAAATGCTTTATGGGTGTGAATAAGTGAGGCGGTGAGTAACTTTTTATATTGGAGGGGGAGTGGCATTCTTGTAAATATAAAAAGAAAACACTATTGGAAGGTCTTTATTACATCATGTGACACCAGTAGTGAAAATTATTTTACAATATAGGATATATCATCTAAATATGGGCATCTAATAGGTTCAGGACCATTTTCTATGTCATTTGGTACCATAAGATTATATTTTAACCAGTAAGTAAACACATGGTCACCTTGATCATTATAATTACTTTTAATTTATTTCATGAATATTTTTTATTAAAAAACATATATGAACTTACTAGAAATTAAAAATTATTATAATATTAAATATGGAATAAATTTTATCAAATTAAAATAATATAATTCGTATAAATTAATTTAAAATTAATTGCGCAAACAGGAAGGGAATGTAGGGTTTTAAAGTGAAAATGTTCAAAAATTCACTAAATTTTTATATCAAATATAAAAATAATTCCAATAGAATAAATTTAATTAACTGATTTATAATTTATATTATTTTACTTTAAACCCAATTTAAAATATAATTTAACATTATAAATTATTTAGATGAAAAGTTGGTTTTCTATTAAAATTCATTATTTTTCACTATTCATCAATAAGTGAAACTTCTCAGAAAAATACCGAAAATTCACTCTATGATAATTTTTGAATTCCAGTTATAAAAAACTCAGTTTATTTTATCAAATAATATTTATAAAAGTATAAAAATTTACTTTCTAAAAAGTGTTCCATTAAAAGGCTTCAAAATGACTTTAGGAAAATATAGCTTTTGTGCGTAAAATTGGATTTGCCTTATCTTATGCCTACTAAATCTATTTGATTTATGAAAATAATATTGAATATATAATATATAAATTTAATTAATATCATCTACTAATAGTTATTAATCTAGTTTATTTTGATAAATCACTTTTTGGCGTATAAAATTAGTTTATTATAAAAACATTTATTTTATATTAAATTAGTTTTTATATTCGATTGGTTTTTATATTCATTTGTAATTAATTGGTAACCAATGAATTCCACCATATATTTTCATAATTCAATTAATAATATTCATAACCTCTAATTTAAGGGCTAATTAATATCATATTATATTAAATATTAATATTTAAATAATATATTATTGTTTGGTAAAACATGGTCTTGTGTGTAATGCAAGCTAACTCAGATTTGTATGAATTGAAAGATATATAATAGATTAAATTTATTAAAATATTAAATATATTTTAAACTCTCAAGATGTTATATTCCCTTCCATGCTTGGTGTTTCATTTCATACATGTTATTTAATCAAATTTTATTCTTTTGTAATTTTGTGGTGTTTCATTCTCCCCACCTCAAATAAATTTCTTTGTTGAAATTTAAACTTGATCTTGGTAATATAGGGTTTGATATTTGAAAATTAGTTTGTTAGAAAACCAACATCATATAATATTTAATAAAATAACCTCTTTATAAGATAGAATCATATGTAAAAAGTTTACATGGAATAACATATAAACAGGTTTCTAAGTATGAGAGCATTAGTAACAAGTGATGATATGGACTTGAACGAAAAGTATAAAAAAATTACACAGAGTGATTGTGGAAATTGATTAAAAAAATTTAAGGATAAATGGAACATTGAGGGCATCAATTCTATAAATACATGATGATTTAAAAGACCATTGGTTCAATAAAAATTAAGGTATTAGGATAACATTTTATTCCAGGATTATTTTCCCAATTTTGTGTAATTTTTTATTGATTAATAATATAATAAAATATAGTTACTTGAAATATTTCTATTTTATAAACATATTTTATTCCTTTTTTTGTGCTGCGATCAACTTAAAATTACTCTCATCACTCCAAGAAATGAATACTCATGTTTGAAATATTTTTATGACTGAAGCACTAAAATTCAATTTTAGTAGATCATAAGATCCATAAAAGAGTAAAAATTATTTCTAGCAGTCTCTATTTTTTTCCAAAACCAATATGTTTAATACCTTAATCTCTAAACCCAAAAAAAATTAATACTACCGGTTCATCATTAATTTTTTTCATCAAATTTTTTAACCAAAAACATTAAATTATTAACTAGGACATTGCATAGGCCACTCGTAGGCATGCAACCCTTACCATCCTTTGGTCATGAGTTTAAGTCCCTTATTCTCACAAAATGTGGTGGGTTTTCACCCTACATGTGGGGTCTCCTTTTTTCCAAACTATATTAATATAATCCCTTTAACATTCCTAAAAAGTATTGTGGACATCCTTGAAATAAGGTTAATCATTAAATAACCTTTTTATTATGGTTTTCAATGCCTATTTTTTAGAGTCTAATAATATTATTTTTACATAAACCATAGAGTATTTCAATACCTATAAACTTATATCTATAAAATTTAAAGTCTTTATTCATCAAATAATTTTTTCACTAAAACTTATACTTTCTATAAATTTTTCCAAAACATAATTAATATTAGTAGAATATCATCACATAAAACCTATGAGATTTGTTTATGTCTTTGAATTATATTCAATATTAAACTCATAAACCTATTATATTATCAAGATGAAGATTAATTGATAATAAATACCAAATAATATCTACCTTACCAAAACATTAAGATATTCTTATAAACTTATCATTAAATTATATCATAGGGTTGTGTTTTTTAATCTATGTTTTTCTAAATCTAAATTCAAAGGTTTCTACTAAAATTTATTTAATACCAACTATAGTGACCTTATCCCAATAGTCCCAAATCTGGTGTTGTACTACATTTACATTGGCATAAGATACAATGAATTTGGGTCTCAAAGAAATGAATAGTTTATTAGTCTTGGTAAACTAGATACGTACATGAGTATTGTATTGCAAATGAATACATAAATTATAACATAATTTTTTTTTAAATAACTTTATTCCATCTAGTAGATCCTTGTATATATTTCTTATTACACTTCATGGAATCCTGAGGAATGGAAACAAAATAAATTGGAGTTCAAATTCTCAGTAAGGGTAAAGTACAATGGAAGCAGTAATGGAATAATGAGCATAATAAATATGGATAGGAAAATAACTGAACATGTATTCCATGTAATTAATAAATTGATAATAAATTTCATAAACAATATGGAAAGGTAAATAATTGAAAACATGTTTCATTTAGTAAATAAACTAAGAATTAAATTAATCCATAGATTTTTTTCATAGTGACAATATCATGGATTATAATAATTGAATTCTAAATGAAAGAAATACTTTATTATCACACATAATGTTTCCTAGGAACATAATACCTTAACTAAAAATATTTATCCTCAAGAAAGTTTAAAACATACTGGGTAAAAATTCATTAGGTAAGGCTAGAAAATTGATTCTCCACATGAGACTACTGATTAATCATGGGGATTTCATTAACCAGTACCCAACTCATTTCTTTCATGTCCAAATCATTAATCATTTATCGAATAATCAATTTAATCCATTAAAAATGTGTCTAATAAAATATCTTTATTGAGTGAAGAAGATATATTTATCAATATTTCCCTAGATAATGAAACAACTTCCAAAGTAAACACCGTATGTAAAAATGGTTTATGGTTTTGGAAATAATCATATCCATGGAAATTAATGTGGATATTTGGGGAAAATTAATGGTTAAATGGTTACTATAATGTGAGTAATTCAATGTGAAGTTAATGACTACAAAAATTATTCAAGTAAGTGGATTTAATAACTATCATTTGTAAAAATAATAATAACCAATCCAAATAAATAATAATGATTGTATTAATACAAAATATACCCATTGAATTAATAATAAGGGTTGTTGTTTTAGATGAAATAAAAATAATATTCCTTTTTTATCATAAATGATGGTGGTTAATTCCTTTTAAGGTAAAAATAATATTCCTTTTGTATCATAAAAGGTTATAAAAGTTCCTTGTTGGGAATAAGACAAGAATATTCCTTTGAAAAAATTCTGTAAAAAGAAAAAATGTGTAAAAATGTATTTTTAAAAATCATTTTTAAAATGTTAAAGAAAATATTTTTAAAACATTTCTAGAAAACATAGTTTTGTAATAAAATGGATTTCTGACTAAAGAGATAAATGACGTTGGATTTTATTAAAATAATTTCACACTAATTTTAAGTACCAAATAGTGGAAAATGGTACTCTGACATGAAAAATTACATGAATAATCAGATAAAAAAATTAAAGGTTTTAGTAAATGATGATAAAATAATTTCCTTTACTTAAAATTAAAGAATAAATAATCTTTATTAAAATTATATTGTGAATTAAATCCTTAAGATGATAATATCATTAGAGTGAGAATTAATCAATTAATAAATAATGTGTATCAACTATAAATATATATAAAACAATTGTAAATACATAAATATATATATTTAAAATCCATTATACACATAATAATATAATATTAACTACAATGAGGAGGTAATATAACCCAATGAAAAGGAATTAAGTTGTGAAATTTATTTACCACTTGGTGACTTTAAGTTCAAACCCCATTAGATGAAATAGTTAAAATTGAAGCTCAAAATACCATTAAGTTAAATTTATTCATGATATAAAATATAATAGGGTTAGTATATACATCACAAAAAATAAATATGTTTAGAAAATGGTGTATGCCTCACGGAAGAAAATGTGAGACAAGAATCCATTTCCTTATGTATTCCTTTTGGTCATACTTTTTTTAACCTCATGTATAGTAGTTATAAACATTTTATTGACTTATAATATAACCATAATAATATTTGAAATTTTATATATGATCTTTTTATAAAATCATATCACCCATTATTTAATAATCGCTCATTATTTTTATTGTTTCGAGTAATAAAAGATTTGTTTTTCAAGTATTTTTTGACTTGTTTTTTGTTCTTATTAATTAGATAATGATACAATAATATATATAATTTTAACCAATATGTAGATATAATATATATTTATTATATATTTATTTATAATAATCCATAAAATTTGGATATAGGAAATGAAATTCAATGTTCATGGAGACGATAGGTTGTATGTGCGCATAAACATTGTTTTCATTTTCTTGTAGTATTAAAAGAATGAAAGTTAAATGATATATATTTATATTGTAATTATATTATCATATTTATATCAAATATTTCAAATATTTTTATTAAAATCATCCTTAACACATTCCATGTAAAGAGTGATTGTATCACACTGCTTCGAGGAGGTGATAATCCACATGTCCACAAAGGATAATATCGTATTCCAGCAAAATGAGAATCTTAAAGGTATGTGTTATAAAATAATTCCAGAATCATAAATAGATTATAAGTATCATATTTACCATATATAAAATATAAATATATCATTATTTTCAACCTTTAAAGGTGGTAACGGAGGAATAAATGACATCTGTTTGTGAGGCAGTAGTCCACCGTACACACATACTATGATTGTATTTCCCATTTGATGGAAGTGTGTGAAGGTATACGTCATACCCTTTAGATAAATACAAATCCAAATATTTGGGATATTTATTTTATTATATAATCAATATATAATAATAATTTAAGGTTTGAGTAAATAAATAAACCAAAAGTGATTGTTGAAGAACATTGCCTCTTTTTCAGGTAACTCTTTTTGATTTATTTTATTATATGGTAATAATATTGGTTTTTAACAAGTTTATAGGAAATTTGGTCCCTTAAAATTATATTTTAACCACTATGTAAACTCATTTTCACCTTAAGTCCTTTAATTAATTTTAATTTATTTCACTGACATTTTTTGTAAAATACTAAGTTGAACTTACTATAAATTATAATTTATGATTATTTTAAATAATGAATCAATTTTTACAAATTAAAATCACATTAATGTTTTAAATTAATTTAAAATTAATCTCATAGACGGGATGAGAATTGAGGTTTTTAAAGTGAAAATATTCAAAATTTTAATAAGGTTTTATATCTAATAAAAAAATGATTAAAATGTAATAAATTGTATCAATGTATTTATAATTTTAATAATGTGTCTTTAAAACTAATTTAAAATATAATTTAACATTATAAATTATTTAGATGAAAAGTCAGTTTTCAATTAAAATTCAGTATTCTTTATTATTCATCAAAAAATGAAACTTCCCAAAAAAATACCAAATATTCACCCTAAGATAATTTTGAAAGTAAAATTTCAAAAATTAATTCAATTTTATCAAATAAAATTTATTTAAGTGTAGAAATTTATCTTTAAAACAAGTACTCAATTAAAAGGAGGAAAAACTAACTTTAGAAAAATATTGTTTTTTATACATAAAATTTGATTTGTTCTTATCTTATGTTTATCAAATATATTTGATTTATGTCAAAACAATTGATTGAATATATAATATATAAACTTAAATAGTATCATCTACTAATATTAATTACCATAGTTTATTAATATAAATATCCTTTAGGAATATAAAAATAGTTATTTACAAAAACATTTCTTTTATATTCAATTGGTTTTTATATTCATTTCTAATTAATTGGTAACCAATGAATTCAACAAAATATTTTCATACTTCAGTTAATCCTATTCATATCCTTTAATTTAACTACTTGTTTATGTCTTATTATATTAAAAATTAATATTTTAATAACATATTGTTGTTTTGTAAAACGTGGTCTTACGTGTAACGCAAACTGTCGAAGATAGTTCTTCTTGCATGTAATGTATACTAGCTCGGTGTCACATGCATTGAAAGAAATATCACATATTGAATTTCTTAAAATAATAAATATATTTTAAATTCTCAAGTCGTTATATTCCTTTCTATTCTTGGTTTTGTGTGTCACACATGATATTGACTAGAATGTTATTCTTTTAGAATTTTAGGGTGTTTCAATAAATCTATAGAAACGAATATTCTAGAACTTCATCCTTTTATATATTTCCAGATATTAATTTTTTTTCTTTGAAGTATCATATTCAATTTAATTTTTCAAAATAAAAAAAGTTTTTAAAATTAAGAAAAATGAAAACTTTAAATTTTGAAATCCATTTTGGAAAAAAAAAATGCGGAAAATAAATTGAAAATTTTACAAAGCTTTATAAGTATAATTGATAAGTATCCTATTATTATCTTACCCAAATCACTTTTTATGAAATAAAAGTGGTCAAGAGTAAGGGGTTTAGTAAAGATGTCGGCAATTTTAATGTTTGTGCAAAAAAATTCAATAATTATATCATCTTTTTGAATGTGAACTTCTAGAAAATTGTGCCTCAATTCAATGCACTTAGTGGGAGAGTGTTGGATAAGATTTTTAGATATACTGATCAGACTAGTTTTTTCAAACTTGATATAGATGGAAGATTAAGTTAGACCAAATTCCAAAATATTATGTTTCATTCATATAACATGGTCATATGAACTCCTTGTGGCTAAGTATTTTTCAAAAACCATAGAGAGAGAAAGAGATTTTGGCTTCTTACTATTCCTAGAGAATGGGGATTTTCCTAGTAGATTAAAAGTTCCCCTTGTAATTTTCTTGTCTAGTTTGTATCCTCAAAAATAAAGAATGGAAAAAATAAGAAAGTTTAAAATAGGTATCTCAAGCATAAAATAATCCAATGCTTTTAGTTTCAATGAAATAAAAAAAATTATTTTTAGGGAATTTAAATTAGATTCCTTCAGATTGGATTGAAAATGAGCATAAAGTCATACACTTAACATGATGTTTAGACATTTAATAGTAAGTTAAACTATATTTTTATGCACACTTCAATAAATATTTTTGTTGACCAATTGGATAGATTTATCCAACATCTTATTTCAATTTATATTCATGGGTGTTCTAATTTATTTAGCATGATCCATGCCAAACTTCTTTAGAAGTTAATTAGTGTATTTAATTGGTTTAAAAATGTACCATCATAATTTTGGGAAATTTTAAAATCAATGAATAAATTAAGTTCTCCCATAAAACTAATTTCAAACTCTTTATTCATAAAATAAAAAAAAACTCATTACGAATAAATTATTTAGTTAAGCTGAAAATAGCATCATCAATATAAACTTTAATGATTAATTAATCATTTGAAATGGTTTCTAAAAAATGGTCGAATCATTTATTCTATTTTTAAATCATCTGATAAAATAAATTTTGTTAAAATCTCATACTAAATCATAGGGGTTTGTTTTAAACTCTATAGATCTTTGGTTAACATGATAATATAATTTGTAATTCAGGATTTTCAAAACTAGGTTATTGTCCCACTGACACATTTTTAGAAATAAAACTAATTAAAAATCACTTTTTACATCCATTTGAAATATTTTTAAATTAAAATAAAATTTTAATACCAAAAATATTCTAATAATTTCATGTTAGGAAATAGGTTTAAAAGTTTCACCATAATCAATACCTTCTTCTTGATTAAAGCCTTTAGAAACAATTTGATCCTTTTTATGGATGAAATTTCCTTATTCGTCAAGTTTCTTTATTGAAAAAACCCACTAAGTGATGATAATAAGATGACTATCAGGATGTTCCACAAGCATCCAAATTATGTTCCTTTAAAATTAGTTCAAATTATATTATATAGAAAGTATCCAATTCTCATTATAAAATGAATCATCAAGGGAATGAGGTTCAAGGTGAGATAGAAAATCTGAATGATCAGCCACATTAAAATACTAACCTTCTAGTATAAGTCCTAGATTATAATTATCTGATAAAATTCTCAAGAATATGTTCTTTGGATTGAATCCAAGACTTAAATAAAGGATAGAATTGGGTTTCTGGATCATCTTTAATTATATTAGAAGATTTAATTTGAGTAATGGTCAAAATAGTTTAGTCAACATAATCATTGTTTTGTGGATGTGATTTAGAAATATTCTCATCAAATTTGGTTTGAAGACTCTTCTAAGGTAGTGGTCCTCATCTTTAAGACATGTAAGGATTTACATGAGTTTGAGTTCCAAAGTAATATTCCTTAATTATATTCAAGGTCAAAATTTCCAAGATTATCCTTATAATTAAGGATAAATAATTTATAACCAAATACTCTAAAGAAGACAACATTTATAGTTTTATATTTCCAAAGTTCATAATGGGTTTATCTTAAGATGGGTCTTATAAGGAAATAGTTAAGGATAAAGCATGTGATATTGACCACCTTTTCCCAAAAGTATTGAGGAACTAAAAAATAATTTATAATATCCCAATTAATTTCTTAGATGGTTATATTTTATCTTTTGATAACCTCATTTTGTTAAGGAATTATAGTAGAGGAAAAGGTTTGATAAAAAACTTGAGAATAAAAAAAATATCAAATTATTTATTATCAAATTAACCACTTGGGCCACTTCTAAGGTAAAATAGTTTGTTGCATTTTTAATTTCTAATTTCCTTGAAATGTTGATAAATACATTACAAGCCTCATTATAACAAACTAATAATAAAACCCATGTAACTCTAGTAATGTCATCGAGAATTAAAAAGGATTAATTTTACCTCCAATAATAAAAACATGAGTTGGTATAAAATGATCAAGATAGAGTAGTTATAAATCATTATAAGTGGAAACGGTGTTTTTAGGTCTGAAAGAATGAATTTTTTCTTTCCTAGATGGAAAGGTTCACAAACTAAGTTATCTTTAAAAGATAATTTTGGTAAATCTCATACTAGTCGATTATAGTTAAGAATCATAAGAGAATGAATAATAGAATGACCTAGGAGTTGATTTCAAATCCAAGAATCGTTATATTTTTCACTTAAACACTTAACATTTTTAATTTCTTGAGATTTTAAATATATAATATAATTTTTTTGAAAATTTTATCTGGTAAATTGAAATTTTATTTTAGAATTTAAAACTTTACAAAAATAATTTTTAAATGTAATTTTGAAACTTTTATCACATAATTGACTAATAATTAGTAAATTATGCTTCAAGCCTTTGAAAATTAAAACATCAGTAATTAGAGTAGAGTTTTAGAAAAAAAAAATTACATATTCTGGTAATTTTTTATTTTGAATAGTATACAAAGGTGACATATCCTCCATAAAAATCTTTGAGAATGTTGATTTCAGAATGATCACTGGGAATATTCCATGAGAACCCTATATTAATATACCATGTAACTTCTTATGTTTTTCTCTTTCTCTATAAAATATAAAGAAACAATATCTTTTGGTACCCATATCATAGTTCCAATTAAGTTTGCTAACAATGAGTGTGGAATCCACCCTTTTTTTGGAATAAGTTTTTATATTTTTAAATATGATAAGAAAGAAAAATATTTTTTTGTCTACTATGTCTATACTTTTTACAATTACATTCATAAAAAAGATGATAAACTTTTTTAAAATAATTAAAAAATCTATTTTGAGAAATTTTCTTAACAAAATTGGTCTTTTTAGAATTGTTGGGAGAATTAGATTTTTTTGAAAAACCAAAACCATTGTAATTTTTTATAGGTTTCTGAGGAACCAAAATGTTCTTCAAATTTTCTTCACCTTGAGTAAAATGGTTGAGATAATTTTAAATATCCTCAATTTAAAATTCCAAATTTTCAACATTTGGATATTCTTCTAATTTTAAAACCAAATATTATTTTCCTTTTAAAATTTGATCTTTTTTTGAATCAACAAGATTTAACTTTTTTTAAGATCTTGAATTTTGAAATAATATCACAAAAACCATTTTCAAGTTTATATTTAGTATTTATAATATCTTTATAAGTTAAAGAAGAGGTAGAAGAATTAGAAGTTTAAGAAAAAGAATGAGAAGGAGAACGGGGAATTTTAGAACTAACTTTTATTTCATCCTCAACATGTATCATGGGGCACTTGGGACTCTTATCAATTGATTTGTATACTGAAATTGAGTCCTCACTAGTGCACTAAGATTAGACCTTTAGATATTTCATACATTTCTTATTTTATTTTTAATTTTTCATGTTCAAGGGAATATCTAGTTTGTTATGGCATTTATTTTTGAAAATGTAAAATGTTACTTCAAGTTATTGATTTAATTTTGATGTTTCGAGAGTATGTATTCTTTTTCTTGTACTTTTCCATCATATTTGTATATTTGGAATCGTATGTGTCACTCTCTGATGAGCTGTCAATGTTTTCATTGGAATAAATTTTTCTTTAAGTTTCCATGATCACATTAGCCTCATTTTCAGCTTGTATTTTATTCGTTATCTAATATGTCATGATATAACCTATGAGTTCATGAACTTACATATTTTTTATAATTTCAGATTCTTGGATCATGATGAATTTTTGAGACAAAAATTTGGTAAAAAATAAACGGTTTTCTTAGACAACATTTATATAGAAATACTATCACTGAGTGATTTTCAAATATTACAAATATAAAAAAAACAAAAGTAAACATAGTTGTGATAGATTCATTAGGATACATAAATAAACTCTCAAATTCTTTCCTATACATATTAATCAATGTATCCTTAAATTTTTTTACCTTAATATATAAATTCTAATAATTTCCAAATTTTGTGTGTGGTGTGGTGCCCAGGTTTAGATATATCACTGAGATGAGGATGGGTGAATTCATGATATTTCTTTTATAATTTCTTATTTTAAAATAAACCACTCTGATAAGTTAAGATCTTGATCCCTCATTCCTTAAAGTCTCACCTCTCTCATATGATAAAAATGAAAGTGATAAAAAGCACCTGAATATTTTTATAATCTTATCCCCCAATGTACCTGACTAAATCCTTACTATGTTTGGTATGATCTATGACATATATTCTTCACTATAAAATAAAAGTGAATACAATTATTAAAAATCTCTTCAAATTCCTGACAGACAAACTTCTATAATTTCTGTTTTGTAATGATTGTAGTGGATTGTCTCTAGATATTATATTTAGACAAGAATCCCGCTATTTTTCTTTATATAGAATCCATATAGTTGATCTATTTACTAAAAAGATTTAGTTATTTATATTTTTATCCCAACAGTTCTGGAATGGTTTTCCCAACATTATATGAACAGGTCTTCAACTTCTTCTGCCTACTAATGTAGTGTGCATGTTAGTATTGTTCTATTTTAACTCCATATGGAAAAATATTCATCAAAATAATTGTTATCATTAATCACCTTTTAATACTCACTAATAATTCTATTATATTGAATGTCTAGTCTCACTATCCAAAAACTATGAAATATGTATTTTATAATATGATCTGTAAAATTCACACAAAATTACTATAAATTATGGTTCTTTTCAACTACTCACTCCATATCACATATATTTCGCATGCATATTATTTAAATATAAACAAGTTATTCTAAATTTTATTCTAGTTACATTCAATTTATTATTGTATTTATTTTATCACTATTCTTTATGAAGCGTTATTACTAATTTACATGTTTTACATAAAGCCTCACTCTCACGGTTTTGTATCACTTATCCTTCATGAAGCTATACCCAGTATCACTATATTTCATTAAAGAACACATATTTAATGAAAGTGATTCACATAATTGAATCACTATTTATAAAAATATATCATGCAGGACACTCACATGAATACCTCTCCCATCACACAACACAAGATCACTTTCTACTCAATACATCACCTTCATGAAGAATCAAGCTTGAAGTGCCCAATCATCCTTCTGCACAAAAACACTTTGAATGTTTAATGAACATGTCAAGGTTCACAGGACTATTTAACATCGCATAGTGATACATTTTATGTGGTATTTAATCTTTTTTTTAATTATATTATGTGGAAACCCTCATGGAACTCTTTATTATAGTTTAACTTGTTATTAGTTCATAGAAACAGAACTTCCTTTATGTGGTCGTTAGGGTTGAAGCACAGCATAACAAGACATGGATTATTATTCATGAATATAGAGATACACAGAACCCTATTTCATATATAAAGAAGCAGTTATTCTGAATTTCTCTCTAGAAAGAAAGATCTCTAAGTTTTTTGAATGAAATCAGTTCTCTCTGTCTCGAGTGATCTGGTTTTATAGGTGTGTTTCACCACCTCTCCTACGAGTTACATGTCATTTTAGAAAATCATTCAAGATACCAAAAAAATATTGTGTCCGCCAATAATTTTTATATCCCATAAACCATGGCACTTTTTGAACATGGATTTCCTTCTTAACATGTGACTTTTATAATACTAAAAAAGATGGTATCCCATTTTACATGAACTCAGATTCTTCCATTGAAAAAACACCTCATTTGATCCTAATAAACATAAAATGTTTCATCTCAAAGGAATCTAAAACCATCCATGAATTTTAATTCCTGATAATTCTCTACATCTTCATTTTTCATCCTCAGTAGTATCATGTTCTTTGAACAGAAGCATGCATGCAATATGGAGATTTCAAATATGATGTCGAGGTGTCGAGCATGTATCATTCTTACATCATCCGGACCAGTGAAGGTTTAGGCTCGATAATAGTGTTAAAATATGCACATATAAACCCTAAAATAAGGGATGATGAAAATTATGATTAAATTTGATCATATGGAATATATCGTTCAAATCGTATGGTCATGGTTATATATGTCTGCGTAGTTGGGGTTTGGCTTAGTGGTAAGCACCCCGTAATACTACATGAAAAATGGGGGTTCAAAACCCATTGGGCGCAGGTTACTGTAGTAGTACTGTAGTGGGTATTGTAGCAGCGGCGGTACTGTTGATCGGCGGGTACTGTAGCGGCGGCAGGGTACTGTAGCGGCGGAGGTACTGTGCGGGTACTGTAGCAGCCGAGTAACTATTCACAGAATAGGAATTTGGCCAAAAATTTGGGCCTACGGGCTATATAATGGGCTACAAGACCACTGGGCCTTCGGGCTATGTAATGGGTCTCCCTCTACCTAGTTAAAAAGAGGTCTTTCCTTTGGTTTATTAATAAAAATGAGGCTTCGGCCCCAACCTTTAAAAAAATGGTTATATATGTCAGTTTTAATGATCCATGAATAGTACCCATACATATTTGTCCCACATCAGACATCAGTTTGGTATGGAAATTTTTTATAACACTTCCCATAATATAGACCCCTTGATTTGGCACCTGGGTTTGGGACTCAGAATATAGGAACACATTCCCTTTCACGGGTTGCGCCACACACTTGTATAGTCACCCAAGAACCCTTATGTGACATGTGCATGCAAATTCCCCTCCACACACTCCCCATGGGAACTATGAAAGCCTAAATCCAGTTTTACACCATATCTAGCTGGGTCGATCCTCATCTAAAAGTCACCAAGAACATATTTACTTATTAAAAAATAATTCAACTCTTACATGGGCTCAATAATATCCCCTTTCTTTATTTTGTTTTTAACATAAACACTTATCATAAAAGGCAATATATGGTGCAAAATTATTTTATCCACCTTATTGAAAATAAAATAAAAATGGTAAGTTGGGGTCTTCTCATTTTCCTATAACATTTTATATTATTTTATAAGATTATTTCTTGGACACATTTTAGAGAGAGGGATGATATCACATGGTTATCTTAGTAATGATCCTTTAATTAATTAACTGAAAATCTACTTGGGAAAACCCCTTGTATAAAACAAGATAAATATAACCAAGGTTTTCTATATTGACTATAAAATATCATTCATGTGTTATCATTATTAGAATTATTATTCTAAAATAGTGGTGGTATAAAATATATTTATCACGAAATATCTAGTCTTGCACACCATAGGAAATGCATCAAAAATTTCAAGTGAAAGAAATGTAACTACCTCATTTTTCATATGATTTTATAACCAACACAACCCCTTAAAAAGTAATTTTAATATAACTATGATGAAGGCTTATAAGTGTGACTCTCATACCTCAACTTTCAGGTTTGAAATATATCTATAATTTTTATATTCATTGGAAATAAATATAATGATATATTCTTCTGAATGTTTATCCCTCTAAATGGATGCTCTCATCATCATCAATTTTCATGGGACTCATTAGAATCTAGAAGAAACTATATCTTCATGTTTTCTAATTTCTAAAGACTCAAAATTTTACTTCAATTCCCTACATATTAGCTCAAAACACATAAAATAATAGGTAATAATGTGGATTTTCAATGCTTCTTAGTAAGAGTAACAATGAAAAAAATCAAAAATCAAAAACCCTATTCAATTAAACTTCAAATCGCTTCATGATTGAACCTCATTTGACTTTATGGTTTTGATCATTTTAGGGTGGCATAGGTTTTCTCTTCTTCCTAATATGATCTATTAAAGCACATTCATCATCTTATACTTGATTTTTTTATTTCTAATTCTTGTATAGGAAGAAAAATCATATAGATATTTTCAATAGGGATAGTTTATTTACATATTATACACAAAATATAATCTTATTTCTTCTTATTATATTTTATAAACATTATATGGGTTTCATCCTCACCTTGTGAAATATTTGGTCTGGTTTTAGCACAAACATTTTCTTCTATTTTCTATAACTTTTCATTCTGAGAGAAATTAATTTGAATAACACAGTCTATGCTCTTTTCCATCCTTTGATCTATATTTTCTTTAATAGCCTCTAGTGACTATCTTATAAGTTTTTTTCATGAAATGATTAGAAAAATAGGCTTATTGGTCTCATATATTAAATATTTACTTTATAAAATCAAAAAAAAATAACTAGGTAGCCTTGTTTATTTCTCAAAAATAAACTTCTACATTATAATATTGTTCATCCTTCTCATATAGATGTTTATTTTCCCTCTATAATTTTTCTTTCTTGATATGTCTAAATTCTAAGGAAGTTTTATATTATACCATTAGTTTGAGTCTTTATTCCCAAATTTTCCACAATTTTAGTAGTAATATCTGAAACATTTTCTTTCATAATTTTAACTATTTTGTTGAGAAAAATTATGTGTTGTATAGATACACTAATATAATTATTTTGTTTTAGACTTTGGTAACATTATTTTACCAACTCATTTAAGTTCTCCTAAGTATAATAAGTCCTAATTATTTTAGTTTTTGTGATAGGACTAGCACTACTAAATTAAATAGATATATTATCACTGGAATAATTATAAATAAAATATACCTTCTTCTCTGGACTGATCTTCAAGAAAGCTTTATATAATTTACCTTGAACATCCATTACTTTATAAAAATCATCTCTCATCATTTTCTATTTATTTTTTCTTTAAGAAACCTAGATTGTGTCTCATTTAATTCTTATTCTTTTTCTTCCATTTTAATTTTGAGGTATTTTAACATCTTATCAAGTTTTCACATTATAAGTTTTGATCTCATCAATAATATTATTATCCTTCTTGGTTTCATTTATTTTATATTTATATGAAAATTTGATTCTTTTATTAAGATGGTTTTTTTAATTAATATATTCTACAAGTTCAGATCTCAGCATGAAATCATGGTAGTTCTTTTCTCCTTTATCATCACTAATTTAATAATATACATTACTCTTAACTTATTCTATGAAGTTTATATTATTTTTAGTTGAAACTTAATCATCTGATTCACTTCATGTTGACGAGTCTTCATCAACTATCCAACTCATCAAATGTTTCATTTACTTACTTGAGAACTTATTCTTCCCTCTAGTATCATATTTTCTAGTTTTTATAGATCTCCTTTTAATATATTATTCTTATTCATCATCACTCTAAGAAACATAACATTATTTATTCGGACAATCAATTGAAAATTATTCAATTTGACAACAATTAATAAAATTTATAGTCAATAAAACTTTAAATTTTCCCTTTTCGATTTTGATCCTTTTAGAAATAAAGGACATGATTTTTTTATAATCTAGGTCACTTACCTTATACTCATTATAATCTAATAATGGTTAAAATTTCATTTCCTTTCGCTCGATTCTTTTTAATATTTTGAAATCCATTTCCTCCTTTTTTTGACATGGGAGATGTTCTCATCTCATAATTGAGGAGTGAATTATAAAAATCATCAAGAGATGTGTATCCAATTTCTTCCAATGTATAAATATTTAGGTAGAAAATTTAGAAAATTTATACATTAGTTTCATAAAAACATATGGATCATCCAAGATATCACCAAAACCCCTAATATAACTTAATATCACATTTACCTTGTTGAAGTGATCATTTATATTCTCATCATCAAATTATAACATCATAATGACTCTAAAGTGATCTCATAAATGTTATAAAGGGTATCCAGGAAAAAATATATGGTTGAAATTCAAAATAATTTGATTTTAGGTTATTTTGTTAATTTTATAAATCCTTTATGAATCCTCCAAAGCCTACATTAGATATTAAGGTTTTAAAATCAATTATTTTTTAACATGACTAACTTCCACATCACCAAGGATAATATTTTAAAAAGTTAGACCCTTCGAATTATAATATAATTAAAACCACTCATATTTTGTAGAAACCATCATCATAAACCATGGTAATGTTATTTTTTTGATTACTTTATTATATAGATTCCAAGTCCTATGTTGGGAAATAATAAAGAACGGCCCACTCTTTTTCAATATGAAACCACCCAAGATACCATTCATGTCCACTAAAAAACTTATGATCGAATCCTTAGTCTAACATACCTATTCTATAATAATCCCAATGGGCCTCTAATCCCTCAATAATCACCTCCAAAGATTTTTGGAATCAACCTCTCAAGGTAAGGGATCCTTTCCTTCTCCTCTTTATTCAAGAATCTTGTTCATTTTATGGATTTTATTTTCAATACCTAATGTTGGGATATGTTTTTACATGACCCTCTTACTGCACATTTGATATCCAAATGATTATATACACCTTTATCTCTCATTATTCCATTTTATGAATATTTAATTACTATTGTTATACTGCTCAAATTTCACTCGGATTTTTTCCATGGAAAACATTTTTACTATAAATACCATTGATATTGTTTCTCAAGGGTATTCCACAAAAAAATACCTATAATCATTTTTTGGGTAATTAAATTTATTGATTCCACACTCTGTGATCTTGGAGTTAATTATGATAAAATATGATCCTAATTTGAATGATCTATGTGGCACAATTATGCATGTACATGATTTGAATGTAAAGAGTGTGACAGGAATTATATAGAGCTCCAATGCGTTGGTTAATGTTTTAGTCTCATAAAATATCATGAAATGTATTATAGAGTGAAAATGTTCTATCATGGGACTTTTTCCACCATGTTATTATTTCTTTCCAATTATCCTTTACCTATGTTTATGATTTCATGTTTAAAGTTGTTGTTATATTCCCATGTTGCCTTTATATTATCAAGTTATTTCTTGACTCTTTTTTCATGTTCATGATTCTCACCCATTTTATATCCCATTGAAAATCCTATTATCTAATATATAATTATTTCTTCATATTATGCCATTTTTATTCCCTTACTGGGCTTTATATCCTACCCCTTTTTATGTATCTCTCGAGGTTATCCCATACAGTATTAAGTACGATGGAATATTATGATCATGTTAAGGATGTTTTCAATAATGGTGGTGTACCCCTATTTTAATTTGTAATGTAATGTTCCTAATTAACTAGATACACTATACTTATTGATCTTTTGTGTTGTATTTTGTGTACCTCTATGTAATAAATAATGAGTTAATGTGTAATAAAGAAAAGGGTTGTCATAATTATTCTTCAGATAACACTGAATGTATAATGAACAACCAAAGGTTTGTGGGACTATTTAACTTCATATATTATACACTATGAAAGTTATTTATTCTCCATGATACTTATTATACATGAAACCCTCACATAAATATTTAGTATGATTTAATGTTTTATGGGTTTTTTGGAACCAGAACATCCTTCATGCAGCCATGAGGGATGAAGTATAGCCTGATGACACATGGATTATTCTTTATAAATATAGATCTTCATGGAACCATCTTCCCATCATGTAAATGGAATATATATATTCACAATTTGTCTCTAGAAAAAATTGGATTTTATAAAGGAGAATGACGACACTTCTCTTTGTCTCGGGTAATCGCGTTTTATATACATGTTTCACTGCCTCTATTTCAAGTTACATATCATATCAAGGAATCATTTTATATCCCACAAAATATTAAATATTCATAAGAAATTATTAATTCCCAAAAACATCATCATTTTTTGAATATGGGTTTTCTTTTTAATAGAATACTTTCATGAAACTGAAAAAGATAGTGTCCCTTCTTACACAAACTCGGCTTCTTCTCTTGTGGAAACACCTCATTTGATCATGATAAACTTAAAATATTTCATCTCAAATGAATAAAAACTCAACCATGAATTTTAATACATGATAAACACTCTACATCTTCATTTTTCATCCTCATTAATATCATGTTTTTCAAATAGAAGCATGTATTCAAGAATAATGTTGCATGCATGATGTTGAGGTATTGATAATGTATCGTTCTTTTATTCATCTTGATCAGTAAAGGTGTGTTATTCATAATGGCGGTTAACCATGAATAAATGAACCATAGAATTAGGGATGAAGATGAAGATACTCTAATTTTATGAAAAAATAGAAATCAATCGAATCATACGACCATGGTTATATGCATAAGTATTAATGGGGCCTAAATAGTACCTGTGATTTTTAATCCCATATAGGAATTCACTTAGATTTGGAACTACTTTAAAACACTTAATTTTCTCAAGACCCCTTAAGCTATAACTGAGGTTCAATTCCCTGAACACATGCACGCATGCCCTTACACAGTCTATGCCACACACTTGTGTGGTCCACCGGACACCCCTTAAAGACCTTTTCAAACCATGTTCCCCTCCACATACTCTCTATGGGGACTAGGAAATCCCAAATCCCTTATTCTTCCACAGTTATCTATGTTGACCCACATTTGTATGGTTAACCCCAAGGTCACGCATATGTGGTTGAGGGGTCCTTGATTGGCCATTAGTTGCCCCATTTTTTAATTAACATCCCAAAACAAATACTTAGTAAAAACTACGTATTAAAATAAAAATTATTCTCACCATCAAATTCCTTCTTAAATCATAATTCATCATTAAAAAATTATAAATATATTATTCATTGCCTTAAAAATGATTTCAACTTCTCTTCATCCAAATATGTATATCATTCTTCAAATTTCATCAATGGATGAAAATTCAATCACCTTTACTGTTTTAGATAATGTTCTACTCACTATCACATATTCTGAAAACAAGTAGAACAGTTTTTCAATGGTCATACTAACAAGTATAAATACTCAAGCATGAAATCTGATTCCATTAAATGATTCCATAAAAATTCTGTAAGTATCATTTATTCATCTCAAAGTCACCAAACACATATTGAATCATTGAAAACAAATGAAACATTTACTTGGTCTCAATAAAATGTTTTACAAGAAGATAAAATATTAAATTAATTAAAATCTAAACTAAAAGTTATTTCATTAATAGAATTACCATCAAGGTCAAAATATTAAATATCATCGAGGGTTTGTTTTTATTCTTTATCAGAGGAAAGAGTATAACCTTGTATAAAAAAATTTTAAACACAGTAACCAATAGATCTAATAATAGTATAAATTCTTGATTTCCAGTAAGAATAATTATTACCATCATGAAATGGAGCATGACCCAAGGATTTTTCTTTTCGGACCACCATGGGAGTTATAAAAATTCCTTTAAAAATATATCTTTACTTTAAAATTTGGTTCAAGTATTTGAAAATAAAATCTTTGAAAGAATATAAAAAACAAAAAAAAAATAACTAAACAAAACTACTTCAATACCAAGTATGGATCAAAGTAGGGTAAAATGGTAAGAGGGGTGTGAATTTCACTTTAAAAAGTTAAAGGGAAACATCCAAGTTTAAAAAACTCTCTTTTAAAGATTTAAAAAATATATTTTTGAAGAAAATATAAAAAAATTCTAAGGTTAAACTATATAATTATTTATAATAATAAAAGTGAAATAATAAAAACAAATAATGATTAAATAATAAAATGATTAATCATGTTTGAATATAAAAATTATTAAGATATTTTAATAAAAATTATTAAGAAATCAAGAATTATTTGATTGATTAAAAAAAAAAAATAAAGAACACAAGAGACCAATAAATATATGAGATTATATATATTTTAAGAAAGTTCAAAACTTTCTCTAAAATATCCCCTTAGTCTACCACCCCAATCACCTGAGTATTCAATGTATTAGTCCCTATGATTAGTTAGTAGCCAAGATAAAAAATGTATCACTTTATTTTTTAGATTATAATAAAAATCCATAAATACAATAGACCCTGTCTCTTTAACAGGAAATTTAGAAACCCCAAATTTATCATCTCTCTCATTTTAAAAGGAAATGGAAATAAAACCATGGTACCTTACTTTAATGGTAGTAAGCACTAAAAAGGAGGAAAGAGGAAAAAATTATATTGTTATGAATTAATATATTTATATATTGGTCATAATTATCTCAAATAATATGATGAATTCTAGTAGATAATGATAATAATATAACAGATTGATTGGATATTATAATTTTTCACATAGTATAAAGGAGAAAAAATATTTATAAAGGATTTCACTATGAGATCAATTTAAGAAATTGAGTGTGTTGGGGAATGAGTAAGTGATTTGTTGGTATTAATTTTCTATTCCACCTAAGAGAACTATATATAGACTCAAATACATTTGATAATATTCTAGAATTCATTTTTTTCATTAATTTTTTGAAGACTGGATATGATGTATTTTGAATAATATTTAAATCTCCTATGAAAAAATTAGATGGCTCTATATAGCACTATGGAAAGGATCATTATGCCATGGAGGTGTTTTTTTAGTGTAGGTATTATAAAAGTGGTGTGGATTCTGATAGGAATTTTTTAAGATTCTTTAAAATATGATATAGCTAGATCATAGATTTTGATTTTTGTTATAGAATAATCCTGCCTTGAAAATTATGGCATAAACATATACCTTATGGTGTGGCCTTACCTGAGATTATAGTATATGAGGTCAATCTATGTCATGAAAGTTAAGATATTCACCATGATATTTGGAGTGTAATTTTAACGAAGTTAAAATAGGTTGTATTATGGTGTGGTCTTTCTCACTTTGATGTATTGTTCAGATAAGAAGATTAATTAGGTTATCTTAAAACCAAGTCCTTTTCACTATAATGTAGTGTTCTATTCTAGGTATTTTTGAAGTCTAGTGTGAAGTGTTACATCATGGTGTCTTTAAGAATAACTATTAATCACTTTAAAAGAAATAATTGAACACTTTATGAGTGTTTATGGTCATTAAAATAAAAGATCATTGAGAATCAAAATATTCAAGGGCAATATCATCCAATTGGGTAGGTTATACTAAATTAGGGTGCACATAAATTATTTTTTTCAGAGTAAATCAAGTAATGAAATAACCCTAAGAGTTAGGTGACTATTTTTTTCATTTTATTTGGGATACACTTAGCTAGTAAACCCTTAGGAAGGATACTAGTGGAATTTTTTTGAGTTAATCTATATGATGAATTGTGAAAGGAGTTATCCACTCTACTATCCAAGAGTCATATATAATAATATTTTCATTATGGTGTATCTAAATTTTATTTTGGTGAATGTAATTCCAAATAAGACTCATTTCTTAGTGAAATATTGATCGTAGACCACTAATGGATATAATGGGTTTAAAATGGGTCATCAATTTAGTGGGAGAATATTTAATAAAATCCCATATTAAATAAATGCAACACATGATACTCATATAATAAAATAATTTATTATATACATAATAGAATCTTCACCATATAAAGTTACTTTGAGATAAATGTTAAAGAAATAAAATATTAATGGGAGAAACTTATTTTATTAGTATAGAAACTTGATAATAGTTCTTAGAAAGAAGGAAAATTTTATGTGTTATGGAAATTCCTTCCCGAATTTTTTTTGTTAAAGAAGTTAAATAAGTGTATATAAATGATTATAAAAAGTATTGAAGGATTCTATTGAGGTTTCAAGGGAACTGGATTTAAAATGACCTAGTGAAACATAGTCTCCACTCAATAACATTATATGATTTGGTATATTAATGAATTTTTGTGACTTAAGGTTCCCATTAATTATTGTTTTGGATATAGATTTAAATCTATAGTATTTGTAGGGTATGGGATGTCAAGGATCTAGTACTACGTTAAAATAATTAAAGGGTATTTTTTGAGTGAGATGAATAATATTGGATAGTAAAATTATCATTAAAGTTCAATAGAATATAAAGGGGGTGTTAGGAAGGAAGAGAAATGGTTCCATTATATGGAATTATATGGAATACTTAATAGAGTTTAAGAAACTCTATGTAGAGTACATGCCGTGTATTAATATTAAATAATCAATTATTTAATTTCTAAAGTGTATATGATTGAAAATGTAAATTTTAAAAATGTTATAAATATATATGACTTTAAAATAATGAAAATAATTATTGGACATTTTTATTTTTATTCATGTTATGAAGAAAATGTTCATTAAATCATGGAGTTGACTGAAAAGGAATATTTCAATATTGGACAAATAAGAATAAAGGATGTGTATTTTTATCTTATTTATCTTATATAATAAAATAATTTGTTTGTTAAGAATATTTTTTATGGAAAAATGATATGATACACATGGTTTATTTTAGTTATTAAAGGGTATTAGAATGAGATATACCTTGAGAGGGGGATAATTAGGTTATATATACTTATTCTAAACAATTACCTTTCTTTAATATTCTCATTACCTATTTTCACCTCTTGAAATCTTGGGGGTCACAACCTTTTTTTATTATATTTATCTTGATTCAATTTCCTTTTCACATGAACATCCCTTTTTCCAGATATCATGTGTTAATATTTTTACAGTCTTTTAGTGTCCATGCATAAAATAAATAGGACATAGTGATTTTACTTGGATCACCCTTAATATAATGTATTTTAGGATCATGAATTAGAGATGTTTCATGATGAAAAATACACAAAATTAATTGATAAATTATATGGTTTGAGCTAGGTCACTCATGATTGGGCTCACTAGCCTTACAGAGTTTAGGGATGAGGTCACTCCTCTCCCATGGTTCACTACATCTCCTCCTCCTTTACTCACTCCTCCGGGATATGACACCATAAGATCACTGCTCCAGGGTAGGAACTTCATGTAATTTATGAACTTTTAGATCTCTTATTTAGAAATGTGTAGGGTGAATTCATCCTAATATATGAATATATGAGCTTTTAAATTTAACTTCTAATGATCTTTCACAAACATTGAATAACTCCTCATCATCGCACTTCTTCTTTCTAGAATATGTATGGAATGATTCCTTTTATTACAGTGCCCAGAACTTCTCGTAACTTTGTTGTTACATATCAATTCATTTATATTCTTCAGCAGGATCTTAAATGATTTCCAATACCTTCTTCTTACTTCCATCCCCTATCCTGAATCTCCTCTCCTTCTCTTTAAATTTGGATATGAAATTATGTGCATGTCTCGATTACCTCATACCTACTTCTAATCAATCCATTACAAAATTATGGATCACACCCAAAACAAATTATAAACCTATTAATATTATTATATTATATTCAAGTCACCCATAACATCTCATGATTTTCCTCCATGATCACCATAACTACAATTCACTAAATAACAGCTTCATGTTTAATCTTCTTCACTTTAAAGTATGGTATTAAATTTCCATGTAATTCTAATTGAGTAATGCTGAAAACATCATCGAATATGGATTGGATTGTGGTCTAAAAACAAGAAACATTATGTATAAAGTATTGATGATCTATTCAATCATTGAAAAAATCATTTCCTTTGTATTTATGTGTCTTATCTCGACATTTCCACCAACATAACTTTCTTTTAAACACCATGGAATGGTATTTGTATTTCTGGTCTAACACACCCTTCAGCACACCCATCTCCAGGTCTCTTTGGTTTTTCTCCCTTTTCCTATAGACTGAGAACTACCACATTCATTATCCTAGAAAAAACACCTCATCATGGATACCAACATGAATGTAAATTTCCTTCCCATGGCTCACAGGTAGACATTCATGACAACACACCCATCACAATAGTGTAGTATATCTCCCTTATCTATATTGAACACTTTAAGCAGAAGGTTTCCAATTAAGTACAAACTCTCAACCAGGGAAACTCCTCTAGATATTTATTAAAACATTTCCCGTGTTTTAGTAACCAAGGATTTTGTTGTGGTATAGTCAACCTTCACTAAATGTGTTGCTCCACCAGATCTTCTATGAATTCCATGGATACATTGTAACACCCCGAGATTTTATGAGATATATTATTTTTAATTTCTTTGATGTCTTCTATTGTACACTACACCAAGACAAGCTTGTATTATACGCAATACCGTATTAGCTTGCAGTATATGCAACACTATTCTTGTCTCGTGTTACACACAATTTCATGTTCTTTTTGTGGAAATTATTCTACGCAACATTAAGTAAATATTTAGTTTAATGTATAAATGAAATAAGTTTTGATTATGTTATACGCAACACCAAAGGGAGATTTCACTACATGCAGCCCTGACTTGGCTTTCATTACATGAAATCATGACCTTCCTTGATAGCGTGTGTAGTACGCAATATAGGGTTTCACTAAACAACGATATGTTATTAAAGTATTATATAAACTAGCCATTATGAATATTAATACGCACTTTTTGAAATTTTATAAATTTTATCTTTTAAAATGGACTTCATTTTTGGATTCAGAATATCGAAATTAGATTAGGGTGAATTTTTGGTGTTTTTCTGAAAACTTTCAATTTTTTTATGAATAGTGAAAAACATTGAGTTATAGTTTAAAACTGAATTTTTATTTAAATAATTATTTATTTTATATAAATTTATTTTAGGTAAAAATAGATACATAATACCTATATAATTACAATGTAATTCGTCGGAGTCATTTTACAATAATTTTAGATATATAAAAATATTATTGAACTTTTTACCGTCTTTTACCCACCTCCTTGGAGAATTCGCAAATTTACATAAAACATAATTTTATCGCCTATTTGAGTTGAATTTAAAAAACCCTAGAGAAACGGTTGATATTAGTAAGTAAAATGTGGTTCAATGAGATGAAAATAATTTTTGGTGAATAGTAACTTTTAACTTTTATTTACCACGGTTAAAAGTAAATAGGGTAATTAAGGGTAAAATGATATTATTATTACCCTAACACATGTCCTAATTCTATTAGATAAGTGAAATTTGACCAAAAACAACCTTAGTAATAAAATATGACCCTTTATATCCACTTGTATTAGATTAGGACGTTTATTATTATTTTATTTAAAGGATAGTTAAAATAGTTAAAATCAATGTTTAATAACTAAAACATTTTTAATATAGGTTTATACATAAGATAAATTCAACTATAAATATTCATTGGAAATATAAAAATATTTCCTATATAATGGTATTTTATTTATGATTTTTAGACATTAAATAATTTAATTTATTTATGACATAATGATGATGCAATAATTACCATATTAATGAAATATTAACATAATGAATATTATAAATACCCAAATAAATGTAATCTGAGACTTTTTATTAATTAAACTAATTTTATAGGTTAAAATAACATATTATGGTTGTTTATATGAATTTTTTTCTAAGTAATAATGTTTTTATAAATTTAGAAAAAACAAAATACCAAATAGTATCAAAATTGACAAAAAAGAGTTTTTAAAACAAATATTATATTACTAATTGATATAATGGCCCTAAAAATATAAGATTCGGTCAAAAGTCTTATATAATAATATATATGATATTAATGAACCAATTTGAGTTCTATTTGCAGTTTATAGTAAGTTTATTAACCATATAATATAAGAATACAAGAAGACACTGTAAAAGTTAAATTATTTAACTTAGAGTTAAATCTAAATGATAAGGTTAAAATGGTAACCTAAACTTGTCTAAAACCTATTGGTTGAAAGGATTTCAACCCATACCAACCCTAGATTCCAAATAAGTCACTTTGGAGCCATTATAAACCGAATATGAATTTATTATAAAATTATATTTTAAGTTTTTTCTTAAGGTGCCCCTCACCCCTCTTATAAAAGCGCATTCCCCCTTATCTCTAATTCACACCTCCAAAGCCATTTTTCTCAGACAAACCCTGCCCAAATACCCTCTCAACTTTCCTCCCTTAATCTTATAGGCCTTTCTTTATTTATAAGACAACCTAAGGAGCCCTTTTGATCAAAATCAAAAGGAAGAAGACAAAGAAGAGGTAAATATCTCACCACCTATTTCAAGTTCCTTTCTTCTTCCACTTCCTCCTTCTTTGTTGTTTACATTATAAAATAATAACTCTAGTATATTATATATACTGTGATGTTATTATAAAAATTTTACAACAATATTAGTTATTTTATCTATCCTATGAATGAAAAAGTCACCACATGTGTGTACGTACAGCTTACCGTCTCCACATCGTGGTGTAGTGTGTTATTCAAACATTTCATCATTTGGATGGGTATAATAATGAGTATAAATGATATAAATAATAAATATAACATTATGATGATTCCGTATATATGAACTAACATCCAATTATATACGATTCTAATATCAAAAGAATGATATTTTCGCTCGTGTGTACGTACGGACTATCGTCTCCACGAACGCGATGAGATTCATTCTCCATGTTAACCATTCAAGAGTGATTATAAAGTATATATAATAAATAATAATGAAAGATATGACATAATAATGATACTTTATTTATGTACATATATGTTTCATTTAATTAATTCCATTCAATTCAATAGGGAAACGAAAATAGCATTCATACATACATAAGGCCTACCGTCTCCATGAATGGTGTATTTAATTTCCATTTATCGATCTATCATATATATTTATATGATAAATATATATTATATCTAAATCATGTTTTACATTATGGAATTAAGTAAATCTAGATATAAGAAACAATATCAAGAACAACAAGTCCAAACACATACGATAAATGAAATGATTAAAGAACATGTAATATAAAGTCATAAGTGAATCATATATGATATTATAAATATTATTATGGTTCTGTTACAAGTTAATAATATGTTTAAACCCACTATACAGGAGTTTCATACATGTATGGAAGAAATTGGTCCTAAGGTAAGGAATAATTATTCCAATCTCGTTCTTATCCGAGATTGTTTATTAGTAAGTATTTACTGGGGTTATGTTTATCATCCATGTCCATGTATTTTCTAAAAATGTTTTCATAAAATGTTTACTATTCTTCCATGTATGTTTAAAGTCATTTTTACCAATTGTTTACTTTTTAACACATTGTATGGAATGAATCTTTCCTTTGGTTACCATATAAGGTACTTTTTGACTTTTCCAGCAAAAGTACGAGAAGATTGTTTTTCTTAACTTATATGGTGTGAATGGATTTTTACGGTTTCATAACGACTATTTAAATGAATATTCCTCTAAATAATTTCATTATTATTTTCAAAAAAATCTATTTTCTTTTAAAATTTCATGGAATTTTGAGAGAATAAAATTATTTTGAAGAAGAAAGGATATTTTCCTCAAGAATTCATTTAAAGTGTTTTATCAAAACTTTTTTCCATCTAAGATGACATTATTTAGTATGTTTATATTTCAAGTATAATGTCTCTATTATTTACATGGTTTGATTTTTCTTATGATGAAATGATATCCATTTCTTTTATATGGATTATGTTATGATGGTATGATGTTTATGAAACCCATTTTATTCATTGGGTTATTATGAATGATGTATGTTTATTTTGTGGTACACGAAAGAATGATTTCATTATGAGATGGTGGGACCTATATCTCCCTCCAATTAATTGGGTAAAGATTTATATCTCCTGAGATAGACATGGATGTAATGGAAAGTTAATCCAGTTCAGTGATATAGGATTGGAACAAGGAGTGAACTCGATTCAGTAAGGGACTTTGTCCACTATAATGGTCTTGGAAGCAATGCCTTGGATACTATGGAAATCATATCATGTGATTAATGGTTTTCATAATTACATGTATTATTCTCATGCTATTTTATCATGATTAGTGTTCCTTTATGATATATGCCTTATGTACTTCCTATATTTATGTCACTTCTTATATTCATGTTTTTACGTTCAAATGTTTATGGATTGTTTTTCTGTTTTCCATGTTTACTCTTACTGAGCATTTGAGATCGCCCTTTTTAGGTTTTGTAAGAACCCGGTTCTTATCTTTGAGCTACGTGATTATTTTTTTCTCTTTTCCTTAAGTGTTTTTAATAAAATATGGAAAATGGGGGAAAATCCTAAATTTTGGAAGTACACGCCATGTACTTTTTCCACATGCCATGTCTTTCTGACCGTCTAGGGATGAGTACACGGGTTGTGTAGCCATGTCGGCGACAAAGGGTGTATGAACCGAATAAACATCATGTAGTGGTCCTGTACACGCCGTGTAGTCAGTCATCGAGCCAAAATAGTACGGCGGTGGAGTAGCCACCAGCTAGGCGACTATACATGTCGTGTACTCAGGAGTACATGTTGTGTACTCATGTTGACCGGTGAACAGTATGGTGGTGCCGCCAGAGGAACAGTTAAATGATGGGAGTACACGCTGTGTACATGGAAGTACACACCGTGTACTTTGTTTTCTTGCTTAAATCGGGCAGTAGCCTCCCCTGTTCATAGGGAAGTCTTATAACGGAAGAGGGAGCTCGGGAGGGACGGTCGGACCTTCGAAGATCTGTCGGGTGTTCGTCTGGAATCCGATTTTGCCTCGGACGATCTCGTAGGAACCGCACGGGTAAGACCTCTCTTCTCCTAGTGTGTTTCTTAACAATTCTTCTCCTAATGGGAGTTATTTGAGGTTAAGTAAGTTTTGTTCTTCGTCAGATCTATGCCATTTGTAGGTGTTTCTAGAGTCAACATTCGGGTATACCGCTCGTTGGCGTATAAGGTAGGTGGCTTGGTCTTTAGTTTTCCAACTACTGTGTGTTTTGTGCGTTTCTGTGCCATGAACCCATGTTGGGGTGTCGTGTGGATGAGGATATTGTTATATTAAACACCTAGAATTGATTAGGTATTTAATTATGATATTAAAATGCTGGTTGGGATCGTTGCTTGGATCTGGAACCACCCCAGGGGTGTGTTCCACTGTTTAGCCGTTTGGCCAGGATACCCGAGGGTATGCCTTTAAAGTAGTAATTGTAGAATTTCCTTGAGGGGAATTGCTTGTTTACTGCTTTTTTACATATTGGGCATGGCCCAATTACTTGTTTAGCCTGAGGGCGTTGTTGTTACTAGCCCATGGGCACTGCACTGTTTAGCCTGAGGGCAGTAGTTATTTCTGCCTGAGGACAACTTCTTCTGTGCCTATGGGTAGCTGATTCTGTGCCTGAAGGCGACACTACCTACACCTGAGGGAAAAATCTATTATGCCTGAGGGCAGATTCTTGTGTTGGATACTCTTTACCTAAGGGTAGGGGTTTACGTATCTGCGGACTTTTAGCAGTTACTTAGAATATTCACTGTAGTGATGTTGTAAAATTAAATGGTTAAAATGAATATTAAAATGGCAATTTAACTATTAAGTTGTTTACTTTTGAGTACTTATTACTTTATTTCATTTTACTATTGCAGTGTTGTTGCATGCTTACACATAGTTGGGCACGAGCCTTTGGTGGGTGCCTACTAAGATATATTTCTCACACCCTATTTGGGTCACACTTTTTGGCTCAAACAAATTACGTTGATGCAGGTGTAGATAGGGGAAAGAGTCTCTATGAAGGCACATGATTGGTGGTGAGGAGTAGGAGGGCATGGGACCGAACCTAGGCTCACGATGCCGCTGCCAGCTGTTTTTCTTTGTATTGCTGCATTCTGCTTTTTTTGTACTGTATTGATGTATAAAATTTTCTGGATTTTTTCTTTGAACTTGAGACATGTAGCATCATTATTTATATATTGTTGGTTGTATCCACTGCTGTTGTTTATTTCAGTTGTGTATGTTATACTGCTTCCTCTATTCGTTGTATGTTTTATTTTGTATTCTGTTGCACTACACTTTGACAAATGAAGGTATAGTTTCCCCACTATCAGGCCTGGGCCCTCGCTGCTAGTCGGCAGCCTCTGGCATTTGGGGAAATGCGCTTGAGGTCACGTGGTGAACCAGGTTCAGGGAACCCGTTGAGTGGCACCCGGAACCGGTACGTTACGTGTTTTATTTTCCCCAGGATATAAAGAAAGGTTTTAGGTAAGAAAACAAAAGGGGAAGATATTTATGGGAGATGTTGAAGATCTTTCACCATGATTAAAATATTATGTTCCGAGTTTCCAAATACACTAAACTATTATGGTCCTTGGGTGTCATTTTTTTATGTATTAATTATTCCGTAAAAGTAATGTAATGTCCATGTACGTCAAGCTATGGGTCTCTCTAGATGGTATTAGAGGAAAGGTTTAGTTAACCATTGGAAACTTGGATGCGAAAACTTTAGTGAGATCCCTAGAGATATTTCTAAGGTATGTTTAGGGATGTCCCTAAGGTTAAGTATACGTATAGGTAATAGTCCTAGAATTGTGGTAACGGTCTTAGAATTAATCTTAAGATGTTATATATTAAAGTTACTCATCCGTAATTATGTTGTTTTCCCTATCATGATTTTTTCCTCACACTATTCTTTTTGGGTTTTAGACGATGGTTGGAACCCAAAGGAACCGTGTTAATCAATGTAATGGACAATGCAATGATTGTCCTCCCGAACAACCAAATGTGATGGGAGATAGAGTGAAAAGTATTATTTCTATACTTACACAAGCTATGAATCATTCTGGACTTCCAAATGAGCAGGGAAAGGAACAATATTCTATTGAGTCCTTTATGAGGAAACGTCCACCTTCTTACAATGGGTCTTCTGATCCACTTGTTTCTGAACAATATATCAGTACCATTGAAAATATATTTTCCATACATCGCTGTTTAGAACATGAAAATGTAATTTTATCTTTTTACCATTTAGAAGGTGAAGCAGACCAGTGGTGGACTCTAATTAAGAATACAAGTCCCCAAGTTGAAATTGAATCCATGGAATGGGATGAGTTCAAGAACTTGTTTTTCAATAAGTACTTCCCTTGTATTATTCTAACAAATATGGAAAAGGAGTTCCTTGAGCTTAAGCAAAAGGATGATTAATCTGTTGGTATATACGATGTGAATTTTACAAGGCTTGAAATGTATGCATCTGGCTTTATCATCCAACCTGAAAGTAAAGTTGATCGATTTTCAGTGGCTTAAAACCAAGTCTTCGAAGGGAATTATCGATAAGAGAATTCAGTAGCTATGAAGAAATTGTTCGTTGTGCTATCAAGGTAGAAATGGAATTTGGTGTTACATAACCATCTCATGGTTTTGTCAAGAAACTAAAGATGGAGTTTAAGGAAAAATCTCAGAAAAATGGTAAAAATAAGGTGAATGTTTATTTATTCTCAAAGTGTGGAAAGAAGCATGGTGGAGATTGTCTAAAAGGTACTAAAAAATGTTTCAAGTGTGGAAAAGAAGGTCATTGAGTAGCTGAGTGTCGAAGTAATGGGAAAAAGTTTTCTAATGATGTGAATAGATAAAAGACTATAGAGAATGATCCACCAACACTTCAGTGCTACAAGTGCAAGGAAATGGGGTATTATGTTAACCAATGCCATAATCCAAGGGTTAATGATGATCGACATCAACAACCTCTTAAGGAAAAGGAAAAAAGGAAGTCACATGCGATCACTATTGGAGATGTTGAGTATGACAACGATGTGGTGGAATGATTATGTGTTTATGTAACAGGTTTCCAAAATAATGTTGTGGAATCTCATTTATAGTATCGTGGAATATTGTAATATCTATGTAATGGTTTGTTGTGGTTTTTGATAATTTTATGGTACAGGTAACCCTGAAAAGTGATTGAAATATTTTTGGAAAGCAGATGAAATGCAAATAATGAAGGGATAAGGAGAAAATAATATGGTTGATAGTATTTATGATCTCGTGATTGGTATAAGGACAAAGTGATATCATGGTTTGACTATATAGAATTTTTGGGATTTTGGTATGTGGAAAGAGTTAACTTTTGATAGCATTCATGTTTTCACTAAGGTTATATGGTAATAAATGTTTCAAAATAATACATGATTAAGGTATTCACATGTTTGGAATGCGGTCAACAAGATATATCTTATGATATATGGGGGATAAATTATGGTATTCACATGCTTGTTATGTGACCTTTCCAGTAATCTTTTTCTTTATACTATGAGATTAGATAGATGTATTTTGGATAATTCTAAAGATTGGAATAGATTAAGTTGAACATCAGATAGTATTGTTTAAGGCTAGAACCTTTTTTTGATTTTATTTCTGGAATGTTATAATAGTATAGTTTCAGAAAAGGGACAACCTGCAGAATGGGTGACAACCCATCGCCTCGGACAAGGATGCGGGAATCGAACCCACAACCAAAGTGTGACAGGCCTTTATTGCCTACCACTGGCCTACAATAAGTCCCTAGTTAGTATAAATTAGTTTTAATTTATTAATTGGTATGATATATGAAGTATAAGTCCATTTTAGGAACCATGTATGATTTATCTCACCATAGAAGGACTTATATATATTTAATAACTTTTTCAAACCTTTTTTTGAGACAGATGGAATGACCTATCATTCTATCACATGATCTGCTAACACTTCATGGAAGACAAATTCAACTTCATTTCTTTAGGAGATGAAGCGTAAATTGTTCAAGGCACAAACAACAATGAGATTGTACCAAAATCAAGTAAGTATTTCTTTTAATTCTTCAACATTAGAAAATGATCTTGAAAACCAAAAACGTTGTCCTAGTACCCTCATATTTGATGAATCAGATGGTACCTTAGATCATCACAAATTTATTTCTTTGTGATTGTTGGCTTTTTCATAGCCATGTTCTCTACCACTCTTCATCAGAACATGATGGTTAGATTTCTCTCTCATATCCATATTTTCACCTATGTTCTCCAAATGTGGAAACCTAGTAATGAGTTAATTTGGGTAACCATTATGTTTCATAATTCACTTTTTAAAATTTTGTTTTAGTATTCCTTTTTACGAAGTGGGTTTCTATGAATGAAACTTTAAAGTAGTAAATGATTTATAACCCCGACGAATTTTGAGGGTGAATTTCATTTTAAGGGGGGTAGAATGTAACACCTTGAGATTTTATGAGATATATTCTTTTAAATTTCTTTGATGTCTTATATTTTACACTACACCAAGATTAGATTGTACTATATGCAACATTATATTAGCTTGCAGTAAATGCAACACAATTCTTGGATCGTGTTATACACAATTTCAAGTTCGTTTTGTGGAAATTATTCTATGCAACATTAAGTATAGATTTAGTTTAATGTATAAATGAAATAAGTTTTGATTATGTTATACGAAACACCATAGGGAGCTTTCAATACACGCATCCCTTACTTGTCTTGCATTACACGCAATCACGACCTTCCTCGATAGCGTGTGTAGTACGCAATACTGGGTATCACTAAACAACGATGTGTTATTAAAATATTATATAAACTAGCCGTTATGAATAGTAATACCCACTTTTTGAAATTTTATAAATTTTATCTTTCAAAATGGACTTCATTTTTGGATTTTTAATATCGAAATTATCTTAGGGTGAATTTTTGGTGTTTTTCTGAAAACCTTCAATTTTTGATGAATAGTGAAAAGCACTGAGTTATAGTTTAAAACTGAATTTTTCTTTAAATAATTATTTATTTTATTTAAATTTATTTTAGGTCAAAATAGACAAATAATACCTATATAAGTTCAATTTAAATCATTGGTGTCATTTTATAATAATTTTAGATATATAAAAATTTTATTGATCTTTTTACCGTCTTTTACCCACCTCTTAGGATAATTTGCAAATTTACATAAAAATTAATTTTACTGCTTCTATGAGTAGAATTTAAAAAATATGAGAGACATGGTTGATATCATTAAGTAAAATTTGGTTCAATGATATGAAAATAATTTTTGGTGAATCGTGACTTTTAACTTTTATTTACTACGGTTAAAAGTAAATAGGGTAATTAAGGGTAAAATGATATTATTATTACCCTAAAACATTTTGAAATTCTATTGGATAAGTGTAATTAGACCAAAAACAACCTTAGGAATAAAATATGAACCTTTAGGTTTACTTGGATTAGATTATGACTTTATTATTATTTTATTTATGGAAGAGTTAAAATAGTTAAAATCAAAGTTTAATAACTAAAACATTTTTAATATAGGGTTATACATAAGATAAATTCTACTATAAATATTACTTAGAAAGATAAAAATATTTACTAAATAATGGTATTTTATTTGTGATTTTTAGACATTAAATAATTTAATTTATTTTTGAAATAATGATGATGCAGTAATTACCTTATTAATGAAATATTAACATAATTGATATTATAAATACCCAAATAAATGTAATTTGAGACTTTTTTTGAATTAAACTAATTTTATAGGTTAATATAACATATTAGGGTTGGTTATATGAATTGTTTTTGAAGTAATAATGCTGTTAGGAATTTTGAAAAAACAAAAATACCAAATAGTGTCAAAATTGACAAAAAAGAGTTTTTAAAACAAATATTATATAATTAATTGATATTATGGTCCTAAAAATATAAGGTTAGGAAAAAATACTTATATAATAATGTATATGACATTAATGAACCAATTGGGGTTCAATTGACAGTTTATAGTATGTTTATTAACCATATAGTGTAAGAATACAAGATGACACTGTAAAAGTTAAATTATTTAACTTAGAGTTAAATCTAAATGATAAGGTTAAAATTGAAACCTAAACTTGTCTAAAACCTATTGGTTGAAAGGATTTCGGCCCATACCCACCCAAGCCTCTAAATAAGTAACTTTTGAGCCATTATAAACCGAATATAAATTTATTATAAAATAATATTGTAAGTTTTTTCTAAGGTGCCCCTCACCCCTCTTATAAAAGGGCACTCCACCTTCTATCTAATTCACACCTATAAAGCCATTTATATCGGCCAAAAACTTCCCAAATACCCTTTAAAATGGCCTCCCTTCATCCTAGAGTCCTTCTTTTAGTCATAAATCCAACCAAAGGATCCATTTTGATCAAAATCAAAAGGAATAACCCAAAGAAGAGGTAAATATCTCACCACCTATTTCAAGTTCCTTTCTTCTTCCACTTCCTCGTTCTTTGTTGTTTCCATTATAAAATAATTACTCCAGTATCTTATATATAATTTGATGTTATTATAAAAAAGTTATAACCATATTAGTTATTTTATCCATCCTATGAATGAAAAATTCACCAGACGTGCGTACGTACGGCTTACCGTCTCCACGTCGTGGTGTAGTTTGTTATTCAAACATTTCATTATTTGTATGGGTATAATAGTGAGTATAAATGATATAAATAATAAATATAATACTATTATGATTATATATATATGAAATACCATCCAATTATATAAAATTTTAATATCAAAAAATTATATTATCGCTCATGCGTACATACAGACTACCATCTCCACGAACGCGATGAGATTCATTCTCCATGTTAACCATTCAAGATTGATTATAAAGTATATATAGTAAATAATCATGAAATTTATGACATAATAATGTTACTGGATTTATGTACATATACATTTCATTTACTTAATTCCATTCAATTCAATAGGGAAACGAAAATAGCGTTCATACGTACATACGGCCTACCGTCTCCATGAATGGTGTATTTCATTTCCATTTATCGATCTATCATATATATTTATATGCTGAATATATATTATATATAAATCATGTTTTACATTCTGTAAATATGTAAATCAGGATATAAGTAATAATATCAAGAACAACAAGTCCAAAAACGTATGATAAATGAAATGATAAAAGAACAGGTAATATAAAGTCATAAGTGAATCATATATGATATCATAAATATTATTATGGTTCTGTTACAAGTTAATAATATGTTTAAACCCACTATACAAGAGTTTCGGACACATATGGAAGAAATTGGACCTAAGATAAGGGATAATTATCCCAATCTCGTTCTTATCCAATATTGTTTATTCGTATGTATTTTCTGGGGTTATGCTTATCATCCATGTCCATATTTTTTCTAAAAAGGTTTTCATAAAATGTTTAATATTCTTACATGTATGATTAAATTCATTTTTTCCAATTGTTTAATTTTTAACACATTATATTGAAGGAATATTTCTTTTGGCTACCATATAAGGTACTTTTTGACTTTTCAAGCAAAAGTACGAGAAGAATGTTTTATTTAACTTATACAACGTGAATGGATTTTTTCGGTTTCATAATGACTATTTAAATGAAGATTCCTCTACAAAATTTCATGATTATTTTCAACAAAATCCTTTTATTTTAAAATTTCATGGAATTTTGAGAAAATAAAATGATTTTTAAGAAGAAAAATTATTTTCCTCGAGAATTTATTTCAAGTATTTTATCAAAACTATTTTCTATCTAAGATGACATTATTTAGTATGTTTATGTTTCAAGTATAATGTCTCTATTATTTACATGGTTTTATTATTCTTATGATGAAATGATATCCATTTCTTTTATATAATTATGCTATGATGGGATTATTTTTATGAAACCCATTTTATTTGTTAATTTATTATGAATGATGTATGTTTATTTTGTGTCACGCGAAAGAATGATTTCATTATCAGATGGGTGGGACCTATATCTCCCTCTAATTCATTGGGTAAAGATTTATATCGCATGATATAGACATGGCTGGAATGGCAAGTTAATCTGTTTCAGTGATACAGGACTGGAATGAGGAGTGAACTCAATTCAGTAAGGGACTCTGTCCACTTTTATTGTCTTGGCAGCAATTCTTTGGCTACTATGGAAATCATATCATGTGATTAATGGTTTCCACAATTACATGTTTTATTCCGATGATATTTTATCATGATTAATGTTCCTTTATGATCTATTACTTAGGTACTGTTAAGATTTATTTCATTGCTTATATTCATGTTTTTACTTTCAAATGTTTATGGATTGTTTTTATGTTCTCCATGTTTACCCTTACTGAGCATTTGAGCTCAACATTTTTATGTTTTCTTTTCCCCGGGATATAAATAAATATTTTAGGTAAGAAAACAATAGGGGAATATTTTTATTGGAGATTTTGAAGATCTTTCACCATGATTAGAAGATTATGTTCCGGGTTTCCAAAGACGCTAAACTATTATGGTCCTTGGGTGTCATTTTTTTGTTATGTATTAAGGATTCCGAAATAGTAATGTAATGTCCATGTACGTCAAGCTATGGGTCTCTATATACATAAATTCTTTTCCCCCACATCCAGGTCTTCACTATTTTTCGCAGGTGGACTGTAACTTTACCATGGGTACTACCATGGTGTGGTACTTTCCAATTTTCCCAGGTTTGGTATCTTCTTCTCTACCATATCCATCACCATAGAATGGTCATACCTTCTTTATTCTTCATATTCACCAAACCCAATAACTACAATACTTTGTTTCCCATGTTAGTAAAATTAAACTCAACATGATAACATGACTTATTCTAATTTATGGTCTCTATAATCAATATTTTTTCAACAGTACATTTCTTGTTAAAAAGTTCAACATCACTCTACCACTGTTTCTTTTCAAAAAAAACATACTTGTCAATAAACCACTTCTTTTCAAAAAAATACAACAAAACTCATTGGGGTTCCTACAATCTCTCTATTTGGATTTTGTTGACAATATGAGACACCATACCTTTTATTTCAATTTTTCTCCGCTTCTTATCAATAAAATTCAAAGGGAACTTACACTTTCATAAGTTTTTTGGGATCTTATTTTGAAGATAAATAACCCCCTTTGAATGGGGTCATCTCCTTTTATCTTCAAACCATTATCCCCCTTGATGTGTACAAATAAAATCATATAATCAAATCTCCAAAATAGTCACAATAATTAATAAATCCATTGAATGATTCTATAAATTGTCATTTTGGGTTGTCAATAAATCCTCTAAGCCTATTGAGCCAAATATTATTATAAGAAACAAGAGTTTTCATAGGCAACCCCAAGGTTTCCTATATCACTCTTGAATATTAATAAAAAAACATATTGGATTTGGATACTTTCAATTCTCCACATACAATATGTGATCTCTATCACACTATCACACCAAAAAATTATTGTAAAAATATTAAAGAACCTTAAGTGCAAGGATATACCACTTATTGAAGAAATTGGTACTGCTTGTTGAAAATTTCTAAAAAAATGATACAGCTTGTGCTCCATATATTTTATTTCTTTATAGGCTTCAAAAATAATATGGATTAACCACCATTGAATTGTTATCACAAATATCCCTAAAACTTTTACCTCTTGACAATGATAAGTTTCTACTTAAATCAGAAGATCTAATTGTGGGAATATCTATTCTATATCAAAAGATATCAGATATACTAAAATTATTTAGATGATACCAAATACCAAACCACTTGTTAAATAAAAATACATATGAATATTAAGTTCACATCGCTGCTTCCCAATTTCATTTTCTTTTCTAGCATAATCACCCCATGGATCATATCTCCACCTTAATTCTACACCTCTTCAAAAATAGTTATAAAAATTAAAGAAAATAGGGAGAGGGGTACCTCAATATTACTCTAGTTATGGAGGATAGTGATTCACTATAGATCTCGAGTTTTCCCTTGTATTTTACTACATAGTACATATTCATATCTTAACTTGATTTAATGAAATCAAACTTATTCTCAATTCATTTGGGATTATTATCTTGTATATAACCCAATTCATGATATTTTATTCCTTAGGTAGATATATCATCAAGTATTATCCTATTTATATTATGTTGATATTTCTTTTTCTAAATCATTTTTATTGTTTTATATCCATGAAAGTGTTTTTAAATTTTCTAGTGCATACCCTACCTTGAAAAACCCTTTCAGATAAGACTTTTTATTTTTAACAACAAGTGAATTATTTTCATTATTAAAGATATTTTATATTGTATGTAAAAATTATTTTTGATTCTATAATAGATTTTAAACACTTCTTCACTTCACTTTCAACATGAGAGTATTCTTCAGTTGGCCTATTAAACCTCATTCTCAAGGGAGTTAATATGTCATTAGATGTAGGACAGTGTCTTCCTTTTATCCCAACTAATTATTTTTTTAAATTTCTAATTGAGGCATGGTTATTATTGTATGTTTTTTATATATAATACTAATTCCTATTTTTTGTGATTTATGTCTTACTCTTTAAATTTTCCACCAGATTCACAGAAAGTGATGTATTATAATGATGTGGAACAAAAACTGAAAATATGTCCATGCATACCACAATAATAACACATATTTCCATACATTATTATAGGGAACTTATAGTTTTCATTATGACTTTTAAGTATTATTCTAAATCTATTTTCACTTCCTACAAAATTTTCCATTTTCTGGGAATTTACATATCTCAATTATTCTCATTCCGAATAGGAGATCCTTAATATAAAAAACTTACTTTACCCAAAGAGTATGGTCTTTGTGACATAAGAAACTTTTCTTGTTTCTCCTCTAAGATTGAATACTTATTATTCATTTTATCATTATCTGAGGATGGGTATCCAAACAATAAATGTAAATTATTCTTCAGTTTAGGCTTACCCTTGGCATCCAACTATTTTTTGGATAATCAAAATTACTCTTCCGAATGCTGGATCTTCTTTCTCCTTGACTCAAGTTGAGAATTAAAAGCATCCTTGAGTACCTTATTACTCAATATCTCAACTTATAATGAATTTATGATTTTTTCCAGCATATCACTTCGCACTATTATTTTAGAATTCATTAATGTAATAGTATTTAAGCCTTACCTTTCCTATTGCAACCTCTTATTCTCCTCAACCACTTTAGACTTGTGTCCAACCAACTTATCCTTCTTTCCCTTAATATTATATTTTTTTCAATTTTATACTCTTTTATTTTGATTTAGATTTGACCTTTTACACTATGGATATCATTTTTATCTCTTCTGTGTCATAATCATTCTTTTCACTAAGGTCAATTTCGATTTAAAAAATCTTTTTTTCAGGACTCTCAATGTTTCCACCTCAATTTATAGTAATTTTATCTAAATATCTTGAGACTTTTTTCCTCTTTAAGTCCCAATTTATCTCCCTTTAATTATTGGTCCAATTTATTTGATAAGTTTGCCACTTCCACCTTTGACCTCTTTGGGATCTCATCGTCATTGATATTTCCAACATCACTTGGTATACATAACTCTTCATCCATTCCTATAAAATCATTTAATGAATAAATAAACTCATTATATGATTCATTCCTACCTTCCTTTTTTGGGACGAAAATTTTATTCCAAATGATCTCACTCTTTCCATATATAGTTCCACAATATGGAATTATACAAGATTAATACTTATTATTTGAACTCCTTCATTTTTCGATACCAAATATAATTATAAAAGTAGGTTCATACTTCAACTTTAATAAAAAATTAAATCAAGTCAAATAAAAAATAAATAAAATAAACCTTCCCTTTGATATCACTTTTTAGGTCTAAAAGGGTATTAGAGTGAGATGTACCATGAGAGGGGGTGAATCAAAGCATATATGTATATTTTTTCCAAATAATTAACTAACCTTAATATCATAATTTCCCTTTTCTATATCTTAAACTCCTAAATTAAGGGTCACATGATTTTTATTTTTTATTGATCTTGATTTAATTTCTTTTTCACGTGACCATCCCTTTTACTCGATATCATGTGTTAATATTTTAATCCACTTTTAGTGTGCATTCATAAAATAAATAGGACACAATGATTTTATATGTTTCACTCTCATTAGGGTCACTGCTACAAAACTCGTGTATAACAGTACTGTCATTTATCAGTTCTTGAAAGATTCACTGATAAAGCTCATCTTTATTAGAGCTAAAATAAGCGATGATAAAGAAATCCCTTTCTTAGTGCTAAAAAAACTCATAAAATGAACCCTTTATCAGTGATTCTTTTTAAGTGTTAATAAAAGATAACACTTATCAATGCTTTATTTTAGAATTAATAAAGGAAACATGTATCAGTGTTTCATTTATAGAGTTAATAAAAAGTGTCCTTTATCAGTGTGTTTTTAGTGCTAATAAAAGTTTCTCTTCATTAACACTTTTTTAGCACTGATAATGGTCGATAATAAAATGAAAAAATAAACAAATAAAAATAAAATGATTAAATTAATAAAAATATCAAACATTTTATTAATTAAATAATTATTTATAAAAATGAATAAATTTAATATACATATATATTATAAATATTAATAAATTGTATATATTAAATATAGATATATAAAATGAATAAGTATAATATATATATAATGTTAATTAAAAAAATATTAATGTCTTATTCATTTTTCATGTTGTCTAATTTTTCAATTTAAACTATATTAAACGTCATGTGGTGCATTTATTTCACATACATTCATACATACATACATACATATATATATATATATATATATATATATTTGTGTGTGTGTTAATGGATTTTTATACACAAACACACACCCGAATTTATCTATGCAATATATATATATAAACACATACAAAAAATATTTATGTAATTTATTAAAATTTTATTTTATTTTATAATTTTATTATTACATGATACATTTAATATATATTTTACATTTAATTGGTCAATAAATATTTTAATACTACAGTTAGTGTATTCAATTTTAATGTTTTTTTTATTTTTATTTTTGAATTTAATCATTTTTTATTATTAATTTATATTTATTTAGTTATTATGTTTTATTATTTTCAATGTGTATTCATCCATTTTAATATATATATATATCCATATTTTTTAATAACTCATATCTAATTAATAAAACATATCCATTTTTCAATATTTTTAAAGTGTGAAGATTTTGAATTATTAAATTTCACTAATTTTTAAAATGCATGTATTTAAGATTTTATTTCCATTAATAATGTTAAAAATATATTTTTAAATAAATATTTATAAATAAATAATAAATTTATACTTACTATATTAATTATTATTATAAATAAATTATAATTATTTTTTAAATAAGTATCAATATAATAATAAATAAATAATTATATATTTTTTAATAAGTATAACATTATAATATAGTTTATTAAAATAAATATAAATAAAAAAATTAAAGAGCACTTTTATAGAGCTGATAAAGATCAATCATTATTAGCACTAATTAAGCACTGTAAAAAGATATATTTATCAACACTAAAATATTGGTGCAGATAAATCTATCTTTTATCAGCACTTTTTAGCACAGATAAAGATCGATATTTATCAGTGCTAAAAAAGCATTGATAAAGTACATATTTATCAGCACATAAAAATTTAGCGATGATAAAAGGGATCTTTGTCAGCAGTTTTTTGAAAGTGTTGTTAAAAGTGACCCTGCTCTATTTAAAAGAACCCTAAGTATGACTCATTCACTTGCGATTCTAAAGCTCTTAGGGAGATTCTCTACTGTTGGCGTAACTCCTCTATGTTCCCTCATATTAATCATGTCTAGAATCCAATTTATGTTATTTTTTACTCTTATTATATCATTTTTTGATGGTTTAAGTTTGGGTTTTTGTTTTTTTTTGCATTGTTCTTAAACACGACAAACCCTACTTCTCTTCTCATCGCTAATTAAATACAAGAAGTTTGATTCTATTTCATTGTTTTTCTCCTTTCATATGTATTTGACTTTCCATACCATTTTTCCCCAGAGACACACATAGATAGTTTACTCTCCTCTTGACATTAACAAAGATACCTCTCATCCCCCCTCAGTTTTCTCTTCATTTGAATTATATTGGGTTCCAAAATCTAGGTAGTTTATCAAATTTAATTTATCTTATATACTAGATTATATATTTTAAAGGCCTAATTATGAGGATTTTTAAGGATTATTGGATACCAATTTGTGGCTCACATTTATGGGTGATGAACATATAAGGACCAAGGTAAGTGTAAAAATCATTAAAACATGTTTTTTAGATTTTTGGTTATTCATGTAAATTATTAAAACATGAAATGGGATATTTAGATTTATGATTTTGATGAATAATTTTTTATTGAATTAATTAGTCATGTTCCAAAAATTATTTTAGTGATTCATGTTGTGAGAGTTTTTTAAATTAATTAAATATTATTATTAATCTTTAACCATGAGTTAAAAATAGTGGTGTGGAATTTCATTGGACAGAAATGTATACTCAACAAAATTTTTAAAAATTCTCTAGAATGGATAGAGTTGAGAAATAATTGGGTAAATGGACTTATAAAAATAGAAAAACATATAAAGAGTGTATTTCCAAAAACTAAGTGAGTTATCTATCGTTGGATAGTTGATCAAGAAAACTATGAGATGTGATTTATTAATAGATTTACTAATAAAAATATAGATATAATTAATTTATAGGGAAAAAAATTAAAAACCCATATAACATGATGAATAGCCATAGAGGGAACAAATAATGATTAAAATATACTTTTGATGGTTTGGATATTTATGTCCTATAATTCATGATAATTTGTTATCCATGTAAAAATGCACAATGTAGAGATACAATCCCCTTATTGTAATTAACCCTTTGTTTCATTCCATAGTCAAACCTCTCTTCTTCTTTAATAACTATTTATCACTATGTTAAGGCACTAGTACTCTTTCATTGATCAAGGGTCCTCAAGAATATTTTTTGGATTGAAGGATAGTGTAATATCCTCAAGGACTAGAATACTTAGTTTTCTACCTCAATGTTATGAATCAAAAATATCCCATTGAAGCTTATTGATGGATTCCAAAAATACTATATTACAAGTATGTCATAGGTATTTTTTTATTTCCATTCACATTTATCCTTGAGATAAATTGTACCTTTTTAGGTTTTTTATTCCTCTAATGATCATAAGATGATTCCCTAAAACTCATAAGTGGTATCATATACTTTTTCTTCAAGGACACAATTTATTAATCAATTATTTTTTCTAATAAATAAATATATTATTTTATTATTCCAGTGTCATATATTATTATATAAAGGATTTATTTGTTAATCCATACCATATGGATGTTATATATAATTTGAGGAGAATTTTTGAGTGATTCCATTAGTGTAGGTTCTTATGAAACATTAATCCTTAGATGCTTGATTTTATTCCATATCTTAATGATGGATTTTACTCCCTCTTTCAAACTATATTTCCACCCATCATCAAGAGATATAAAGAAATCAATCTTATGAGGATGGATTAAATAAAGGTAGTGACAGTTAGTTGTACTATAATATTGAAGTATTATATCTCTATTCAAGATTTCATGCAAGATGCATTCATTTGTGTAATTTTATGCATGGAGTGTATTTCATTGTTGTTATTAAAGAAAAATTAAATGTTTTACTACTCATTCAGATAATGGATTCTTAACATGATGATGTTTCCAATATCGAGCAAGAATAGACTACTGATGCTAAAACTGTGAAATTATTTGGGTATCAAAAACATGTTGATGAAAAAAATGAAAAAAATGATGCAACATCATGGTTTTGAATAAAATTATCAAGGTAAGAAGTTAGGTTATAACATTGGAGTTTGGTTAGAATCAACGCGTCCAACCTATTGACCCCAACAAGTCAATAATAATTAGCTATCTTAGGGTCACAACAAGGATGAATGTGCCGATTGATATTGACTCATGGTGTCGAATCCAACCTATAATGAATAAAATACTTTAGAATGATATAATGGTACTATTACAATATACTTTCTATATTTTATTGAAAAAATATATAATGAAACATTGATTTAGTTTTCATTATTCCTTGTAGACTTCATTTATTTTATAATATTTTTAAAAGAAATATTTCTTAATGGCTATTGTAAAATCCCATAGAGGCTTCTGGAATCTTCTAATGAAGTTACACCTTATAGATATTGAAGGGAAAATTAATCCCCACCCACCACTTTGTTATTCACACATTATAATATAGGAAACATGGATTACTTTAAAAAATCTTCGCAATGAGAAATCATTTCAGGTGCATTAAAATTGATAATATATTATTTGACATTATTTATTTTATCTAACTTGATTTAAAAGAATTAATTTATGAAACAGAAAAATGAGTCCTGATAACAAAGAATTTGCATCAAAATTAGTGTACCCCTATCGTAAAAGAAGGATGGGGTATGCTTAATTAGAGAAGAAATTGGTATGTATTTTAAATCAATTATAATATTTTAATTATGTGATATGAAACAACATATGTTCCTTTGTTTATATACATATTGGTAAATCAAAATCTGAAGCCACGTCCATACCACATCATGTGATATGGAAGGAGGCTTGTGTAAATTAGGATGACATATTAGTTTATGAAAACAAAAAAGTATTATGGTAATCATGTGTATGTATGAAATAATTTTAATTAATTTTTTTTATAAAAAATTATATAAAATAAATATTTTCAGATTTTTTTATGGTTTAGACACACGAATCAACATCGGTCGTACCAGAAGAAAAGTGACATTAAGTATCTTTGAAGTGGTCTGAACAATATGGTCTTGTTAGAGGATTAGGTTTTGGAGTCTATCCTTGAACATATTTTGAGAAGATAAAACCATATGAAGATATATATAATATTATGAGACAAATGTAGACACAAATAGAATAACTGCAAAATAATGTTTTGTATCCTGGTTCTATAAACCAATGTATAAGAAAACATCAAATCAAACCAGTGGTGGAGAAAAGATCTGTACATGATCCAAATGATCCCACTATCTTTGAGGATAGTCATTACCCCCAAACCTTACCCAGGGTAATAAATTTTTTCATTAATCTTCCTACTAAATGGGAATCAAACAACTTCATATTACTTTATTTTACGAAAATTCTGTAAGGTGTAATTGTATGTGATTTTTTTATCAACACCCACGTACTACCATGTTATGAGGGGTACAATGTATAATATACAAGGAGACCATCTACACAATCAACCCCTCAAAAAAGATCAAATGAGTGTGGGGATTGAGGTATCTTATGATCCTACCATTGAGTTTCATGTCCCACTTGATGATCCAGATATTACAACGGTTGATGATGATGTTGGTTCTTTCATAGCATGGTCATCTAATCTTATAAAGATAAATGAGGTAAATATTTAAAAAAATTAATATGAAAAAAATGTAATAGTTAATGCTAGAAGATCTTAAGTGAGTTATGATATTAAAGATGGATAAAGAGACGGAGAAACAAAATGTCAAATCAAGAAAATCTAGTGAATTTGTCAAAAAAACAAAACAAACTTCCGAGAGTACCTTCTCCTCTCCAGTTCCAGAGCAAAACTTTTTAATATTAAAACTTCATGTAGATACCATATTTAAAGATAATGTTGTGTCATACATTCACTATGAAGAAGAAATATTTGTAGCTTCTATTGTAGACAGAATTGGTCTAGAGTCTCTAAATGAGATTCTCAAGCATTAATGGTTAGGTGTCTAAATTTTGAATACATACATAATGTAAATTTTCTTAATAAATATACCCAAATTGTGAGATAAATATGTTTATTAATGTAAATAACTATTAATATTTTGTACATACGTTTATATTAAAACTATACAAAGGAAATATCATGCAAAGCATGATTTTGATTCATTAATCCAAGTATCATTTCTACGATAGAAATTACTTTGGAAAATAAATAAATATATGAGAAAAAGGATGAGTTAACCAAATTTGTTAAAAAAAAGAATCAGAATACATAATATTTTTTATTCCTACAATGTAAGGGTAAAACTCTAAGATTTAATCACATAAAATATATTTTAAATTTTTTCATTACTTAATTGTTTTTGTTTTCTTAGGAAGCACTAGATACTAATATCATTCAACATAGACACCCTCAATGTTTATTTTTTGGATTCAATGCATGGATTTATAACCAACCAACCACACATGTTGTGTATTGTGAATCAATAATACACTAAATTCAAATTTTTTTATTGATAAACTTTGAATTAAATGTTCAATTTGTGTTTTAACGATAATTTTGTTATGATAGGGAGATCTCTAAATACAGGTTAAATCATATAATGAGGTCAGTATCTAACAAGCTAAAGCCTATGGATTAGTTAAAATGGAAACAAATTAAGGAATATATAGAAATATTTGACAATAGAAACATTTAAAAACAATTTACTTATTTTGGTCAATGTTTCTATAGTGTATGAAACAAGATAATACAATTGATTTTGGATATTAGGTTTCAAAATTTATGTGAGAAATCATACAACATGAAAAGACCAAAATCCCTCAATAGGTAATTTTTTAATTTAATTACAATTTCATTAAATATATTTCATAATCATTTTTTTGTTTATATTTACTTAATACTATCAATATTTTCAACAAAAGAATTAATCAAAAGAAGAAATCAATTTCTTTAGAGATGAGTGGGTAGCATAATTTTTGTTAGAATGTATGTCGAAAAAACAATTTCGTGATTACATAATATTTTTGTGCTCTAGTATGAGTTATTACCTTCGAAAGATATTTGGGGTGTGATGCATTAGTGTCATAATTCTTATATATTATTTTTGATCTCTTTCTCAATGAGAATATTAATGGAGGAAATAAATTTGTTTAAAAGCATTGACCTATAGACAATAAATTTTTTTGGAAATGTGGAGGTAGAGGTGGCGGAATAGGAGAAGGTAGAGGCAATGGTAGAGGCAAAGTCAGAGTCAGAGGCCGATGTAGAGGAGGAGGTAGAGGCGAAGACTGTGGTGGAGACCGAGGTGGAGGAGGATAAAAAGTGCTGAATTTCAAATAATAAAATTGTTGGGAAATGAATAATAATAATAAGGATTAGGAAATGATTGTGTTTGAGAACAATTTTTCAAAAGTTTACACATCACTTGTCACTTAATATAAGATCAATTGTGTGTCTTTAGAGTTTAAAATGACATTTTAGTAAAAAAACAAATGACATAATCAAAACCAAGAAAACGCATTCAGATTGTTTTAGTGCATTAGGAAAATGATACATATGCAATTTGTGACATAGGTATCATATAAACCTCAATATGATGGACAATGTTACTGGTATGACTCTGAGTACTTATTTTTTATTCAAAAGTGACATTAATTTTAGTAAAAAATGACATACACAAAACTAATAAAATTAATTCAGATTGTTTTGGTACTTTAGAAAAATTATCCATACATAATTTTTGATGTGTAAGGATTAACATCACATCAATCTGATGCATAGTGTAACCGGTATGAATCCAAGTGTGTCTTTTTATTCAAAACTAACATTAATTTTATTCAAAAAAACTAATGAGATACTCAACACTGAGAAAAAATATTCTAATTGTTTTGATACTTTAGTAAAATGATTCATGATTCATTTAGGACATGTATCATTCAGATGAACCTCAATACGATGTGTAGTATAACTCTAAGTGAATCTTTTTTTATTTAAAATTGACATTAATTTTAGTGAAAAAACAATAGAAATACTCAAAATCAAGAAAACACATTCATATGTTTTTGGTACTTTATTAAAATTATCCATACATAATTTTTGATGTGTAGGTGTCATATTCACCTCTATATGATGCACAGTGTGACCAATATGACTCCAACTACATCTTTTTTATTCAAAAGTGACATTAATGTTAATAAAAAACAAATAACATACACAAATTTGAGAAAATGTATTCTGATTGTTTTAATACATTAGGAAAATGATCCATGAGTCGTTTAGGACATGTATAATTTAGTCACACCTCAATATGACACACAATGTGACTGTTATGACTCCAAGTGTGTCTTTTTTATTCAAAATTGATATTAATTTTAGTAAATAAAACAACGGACACACTCAAAACTGAAAAAATACATTCCAATTATTTTATACTTTAGTACAATGATCCATGAGTCATTTGGGATGTCAGGAATTAAATCGCGCCTCAATCTGATGCATAGTGTGTCTCTAAGTGCGTCTTTTTTATTCAAAATTGTCATTAATTTTAGTAAAAAAACAACTTACATACTCAAAATTGAGAAAATTTATTCGTATTGTTTTGTTACTTTATGAAAATGATCCATACATCATTTTTAACGTGTAGGGATCATCTGCACCTCTATCTGACCCATAGTGTGACTAGTATGACTCCAACTATATATTTTTTATTCAAAAGTGACATTAATGCTAATAAAAAACAACTGACATACTCAAAACTAAGAAAAAATATTCTGATTGTTTTGATACTTTAGTAAAATGATCCATGAGTCATTTGGGGCGTGTAACATCCATATGTTCCTCAATATGATGCACTATGTGACTAGTATGACTCCAAGTACGTCTTTGTTATTCAAAATTGACATTAATTTTAGTAAAAGAACAACTAACATACTCAAAACCAAGAAAACACATCCTGGTTAATTTGGTACTTAGAAAAAATGATCCATATGCCATTTTTGATGTGTGGGGATCATCCACACCTCAATCTGAAGCACGTTGTGACTGGTATGACTCCAAGTTCATCTTTTTACTCAAAACTAACATTAATTTTAATCAAAAAAACAACTGACATACCCAAACTAAGAAAACACATTCCTATTGTTTTGATACTTTTGGAAAATGACCCATGAATCATTCGGGATTTATAGCATTCAATCGTAACTCAATCTGATGCATGATGTGACCCATATATCTCCAAGTGTGTTATTTTTATTAAAAAGTAAAATTAATTTTAATAAAAAAAAGTGACATATTATATAAAAGTATTTTCTTTTTCTTTAATTTGTGTTAGAAATTTTATTTCATTTAAATTCAGTATTTTTATCTTATTTTGGGGATTTTTGTTATTTTTTCTGCTAATGCAGTGTATTGTTGCAGCAGAATGCACCTGTTTCTGGTGATGCAGTGTGTTGTGGCATCACACTATAGTTTTCACCTTTATCAGTGTTGTTAAATGCACTGATAAAGTCTATCTATATCAGCGGATTAAAAAACCTTGATAAATCATTCTTTTATCAGTGAAAATATAATAGCTGAAAATTGGGGACTTTTATCAGTTATTTTATTTTCACTGATAAATATACCCTTTATCAGTACTTTTTTAGCACTAAAAAATGTTTTGTAATTTTAACCATGCTAAGGTTATCAGTGATTTTCCAGCACTAAGGAAGGAAGATTCTAGCACTATTATGGGTGGGTTTTGTAGTAGTGTCTGTATCTAAGTATCATGCATCAGTGATATTTTGTGCACCAAAATCCACTAACCATGCTGATCAAAGGTAGGGTTCAATCTAGGTGACTCCTTGGTAGGCTCACTTTATTAAGGTGCAATGCATCTCCTCCCCCTTTGCACAATGCTATAGGGTAATACACCAGAATCTTTGCTCCATCCACCTCCTTTACTCATTGCTTTAGGAAAGGAAATTCACATAATTTATGGAAATTTTTTTCCATTATTCGTCAATGTCAAGTTCGAATGCATCCTCATATATGAATAGATGCTCTGTTGAAGTTCACTTTTGCTGATCATTCACAATATTTTAATACCGCCCCATAACATCACTTCTTCTTTCTAGAAGAAGTTTTGAATTCCTCCTTCTGATGAAATACCCATAACTTCTCCTCACTTTATTATTTCATAGTAATTACTTCCTATTCTTTGGAAATATATTCAATTATTTCCAAGATTTTATTCTTCCTTCTATACCCTCACCTAGAACTCTTCTTTTTCCACTTTGAGTATAGATATGAAAATATACTCAGGTCCTGATTGCCTTAGAACCTACTTCCAGTCGATCTCATATAAAATGAGGGATCATTCACAAAAATACCTTTCATTATAATTGTAAACTATTCAAATTTCCCCTAAAATCCTTTGATTTTCCTCTATTATTTTTATAACATAGTTTCACCAAATAACTACATCATGATCAAACTTCTTCACTTCATAGCATGGATGTAAATCTCTATTTAATTCCATTTGGGTAAAATTGAAAAGACCTTCATATTTGGATTCGATCATGGTCTAAAAATGAAACACATAATTTATAAATCATTGATGATCCATTTAAGAATAAATTGAATCAATTCCACCACATTTGGAGTGTCTCATCTTGATAATCCCACCAACAAGTCTTGCTTATGAACACCATAGTTGGGTCTTTGTATTTTTAAGATAAAACTACCATCAACAAGCCTAGCTCCAAAAACCGTTGGCCATGTTTCTTTATCTTATGGAATTTGAAACACCACTTCTATCATTTGAGAAAAAAAAGCTCACCAATTCCTCCACCACGCCAATAACAATCCTTCCCATTTCTCACAACTAGAATTTCTGGAAAACCCACCCATCACCCTAGTTTGATTCATCTCTTTTGGATGTACTGAACAATTTGAGCATCATGTGTTTAATGAATTAAAAACTATCAACCTAAATGACTCCTCTATAACATGAAAAAAAACATTTCCCATGTTCCACTCACCATGAATTGTGCCATAGTATAGTTAACCTCACTGGTCATTTTGCTCCACCAAATATTCTATGAACACTGAAATTCATTTCCACTATGTTTAGTATTTTACATATTTCATAGTTACACTGAAAATTTACCAAGAGTACCACCATAGTAGGTTTCTTTCGATTTATTCTATGTTGTTAATATTTTTATCTACCACAACCATTATAATGGTATGGTCACACATGTATTCTTATTCATCTTCACCATCACTACTAAATATGGTGTGGAATTCCTTGTATTGGGAAACTTTAAATCAACATGAAAACATGTCATATACTAATTCATGGTCCCTTCGATCAATATTTTTCAAATATTCCATTTCATTTCCAAAATCTAACTTCACTCCATTGTTTCTTCTTGTAGACAAACATACTTGTCAACAAACCACTTATTGTCAAAAAAATCCAACATAATTCAATAGGTTCCTAATAATTTATGATTCATCAAAAAACTATAACATTCATGAAAAGAAGATATGGATAAAATGATTTTTATCTAATATAAAAGATTTTATTAGAGAAAATTGTTAATATTTGGGGAAAAAGAATTCCCACCACCTTATAGTGGAATATTAGAAAGAATAATATTTTTTACAAAATTATTGAAAACACATTGAATACCATATAAGATAAGTTTTTTATTAGTTTATTAATATGAATATTCCCACTAAGTGTAAATAAATATTATTTTCTAATGACAAATCAGTTTGTGTATCTTTAAGAGACTATAGTTTATATGAGGCTAGTGGGAGTATTTTTGGTATTATATAAGTTCAAGCATAATGAATAAAATATAAAACCATTAAAATTAAAGTGGATGTCACATAAAATCATAAAATATTTTATGGAATGACATTAAATGTAAATTTAAAGAGTTACATTTTGTTAAAATAATAAAGTTAAAGTAATTTTATATCTTAAAGGAGTGTAAGATGTGTTTGTAGAGAAAAATATAAAGAAAGATAAGGTAAGGAGTTTTATTTAGTTACTAATATGATATCAAAAGAAAATTTTGAACGGAAAGGTTTTAAGATGATGATAATGGAATTAGAAAGAGTTATTAGTAGATAATGGAATCTATTAACATCATATTATTGGATATTGTGAAGGAGATTGAATTCGATGTTATAAGAGTTAAACATTATAAATATGATTCCAAAATATATCCATTATTAAAACTATATTTATACATATATTTTACTCATTATAAGGGTTTAGTAAGAGGGTTTTATTAGATAGTCACATGGAGATGTGGTAGGAATAACATAAATATGTAATGAGTTTAACAGGACATGAAAAGTGTATCAAACATAAGGCCTCTCTAGAAGTTTATCATATATTATATGATAAGACAGGTTCTTATGTATATATTTTCTAGTATTCATAAAAGAATTTAATATTGAAAATTTTATTATGTTATACAAAAGGTATTCTTTTCTTTATAGTTATTTTAAGTTAGATTCATATATTGTGTGAATTTTAAAGATGATCGACTGTATAAATTGTGACTTCGTGTTATCCCAAATTGATGTTCATTATAAAGTATTATACAATCAAAATATTGAGGTTAATTTAGGTGGTATTTTATATATAAATATTAAATATACTCATAAGGTATAAAATTATTTTTATGTGATGGATAATCTTCCAAGTATATCACATGGAGTTCCACATAGTATATATTTGGTATGTAGGTGGTGCATGTTTCATATTGAATATTTATACCTAAGGTTAGAAAGATACTTAGCATGAGAACCTTCCTAATTTGAAACATTTCTTACACAATCCTTAAGGATTTTCTAATCATGGGGTTCTTGGGTATCTTTTTTTATCATATTATTAGTTAATACTTAACCAATATTATATTTTTCCTCTCATTTCAAAAGTATGAAATCTAAACCCTCAATTAAGATAAATTGGGGAATTATATATCCATACCAATATCAGTTTAATGTGATGTGATTATCTATCTAGATGATGGGAATGTGATATAACACCCCGACATGAGAAATCCAAAGTGAATGTAAAATTTATTATATTTCTATAAAATAAAAGGGATATCACTATGTAAGATCAAATAGTTTATAGTATTGTAAAACTCAATACGTGCATGATTCTCATATTACATTGAAAATATAAAAACATAGCATAAGAAAAATTAGTTCATCCTTGAAATCATTTATAAAATCCATCTTCATATCATGGGGATATGAAAGAAAAGGGTGATCTAATATTCTTAGTAAGGGTTATATACAGAAAAATACATCTTGAGTAAATAAGTCATAAATAATATGGGAGAGTGGATAATCAAAACACAATCCATTCAATCAAGAACTTGATTTCAATGATCATCAATGGATAATATCAACATAGAAATCATATGGATAATTTAAACTAAATTATTAATAATGGAAATGTATAATTATTTACATTCATGGTCAATGCCTCTCAAATAAGATATCACAAATCTTACTATCAAGGCCTCTCAATCAAGACATAATTCTTAATAAATGGGTATGTGTAAACTAGATACCAATATAATATGGAATTATAGTTGTTTTATCTCATGATACCTATTGATTCATCAAGGGGTATCTATAATCAAGCCCCACCCATTACTTTCATGTACTATTCATTCCTCATATTTTGAATGACCAATAAAATTCAATATAAAAATGACTTATAAGTTAACAATTATCCATATTTAATCCAGAATATAGAAAATAAATATTTCCCTAGTAAATATATTAACTTACTTAATAATCTTCTTTCAAATAATAATGTTTATAGAAACGGTATACAGTTGAAACATCATCAAAGTAATGGAAATTATTCTAAATTCAACCATTATATTAATAATATAGACATTCAGGATAAAACTAATGTCAAATGAATAATAGATAGTGATGGAGAACATGATCACAAGAAATTAAATGATTTAAAAATAAATTATAATCCATTATCAATAAATTAAGACCATCGATTCATTATAAATTAAGGTGTTATAGTGATAAAATCCTTTATAAAAGAAAATAGAATCAATTTATAAAAATAACTTCCTTTTAACTTCATGTAAGAATAGATTTGTAGATCACTTCTCAAAATTCATTTCATTTCTTTAAGTAAAAAATACTCTTTTATTTTGATATAATTTTAAATAAAAATTCCCAAAATATTGATAAAAATATTTTATTTGAAACTAAATATGGAAACCCTTAAATAAATCTTCAAATAAAATATTATTCATGATAGTGGAAAAAATCATTCATGCGGTGTATGTTAAAACTAAATTTCATTCACACCTTTGGTAAAAAATACCTTATTTAGAAAATTAAAAGAATATTCCTTTTAAACCTTTTTATAGAATGTAAAACATTGGTAAAAATGATTCAATAAATATTTAAAGAATATTAAAATATATATATATTTATATATAATTAATTAAAATATGGACATGGAAGAATAAAATATGGAATTAAAACTTCAAAAGTAAAATTTTAAAATAAAGTGCCTTACATGTAACTTACTTTTTGATTATTGATTAAATAAGAGAAGAAATTAAAAATAAATGTGTAAAACCAAACCTAAATAGGGGATGATAAAATATATTTATTTAAAAATATTATGACCATAAAATATTTCCAAAGTAGATATGAACATAAATAATCCTGAAATAAAATGATACTTTACCAGAAAACCCTTACAATGGGTCTCATCTTAGTCGTATGTTATTGGTCCTCTGGTATAATGAGTATAAATTTATTAAAAACTTATTTAAGAACATTTTTCATCTATATTATATTTATTATTGTTCTTTTATAATAATTTTAAATCCATTCATTGAATATTTATTACTTACATTGACCACTTTAAGGTTGTTCAAATAGTTTTTCCAAAATTACTTCGATATATTTTCCAAGGTTAATAGAGTTAAGAAATGTTTTAATTATATCCATAATTTTAAAAATTTCATGAATATAATTTTCATTCATTATATATAATTTTATAATCATCCATGAATAGTTTTAATTGAAAAATTAATCACATCTCTTTGTGGGGGTAGTATTTCACACATCTGCATGAACAACATTATCATTTTCCAACAAATGAAAAAGTAAGAAAGTAGATAATATATTATATTTAAATATTAATAATTATTTCATAAATATCATATATATTTCATTAAGTATATCTTTATAACCATTCATGTAATGGGGTGATGAAAAATGAATTACACTGTTATGTGGACATGGTAGGTCGTACGTACGCGCGAGTGATGTTTTTGTTTTACATAGGATGGAAATGAGGTGGAAAATTATTATACTATAATCATAATAAAATATTGGTATATTGTTGATACTTTATTCATTATTCTATAATGGAAATAATATATTTATAGTAATTATAATAATAATAATACAATTTTAAAGATTCAGGTAAGATGATTACCTCTTCTTTGAGAGACCTCCTTTGGCTTACACTTTAAGCCTTCTTAAGATGGATTTGGGGTCTAAATAAGAGATCAAGAAAAAAGGTAAGTAATATAGGAATATTTTTTTATGTATTTCGGCCAATCTAGAGAGATTAAGTTTTATGAAAAATGGATGAGTATAGGATCCCTTTTATATGAGTTGTGGGAGGGACACACATAGAATTACATAAATTATTTTAAAAATATAAAATCATTTTCTTGTGAAAGTGGATCCAAATTATCATTAATTTGAATATTATATGGGTAAGATATAAAATTAAATAGTAAATTGGGTTTTAAAAAGTATTTTTTTAATAATTATTCCTTATCTGTTAATTTTCAACCTTTCTAACACATTTTAAACATACCCAAGGTGATAAAAATTTACCATGGTTAATATTAATTATGACAAAAAATTAAGTTAAAATATTTACCTAATATTAAAAATGATGGTTAAAAATATGTAATTAATTTTAAATTATTAAAATACTATAATGGGAAGAAATTACTTTTAATATATTTCATAAAATACAAGGAAATCTGTTTTTCAAAAAATGTTCATTTTAAGCATAAAATCGATTTTATAGAAAAATAAAGTACAATGTTTATTAAAATGGGATTTATTATACTATATTAAATTAAATAAGACTTATTTTTCTTTAAAACCAAACCAAAAAATGAAATTTACCTTGTAAATACTTTATTAAAATAAAATAAGTGAAAAAGAGTTTTTATTTGAATAAAACATTACTTAGATTCAAAAAATGGTAAACATAGATTTATAAGCTCAAAATTATATTTTTATATGAATTATATTACTTATTTGATAAATATTTGGCTTAAAAATAGTTCATAAACTTTCAATTTATTCTTATATATTGATTATGTCGTAAATGTGATAATTTTTTAAAATATGTATTTTTCAGTATTCACCTAAAAACAATTACTTATGAAAAATCTCAAAAATTCATCTTAAGATAATTTTGAAATGCTGAATTAAAAAATTAACTTCATTTCTTCAAATTAAATTTATAAAATTTTATAATTTACATTATTGATTAAATCTATGTACATTATGAAATTATTTTAGAAATAAAATCTTATTTATAATAATTGAATCTCAGGTGTTATGTTCTTCCCTCCTTCAAAAATTTTATCCATGAAGATTCTATAATTTCACCTCATTCAAATTTATGGGTAGTTCATTATCATAAATTATTTGGTTTCACACATTTTCTCTTCTTTTTTAGGATTTCTCCAAATTACATTCACCGATATATTTATCCGTTTCTGAAACACTTGTTCTCTAATGTCATGAATCTAGATAGGATCTTTATATAAATAACAATCAAGTTCATATTATATTTTCTTATAGGTGAGAACATGAATTGGTTATGGCATATAATTTCTCAATAAAGAGATATGGAGCACATAATGAACTTTAAATAGTCTAGGTGGCATTTCAAAATGGTAATCCATATATCCAATTCTTTCTAGACTTTCACAAGGATTAATGTACCTGGGAATTATTTTCCATTTATTTTAAAACATTATAACACTCTTCCATGGAGATACCTTGAAGAAAACATAATCTCCCACTTGAAATTATAAATCATTCCTTTTATTATTGGCATAACTATTTTCTATATTGAGCTACCTTTATATGATTTTGAATAGTCTTCACTTTAAATGTTGTATCTTCAACAAGTTCTGGACCAAAAGGCTTATTTTTACCAACTTCATACCAATGAGTTATTGTATGACATCTTTTCCCATACAATTCTTGATATGGTACCATTTGAATGATCTAATGGAAACTATTTTTATATGAAAATTCCACAAAAGGAAAATACTAATCCCACATACCTTGAAATTCAAGTGATCATGACCTCAAAAAGTCTTCTAATGTCTAAATAGTCCTTTAAGATTATCCATCTATTTATGGATGATAAGAAGTTCTCATATGTAACTCAATGCTGAGATCCTTTTGAATATGTTTCTAGAATTTTAATTTTAATTGTGTTTCATGAATTGATATAATTAAAATAGGTTCATCATGAATCCTCACAACTTCATTAATATATATCCTTTCAAGGAACTCAAGAGTTAGATCTTCCCATGTAGAGAAGAAATGTGAGTACTTGGAAAGTCAATCAAAAATAACCCATATAGAATAATTATTTCTCAATGTATCTGGAAATATAATGAAAACATCTATAATAATATTATCCCATTTTCCACATATGAATAGGTATAGGTTTCATGACTCCTTTTGGATTTTGTCTCTCATCCTTTACCTATCAAAGAAACAAGCATCTTGATACTTGGTATTCAATTTCATATTTTATATTATCCCCTAAAAAATGTTCCTTCAAATCCTGATACATTTTGATGATACTAGGGTGTATAGAAAAATTTAATCTATGATCTTTATATAATAATTCTATTTTTATCTCATTCATGAATGGAAGACATATTATTTCAAAATTTCAATATACGGTCATCATAAATGGATTCTACAAACTCCCATCATTCATGAAATTGATTTTCTTATGGAAATTTTTATCATCAAGATGTGAATTTTTTATTTTCTCTAATAAATAGATGTGATTTATCACCTTAATTAATGATTATCATATCTAAATTTACTAAATCCATTAAAATATAATCTTATTAAATCATCATTATAGTAAAAACTCTATTATTTTTCCAACTCAACATATTATCCACCTTATTTTCCTTCAAATCCAGGTAGTGTATTAATAAATTGTAATCCTTGAGTAATTATATTCATCTCCATTGTCTCATTTTGATTTATTTTTATGAAAATAGATATTTCAAACTATTTTGATCTTTATATATTTCACATTTTACCCATAAAGGTAATGCATCTATACCTTCAATGAAAATATTTTAGTTACCAACTTGATATCACAGGTTGGAAAATTGTATCCATGAATCTTTAACTACCTTGATGCATAATCAATAACTATATCATTTTATATAAGGACACATCTATGTCCCCTATGTTATGTGTCATTATATATCACAAATCTATCTCATCCTAATGTTAAAGTTAATTCTGGTGATTTAACTACTCTCCTCTTTGATTCTTCAAAACTTCATTTACATTATTTTGACCATACAAAATTAACCCCTTTATGTTCCAACTTGGATAATGTGTTATCTAATCAAGAAAAAATTTAAAAAAAATCATTAATAGTAACCTTATATTTCATATAAACTGCATACCTAGGTTATATTTGTTAGTGTTTACCATTCTATTACTACCATTTTAATTAAAGGATCAACTAATATTCTATCCTTGGTGATAATATATATAAGAAAAGAAACTTCATAAATTTAGAATTCATATTTATCAAATTTCCCATATAAATCCTTTTCTTTAAAACTCTTAATAATGATTTGAAAATTAATCTTATGCTACTCATGGATTTTATAGTATATCAAGTTATAATCAATAAATGCCACAATGAAATTATTAAGATAATCCTTGAATACTCTATTTATCATATCTGTAAAAATAGATAATGGATTATTTAATCCAAATAGAATGACTATAGATTCATCATATCCATTCTAGATTAAAATTTTCATCTTTAGAATATCTCCCTTCTTTACTCACAATTGATGATACCCAAAACAAATATCAATCTTTGAATAATATTGACCTCCTTGTATTTGATCAAACAAGTCATAAATGTGGGTTAAATGATATATTTTATTTATAGTATCAGAATTTATTTCCCTATAATCGATCCACAACCTAATAGACCTATGTTTCTTCTTAATAAAAAGAATAGGGTCTCCCTATGGTGAAAAATTAGGGCATATAAATCCCTTATCACAGAACTCATGTATTTGTTTATTTAGTTCCACTAATTCTACTATGGTCATTCTATATAGAGTCTTAGTTATAGGTTTCACATCAGATATGAGATTAATAGAAAATTTAACTTCATGATCTATTGGATTTCCAGGTAATTCTTTATGAAACACATCAATTTATTCTTTCCCATTAGGTACATCCTCTATTCGAGGGATAAATTTACCATTCATGGGTTACATCGATTGTTCTTCTATAATAATTTCATTAGTGGGAGCTATTTGAGGTGGTTACAGACAAGATTCAGATGATGTAGTTACCCCTATGAGTACATGGGATTCCACATCTCCATCATGAATCATAATATATTTCACTTTGAAATATTTTTTTTATCATAATATGAAATCCAATCCATATCAAGGATTATATCAATGTCAACCATATGAATAATAATCGTATTTACAATAGGTTATGTCCATGTTTCAAAATAGGAATGGATTGACACATCTATATAACAACAACATTTCCACTAGGAATCCAAATTGACAACTCCCTTTTTGAGTTTCTACAAAAATATCTAATTTTCTTAGAAATGAAAAAGATATAAAAGAGTGTGAAGATATAAAATAAAATAAATCATTATATAAATTTTAAGTTATGATCAAATTAAATGCCATCACATTTTAGGGAACTTCAACATCAGTTGTAGTAATCATATAAGCTTTGCCTTCTCTATGTGGCCTCTACTATGAGAGGTTCCCTTGATTCTTGGGAAATTGTTTTGAATAATTCCCCATCCCTTTATAGCTACAACACAAGATGGAATTGGTTTCTTTATTTTCCTTATATTCAAGATCCTTATAAAACCTTTATCTATAATAAAAACAAACTCATGTTCTCATTAAGAAAGTACATGGGTGATTCTTTCCACAATTATCACATTTTGGAAATTCCATCCTCCCTTTCTTCTTTGACATGTTTATTTTTTATCCAAACTCTTATTTTCCTAATTTCTCTTAAAGATACAATAATTAGAAAATTATTTCTCTATCTTGATTTCACTTGATAATATATCATCATATGATGAAAACATTTTAGAAATTAGTTCCCTTAGAATACTCAGGTTAATCACATTAAATAATTTTTCAAAATTAAATTCTTGATTATGTATATAGTTTTTAGTATATTTGGATAATCTTTTAAATTTATCCTCGTACTCTGCAACACTTTCTTCTTACTTATATTTTAATTTGAGGAAATTTATATCCATTTTATTTTGTTGTTCTTAAAGAAAGTATTTCTCAAATAATGTAACATTAAAATTTCTCTATTTCATAATTTGTATTTAATCAACCTCTTTACTATTTTGGATTAATGACCACCATTGATCAATTTATCCCTTCAAAAAATATAATTCCAAATAACTTTTTCTCTTTCATTAATTCCCATGTAAAAGAATATTTTTTAATGGACTTAATCCATAGTTCAACTACCAATGGATTAGTATATCTATTAAAATATAAAGGATTTTATAACATTAATCAATCCAATGTAGGTGAATCATGTTATGGAACAATAGGTTTCTCCGTATATTCAACTTTATTCATCATAAAATGGGTCATCTACCCTAATATAGCCATGAAATACTCAGTTACAATGCCAAATATATTTGATTTCTCAATAAGACAATCCCTACATTCACTACGAGTATTGATTCCCTTTCTTACATTAATAAATATCTCTAAATAATGGCACATGCTGAGTTAGATTATAATCATCATGAATATTGATCTATAAAATAAAAATCCCAATAATGGTAAAATTTTACAAATACCCTAATGCATTATCATAATTCTCATTTAGGTGTGTTCATTTAAAATATAGTTCCCAAGGACCCTACTAAACTTACTCAGATACCAACTATTACCCCCCAACTCTATAAATCATAAACTTGTGTTTAATTTATTACATTGGTACAAAATACAAGGGATTAAACCACAAAAAAAATTATCAGTTTATAATAACTAGGAAACTAGATACATACATGATTCTCGTAGTACATTATAAATATAAAAACATATCATAAGAAACATTCTTGCATCCCTAAAACAATTCAAAATATCCTTCTTCATGTCACTGATAAAGGAAAATAAATAAAGGATGAGCCTTGATTCTTAGTAAGAGTTATATATAGTGGAAGAAATCATGAGTAAATAAGGCATAATCAATATCATAGAGTGGATAGTAAAAACACATTTCATTTAATCAATAAATTTAGTTCAATTAATATCCATGGATAATATAAATATAGTAATAACATGGATAATAGAAACTGAATTATTAATAAAGGGAATGAAAAATTATATACATTAATTATAAATGCCTCTCATCTAAGATATTGTGAATCTTACTATTAAATCCTCTCATGGTGTAGTCCCGTGAGACACTAATACAAGTCACCCAAGGTATCATGAGGGTCTTTCAACAAGCATTTGGATCTTGTAAAGGCCCTCAGACATGTCATCACAATGGAAGGGAATTCCTTCAATAAAACCACATGGTAAAAAAATTATTCAATAATAAAAAATAATCTGATAAGGGAAGCATTGATGAAAGATACTTACGATCACTAAAAATCAGAAAACACACTCAGAGTAGTTCGTAGAAGAGACTCATGATGTCACATGGTGATAAAATCCTTCACCAACTCTATCCTAGACTATCTCTATATATGCCTCACAAACTAGTGAGTATCAGGGGTGTTGATGCCTATAAATTCCTCATTCCAACATAAAGGTGGGGGTTGGACTCTGACCACTACTCTACATGCTAGATTCCCAGACTCCACAGGATTTAACTCTCAACTTCTGCAAACTTCTCCGAGTAACTTATCATGCAACTGAAAAACTTTCTATTAGGTAATATACTAACAGGAAGCTGAAGTAGTCATGCTCTAGTTATAAAGCACTTCGCATAAAAATCGATAGATCACATGAAGGACCTATGATGGGTTATGTGAAGAACATCCCATAATCCCACTAGATCATATGAGACTCAAGAAAAACTGACATAGAATAAAATCAAGGCATATGTGACACAAGGTCTAGGACAGAGGTTAATAGGGGAGGACTTAAGAAAAATACATGCTCACTGGCCCACATGCGCTTCACCTGAATCATCCAAAGACACGCAACATCACCAAGGCATGTTTCCTAGATATTGTGGCACCTCTTCAGCATGCCATATGATACACTCATAGTACTCCATACATGTCAGAGAAAGTCACATAGTCCCCCCGTGGGAACCACTTTGATCATGTGAACCCTATATTTCTATCAATTAGGACTTGCGATGTCCTTCAGACACATCACCTAACTCATATAACGACACATGTTCATGTCGGCTGAGTCTTGTGAAGGCATCTGGACATGATAACCAAGTTCTTGTGATGCCCTCTGGTCAAGTTGTATAAGACTCATGATGGCCTCCAGATATTTCATCTAGGTCTTGTGATGTCTCCCAGGGGTGTCAAAAAAGATACATGACACCCATCATACTATGACACACTGGCTCCCACAGCACCCTCCATATGTGTCAAGCCAGGTCATGTGATGGATTCCAGGACATTCTAACTGGGTCATGTGACGCCCTCTCCATGAGAAATCTATGTCAATAGGGAATGTTAGGGCCTGACAATATTGTCTATCCTCGGTGTATAAGCCCGGATCAATAGGACAGCCTCGGTGTATAAGTCCCAACATAAAGGGAACTACAACAACTCTAATTCCTACCATAGTCAGGATACGTAGTCTACCTTTCCCTGAGGTTTAAACTCCATATTGATTATCTGGGGTAGTATCAATGTGTAAGCTTGTTATATACACTAAACTATGATGACACTAATTCCTTCCATACTCAAGATACGTAGGATGCCTCTTCAAGGCCTGAGCTCTATACTGAACACCATAAGGAATATTCCAATACATAACCCCTGTATATACATGCCATGAGGCTGATCATATGCTACCCCCATGTTTCCCACACCAAGCATAGATCATGTGGGATTAAGGGGACGCAAAAAAACCTCATTGAGAATCATGAATATCCATTAACTAGGTAAAAAGGTATGTACATCCCTTATATAAGGGTATATACATTGGGGAAAATCTCAAGGATGTGAATGAACTATCTGGGTTTTTATTACTACCATAACTAAGATATTTAGGACCCCACATATTGACTCAATCCCTTTTGTAGAATAATAACTGCCTTCTAACATGGAATCATATTCTGAAGCACTTAGTTATATAGATTCAACATATAAACAAGAACATGTTAACAAAAAATTATGAAGAGCCTCAAATACATATAGATATACCTACTAATGGAATCCCAATATTTTTCTTATAAAGGATAATTAACATATAGTTATTCTATTAGGGTAACCGGTACCAGATCGGGATTAGAAAGAGATTCATGAACATATCTTAAATCTATAATAGAGTCTCGTAGTATGAAATAATTCCACCAAAAAAGGTGTGATGATCCCAACCTCTCATCCTCTCGAACAATGTGAGTCCCCAAGAGTTGTTGGTCCTGAAGACCAAATCGAACTTCGACCTTTGGAAAGTAGTTATGTACCCAGTTACAGTTGGGGGAACCATTGGGAGTTTTGAATATATTTAAGAACCATAAAAAAAATATGATACCCAAAATAAAATGCTCAACTATGGCACAACCTTAAAAAGATAAAAATGATATACTACCCAGTCCCCATAGAGCCATTTTGTTTTGGGAATATCTTCAATAATTCTAAGGATACAAAAAAGGTGAACCCGGCATGAATCTCTCTAATAGAAAATGATTGGGTTACAATCTATCAATCCATATTGATTTCCCCCTATATGAAAACAGCACTGATGGGATCGAAGTGAATCACTTAGGACACTTTGTTTTGAAAACCATTTTTTTGCAAACAATGTATTAGGACCATCATAAATCAGGATTCCTGTAATTCCATCCTCATGCTAGCAAGTCCACATGATCAGAATGGCCAGAAAGGTAATATAGGAAAATTGTGTTAACCATGCATATCTAATTGAACATTTTCATGCCTATGATATATCACTAATAGGTAACCTTGTTACTTATTGTTTTTTTGATTGCATCATTCCAACCCGATGAAATTTATTCACCATCCATCACTCGTCCTGGTACCTCATCTGCTGCTACGAACCCTGCGGGTCATAAAGTGATCTCATCTACCAGATAGATCCAACAGTAGGTAGAAAATAAAATAATCTGGGAGTACCACCAATACGGTACAATCCTGACTATAGAAGCTGCCTATGATATCCTTCAAACACATCATCTGTTAAGTCTATGTCACCTGATGAAGCCTTATATTAATCTAGTAGACCCTATCGTTAAGACCAACCACTTCAGAAGCTTATCCCCAGATCACGACAACTGTTACCTTCCATATCTGATGAAGGTGAACCAGGAATCCCAATATGGCTCCCTTTCAGTCCAAGTACCACTGAGTAGGGAACCTAGTGAGCTTATTCGCCCACATAATCCTACTAGTACATATCATTCTCCTACTGGGGGTACCATCTAACACAAATCCGCCTATTATTCCCATACATGGTTTCCAAGGAAGACGCATCAAAGGAAGAGTGTGATAGAAACTCACGAGAGGGATGATATTCCCACTCCTACTAATGATGCCTACTAGCATACTCCGACAAGAACCAGTAACCATTCACATATCCCTATTAACCCAAAACAAGTCTATGGACATATTACTGCATCCATCTAGGAGAGATATCATATCCTCTCTCCTAATAACAACTCATATCTGTATACTCTGGAAGAGACTAGAAAGTAGGCTCATACCCCTGATCACTCAGAACAAGTCTATGGGCATACTCCCATATCAGGAATGGGGGAGGCTCATAATCCTACCTCCATACCCAAATCCCATTGGCATACTCGGATGGAACAAGGAGGATAGAAGTGGGAACATATCCTCGCTTAAATAGAAGATTTTTGTAAACAGATAATTAAGAAAAAAAATATGCAGGTATATATACCTGTTCACCCTTTCCTAAAATGAAAATATATTTTAGCAACATCTTAAGAGCTCCACCAGAATATTCTAGTACTATTATAGATAAAGTGACAGGTGCATGCTCTCATCCCTATAGCCAGGAAAATGAAACACTCTGATAATCATGATCAAGTGGTTGTACTAGAGAAACCGCACATTCTTGCTCTTTCTTGGGAGAATTATCAAAATATTTTGATGAAGGGTGAGGCATTGAAATGAGATCATACTCTTGTTCCAACCGGATCCCACCAGGTGAGAGTCGAACATTCCTTGGGACAGGGGCACATGCCTGTCAAAAAAGTCTGGTGTCAAAACCCAAAGGACCAATATTAGGCATATATCCCCATTCTGTACAAGGCTAACCATGTGATAATTGCACAAGTATTGGGAAAAGCTCATATTTCTATCATTATATATTTCTATCATACTCCAGAATATCATAGAATCAAGGAAAAATTTCTTAATTCCACTAACAAACGACTATGTTAGCATCATTCTAATGAAATACAGGAGGAGGCTCATATTCCTTCTCCCATTTTGGAGGTATGTTGGCATATTCTTGTGGGGAATGAATACCTAGACCAGGATAATACTCATGTTACAACCAAGGCTCACCAGGTGAGAGTAAAACATTCCTTGGGGAAGGATCATACTCCTTCCAAGAAATAATAGTGGAATATGCCAAAGGCTCAAGATCGAGATCATACTCCCATCTTGACTACGCCTCACCAATTGAGAGTGTCACATGCCTCAAGATAGGCTCATATCACTATTAATAATGAGACAATTTATCGGAATATTCTAACATCTTCTCAGAAGTGGGACCATACTCCCACAACACCTGACAATTATATACAAGTTCCAGTAATTTTCATACACCTAACTTATATCCTCGCACAATCACAAAAGGTAGGTCAGCATATTCATTCTATGATGCAGAACATGGCCCATATTTCTAATCTTCTCAATACCAATGTCCTTGAGGTTTTTTAATACACATTCTCAACACCACAAGGGTCCTTCATCACACCTATTGAAGTGGAAGTAGAATGTGTTCATTACCATGATAGTCCTCCTTGTGGTTGTGTAGAGATGGATCATAGGGAATCTCCTCCTGACATCCACCGTGGTCGACCTCCCCATAGAGATATCTCCCATGGGAAAGGCAATACTACCTTTTTCAGAAACCTCCATATAGAGAGTTCAACCAGACCCTAACACCTTCATATATAGTGGTTATTGAGGCATCGGGGTCAACCATATATGGTTCCCCATCAACCTCCAGCAACACTCCACTCTCATCAGTAGAAAACCATCAAATACCTCTTCTATGGTCTGACTGGATGGAGGTGTGTAAGTATGATGAAGAGGAGTCCAAAATTTACATATTGAAAGAGTTATTTGGAAACAAATTCCCATCATGTTTTGGCCCCTCACTACTTTTATCTATAAGATCCCAGACGAGCTAGAAAAATAGTGCATTCTTTATCTCTGCCAGAATATGTGGGCTACTCATCAGTGATTGAAGGACGGATATCTCCCTTATCTAGGATACAAGTGACACCTTTAGCCAATTAGGATACTATGTTTCCAGCTTGACCTATCTAATATCTCTATGGCCTGGGATATAAAATTGAAAAATCATAGTGAAAATATGCAACATGCTTATCATCATTGCATCATGATGCTTTGGTTGCTGATCTCTGAACCCACGTCAGGCATCTACATTCAAGGATGTGGAAAATATGTATCATTACACTTTGTTTCTTCCCTAGAATAGAAGGCTCCCTCAGATATGGTGTCTTGCAATGTTATAGCCTCTAGAAAAAATAGGTGACCAGGTAATGCTCGAGCTAGTTGGTCACTACAATAGAATTCCCCCACTCCAATGGTGCACATACACCATGGATAGGGAAGGAGGATAGAAAATAAAACTTCAAACTCATCCCCTTAAGATAATAGTATGAAATTCCCAACATTTAGTTTGAAGTTTCAATCACCTAGAGAACTTCCCTTAAGGAACGATCCTCATCATGGATTCTCATCGAACCCATCTCCCATGAAAACACATCTACAACACATCATGAAGACTGCATTAGCAGCTTCTATAGAGGTTTTACATGATCAGAGTCATCCCCCTAGGCCAAGAGAATATATACCACCACCTCCACCCCTTAGGTCATCAATTCCTGAGAGGATCCAGGACACCCCCTTAGTAGTCACAGGTGAACCCCAACCCATTGGGATAGGGGAATTTATATCTCAATCACCATCTCCAATATCATTTTCCCATGAGAGGTCCCTAGATACATCAGTGGTGATCCAAGAACAACCTCATCCCATAGGGCTGGTGGCATTAATATCTTCAAGTATGTACTGGGAATCATCAACTCCACGAATAGAGTCATTTGATCCTCAAAAACCTGACCAATCGATGCCAATGGTGCCCCCAAATGACCCCCACAGCACAGGGATATGGGAAATTTCATCCTCATCAGTACCATAGAGAGAATCAATGTTATCTAGAGTGGTAGTAAGAAATCAACAGTCGGCATCCCACCAGTTCCTCCTACTGCAAGACAAACCTCTGTTGGTTGGGGCTTGTTTGGAAATCCTGATCGAAAACTCCCTCAATGTCACTCTTCATATACCTAAAGAAGATAAATGTATGATTAATGCAATCAAAACCCATTGGGTTACAATCCAAAACGTCCCAATATGGATAGGGTTTTAAATAACGACCCCAATATAAGCTACATTGAATCAGATTATTGGGTAGAAAGAAATGGAACAACCATCACTTCCCTATAAACCTCTTTGAACTAATTTAATATCTACATGGTAGATATCAATAAATAAATATATGAAGAGGTCCATGACATGGAACATATACCCTAGGAGGAGGGTGATTTGGACATACCTAATCAAGTTGTGTGCACCCGAAACCAAAGAAGGCTTCAAAATTTGGCACTTCAAAACAATGAGTCGCCACCTCCTCAGAAGAACATTGTCAACGATAGAGGGAAAGATGCAACTACATCTCAGTTTCCATCCACAGAAGAATAGTTTTCATAGTATGAGAGTGAAATTTGATCTCTCTAGAAACTTAATAAGGAGATACTTGGGGGGAAACATTCCCACTAAGTATCATCTCTATCGAGAGAAGAATATTATCCCTCTCATGGTCAATCCACCAGCAAGAGAGGTATCTAAATATCATATTGTATCTAGATCTAGGCATACAGTCCTTATAAATGAGGAATCGAAAAATTATCAAGACTTACCTTCGTTGTAGAGACAAACTCTCCCTTGCCAGGGTAATCTTTCAGTTATAGGACGAATCAAGGATCTGTAAGAGTTGAATGTTGGACCACCTCATTAGCCCCCACCATCACCCTACGGGTGGGAGACAGCTCAGGAATCCATAACCATAGAGATAATTACCTCCATTGAATCCTTAGTTAATTAAATGGAATCCATGGAGGGTTGACGTGTACCTGTGAATCCTGAAAGGAAGCCATATCCTGAATGGGTGGATGACACCCCACCTCCACCCAACATTAGAAACCCTACATTTCTACCTTCAATGGTGTAGATTACCTTAAATATCATCTCACACACTTTATATCCCAGTGTGGGCTGATTATGGGCCCTGAAGATCAATAGGAGACAACAACGCTGGGGTGTTTCTGTAACACCCTGAGATTTTATGAGATATATTATTTTTAATTTCTTTCATATATTTTGTTGTATGCTACACCAAGATTATCTTGCGCTATACACAAAACCGTATTAGCTTTCAGTATACGTAACACTATTCTTGGATCATGTTACACACAATTTCAAGTTCGTTTCATAGTAGTTATTCTACGCAACATTGAGTGTATATATATATATATTCAATGAATAAATGAAATATGGTTGGATTCTATTATACGCAACAACAAAGGAGTCTTTCACTACACGCAACCCTGACTTGTCTTACTTTACACACAATCACGACCTTCCACGATAGCATGTGTTGTACGCAATATCGAGGTTCACTAAACAGCAATATGTTATTAAAATATTATATAAACTAGCCGTTATGAATTGTAATAACCCTTTTTTGAAATTTTATAAATTTTTACTTTCAAAATGGACTTCATTTTTGGATTCATAATATCGAAATTAGCCTAGGGTGAATTTTTTGTATTTTTCTGAAAACTGTCAATTTTTGATGAATAGTGAAAACACTGGGTTACTATTTAAAAACCGACTTTTTATATAAATAATTATTTATTTTATTTAAATTTATTTTAGGTCAAAGTTGATACATAATACCCATATAAGTTAAATTTAATTCATTGGAGTCATTTTATAATAATTTTAGACATATAAAAATTTTATTGAACGTTTTACCGTCTTTTACCCACCACCTCGGAGAGTTTGAAAATTTACATAAAACATAATTTTACCACTTTTGTGAGTGGAAATTCTAAAATATGAGAGACACGGTTAATATCAATGATTAAAATGTGGTTCAATAAGATAACAATAATTTTTGGTGAATAGTTACTTTTTACTTTTATTTACCACGATTAAAAGTAAATAGGGTAATTAAGGGTAAAACTGATATTATTATTATCCTAACACATGTCTTAATTCTATTGGATAAGTGTAATTCTACCAAAAACAACCTTAGGAATAAAATATTCCCATTTAGGTCCACTTGGATTAGATTAGGACATTTATTATTATTTTATTTAAAGAATAATTAAAATAGTTAAAATCAACGTTTAATAACTAAAACATTTTTAATATAGGGTTATACATAAGATAAATTCAACTATAAATATTAATTAGAAATATAAAACGATTTCATACATAATGGAATTTTATTTATAATTTTTATACATTAAATACTTTAATTTATTTATGACACAATGATGATGCAGTAATTACCTTTTGAATGAAATATTAACATAATTGATGTTATCAATACCCAAATAAATGTAATTTGAGAGTTTTTATGAATTACACCAATTTTTTAGGTTAATGTGATGTTAGTATTGATTTAATTAACTTTTTTCGAACTAATCATTCTATTATGATTTTCACAAAAATCAATTACCAAATAGTGTCAAAATTGACATAAAATAGTTTTTAAAACCAATATTATATTATTAATTGTTATTATATTCGTAAAAATATAAGTTTCTTAAAAATGACTTAGATAAGGTAATATATATTAGTAATTAACCACTTGGGGTTATTTTGGCTTGTTATAGTAATTTTATTAACCACATAGTGTAAGAAAAGAAGAAGACACAATAAAAGTTAAATTATTTAACTTAGAGTTAAATCTAAATGATAAGGTTAAAATAGTATCCTAAACTTGTCTAAAAACTATTTTTTGAGCTTATTTCGACCCATACCCACTTTATCATCGAAATAAATCAATTTGGAGCTATTATTAACATAATATGACTTTATTATAAAATAATATTTTAAGTTTTTCCAAAGGTGCCCCTCTCCTCCCTTATAAAAATGGAACCCCTTCCCTCTTCTCTTCACACCCTTTTAAGCCTTGAAGTTCTGCCAAACCCTGCCAATTCCTCTTATAAACCTCTATATTTATATCATAGAGGTTCTGGTCTTCTCAAAATACCAACTCTAGTGCCCTAAGAAGAAGTTTAAAGGAGGTGCGTCGAGGAAGAGGTAATCTCTTCTACCGATTCTTTCAAGTTTTCTTTCTTCTTCAACTTCTTCTTATTTAGTTGTTTCATTACAAAGTAATAAAATAATTATCACTAATATACTGATATGTTATTATAAATATGAAACAACTCCATTTCACCTTCTATCTATCCTACGTAAAACGAAGTCACCGCGCGTGCGTACGTACGGAATATCATCTCCACGCCGTGGTGTAATTAGTTTTTCCACCACCACCTTACTTGGATGGGTATAATGGTGTAAAGAATAACTATATATGATTATTATAACATCATAATAATTCTGAGATATTATATCATCCACTCCAATTCAATTCAATAATTATGGGAATGATATCATCGCTCGTGCGTACGTACGGATTACCGTCTCCACGACGTGATGAGATTCATTCTCCATGTTAACCACTCAAGAATGATTATAAATTATATATAATGAATAATAATGAAATTTATGACATGATTAACCTAATGGATTTATGTCTATATATATATATATATATCTATCATCTACTTACTTCTATTCAAGTCAATAAGGAAAGGAAAACATCGTTCATGCGTACGTACGGCCTACCGTCTCTATGAACGGTTTATTTAATTTCATTTATATATCTATTATACTGAATATATATGATATATAAATCATGATTTACATTATGGAAGTAATTAAATCATTATATAATTAATAATAATATCAAGAACAACAAGTCCAAACATGTACGATAAATAAAATGATTTTACCCAAAACGCTGCTTTAACATTGAATTTCCAAAAGAATGGGTAATATAAAGTAATAATTGAACCATATATGATATCATAACAATGAATATGATTCTGTAATAAGTCAATGAAATTATTTAAATCATTATACATGAGGTTCGGATACGTATGAAGCATATGGGACATAAGGTAAGGGATAATTATTCCAATCGCATTCTTATCCAAGATTGTTTATTCGTAAGTATTTTCTGGGGTTATATTTATCATCAATGTCCCTATTTTCTAAAAATGGTTTCATGTATGTTTAAAGTATTTTTTACCCAATTTTGACTCTTAATACATGATATGTAATGAATATTTCTTTTGATTACCATATGAGGTACTTTTTGACTTTTCTGGAAAAAGTACGAGAAGAATGTTTTTTTAACTTATACAGCATGAACTGATTTTTATGGTTTCATAACGCCTAATTTTAATGAAGCTTACTTTACAATATTTAATGATTATTTTCAACAGAAGTCCTTTTCTTTTAAAATTACATTCCATTTTGTGAAAATAGAATGATTTTGAAAAGAAAGGATATTTTCCTAAACAATTCATTTCAAGTGTTTTATCAAAACCAATTTCCATCTAAGATGACATTATTTCATATGTGTATGTTTCAAGTATAATTTATCTATGATTTACATGGTTTATCTTTTCTTATGATGAAATGATATCCATTTTTTTATATGGATTATGTGATGATGGGATGATGTTTATGAAACCCATTTTATTCATTGGGTTATGATGAATGATTTATGTATATTTTGTGGCACAAGTAATAATGATTTCATTATGAGATGGGTGGGACCTATATCTCCCTCCAATGCATTGGGTAAAGATTTATATCTCATGGGATAGACATGGTTGGAATGGTAAGTTAATCTGGTTCAGTGATACAGGACTGGAATGAGGAGTGAACTCGATTCAGAAAGGGACTTTGTCCCCGAAGATGGTCTTGGCAGCAATGCCTTGGCTACTATGGAAATCATATCATGTGCTTAATGTTTTTCCACAATTATATGTTTTATTTCCAAGCTATTTTATCATGATTTATGTTCCATTATGATCTATGCCTTACGTACTACCATGTTTTATGTAATTGCTCAATATTTCAATGTTTAAACATTATGTTCATGTTTTTATGTTCAAATGTATATGGTTTGTTTTATTTTCTTCATGCTTACCCTTACTGAGCATTTGAGATCACCCTTTATATGTTTTCTTTTCCCCAAGATATAAAGAAATGTTTTAGGTAAGAAAACAATAGGGTAAGATTTTTATGGGAGATTTTGAAGATCTTTCACCACGATTATAATATTATGTTCCGAGTTTCCAAAGACACTAAACTATTATGGTCCTTCAGTGTTTTTTTTGTTATGTATTAAGTATTCCGCAAAAGTAATGTAATGTCCATGTACATCAAGATTTGGGTCTCTATAGTTGGTATTAGTGGAAAGGATTAGTTAACCTTTGGAAACTAGGATGCCAAAACTTTAGTGAGATCCCTAGAGATATTTCTAAGGTATGTATATGTATGTCCCTATGTTTAAGTGTAAGTATAGGTTATAGTCCTAGAATTATGGTAAAGATATTAGAATTAAACCTAAGATGTTATATATTGAATTTAATCCCCATTTATTATTATTTTGGGCCTCTCACCCTATTCTTTTTGGGTTTTAGAAAATGGCTGGAAACAGGAAGATTCACGATAATGGAGGATATGATGGACAATGGAATGATATTCTTCATGAGCAACCAAATGAAATTGGATCTATAATTCCACATATCATTATTATGCCTAATCGGAAATCTCATAATATGATCAATAATCTCAACTTTGGTAAGTTTTACGACTCAGCTAATAAGAGAAAGATGGATGTTCATGATGATCATAGAGGAAATAAAGTTTAATTTCCCTCATGTAAATCATGTGGGAAGAGGCATCAGGGAGAATGTTTCAAAGGAACTGGAAGATGCTTTGGGTGTGGAAAATAAGGACAAAAATCTAGTAATTGTAAAGGAAAAGGTTCAGTTCACACCATGGACAAGGATAATGGTATTACTAAGACATCAACAATGGTTAAGTGTTTTAAATGTGGAATGTACGAGCATTATGCAAACCAATGCCCTAAGGGAAAATCTTATAAAGAGAATTAGCATGGTCATATGGGTAGTATTTATGTGGATGATGATGAAGAGACAAAAAATGATATATGAGATGGAAGAAATGATGAAGCTCAGTCAGTGGTTTAAGAATGTAATGTAATGATTGTATCTTTATCAAGAATAATGTATGGTACTATGGAATAAAGATAAATCTATGGATTGTTACACTGTTTCCTTTACTTGATCTTTGAAAGTATATGTTGAATGGTACTGGTAACCATGAAAGGTTATTCAGATATTTTTGGAAAGCACCTAATATGTGCCTAAAGAAGGGATAAGGAGATAATGAAATGTTTGATAGTATTGATGAGCTCATGAATAATATAAGGAAAAAGTGATATCATGGTTTGAGTATATATAATTTTTGGGATTTTGGTATATGGAAAGAGTTACCTTGTCAAAACATTCATGTTTTCACTATGGTTCAAGAGAATACATGATTAAGGTATTCACATGTTTGGAATGTGACCAACAAGATACATCGTATGATATATGGGGGATAAATGATGGTATTCACATGCTCAACAGATGACATTTCTAGTAATTGTTATGAGCTTGGACAGAAGTATTTTGGATAAGCCTAAAGATTGGAATGGATTATGTTGGACATAAGTCAGTATTGTTTAAGGCTAGAAATTTTTTCGATATTATTTATGGAATGTTATAATAATGTAGTTTTAGAAAAAGGACAACCTGCAGGATGGGCGACAAACTATCACGTTGGACAAGGCTGTGGGAATCGAACCCACAACCAAAGTGTGACAGGCCTTTATCTCCTATCACTGGCCTACTGGAAGTCCCTGGTTATTAGAAACTAGTTTTATTATATTAAGAAGTATGATATATGAAGTATAAGTCCATTTTAAGAACCATATATGATTAATCTCACTATAGATGGACATATGTATTTTTGATAACTTTTTATAACCTTTTGTTTGAGACAGATGGAATGACCCATCATTCTATCAAATGATCTGTTAACACTTCACGAATGACAAATTCAACTTCATTTATTTAAGAGATGAAGTGAAAATTGTCCAAGGAACGACCAACAGTGACATTGTACCGAAATCAAGAAAGTATTTCTTCTAGTTCCAATTTCTTCAACTTTAGGGAAATGATCTTGAAAACCAAAAAAAAAATTCTCCTAGTGCCCTTATATCTAATGAATTAGATGGTACCTTAGATCATCACAAATATATGGCTTTGTGATTTTTGGAATTTTCCTAGCCATGTCCTCTACCACTCTTCATCAGAAGTTTATGGTTATATTTTTCTTCCATATCCATATTTTCATCTATGTTCTCATATGTGGAAACCCAGTGATGAGTTAATTTGGGTAACCGTTATGTTTCTTACTTTACTTTTTAAAATTAAGTTTTATTATTCCTTTTTACGATGTGGGTTTCTATGAAAGAAACATTCAAGTAGTAAACCATTTATAACCCTGACAAATTTTGAGGGCGAAATTCATTTTAAGGGGGGTAGAATGTAACACCCCGAGATTTTATGAGAAATATTCTTTTTAATTTCTTTCATGTATTCTGTTGTATGCTACACCAAGATTATCTTGCGCTATACACAACACTATATTATCTTGTAGTATATGCAACACTATTCTTGGATCATGTTACACACAATTTCAAGTTCTCTTGATAGTAGTTATTCTACGCAACATTGAGTATATATATATATATATAAATTCAATGAATAAAAGAAATATGGTTGGATTCTCTTATACACAACAACAAAGGAGTCTTGCACTACACGCAACCCTGACTTGGGTTTCTTTACACGCAATAGTGACCTTCCATGATAGTGTGTGTTGTACGCAATACCGAGTTTCACTAAACAACGATATGTTATTAAAATATTATATAAACTAGCCGTTATGAATAGTAATACCCACTTTTTGAAATTTTATAAATTTTAACTTTCAAAAAGGACTTCATTTTTGGATTCAGAATATCGAAATTATCCTAGGGTGAATTTTTGGTATTTTTCTGAAAACTTTCAATTTTTGATGAATAGTGAAAACACTAGGTTACTATTTAAAAACTGACTTTTATATAAATAATTATTTATTTTATTTAAATTTATTTTAGGTAAAAATTGATACATAATACCTATATAAGTTCAATGTAATTCATTGGAGTTATTTTATAATAATTATAGACATATAAAAATTTTATTGAACTTTTCACCGTCTTTTACCCACCTCCTAGGAGAGTTTGAAAATTTACATAAAACTTAATTTTACTGCTTTTGTGAGTGGAATTTCGAAAATCCGAGAGATACGGTTAATATCAAGTAGTAAAATGTGGTTTAATAAGATAAAAATAATTTTTGGTGAATAGTAACTTTTTTACTTTTATTTACCACGGTTAAAAGTAAATAGGGTAATTAAGGGTAAAAATGATATTATTATTACCCTAACACATGTCCTAATTCTATTTTATCAGTGTAATTCGACCAAAAACAACCTTAGGAATAAAATATTTCCCTTTAGGTCCACATGGATTACATTAGGACACTTATTATTATTTTATTTAAAGAAGAATTAAAATAGTTCAAATCAAAGTTTAATAACTAAAACATTTTTAATATAGGGTTATACATAAGATAAATTAGAATATAAATATTAATTATAAAGATTAATAGATTTAATACATAATGGTATTTTATTTAGAATTTTTAGAAATTAAATAATTTAATTTATTTATGACACAATGATGATGCAGTAATTACCTTATTAATGAAATCATAACATAATTGATGTTATAAATACCCAAATAAATGTAATTTGAGACTTTTTATGAATTCCACTAATTTTATAGGTTAATATGACATGTTATTATTGATTTAATTAACTTTTTTAGAACTAATCATGCTGTTATGATTTTCACAAAAATCAGTTACCAAATAGTGTCAAAATTGACATAAAATAGTTTTTAAAACAAATATTATATTATTAATTGTTATTATATTACTAAAAATTTACGGTTAGGCCAAATAACATAGATAAAGTTATATATATTAATAAGTTACCACTTGGGGTTCGTTTGTCTTGTTATAGTAAGTTTATTAACCATGTAGTGTAAGAAAACAAAAATACATGGTAAAAGTTAAATTATTTAACTTAGAGTAAAATATAAATGATAAGGTTAAAATAGTAACCTAAACTTGTCTAAAACCTATTTTTTGAGATTATTTCGACCCATCCCCACTTTATCTTTGAAATAAATCAATTTTTAGCTATTATAAACCGAATATGACTTTATTATAAAATAATATTTTAAGTTTTTTCAAAGGTGCCCCTCTCCTCCCTTATAAAAAGGGCACCCCTTCCCTCTTCTCTTCACACACTTTTGAGCCTTGAAGATCAGACAACCCCTGAAAATTTCTCTTCTCAACCTATCTAGTTATATCATAGAGGTTCTGGTCTTCCCAAAAGACCAACTCTAGTGCCCTACGAAGAATTTTAAAGGAGGTGCGTCGAGGAAGAGGTAATCGCGTCTACCGATTCTTTCAAGTTTTCTTTCTTCTTCAACTTCTTCTTATTTAGTTGTTTCATTATAAAGTAATAACATCAGTATCACTAATATACTTATATGTTATTATAAATATTAAACAACCCCATTTCACCTTCTATCCATCCTACGGGAAAAAAATCATTGCGCGTGTGTACGTACGGAATACTGTCTCCACGCCGTGGTGTAATTAGATTTTCCACCACCACCTTACTTGGATGGGTATAATGGTGTAAAGAATAAATATATATGATTATTATAACATCATACTGATTCTGAGATATTATATCATCCACTCCAATTCAATTCAATAATTATGGTAATGATATCATCGCTCGTGCGTACGTACGGATTACCATCTCCATGACGCGATGAGATTCATTCTCCATGTTAACCACTCAATAATGATTATAAAGTATATATAATGAATAATAATGAAATATAAGACATGATAAAGCTTATGTATTTATGTATATATATATATATATGTCATCTACTTACTTCCATTCAAGTCAATAAGGAAAGGAAAACAGCGTTCATGCGTACGTACGGCCTACCATCTCCATGAACGGTGTATTTCATTTCTTTTATATATCTATTATACTAAATATATATGATATATAAATCATGATTTACATTATGGAATTAATTAAATCATGATATAATTAATAATAATATCAACAACAACAATTCCAAACACGTACGATAAATAAAACTATTTTACCCAAAACGTTGCTTTAACATTGAATTTACAAAAGAACAGGTAATATAAAGTCATAAGTGAACCATATATGATATCATAACAATGAATATGATAATGTAATAATTCAATGACATTATTTAAATAATTATACAGTAGTTTCGGATACGCATGAAGCATATCTGGGATAAGGTAAAGGATAATTATTCCAATCTCATTCTTATCTGAGATTGTTTATTCGTAAGTATTTACTAGGGTTATATTTATCATTCATGTCCCTATTTTATAAAAATGGTTTCATGTATGTTTAAAGTATTTTTTACCCATTTTTGACTTTTACTACATGGTATGTAATGAATCTTTCTTTTGATTACCATACAAGGTACTTTTTGACTTTTCCGGAAAGAGTACGAGAATAATGTTTTTTAACTTATACAACATGAACTGATTTTTATGGTTTTATAATGCCTAATTTTCATAAAGATTACTTTAAAAAAATTCATTATTATTTTCAACAAAATTCCTTTTCTTTTAAAATTACATTAAATTTTGTGAAAAGTAAATGATTTTGAAAAGAAAGGATATTTTCCTGAAGAATTCATTTCAATTATTTTATCAAAACCAATTTCCATCTAAGATGAAATTGTGTCATATGTGTATGTCTCAAGTATAATGTATCTATTATTTACATGGTTTCACTTTTATTATGATGAAATTATATCCATTTGTTTTATATAGATTATGTGATGATGGGATGATGTTTATGAAACCAATTTTATTCTTTGGGTTATGATGAATGATTTATGTATATTTTGTGGCACAAGTAATAATGATTTAATTATGAGATGGGTGGGACCTATATCTCCCTCCAATGCATTGAGTAAAGATTTATATCTCATGATATATACATTTCTGGAATGGTAAGTTAATTTGGTTTAGTGATACAAGACTGGAACGAGGAGTGAACTCGATTTAGAAAGGGACTTTGTCCACTAAGATGGTCTTGGAAGCAATGCCTTGGCTACTATGGAAATCATATCATGTGCTTAATGTTTTTCCATAATTATAAGTTTTATTTCCAAGCTATTTTATCATGATTGATGTTCCGTTATGATCTATGCCTTACGTACTACCATGTTTTATGTAATTGCTTAAGATTTTCATGTTTAAACATTACGTTCATGTTTTTATGTTCAAATGTATATGGTTTGTTTTATTTTCTCCATGATTACCCTTACTGAACATTTTAGCTCACCCTTTATATGTTTTATTTTCCTCAGGATATAAAGAAAGGTTTTAGGTAAGAAAACAAAAGGGGAAGATCTTTATGGGAGATGTTGAAGATCTTTCACCACGATTAGAAGATTATGTTATGAGTTTCCAAAGACACTAAAATATTACGAAACTTCAGTGTTTGTTTTTTTTATGTATTAAGTATTCCACAAAAGTAATGTAATTTCCATGTATGTCAAGCTTTGGGTCTCTACAGTTTCGTAGAGACCCTAACAGGGATAGCCTTTATTTGGTACAGTAGTATGCCAGTGAGATTTGTTACAGGATGGGAAGACCTTCGTTGTTATTTCCTTTATAATTTCAATTTCATACTAAGGAAAATGATGATCGTTGATCTGAAAAACTGCAAGAAACATGATAAATAGAGGGTGTTTAATTTCATAGAAATATGGAAGGCTTTGAACTATTCCCTCATCATCCCCCTCTTGTAGGAAAAACTATTAGAACGTTTTGCTGAAAATATCAGGGATGAGTTGCAGACACCACTAATCCTCATGAAATATCCAGGCAGGTTTTGGGAATTTTCTAAAACATCACAATGACTTGAGAGGCCATTCAGTGGAACTGATCCATGTCTTGACTCATGCCTACATCACAGGGGAAATCCAAGCATAGAAAACACTGTAGTTGTTTCTCTCAAGCCCACAGTGGTGCCCATCCAAGAATCCAGGGAAGCTCTGATCCTCCCAACACCTCCTTTCGAGTAGTGGAAACCATAGAATCACCCTCATCCATAAGTACAATGAAATTAGGGATGGTCAGGATTTCAGGAACATATGAACAAAGTATACTCCTGAAATGAACAAGTCCCGAGATATTTCTTAGTATCCATGGATAATAAACTTCTCACACTTTCATATCCCAAGGGTCCTGAGGAAGTCAACCTCACATACTGTCTCGATTACTTCCCTTTCAATAGAAGTATGGTTCATAATATCTAGAATTTCTTCATCTTAAAGGACATCCTTCAAGGCATGGTCAAATCCAGATAGGTGATGCCAGACAATTATCTAGGGTGTGTGACTTGCATAATTTTCGTATGATCCGAAGAAGTGGAAGGTTGGAAGAAAGTTTCGTCTAGGTGAGTGCAAAAGTTTGACAACTAGATGACTCAGAAAATAGTTAATTGGGCTCATGGCGCTCTAAAATAACAGTTGTGACTACTCACAATAGCTCCACCACCCAATAAGGAGACGTAATATGTGACTCTTAAGTATGGGTGTGACCATCGGAAGCAAGAAGAGACATTGGAGGAAGAGTCATATTATGTTCCAAAGTAAGACCTAACTCTTAAGAATTTCTTCCACGCAACATCTGAAGCATGGGTACCACCCTAAAAAATGGATTCCTAATCATAAAAATAATTTATATTTGGTTATTTTAAAACAATAAACTTGATAAACCCATTCTCTGATGATGAGTATGCCCCTGAACATTGTTTTCCTACATATAACTGGGTAACAGAAGGCTTCATGCACCAGATTCAAGGATATAGGGGAACGTACAAACATGGTCAGACTCAATATTCTGGTCATATACTCTTGGGGGATATATATACATCCAAGACTCATGGAAAATTTCACTAGCATGATCAAAAATAAAAGGAGGTTCCTCATATCCTTCTATAAGTCACTTGCATCCAATTTTCTTGCATGACCACTTAGCGGGGGTTCAATATGATCAACTCGTGCAATGGGGAAAGCCAGAACAAACTTCACCATAGGTGGTGGATACTCTCTCAACCTCTACACAAACACCAGGCCCATCTACCTTAGATGCTCCAGCTCATGAACCGTATTCCCGAGAATAGCCCCATATTGGGAATTGTAGACCTTTGGCACAAAAGTAAGATGTTCTGAAATAGCTAGTCATAGTCCCACCAAATCTCTTGATCATCGATGTGATTTTTCCTTAAAAATAACTCAGGGAGGCACTTGTTGATGTTCTATGAATCCTGTAAGAATTTGAGACATAAGTCTCTACAATTGAGGTCTATCGAGTGGATACAATGTCCTATCATGTCTCCATCTAATTCGCGGATCAATATCAGGAAGTGTCCATCCAACTTCATATTAGGCCCTTATACATTTCATGAAGAATCAATAATTTCAATTTATAAAGGGTGATGATCGATAATGGATCTGGGATCAATCTCATCCCACCCCAAACTCTCTGATGTTTGGGATATAGTGAAGGGGAATTATCCCCTACAAAGATAACTATCTCGGGGTATGATAAATGGAGGAGCAGGAAGCCCCCTTTCTCTCCCAAGATGGACGACGCTAGGGTTTCTTGGCGATGGCTATCCGCCATTTCCTTGGCTTCAATCTCCTCACACCTTATGGAGATGCTGCTAAGGTGACTCTAGCGAAAGTGCCTCCCGGCGATAAGGTGACTCCAACAAATGTGGACGCATGTGACTCGCGATTTTCCGTTCGTCGTTGCGGTCCATCGATTGCTGAAAACACAGACAGCAAGGCTGGCTTCCCTTCTGCAACAAAACCTATTATAGGATCTGGGATTGAAAAGATCGGCGTGGATGGTGCTAGGGCTTCTCACTCCTTGAAGGCTTCGGATTTCACGCGGAACTCTACTGGACAGGTGAGTCTTGATGTAGCGGGGAAGAGGTCTTCTGTTGAGTTCGGTTCTGCGGAGACCTTGCGGTTGTGCGGACTGAATCACAGGCTGCTACTCTTCCTGGAGTCCGATCCTTTGTCGATGTGATTAAAGACACAATTTCTGGGGCGAAGCTGGATGGGTCTTTAATTAAAGACTCGCACAGTGGAAGAATTCTTTGTAAAGGTTCGTTTGCGCATGTTGAGGCCAATCCTGCGGCGTTTGCTGAGAGATTAGAAATGGGAAAAAACTCATTGATTGCACGCATTGTCCTGCCCAAAGGTGCACAACCATGGAAGCTAGATGATCTGTTCTAAAGAACATCGATATTGTGGGGTTTTCCCAATTGTAAATGTGTGTCTCTTGGTCGTGGTTTTTTTCACTGTCTTTTTCCGTCAGATGACTTGAAACTTCGTACGTGGAGTATTGGTGCACTATCTCTGAAACCTGGTTGGCTTCATTTACATGAATTGTCATTAGATTTCAATGTTTCTCGTGCAATAAATTCTTTTTCTCAGGTTTGGGTTCGACTACATGGTCTTAACTGGGTCCTTTGGCATCCGAAGATTCTGCATGACATTGGCATGGAAATTAGGACTCCAATTCGTCTTGATAAGGAGACTGAGGATGTTCGATTTGGGTACTTTGATCGGATACTGGTGGAGGTTGATCTCAGCTCCACACTAATTGACAAGGTAACCCTTTCTACTCCAAATGATAATATTCAAATTGATGTTGAGTATGAAAAAAAGCCCCTCTTCTGCTCTGAATGTATGGCTGTTGGACACTCTGTGGAGTTATGCCGAAAAAAAGTTTCTTGTGAGAAGTGTGGGATGAAAGGTCATCCTACCACCCTCTGTCAAAGAAATACAAATGTGAAAGAGACAATGTTATCAAAACCTGATTATAAGGACTGTGACCTCCCCAAAGAACCAACTTCTAGTGTGGCTGTTGGGTTGCTTTTAGGGAAGCCTGATTCTCAACTCTCTTTTGAAAGGTAAAGAGTTGATGATTGATGCCTCGCCTAAAAGAGTTCATAGCGTCCCTTCTAATCTGCATGATGATTTGGTTAAGTAGGATACCTTAACGGAGAATGTAAATTCTGCACCTTCCCTTGTTGATGACTCTCATCAAATTGATACATCGCAGAACACTGATTGTCACCAGGAAATTCAGAAGCTCTTACAGTCTTCTAATGTTTCTGGGAAATGGGGGAATCTCTCTGATGATGAAAGGGGAAACAGCAAAACCCCTGCTCTGGGCAACGTGCGACCTATATCCTTTAAGGATGTTGTCTTAAGTAGTGAGGCAAGGATGACTGATAGTGATGAATTTCCCTATGTACCACCAAGGAGGAGACCTTGCAAGGTTTTCTCCCATCTTCTGAAGATCAAGTCGACTAGATTATCTTCAAAGGTGACAAAAAAGATGGATGCAAATCTTCTTAAGATATTCAACCAGGAGCAGTCTCGATCGGTGTGGGGGTCTTCTGGTGAATCTGATTACGGAAATGACCGGTCATATTATGATTGTTAGTCCTGATTGAGGGCAATTCTGTTTGTTTGACCCCTTTCGCCACTCTTTATGTCCTTTTGAAAAATAATGGGCCAGAAGCTTTGCTTCTGGATGACCTTTAAAAAAACTCTCGGGGTATGATAATCACGAGAAAAGTCCCCTCAGGAAGATGACTCTCGAGGCCCAATTAGAGGAACTCACATCTAATATTGAGTTTATGGTTATCAAGAAAGACACTGCATTCAATGTTTTTCTCAAAAGGACATGTCTCTATAGCCACTTGGCAGTGCTGTCGACATTCCATCAATGTATGAAGTACCCCATCAATGGAAATTTCAGCATACTAGATGGTGATAAATCCCCCTTAAAGAATTTTAGAACTACATATGATGAAGCATATTTCTACAATAAGGGAGGTAAGAAACCATTTGTGGATGATGATGTACAGGTTGCAACTCCCAATGGATTAGGTACCACCCCTACAAATCCTTAGAGCATGCTCTATGATGATTATTTTCTCTCTATAAGAATGTTCAAAATAGCAGATCCAATTCTAGAGGTCCAAGCCTCTCATATCCTTAGTTTTATTCAACTCCAGCATATATCAATAGGAATTAAAATGGAAAGGGATAATGATGTTTCTTCTAATGGAATCCCTCACCTCGATAGTGATGGAGAGGCCCCCAGGTTTCTATCCTCACATGAAGATTTCTCCATAGACTCATAAATGTAAGAAGATAAGGAAGATCTCATGAAATCTCGTCCATCATTCCACAAAGGTGTTTCTAACAACATAGATGAGCTCAAGTAAATAAATCTGAGAATAGAATAGGACCAGTGTCCTACTTTGATTAGTTTCTCCATGGCCCTTGAAGAGAAAGATATGTACATTGAGTTTCTAAAGAAGCATCGATATGTGTTCTCTTAAAACTATATATAAATTCCTTGACTAGTTCCAAATGTGTCTACGCACCATCTCGGACTACCCAATGAGCATCGAGGCTTCAAAAAGGTAGCCAGGAGAATGAAACCTTTTCATGAAACCAATGTAGAGGTGGAAGTGGACAAATTTATCAAATCCAACTTTGTTCTAGAAGTGAAATATTTGAGATATCTTACCAAAATCATCCCCATAAATAAGAGGAATGGGAAAATTAGGGTCTAGATTAACTTCAGAGACATTAATCGGCATTTCATGAAGGACAATTTCCCATTATTGATCATAGAACTCTTGACCGATACAATTACTAGCTTCCAAGCGCTTTCCTTCATGGATGGGTACTCAAGGTATAACCATATCAAAATGGCCATCGAGGATGAAGAATTCACCTCTTTTTTAGTGCTTCATGTAATCTTATGCTATCAATTCATGCCCTATGGATTAAAAAATGTGGGTGCCACATATCAGTGTACCATATATTGTATCTTTAATCCATTCTTGGTAATGATAGTTGAGTGTTATGTTAATGACCCGGTTGTAAAATCACAATATCAATGTGATCACTTCACAGATATCTAGCCAATCTTTGAAAAGTTGTGACATCATAGCCTAAAGATGAATCCTCTAAAGTGTGATTTTGTGGTAACATCAGGAAAGTTACTTAGTTTTTGGGTATTCCACTCTATAATTGAGGTTGGTATAGAGAATACTAGTGCTATTTTTTCAATTTCACCCCCCCAAAAATTTGAAATAACTAAGGGGACTCCAAGGGACCCTTGCCTACATTCAGATATTCATAGCCAACATAGCTAACAAATCCCTCTCCTTCACTAGGCTAATTAAGAAGGGAGTTTCCTACCAATGGGGAAATGATTTCCAGAAATCCTTCTAAAGTGTATATCAATACTTGTTGTTCCCACTGGTTATAATTCCTCTAGTGTAAGGGAGTACACTCATCTTATATGTGACTTCCATGGAACACTCATTGGAGGACCTATTTACACAAAAAATGATACAGGAAGTGGTAATAGTATCTACTACCTTAGTCGGACTATGCTAGGTATTGAGACATGATATTTTGATGTCAAAAATAACTTTCTTGCAGTCATATTTGTAGTGAAAAAGATGAGGCATTACTTTCAGCACCACAATGTCCACTCTGTCTCTCGTATTGACCTACCCAAGTATATCCTTGGCCTCCCTATGTTGACTGGGTGCTTGGATTGTTGGGTGGTCATTCTATAGTAATATGTCATTCAGTTCTTATCTCAGAAGTCTGTGAAAGGGAAATACCTATCTAATTTTCTCATGGAAAATCCTTCCCCATAAAATACACTGGAAGACATTAAACTCCTAGATGAAGAGTTCTTGTATTCCCATAACACTCCCGAACATGGGAGATATACTTTGATGGTGCCTCTTGGATTGTTGTTGGCATAATAATGGAAAACTTGAAGCTTAATTATGTTGATCTTGGAATTTTATTTTTGTCCCCATAAAAAGTAGTTTTTCCATACACTTTATCATTATCCAAAGGCTTCACAAATAATTAGGTTGAGTTCCAATCCCTCTTCGTTGGATTTAAACTAACCCTACAGCTACACATAGCCTACCTAAATATAAATGGGGACTTGGAACTAGTCACAAACTAGATCAATGGTGAATATTCCATTAATATGGAAGAGATGGCCCCCCTCACTGGATACATTAGGGGATTGATGGAAAAATTCTACTTCAAGTCCACCTTGCTTTATGTTCCCCGGTCACATGAATGATCATGGAGACACACTGGATAATGCATTTGTCATCCTCACCAACCCTAATTAGAAGGAAGAAACCTTCTATTCAAACATCAAATAATGGTCTCATCAATCATTATATATGACATAGAAGAGATCAATCAGGTCAACACCACCCGAGAGAATGATGAACTAGTGATCACCCCTAGATGGATGGATCCTATAATTAGATATCTTCGAGACGGGACTCTCCCAATGGATCATGCTGGAAGGGAACAGATCTGGAACAAGGAAAAAAACATCACCCTGCAAGATGGACCAAATGAGAAAAATGTTCTCTAAAAACATGGATTTGATGGAATTATCCTTAGGTGCATAGAATAAGGAGAAGTTATCTCCATCATGGAATAATTACACATAGGCTCTTGCAATGATCATCAATTTGTAACCAAGATCTCCCATGAATTTTGGAGGTTGGGATATTACTGGAAAACCATGATATAGAACTGCGTAGAATTAACCAAGAAATTTCATGCATGCCAGATTCATGAAAACTTCATCCTTCAGCCCCTAGAATTACTACATACAGCTAAATATTACTAGCCATTTTCCATTTTGGGGATGGATCTCATGAGGCCATATCTCCCAACCACAGCTAAGTAGTTAAATTCTATCCTTACTAATACTAATTTATTTTCCAAATGGGATGAGCTAATATCCATTAATGAATTTGGAATGAGGAATATCATCAACTTCATGAAGTACCATATCATCACCATGTTCAGGGTCCCTCACACAATATTAACAGACAATGGTTATAACTTCTATTCCACAGAGTTGAAGAATTTATACCAGAAGTAAAAAATTGATTCCAATCACTCGTCTCACCATCATGTAGTGGAAAATGGATATATATAGGTCATCAATAAGACTCTATAGAATATACTCCAAAAGATGGTAAACAATGATAAGAAGTCTTAGCCAGACAAACTTCTCCATGCTTTATGGGCTTAATGTACCACCACGCATACAACTACACAAGCAACGTCATACTCACTAGTATATAGAACTGAAGAAGTGCTACCCATATAGGTCCATCTACCTTCACTCTGAATATCCATTTGTGGAAAACTCTCATAGGATGAAAAATCTAAAAAGTTGATAGATGAGTTGGAACTGCTAGATGAGAAGAGGTTATGCACACTATAAAACCTGGAGGTTCACCAGAATCAGAGAGCATGAGCCTCAAATAAAAATATTTGCCTCCATTCATTCCTATAAGGAGAAATGGTGTTGTCCCTTAGAACCCCAATTATACTAGGGAGCAAGCCCCCGAAATTAGATCCCAAGTGGGAAGGAACATACATTATACATAATTTATATCATAATAGAAAATATTCTCTGGCCACCATGGATGGAAAGCATCTCACATTGCCCACTAATGTGATATTTCTCAAGAAATAATTTTCATAACTTCTACGCAACCAGGCATTCATATTAGAGTGAGACTCGTTATTCGTCCTAACCACATGATGTTAAACTATACAGAGTTTGTCCTAACCACATGACGTTAAACTTTATAGAATTTTTTCTTACTACAAGACATTAAATTGAATGGACAATGTCCTTACCCCATGAAATAAAACTAAATGGATCCACAACTCCCCTTCCCCTTCATGTTGGGTAATCCATATTCCTTACTACATGGCGTTAAACTGCATGGTTCCTTAAGAACTTTGTATGGATTGATTCTCTTTCATGATGTGATATGTAGGGATTACTTGATCCTATATCTTGGTCTAGCCACTGCATCATATAAAATTCCCTTATTATATCCCTCTCTTATCTATACACTATAGGTAAACCCATTCTGTTCTTTATTTGTCACACCAAACATATCTTGGGTAAACTTAGAAATTATGGAAATGACTTACCATCTCAAGAAAGGCATAGAAGTTCATGAGGGTTCCATTATGATCCTGAATGCAATACCATAAAAGGAATACCCTAAGTCCTCATTGCATGACATTAAACTACACGGTCGATGTCCTTACTGCATAGAATTAAACTTCATGGTTCCCTAATAACTATGTGTGTTTTTATTCTCATCCTCATGAGATACATAGAGACACCCAAACTTCCACTCCTAGTAACAACTGAAATGTTCCCACAAATTCATGTCGGTTTGCCTTTATCCTCATCACATGATGTCAAACTACATGGAACTCAAAAAACTATGTGTGTCTTGATTATCATCCCTATGAAATATGTAGTGTTTCCCAAACATTTTTTCTATGGACACAGACACATCCATAACCCTTTTCCCATTTTTCTTGATTTTCCCCAAAAGGTGTGGGGTGTGGTTGAGAACTCTTTGGTCCTCATTTACATCAAGTTACTCCATGACACCACACTATGTGTCCTCATATTAGGATCTCTATATTATGGTCTAGCCCACATGACCTTAAACTATCCATATATATCCCTACAATACGACATTAAATTGCTCCACAACATCCTTATCGCGTTATGTTAAACTTCATAGAAGTATTTCCTTACCGTATGATGTTAAACTACATGGAGGAAAGCACATCCCCAATGCATGGTGATAAAATGTATAGACCATATTCTATTTTCCATTCCTTATTATAGGACCAAAAGAGTCTTAACTTAGTTAACCAGAGTACGGGGTGTTTCCACCGTCTTTCAAGATCATTTCAAATACATTTACCACACTTCATATATTGAGAGTCTTCAATCTCCATAACCTTTTATAGCCCTTGTAAAGTATATCTGAATTCAAAGTCCCTTTGCTTATATATGCATACATGCCCATGGCTCCTTTATATGCTCCAATGGCCATAAACCAAATGCATCACTTTGAAAAGGTAAATTCGGATTCTCATGAGCATTGATATCATCACAACAGCACTAAACATCTTAGCATGTATAAACCACTCCTTGTATGACTTCCCCATATCATTCTACTAACTCAAGCACTCTGAATCATGATTTAAAGTCCATGTACCAAACTATCCAAGGGGATTTTATATCCTAGATGTTACATCATCATGTTTTGTACCCTTCGTCAAGGACAGACTATGACACTTCATTTTATAAACTTTGATGGCCCATGTCTCATGATTCAAAAGCACAGGGCATATAGCTCGAGCTTCACATTAAGTGCTAGTTACCCCGGGGTTCCATAACCCTTCTAGGATAGATTTCATCCCATATACAACTTCATCATTTAGACTTTTGATTCTTCTCAAATTTTTCATAGCCTTGAAAAATAAGTGGATATAATATTTTTCTTGGCATGATATAGACGCATAAGAGCCTTTACCCAACAACTAAAGGTATCTTATTCTTTCCAAAAAAGTTCTTCAATCCCTATGATCATTTTCCACATCGTGGAAGAACCTAGCATTTCATAATTTCATGGTACATACCCATCATGTCTGCACCACCTCATACTCATGGACTCAAGCTTTCAGGTTATGATTTAAATCATCCATACTCCAACTATCCAGGCGGGATCAATATCCCTAGTATTCCAAACTCATAAATATTACCACCATAAATATTCCATATCTCTTGGAAAAGATACACGACTTCAAGGAATCTTTTCTTGAATATGCATACATGCTCATGGCTCCTGCATATGAACCTATGGCCATCACCCAAACGTGTCTCTCTACAAAAGGGCATTCTGATCCTTGTGAGCCTCAGCAACACCATGGTAGGATCCATCACCTTAGAGTGTTTTGGTTTATTCTTGGAATGACTGCACCATATCCCATGATCGTATGGTCTAAGATAAAAGACTCTATACTAATGAAATATGAGTTATATGATAAAATAATCTAAACTAAATAAATTTGTTGTATGTTCTAAAATACCCTAAACTAATGTTATATGAGGTCTAAGATAAAAGACCCTAAACGAAAGAAATATGTGGTTTGAGATAAAAGACCATAAAAAATTAATATGTGGTCCATGATAAAAGAACATAAATTAAATCAATATGATGACCAAGAAAAAAGACCCTAAACTAAAGCAGTATGAGGTCCAACATAAAATACCCTAAACTAAATCAATTTTAGATTTGAGCTAAAAGACCCTAAACTAAAGAAATATGAGGTCTAAGCTAAAATAACTTAAACTAAATCAATATGAGGTCTAAGATAAAATATCCTAAACTAAATCAATATGAGGTCCTAGATAAAAGATCCTAAACTAAACAAATATGAGGTCTGTGCTAAAAGACTCTAAAATAAAGTAATACATTGATCCAGTCTTCCAAAGATTTTAAGGCCCGTCATACAGTCTTAAACATCAAGATATTCTCACCCAGCTTATCATCTTCATCAAATGATGATTTTTTCACACATCATGACTTATCTCGTACACAGTTGGTCCCTTTGCACATTAGGTTATCTCTAGATAGCTAGAACATATCCCTAATACAGAACCTCGTATGGTTCAGCATTCGCAAGCCTACCTCGAATGGAATCAATCAGGATTCCAACATCCAATTCTAATAATTCAATTTTATTCAAGATAAATTACGGTATCACTATTGACAACAATTTCTAAAGCAAAGGGATAGAGAGATATCATACAAAGAAGAAAATTAGATAGTAAGTTCAAGAAATTCATCCATTCATAGTATGAAAAAGAGGGAGGAATCTCCACATTTTTTTAGTATCTCTAAAGACTCAATAAAAAATGGTGTGTAGTGAAAATTTGGGGGATGTGATAAAAAATTGCAGTCACAAAAAAATGGTTGGCAGTACTGGAAAGATCGGCAAGATTCTAGTAGGAGGAGTCAATTGAGCGTTGGAGTGTCATTCTCACTGATTCCTCCATTTATGCTTCAGGACAAAGAACTTCAAACAAAATAGTAAACTCTTCAACCCTTCTCTGAGTAGTGGATAGTGAGGTCAGTGATCTCAAAAGTTTGTACTTCAGATGAAGAATCGCCTCCTCACACCTCTATATCTGTGTTTTCCAAGCATCCATCTAGGCTTGCAGTTTAGACAACAAATAATGACCTTATTCCAGTTCCCCCACCATCTCCCTCATTTGTTTGGAAAATGAGGACTCACTCAATAAATTATGTAGGACCCTTTTTTACACAGCTAAGTCACTTTGGGTTAATATTATACACTGTATAATTTCATACAAATGCAGTCAATCAAAATTGTCTTTCCCTAGATCATGAAATAACTCGCGGACGTTATCCCCTTGATGGTAGAATGTATCTAGAGGGGTGTTAGTAAGAAATACATGGATGTTATCCCAAATAAACTTATGATGTGATTGAACCTTAATAACCGACAAGGAGGGTACGACATAAGGACTATTAATAAGCCGAATCAATAGTAAAATAAGAGAAGAAGCCCCATATTCCTCTCTCTTAGTGGGCGCATCATCTGTATCCTATTCAGGAGGATTGATCTCCACAAAAAATATCTTCCATCTGAATGATCATCATCAGATTAATGTCAATTCCTCTAAACCTCACCTAAGTCTTTAATCAATTTCATTGATGCTAAAGGTAGAGGAGTTGGTGAAATAAGAGTCATGTCCACATGATGGACCAGCTGGCCTAGCACACCATTAGGATAGGATGTCCCTAAACTTGGCTATAATCCTGGGTGAGGCAATCGGGATCATCGGTGGGATGAAATATGATCACAACTCTAGTATCTTCATGAAATAGTATCTTCCAAAATTTTCATATGATGCAAGGATGTCATTCCCCTTAGACGCTGGCCAGGGGAATGGGGGAAACTCTCGGAACATATCTAAACTGTCGAGAAATTCATTACGGTGTGTATTGTTTATAGATAATAAGCTCATCTACCCTAGCTACAAGGAACTCATCCCAAAGAGAGATCATATAAGATATTTGGTCAAGATATTCGTTGTCATCATCAATAACCAGACTACTCAGTGTATAGAAGGTAGAAAAGTCGAAAATATTGGACTAATGCAATGCACCATCGACCTCTATACAGATCAAGGACATTGTCCCAACTCTAGATATGTGAAGTAGTCTAGGATAGGATATACGGTCTAGAATCATAGAGATGTTGTAGTAATCATAACAATGGAAATTCTCCCCTATCTAGTCAAATTGGAACTATAGAGGACCATCGATCATGTGGGGAGTGTTTCCTTGTTGGCTATGACCCAACATATGGTAGAGGCATGCAATAACGGTTACTGCCATATTGAGATTCCTCCCTTCTTCAAGATGCACCACAATTACCAAGTTGTGGATGCGGATTCCCAAGCATGTATCCCCAGCCGAGAAGAGCCACACGTTTAGAAACATACAACAAAACTTTCCTACATAAGATCTAAAGGAACCTATAGGTTAACCTGATAACCCCATGAGGTTTATTACCTAGCTTTCATAATGGTCCAATATGATTCGGTTCTTTTTCAGACTTTCTAGGAGAGGCATCGACTAGGGTGAATAACGTTTGGCCAAACCCCGCTACCACATAGAAAAATATTGATCCAATATTTGAACGGGATAAGTGAGTGCACTATAATCTATTTCCCAAATTTATTCCTTGCAATAAAAAAATCTCCCTCACTAAAAATGGGGTCTACTGAGGGTCATCCCTAACATCTTACATGGGGAGGAGTTCATCATACATTTCCTTAAGGGTATGAATTCCACCAAGATAATAAATATCCCCTAGGATGATTCTTACCTCACCATGGACCAAGTGAAATATATTGGTCTCCAAACATCGAAGAATGATAATTTATCAAAGAAACTCAGACTTATGGTAAATTATGAATTGAGATATCCACTTTTCTTGATAGAGATGAACCCTGTATAGATAATCATCAAATTCCGAATAGATCTGTCTTACCCATAATGGTCATGCCCATTCATCGGAGAAATTTCCACTAGGGTGAAGATACCATTTTGAATATCATCCTATACTAGGATTTTCTATAGAAGTGGAAAACATGCTTGAATAGATCTGAGAAATAGGCTATTGGAAGAGATCTTATCCATCTGGGATCAGGGGAGAATTGGTCAACAAATAAGACAAGCCCTGAGATTGGGTCATAGCTAGCTGATAATCCTCATTGATTGTCTCCTAAACACGATTGGGGGAGCCAGATACCCAGATAAATGGTAGTTTAAAATCTATGGGAGGTATAACAACATCATCTATCAATAAAAACTCATACAGTGGAAGCCGATCAGATAAGGGATACTTCTGAATGTAAGATGAAAGGAACCTCTATAGGACCTCATTATCAGTATACACATGGTAGTAGGGATTGGTATTGTGATTCATGTTGATCGTGGACCTTTGATTAAACATAGATGAGAAAACATAGTGAGAACCAAAAATCATCTGAAAATAAGTAAGCAGCACATTTCAGAAAAAAAAGAACATAAAATATTATAAAAAACAGAGGCATGGAAGATCTAGTGGCATCATGCGCATCAAATGATTTAGCAAGGGATTTGTGTACCACATAAAGAGTTCATGGATCTCATGATATACAAAAGACTAGTGGTTACATAACCCCTAAAATGAATCAGGTGCATTGCATGACCCCCTTGGAGTCTTACGATCACGTGACCTAAACACGGTCATGTGAATCGCAAGAAATCAAACCATCGGGTCAGTGAATCTCACAAAACCCTCAAGCCAACCATAACCCTTTTAGACTAATTCTAAAATATTACTATGGAATAGTTTGTATTTGAGGAAGATGAGTGTCTAAGTAGAGAGTAGTCTTTTGTAAGATCTTTGGCGATCAGGATTCGCGATACAGGCTCACTAACAGGGTTCCCAATTAGGGTTCATGTCACGGTCTTGTGATGGAAGAAATAGAGGTAATTATTTGAGAATGAGGTGATCTAGGAATGAATTCTCCTCAACCCCCCCCCCCCACCCCTACCCCCACATATAGGTGTTTCGCAGAATACCAAATGTTGACCGATATACCAAAGGTCACCCAAAGCACATGTTCAAAACACTGTCAGGGACTTCAGCGGGCATTTAATTTCCTCATAACCGAGTCCTTGTCCCCTAGGATTTCTTTCTTGAGGGGGTCATTTGTTGAAACCCACCAAATAAGAATTGGAAAATTAACAAAGGAATAAATACATGAATACAAGTATTATTTTCCCCACAGAAGTAAATGAATAAGCTGATGGTCAGGACTTGCGGATCGCATAAGACCTTAAGGGACTCATCGTCATGTGACCACTCCAAGGTTATGTGAAGACTCTATGTATGGTGCATAACCCATGTTAATTATGACAAATCCCCTGTTGGAAAACCTTCCTTCTCATGCGAAGGTCATCCAGACAACCATGGTTGCATAGTGACAACTGAGTGAGCACCCCAGGCCGCACAATTTGTCATAGGCAAGTTCCTGAAAAACCACCCAAAATTATTCAAAAATAATGAAGGATGATAGTCAAAATCATAGACTCCCAGTGATCATGAATCCCATGCACCATATCATCATTGGGGAGAATAAAATTCCTTGATGATGTCCAAGCCAACTCCTGTGATCCCTAAACCTTTGAAAGATAAAATGGAGGAGGAATATGGAATAAGGTGAGAGGGATTCATGATTTTTTAAGGACATGAAATTTGACCCTAGGCGACCCACAAGATGTCACGAGTCCTTGGAGACATATATGACTTATCTTGTGAAATCCCTTTGGCTTGTTGACCCTGCCACATGGAGGTCCTTGGGTGCACCTAGGAAACTATACATCACTCTAAGGTAAGACAAATGGATTTTCCCATGACATGCTTACGCACTCCTCATATAACCCATATTGGTCACATGAGGCATCATCCAAAAATCAAGTAAAAGTCCTAGACAGTGATCATGAAAACTCGCATAATTCCTGAAATTTGTAAAATAAAACAAATTAGTTAGAAAGGGAGGAGACGAGAGGTGTTCACAATCGTTTAAGGACATAATACATGCCCCAAGAGACCCATAACACGTTTTGAGGCCTCAACAACATTTCCACATTATATCATGAAATCCCTTTGGCTAGTGATCCTCGCTATACAAAGTGCCCCAAGAAACATTGCAGTACTCTAAGGATGAATGAATATATTTTTCCATATAATTATTGCACACCCCCATATGACCCATGTTGATCACATGATATATCATCGAAAAATAGAATAAATTACCTTAAAAAACTCATGCAATATCATAGGACTCCCAATATTTTTCACATAAAATAAAGCGGATGAAAAGGGAGGGGGAGAGGGGTGTTTGTGGTCACTGAAAGGCATGCGACATGCCAAGTGCACTCATGGCGTAGTCCTGTGAGACCCTAATAAAACTCACCCAAGGTGTCGTGAGTGTCTTTTAACAGTCATTTGGATATTTTGATGGCCATTGAACTTTTCTTCATAAAGGCATGGAAGTCCTTCGACACGAATTCATGATCAAACTTGTATTTAATAATCATAAATAATCCAATAAGGTAATTGTTGATAAAAGAGACTTGCGGTCACTAAAAATCAGGCTATTCACTTGGAGCAGTCCACATAAGAGACTCATGAAGCCACTTGGCACTAGACCCCTTTGCTGACTCCAGCCTGAACTCGCACCAGATACGCCGCAAAAATCGGTGAGTATTAGGGGTGGTGATGCCTATAAATTCCACATTCCAATATGAAGGTGGGGGTTGGAATCTGACTTCTACTATGAATTTTGGATTCCCAGACACTATATGATTTGACTCTCAACTTATGTAGACTCCTCTGAGCAACTGATCATATGACCGGTTAGCTTTCTGTCAGGTAATATACTGATGGGAAGATGGATTATTCATGTTCTAGGTATAAATAACTTCATGTGATTATCCATAGACCATGCGAAAAACTTATGGTGGGTTATGAAAAGAACATACCATAATCCCACTAGATCACATGACACTCAAGACAAACTAACACTGAATAAAACCAAGGCATCTGCGATGCAAGGGATATGGGTGAGGTTAAAAGTGGAGGACTTAGGCTTAAGACTTGCTCTCTGGACCTAATGCACTTCACGTGAATCATAAAAAGTCATGTGAAAATAACAATGCATGTCTCCCAGATCTTGTGACACCTCTTCATCATGCCATATGGGACACACAGAGTACTCTAGACACATCAGATAAAGTCACATAGTCCCCCTGCAGGCACTACTTTGATATCACGAACCCTCTGGGTCAATCAACCAAGACTTATGACATCCTTTGGACACATTAATTAACTCCTATAATTGTGCATGTTCATATCAGTTTAGTCTCATGAAGTCATATGGACAAGATAATCAGGATCTTTTGATTTCCTCTGGGCAAGTCAGCTAAGACTTTCAATGGCCTCCAGAAATGTCATCCAGGTCTTGTGATGTCTCACAAGGGTGTTAGCCGAGATACATGGAACCCCTTAGACTATGCCACACTGGCTCCTACGACACCCTCCATATGTTTCAAGAAAGTTCATGCGATGGATTCCAGGACATACTAATTGGGCCATGTGATGCCCTCTCTACCAGAAGGTTGTGTCAATAGGGCATATGAGGGCCTCAAAATATTGTATGTCCTTGGTGTGTAAGCCCCAATCAATTGGGAAACCTCAATGTATAAGGTCTTACATAAAGGGAACTATGATGAATCTAATTACTACCATACTTAGGCTATGTAGTCTAACTCTCCCTAAGCTTTGATCTCCATATTGATCATATAGGGTTGCCTTAGTTTATAATCCCTTGATATAAACCTAACTACAATGACACTAATTCCTACCATACTCAGGATACGTAGGATGACTCCTCAAGGGATGAGATTTATACTAAACACCCCATGGACTATTAAAATACATAGCCCCTATATCTACATTCCATGAGGATGATCATCTGTTATCCTCTTATTTCCCACACCGGTCATAGCTCACGTGGGCTTAGGGGGATGAAATGAACACCTCATTGAGCATCATGAATATCCATTAACCAGGTAAAATGGTTTTTACATCCCTTATACAAGCATTTATACCTTTGGTCCAGTCCCAAAGATTCAAACAAACTATGTGGGTTTTGATTATTTTCATAACTAGGATACATAAGATGCCACATAACGGCTTAATCCCTTCATCTTAATGTTAACTGCCTCCTTTCATGGAAGCGTATTCTAAAGAACATGGTTATATGGGTTCAGCAAATAAGTATCCACCCATTATTCAAAAATGATGGAGATCCTAGGATACATACATATGGACCTACTAAAAGAATCCTTGTCTTCTTCTTATAAAAAAAAATAACTTATAGTCATTCTGTTAGGGTAATCAGTCTCGTATCGAGATTTGGAAGAGACTCACGAACATATATTAAATCTATTATAGAGTCCCAAATTAGGAAATAATTAACCCAAAAAAAAGTTTCGATGAGCCCATCGTCCCATTCTCTCGACCTGTGTGAGTCCCCAAGATTTGTTGGGCATGAATACCTCGTAGATCGTCGACCTTTGGAAAGTATTTATGTACCCAACTATAGATGGGGAAACCATTGGGAGTTTCTAAGATATTTAAGACCAATAGAAAAAAAATGATACCCAAAATAAAATGCTCAATTGCGGCACCTCTTTATCAATATAAAAATGATGCACTACCTAGTTCCTATCATACCATTTTGTTTTGGACATACTTCTATAATCTTGAGGGAACACTCATAAGTTAGTAATTATATATTATTCATTTTTTTATCAAAATTTTTACTTCTCCATGATCAATATTAACTCCAATTGTTTTCCTAGAAAATATATTTTCTCAAAATTACATTTTTCTAAGACACGAACACTTATATTTCAAGGAAATGGCTCTTATTTTCATTTATGGAATTTCTAAAAAACAAATTAAAAACAAATATCAGATTTAATTATTACATTGTTTTTAATTTTTTCCAAGAGAAAAAAATATAAAAAGAATATTTAAAGTAAGAAACATTTTCTTGTTTTAAAAAATGTGTGAAAAAATATTTTATTTCAATCTCTTTAAAATTCAAAATACTTTTATCCATGACTTATTTTGTATTACATGTTATAAAATAAATTCACTAATAAATCATGTCTATCAACCATAAATCATCTCATTAAATAAAAAATATATATAATGGATATAGTATTTTATCTTAATGAGATAAAAACATATAATACAAATCCCATTATTTATTAATCTCTAGTTCACATAAATAAAGTTATCCATGTGTTTCCTTCCTACAATGTAGAAACACTTTCTATATTGTTAAAGTAAAAAACTACAAACTCTCTTAATAAATTACTCTTAATTTTTGAATATATATACATATATACAATAGTGTGATATAAAATAGGCATCATATACCCATAAATCATAAATAAATTAATTTATTTTTATAACATATATACTGAAAGTGGACTCTCTATGATATTTATTAAAATCTATTGGGTACTTGAAAAAATTATGTTTCCAGTTTCCATCCTTACTATAATGGAAATATTACCCCTCCTCGGTTAGACCTAATTTTAGATTTAAAGAATCAATTGTGTTTAGGGACTCTCCATAAATTTTCTTCTTCCTATTTTATATAAAACTTTTACCCTAATTCTCAAGTATTTTCATAATATATATTTATCTAGAACCTCTCTTGTCCTATTTTTTAATCATAAATAAATAGAGAATATTGGGTAAATTTTTATTAAACCCATTCATGATATAATTAAAAATATTGATTAAAACATTACATCGATGTTCAAGATTAAGTCAGAAGTCAGCTTTATTATAGGTGATTACACTAATATTTATAGTGCATTTGTGTATCCAATCATTTTGATCACATGAGTGTAAAATAATGTCTTCTTATTAATATTTCACCAAAAATAGTGTTGTTTAAACCTCATACATATTATTACTTTCTTGTTTATGAATGAGTTTATTAAATTTTTCTATCTTCCCATAAGAATATGTGTTTTTATTTTTCTTTTACAACTTTAGTTCCATGGAAACAAGATTATGAGCAGATATAACAAGAAATTTTTTTATATTAATTATATTTCTTTTTTATTTTATTTCACGGATTTATCAATTATTTCCTTCTCTAATACATAATTTTTTTCTATTTCATGAGAATAATTCTCAATTTCTAATACCAATCGATAAAATTGTCTCAATATTATTTTTTCATTTTATGACTGATTTAAAATATGATGTATTCATTGCCATATTAACCTAAAACATAATCACTTTTTAGATGATTATCATGTTTTAAAATTATCCAATAATTAGTTTTAAATAATATACTCCCACTGAAATAATGACCACTTTTACATTTATAATTATTAGGGGGCCAAGATCTATATTTCACTAAAATTCAAGTCTTTCTTGGTGTTTCTTTCATATATTATCTATTTAGTTAAACAGTAATGTTAATTATATCATTTATAATTCTTATATAGTTTAGTAAATAATAAATTACACTAATTCATCATATAGATATTCTCAAATTTGTTACTCTGGGAACCTAATCATATCAAGGTCACCTAGCCAAGTGTGCCCTAAACCTTATAGTTAAATATTTCACTATAATTGAGTTTATTTTGGAATTTTTCTCAAATCAGAGGAAATTTACCATATAGTAATTAAACAAGGTAATATATAAGCACCCAACTTTATACAACCCACCAATACAAGATGTTCAAGTTTTTGACAAGTTAATGCTTTAGAAGGAATATAAAACTTATTATTTTTAGAAGTTTTATATTATATATATACTTAATTCTATATAAAACCTATGTGAACAATATATTATGATTTATCTATATGTATTCATTCTTCTAATTGATTTAATTTGTATATATTATGTTAATTATTAAAATTAACATGAACCAACCATATTAATGTGTAACTCTTAATATAATCAATGATTTTTGCTATACATCAATGATAAAATTTAATTATAATTTTCAATATTTGTAACTAATGGGGATTTTTTATTTTTTTTAACTTGAAGTAGATATAGTTAACCTATTTTTAACCTTATAGATATAGTTATAATCAAATAATTTTATCAGCTTGGTAAAAGAGTTTTTTAAAATCCAACATTCTAAAGATCCCAATAAATTGTGATGATTGTATTTTTTGTCAATAATTAAGATAAGTATCAATATTTGTTGGGTAATGGAGTTAGATATCAATTAATTAAAAGTTAAGAGATATATCATAGAATATTGTTTCTTCTATTATACATGATATCGAGGATTCATTTATATTTTGGAAAAGGTTATAGAATCAGAAGATTATGGTACTACCCATAAATAGATATGAAAAGAATATTGAGATATTACTTCATGTTTTGGAACAAGTCTTGTCATACGATGATTTTAGATTTGATATTAATGAGTATCAAAGATAAGTGACGATGGATGATTTAGTCACTTTTTGCAATAGGTTCTTAGTAAATATGGAAATATGGTTGTGTTGAAGATGATTCAATCTAGCTACATGTTATAAGTAACCATCCTTGGATTTTCAAGAATAAATTTTGATATTATAAATGAATAATTTATATTGGATGATGGACTGAATAGGGATAATTTTTAAGTAGGAAGTGTTTAGGTGATGAAGGTTAATGGAAATAATCAAGAAGAGTATATATCTGCTATAAGATGGTTTATGAATTTCACTCAATAGTTTTGAGATGTTTTGATAAATTATCAAAGTCATTTAAGTTTTTTTGAAGTGAATTGGAGTAAATGGATATTCTTTGAGTATGTTCAAAGAGGTTTTGATTTGGTTTGTAAAAGTTGTGGGATTTTGTTTCGGAGATGAAAATTAGAAAAGGAATATAGTTCACTATCATACATAAAATTATATAGGATGATATGTAAGTGTAAATGAAATATCTATCTCCATACTTAAAGGTATATTTATAACTCTATAGAATATAAAAGAGTTACTAGTGGTGAAAAATTGATAAAGTCTAGATATTCTCCTCCAATGGCCCGAAGGCCTTCAAATTTTATTGATTTTTGAAAATCCGCCTTTCAAGGGGTGAGGTGAAACAGTTACAAGGCCCATATGAATAATTATTACATGGCCCATAGGCCTTGGAGGAATTCATTGAACGTAGGCTTCAAACATTACATGCAACCTAGACTAACTACTTGGAACTACTCCTCCCCAGCATCTTAATCGTGAAATCAGCTCTCCACCTTTGCATGGCTATTAGGATAGGCTTTCCCGTGCATGCACAGGCTTGTCCCAATGGAATGTGTCATAACCTCTCATTCTTGTAATCCATTTAGCTTCTGATATGTTGAAAGCTCTTTGTTCCTCCTCCTTCTGAAGTTTGTTCTTTGTAGGTTGTCTGGTTTTCATCAGCACTTAAGGTGGCATGAAGGCCTTGAGGTGGCCCGAAGGCCTTACTGACCTGATGGCCTAGGTGGCCCGAAGGCCATAAAGGACTTGGGGACCAAATTGGTGGCACGAAGGCCCAAACGGGGGAATATTCCTAGCTGCTACAGTACCAAACAGTGCCTGCTACAGTTCCTCTATAGTTTTGCATAGTTCCTACTACAGTACCTACTACAGTACTGCTACAGTACCCGAGAATTATCCCCCATCTGGATTTGATCCTGGGTCTCTTGGATACACTAAAGGAGTCCTCACCAACTGGGCTGAGTCTCATGTGCATAAATTCTAGAGATCCATTATTATACATAAAAGTAATTTACATGATGCATAAAAGTTATCACAGTTTTCAATGGAAATAATTAGGGGTCATAGGTATAAGAAAATGAAGAGGATAAAAAACATTATGTGAAATATAAGGGTAATACATTTTTATATAAGGGTCCCCAATTAGTAGAAATGTGGAAAATGGAAAACCTTACATGATGTATAAGAGATAACATATGTCATGTAAGAGTCATACAGTCATGTATGCCGAAAATATAGAAAACTTAAAATATGTATGTTAATACATAAGGGTTCTCAAATACTAAGAAACTAGAAATAAATAAATTTAAAAAACTTATATCAGTACATGAGAATATGTAAGAGTAAATCTAAGTTAAATAAAAAATATATATAAGGAAAAATCCTTACATTGATACATAAGATTAACTTCAAGATGACATGTAAGAGTCACTCAAACCTTAAAGAATGAAAATTTTAAAATTTATAGAGTACCACTATGATATGTAAGAGTGTATATTTTTTAGATAAAGTTTAGTATTTTGAGAAAAACATGGAATTTTAAAATATTAAGTCAGTTAATTATAAATTTTCTCTTCAATGAATTAGATATAACAATGATTCAAAAGGATATTGTGATTTAATTTGAGTATTAAAATGTTGTCTTTGACCTATAGAGAAGAATATCATGTCACGAATAAGAATCCCATGCCATGAAGAGATGTGTCACACTACAAAGATTTCTACTTGCAAACATACATGCCAATATAGATTGAATTCTTATAGATTTCATAGAGAAGAGGAGGATATGAATATTATGAGAATCATAAGAGATATGGAAAGTTAGAGATAAAGATCTGGTCTTTGTTATCGAATATTTGATGTAGAGAACCAAATCTTGACGTACATGGACATTACATTACTTTTGAGGAATACTTAATATATAACAACAACAGACACACAAGGACCATAATAGTTTAGTGTCTTTGGAAACTCGGAACATAATCTTCTAATCGTGGTGAAAGATCTTCAATATCTCCCATAAATATCTTCCCCATTTTTTTCTTACCTAAAACCTTTCTTTATATCCTGGGGAAAAGAAAACATATAAAGGGTGAGCTCAAATTCTTAGTAAGGGTAAGCATGGAGAAAATAAAACAAACCATATACATTTGAACATAAAAACATGAACATAATGTTTAAACATCAAAATCTTGAGCAATGACATAAAACATGGCAGTACGTAAGGAATAGATCATAATAGAACAACAATCATGATAAAATAACAGGGGAATAAAACATTTAATTGTGGAAAAACATTAACCACATGATATGATTTCCATATTAGCCAAGGCATGGCTGCCATGACCATCTTAGTGGACAAAGTCCCTTTCTGAATCGAGTTCACTCCTCGTTCCAGTCCTGTATCACTAAACCGGATTAACTTACCATTTTATCCATGTCTATCTCATGAGATATAAATCTTTACCCAATTCATTGGAGGGAGATATAGGTCCCACCCATATCATATTGAAATCATTCATACGTGTGCCACAAAATAAACATAAATCATTCATCATAACCCAAAGAATAAAATGGGTTTCATAAACATCATCCCATCATAACATAATGCATATAAAAAAATGGATATCATTTCATCATAAGAAAAGTGAAACCATGTAAATAATAGAGACATTATACTTGAAACATAATCATACTAAATAATGTCATCTTAGATGGGAAATAGTTTTGACAAAACAATTGAAATGAATTCTTGAGGAAAATATCCTTTCTTCTTCAAAATCATTTTTCTTTTCACAAAATACCATGCAATTTTAAAAGAAAGGGATTTTTTAAAAATATTCATGAAATATTATAGAGTAATAATCATGAAAATAATGCTTTATAAAATTGTAAAAATCTGTTCATTCCGTATAAGTAAAAAAACATTCTTCTCGTACTTTTATCGGAAAAGTCAAAAAGTACCTCGTATGGTAAAAAAAAGATTCTTTACATACCATGTAGTAAAAGTAAAAAATGGGTATAAAGTACTTTAAACATACATGAAACCATTTTTATAAAATAGGGACATTGATGATAAATATAACCCCAGTAAATACTTACGAATAAATAATCTCAGATAAAAATGAGATTGGAAAAGTTATCCCTTACCTTAGATCTGATATGCTTCGTACATATCTGAACCTCCTGTATAATGATTTATATAATGTCATTGACTTATTATAGAATCATATTCATTGTTATGATATCATATATGGTTCACTTATGACTTTATATTACCCTTTCATTTGTCAATTCCATGTTAAAGCAGCGTTTTGGTAAAATCGTTTCATTTATCGTCGGTGTTTTGACTTGTAATTATTAATATGATTACTTAGATCATGATTAATTAATTACAGAATATAAAAAATGATTTATATATAATATATATTCATAATATACATATATATAATAGATCGATAAATGGAAATAAATACACCATTCATGGAAACGGTAGGCCGTACGTACGCATGAACGTTGTTTTTCGTTTCCTTATTGAATTGAATGGAATTAAGTAGATGAAATACATATATATATATACATAAATCCAGTAGAATTATTATGTCATATATTTCATGATTACTTATTATATATACATTATAATCATTCTTGAATTGTTAACATGGAAAATGAATCTCATCACGTTGTGGAGACGGTAATCCGTACGTACGCACGAGCGATGATATCGTTCCCATATTTATTGAATGGAATTGGAGTGTATTATATAATATCTTATAATAATTATGGTGTTATAATAATCATATATATTAATTCTTTACACCATTATACCCATCTAAATAAGTTGGTGGTGGAAAATTTGATTACACCACGGCGTGGAGATGGTATTTCGTACGTACGCACGCGCGGTGATTTTGTTTTCCGTGGGATGGATAGAAGGTGAAATAGGGTTGTTAAATATTTATAATAACATATAAGTATATAATTAATACTTATGTTATTACTTTATAATGAAACAACTAAATAAGAGGAAGTAGAAGAAGAAAGAAACTTGAAATATTCGGTAGAAGAGATTACCTCTTCCTCGATGCACCTTCTTTAAACTTCTTCTTAGGGAACTAGAGTTGGTATTTTGAGGAGAAAAAAATATCTATGATATAAATAGAAAGGTTTAGAAGAGTAATTTTCAGGGTTTGGCCGAGCTTCAAGGCTCAAAAGGTTTTGAAGAGAAGAGGGAAGGGGTGCCCTTTTTATAAGGGAGGAGAGGGGAACCTTTGAAAAAACTTAAAATATTATTTTATAATAAATTCATATTCGGTTTATAATAGATCCAAATTGATTTATTTCTAAGATAAAGTGGGTATGGGTCTAAATACTCTCAACCAATAGGTTTTAAATAAGTTTAGGTTACTATTTTAACCATATCATTTAGATTTAACTCTAAGTTAAATAATTTAACTTTTACCGTGTCTTCTTGTTTTCTTTCACTATATGGTTAATAAACTTACTATAACAAGTCAAACGAACCAAAAGTGGTTAATTATTAATATATATAACCTTTTCTAATTCATTTGGCAGAACCTTATATTTTTAGTAATATAATAACAATTAATAATATAATATTTGTTTTAAAAACTATTTTATGTCAATTTTGACACTATTTGGTAATTGATTTTTGTGAAAATCATAAAAACATTATTAGATAAAGAAAAGTCAATTTAATCAATACTAACATGTCATATTAACCAATATAATTATTTTAATTCATAAAAAGTCTCAAATTACATTTATTTGGGTATTTATAATATCAATTAATTTAATATTTCATTATTTAGGTAATTACTGCATCACCATTGTGTCTTAAATAAATTAAATTATTTTATGTCTAAAATTTATAAATAAAATACCATTAGGTGGGAAATATTTTTATCTTTCTAATTAATATTTATAGTTGAATATATCTTATGTATAACCCTATATTAAAAAAAAAATTAGTTATTAAACTTTGATTTTAACAATTTTAACTCTTTTTTTAAATAAAATAATAATAAGTGTCCTAATCTAATCCAAGTGGACCAAAAGGGTAATATTTTATTCCTAAGGTTGTTTTTGGTCTAATTAAACCTATCCAATAGAATTAGGACATGTGTTAGGATAATAATAATATAATTTTTACCCTTACTTACCCTATTTACTTTTCACTGTGGTAAATAAAAGTAAAAAGTTACTATTCACAAAAATTTATTTTTATCTTATTGAACCACATTTTACTCCTTGATGTTAACCATGTCTCTCATATTTTCTAAATTCCACTCACAGAAGTGGTAAAATTAAGTTTTATTTAAATTTTTGAAATTCTCCTGGGAGGTGGGTAAAAGACGGTGAAAAGTTCAATAAAATTTTTATATATCTAAAATTATTATAAAATGACTCCAATGAATTACATTGAACTTATATAGGTATTATGTATCAATTTTTACCTACAATAAATTTAAATAAAATAAATAATTATTTAAATAAAAAGTCTATTTTTAAATAGTAACCCAGTGTTTTCATTGTTCATCAAAATTTTAATGTTTTCAGAAAAATACCAAAAATTCACCCTAGGCTAATTTTGATATTCCAAATCCAAAAATGAAGTCCATTTTGAAAGATAAAATTTATAAAATTTCAAAAAGTGGGTATTAACATTCATAACGGCTAGTTCATAATAATATTATATTAATATCTCATTTAGTGAAACTTGGTATTGCGTACTACACACGCTATCGAAGAAGGTCTTGATTGCGTGTAATGCAGGCCAAGTCAGGGCTATGTGTAGTGTAAGCTTTGTTTGGTGTTGTGTATAACATAATCAAAACTTATTTCATTTATACATTAAACAAAATCTATACTTAATGTTGCGTAGAATAATTTCCAAAAAATGAACTTGAATTTGTGTGTAACACGAGCCAAGAATAGTGTTGTGTATACTGCAAGCTAATATGGTGTTGCGTATAGAACAAGCTAATTTTGGTGTCGCGTACGACACAATACATCAATGAAATTAAAAAGAATAATTCTCATAAAATCTCAGGTTGTTACATTTGAAGACTGATAATTATAGAGAAGATCATTCCACCTCCCTTCAAGAGGGATTTTATATATTCAAATATAGAAATAATATACATGAATGTCTATGAAAATAAAAAAGAAGAAGAAGAGAATGAAAATAGAAGCGGGATAAGAACCTGATAAAATATTTTTCTATTAAATATCTTTAATGTATAGAATAAAGTGGAATATAGAAGAGACCAACACTACACGCCTTTAAATATTATGAGTATCCAAGAGAGATAATTTTATGATAATCTATATTATAGATCATTTTCATCAAGGAAGAAGTAGGACGGGGGGGGTAATCAATACTGAAGACCTATACTATTATATCTGAATATCATATAAGTCAATTCATAAGAAATAAGAGAATAATTAAGGAATTATGAAACTGCCACTGCCATTTGATAATCTATGTATCAAAAAAACTTAAATAAGACAAATATTAAATAAAAACATAGTATAAAGTATCGTGTTATCTAGATAAATTGATCATTCTAATATCAAGTCGAGATAATAAGGTCTATGTGCATGATGTTTTATCCGGAATATAAATTTGTGGTTAAATACTTTTTCTTGAGGAAAAATATCTCATTAATATGATTTTGTGATATCCCAAAGAAGATGGAAGATCCTTTTCAAGAGTTTATAAGGATGAATGTTAGAGACTATAGGGATCCAATGTAATTATATCTATACTATTTGGGATATTAGATTGCTATCAGTAGATATATTTTTGTTACACGGGAGTTAAGGAAATATTCTTCATTCCTCTTATAATAATTTAGACAAACTTATAGGAGTAAAGGATGCACATTTCCTTTCTCTAGTATTCACTTGCATAATATAGTGACTATATGTGTCTTGGACTCGACCCAAACATAGTAAGGATTGGATTCCCACATTGTTATCAAACCTTATAAAAATAATGCATGTTGTTGTCTCTTATTTATTTACTACATTGCTTTTGGTGATGTGTGTTGAGAGTTAATTAGTATAACCATAAATATTAACCAATAAAAAGGTTTAAATATCAATATGTGATAAGTAAAAGAGGATAGAAACTGTTAAAGTGGGTTACATTGATTACCCCCCCCCCCCTAGAGAAACAACATGGTATGATCTACTAAGCACTTCAAGTGGTATCAAAGATAATCTTGGTTCCCTCTAAATAGATCAATTTTTATTCCTAATTTTCTTTATTATAAATATATAAAGTTTTTATTTGGATAAGGTCTATAATTTCTTAATATGGAGAATAAAGTTCCCATACCATTTAATACCAACATGGAGGTTTCTGTTAAAGCCTTAAAGAAAAGACAAAAGAAATAATCTAAAAATTATTTTAAATAATAAATAGGATACACCACTAATTAAATGTAATCAAAGTATTAGTTCATCTATTAAATCAGTTGATAATGATCCTCTATAATAATCAATTTCAATATATAAATTAAAGGAGTCTATTAAATTAGTTGAAGACCTGAAATTTGATTTAAGGACTATATGACGAAATTTCATAGTTATGTTATTAATTATATATTTTAGTTTATCTAGAAACTACATTATGATAAAAATATTTGTAATTAGATTAAAAAACTATGAGAAATACACTAGAAAATTAGTTTCAAAATTGTAACCCTATCATCAAAGAAGTGAAAATCAAGAATCTGTCCACAAAAATCAATAAATAAAAATTCTAAACGGTTGAATGATTATTTCAATATAACATTGATGATAAATTTTAGGTTACCAGTGTTTTTAAAAATATGACTAATGTATTTAATGGTCTCATAGGTTTCAAAGATGGTTAGTTGGAAATCAAGGCTTAAAGGATAAGGGATCTTAACATTTTCTTGATAGAATAAAACAACATGCATGAATATTAGATTATAATGATAAATAGAGAATGGTAATAAAAGGAAAGATCATATGAGGATGACAAAAATATGTTCAACATGAAGTGTCTTGAACTATAAGTTAGATGATACATTTGGAGTAGATAGAAGTAGAGACTTCCCAATATAGTGAAAGAAAATGTGTTTGCATGAAAAAATTTTATAAGAATCATGCTTTTAAAAAACTCATATTAATGGTAATAAAATTTTAAAATCATCAAATAATACATTTAATATAATATCATGTAAAAGGGTAACCTTATTCCAGAAATTTGTTTATGTAATAATTATGTTTTATTTTCTAGTACATATTACAAATAAAAAACTAGTAAAACATGGGTGTACTAAAATTCTAAAAAAACACCATTGTTTCAAGGGTATTTGTGATCAAGTGTAGAATGTGTGAATCCTAAAAATAATCCCAAAATAATGGCTATTTTTTCAAAAGTATTAAGGAAATAAAGTTGGATAGATTTCATTCTAGATAAAAATAATATCAATGTTCATTGGTCACTATTGGTGTTGTAGATGTCTTGCGAATAAATCAATTGATTGTTGGCCTAATATATCAATTTATAGAGATTTTATAATGTATTAATAAAGGATTATAAATCCTGGGTAGATGCAATGTTCCCAAGAAAAGATAAATTTGTTCACTAAAAACATATTTGAGTGGCTTTAGAGATTTTTTTAGAAATTGGAATATGGGTGGTTATTATGATGATGAGTGCTGGCATAAACATAACAAGAATAGTTCATTTTTTATTTAATAAATTAGACCAAAATTAATTATTATAATGTAAATAAAAGGTGATAATTCATTTGGGTATAAATAAAATAAAATTGTTGAGAAAATTACACCCAATAAGAATTGTGAGAAGGATGTTTCACCAAATAAGAAGAGATTATTATACTGTGAAAAAGGGGCTACATCATGGAACTTTGTAAATAGGCCATGAATATTATATTTTAAGGTAATAGGTTGCAATAAAACAAATAATCTATCCAAAAAATAAATAAAAGGACTAGTTTGGTAGAATACATCCCCTAAAAAGAACTTAGGAAGCTACCAAAGAAGGTTAAATCAATGATGGAAAAAATTGTGTAAGGAGAAAACATATTGGACATACTAATAAAAAAATCATGACATGGATACCTGAATTAAATTATATAGTGTTAAATAAAGATACATAACTAGTAAATTTATATGCTAAGAATACTATTATGAAAGAGTCATCGCACAAGAAAAAAGTTGTGAAAGTTCCTAATGAATGCCTGAAAATATGTGTAGTACATTTGGAAACAGATAAGAATATATATAAATAAAAAAAGTGCATGTTTCTAACTAGATAAGGTAAAAAATACATTTACACATAATAATAAATCTAAATAAATTACGACGTTGGTATTTCTAAAGTAGGTAAAAATATAGAAAATAAAATAAGGGGAGGCATGAATATTTCTCACAAATATAGAGTTATAGAGAAAAGGGTTTCGAGGTTGGAAAAAAAATATTAGATATTAAACACTATTAAATGAGAAGAGTATACTCACCTTATATAGGTACTATTTTTGTTTTTATATATAGTAAATTTAAATTGATTCATGATGAATGGAACTAGAATGTTGTGGAAATATTATGGCATGTAGTTTTTCATCATGGAGTGCTTTTAAAATTGCATCCTTGCAACATTTCAAGGTGGTACTAAAGAAATATTGGTGACAATTTTTAAATAATACCAACCATAGTGAGGAATTTATGGATTATATCCCTTGAGGGGTGTTTGATATGATAAATATTACAAAAGACATTATTTTATGGAATTATGAGAATCTATAAAAAACTTAAAAACTAAGTTTGAGATAGGAGAATCACTTTCCTATCCTTGTTTTTATTGTATCAAATTTTATTATTAAGGTGGAGACTTTTTTGAAATAAAATATAGCTTTAAGGGAGAGAAACTTTATTATACTTTGATATTTTTATTTATTTTTTAAAGTTTAGATTAGATTATAAATTTCTTGGAAATAAACTTGAACCCTAGAAATATAAAAAACTCAGTTGGAATCACATACTGGATGGTTTTAGGGATATATTTTATGTCTAGGTTAATCACTATTGTTTTCTAAACTGATATAGATCAATTAAATGAGAACATATTAATATATTGGTATTTAATGGTATTGAAAACAAATACAAAGGGGTAGATTTTAGGGGGAAATGGATTGTGATGATTGTATAGTTTTCAATAAGTGATCTAGTTGTCAATATGTGTTTGAGATAGAGGAAGAGTCTAATTAATGGAGAGGTATGAGATATAACTTAGAAGAAGCATACTAGCATTTTACATACTTTTTAGCATTCATTTATGTGTTGGAAAATATTGATGAATAAAAAAAAATTGATATTACTTATAAAGAGATATGATTGAGTTGATTCTTTATGGTTTAGAAGAAAAATTGATATATAATAAATATAAATCTGATCTTAATCATAATCAATGAAAAATATTGATATATTATGAATGAATTTTATGAAAAATGTACTTGGTGGAATAAACTATTTTTCAATATTGAAGAGGAATAAATATATCTGAAATAAGTGACTAATAATCCTTGGATTTTCAAGTATAGAGGTTATTATAATAAATTAATAATATATCTTAGGTGGTGGACTAGAGAAGGATGATTTCAAAGCTATAATTGCTGAGGCAGTTAAGGTACACAAAAATAATAAAGAATATTATTTTTATGTTATAATATTATCTTAAATTTTACTAAATAGTTTTGAAAAAATTTGATAAATTCCCAACTTCATTTATGTTCTTTTGAAGTGAATTGGAATGAGTGGAGAGACCTTGAGTATTTTTAATATGTTATGAGCTAATTTATAAAATATTTAGAATTTTATGTTGGAATTGAAAATTGGAAAAGGAATAGATTTCATTTTGATATGCAAAATTATTTAGGATGATACGTAAAAGTAACTCTAAGAGTCATATCCATATGTAAAGGTAACTCTATAACTCTAAAGAATACATAATAGTTACCAGAAGTGAAAATTTGACAAATTGTATATTTACACTATGATACATAAATGAAAGTTACTTAATACGTAAGATTCATCACATTTATCACAATATATATAAGGGTTATTAGTAGGAAAACATTTGGCAAAGGTAAAAACACTTCATGATATATAGGGGTGGAAAATATTTATATTCGGGTCACCAATTAGTGGAAATATGGAAAAGTGAAAAACAAATTGTGATATTTAAGATTTAATAGATGTTGTGTAAGATTCATGTTTTTGTGCATATTAAAAATATAACAAAGGTAAAAAAACCTTACATAAATATGTTAGGGTTATTCAGTACTGAGAAAATGGAAATTGTCATAGTTAAAACCATACCTCAGTATATGAGAATATGTAAGAGTACCTCTAAGTTGAATCAAATGAATCAACAAAGGAAAAACCCTACGTTAGTTCATAAGAGTAAATTTAAGATTATATGTAAGAGTTTATCAGACCTTGAAGACTAAAAAATTAGAAAATTTCAGAGTCTCACTATGGTACATAAGAGTAACAATTTATTTTGTAAAGGTTACCTGTTTTAGAAAAATATGAGATTTATGGAGATTAAGTAAATAGATGTTGAAGCTATTCTTCAATGAATTAAGCATCACAATGATTCAAAAGGATATTTTGATTAAAATTGAGTATTAATAATATGATATTTTCATTATGTAGATGAAGATCACGCCATGAAGAGATGTTTTACACCACAATGATATTCTAGCATGTGAACATACATATTATTATGGATTGAATGCTTATGGATTTCATGTAGAATGTGAGTTTGTGGGGATTATGAGAATAAAAAAGATATGGGTAGTCATAGATGAAAATCTGGAATTTTTTATTATTTATTTAAATACCTAGAATTATGGAGAAGATCACATTACCGCTACTTAATAGGGATTTCCCATATTAAAAAATAGAAACAATATTCATGTGAAATAGAGATCAGTTGTGATATAAACCACACTCAGAGGGGTGAATTATTGTTGGTGATCCTTAATAAAATTTAAACATTAAATTTTTTATATCTTTCTCTTTAACATCTTTCACTTATTAAATTGAATGGATCACTCTTGTTCTCTACCCTTTCCTTCATTCATTATTATAGTAGAACCAAACACACGCACCAAATGTATTGTAATTTACAAGGTTCTCAAATCAATTTGAGATGTCTATTAATTGGTGTTAAAAGGTTACCTATATGATCATAAAAATTATTAAATTCCTCTTATGAGCTGCAAAGAGTAGGATATAACCTTGATAATTGTGTTTTCACCTCTCCTGAGTATACTTTGCTGCATCTTGTACATAGTTGCATCATGCCCCTTACACTGACATTACTTTGGATAACAACAAGAGATTATAACACTAATGTTGATCTAATACTTATTATATATATGTTTTATAAAAACTCAATCCTCATACACATAATATTACATGATTTTTAATATAAATATCCAATAAACAAAACCCTAGGATCTAGTGGTCTAGTGTCTTTGGAATACTAGGTTAATAAAACATCAATATGGAACTAAAATAAAAAATAATATTTATAATATTTATAATTTTATCTTAGATTCTTTTTAGCTTTGAAACCGCATAGGATAACCTGAGGAATATATAAACAAAATGGGTGAGCTATAAATCCAAATAATGTAATGAAAATGATAATGAATCATATCATGTGAGTCAAATGAAATGACATGACATACAAAAACTAAATTCTTGGGAAAAATAATATGAAATACTGATATAAATAATATGGAATCATAATATCGAGTAATAATTATAATATGGAAACATCATAATACATGACATTATAAGAAAAATTCAAGGCTCACTCTAGACATCATAACATGGTGTATAGAGTCCCATAATGGATTATGTTTCCTCCCTAATACCATACATATCATATCATGAGATATAAAAAATACCCAATGTATTGAAGAACTATTTGGGTGAAATAATCATAACATGTACATGAATATTTGTTCCACATAAGTAAATTAAAAAAAAATCATAATCATAATAAATTCTCATGGAATGAAATGGGTTACATAATATTTCCTTGAATCATAATCAAAGGATATATCATTATAATTCAAAATATAAGAAAGAATTAAATATTTTGAGTGTTTATATTTGTATAAATAATTAAGGGACACAAATAATGAATTAATTTGAAAAAAAAAATTCATGAGTAATGGTGGAGAAGAGATTTTGGAATAGAAAATCTTTAGCATGTTTTTGAGAAAATGGTATGAAATATTTCAAGACGGTAAGCACATAATATTTTTCATAAAACTAGAAGAGACCCATGAGGGTTATCCATAAAATAATTATTATTTCTAGAAAACATTTTATTATTAAAAACAATTCATGGAGTGGTTTATAGCATGAAATAAAAAAATAGGAATTTCCCTTAAATTGGAATTACTTAAAAAATGATTTGAGAAGAGAACATCAAAATATTGTATATTCACAACAAAGAAAAGAAGGATAATCAGGGTATATATTTGAGGTACATATATACAGAATATAAAATGTTTTAATCAAAACATTAAATATAGAATGTGACTTAGATTGATATAATACATAACCTAAAGAAAATAGGGTGGTTTGGGGATTTCCCTTACCTCTGGTCCGGATTCGCTCTGCACTTTCACTTAAAATCATGGATAATAAAATTTGATTTATTAAATACATGATTGAGAACCTTTTTAAAAAATATTTTATTAATTATTAATATTTTATATTATTTTTTAGTCATTTAATTGAGATATTTTTTCTATTTATATTGTCCCAAGGTCGTTCATGTCATGGTTCCATGGTCGAATCACTTGTAGATAATTAGGAAAGTACTTTATTAAATGGTTACATAACTCCATAAGTTAAATATCATAATGTTAATATTATTATATGATTTAAAAATGTTCTTATTTTCTAACAGTATTCATAAATATGAATTATTTATAGGGTATTGGTGTTATTGATATATGATTAGTTCATTTAGTCGGGTTTTCCAACCATAATGAACTAATTGGATTTCCTTTAATGTTATAGATATATATCCATTAAAAAATGTAAAATAAATTATAGAATACTTATTTAGATCATTTTAAACCATAAAAATGGAATTTAAACCATCGATGAATGTGGTGGTGAAAATGAGATTTCTTGTTCATGGTGGCGGTGATCCAACCATATTATGAATAATGTTTTAATTTAGAATAAATTGAGGGTGTAAAAATGGATATTAAATTAAAAAACATAATTTAAGTATTATTTTTATTATTATATCATTTTTTCATATTGTATGGTAGATATTTTTAGGTGGTATAAGAGGAAATGTTTTAAAAGAGATGAGTTTATAATATTACCTCTACAAATGTCCTCTCTTGGAAAATACCTTAAAGCACCTTATGATAGTATTTGGGTGAGACCAGAAGGACTATAACATGGGGGAGTGTATTTTGAATACAATTGTATATAAATTTGGAAAACATCAAGGCTTATAATAAGTGATAATAATGGGTGATGATGTGTGGTATTTATAAGGGGAGTAGAGGGGTGTTTTGAATATAATAATCATTAGTTTATAATTTTTGATCAAGACTATCAATAGTGTTAAATATTGTAACTAAATTAAGTAATTAGTGCATGTGAGTCCAATACAATGGTTTATTACATCATCCATGACTCACTAATTCATGTATTTAAGTTATTATGTTAAATGATGTATTTTGTTGTATTTCACAATTCACCAAAAACAGTTATTTTAGAAAAATACCAAAAATTCACCCTAACCATTATTTGACATGTATATTAAAAAAATGAAATTAATTTTATGAAATTAATTTTAAAAATATAATAAATTTAATTGTTAAATAAAATCCCTATTTATTTGAAAAAATATAAATTTTATATTATAAACAATTTTCTGGCCCTTTGAAAAATTTCTTATAGTCAAATAAAATTATATTATAATTATAATAAAACATTACAGAATTTAAAAAGTTTGGAAAATAATATTTCTTTTTAATTTTTATAATTATCATAAGAATATAAATAAAATATATATGTTTTACAAAAATCCAAACACATATTTTATCATCTTTAAAACATTCATTTATTTTTATCATGATAAAATTTGACATATTTTCATTTTATAAGATAAATAAATATTATTTTACAAATTAATAAGTTAGGTTACTATTCTAATGGTCAATTTAATATTTATAATGGTCATATTACTATTTCAACGGTCAGATTACTATTCCAATAGTTAGATTTAAAATGGTCATATGGGTTCCCTAACTTCTATAAAAACATCAAATTTATTTAATTATTTATTCACTTATATTTTTTCTTTAGGTTATATACCTTTTAAATGAATATTTAATTACTAATATCCAGTTTCATTTTTGTAGTGTTGTATATGGGTGTGATCATTCTAGTGGATCAAACATATCTAAATTTTCATATTATAGTTATTTTTTCTATTCTTTTCAATTATAACACTTTCAATTATTATGGATATATTTATTATATAAATTTAATGTTAAATTCAACATAATAAAATTGTTTTTGTTCTATCATGTGGTTCATGTGATTTATATAATACTACATTAATAAATATGATACATTTATATAATCAGAATGGAAATTCCCTTGAAAAAAATTTGGGTTATTACATTCTTCCCCCTTAATAAATTATTCCCCTGAAATTTAATTTCTCATAAAAATATGAAAATAATGAGGGTAATTATATTTCATTGATTCCTCCAGTTCTCATTCCATATCCCAATACATATGGTTCTATCATAGTACATTGACTAGGTGAACAATATTTTTGTGTATAAATTTGATTCTATGGTCTAATATCTTCATCAATTACTTCTCATAATAGAGATAATACTCTAATTATACCAAATCTATATTTAGTACATGCGATGTATCTTGTATGTACTTTTTTAAGAGGGATACGTGGAACACATCATGTAATTCCTATAGGGTTGGTGAGAGTGATAGTCAATAGGCTAAATCTCTACTGTAATCAAGAATCTCAAATGGGTTGATGTATCTAGGACTTAGCTTTCCATTCTTTTCAAATATCATGACTCTATTCTATATATAAATTTGGAGGAACATTGTATCTCTAACATCAAACTCTAAGTATATCTAATGTTTATTAGTATATCAATATTTTCAACTCTAAGTTCTACTAATGCAATGTTGAATGGTCTTAACATTTTTTACCATGTATTCACCATTTTAGATACAAGTAGATTGTGTTCACTTATTTCATCCTAAAACATAGGTGTCCTACATCACTTCCCATAGAGGGATTCATATAGATCCATTTGGATGCTTAAGTGGATGGTATTATTTTATGAGAACTCATCATGAGGAAGATATTGATCCCACCCTCTTTTAAAGTCCATTGATCATGCTCTCAATATATCCTCAAGTTTCTAGATAGTCCACTCACATTGGACATCATTTTAAGGGTGATATGTTGTCCTAAAGGTAAACTCAGTGTTTAGAACATATTGGAGACTTTTATAAAACTTAGAGGTAACCCTTAGATGATGATCAGATACAATTAGTAGTGGTGTTCCATATAGCCTCATAACTTCTCTGACTATATCCTTACAAGTTGATTGAGTGATAATTCCTTTAAAAATGGAATTAAGTGACTGGTATTTATAATAAAATCCATTATAACTCATATGGAATTATTTCTTCTGTATTTCTTTAGAAGACCTATAAAAAATTCCATGGTGGTCTCTTCCCATTTCCATATTGGTATGGGTAATGGTTGCAATATTCCCTTGAACCTTTTACACTCTATCTTTACTTGTTGACATACCAAGCACTTTTATGTATATTCTGCGATCTCATTATTCGTATTGTTCCACCAATAGATATCTCAAATATATTGATACATGTTTTTTCTCCCTAGGTGGATAGAGAATGTCAATCTATTTGAATCATTAAATATATCCTTATTTATCCCAGGCATTGATGGTACACATAATTGTGATCCAAATATTAAAAATCCTTCATCAATTTTGAACTATGAGGATTTACCTTTCCTTATATCTTCCACCTTCTTTTATATTTCCACATCATCCATTTGAGCATAATTTCTCTTCTCCAAAATGGATGGTTGATTAATCATTTGAGCTAGTTAGTATGTTGTTCCTTCTATTATGAATTCCATGTCCATCCTTTACAACTCTAAAAATATTTTACCCTACTAAAGTCTCATTATTGATAATGTGGAGGGATCATTTATACATAGATAATTTTCCACTCTATTTTAATTCTTGAAATGAAAATATATTGAGTAGTTATAGTCCTTGACCAGCTCTAACCATATTTTTTGGTTCATATTAATCTTATTCTATGTGAATATATATTTAAGGCTCTTATGGTCCATATATATTTCACAATTCTCCCCATATAGATAATGCCACCAAATCTTAAATGTGGATATCACTACAACCAACTCTAAATCATGTGTTGGATAATTATAATAATGAAATTTTAATTACCTTAAGGAATAGAATATCACATTAAAATTTTTTATTATTAGAAAACCCAAGAACTTATTATAAGTATCATTATATACCATGAAAATTTCCCCACTTGAGGATAGTGTGAGTAATGTTGTAGTGATGAGCCTCTTTTTCAATTATTTAAAGAACTATTAACATTCATTGATCCCAAAAAAATCACTCCCTTCCTAGTTAACTTGGTATGCATGTTTTAAAATTACAATAATTTTATCACAAATCATTAATAGTACCCATATATTACATGGAAACTATTGATCTATGTCACAAATTTTGGTCTAGGACACTCCTCAATTGCCTTTTTCTTATAAGGATCCACATATACCCCTTTATTGATGGTAACATACCACAAGAATGATATTTCTTCCATCCAAAACTCATTTTTACTATAATTTTTATATAACTTCTCCTTTTGTAGAGTCTTTTTCATGGTATTCAAATTCTCTCACTGGTCCTCCTTTCTTTTGATGTTTATCAAAATATCTTATATAAATAATACCATAAATTTTTCTACATAATATCTAAAGACTCTATCCATTAAGTTTTTTAATATTTATAGAGAATTAATGAGTCTGAAGGGTTTCGATATAAACTCATAGTGCTCATACATTTTTTGAAAGGTGGTCATGTGAATATCTTACTCCTTCACCTTTAATTGGTGATATCTCAGTCGGAGGTCCACCTTGGAAAATTATTGGGCCTTATGTAGTTTATCAAACAATTCATCAATCTATGGTAGGGAATATTTATTCTTTATCGTGATCTTATTGAGTTCATGATAATCAATGTAGAGGCATATTGAACCATCCTTCTTTTACACAAAGAGGATTAGTGCACCTAGTGGTGAATCACATGAGCATATAAAACCCTTATCCATATTCTATTGTAGATGCTTCTTTAGTTATTTTAACTCAATGATGGTCATTCTATATAGATACTTGGATATGGGTAAATATCTAGGAATAATTTCAATTGAGAACTCAACCTCTCGGTTAAGAGGAAGAACATGAAACTCTTCTAGGAATATATCAGTATAGTCCCTCATGATTGTTATGTATTCAAGCATGATTCTCTCCTTTATATCAATCATTTTTGTTATATATTCTTTCTCATGAGGTAATAATATCCATGCATGAGAAAAATATTCCAAAGGATATTCTTCCTCCTCCTTACAATTTTATAGAGTCGGAGGATGACTTGGGATATAGAGATTGATTTTCCTCTCCCTAAATTTGATCTTGGTTTTATATAAGGACAACCAATCCATAACAATTATATTATAAAATTCCACAAAATTAAGTATGAAAAGATTTTTTCGGAGGTTTAGTCCACAAACATTGACTAGGGATGAGTTATACACTTGGGATTCAATAATTTTATTATTTTCTATTCTCACATATAACAAAACCTCCATGTTTTGAGGTAGTGTTTGAATAGTTATACTAAACATACATGATATGAAAGAATGTGTAGAGATTTAATCATATAGTAAATTTTAATTTCATGAATGTATAATGATCACATATTTCGTTATTTGATTATGGATCTAGTCATTTACTATATCCAAAATAAATTTAAGGATGAGAATACTCAAACTAATAAGTATATAAATAGAGAAACTTTGAATTTATAATTAATAACTTATAAATTAAATGTATATTATAACTTATAAGTCTATAGGTTTAAATGTAGGTTATTCATGGAAACTTTCCTATTAGTTTTTTCTAACCTACCAATATATTCAAGTCCATCAAAATGGTTCATAAATAATTTTTGAATTTACCAAAGCATATCCTTCGAGGGAAATAAGCCATGTGTGTGTAAAGTATCCTTGATCATGAACTAAGTATATGTCGAGTTAATACCCAATGATCCCTTTTGGGGTTATTAAATATAGTCATATCTATGTCATATCTACATTCGCTTGTAGTATCCAAACAAAAACTTTATGACTTAGAAACCACTTGCTCTATACTATACTAAAATTTTAGAATGCTTTACTATAATTAGACCCATACCTTGGGTTTTTTATAATATATTATTTTCCTGATCTCCAAAAATAACTAGAGCTTTATATAATACCAACTATAGAAACCTAAGCCTATTACACATATTATTACATGATTTTTAACTTAAATATCCATTAAAAACAAACCAAGGATCCAAAGGCCTGGTTACTTTGGGAGACTAGGTTCATAAAACATCAACATGAAAATAAAATAAAACATTGTTATTTTAACCTCCATAATCTTATCCTATATTCCTTTGAAATTCTAAAACTAAATAAGATAAACTGGAGAATACATAAACAAAATGGTTGTGCTATAAAGCATATTAAGGGAATGAGCAAGATAATGAAGTATAACATATGAGTCAAATGGCATAACATTATATTATAAAAGGAAAGGATCGTGAATAATCATATATAAGCATGATGTAAATAATATTTAATCATAATATTAAGGAATCATAGGAATTTGGTGACATCATAATACATGACATCATAAGCATAAGTCAAGGCTCACTACCAAGATATCATGACATGGTGGACAAAGTCCCATAATAGATTAGGTTTACTCCCTAATCTCATATGTATCATCTCATGAGATATAAACATTACCCAATACATTGAATCATTTTCTAGTTTCACCCATCATAACATGTATAGGAATATGTGTTCCACATAAAGAAATAAAACATAAGTCATATTCATAATAAATATTCATGGAAAGAAATGGGTTACATAATCTTTCCTCGTATCATAATAAAAGGATATATCATAATGATTCAAAAAAGAATAAAAAATTATTTATATTGATTTTTCATGTTTGGATAAATAATAAAAAGAATATAATAAAAACTTTATTTGAATAAAAATTCATGAGTTACGGTAGAGAAGTAATTTTATAATTGAATATATTTAGCATGGTGTTATGAAAATGGTATGAAATCTTTAAAAATGGTAAGCGCATCCAAATTTTCATAAAACCAAAAGTGAACCTAGAGGTTTATCCATAAAATAATGATTATTTACATAAAACCTTTGATTATTAAATACATTTCATGGGGTTTATCATAACATGAAATAAAAAAATGGAATTTTCCTTGAATTAGGTTTTCGTAAAAGAAAGATTTAGGAAGAGAACATCAAAATCTTGTATATCCAATGAAAAGAAAATTAGGATAACTTTGGTATATATCCAAGGTATATATATATATATAGAATATAGAAGTTTTTCATCAAAAAAATAAAAGAGAAAAAGTGAGGTAGGGAGAGATAAGGCATAACCCACAGAAAAGAGGGTGGTTTGAAGAGTTATTATACCTTAGGTTCGGATTTTCTCTGCACTTTCACTTAATATCCTAAATAATAAAATTATATTTATTAAATACATAATTGAGAATATTATTTAAATATATTTGATTTATTATAAAAAAAATTATGTTATTTTAGTTTCATTTAATTGAGTTATTGTTTTGGTTTCAACTTCCCAAGGGCATTCATGTCATGGTTCTAATATCGTATCACTTGTAGATAATTATGGAATTTCTTTATGAAATGGTTACATAACTCCATTATTTTTATAATATTATTTTAATGTTATTATAGGAGTTAAAAAGGTTCCTAGTTCCCAATAGTATTCATAAATAATCATGATTTATAGGGTATTGGTGTTATTGTTATACGCTAAGTTCATTTAGGCAGGTTTGCAACCATGATGAACTTATTGGGTTTCATTTAATATTGTGCTATATATCCATTCCAAAATGTGAAAAATATATATAATATAATTATTTAGAACACTTTAAACCATAATATGTTTATTTAAATCATACATGAAGGCAATGGGGAAAATGAAAAAAAAAATCCTGGGGGTGGTTATCCAACCATATTATGAACAACATTTCAATTTAGAATAAATTTAGGGGAGGGTGTGTAACATCTTAGACTATATTAATCTATAAACATTAAATAGATCGGTTCACCACATGACCTCAAGAACACCACCCTGAATACCATAGGTTTTCAACTAGTATCAGGGGTCTAAAGAGGTATTTTGGGGAGGTTATACCCCATGTACCATAGTGCACAATCATAACTAAATAGATAATAATTAACTATTAAAGGTGAACATATATTAGAGTATTGCAAAGAAAATAAATAAATGAGAACCATCAAAAATAAATTATATGTAAGTATATATAAATATATCAATACTAATTTCCCACTCAGTCACATATACAAATCAAAACGAAGAAAAAAAATGCAGGGCTCCATTACAACTTATATCCATACCTCATCCCAATCACCCAATATAATCTAAGTTATCCTGCTCGACCATGGAAAACTAAAATCACAAGCCTCATCCCAACTTGTATCTATAATAACCATGTGAAAGTTTCTTAGATATCTATGTGAAATGGTGACCCGAGCATGGTGTGAATATAAAACTCAATAGGGAACCACCAACCCAATCCTGTACTAACTGGAATATACTGTGATATGTGCATGTGACATGCTTAGTTATAAACAATTAATATGAAACAAAAAATAAATAAATATTAAACTTTTGTGTATTCTTAGGTTTGTGGCCCCAATCAATCAAACCTCCATTAACTAGCATCGTGGTATATTTAAGCATGTCACGATATCCATGCCTCCCAATAACATATGGGATTCAAATAAATGGTATCCCCAATAGTATCCTCATTAATTTAGGGACCCAACCCATGGAAATATAGACGTTCAAGCTCCAAATCCACGGTACCCACAACACCAAGCTCTAAGCCCGTCGTAGTTCCAATTGTATCTTTGCAGATTCGGTATCCCATACCATGATAGCCCAAACATCCAGGCTCTCAATACATGGTATACTTTGTATCCTCTCAATAATGGGGACCCATCCCATGGAATTCAAAACATCCAGGCTCTAAATCCATGGTAGCACTAACACCAAGCTCCATGTCCATGGTAGCTCTAATATATATCATCATGACTCCATGGACCCATCCCACGATAGTCCAAATATCTAAGCTCTAAATCCATGGAATTTATAATCTATATCCTAATGAATCCATTGTCTTGTCCCATGATAGTAAAAACATCATATCCCCAAATTCATGGTTACTCTAATTCGTATACCAACTCTAAATACAGTTTATCCCACCTATGTCACATATTCCCCAAGGATTCATCCCATAACCTACCATAAATAAAATAAAACATAAGGGTCAGAAAAGTACCCATGCCCAACACCACTTTCTACATCCCCACAGGCTCACATGTTTGATACGGGTTCTATAGTGACACCTATTACCATCTCACATACACCTACTCAGGGTTCTTTGGTCAATTATACACCCACTAGGGTCTCCTTAGTAAAAAAATGAAGGTAATCCTCTTGGATTCCTTAGTCTCAAACTAGACTTAGGTCAACACTCGATGCTCTAAGGATGAAATGTCCCTCAGTATAAAAAACAGGGTTGCATGGCCTCACCAACTATAAAGGGATTCCTTACATAGTAAATAGTCAAAGAGATGGTATATGGACCATCTCAAACCTCAATGTTACTCTGGGTCGGTCCGCTCACCCAACTCAATTAGAGCATACCTAGGGTCTATCCACCTAGACCTGGTCATATAAAATGGTGGATGGTTCACTCGTCCTATAATTATATCAATAACCCAATAGCTTCAAGAAACACAAGGTTCCTTCCAAGGTACACCATGTCATGGTATTATAAGTCTACACCCACCTCCTGATTGGAGGAATCATATTCCCCTACGCGTAGGATAACAAGTTACATTAGGTCTAGACTCACATCTAAAGAGATAAAAAAGCCACCAAGTATCTCAAAGTTCCCACCTAGACCATTTGGTCTAATTTTCACAAGTGACAATTCACCTACTTCAAGAGTCATACAAGGCTCCTACTCTAGTGCCCCTATGTCTCGTAAGGTCTGGTCACCCCCTCAAGGGATTGAAGGTCACAAGGCCTCACAATATTCAGATCTTGAACATTAGTTCTTGATGCATCATTCTAGTGTATAATACCCCATGTGGGCCCTAACATACTATTTAATTCACCCATGTATTTCAGTTGATTCGAATTTTAAATTCAAATTACAAAGTTAAGTCAAATTCATTACTCCAGTTCTCCAAAGGGGCATCACCTCAAGTAGTGATCCTACACACCTCATTCCACATAAAAATAATAATAAACTATAGGGATAGAAAGTGATACAAAATACCATTTTAGAAGCTTTCCCATTTATTTTCCAAGGGTTGGAAAGTTGGTGGATACAGACTGTAACCACCCTGCACCCCCCCCCCTAGGGATACCTATACTAATACTTTGAGCCGCAAAACACCCATAAAATCCTTGAACCCCATCCAAAATATGCCTCTTAGGGTACTAAAACTCTTTTAATTCTATTACAAATCCCATCTCAAATCTATGTTATCCACTAATTCAATAATTAATATTTTTCTTGATTTTTATAAGCTCGTATGGACACAAGGAATTACAAACTCCCCACCATAACTATTTTCTTTCTAAAAAGTCATGGATTCTATCTAAAAAAATTCCATAACCTATCCCGGTTTCTAATACATTATCAATCATTTGTGTCCCAAATCAAATAGCCAAATGTGCTTCTAAAGAGTAACCTCAAAATTAAAGAACCTAATCTATAAAAACACAATACAATGCTCATAACCATTACAAAAAACATCAATATGGTTCTTTAAAAAACCATATATCCGGAGACATGTTCACGTCATCATCAAATTAAAAATTAAGCCTATGGCACTCTCCACCATAAAATTTAGCTCATAATGGCCAGTTCTGATGTTGTGGTGCATCATCCATTGAAATTTTGGACCGAATCGCTATACTCACATTCTAAATACATTCCCAGACTAGTTTCTTGATTACCACACCTAATCATATATGAGATCATTGTTTAAAAATTATCTCTCATTCTCATTTCTGAAGTCGAAGCTAATTTTACATGCACCCATCATTAACACATTCAACCTAGATACCCCATATTTTCCCCAAAATCATGGTTAATTCATGAAACATAGGAATAATATCCAAAATGATTCATCTGATGTATTTTTCATCTCACTGTATTAATCTCAAACAAAAATCACCGGTCAGGAAAACTCTGGTTGACCCTTCTCGAGGACGATATTACCACATTACTTGATCATGATGCATTTTATCCCAAAGGAATTCCATGACCATCCAAGAACTCACATATATGACCATACCCTACACCAATTATAATCTCTTATATTGTATCATTAGTTATTTGAACCCATTTCAGGCTTTTCATATAACGACCCGCACTTTATATTATTATTGCTTCAAAATTGAAGCACAATTATTACAACATATTACAAAACCATGAAAGGACCGTATATGTATAGTGTCTTTAGAAACTGGGAAAAATAAACAACTGGTTCATAAAGCATCTACATTGCCTCCCATTTATTTCATCATATCTAGAGTCCCTTTTGGCATATCCTACTTAATAACCTTATTCCTAACCTGGGGAAAGAAAACATACAAAAGGGTGAGCTCAAATGCTCAGTAAGGGTAAACAAAAGAAATATCAATCACATCATATTCATAAGAACATAACATTTTGGAAATCTTAACCTGCAAAAGAGATCATAATTTCATAACATGGGATAAATCATAGTTGTGAAATGTAATCCCAATAATCATAACATAAAACATGAAACTTTGTGGAATACACACATAATCATAGATAATCATTTCTTAGTATTAAAGACTCATTTCCAATACTATCTTAGCATACAATGTCCATTTCTGAACCGCGTTCACTCCTCATTTCAGTCTTGTTTCACTGAACCGGATTGACCTGACATTCCAGCCAGGTATATCTCATGAGATATAAATCTTTACCCAATTAATTGGAGGGAGATATAGGTCCCACCCATCTCATAATGAAACCATTATTATGTGTGCCACAAAATCATAAATCATACATCATAGCATAACCCATGTAATAAAAATGGGATTCTTAATCATCATGCCATCAAAACACAATCCATATAAGATAAAAGGACATCATAAAAATAATTCCATCATAACATAATCAAAACAATGTAAATATAGGGATAGAAACAGGAACCTGTATTATCTTAGATGGAAAATAATTTTGATAAAACACTTGAACTCCATTCTTGAAGAAAATATCATTTCTACTTCAAAAACATTTTCCTTTCTTAACATTTCATATAAAATAAAATAAGTTAATTAAAAATAAACATGAAAACATGTAAATAAAACTTCATGGAAATAATTTTATAAAAATCCATTCATTCCGTATAAGTTAAAAAAAATATTCTTCTCGTACTTTGGCCTGAAAAGTCAAAAAGTACCTCGTACGAAAAACGACAAAAGATTCCTTTCATATCTTTTACTAAAAACTCACCAAAGGGTAAAATTGGATTTAAAAAATTGTATGAGGATATAAATAATATTAAATATTGAGGAAACATTGATGTGGATGATAAATATTCCCCAGTAAATTCTGAAGTATAAACAATCTCGGATAAAAATTGAGATTGCGAGATTTTCCCTTACCTTAGGTCTGATTTGCTTCATAAGTGTCCGAACCTCCTGTATAATGATTTAAATAATTTCATTGACTTATTATATAATCATACTCATTGTTATTATATCATATATGGTCATATTATTAGCTTCTTATTAGTAATAATTCATTGTTACTTGTTATTCGGGTGTTTATTACTTTTTTGTTCTTATGCGTGTTTTGTCGAATAAATTCTTATTCTTATTTTTAGGTTATAGATACCTAATTTAAAGAAAGGTATTAGTGTAATATATATTATATTTATTAATTCAATTCATTTATATAATCATTATGCAATGAAGATCATGTAGAATAAGTCACATCACATCGTGGAGACTGTATTCCGTGCATACGCACGAGCGATGATATCGTTCTCATGATCATGGAATTGTATTGGAGTGTATGTATACTATTTCAGAATCAATATAACTTTACAATAATCATATATATTTATCATTTAAACCATTATACCCATCCAAGTAAGGTGGTGGTGGAAAATAGATTACACCACGGCGTGGAGACGGTGTTTCGTACGTACGCACGCGCGGTGATTTCATTTTCCGTAGGATGGATAGATGGTGAAATAGGGTTGTTTCATACTTATAATAACATATCAGTATATTATTGATACTGATTTTATTACTTAAAAATGAAACAACTAAATAATAATAATTAGAAGAAGAAATAAAGTTGAAAGAATCGGTAACGGACATTACCTCTTCTTTGAAGCGCCTCTTCTTAACCTCCTCTTAGGGAACTAAAAATGGTATTTGAAGAATACCAGGACCTCTAGGATGTTTCTAGGGAATTGGAGAAGAGAAATTGGGAGGGTTTGGCCGATCGTGAAGGCTCAAAGTGGTGTGAGGAAGAGAGGAAGGAGGTGCCCTTTTATAAGGGAGGAGAGGGGCACCTTAGGAAAAACTAAAAATATTATTTTATTATAAAGTCATATTCGGTTTTTAATAGCTCCAAATTGATTTATTTAGAAGATACGGTTTGGATGGGTCTAAATCCTCTCATCCAATAGAATTTAGACAAGTTTAGTTTTCTATTTTAAACTTACATTTATATTTAACTTTAAGTTAAATAATTTTACTTTTACCGTGTCTTCTTGTTTTCTTACACTATAAGGTTAGTAAACTAACTATAACAAGACAAAAGAACCCCAAGTTGTTTATTATTAATATATATAACCTTATCTAAGTCATTTTTCCAAACCTTATATTTTTAAGAATAAAATAACAATTAATAATATAATATTTATTTTAAAAACTATTTTATGTCAATTTTGACACTATTTGGTAATTGATTTTTATGAAACTCATAACAGCATGATTAGTTATAAAAAAGTTAATTACATCAATAATAACATGTCATATTAACCTAGAAAATTAGTTTAATTCATAAAAAAGCTCAAATTACATTTATTTGGGTATTTATAACATCAATTATGTTAATATTTCATTATTAAGATAATTACTACATCATCATTGTGTCATAAATAAAATAAATTATTTAATGTCTAAAAATTATGAATAAAATACCATTATGTATGAAATAGTTTTTTCTTTCTAATGAATATTTATAGTCGAATTTATCTTATGTATAACCCTATATTAAAAATGTTTTATTTATTAAACTTTGATTTTAACTATTTTAACTATTCTTTAAATAAAATAATATTAAATGTCCTAATCTAATCCAAGTAGAACTAAATGGTCATATTTTATTCCTAAGGTTGTTTTGGGTCGAATTAAACTTATCCAATAGAATTAAGACATGTGTTAGGGTAATAATAATATCATTTTTATCCTTAATTACCCTATTTACTTTTAACCGTGGTAAAAAAAGTAAAAAGTTACTATTCACCAAAAATTATTTTCATCTCATTGAACCACATTTTAGTCCTTGATATTAACCGTGTCTCTCAGAATTTCGAAATTCCACTCATAGAAGTGGTAAAATTAAATTTTATGTAAATTTTCAAATTCTCCTAGGAGGTGGGTAAAAGACGGTGAAAAGTTCAATAAAATTTTTATATATATAAAATTATTATAAAATGACTCCAATTAATTACATTGAACTTATATAGGTGTTATGTATCAATTTTTACCTAAAATAAATTTAAATAAAATAGATAATTAATTTAAAAAAATCGGTTTTTAAATAGTAACCCAGTGTGTTCACTATTCATCAAAAATTGAAAGTTTTCAGAAAAATACCGAAATTTCACCCTAGGATAATTTCGATACTCCTAATCCAAAAATGAAGTCCCTTTTGAAAGATATAATTTAAAAAAATTCAAAAAGTCGGTATTACTATTCATAACGGCTAGTTTTAATAATATTTTAATAGCATATCATTGTTTAGTGAAACTCGGTATTGCGTACAATGCAAGCTATCGAGGAAGGTCACGGTTACGTATAAAGCAAGACAAGATAGTGTTGTGTGTAGTGAAATATTCCTTTGATGATGTATATAACATAAAAACAAAATATTTCTCATAAAAATCTCGGGTGTTACATTCTACCCCCCCTTAAAATGAATTTTGCCCTCAAAATTCATCATTAGGTAACAAACAGATGAGGATACCTCTCCCTCATCATATCCTCAAGCTCCCATGTAGCTTCTTATAATTGGTGGTTACTCCATAAAACTTTCACCAAGTGAGTGGTCTTGTTCCGTAGGACTTTTTCGCTACGATCCAAAATCTCTAGCGGCTGTTCTTCATAAGAAAGATCTTTCTTCAGCGGTACAACTTCTGAGCTGAATACATGTGAAGGATCGGGTATGTACTTTCTCAGGAGAGATACATAGAACACATCATGAACTTGAGATAGATTCGGTGGAAGCGTCAATCGGTAAGCTACCTTCCCAACACGATCCAGTATTTCGAAAGGACCGATATACCTAGGGCTCATCTTTCCCTTCTTTCCAAATCACATTACTCTCTTCCAAGGAGATATTCATAAGAACACTTTATCACCCACTTCAAACTCTAGGTATTTTCTTCGATTATCGGCATAACTTTTTTGTCGACTCTGAGCTGCTCTTATGTGTTGTTGAATAGATTAGACCTTTTCTGCTATCTCATCAACAAGATCAGGTCTTAGTAGATTTCTTTCCCCAACTTCATCCCAGTAAGTTAGAGTCCTGCATTTCTTTCCATAGAGAGCTTCATAATGAGCCATCTGAATACTGGAGTGAAAGCTATTATTATAATAAAATTCCACCAACGTTAGGTGTTTATCCCAACCTCCTTTGAAATCCATAGAGCAAGATCTCAAAATATCTTCTAGAGTTTGAATTGTCATCTCAGACTGACCGTATGTCTGAGGATGATAAGCAGTGCGGAAACTCAACTCTGTATCCAGAGTATACTGAAGAATTCGCCAAAACTTTGAGGTAAACCTCGAATCCCGATCAGATATAATGGAAAGTGGTACTCCATTAAATCTTACCACTTCCTTTTCATATATCTTGGAAAGCTTATCCAGAGAGAAATCTTCTCTAATAGCAATGAAGTGTTCCGACTTTGTAAGACGATCAACTATGACCCAGATAGCATTATTGCCTTTGGATGTTTTAGGAAGTCTAGTGACAAAGTCCATAGTGATGTTTTCCCATTTCCATTCAGGTATGGGTAATGGTTGTAACATCCCCTTAGACTTCTGTCTCTCATCTTTAACTTGCTGACAAACCAAGCATCGAGATACATATTCAACAACATCTCTTTTCATGCCATCCCAACAGAAGTACTCTTTCAGGTCCCTATACATCTTCATGCTTCTCAGATGAATAGAGAATGAAGAACTATGAGCCTCATCCAGCAGCTCCTTCTTTAATTCTGGGATGGGAGCAACACAAACCCGATTCCTGAACCTTATTATCCCATCACAATCAAGGTTTGATTCAGAAACATTTCTCACCTTCTTTTGTAACTCTACATCTTCTTTTTGTGCCTCTTTAATCTTCACATGTTTAGATGGTTGAAAATTCATTTGAGAAAGATAAGATTTCTCCCTTTCCATTATAATTCCAAGATTCATCCTTTGAAAATCCATAAATATTGGATCTTTTGTGATCCTCATCATGGATAAGCTATCATGGTCTTGTCGACTTAATGCGTCTTCCACCTTGTTTTCTTTCCCTGGGTGGTAATGAATTCAGCAGTCGTAATCCTTAATCAACTCCAACCATATTCTTTGGTTTATATTCATCTCCTTTTGTGTGAAAATATACTTTAAAATTTTATGATCAGTATAAATATCACACCTTTCACCATAAAGATAATGCCTCTAAATCTTTAATGCAAAGATTACCGCAGCTAACTCCAAATAATGAGTTGGGTAATTTTGCTCATGGATTTTCAACTGTCATGAGGCATAAGCTATCACCATATTGTTTTTCATAAGAACACACCCCAGCCCCTTCTTGGATGCATCACTGTAGATCACAAACCTTTATCCACTACAAGGAAGTGTGAGTACAGGTGCACTGGATAACCTTCTTTTTAACTCCTTTAAATTCTCTTCACATTCCTCCATCCACACGAACTTAACTCCTTTTCGAGTCAACCTGGTGAGTGGATTAGATAATCGTGAAAAATCTTTCACAAAATGTCGATAATATCTAGCCAAACCAAGAAATCTTCGGATCTCAGTTACTGTTGTTGGTCTCGACCATATTTCGATAACCTCTGTTTTTTCCGGATCCATATATATTCCCTCTTTTGAGATTATGTGAACCAAAAATGCAACTTTTTGAAGCCAAAATTCACACTTGGTAAATTTGGCATAAAGCTTCTCCTTTCTCAGGGTCTTCAATACAATTCTCAAGTGATCATCATGTTCTTCCTTGCTCTTTGAATAAACAAGAATATTGTCTATAAAGACTACCACAAACTGATCAAGATAGTCTCTAAAGACTCTATTCATCATATCCATGAATATAGAAGGGTCATTAGTAAGACCAAATGGCTTCACTATAAATTCATAGTGTCCATACCTTGTACGAAAAGTCGTCTTTGGTTTATCCTCCCTTTTGACCCTTAATTGATGATACCCTGGATGAAGATCAATCTTGGAAAATTATTGTGCTCTGCGTAGTTGGTCAAATAAGTCATCAATGCATGGGAGAGGATATTTGTTCTTCATAGTGATCTTGTTAAGTTCTCGATAATCAATACAGAGTCTCATTCATCCATCTTTCTTCTTAACAAACTGAACAGGTTCTCCCCAAGGTGACGCACTAGGGCATATGAATCCCTTATCAAGATTCTCTTAGAGTTGCTTCTTCAATTCCTGCAACTCAATTGGGGCCATTCTATAAGGTGTCTTTGAAATAGGCAAAGCACCCGGTACGAGTTCTATTGAAAACTCAACTTCACGATTTGGTGGAAGACCCGGCAATTCCTCCAGAAAGACATCATAAAACTCTCATACAATGGTCATATTATTAATCATGAGTTTCTCTCCAAACATTTGAGATAAATAACCTTCATTTAGTGGAATCAAGACCCATAAGATGGAAGAAATTTCTACTGAAAGGTTATGTTCATCCTTGCATCGATAGATGATCATAGATTGATCTGTAATATGAAATGTGACTTCCCTTCTTTGGAAATTGATATGAGATCCATATAAAAAAATCCAATCCATGCCAATAATCACATCAAATTCCACTATAGGAAGGATCACAAGATTTTTAGGAAGAAATTTCCCACAAACTTCAATAGTAGAAGAATTATAAACTTTTGATGCGACTGTTGTGCCATTAGGGGTTGTCACAGCTAAATCAACATCTAATTGTTGAAGTAATATGGCGATACCCTTAGAAAATTCTTCAGAAATAAAAGAGTGGGTGGATCCAGAATCAAATAAAACATTTTCTACTTTAGAGTGGATGGTAAGTGTACCTTTCACCACTTCGTTCTCATACTCCACATCACTGATAGAAATTACATGTGACTTTCCTTTGTCTTTAGACTTCAGATTTTGTTGACGTAGATCATCATCAACAACCCTTGGATTAGGGAATTGATTAGCATAATGCCCCATTTCCTTGCACTTGTAACATTGAAGCGTAGGAGGTGCACCATGTGTAGCATTTTCTTTGTTCTCATCACTAGACATATTCTTCCCATCATTTCGGCATTAAAATTCCCGATGACCTTCTTTTCCACATTTGAAACATTTACTTGTCCCTTTAAGACAACTCCCTCCATGTTTATTTCCACACTTTGAGCATAAAGGAAAACTAATCTTTTTTTCAGTGTGCTCTTTATATTTTCCTTTGAATTCCATTTTCCTCTTCTTATCAAACCCATATGACTAATTGGTTACTCCAATCTCCATCTCAAACTTGAGAGCACATCGAACGATTTCTTCGTAGCTATTGAAGTCCCTTATGGATAACGCCCTTCGAATACTTGGTTTTAATCCACTAAAGAATCGATCAATCTTACTCTCAGGTTGGATAATAATCCCAGAAGCGTACCTTGCAAGTCTTGTAAAATTTGCTTCATAGGTACCAATAGATTCATCATCCTTTTTCTTTAGTTCAAGAAACTCCTTCTACATATTTGTTCGAAGAATAAGAGGGAAGTACTTATTGAAAAATAAGTTCTTGAACTCGTCCCATTCCATGGACTCAATTTCATATATTGGCCTCGTATTCTTGATAGGATTCCACCATTGATCAGCTTCACCTTCCAAACGATAGACTACTAAGATGACTTTATCATGTTCAGAACATTGAAGAACTGAAAATATCTTTTCAGTGGTACCGATCCATTGTTCAGTCACTAATGGATCAGTAGACCCTCTGAATGAGGGTGGACATTGCCTCATGAAGGATTCAAAAGAATTTTGCTCCTTCCTTTTCTCGTTTGGAAGTCCTGCATGATTCATATCTTGAAAAAGTTTTGTGAGCATGGCTACAAGATTTTTCATTCCAGCTCCCATAACGTTTGGTTGCTCATGGGGACAATCATTGCATTGCCCGTCGCATTCCGCATTAACACGGTTCCTTCGGTTTCTAGCCATTGACTAAAACCAAGAATAATAGTGTGAGAAACACTAATTATAATAGGAAAACCGCATAATCAAGAATAAAATTTTACACTTAAGGTCTTATCATAGGTTTTTCATGGCCATTTCTAAAACACTAAGATTGTGTTCTATGCTTAGACATATCCTTAGGGTTCTTACTAAGGCTTTCACATCTTAGTTTCCAAAGGTTGACTATACCTTTCCTCTGATTCCAACTATAATGACCCACACTGTACATTGTTATTTCTTCAAAATTGAATCACACTTATTACAACAAATAACAAAACCATGAAAGTACCGTATAGGTATAGTGTCTTTAGAAACTGGGAAAAATAAACAACTGGTTCATAAAGTATCTACATTGCCTCCCATTTATTTCATTATATCTAGAGTCCCTTTTGGCATATTTTACTTAATAACCTTCTTCCTGACCTGGGGAAAGAAAACATACAAAAGGGTGAGATCAAATGATCAGTAAGGGTAAACAAAATAAATATCAATCACATCATATTCATAAGAACATAACATTTTCGAAATTTTAACCTAAAAAAGAGATCATAAATTCATAACATGGGATAAATCATAGTAGTGAAATGTAATCCCAAAAATCATAACTTAAAACATGAAACTCTTTTTCATACACACATAATCATAGAGAATCATTTCTTAGTAGTCAAGACTCATTTCCAAGACTATTTTAGTGGACAAAGTCCATTTCTGAACTGAGTTCACTCCTCGTTTCAGTCCTGTTTCACTGAACCGGATTAACCTGCCCTTCCAGCGATGTCTATCTCATGAGATATAAATATTTACCCAATTCATTGGAGGGAGATATAGGTCCCACAAATCTCATAATTAAACCATTCTTATGTGTTCCACAAAATCATAAATCATACATCATAGCATAACCCATGTAATAAAAAATGGGATTCTAAATCATCATGCCATCATAACACAATACATATAAGATAAAAGTACATCATAAAAATAATTCCATCATAACATAATCAAAAAAATGTAAAAATAGGGATAGAAACAGAACCCTATATTATCTTAGATGGAAAATAATTTTGATAAAACACTTGAACACCATTCTTGAGGAAAATATCTTTTCTACTTCAAAAACATTTTTCTTTCTTAACATGTCATATAATTTTAAACTAAAATAAGTTTATTAAAAATAAACTTGAAAACTTTTAAATTAAGATTCATGTAAATAATGTTATAAAAATACATTCATGCCGTATAAGTTAAAAAAACATTCTTCTCGTACTTTGGACGGAAAAGTCAAAAAGTACCTCGTACGAAAAACGACAGAAGATTCCTTTCATATATTTTACTAAAAACTCACCGAAGGGTAAAATTGGATTTAAAAATTTTTAGGAGGATATAAATAATATTACATATTGAGGAAACATGGATGTGGATGATAAATATTCCCCAGTAAATTCTGAAGTATAAACAATCTCGGATAAAAATTGAGATTGCGAGATTTTCCCTTACCTTAGGTCTGATTTGCTTCGTAAGTGTCCAAACCTCCTATATAATTATTTAAATAATGTCATTGACTTATTCAAGAATCATGCTCATTGTTATTATATCATATATGGTCATATTCTTAGCTTCTTATTTGTAATATTTCATTGCTACTTGTTATTCAGGTGTTTATTACTTTTTTTTTCTTATGCGTGTTTTGTCGAATAAATTCTTATTATTATTTTTAGGTTATAGATACCTCATTTCCAGAATGTTATTAGTGTAATATATATCATATTTATTCATTCAATTCATTTATATAATCATTATGCAATGAAGATCATGTAGAACGAGTCATATCACATCGTGGAGACGGTATTCCGTACGTACGCACAAGCGATGATATCATTCCCATGATCGTGGAATTGTATTGGAGTGTATGTATACTATTTAAGAATCAATATCACTTTACAATAATAATATATAGTAATTATTTATACCATTATACCCATCCAAGTAAGGTGGTGATGGAAAATAGATTACACCACAGCGTGGAGACGGTATTCCGTACGTACGCATGCGCGGTGATTTCATTTTCCGTAGGATTGATAGATGGTGAAATAGGGTTGTTTCATACTTATAATAACATATCAGTATATGAGTTATACTTATGTTATTACTTCATAATGAAACAACTAAATAAGAAGAAGTAGAAGAAGAAATAAAGTTGAAAGAATCAGTAACGGACATTACCTCTTCTTTGAAGCGCCTCTTCTTATCCTCGTCTTAGGGCACTAAAAATGATCTTTGAAGAAGACCAGGACCTCTATGATGTTTTTAGGGAAGTTTAGAAGAGAAATTGGCAGGTTTTTGCCGAGATTAAAGGCTCAAAATGGTGTGAGTAAGGGAGGGAGGAGGTGCCCTTTTATAAAGGATGAGAGGGGAACCTTAGGAAAAACTAAAAATATTATTTTATTATAAAGTCATATTCGGTTTTTAATAGGTCCAAGTTGATTTATTTAGAAGCTAAGGTGGTTATGGGTCCAAATAATCTCATATAATAGAATTTAGACAAGTTTAGGTTTATATTTTAACTTTATCATTTAGATTTAACTTTAAGTTAATTAATTTTACTTTTACCGTGTCTTCTTGTTTTCTTACAATATAAGGTTAATAAACTTACTATAACAAGACAAACGAACCCCAAGTTGTTTATTATTAATATATATAACCTTATCTAAGTTATTTGGCCAAACCTTGGATTTTTAGGAATAAAATAACAATTAATAATATAATATTTGTTTTAAAAACTATTTTATGTCAATTTTGACACTATTTGGTAACTGATTTTTGTGAAAATCATAAAAGAATTATTAGTTATAAAAAAGTTACTTAAATCAATACTAACATGTCATATTAACCTAGAAAATTATTTTAATTCATAAAAAGTATCAAATTACATTTATTTGGGTATTTATAACATCAATTATGTTAATATTTCATTATTAAGATAATTATTGCATCATCATTGTGTCATAAATAAATTAAATTATTTAATGTATAAAATTATAAATAAAATACCATTATGTAGGAAATATTTTTATCTTTCTAATGAATATTTATAGTCGAATTTATCTTAGGCATAACCCTATATTAAAAATATTATAGTTATTAAACTTTGATTTTAACTATTTTAACTATTCTTTAAATAAAATAATATTAAATGTCCTAATCTAATAAAAGTGGGCCTAAATGGTCATATTTTATTCCTAAGGTTTTTTTTGGTTGAATTAAACTTATAAAATAGAATTAGGACATGTTTTAGGGTAATAATAATATCATTTTTACCCTTAATTACCCTATTTACTTTTAACCGTGGTAAAAAAAGTAAAAATTTACTATTCAAAAAAAATTATTTTCATCTCATTGAACCACATTTTATTCCTTGATATTAACCATGTCTCTCGGAGTTTCGAAATTCCACTCACAGTAGCGGTAAAATTTAGTTTTATGTAAATTTTCAAATTCTCCTAGTAGCTGGGTAAAAGACGGTGAAAAGTTCAATAAAATCTTTATATATCTATAATTATTATAAAATGACTTCAATGAATTAAATTGAACTTATATAGGTGTTATGTATCAATTTGGACCTAAAATAAATAATTAATTAAATAAAAATTTGGTTTTTAAATAATAACCCAGTGTTTTCACTATTCATCAAAAATTGAAAGTTTTCATAAAAATACCAAAATTTCACCCTAGGATAATTTTGATACTCCGAATCCAAAAATGTAGTCTATTTTGAAAGATGAAATTTAAAAAATTTCAAAAAGTGTGTATTAATATTCATAATGGCTAGTTTTAATAATATTTTAATAGTATATCGTTGTTAAGTGAAACTCGGTATTGCGTACAACGCAAGCTATCGAGGAAGGTCGCGGTTGCGTATAAAGCAAGCCAAGATAGTGTTGTGTGTAGTGAAAGATTCCTTTGATGATGTATATAACAGAAAAACAAAATATTTCTCATAAAAATATCAGGTGTTACATTTCACGAGCACTGAAACATCTCCAATAAAACACATTTAGTTCTTATAAACCATCTCAAGCTCGATGCCCATGCTCAAACTCCACCCAATATAGTATCTAAATTTATACCTATAATTCATAGAAGAATATATATGTATTAAATTCCAATTATTTACAAGAATAAAAATTTCAAAACAGATATCCATCGACTTGTCCCATGCTCCCACGAGCCTTCTCACACTAGGGTCACTAACTCGCAGCAGATATCTCACTCCCCACTATAGGAGTTTCCTTGTCATCACATAACTGGGTCAAACCTTTCTCATCATGGCCCATGATCCTTCAATCCCTACATGAGATGACTAGATGATGGAAAACCCACTCATACCTGAGCACTATTCAAATTTCAATGATTCCTACCCCTAGTTCCCAACAATGTCACCCACTTCATTCACTAAAACTCAAACTATAGCAAGGGTAACCATCCTCAATTTTCTAGTGGTGAACTCCCCACCACATGGCTCACATTATATCACTATTTGATCACATCCTCATTGGGCTTCATTGGAAATAACATGTGTCGCTCTTCTCGAGCCACGCTCATTTCATAAAAGGAAATAATTGCCTTTTTCAACTCTTAGATTGACCATGTCACTACACAAGATCCACTTCCAATATCTCTTATACCATGGAGGGGAATTTCTAAATCATCCCCCAAACCCCTTTTCATCAATCCCATGACCATCACATCAATACTCCTTAGCCCTCAACTCTCACATAGTCTCTTAACGATCCCTATTTCAATTGTACCGCTCATAACCAATGTGCATGACCTCAACATTATTTAAACATAACAAGAGAGCCTCATGTGCCACCTGGTCAACATTCCAACTATCACTACACACCTCCCCTATAATTTCCACCTCAGAATTAAAAGATTATAATGTACAAACACTCCCTCAGAACCTGGTCACACAACCTGACTCACACTTCTAAGAGTCACACATCACAAAGACCTAGCTAATCATGCTCTATGACACATCAGTCTCAACATACCCATATCTACCTTGGAACTCCTTTTAAAAATAAATAACATCACCAATTACAATATTAGTCACACACTTAAACTTCATATGGTCTCTTTATAACCCCATATCCATATACCCATACTCTCTTTGTGTTCTAAAATACATCCAAGGTTAATAGGTTTGGGCACCTGAATGGTCCTTCCCATCAAAACATACTCAATAACAAATTTCTATCACCTATGGTGCCTATTATTGAGATGGTATAAGTAGAAACCACACCAAATCATAACATCAATATAAACCCTTGTGCATTGATCCCATACCACGAAGCACATGCTGGTGCTTCCCATATTTAAGAAAAAATAACCTTTGGCTAACCCCTCGAATAGGTTGCCCTAAAATGCACTAAATACAGACCCACTATAGTATATAGACAAATATAAGGGTCTAAATATTACCCAAAACAACCAAATAGTTAGGTATCATTCTTGGGTCATTAGGTTTGACCACCTAGCCCATAGGTCATGTCTCCCATTAAGGTCATAACTTTCTTGAAACACTATAAGGTTCCCACCTATAACCATACAGTATTTCATATTCCATTAAATCTACTCAGGGGTATCATATACATCAAACATCAAACATCACAAGACAAAACATCCATCTATAAGGTGTTGATTCTCACAATAATCTACATTCAATATTTCTCCCTAGAGAATCACAACTCAATGGTTATCACCACTATAACCAACGACGTCATCCAAGATGACTTATATCCAACAAAACATAGTCATTGGAATAGTTAAGTAGGATATCCTTCCAATTTATGTGGTAAAATACCATATAGGTTGTTACTAGAACTTTAAATAACTAGACCTACACAATACTCACCCCTAAGGGATTCATCGTTAAGGAATAAAATGCATGTACCAATCTACTCAGGTCACCACACACCCCTAGCACCGTGGGATTGTATCATCACCAACACCATCAATCATTTTTCCTTAGGATCAATAAAAAAATTCATCAAAATAAGATTTATATACATTTTTGTCTAGATAAGTAAAATTACACTAATTCCATATAGAGAAAAACATTTTATGAGTAGCTGCTGACACTTTAAACTACTTAACCTCTCATTAGTGATAAAAATCACACTAGTAGGACCCTACATGTCATGTTAATCCTACATGTTGAGAAAGATTATTTTGAAGACTCTTGACTCAATAATACAAGAGTCAAAAATAAAAATACTTTAGTCTTTCCAATGGGACAATAGTTATATTCTATAAACCATAAATCATAAATCTAAAACATCATGTGCATAAATCTAGGTAAGAATCACAAAAAAGTATAACAATGAAAACCAATTACATCAATCCCATACACATAGTAACCTAAAATTACACCAGAAAAAGGATTTCATGACACACTAGTCTGGGTTCCATCATAATCTCTGACACATTCCGAAATCTCTAGTCTATCATATTTTGAAATTGTAAGATAGAAATAAAAATCAGATATGATTCTACTTTCTAACGTCTCACCCTTGCTCACTCTATGAATAGTAACTTGGTTTGTTCACCATGTGACCATAGATGCACCCCCCCCCCCCCAATCTAGAACCGACTAGAAATGGGGGTATAAGGAGATATATTTGGAAGGTTATACCTTCTGTATTAGAGTGCACGGTAATAAATAAATAACCAATCATTAACCATTAATAGTAAACATGCATCATAGTATGTATAATAAAATAAAAAAAATTAGAATCATCAATAATAAATGATGTAGAAGAATATAACCATATATAAAGACTATCCACCCACTAGGTTGATCACATATATAAATTAAATAAGAGAAACAAAATATAGGGCTCCGCAACTCTAATAAATACCTTATCCCAATCTCCTGATATCACCTGAATCATCCTTCTCAACCGTGAAAAAACAAAATCTTAGGACTTGTCCCAACTTGTTCCAATAAAAATCATATGAGAGCTACTCTGGTATCTATTTGAAATGGAAACCTGAGCAAGGAGTGAGTACATAACTCAATAGGGAACCAGAAATGAAGTATTGTACTAACTAGAATATGTTTTGATAGATTCAAGTGACATTCTATACTGAAAACATTAAATTTTCTATAAACAATAAAAAAAATAAAAAAAAAATTCCATTATTAATTTCATAACCTCGATCAAAAATACCTACATTAGACAATATCGGGGTTTCTCTGAGCACGTCATGATGATCATGCCTCCCAATAACATGTGGGATCCAAATTCATGGAATCCTCAAACATATCCTCATGACTCTGATGATCCAGCCCATGAAAGTCTAAATATCTATGCTCTAAATCCATGACATCCTAATACTGAGATCCAATTCCATGGAAACTATAACCATATCCTCATAACTTTGGGGTCTCATTCCATATCAGTGGAAACATCTAGACTCTAAATATAATATAGAACCAATCCATATCCTCATGGCTCTGGGGACCCATCCCATGGTATTCCAAACATCCAGGATCCAAATCCATGGCATACCCAACACCAACTTTAAGTCTATGGTAGCTCCAATATATGTCCTCATGACTCTGGGTACCCATATCAAGGTATTTCAAACATTTAAAATCCAAATCCATAGCATCTCCAATTCATATCTCCACAACTCTTGGGTCATATCCAAAGAAATTCCAAACATATGATCTCTAAATACATAGAACCTTCAATATATATACCAACTCCAAAACCATGGTAGCATAACCATTTCACATCTACCTTAAAGACACATTCCCTAACCCACCATAAATAAAATAAAAAATGGGATAACTTAATTCCCATGACCAGCACTGCTATCCATATCCCCTCAGGCTCACATGTTCAATACATTTTCTATGGTTACACCTACTACCATCTCACATACACCATCTGAGGGTAGGATAGTAAATGGGGACCCCATTGGGGTCTCCTCAATCAAATCAAATAGAGAAACTCCTCTTAGATTCATTGGTATTAAAATGATCTCAGTTATACACCTAAATTTCTAAGGACATAGCATCCCTCGACATCAATAATAGGGTAGCATGACCTCGATGACTACATAGGGATTCACCACATAATCAACAGTAAAAGATATGTTCCATGACCTATCTCATCCCTCAAATTCATTATGGGTCTGTCCACTCACCCAACTCAATCTGATACTACCTAGGGTCTATCCACCTAGGCTTTTTCACATCAAATAGGGAAAGGGTTTCTCATCTCAAATTCATCTCAACAACCTAATAGCTTAAAGTCACGCAAGGAGACTTATAAGGTCTACTCGGTCAAGGTCTTCTATGTCCACACTCACCACCCGCTTGTAGGTGTCACTAGCCCCTATGAATGGGATAAAAAGTTTCATTAGGTCTGAACTCATCTCTCAAAAGTTACAGAAGCCAGTAGGTATCTCAAAGTTCCCACCTGTCCCTCTTGGGATAGTCATCACAAGTCACAATGTACCTCTTTAAAGATACAGACAATGAACCTACTCCAGGTACCCTATGTCTCACAAGGTTTGGTCACCCTCCTCAAGGGTTCGAAGTTCAAAAGGAAACTCAATGGAAAATGATTTGGCCTTCAGTGGATGAGGCATCAGTCTAGCGCATAATACCCCATGTGGGCCCTGGTGTATAGTTCAGTTCACCCATGGAATTCAGTTGATTCACATTTAAAATTCAAATCAAACAATTAATTCAAATTCATTACTTGAGTTTATAGAAGTTTAATCACCTCAAGAAGTGATCTCACACAACTAATTCCATATAATAAGAATAATAAACCATATAGTTATAAAGTGAGACGACCTACCATTTTATAAGATTTATAATTTATTTTTCGAAGGACAGCAGTAGATTTTAAGGCCCATATAAACCCTTCAAATCTCATCCATAATCAAACAAGCTCATCTAAATGACCTGAACTACTGAACCAATATAAACCTAAATGATTTATTAATTATATAAATTAATTTATTACTTAATTAAATTTTAACTCAACATATCTTGTAAAAACTCACAATATAGTCGTGTTTCATTGGAACTAAAGCCAATAGCCTATATGAGGTCCATAGAGGACTCCTGAAACCATTCATGAAAAAATATCTAACCAATGGTGTTATTAAAATAATTATTTTAATTTTAAAATTTAATAAAAAAACATAATAATTCTATAGTGTGACATACCTTTGGCGAAAAGATGAACTACGGTAGACATACATCATCTCCGGACATCCTCTTCCTATGTTGCATGAATGTTTGGAAGGATTCAGATGATTTCAACATTATCCAGGGAAATCATAATAAATACCTAAATCCATTCATCATTTAATAAGTGAAAATAAAAGGTTAATTTAAGTAGATTAAGGTAATAGAGACCATACCTTTCATCATTGTTGAAATCTTCAACAACCAGTTCCCTAAACCAAGGGGAAATAAGGGATGAGAGGGTAGGGGGTTCTATGGATGTGTTCACTAATAGAAAAGTAGGAAGGGGTTTCCAAATATAAAATATTGATGTGTAAAAGGTTAATTTACCCCTTTAAAATCATTATATCTTGTCTTTGATCCCAACAGGCTAGCAAGGCTACTGTCCAGCCCACCGATGAGTTGGTGGCTGCAGGCTGCAACAACCCTACAGCCCCCCCCACCCCAGCTACTTCCAGCACTCCTTTGTGACCTTTTAATACCTTAAAAGACTTAATATCCATCCAAAATAATCTTTTTAGGGTGATAAAACTATTTTAATTATATTCCAAATCCTAATTACAAATTTACCCCATCCACTAATTTGAAAATTCAAATTTTTCTAGAATTTCAAAAGCCCATATAGAAGTGAGGCGTTATAGGGTGTAAATGGAAAATTCATTAACAAAAATAATATTTTATTATTTTTATTATAATTATTTAATTTTTTTCATGTTTTATGTAAGATATTTATAGGTATAAGATGAAAATTATTGAAATAGATGAGTTGAGAATATTACCTCTTTGGATGTACTCTCTTAGAAAACACCTTAATGAAAACTGGGATGGTCTTTTAGTGAGACCAAAAGCACTAGGACATGGGGGATAGTATTGTGAAGAGTATTGGGTAAAAAACATTCAAGAACTAATAGCTAGAATGTGTGAGGAGAAGGGTTGGTGAGGGGTGGAATTTATAGGGGAGAGGGGTGTTTTTTAATATAATAATCATTAGTTTACTATTTTTGTTCAATACTGTTAATAGTGATGAATCATGTGACTAAATTTTGTAATTAGTGCATGTGAGTCCAATAGAATGGTTTCTTATATCATCCATGACTCACTAATTTATGTATTTAGCTTATAATATTAAATACTGTATTTTGTTGTATTGTAATATTCACCTAAATTTCAACTATTTTATAAAAATACCAAAAAAATACTAACCATTTTTATATGTGTTCATTACAAAAATTAAATCCATTTTATGAAAATAATTTTATAAATATGCTAAAAAAAATTTAAATAAAATACTTATTTATTTGAAAAAATACTAAATTTTATATCATGATCAATTTTCTGACCCTTTGAAAAATTATTTACAGTCTCATAAAATTATGTTATTATTATAATAAAACTTAATATTATTTTATAAACCCATTTTATGAAAATAAGATTTTTTTAAAAAAATTATATTAATCATGGAAATCTGTATAAAACCAATGTGTGTTTACAAAAATCTAAACACTTATTTTATCTTTTTTTAAAACATTTAATTATTTTTATAATGATATAACTTCTCTATATTTTCATTTTATAAGATAAATAAATATTATTTTACAATTACATAGGTTAGATTAATATTATAATATTCAAGTTACTATTCTTAATGGTCATATTATTATTCCAATGGTCAGATTACTATTCCAACAATCATATTTGTAATAGTCATATGGGTTCTCTACCATCTATAAATACATCACATTTCATTAATTATTCATTCACTTATATTTTCTCCCAAGGTTATAAATATTTTCATTTTTAAAATTAATATTTCATTACTAATATTTTGTTTCATTTCTATAGTGTTGATTGTGAGTGTGATTATTATAGAAGATCGAGAAAATCTAAATTTTCATATTATAACTATCTTATTTTCTATGTTTTTCCTACTATAAAACTTTCAATTCTTATGGTTATATTTATTATCTAAATGTAATTTTCAAGTCAATATAATAAAAAAAATTATTTCTATAATTTTATTTATATACTTTATATAATAATACATTACTAAATATGAAAAATGTATATAATTAGAATGCAGATTCCATTAAAAAAATCTAGGTTGTTACATGTTGCCTCTTTCTTCTTATTCTTCCCTTTAAAAGTAAAAAAGTCACTCCTTTTTATATGCAAAACATAGCATACAAAATATTCATTCACTATTTCTTCTTTCTAATTATTCATGTGAAAATAAAATTCTTCACAACACCTTCTTTTTCTATGAACTTTACATCCAATTCATAAATTTTTTTATTCCTATAATACTTCTTCTTATTTTTATTCTTTTTTTTATTCTTCTTATTCTTAAATTTTTTTCCATCTTCTTATCTTCTTTTTCTACTTCAGTTCATAAATAGATTACATTAAATCTCCTCTAACTTGGACACACATAAGTTCTCTAAAATAATATCAATTTTGGGGCTCTCTTAATCTTAGAACAAATAATTATCTTCTCAAGAAATAATAGTGTCAAAAAAATCTATACAATATTTGACCTGCAAGAATATATATGATGATAGTAACTACAACGCTGGTTTCTTCATCATTTTCTTCCTCATTCTTCTATGTTCACTGAACAAGGTAAGTAGATTATTTGAATTTCCAATTTTTATGGTAATTTAAAACCTCCTAGATCTATGGTCACCACCTTCAACCATATCTATAATTATATCCCTCTCTAAACTTCTACATAATAACCTTGTATATATAAATTTATCTATAACTTTATAAGAATAACTAACATAGTATTATCCATTCATTATCATCTTCTTATTATTTATCTATCCATGATGATTTATATGTATTTAATCTGCATAAATATTCATGTATTCATTGAGATCATGAAATCCATTATTTTTTATATATAATTATTTAAAAAATTACATCTTCTTCCTTATTCATTAAGACTACCTAAAACATGATATGATTTATTATGATAAATGTTTTCATTCAAGAATATATTACCTGATATCGAATGATTCAAATATAATTCTCTTTATCACTTTCTCTATCATCAGAAATACCACATGAATGAGTTTTTAGAATTTTTGGAATTTAAAATTTCTTGAAACTACATCGATTAACTGCTATAATTACTATGGGATTGGCACCTCTATACTGGTAAAAATATTTCCATGAAACTCTTACACTTGTTATTTATTTAAATCTACCTCGATGTGTACCCTTACATAACTCAACACCCCTTGTAGAGTTACATTTATGTAATTATTTTGGGTTACCTTAATGAATTATATATATTTATGGATTTACCTTTTTGTGAGTAGTGAAATATCCATTTTACCTTTACACCATGATTAAAATCTTATTTTCCCTTGGATTATAGATACTCTTAAATTAATCCTATGTTTTTAAGAATCATAATAATAGTATCATGATATATTCATATTTAAATATCACTTCACTTAGAATCAATAGAATTCCACATCCTATTTTCATATTCATTCATATATTATGGTGAAAATTCCATGTCGTTATATTCTCTATATGATTTGATCTTCCATGAGGATGATCATGTGGTGATCAACCTACCGTTAAGTATATGGTCACTCAACCTAACATACATGCCCACAGTCCCTTCATGTGGTCAATTCACATTAGTTCATGTAGTTGCTTGCTCATAATATCTTCACCTACCATGTAAAAAACATGGTCACTCCTCTTCATTCCTGTCCAACCATTATAAATGTAGCCGTTCTTCCCATCATGTAGTTTTTCATCCAAAAAATCGGTTGATCCACATACCTTGAAGATCATGGTCACTTTGCATAGTGTCTTGCTTTATCTTCAGGCGGACACTTGAATATCAAGCGGTTTATCAAAGTTGGGTGTCTGGTTCATCACATTGATATACAAGAAACCATATGGTGATGGTTAAAGATAAAGTGTGACCTTTGATTGAATGACTCTATATGATCTGATCAGATAGTCCATAATCTATGCATAAATTTTTAAGAGGGTGAACAATTCTCGCATCCCAATTTGTCCTAATTTAGAGTTCAAAAAGATTGAGCACTGCTTAATATTATAACCCATTCAATTATAGGGAATTCAAGATCTCAAGAGTGTCAGAGTTCACCCCCATCCTCTCATTTTTCCCCACACATGAGAGGTTAAACCTATCCTACCCATGAACATTGCATACACACTTTACCAAACCTATGCGCACTTTATCCCTCACAATTCTCCTCCAAATACACTTATAAGTTTTCTCCACCTATTTGATATGGTTGAGATCCCATGTGGTGGCGTATTTGATCAGGTGTTGAGTTGTCTTATAAATTAGAAAAAAAATCTAACTCCTTAAATTCTTTTATTAAAAATAACCAATCCAATAATTCTAATAACCAATTATTCCAGCCTCTTCTTTTCTTATTCATCAATACTTCATCACCACCATCACAAAATTCTTCAAATTACTTTTACCTTAAAAAATAACTATATATCAAAATATTACAAATGAAAGAGATCATCTTGTCATATAAAATATGATAATAAACTTCACGACAACTTCTTACATGATAATGGTACATAGGAACTTGTTCTCTTTGACAAAAAGATTTGATTCTTCACAAAACATACAAGTAATTATTCTTCACATCATATTAACATCTCTTAAAAAAATAAAACTTACATAAAGTAGGATTAATAATCTCTTTATTTACATTTATTTTCAATACCATATAAATGATATGTCAATATGCACCATTTATTCTCACCCTATTTATCATAAATCATTCATTTAAGTTTCACACCCCCTTATTGACAAGAAATAAAAAGTAATATGGATAATGGTATCAATTTATAATTATAAATGTTCCATCAACCATTCCACTCTAATTCTACTTGATCTGTGGTCAGTGTCGAAAATGATTGGGTTTTATTTAGACAACAAGGCTACCACTTTTTAAAAAAGTATACCAAATGAAATTATAAACTATTTACCTTTCCTAAAAACTATCCAATTATTTTATGTTGAGACCATTTGGTATCAATCGAGATACAAATTTATCATGAGATATATCAAGCTGAATTTTCTATACTAATTTAAACACATAGGTGAAAAACATTCAAGGACAAATAGAAGGATTTAATACATCTTTAGAACATCTTAATGATTTACAATTTGATATTATTAATATAAATTAGTATCTACCCATTAATTTTAGGACTTATATTAGTGACCAAGGATTATAGAGTTAATAAAACATACCTTGTCAATGAAATTACTTCAAACACTTTCTAGAATAATCATATTTTCATGAAATAATAATTTTGGCATCTTCTTCAACATTATTCACTTATTTATCCCTCTAGGAGACACTCCTCTTGATCTTCATTAGGATAAATATATTTAATAAATATTCTTCAGGATTTATATGATTAGAATACACCAAAATGGAATTCTTCATGTGGTTGTCCAGATTTGACAACTTCTACTCTTTCTTAGGTTCTCATCCTAAGACCATGATTCACCTTCAATTCCTTGGATTGTAATAAAAAATACAACACACAATGTTTAAGGAAATAAGGTGGATCTATATTCTCTTCAATGTAAAAATAAATGTTGAGATTTTTTTCTCAACCAAGATTCCTCATTATTTATTCTTATACATTGTTTATTCAAATATGATTTAGTTATAGGCAACATTGTACTCATCACGCCTTCTATTTATTTAAGTTAGATGATTCTTCTTTCTTTACCTATTATATAAAATGCAATACCTTATGAAATATTTATCCTTTTTATGGATTCTTATTTTTGAGATCCCCTCCCACTAAAGATACTACAAGGGATAAAGATAATGATCCCTCAGCCCCACCTATAGTAGGCCCTGGGTTGGAAACGAGCATCGAGGGTATAAAATCTCTTAATATATGAGGAATTGATATTTATAAGAAAAATAAGATTAGGATATAGAATTAATCAACCACAATAAACTCCATGAAATATTTTAAAGTAAATTCAAACCAACCCACAATGCATGTACAAATGAAACTGATACATATAAAATTCTCTAAAAGAAAGCTCAAAATAATAAAATCTAAGGCAGCAGCACAACAACAACTCCAAAAGTCAGAACTAGAAATGTCCAGTGCAGTCCACAAAGTCCTCTTGGAAACCTGATAATAGTATTTATATATGCAGGGTGATCATACAAGTATACTAATTAGGAAAACTAAATTCTCTCATACACATGTGAAAAGAGAATACTAAAGCACGCGTGAGAAAAATAGAAGAATAAAACAACCCATATATAGTTATACAAACCAAAACCCCAACCTCACCAAGGATCACTCACCAAATCATTCATCCAAGTATAATAATATAATATAAAGCACATCAATGATAGGGTAACCCGCACATCATTCCCACTTATTTTCCACTCTCACACCCCAATATTGTACGTCCTGGAACTCTCACCTCTTTCAAATAACATCACATCACATCCCACCCACACACACCTAGGCCATCAAAACATATCACATCTCACCGGCAGACACCGGGTCCATCACATATCATCATATCACAGCTCGATAGCTGCACTTTTGACTTTTTTCCATCATAGACCATGCATTTCCTTCTCATCTATTGGAAGAGGGATCAAGGAAGAGAAGGTAGCCAACCACCCATCCTCCCACTAGGATATTGCAAAAAACACCCCCCATGTGACTATGTCAGTGTTGGTACATAGTTCTTGGTGAGGGTGGGGTGTGTATAGAAATAATAGGAACATAAAGTGTATATACATTTAGAGTCAAATCACACAATCCCTTCCTATGGGTTTACAATAAGATCAAACCACCTCACAGAATCCACACATTCGTTGCCACCTCTAAATGCATAAAAACACACAAACAAAACACAATCCATGATTCATATTTTATTCTTTAATTAATTTTCTAGAGTCACTATTTAGAAACAAATTCCACATTAACAAAACCTTTAATTTATGAATTCAAAATTTTTTTATAATCCTATTACATTAGTAAGACACCTTTTTCATATTTCCAGCCCAATGGTTTGTATATAAACATTATCTATTTAAACCACATATCCCATCATCAATTTACTCATTAAACATCCCCATTTGAAATCATTATCATGCATTTAATTCCATTAATACTTGGGTAAATAAAATAGAACCAACCACATCTTGTGAGAACAATACCACATCCCAATTTCCACATCTACATCATTTTACAGCCACATCCAATTTCACAGCTTTACTGCAAAACCATACCACAACTACCATCACATCCCCACTTCACTACTTTACTATAGTAACCATCACAGCCCCACTGCACAACCACATCACATCCATTTCCCCCACACACATCACAATATAGCTACTGCACATTACATCATCCCCACACACAAAAATTGCACTCATTAGGCACATCACATCGCATACCACAACACAACAAGTTTTTAGGATTTAGAAAAGGGGGATCTTATTTAATTTCACTTATTTAGTAAAGGTTATTATCACAGAATACATAAGATCTTGGGATATCAATTTAATTAACTGAATATAAGAGGTTAATCATTTGTTTATGGCAGTGTCACAAAAATCACAAAAACATATGTTCTAAAAGAAAGTCACTACAGAATAATCAATCCACCAACATACATGGTTTTAATCAAGTAATTACATCCATAAAATCATAATATTGACTCAAATCAATAAAACTTTGTAAGATCATACTTCACATTTTTTCCCTTTTGATTTAACTTAAACCAATTAATTTATCTTTATTAATCCATATAAAAGTATTTTCACAAGTGATAATAATAATAAGCTCATCCTTCAAGATACAAATAAGGAGAAACAAAGAAAATCCTTTATTTATTTACAGACCCAACAAATATGAGAAACAATGCTTGCAAGGTCTAACACAGAGTTATAATCCTCCAATTCTCTATCTTCAAAAATGTAAATATAAAAATTCATATTTAATTAAATATGGAAATTATATAGCAAATCAATAGAAAAAAATACTTCTCCTATCATCTAGTCATCAAGACTTATCCAACAAAACAAACAGCATGTCAATCCGATTTTTATTGAGGGAGATATGGAAGAAAGAAGTTTAATATATTTTGGGTATTTGTTTACCAGATTTCCCATTATAATAATGCATTTTTCATTTAATTCACACATTTAATTAACTCATTTAATTAGATCATTTAATTCAAAATTTATTAAAAAATTAATTAAGTAATTTTTATATTTTAATTACCCTCATTTATTTAAAACCTATTACCATCTCATTAACTCTCCTCGTTTATTACAATTATTTTTATTTCAATTAATTTACACATTTTACCCAAATTAAAACACTCATTTAATTATTTGAATTTCTTTTATTAAATTTATAAAATTAAATCTGTTTCTCTCTCTAATCAAATAGCACACACATTTTTTGAATTTTTAATAAAATACAGCTTTTTTTTAAACGCCTATGTTTTTTTTCTTTTTTTATAAATTATTACCCTTTTTTGTGCATCGTTTTTTTTAATTACAATGTTTTAGTTTTTTTTCTTTATATGTTTCTCTCTTTTTTTTCATTCCAACATCATATATATATATATACCAATATATATATATATATATATACTTTTATATATATATAATCCTACAATATATATATAAATATATATATATATATATATACACACACAACAAAGTGATATGTAAATAATTTTATACATATATGTATATATAGATGTGTGTTTATATATATATAAATAAAACATTTCACAAACCAAACATTTTTACAACACTAAATATTTACAACACTCATGTAAATATACATATTTAAATACAAATATAACATGTCACGTGATGTGTGATAATTTTATTAACATGCAGAATGTATGAATCTACCAAAACTCTATATATAGGTTCTTTATTTTATGCATAACATATTTTCAGTTTTTATTTAAAAAAACAATTTAAATATTGAATGAATATTTTGTTTATAACAAAATTAATATTTATTGTATGATAACTTCATTGAACCCCTTCTATTTTATTTCCTTTTAATGATTCTCCCTCCAACTAATTTATTCACACATTTTTCTCCCATTAAAATCATGACTCCACACACACCCACCATTCATGATTATCACATTTAATTTATAATTTATCTCTCTTATTTTTAATTAAAATTTTCACTTTATCATTATTAAACCACACATTTTAACACTTATTTTTATTATTATTAAAATAATTAAACATCCACCTTTTTTAACCCCATAAATATATATATATATAGCAATACATATATATATATATAAATTTTCAATATATATATATATATATATATATTCCCATGCACCTATATGTATTTATATACATATATAATAATGTTTATTATATACTATCATAATATATATATATATACGCCATCGTAATATATATGTATACGTACATGAAAATATATGGAGACATATGTGTATTTTGATATATATCACACTTTGTAACATAAATAATTTTTGAAATTCTTAATTACAACTTGATGCATGTAAATATACATATTTAAACACGTATATAATATTTAATATATCGCACATAATAAAAATTTTGAAAAACATATTTAAATTTAATAATATTGAATTTATCAGAATTAAATAAATCTTCCTAAATTAAATAATTCTTAAAAAATCCAAAATAAATTAAAAACTTCAAAATTAATATTAATAAATTATCAAACCCATTTTAAATTATATTTAATTTTTTTTTCAATAATTCCTGAACCTCGAAATCACAAAGAAATTCCCTATAATGACAAAGGAAGGTTTGAGAATATTATTGACCTTTATAACATATACCTCTCAAACAATTATCATACTTGATAATGAAAACAAAAGCTAAAGGAATGGAGAATGGTGGTTCAAACAAACCCATGAGATACCTCTTACGTTTCTCGATATATTTGGAAGACAATAGCCTCTTGGTAAAAGAAGTTCAAATCTACAAAATAATTTAAAAACAATCTACCAGGGGAGGTACCTCTCAAACAATAATAAGGACATATAAATGGTTATAATAAATACATCAATCAATACATATCAATCAATTATAAATAAAACATTCTTTTTATCATTCATAGTTTAAAACAGGTACATACCTTTAAAAATAATTCTACATTTAAAATCAAATAACTTTTTTATGAGACATTTTTTCAACCAAATATTTTCAAATCATTTAAAACAATGTTTTATTTCATAATTCAATGACTTTTATTTAAAAAAATATTAAATGTTTTTTAAACACATGTCTCTCATTTCAAATCATCCCAATTTAAATCATAAAACATTTCATACCGCCTTTTTCATCAAAAATCCCTCTACAGCTCAAGAACATTTTTTTTAAATAAATAACTATATATATATATATATTAAGCCTATATAAAATGTTTTGATCAAACACACCATGTCATTTCAAATCATTTTTCAAGATTTTAAAATTTATCATATGACATGTGTAGGTTCCGGGAACAGTGGAAGCATGGTTGGGATGAAACCAAAATTTGATTTTTACCATGATCAATGATTATTCTAGTATCAATACGACGATGAATTTCAGTCTAAATATAATATAATAAAAGGTTTAGATAAATAAGGAAGAGGCCCAAATCCTTTATAGAGGATCTTACACATCATGATTATAATTAATTTAATGAATTTTATATAGTAAAATAATACCTAGATCTTTGGTATTTTTCTTTGTTGATGATGTTGATCCTCCAAAATGACCCTTCTGGATTATCACATTTCTCTTGGAAGGATCGAAATTATAATCCCTATAGTGGTGATTCACACGTGCTCTGATGGCCTCCGATCGACACCGCTCGTTCTCCAGGTGCAAGTGTGGTGAAACGATTGTCTTGTGTCGGTCTATCTTGATCGCTTGTTCTTCAGCCTTTAAGAATTTATCTTGTTCTTGATAGGGGTGGGAAGAGGATTCAAGAGATAAATTGTTTAGCTCAACAATTCTCAATTCACCTGGTGTACAATTCGGTGTCGTGTGGTGTCAGGCACAATGGGCGTACTTTCCTATTTATATGCATGGAACTTCAGTTACAATATTTAATTTCATAATATCAATTAAATACATTCTTGAACTGGAAGAAAACCCATGCTCATAATAATAATACCACATCATTATTTATGGTGCACCAACTTGTGAAAAACAGAATTATAAATAAAATTCTGTGTCAGAAAATAATAGCAGCTTCATTATTATTTTAACCTATTCCAACTTGTTAAATAATTATTTAACATAATAAAAATAACTATTTTACCACTAGAATGGCATTGGTTCACTCAAACTCCACTTCCATTTATTGAACACCCAAATAAATAAATAAATATTTTATTCTATTAAATAAATATTTTATTTACAAAATAGTAAATAAATATTTATTAAATGATCAATAAAATAAATAAATATATTTTATTTAATTTATGAAAACATTTTAACTTGAATTAAATTATTCCACAGTCATGAGAATAATATTTATTTCATTAATTAAATTCAAATAGAATTTAACCAAGACCACCAAAAATAGTTAGTGTTTGACCCTCTATGATTATTTCTCGTTGGTATTAGGAAGGCTTGCCTAAAGTCCAAGAGTAATGTCTAGAAATGGGTCGAGGAACCCAAGAGAAAGAACATAATGTTGCAACAACGACATCCATATACGAATGGTCACTGTATAATATAATCTCTTTGTCGCAATATCTCATCAAGAAGGTTTCATGATAGTCTCATCAAATTTTATGCATGATACATCATTCTTTGACTACCTGAAATAAAGTCATTGTTACACCATGGCCATTGGATTTCACACGATGGTTCTATTTCAATCAAAGGTTCGAGATATCAGCTTCCATAAATGGAAGGGACAAATCCTTCCTTAACTTATATATTAATAACATGCCACTTGTGATGCACTCAATGTACCCTACTTCCCACCAACTATCTGCATGATAGTTTTTGTCAGTAAATCAGAGTGTGCAAGTTGTGACACGTATTAATGAAAATTTTAAAGTCTAAGGATCATTACACATGCTCTCAAATAGAAATCTTCGATGACACCAAAACATGTGGAATTTCTACTGGTGGTTATGTTCTCCTAATATCATGTCTTGGAGATTACCAAGTTAAAACTTCATGAGAGGAAGTATCATCTGCTTTCGAGTACTCACACCTGACAGTCTACATACTATGTGTCCCATAATAGTATGTCATCCAACTGTATAACTATATTTAATAATATTGTTATATCATTTCAAGGTTCTCATCATAGCGGGGAACTACCATGACCTTATCAATGCAATAAATACTCTAGGACATTAATACATCATAGTCATGAATAACAATGAAAAATATTTAATAAGATGTTTAATATTTAAATACATTAAATGTTAGTGTAATACAAGTACAACCAGTTGGTTCTAGGACACCAACTCTTAAAAATTATCACTTTCACTAGAGCCAACTGCCTACGACTTTTAGTCTGTTGGACCTCACATGGTGATCATGTTTCTGGTGAGTTAAGGATTTAGTCAAAAGGTACCCCATGTTATCTTCATTGGTAATACTACTCACTTAAAATTAACCTCTTTGAGAAAAATCCCTCAAGAGATGATACTTTCTAAGTATGTGATTCATCCACTAATATGACCTTGGCTATTTTGTGAGAGCCACTACTAGAGTATTATCACAGTATAGTGTGATGGGATCTTTATAGCTAGGTATCACATCTAGATCATGGATGAAGCTTTGAATCTAAACTGCTTCTTTATCTGCCTCATAAGTTGCAATATACTCAGGCTCTATTGTAGAATCTACTACCACACTCTACTTTGAGCTCTTCCAACTCATTGCACCTCCATTAAAAGTGAAGATGTATCCTGTTTTCAACTTCATGTCATCTTGATCTGTCTTGAAACTAGCATATTCATATCCTCTGATGACTAGTTCCTCATATCCTCTATAAACCAGAAACATATCTTTAATACGCCTAAGATACTTTAGGATAGTCTTTCCTACCATCTAAGGGCAGTCACCTGGGTCAGCTTGATATCTGCCTACTGCACTCAATGCATAGGTGACATATAGCCTAGTACATATCATGGCATACATGACTGACCCAATCGCTGATGTGTATGGATTCCTTTCCATTATCTTTATTTCCTCATGTGTTTGAGGACACATTTTCTTGGAAATATGAATTCTATGTGATGTTTTCAATAACCCCCTCTTGGATTGTTCCATACTGAATCTATTCAGTATCTTATCAATGTATGTACTTTGACTTAGGCCCAACAATCTCTTGGATCTATCATGATGGATCTTGATCCCAAGAATATATAATACCTCGCCTAAGTCCTTCATGTAGAAGCATTGATTCAACCATGCCTTAACAAACTGTAAGACTGGTATCTCGTTTCCAATAATTAATATGTCATCAACATATACTATTAAAAATACGGTTGCACTCCCACTAAATTGTTTGTAGAAACAAGGCTCACATTCATTCTTTATAAAACCAAATTTTTTATAGCTTCATCAAAATGAATTTTCCATGACCTGGATTCTTGTTGTAATCCATAAATGGATTTCTGAAACCTTCATACCATATTGGAATCCTTTGGAGTCATAAACCCTTCAGGTTGTGTCATGTAGGCATCTTCCTAAAGTTTCTCGTTAAGGAAATCTATTTTGACATCCATTTGACAAATCTCACAGTCATGATAAGTGGAAATGTCCAATATAATTCTAATGTATTTCAGTATTGCAACTAGTTAAAATGTTTCATCGTATTCAATTTCTTGATGATGTTTGAACCCTTTTTCAACCATTCATGCCTTATAGGTGTTGAATTGTCCTTCCATGTCTAATTTTTTCTTGAATACCCATTTGAAACCAATAGGCCTTACATCAATTGGAGGATCTACCAAAATCCAAACTTGGTTTTGGAACATGGAATCCATTTCAAAATTCATTGCTTCTTTCCACTTGGTAGCATCTATGCCACTTACTACTTCTTTGTAGGTTAGAGGATCATTATTATCAACTAATAATTATTCACCATCCTCAGAAACTAAAAAATCGTACCGTTTCAGTTCTCTAACCTCTCTTGTACTCCTACGCAGATCTTGTGTCTCTGGAATAGTTCTTTCTTCCATGAGGCTTTTTGGAATATTTTCCTATACCAACTCTTATGTACCTTGAGCCTCAACTTCATTGAAGTCTATCTTGATCTCACTCTTTCTTTTGGATATGTGCTCCCTCTCAAGGAATATGGAGTGTCTTTCCACTATAAACTTTTTGTCTAAGGGGTTTTATAAGTAATATCCCCTTGTTTACTTAGGGTATCCTATAAAGGTACACTTTGTGACTTAGGGTGAAATTTTGTTACCTAAAGAGGCCTTAACAAATGCATCACTTCCCCACACATGTAAATTTGATAACATGGATTTCTTTCCACTCCAAAACTCGTATGGAATACCATTTATCAATATAGTTGGTATTTGGTTTAGTATATGTGCTACTATTTGTAATGCATATCCCAAAAATGATAATGGAAGACTCGCATGACTCGTCATTGATCTCACCATGTTCAACAGGGTGTGGTTCCTCCTTTCTCTCACACCATTCCATTGGGGCGTGTATGGAGGAGTGAGTTTGGATAGGATCCCAAACTCTTATAAGTAATCAATGAAGTCTTGATTAAGATATTATCCACCTCAGTCTGAGTAGATTTTCTTAATCTTTTTACCAATCTGATTCTCAACTTCATTCTTTTGAACTTATCAAAATAATCTGACTTATACCTCATTAAGTAGATATATCACTATCTACTAAAATCATCAGTAAAAGTTATGAAGATGAGTACCCTCCCCTTGCTTCAACAGTAAATGGTCAACACGCATCAGTATTAACCAATTCAAGAAGTTATTTATCCCTTTCACCTTTCCCACTAAATGGGGATTTGTTCATTTTTCCTTGTAAACATGCATAACATACACCAAGTGCTTTTAGTTTGGAAGAATCTAAATATCCATCTTGATGTAACTTTGTAGAGTGTTTCTCTTTTACATGACCTAGTCAGTGATGCTAAAATTGGGTGTGGTATGAGTCATGTGATGTATCTTTGTTATCAATTTCCATTACTTGGTTTGTGTAATTCAACATGTAAAGACCGTTGTATAAATGTTCCCTACCAAAACAAATGATATATTTGTAAAAGAAGAACATTAATTTCCAAAATTGAAAAAAAATCCATCTATATCTAATCTGGATACATATTTTAGTAATAGACAGCACATAATAACAACCCTTTAACACCAAGATCATCCCAGTTGGAAACATGAGGTGGTAGTCCCCGACAGCTATTGTAGCAAGTCGGGCTCCATTGGATGCTCGTAGATCGACCTCCCCTCAGTCAATCTTCTTGAATTTACTTGGTTCCTATATTTAGATAAATATGTGTGCATGAAAAGCTATATCTAATACCCAATTTTTAGAAACAGATAGATTTCATTTGATAAAAACGCACCTAAAGCTTCCCCTTGATTTTTTGTCTGGGGGAAATTCTTCTTCTAGTGGCCCTTCTTTCCACATGCGAATCAAGAGACCTCATGTTCCCTTTGACTCCCCTTTGATCTTATTTTTATTTGAAGGTCATGAAGAATATTTAGGCTTGAATATCTTCACCTTCCCTTTCCTCTTATTCACCATAAGGATAGATGTATTTTTGCACTTCATATCTTTGTCCACTTGGTGAATGAGGATAAGAAGATCAGATAGAGATTTCTCAATGTTGTTCATATTGAAATTGGCAATAAACTTAGAGAAGCTTTGAGGGAGTGATGCGAGAATGAGATCGGTTCCCAGTTCTTCGAGGAGTTTAACCCCTATAACTTCTAGGCACTCAATGTAGACAATGATCTTGACTACATGAGGCTCAGTTGGGGAACCCTCTCCAAGATTACTCTAAAATAATTCCTTAGATATCTCAAACCTTTCCTGTATTTCTCTCCCTTGTTAAAGACCACGGAGGTGCTTGATCATGCTATAAACATCCATGTTTTCATGAGACTTCATGATCTCACTAGATATTAATGATAGCATCAAACATTGAATATCGACTGTGTCATTCATATGTTTCTCATAGACTAGAAAATTCTCATCACTCACCTCTTTAGAAGGCAGATCAAGTAATGATGACTCCATCACGTAAGACTTCTGTTCATGGAGTAGGATAACCCGAAGGCATCTAAACAATTCCTGGAAGTCATTGTCGGTGAGGATGTTGTCTTTATCTATAATTGATCATAGGTATAGTTTGGTCAACGAGTTTTTCATTTTTATTCTATAATTAAAAGAGTAGATCATTGGTACTTTCTTGATTACATTTTATAAAAAATAATAAATTTTATTAAGTCTCCCTCTATGTTATCAAGTCCCAATATCCCTCACCATTGAACTCAGAATTTATAGTTTCCATGACATTATAGTGGAAAGGATCCATATTCCCCTTTGTATAACCCCAACAAGGGTTGGTCAAGCTATTAGAAGTTATTTAGGTAGGTAGGTCTTTACCAGCTGTGGGCTTGCAACTCATTGACCTTTTGAGTGGACTCCCCAATCTTAAAATCATGAATTGGATTTTCTCAACTCATGCCTTCAATATTACACCAAGTAAAACAAGGGATACTCCTATTGATGTAATATAGTTAAGTCAGCCCAAAACCTTTCATAAGGGCTTCCTGTATAAAAGTATGTGTCCCAATAAGGGTTTTCCAAACACATAGTTTTATTGAGTTTTTCCCTTAATCAGGTAGTGGAATGATTGTTCCGTCTTAATATTTTATTTGAGGGATTTTTATCTCTTATGAATTAATTTATTATTATAATTATCACATTATTGTTAATATTAAGTGGACCTTACTTAAGTAATTAACCATGTCTTGATAATATTTATGCATAACCCTGGTTTAATTTAGTTATATATTGCATGCTTGTTTAATTCATTAATTATGAGATCGTGATAACACATACATAATGATAAACTATGAAACTAATATAAATAAAATAAATATAATGATCATGAGCTTTTCTAATGGTTAGTTTATATAGTGGTTGATAAACTAACCCTGACCTAGGGGAGAAACATCTTGAACCTTTTGGGTTCTTGTTTACAACTTTCCACCTGTCTACCTCTATATCTACTGGTATTGGTTTCATCTCGACACTAGCTTAAACCACCTCCACTAGCTTGTGAGTTCAATCTATTACATATGCCTTTGTTAACTCACATGAAGGTGAGGGGTAAAAATGGGGTTTACATAAAAAGAAACATTGGGCATACAGTCCCTACATATTAATGAGGAGAGATAGATCACAGACCAACAAATCTAATTTAAATAAATTAATTAAAATAAACCATACACATAAAAAGGTCCTGGTCTAGATCATGATCATCCATACATGCAAATATGTTTACGTATAAATAAAACTAGCATTAAATTCTTTAATTGTTTTTGTTTAAGATAAATCACGCTCGAATCAATTAATTATCATCTTTAATTAATCAATCCTTTTATCTTAAACCATTTTTATGAATTTTCTTGAGATTATAATATATCATAATTTTAAACCAATAAATTCATTTAAAATTATCTTTGTACGTAACTTGTACCTTGGAGGAAACCCAGTGAATTCCTATTCATAACTACCCAATGAGTAGAAATGAACATTATGCAGATGTTAAATTAAACACATAAATATATAACACCTATCACTTGTTGTGCCTCAGCCTTACTCTTTCATGATAGTACATGTCTCAAGGTTTTTTATAATATAAAAATAAATTTTAATAAATCTGCGTAATTTGGATGAGTACACGGCATGTAGTTGCAACTATACAGCGTGTACTATTTTTCACCATCCATATGAAGTACATGCCTGGGGAAATGGTGTGTGAGTGTACATTATAAATCTTCAGAGTACACGGCGTGTTCAGTGGGCCACAGGCCATGTAGTATCTACATTATACAGTTTCCAGACAAGCAAGCCGTGTACGGGGTACACAGTCCAACCCTAACCTGAAGGGACTACACATCGTGTTCAGTGGACTACATAGCGTGTAATCTAGAAACCATGTGACACCTCTTCCTGGTCAACACACGGAGTCATTTAATACTTATAAAGACTCCAACACATGGAATGGTTTGGCGGACCGGTCTGATGCATTGAATCTTGACTACATGGTGTGTACTGGCGAATACACATTGTGTGCTCTAGTGTTTTACATCAAAAATTCTTTGGCACATCTAGATGATATATTCTATTTTATTTTAATCAAAATTAAAAGAAAATATCATTTCTGTAAGGTGAATGAGAAATGAAAGAGGTGGAATAGATCTCGAGATTCAGATTTGCAGAATGATTAACTTGAATTGAAACAACTAAATTATTAAATGCATAAGTCATCAAAAAAATATTTAAATAATTATAAAATATGATGTAACCACTCTGATACCATTTTTAGGTTCTGGGCGCAGTGGAAGTGTGGTTAGGACATAACCCAAATTTTATTTTTACCATGATCAATGATTATTCTGGGATCAATATTAAAATCAATTCTAGTCTCCACAGAATAGAATCAAAGGTTTAGATAAAGAAGGAAGAGGCCCAAAACCTTTAGATAGGATCTTTCACATCATGTTGATAAATAATTTAATTAATTTCATAAAGAAAAAAAATACCTTGATATTTGGTATTTTTCTTCATTGATGATGTTGATCATCCAGAATGACCCTTCCGTATTATCTTATTGCTCTTGGAAGGATCCAAAATACAATCCCTCTAGCAGTGATCCCCAAGTTCTTTGATAGCCTTTGATCAACACCACTCATTCTTTGGGTGCTAGCACGGCGAAGAGAGTGTCTTGTGTCGGTCATTATTGATCACTTTTTCTTCAGCCTTGAAGAACATCTCTAGTTCTTGAGAGGGGTGGGAAGAGGATTCGAGAGAGAAGTTGTTTAGATCAACAATTTTCAATTCATCTAGTGTATGATTCGGTATCATGTGGTGTCTGGAACAATGGGTGTACTTGTCTATTTATATTCATGGAACTTCAGTTACAATATTTAATTTCATAACAGCAATTAAATACATTCATGAACATATATAAAACCCATGCTCATAATAATAATATCACGTCATTATTTATGGTGCACCAACTTGTACAAAAGGAAATTATAAATAAAATTATGTGTCACAAAATAATAGCAACGTCATTATTATTTTATCTTGTGCTAACTAGTTAAATAATTATTTACTGTCTTGAAAATAATTATTTTACCATTAGATCGGCCATGGTCCACTCAAACTCCACTTCCATTTATTGAACACCTGAAAAAATAAATAAATTATTTATTCTCATAAATAAATATTTTATTTAAAAACTAGTAAATAAATATTTATTAAATGTACAATAAAATAAATAAATAAATTTTATTAATTTATGAGATCATTTTAACTTGAATAAAATCATTCCACAGTCTTGAAAATAATATTTGTTTCATTAATTAAATTCAAAATAGAATTTAACTGAGACCACCAAAAGCACTTAGTGTGTGACCCTCTTGGATTCTTTCTCATTGGAATTAGGCGGGATTGCCTAAATTTCAAGATTATTGTCTAGCAACGAGTCAAGGCACCCAAGAAAAAGAACATAATGTCACAAAAATGACATCCACATACGAACACTCACTATGTAATATAATCCCTTTCTCACAATATCTCATCAAGTAGGTTTCATGATAGTGTCATAAACTTCTATGCTTGATACGTCATTCTTTGACTATCTGAAATAAATTCATCGTTACAGCATGGCCATGGAATTTGGCACGACGGTTCTATTTCAGTCAAAGGGACGAGATATCAACTTCCATAAATGGAAGTTACAAATCCTTCCTCGACTTATCTATTAATAACATGCCACTCATGATGCACCCAACATACCCTACTTCCCGCCAACTGTATGTGTGACAGTTTTCTTCAATAAATCAAAGTGCGCGAGTCGTGACACGTATTAATGATAATCTTAAAAACTATGGATCATTACACATGATTTCAGATAGAAATATATGATGAAACCAATTCATGGGGAATTCCTACTGGCATGTCTGTTCTCATAATCTTCTATCTTGTAGAATACCAAGTGTGAACTTCATGAGAGAAAGTCTCATCTGCTTACGAGTACTCACACCTGACGGTCTGCATTAAATGTGTCCCATCATAGTATGTCATCCAACTGTAGGTCTATATTTAAGAATATTGTTATAGAATTTCAAGGTTCTCATCATATCAGGGAACTTCCATGACCTTATCAATGAAACAAATACTCTTGGACATTATTACATCATATTCATGCAGAACAATGAACAATATGTAATAAGATATTTAATATTTAAATACATTAAATGTCCATGTAATAAAAGTAAAACCAGTTGGTTCTAGGACACCAACTCTTACAACATTCAATGTAAACAAAACAAAGCATAAGTCTGAAACAATCCATCTTATCAGACTTTAAAACCCTTTTTTTAATTTTTCTAAAAAAGAATTATTTATTTGGAGAAAACTCATGAAAAAAATTCACATACCATTTACAAACTAACAAAAGAAAAAATATAAACATGGAAACATCTGATGCAATAATAAAAATCAAAGGAACTCATCTACCACACCATGACATTGTCTATTTTGGGTTTCATTGACTCATCCACACGGTTTTAAAAATCATTGTAATATAATGAATCTTGATGTGGGAAAGAGTTTAATTTTCTTCATATATTTGAAGTCATAACACATGTAATAAAAATAATATCAATAAAAAAACCAAAAAACAATATAGTAGTAAAACATTCACATAAATTCCATTATAAAAAGATTTACGCTTGGTAGGTAAGCCCATCTTCATTAATTTCTACATTTCTAAAACAAAAAAATTATTTTATTACCGAATTTAAGTGATTAACCTTTTTATGGGAGGTGAGGTATTCCATAAACATAATCACACCACATCACAAGTTATCCCACCATAAAAACTAAATGTATCTTCCACCACACATCACCACCACTGCACAGCACAACTATTGGCAAAACATAATATCAAATGAAAAAGTTTTCCAAACATTTCATACAACCACATCACCTAACCCCCTTACCATCCACATGAAACCATAGTTTTCACATAACCTCTTTCTCCATATCATCCTACATAATTTCTCCAACAAAATATCACCACAATCATCACACATCAAATCCTCAAACAAAAAAAACATGGAATTCCCTTTCCCATATCAAGATATTATCCTCTTTATATGGCACTGACTTGCCTGCACTATTTTAATCACATCAAAGTATAACATGTCTTGATTAGGGATTATATTTTCCTCTATTATTATGAATGAAGTTTTTTTTAATTGCACAAATAACAAGGAAACACAATAAGAAAAAATACACATAGCAGTAATGCATTCCAGCTTCCAAAAATTATTCAAGGTCTCACATTACTTCACCTCATTATTTAGCATGGTTATCCTCACATAATTTTAAATTTTCCATGGGGTACTGGTTATTTATGAATATATAAGTCACTATACTCTTAATACATTGTGATATTAATAATGAAGTCACGTCAAGGGTCACATAATCTACATTTATCATAGAGCAATCAATTTTTGTAACAACCATTATTTTTAGCAAGACATATCAACACTTCAATTCAAAAATTTCAATGCAACCACAAACAACACTTTATATTTGAACATTAATTTGAAAATTTGTACATTATAGGTTATTATTTTTAATTCAATTACTAAATTACATAAACAATATTCTATCATAATCATCAAAATAATACATGATTTCTAACAACAAAAATAAAAATGAACATTTTGTATTACTATGTTTCATGATTTATCATTCTCGAACTAAATATTCATTAATCATTTCATGGATTAGGAAAACATGATTATATAGAACAATAAGGATAACATATTTCTACTGACATATTTAAATGAAACATATTAAACATGATATATTCTCAAGTCTTTCATACTATAATTTCCCTAGTTACTACAGAAATGATCTCAACTTTCAGCATGATTCCCGTAAAAAACTACCCATTAATTAAAATGTGAGGTAAGGTTATTTTAGTACTTAAAATTTATTATTAGTCATAAAAGAATAATTTTAATCATTTAAATATTTTTAAGTCACATAAAGTTACCACAAACTATACTTATCATTTTCTAAAATTTTGAAATAAATGTCAAAAGAATTTCCACCCGAACACATGCTTACAACATATGGTTATATAAATATTGTAGAACTGGAATCTAGAGAGAATAAAGAGAAATTTATTCTTTTCAGGTTTTCCAAAATCAAAGGAATTATCAAGATGGTCATTTTCATTAATTTTATAATTTAAATGTTAAAACTGAGTTTTACAATGGTTTCATAACACATGCTTATGAAAAATTAGAAATAGAAAGAAACTCAAGACATATTAATTCACATGAAAAATAGAATAATTATAATCATGGTTTAAAAAAATTATCATTCCAATGTGAAATATACTTCGAGTTTATATACTTTATAAGGGTTTTCAAAATTAAACAATTGATCACAACAAAATACACTAAGCATGCTTCTTTAACAATTTCAAACGTTAGTAAAACTATATGGCATTTTATAAATTTCAAAAAAAGGAATAAAAATTAAATTAATTAAGAATCATGATATAATAGTCAAGGAAACAACACAATAAAACCTCAAAGTGGTTTCAAAAAATAGCTCAATCCAATTAACTATCATTTTAATCTTTCCTTTTAGTTATATGAATAATTCAGTAAACTATAACAATTTATTAGTAATAATAGAATGGGAAAATGTCATAGAATCAAAAATAGAATTTCATGATTTATTTAATTCATTTTTATTTCCCAATACCACCCAATTAAAATACGAACATAAGTCATTATGATGCATGTACCTCTCCTATTTCCCTACCCTATAAGCGATGATGACTCACTTGGTCGTTCAGTAGGCTCATAGTCCTTGCATAGGATCACAGGGGACCCTAAAATCTTGTTTTCTATACAATATTCCCTAGCCTATGTTATGCACCAATATTATCTAACACACTATCCCTACTAACCCATTCAATCTTCATAATGCCTAACTCCATACTTCATCCTATCTCTCAACCATCACCTCTAATACCACTCTATCACAACCCCCTCCCACCAAAGATACCACAATGAAGGGAGAAAGATAATAACCCCTGAGTCCTACCTCCGGTAGGCCCTGGGTTTTTGACTTGCATCGATGGTATAAAAATCACACAATATGAGAGGAATTCAGTTTATAAGAAAAAAAGATCCGAAGATATAATGAATCAACCACAATAAAATCAATAAAATAATATAAAATAAATCTAAAACATGCCACAATTAATGTATAAATGAAATTGATACATGTAAAAGTCTCCAAAAGTATCTTAAGCATATAGGTATAATCAGTAGGAAAACAAAAGTATCTTATGCACATGTGAAAAGAGAATACTAATGCACCCGTAAGAAAAAAAAAGAACCAAAAATCACCTATATATGTATACAAACCAAAACCCCAACATCACCAAGGATCATTCAACAAATCACACATTCAAGTATAATAATATAATATAAAGTACATCTATGATAGGGTACCCCATACCTCTTCCCCATTGATTTTATTCTCTCCCATCCCAATGTCGTATGTCTTTGCACTCCCACCTCTTCCAGATAACATCATATCACATCCCACCCATACACACTTGGGCCATCACAACACATCACATCCTACCTGCACATACAAGGGCCATCACATCACATCACATCACAACTCGACAACAACACTTTTTGACTTCTGGCCATCATATCCCAAGCATGTCCTTCTCATATCTTGGAAGAGGTAGTGGGGAAGAGAAAGTAGTAGTCATCCATCCTCCCGTCAGGATGTTGGAAAAAAACACTCTCTACATAACTATATGGGTGTCGACACATAGTGCTCGATGATGGTGAGGTGTGTATAGAATAAAAAGAACATGTAGTGTATATACATTTAGAGTCAAAGAACACAATCACATCTTATGGGTTTACAATAATAACTAACCACCACATAGAATCCACACAATCGTTGCCACCTCTAAATGCATAAAAACACACAAACAAAACACAATCCATAATTCATATTTTAGTATTTAATACATTTTCCAGAGTCTCTATTTATAAAAAAATCTAATTTAATAATACTTTTAATTTATGTATTCAATGTTTTTTATCATCTCATTTCATTTATGAAGACACCTTGTTTAATATTTCCTACCCATTATTTTGTATATAAACATTATCTGTTTAAACTACACAACCCATCATCAATTTCCTCATTAAATATTCCCATTTCAAATCATTATCATGAATTTAATTCCATTAATACTTGGGTAAATACAAAAAATCTAACTATACAACACAATCAAAAAAACCATATCCCAACTACCACATCCACACCATTTTATAGCAACATCCAGTTTCACAGTCCCACTGCATAACCATACCATAACCTCTATCATAGCCTCGCTGCATCACTTTACTATATCAACCATCATAGACCCACTACACAACCACATCTCATCCACTACCCCCACACATATCATATTATAACATCTGCACATTACATCATCCCCACAAACACAACCCTACTATATATATTCCCTTTAACAACATGCAAAAAGGATTTTAACAGTGCTAAAAAAGCACTTTTGAAGGGGGGTCCACTTTATCTGTGCTAAAAAGCAAGGATAAAGCCACCCTTTATCAGTGATAGTTTTTCATTGATAAAGGAAACTCTTTATCCGCACAGGAAATAGAACTGATAAAGGTCCCACATTATTAGTGCTTTAAATAGCTCTAATAAAGGCCCCATATACTGCATTGTGTTGTTTGTATACCAGCACACTGTAGAAACCCATGTACACAAAAACAGCACACTGCAACCTCCTATTCAAAAAAAATATAACTTAATTGAAATAAATTTAACATCATGAATACAAAAATAAACACTACTATATACATTTTAAATAATGTTTTGTATAATTAAATTTAAAATTACTATCCACAAACAATTTAAAGCATTAATTTTTTGCTTTGGCACCCGTGATCCCCTCTCAAAAAGGTCCACCCATATCATCTATTGCTAATAAAATAACATCAACCTGAGAAAAATAATCCAACTATATTAGAAAACAAATATTATTATGTTAATATTGTAAATAAATAAATTAAACGTTAATATGAACTAATACATTAAAGAAATGTCAAATTTAAATAAAAAGACACTTAGAGTTATAACAATCACACCATGCATTGTATTGAGGTGTGGTTGATTCCTATATGTCATAAATGAGGTATGTATCATTTTTCTAAAATATCAAAACAATTATAATGTATTTTCTTGGTTTTGAGTATGTCACTAGTTCTTTTTAATGAAATTAATGTCAATTTTAAATAAAGACATGTTTGGAGTTATACCGGTCACACCGTGTGTGGTATTGGGGTGCAGATGATTCCTATATGTCACAAATTACATAAGGATAATTTTCTTAAAGTATAAAAAAATACAAATGTGTTTTCTCAGTTTTCAATATGTCACTTGTATTTTCTACTAAAATGTCATCTCCAAACAGAAACACACACTTAGAGTCATACTGGTCATATCATGTTTTAGTTTGATATGAGACTAATTAATACTTGTCAAATATTAATTATGAATTACTATCATAAATTATCAAGACTATCATATCTAATTTTATTGGTTTTTAGTGACTTCCACATGTTTTGAACTAAAATGTCAATCTTAAACTAATAAGAGGTACTTTGAGTTATATCAGTCACAATGTGATTTGGATTGAGGTTTGGGTGATTACTACAAGTATAAAATGACTCATAGAACATTTCTATAAAGTATCAAAACAATATGAATGTGTTTTCTTGTCTTTCAGTACGAAACTTTTTCCTTTTGGAAAAATTAATGTCAATTTTAAATAAAAAGACACACTTTGAGTCATACTGATCACACCGTGCATCATATTGAGGTAAGTTTGATTCATACAAATCATAAATGACTTATGGATCAATTTCATAAAGTATCAGAATAATATGAATGCATTTTCGTGGTTTTGAGTAGGTTGGTTATCCTTTTTTTCTAAAATTGATATAAATTTTAAATAAAAAAGAAGCTCTTGGTGTCATACTGGTCACACCATGCCTCATATTGAGGTGAATATGATTCCTAAAAATCAAAAATGACCCATGAATCATTGAAATAAAGTATAAAAATAATATGAATATGTTTTCTTGGTTTTTATTATTTCATTTGTTCCTTTTTACTAAAATTAATGTTAAATTTAAATAAGAAGATGCACTTCAAATCATACTTGTCACATAATGCATCAAATTGAGGTAAGGATGATTCAAATATGTCCAAAATGACTCATGTATCATTTTACTAAAGTATAAAAACAATATAAATGTATTTTATTTGTTTTTATTAGGTTTTTTTTTCTTTTTACTAACATTTATGTAAATTTTAAATAAAAAAGATGCACTTTGAGTCATACCGACCACACCGTGCCTCGGATTGTGGTGTGGCTGATTCCTACACATCCCAAATGACCCATGGATCATTTAACTAAAGTATAAAAATAATATTAATGATTTTTGTCATTTTTTAGTATGTCACTTATTTCTTTTTACTAAAAGTGATGTCAATTTTAAATAAAAATGCACTTAGAGTCATAGAGGTCGCACTGTGTATCATATGGAGGTGTGGATAATTCATAAACTTTCCAAATGACTCATAGATCATTTTCATAAATTATAAAAATAATCTGAAATTTTTTTCTTAGTTATGAGTATGTTAATTGTCCTTTTTACTAAAATTGATGTGAATTTAAAATAAAAAAGATTCACTTTGAGTCATACCGGTCACACTATGTCTCGGATCAAGGTGAGGCTAATTTATACACATTTGAAATGACCTATGGATCATTTCCCTAAAGTATCAAAACAATAGGAATGTTTTTCTCATTTTTTTAGTGCTTCACTTGTTCCTTTTTACTAAAATTGATGTAAATTTTAAATAAAAAGATTCACTTGGAGTCATTCAGGTCACACCATGCATTGAATTGAGGTACGAAAAATACCTACACATTTCAAATGACTCATGGATCATTTTCGTAAAGTATGAAAACAATATGAATTTTTTTTCTTAGTTTTGAGTAGGTTAGTTTTCCTTTTTACAAAAAATGATGTAAATTTTAAATAAAAAAGATACACTTGGATTCATACCGGTCACATCATACCTCGGATTGAGGTGCATCTTATTATTACAAATCCCAAATAATCCTTGGATCATTTATCTAAAGTATAAAAATATTCCAAATGCATTTCCTCAGTTTTTAGCAAGTCACTTTTTCCTCTTTACTAAAATTGATGTCAGTTTTAAATAAAAAGACACATTTAGAGTCATACTAGTCACACCGTGTGTTGGATTCAGGTGAAATAGATTCATATACATCCTAAAGGAATAATGGATCATTTTCCTAATGTATCAAAACAATATTAATATGTTTTATTATTTTTTAGTATGTCACTTATCTTTTTTGCTAAAATTTCAATTTAAACTAGAAACACACACTTTGACACATAGCTATCACATAGTAAATCTATTTGACATTTGATCGATTCCTACACGTCAAAAATTATTTATGAATTGATTTCCTAAATTATCAAGACAATCAGAGTGTTTTTTATTGGTTTTTAGTCATTGAAACATTTTGAACTAAAAAGTTATTTTTTATAATAATGGACACTTTGAGTTATATTGGTCACAATGTGCATTAGATTGAGGTGTGGCTAATTCCTACACATCCTAAATGACTTATAGATCATTTTCCTAAAGTATCAAAACAATGTTGATGAATGTTTTTGGTTTTGAGTTTTTCAATTGTCTATTTTACAAAAATTAATGTCAATTTTAAATAAAAAGATGTGCCTTGAGTCATACTGGTCATATCATGTGTCGGATTGAGGTGATGTTGATTCCTACAAATCTCAAACTCGCAAAAAAATCCCAACATCCAATGTTACCATGATTACCATTGACTTTATTTTTCGAAATTCCAACACTGTATATTGATTCGATAAAGTATTTTCTTCTAAGAACATCAAATAAATATGTAGTGTAGGCAGGTTGATAAAGAAAAATAATGGAAAGTGTGGTAACATTGGCATAAAATAACATATTCTTTATTCTATGGATTTTTGTAAATAGTTGAAATCAAAATATGACTTCCCAAAAGATCTATGAAAACAACTAAATAAGTATTAGAGAAAGATGTTGGGGAAAATAAATTACACATAGTAGATAAAATGATAAAAAAAATTAATTAAATAAGTAGTAGGAATTTACCTTTTCATGATGGTTGTATATATTCTTGGCCCATAAATATAAAATAAATTCACCTGTATAAGAAAAAAATCTAATTTGAGTAATACTAAAAATAATTAAATTAAACCCAAATATGAAATAATTCACTACTTATATAGAAGTCACATATTCATGCTATTTGTGTACATTCTTCCATCAAGTATGATGCCCATTCATTTCTAAGAAATTCTATATCGTCTTGTGAATATGTGTCTTTTTGATAGTTATAGTAGTACTAGAAAAATATAAATACACAAAGGATTAATAAATATTTTAAATGAAATAGTAATTATCTATGAAAATATCTCTTTATGGATGCTATTTTGTTGATGGAATATGATCTATCTAGTAAATTTACAAACATAATAACCACAAGCATTTCCATTTTTTTGTTTTAGATACTAAGGAAACATTGATAAAAATAATTAATTTTTTTATATGTGTTTGGATAGTGAGATGTTATTATATATACCCTTATACTTTTCCGGTTGTAGAACTTTACAGTATCCTTGTGCTTATCCCTTAGTCTCATTCATTTTTTTCTATGATATTCATACACCACCCTATCATAATAAAAACCTCATTAAAACATAATATAAATTATATAACTTGAATTTTATTTATAAAATGTTTGATATAGTGTATAAAATATTGAAACATGTTATCATGTGTGGTTGGTTTATTGGGTATCCATGCATTGAATATAGAAAATAAATATTTGGAGTATCAAAATTGACTGGAATGAGAATCCAATGTTTCCTAAAACACAAAAATGAATAAGTAGTGAATGAAATGAAAATATATTTGATATAATTAAATTGTATATTTTTACCCTCGCATCATTGGTATTAATAGGAGTCTTTAATCAATAATTTTTTTTCAAAATATTTGAGTAGGTCTTCCACTATTTCATCCATTTTTTGGATTTTATTTTTGGTTTTTCTGTAGAGGTGGCGTAAGTACTAATGAGTCCAAAAAAAAGGTAAATCCCTTAAATTGGTTTTTATATATATACCTTCCAAAAATATAAAATTTATGTAGTCATAATTAACATAGTATATCAACTTTTTTGAAATAAAATCATCAAAAATACATCATGTATATATTTACAACTAAGGATTCTAGCCATTCATAGTTGAGGATTTTAGTTACACTCTCAACACAAATGTAGTCTTCACGTACCTCTCTGTGCATATTTTCTTCAAAATCATGTGACTACTACCATTTTGTAACTTTGTATCCACACGAACCTTCAATGTTAGTAAATGTGGATATTTAACGGGTGAGGTAACGGTGTTTTCATAATATATTTTCAATCGGTTGGTCCATCCTTTATATTTTTTTGAGTCGGTCTTTCATTTCACCCCCTTCCCTTTGTCCATCTGTTCTAATAGTAATTGGTTTAGACCTTTTTTCATTAATTATTAAAGTTTTATCTTGAAAAATTAATTTGAAATGAATAAATCCCTTTTGATAGGTTTTTTACATGATGTGATAGTTATTCGACGAAAATTACAATAGCTTGGTCAAACTTATGAATATATTCTTCATCAATTAGAATAGTTAGATCATCGTTCATCTCATGGGTTATGCTAATTGACACTCTCACATGACATGTTAGAAGTGGTTTGTTTTTTAGTATGTTATTTTGGATATTCAACGTCATAGACCTCGCTTTAAGGCTATGGGTGGGTGTTGATAAATATAAATAATAGTCATTATCACCCTGTAGAATATAAATATAAGAAAGGTATCAATTTATATCTGATTTACATTTCATAGAATCAATTATTAGAACATTTATTACCTCAACTAAGACATCTCTTTGAGGGGAATGGACCACCTCAAAGTTGGGGGTGGGGATCTTCACAAAATGGTTGTTCTTGATTTTATTATTCTCTTTGCTTTATCCCCATAAAATTTTCTAGCAACTCAGTATTCTATTTAAAGTTTTTCTAAAGGGAAGCTAATCTTTCTCTCATATCTTTCATTTCTTAACCTTTATCCTCCTATTGTTTTTATTCCTCAAAATATGTTTAGGGTGTCACCCCAAAACCTGCACCTCTAATGCGGTCATACTGTTCTGGCCTCTTCAAGGCCACCAATAGTGGATGTTCATATGGTATGGATTTTTTTGATTCCTATAACTATGTTGGATAAAAAATATTGAAAAATAAGTAATCATTGTTATTTAATAATGGTTTAAAGTAAAAAAATTTAATCATTCCATACTTAAATATGTTTCCTTCACTTTTTTGTGTTTTCATCAATTAGTAACCCATATTTATTTACACATTTCACCTTAAATAGAACATGGTGTGAGATGGAAGTTGATTTGGATTTAAATTCATCAATATTCATATAAATAGAGGAACATAATTATGGTTTTGTTTCATGTCACATAAAATTATTATGGTTCATTTAAAATGTATACCAATTTTTTTCAAGTGAAGCATACCCTATCCTTGCTTCATGGTAGGGGTATGTTGGTTTTACTACCTGTTCCTTATTTTTAGCACTCAGTTGTTATTTCATAAATAAAAAATTCTCAATCAAAGTAATGAATACACATATTTTCAAACAATGTATTACCAACTACAATGTACCTGAAAAGACGCATATGCACGATGGTCAGTAAACACATCCCACGATTCTTGGGTTATCAAGTGTGCATACATAAGTGGTGGGTGCAGGTTTATTTTACCTTCAACATATTTAAGATGATATCTCATTAGAATTTTGTGAAAACCTCTGTGAATACTTCAAACAAGAATTAATACATATTTCTTAGGGGATTCATCAACTATAAATGCATTATACAGGGTATGATGAATATTAATTCAATGTTTCATTATTTTATTTTATATTCAAATAAAGAAATGATATCATAATGTTACCATAATCTCTTCCCACATCAGTGTCTTAAGCATGGGAACAACATGGTACCATGAATCTACATATCAGTAGTGTTTCCAAGTGATGATTCCAATGTAACTACTGAACATTGTATTTTTGGTATTAACATATTGGCCACACATATTCCATACGACCTTATATTTGATGTTTTTTCTTTTCACCTTAATAGTTTTTGCTAACACCATCAAACTAAGACACTCCTTTTTTTCTACAACATTGTTCCTTCATTGCCTACCATTTCCTTGGATTCAACATCATCATTATGTTATTCCTCTGGATTGGTAGTATCAACATGTGTAGTTGGTTGTTGTACCTTTGCACTAGGAGCAGTAATAGGTTGAGTAACATGTTGTTCCTTAGGATTTGGAGCACCAATGCGTGAAAAAGTTCATTTTTCCTCTGTACTGTGAGTAGTAGTATGTTGAGAGACTTTTTATTCCTTAGGATTGGGAGCACCATCACATGTAGAAGTCATTATCTATTGAAGTGATTTAACATTTAATTTAGATTACATAAATGAAACAGCGAATAGATGATAACATGAGGTAACACAATGTATATTAAAAAATATATAACCTGATTTTTGAACTCTTTTTTTAAGGATGAATGGATTTTACCCCTATATCGTCTATCCAAATCCCTTCATTTTGGCCTCTTATGACATAAAAAACATCATCTACTTTGGGACTGCTATGAAATGATTGCAATTTCTCAATGAAAGGGTCATCCTTATTTTAATTTTCATCTGACCCTTCAGTATTTTTGGTCAATAACAGAACAATTGACCACTATCAGTTTGTAGGATCTAGAATATAAAATACTTGTAATGCATATGATTCCATTATAAATGGTTCGTCTATGTACCCTTCCTTACTAAAATCAACTTTCACACATCCCAATTTATCTATTTTAACATTACTCATATTTTCAACCCACCTGCATTGAAAAATCATCACTTGAAATTTTGTATAATCCAACTCCCATATTTGTTTGATGCTAAAAAATTATGACATATTTTCATAAATTGGATTTCTATCCTTAGTACCAGAAACAAGCATCACTTTAGGCATATGTGTAACTATACTATTTTTCATGGTATTGTCTTCATCATTTTCATTTGTATATAATATATAATAATTTATTACATTACCATTGTAATATAATATATACACACTTGGTACTTCGTCTAGCCATCAAAGTCATACTAAAATTGAATCCATATTTTCATCTAACTTCGTAAAAATATGATCCCAAAACTATCCTATAAACTATTGATTATGTGCATTTGATATCCATATTTAATCCCTTGATGGATTCAAAAGCCTAAGAATTTATTTATGGGTTTAAACATATTAAGAAACCTCCAAACTATTATGAAAAATGTAATTGTGGTTCTACTCCTGATCTATAATATTGATAGTGACAAAAAATCTCCCAGAGATTCCTTCACCTTTAAGATACCTAGTGTGATGATATATTGGTAGACCAATGCTTTCCACACTATATAGGTATTCGATACAGAATTCAATATCTTCCTTAACAATACGTCAATCCATAATACAACCCTCTAGTCAACTTTGAATTTTGACATACCCCTTCAAAATCATCATATATTGTTCAATGGGGTACATCCATATATAGTGTACAAGACAACCTAGTTGAATCCCTCTCACCAACTAAACCATCATATCAAAGAATTTTTGTGGGAAAAATATTTCCAATTCACATAATATGATGGAAATTTTTTATTCCATAGTCAGTAATTTTTTTAGATCTATAACTTTACTACATATAGCTTTAAAGAATAAAGAGATATTGGTTAATGTATAATGAACATTCTTAGAAAAAATACAATATAAAGGTATAAGTATTAGATATTACATCAAAACAGGTCACTCATGTGATTTCATACCCTTTAACTTTAAATTGTTCATTGACATGATATTCTTGATATTTGATGAATACCCATATGGAACCTTTAAATCATTTAAAAAAGTTGCGAAAACTGATATATCTTCTACCTAGAAAGATTATAAGCGGATATTATAAGAAAAGTTCATTTTTCACCCCTCACTGGCACCAACTATTCTCATATTCCCATGTAAATCATGTCCAACCTAGCCTTAATGACATACTTTATTTTTCCAAGTGCATTTAGAAATGTGTCGATGACACTATCACATACATTTTTTTCAACATGAATAACATTAAGAAAATGGCTGATGTTCAAAAAAAATCCAATATGGTAATTAAAAAAACTGGTCTCTTTTTCCAACCAGTTTTCGTATGGTTTTTCAAAAATGGATTACCAAAATCAGTTTCTACGTCTTTTATTTTCTCAAATTGTTGATCACCTTTTAGTGAAGATAGCATTGTAAATTCTTCTTAACTTCCATCAAATGATGATATCCAATATCAATACTTGTGTTGTTAGGGTAGAAATGTGTGATGTCTATGAAACACAGTCTTTGATTTATGTTTCAACCTAGTTGACAATGTACATTGTTCTCAAATGGGACACCCTTGACTTAATTTAATTTTATATCTTGAAAAAATTACATTAGCATGAAAGTAATTAATCATACCATACAACATGGCTCTCAATGGGAAATCTTAATTTTTTTCAATCATCATACAACATAACACTTGAGTCCCATGATAATTTCAAATCCTTAATCAATGGATCCATGTAAACATCAATATCATTACCCAGTTTTTTTGGTCCTAATATAAGCATAGATAAAATGATTTATTTTTTTCATACATAACTAGGATGATAAGTTATAATTTACCAATATAATCAGACATGTACTATGAGTGATTATTTGAAAACCAAAAGGATTCACTCTATCTATAGATAATGCAAGACAAAGGTTTCTCGGATCGTTTCCAAATTCAGGATACTCAAGATCAATTATCTTTTACTAATGGGATTCTATTGGGTGACATAGATTCACATCTTTATTTATTATATCTATGTGCCACATTAATTTTCCTACAGTCTCCTCACTTCTATATAGGCACCTAAACCTTGGAATTATGGGAAAATACCATAAAACTTTTATAGGACCTGATTCATCTTTCTTGTATCAAGAAGCACCACACTTTTGGAATTCCGTAAGTGATATTTGTTCCTAATGAAATAGTATATAGTCATTTGGGAAGGTTTGTATTCTTTCAAAGATAATACCCATCGAGCATAGTATTCATTTAGCACTGTATGTTCATCTAGGGAGCTCATTATCTACTAGGAGCATGTCATTCAAGAGAGAAATCGGTTTCTTAAAACTAGAGTCACTCCATATATTATCTAATTTCCAATTATATGGATTCAGTATGGATGATAATGTTTTATATTTAGTGCAACCAATATAAAATGGTGTCTTTTAACAACTATTTAACTTCTCAAACAATTTTGGGCAATTGCAAAGTTCATCTTCAAATGTCCTTATCATTTCCTCAATATGATCTTCATCATCATTCACATCTATAATTACATCCTTGATATAATATTCTTTGTTTTCCACACTTTTAATCATATCATATAATCTATAAAACATAGTATTATCCCAACCACTAACTACATTCTCTTTTTCTCCATGTTTATTCCAACATTTATAACTTCAATCTATTCTGTAAAAGATCAAATTTTCTTCTAACTCCTCTTGACTAATTAGTCTTGAATAAAAATAGTATAAACATGGACAAAGTATTTCATAAGGGTAATATTCATTATCTTTTTCAAACTTGATATACTCTTTCACTCCATCTTCATAATATTTTTTCATACGATTAGTATACATCCATTATTTATTCATATCCATCCTATTAGATTCAGTAATATTAATATTTAATAAAATAAATACACAAAATATATTCAACTATTGTAACCATACAACCATATATCCTATCATAAGATCCAAAGGATATGAAACAATCCAGAACAAACCTAAACCTATAAAACATAGGCACTATATAAAAGTCTCTTAGGTCACCACAGCCTACCAAATCTAATAGATCATTTTCATATTACATCCTAAAAATATAGTTTTAAATACATTTTAAAAATAAACATTTTCTAAAAAAATTACCAAATAAGTAGTAACACATAAATGTGTGTTAAAAATCTTTTTCTAATATTTTCATTAAATGAAAACAATCACTTGGAAAATATTTTTCCTCAACCAATACCTCTTGGTAAAATAACCCTTTTAAAATATGAATTTAAACTATTTCATAAACACCCATTTTTTAAATACACATTTCAAAACTCAAAGAGTTTTCCAACTATCATACAGTTTTCTAAAACATGTTGAAAACCAAACATTTCTATAAAATGAGACATGGTGGCCTAAAAACCCATTTTCAAAACTCACACATTCTTGGAGTTTCAAATATAAACCATTATAATTTTTCTCATTTTAGAACACTTTTCAAACTCATTATTAAAATAGTTTGAAAATGATTCAAAATCACGCTTTCCTTTTCCCTTCTTTAAAAACCTTTCACAATACCTTTTCAAAAAATTTGAAAAACAAACCATACAAAGAAGGAAGAAGGAACTTGGTCAAGAACCACTATGTTGAGTCACACAAAATGTGGAAAACAACAAGAAAATATGTTTTAAACAATAATATAAATATCAGGGGATACAATAAAATAAAATAAATAAAACCCCTAAATGATACTGAAAAGGGTTCTAGTGTTATGGGAATTGCCACTAGGTTGTATTAATTAATGTACTTGAACTAGAGATAAGGAAACTAGTTCATCCCTATTAAACCTATCCATTCCCCCATAAGTCCCATAATGCTAGATCAAAAATAATAAACATCCCCACATGGGATCACAAGCTATAATGGTCATATAATAATCAAAGGGGCTTAAGAGGGTATCACACCTTTTATGAAAACTCATTTTTTTAAAATTTCAAATGGGACTTCTATTTTAAAAAAAATATTGGAAGGCCAAGACATTTTATCATTTATAAAATCCATCCCAATCTACTCTTCAAAGTAATTTTCTAAAAACACCTTTGAAACTCAAATGGGAATTCACACTACCCTTTAAATGGACATTGAAAAACATTCAATGACAAAATAAGATTTAAAATCCACTCCACATTGGAAAACACACCCTTTTGAAATAATCCTTATCATTTGAAAATATTAAAAGCTTTAAACACCCCAAAACGTTGATATAAAAATTAACCAAGGCTTAAAAAAGTGGTTTCAAATATTTATCACAAGGGTTAAATCGCTACTTTAAAATAAAAAAAAAACATTTTCCAACATTTTTAACACTTTAAAATAACCCAAACACTTAGTTTGAAATCCAATTAACATAAGAATAATTTATAAAACCTTAATTTGGTTATTAACACTAATTTTAAAATAAAAATTATTCTTTGAAAAAAATCCATGTAAGCATTTTTCCAGACACTTTTCATCGAATTTCATTCCATAATAAGGGATAAAACCACTTGGAAAACACCATTTATATATCACGGTAACTCATATGTTATAAAATTATACATAATTTATTGAAGTATATAGTCTTAAAAATTTATAAAAGTATAAAATTATAATATATAAAATTAAAATTTCTGAATGTATAAAAGTATAAATTCTTATATTTTAGTTCATTGATGAAATGATTGATCTTGATTTTATCATTAATAAAAAAACTCTAGAAGTAATAAACTCTTAAAAATTATAGGTGGACCAAAACTATGGTAGTGTGATTTATTTAAATACCCATATCAAAATAACCTAATAATTTTAGAAGATGGTTCCTTATCCTGAATTGGTGATGAGGAAAGCTGATGAACATGGACATGTTACTTGAATAATATTTTATGGTGAATTATAAAACGTATACTATAATTTGATGCTGAGGATTGATGTTGAATGCATAAAACCATGGATGATTTCTAACACTTAATAACTAGGTTTTTTCACTCTATAGGTCAAATAAATAGTGGGGTGTCAACTCTAACCAATCCACTGAATGAGATCAAGAAGATAACTTTATGAAAAAAAATCAATGGAATGTCTCATAAAAATTATCATCCAAATCTCACTAATCCCACAAATAGCATGAAAAATTATAGATACCCTACTCAATTCCCTAAAAATTACTGGCCAATACATACAAGTATTAAAATCTAGGCTATGGGAGCATCGATGTTTGTTCACATGCTTGTAGTTTTCTGGTGAAGGATCAAGAATATACTCCCAAATCAAGATTGTAGCATCATAATGAGGGAACTCAAAACGATCACCATAATGACCAACCAAACCTTTATCTAAATAGATATTTAAAGAATAGAATCATGATCTAATCATAAGTGAGATGATATCCAAGGATTGAAAAAAATTCCAAAACTAAATTCAAAACTAGTCTAATACAATCAATACATTCACACAGAATGCCCATTATACATGATAAAAAACACCCAAAACACAATCCATGTTATAAATGCCAATAATTTTAAGTTTTTATCCTAAATAATCTAGGGTACCCTAACTCCCAATTACCACTACATTGAATAATCCTTAAAAACCAATTACTAATAAGAATTGAATAGCAAAACTTTAGTTTTGAGGGTCTTTATTCATTGAAAATGTTCAGAAATAAAGATGTGCCAACAGTGGGGTTTGGTGAGGCAGAAGTGGTGTTCGTCGAGCTGGAGGTGAGGTGGATGTGGTTTTCAATGATGTGGCAATGGGGTTCGGCAAGAGAAATGGAGTTGGCACTAGTGTGGCTCGGTGAGATTGGCAGAGCGGTGGAATAGTGGCAGGCAGTAACGGGGTTCGGTGAGAGCAACGGTGCAGTAGCAATCGACTTCCATGAGAGTTTGAATGTGTGCGAAGAAGACATCCGGTTAGGGTTTCTTTTAAAAAAAGGATAAATATTTTATCATCACTTCCAAAAAATTACTGATTAAGAGTAATTTTATCAGCACTAAAATCAAAAGCACCGATAAAACATCTCTTTATCAATACTTTTTAGCGCTGATAATGATACCCCTTTCTAGCCTGTGTGTGAGGTGTGTATGTTTTTTTTTATGTAATTGTACCCCCAAATCACATAATATATATAATTATAAATATTATAAATATATATATTTTATTTATTTATAATTATAAAATTATAATAAATATATTTATTATATTTGTAATTATAACTATAAATAAATATTTATTTATTTATATTTATATATATATAATAAATATTATTATAAATATTATTATATATTTATAAAATTATCATAAATAAATTAACCCTAATTATCAATAAATATAAATATATTTAAAGAGTATTTCATGATGGAATCTCATCCGCTCTTTCACAATGGCGTTTCCTCCTGGAAACCTTGAAGATGATGACAGGATTCACACATCTCCCTCCCCCCACCGCGGGGGAGAGGCCTTCGTTGGATTTCGCGGATGATCGGCCTTTTTCTTCGTTCATAGCTCTGGACCTGTTTCCCCATTTTCCACGGATCGAGCTTTACCCCATGGTTCCTGGACTTCTTGATGGATGTCCACAACTCTATCTCTCGATTAAAGAGTTTAATAAAGCCTCTGCTTTTCATAACTTGACTTTGGTTGCTTGTTTCCCGATCTGGCGCCCCCCAGTGGACGTTTTTGACAGATCTGTCTTTGAAATTTGGGATCTTCTTGATATTTCTATGGTGGGTCTTGTGGATCGCCATCATATTTTGATTCATTTTGCATCTGAAGAAGATCTCATCCATTCCTGGTCTACGGCTCCTCGGAATTGTGGTGGTGACCGGTTCTCCATTTTTCGATGGATTTTTTATCTTAACTTGCATCGTGATTCGCCAATGGTGGAACCTGGGTGTGATTTACAGAACTTACTCTCCCCTTCCAAATTTTTTTTTTTTTTGATGTTGGGGAACCTAGTGGGAAGGTTCCTTTGTGTGGACAGTAGGACTTGGGCTTTATGCCATCCAGTTGATCTTAGGGATTTTTTTGAGGTGGATGCTTCTAAGGCGCCACCAGACATTGTGTGGATCGTTGTTGGTCAGGAGCTCCAATAGAGACAGCCGGTAATCTTTGATACATGGGTTGATTTTTCTTCTTCTTTCCGGAATCTTGGTAATGATGATCGTGTCTATATGAGTGGCTTAAGGGGATCTGGTGTTTTTAATTTGGATCTGATGGGGATTAACAAAGGATGCTAGAATCTAGTGGGGTAGGAGGTGTCTGTTAAGTCTACTTAAGCTTGCCTTTCATTCCAAAGGTTAGGGACATTTTTGCACACCTGAGAGTTGATCTTGATAGTGGTGGTGACAAGGAGAAGGTAAGAGCGTATCCTTGCGACTTGGGGTTGGAGTCTCCAACTAACAGAAGTGGGAATGAGGAGGGTAATGCAGTGGTTGTTCATTTTTCTGATAGGTTTAATGGTGAACAGGCTAGGAAATGCGAGGTGCATGATCAGAGTGATATTGCCTTATATAACAGCTTTGAGTGCATTGTGTCTATTGAGCCAGAGGGTGAGGCAACGGAACAGGGGGATGTGGAGGATCAAGGGATGATGGAAGAACTGGGAGATGTGGCTAGGTAGGGGCAGGGGGAGGGGATCTATTCTGATCTTGAGAATAATGGGCCCTACAGTTGCAGTGTGGCTGAAGTTGTTGTGCAGGAATTGAGCTATGGTGACAATGATGGTGTTGAGGTGCAGGTTCTATTAGCATAGAGAAATGTGGAGGTTGGGGAGGACGGTGTTGAGGTTGTGGCTAGGTGTAGGCCTTCTAGACTCATTATGATAATTCCTGGGGGTGATTCTTGATGGATCTGCTTCTGGTGAAACTTGTTGTGCGGTTGGGAAGGGGAAGGTGGATGAGAAGAGGCGATGGACAAGAAAGAGGTAGTGGTTGAGTAGGTGGAGTGTCTATGGAAGGGAAGGTGAATGAGAAGGGTGAGGGAGCTGAACAGGGATATGTGGCCCTTTTCAGTTAGGTGCTGGGAGAGGAGGCTAAGCAAGAAGAGGTTCCTAGGCAAGGGGAGTTGTCGGAGCAGTGTTCTGTGGTGATGGAGGGATCCCCATGTCTTGGGTAGGGTCCTTTGGTTTTGTTGGTTCATGAGGGAATTTCTGCTGTTGAGTCTCTGTAGGGGGCTTTGGCTCGGTTTGATCATGAGAAGGGGGAGGCTTCAGAATATAGGGAGGTGATGGAGCTGGCTGTGGAGGTATTCAAGATGCCTAGAGAGGAGGGGCAATTGCAGCTGGACCTGGCTGGTGTGATGTCCCCTCCTTGTCTGGCTTTTGAGGAACCTGCCCTAGTGGTTCCTTGCATATCATAGTGTGGGGTTCTTGCTGACTGCTCCATAAATCAGGAAGCCTCCATCATCCCTGATCAATATTTTTTCAAGGAGGATGGTAGAAGGATGACTCGTAATATGGCTATGATCATTAAGTAGAGGTCCTTGCTAGATGTGTCCAATCCTAATATGAAGGATAACAACTCTACAGGGGTGTTTTTAGATCCCTAAAAGAGGAAGTCGAGGAAGGAATATTCTACTTTGCCAAATACAGTGTCCACGAGAGCCTCTTGCAAAGCTAAGGAAGTTTCCTCTGGCAGGGGAGGTTGGTTTATCAAGGCATGGCTAAATGTGGAGTAGCAGCGTCTTAGAGAGTATTAAACTACCTTTCTTTATGGTGCTGATGGGGACCCATATGGGGATGGAGACGTTGATTTGTACTTCCTTTTTATTTATCTTCTTTTTTTCGGGTCTTTTGGGGTTTTGGTGTCTTGGGGGGTTCAGGTTTTTTCAATGTGGGCTATTTGGCCCCACCCCGCTCTTGTCTGTTTTGCTTTTCTTTCAATAAATTTTGGGGGGTCAGGAATAGTCTAGCCTTGCACCTTCCTTTCTATAGATATATTTAAATGATTATAAATATAATTAATATATTTATTATAATTATATAATTATTTAAATAGATATTTATTTATTTATAGTTATAAATATAATAAATATATTTATTAAAATTTTATTTATTATTTAAATAAATAAATAAATATTTATATTTATAATTGTAAATAAATATATATTTATTATATATATTATTATATAAATATATATTTTAATAAAAGTAGTTGGGGTTTGATTTATTGGTAATCACCTCGTAATAATACATCGAGGTTAGGGGTTAAAAACCCAAGGAGTGTGGGTATTGTAGTAGAACTGTAGCACCAGCGGCACTGTAATGGTGGTGGACACTATTGTTGGAACTATAGCAGTGACAGCACTATAGTGAGTACTGTAACAGCTTGGGTATTATAGCAGCACTATTCACTAGTGGGCCTTTAGGTCTATATTATGGCCCTACGGGCCATGTAATGTGTACCGACCTGAACTGTTATAAATAAAGTTTTCATTTCGGATTCAATTAAATGTCTTATTATGTGATTTAGTTATAGAAAAAACATGCAATTTCTTGGTTATACTTTTTAATTTAAAATACCTTTAAGAATATTATCATTGTTCATATAGTTGTTAAATAGTGATCACATGATTAATACAAACATAGGGCTTAAACAAATCCAATTGACATAGACAAAGGAAGTGATGGGCTCATCCAATAGTATTGTATCCTATGAATCCCATTTATCAAAGCTTCCAAGGGAGAGAGCATCACTGGGATTTTCCCTTGACCAATCCCAATATTATATCCAACAACTTAAGTATGAGTGAAAACATTTTTGGGAGAAGTTCAAGCTCATCGAGATCATGACCCAAATCATGTTCACCTAACGGCCCCATGAAAGTCTCACCATCACGCGCTTTACTCTTAGGGAATACATCGGTGTAATAAAAGGATATGTATCAAGACATTAATAAAATTAATATGTATATTGTATAGAATAATTAATTTATTTTCATTTTTACTTTTACTTTATAAATGATTTGGATTTGGATTCAATTAAACCCAAATTTTATTTTCAAGTAATATTAAAATTCAATTAAGGGATTTATTTTGATGAATTAATGAATTTTTGAAATAAATAGTATTTTAATAAAATTATATTATTAAATAATTTTTATTAATTATAAATGGCATTTTATTTTTATGAACCGAAGAGTAATTTTTAAAAGGGTTCAAAAAATGTTATTGTCAAAAACCTAAAAATTTTCAATAAATGTCAGTTATTATTTTTAAAAGTTAAAATGAACATATTTATAAAAAAATTTATATAAAATAAATATTACTTTTACAATCATAACATCAAAATTATCCAATGGTTAATTTTTCATAATTTTATGAGACGGTCGAATTTTCGGGTAAAAATTAAATAGCGTATAAATATATGGTGTTTTGTATGACATCATAATGACCCAAAAATAATGTAAGAAATACTATAATTTGTGTCCTTGGAAAAATATATAATTTACATTTAAAATAATGTGTTTTTAAATTTACTTGATTAATTTTATTAAGCCTTTATGAATCCTTTAAAACATGTAATATATTTTAGAGTTTTAAATTCATTTATTTAAAAGTGTGACTCGCCTCCACATAAGAAACAGAATTATTTTAATAATTTTAGTAAAATTCCTAATAAAATAATTAAAACCACTCTAATTTTTAAAAAACCATGGTAAAAACCCATGGCAGGGTTTTCGGTTTGAAATATTTTATTTTGTAGAGTCCAAAATCTAAATATTAAAGAAATACCTATATTTTACTATATAAACTAATCCAATATCCCACTTATCTTCACTAAAAATCCTTGGATAATGAACTTAATCTTCCCTCCTCTCTCTATAATCCTCCTTAGGTGCTCCCAATCTCTCAAGAATCCCCTTTCAAGCTTTTGGTGACATACTCTTAAGGTAACGGATCCTCTCTTTATAACTTTTTTTCTATCATCTCCTCTCTATTATGCCCTTATATTTTTTTTATTCCTAGTGATAGAGTATGTTTTTTCACCTCCCCATACTTCCCTTATTATTTATAAATTATTATATTCTCCTTTATCTCTCATTAATCCCTCCTAAGAACACTCGTTATCATGCCTAAATTTCATAAGGGTTCTTTCCTTTCTCATCTTTATCCAAGTTACTTTATCTTGTTATACCCTTTTATTTTTAATTACTAGGGATGGGGTATGATTTATCAATTCCTCCATACTTTCCTTATTATTTCTAAATGATTATAGACCCCTTTCTCTCTCATTAATCCCTCCTATGTACACCCGTTACCATGCCGAAATTTCATAAGCATCCTTTCCTTTCTCTTTTTTTAAAGCTTATGTATTATCATATGCCTTATTTTTCTAATTCTATGTGTGTGTAAATTTCCTTACATGTCCCTATTACTATATAATTCATTTAAAAATAATTATAGACCCATTTCTCCCTCATCAACCCATCTTATGAATTTTGAAGTGACGTCGTTTTGCTGCTGAATTTTCACGGCGATTTTCCATGACAAACCATTTATATTATGAATGTTGTACCCATTTCCTATAAAATAACTTTTAAGAATATATACCTTTTTATTAGGAACATAAATGTATTTATTCCACACTAATTTATCATTGAAAAAATTATAATGATGAATTAATCCATTTTTTATGATCTATGTGGCACACTTAAGCATGAGAATGAAATGAAAGTGGCGGGTGCACCTAGAATTATATGGTGCTACAATGCATTGGGTAATGTTTAGTATCATGATACGTCATGTTTTAACAGGGGTTTACTTGATTCCTTTTTGTTAATTTTTCCACCATGAAGTCTTGTCGGTTTATCCTTGACCTATGATGTAGTGTTTTAAGTTGTTGCCACATTTCCCATGTTATGATTATCATGCTATATCATGCCTTATTATTCATGTTCCTATATGCTTAAATGATTTTCCTTGTCTAACATGTATTATCATCTTCATTTTATTCCATGTTTATTCCCTTACTGGGATTTATATATCACCCATTTCTTATGTATTTCTTTAGGTTATCCCATGCAGTTTTAAGTGTGAGCATGCTAAAGAAGTTTTTAATAAATATGTTGTAATTAATGTTTAAATTTGTCATATAATATACCTAATTCACAAATACACTAGAATTATCTATATTTCATGTTGTATTGAGTGTAATTTTATGTAATTTATTCATGTATTAATGTGTAATAAAGATAAGGTTTACTATATTTGGTATTAGAGGAAAAGTTTAGTTATTTTTTGGATTAGGAATAGAAAACTCTAGAAAAAAACTTAACGATAAGACTAAGTATAATAATACATACCTAAAATTTTGGTTATTATAGAGTAAGTGGTTTATCAATAAAATACATCCTTATCTAGATACTACAAGTGGACATGGTTCTAGAACAGATGTACCTTGGAGTAACAACTCTAACAAGGTGTTCCAGGCCTCACTCAGGGTAACTTGGTACACAAAAATAGGCCTTACTGCACACCTATTTGACAATCCTGGGGGATATACTTTTGTAATTCATAATATCATTATGAACCAATATTAAGAGAGTAAAAAAATACCCATAAAAGTATGTGTTAGGAAATAGATCATGGATAACAAAGACTGAGGCCCAGAAATCCATAAGTTAAGGAAATACATGTAAGTTATAATTTATACCTTTAATGTCATTAAATTACCATTTATAAGTTTAAGATTTAAATATACTCATCCTTAATTTTCCTTTTATTCTAGCCAATGGCTGAAAATAGGAGGAATCGGGTAAACAATAAACGTGAAGAGTAATGTGATGACTTCTCCAATGAGATGTCCAACCTGATAGGATTAGGAATCGCATGCTTCATGATAATACTCTCTGATATGACTCAATTTTTTAATAGAAACCTAGATTAGGAGGAGTGTCCAAATCCCTCCAAAAGAGAAAAAGTCATATTGAGAGATTCTTGCATCAAATGCCTCCTACTTTCAATGGGTCATCTGATCCCTTAATCGTGGAATACTAGATCAACACCATTGAAAATATATTTTCCATCCTTCAATGTTTTGAGAAAGAGAAGGTTCTACTGGCTGTTTATCGTATGGAAGGTGAAGTTAATTAGTGGTGAAAATTGATCAAAAATATGAAGCCTGAGTAAGAGATTGAAACAAATGTGTGGAAGGATTTCCAAAAAAATTGATAAATGTTTTTTTCTCACTCTTTATCTTAAAATTTAAAGGTATTTCCTTACCATCAAGTAAAAATATGAAAAATCTATCAGAATGTATGAGGAAAACTTTACAAGGATTTCACAATACACCTTTGTCTTTGTCATTACCCTTGAGTGCACAGTTTATTGTTATTTGGTGGGATAAATTTTAGCCTACAAAAAGTCCTGGTGATCCATGATTTTGATAGGTATGAGGAAATTGTCTGATATTCCCTCAAAGTCAAAATAGAGATTGGTAAATCTCAGGGGTATCATGGGGATAATTAGAAAAAAAATTGAGATAAATTCTGGTGGTCTGATAGAGAGGTCTAACAATGTCAAGAAATTTAAACATCCCACTTGCCAAAGGTGTGGAATGAAGTACCCTATAAATTTCCTGAAGGGGATGAGAAAATTATTTAGGTATGAGAAGGAAGGCCACCTGGCTAGTGATTTTCAATAGGAGAAACCTGCTACTATGACAGAGGAAAGGAATTCTCTAGTCAACACTTAGCGTATTGTTTATTGCTACAACTACAAGGATCAAGGGAATTTTTCAAACCAATTCACTAATCCAAGGATTTTTGGAGATAACCAACAACCTCCAAGGCAAAGAGGGAGATATTTTTCCATCACTACCTACAAAGTGAATCCTGAAAACAAAGTGGTGAAAGGTAAGCTAGTTATTCATTCAATAATAGAGAACATACTTTTTTATTCTGGTTCTACACATTCTTTCATATCCTGAAAGTTTTGTAAAACTATTAAAACACCACTAAAAATCATAGAATTATAGATGTTGGTGAAAAAGGGAAGTGGGAAAATTATTGCATCCCAACTATAACTCCTCCCCTGTCAAATTTTGTAGGCTGAATTTACCAGAAAACCTTGTCATACTCCCTTTGGTGGAATTTGATGCAATTCTTAGCATGTATTGTCTTTCCTTGTGTATATCCAACATAAATTTACATGATAAGGAAATCACTATTCATATTTCGAATCGACCCACAATTATGTACAAGTGAAAGGAGGAGGATGAATCTTCTCTAGCATCATCATCTCAATAATGGATGTTATTTCCCTATGAGTAAGTGTATCTAGCTCAAATGATTCATTCTAAGGAAAGAATCATCCTTTAAGACATGCCCATTGTGAGGGAATATGTTGATGTGTTTCCCAAGGAATTCTCTAGTCTTCCTCCTAGCCTAGATATTAAATTTTCAATCGAGCTTATACATGGGGAATTACCATTATCCAATACTATATATAGAATGGTTGTTGTGGAACTTGAGGAGGTGAAGAAATAACTATAGGATAATTGGATAAAGGTTTCATACACCTAAGTGCTTTACCATGGGGTGCACCAATCCTCTTCATCAAGAAGATGGGTTAATGCATCTTTACATCAATTGTCATGAGCTTAAAAAGATCATGATAAAGAAAAAGTATCATATTCCTCAGATTTATGAATTTTTCAATCAGTTATGTGGAGAACAATACTTTTCAAAGGTGGATATACAGTCAAGATAGTACCAAGTTAGGGTGAAGAAGGAGGATATCCCCAATACTTCTTTTCTTACAAGGTATGGGCACTATGAATTTATAGTAATTCCTTTCAAACCCACTAATTATCTAGGAATATTCATAGACATGATTAATAGAGTATTTAGATATTACCTCAATAAATTTTAGGTGGTCTTTATAGATGATATTATAATATACTTCTGAAGTAAATAAAATCATGAGGAGCATTTTAATACTATGCTAAAGACATTGTGAAAGGAAAAGCTTTATGCCAAGTACAAAAAATGTGAGTTCTAATTAAGGAAGTCTCATTCATGGGAAATATAATCACAATAAATGGGATATATGTGGATCCTTCAAATACTGAGTCAATTGAAGGATGGATAAGGCCAACATTTGTGACATACATCCATAGTTTCCTTGGGTTAACTAGGTATTATCGTCTCTTTGTGATAAATTTATCATGATTTTCAAACCCTCTTACCAATATAACTTAGAAGTGTGTAAAGTTTTCTTGGAATGATAATATTAATAGATCTTTAAGGAGTTGAAAACGAAGATTATCATTGCATCTATGCTCACACTACCCACAAGTGGATAGATTTTCTTGGTTTTCAGTGATTCTTCAAAGAAGGTTTTGGGCTATGTGTTAATGAAAAATTGACAAATTCATTGCCTATGCTTCAAGGTAGTTGAAAGTTCATGAACAAAACTACCCAATGCATGATATGGAGTTGGCTATAATGATCTTCTATTTTAAAATTTGGAAAAATTATCTCTTTGGGGAGAAGTGTGAAATATATATGGATCACAAAATTCTTAAGTATATATTCACACATAAAGAGATGAATATGTGACAATGAATATGGTTAGAACTAATAAAAGACTATATCTTCTCAATCCACTATCATCTTGGGAAACAGAATAAAGTGAAAGACGCTCTAAGTAGAAAGGATCCAAAAATTCTATCATTGATGAGAATTGAGAGGGATCTAATCTTCTTAGACATGGAAAAGTTGAACATGAGAATCATAAGGAAAGTAACATCATCAAAAATTTCACAAATTATTGATCAACCATATCTTATGTAGAAGTTAAAGGATGCTTAAAGAGTTTATGTGTAAATTCAAAAGAAAGTGGAAGCTCTAAGGAATGGTAAATCCTTGAAGTTCAATGTTAATGATGAAGGTGTTGTGAGATTTGGGTCAATACTATGTGTACCATCAAATCCTGAGTTAAAGACAAAGTTATTGGGTAATGTAGATATCTCAACCTTCTGAATCCACCTAGGAAGAAAAAAGATCTATCGATATATCTGAGAACACTATTGGTGGGACAATATGAATAAAGAGATTACTGAATATATATCAAGATGTATTTTATGTTATCATGTAAAATCAGAAAGGAAAAAATCAAAGGGGATGATGAAACCATTACTCGTACCTATATGGAAATGGAAAAACATCACCATGGAATTTTTCACTAATATTACAAAGAAATCAAGAGGGAATGATTCTATATGGGTTGTGGTGGATCATCTTTTAAAGACTTCACACTTAATTATGATATGAGAGGAATTATCATTGGATCTAATTGCATGGATATACATCTGGGAAGTGGTTAGGCTGCATGGATATACATTTGGGAAGTGGTCAGGCTGTATGGAGTACAACTATCAATTGTGTTTAATTGAGATACAAAATTCACATTCGTGTTATGGAAGATTCTCTATCATGCTCTAAATATTGAGTTGAACTTCAGCACAACATATCACCCTCAAACTAATGGCCAATCTGAGTGGACTATCCAGAAACTTGAGGACATGTTGGGAGTATGCTCAATAGAATTTAAAGGAGGATGGAATCTATAGATACCCCAGACTTTTACATATAACATTTCAGGATTTTAAGTATAATTAATCACCAGAGTATAAGCCAAGGATCATTAAGTCTAGTGTCTTGGAAGACTAGGTACATAAAACATGAACATGGGGCTAAAAAATACTTCTTTATTTAATATCCATAATGATCTCCTAACTTCCTTTGATCCCTTACATCTGCATAGGGTACCCTGGGGAATAAATGAACAAATGGATGGGATGAAAAGACCAGTAAGGTAAAGAACATAAGGATACATCTTAAGCACATGAGTTAGGAGGCATGACATAATGATATCTAAAGCATGGAACATATAAAATCGTATCATATAAGTGTGTGATAATATAAACATGGAATCAAATAAATGTTAAATAATCATGAAACATTTCTTTAGTATGGGTCAAGGATAACCACCAATCTCATTTCCCATTTTAGTACGGGTCAAGGCTAACCGCCAATCCTGTTTCACATCGCATCTCATGAGACTTAACTTTACCCAATGCATTAGAGGGCTATCTGGGCGCACCCATATCAACATTTTCATGAATATTTTTTCCAAATAAATATTCTTACCACATAAATATTATTCCCACATAAATAATCATACATAACAACCATAAATAAACATAAGGGTACCCATGGAGAGAATTGGGTACCACAATCATGACATAAAGAATAACCAATGAGTGTGTCATGAAAGTGTCCACGAAAGAAAGGTATCAGAACATACATGGAAGTTCATAGGGTAAAATAGTCTTATAAAATGGTATATGACATCAAACATAAGTGAAAACATATAAACTATGTATTTTAGAAACATTAGCATCAAAACATTTTTCTGCGGTTTAAAGGAAAATACTGTAGAGATTTTAAAATAGAAAAGAGGAATATCTTTTATATGAAACCAGGATTGAAACAAGAAGGTTTTCAAAATAAAAATACTGATTTCATAAATACAATTGTGGCTTAAAATGTAGGATAGAGTGCACTTGAACTTGGATAAAAATTTGGGAATTTCCCTTAAAATGAGTGTGCTTCTTGGGAAGTATCGAGGAGGGATTCACTTAAAATCATGTATATCCCTGAAAGAGAATGAGATATGGACCTTGGAACATGATTTTGGTGAATATAAACAGAATTTATAGGTTTTACATAAAAATAAAAGACAACTTCATTGTGGTAAAAATAAAGATAGAGCAACTCGAAGGAATAAAGGAAATTCGGGTATAATTCATTATGGTTTATCGGCATGGTATCAGGTGTAACTAAGAAGGATTGATGAGAGAGAAAATGGGTTTATCATCACTTAGAAATCAAGAGGGAATTATGGGGGAGGTTCATAAACATACCCCATCATTTTCTATTACACATAAAAATTCATAGTATAGAGGATGATCTTGATTAAGAGTGAAATAGAGAGGATCCCTTACTTTAAATTCGTTGGTGTACTCCACTTGTTTTTAGATACCTAAATAAACAAATTAGGATTATTAATTAGTAATTACATAACCTCTTATATATTTAATTGATTTATTATTACCCTTTTAGTTCATTCAAGGTCTTTTTTATTATTTATAAGGTTCAATTTCATTGTTCGGGCTTGTTTGTTTACTTGGTTTTAAAAGATCGGTTCACTTGTATTCAAGTTCAGATAAACATGAAAGATGAAAGTGGTTGTACATAAATAAAGTTATATTTTATTAGTTAACATCTATAAAATTACATGGTTTTAAATTTAATTTGGTTACTAATATTGAAGTCTAACTATTATTTAAAACCATAGTAACAACTTTTTTGTTAATCGGTGCATTTGATTACAAAGAACATGTTTTTCTTTATAACTTAATACCATTTGTACAAAAGGGTTACAGAACTAAAAATAGGATATGTTACATATATAATAATTTTTTTAAACCATAACAAAAAAAAATTCATGACCATATTTAAATATTATAATGAAAATTGATAAATTGTTGTCCTTGAATGTGCTAAATTAGTATATCTCAAATGGTGCTTTAATTTCTTTCAAATAAAGGGTGGGGAAAGGAGAGAAGATAATGAAATATCCCATTATCATGAAAAAGTTCCAGTACATTTATTTTACTAGATTTATCATACTATTATGGTGAATGGAGGTGAGGAAAGAAACAAAAAGAAAAGAACTTAAAAGAAATGAAGGAATTGGAAAAAGGAATTTACCTCTTGAGACATCCTCCATTGAGAACCTCTTAAGGGGAAAGGTTTCGGTATTTTAAAGATTCTAAGAGATTTTGAACATGGGGGAGGTTCTTGGGGGGATATTTGGTCAAAATATTGTTAAGGAATAAGGCTTGAGAGGAGTGAAGAGAAGAGGGAGTGAAGGGGGGTTTTATAGTGGAGGAGAGAGGGGATTTCTCAATATAAAATTCATTAATTTATTATTTCCCCATAGGACAAGGAATAGTGAGTCTTCCATGACCAATAATGGTAATTTTATCATGTGATCCCGAACCAATTGGTCTTAAATCAGTATAACATCATGCATGACTCTATAATTAGCTTATTTATCTTATTTTTTAAATTATGGTATTTCACTATTCATCAAATATTCAAGTATTTCAGAAAAATCCCAAAAATTCACTTTAACCATTTTTCTACATGTTGAATCCAAAAATGAATTCCATTTTTCAAAAATAATTTTATTAATATGATTATTTTAATATTTAATTAAAATCATAATTTATTATCGAAAACCAGTTTAAAAACATTCATTTACTTATTATAAAATATAGGTATATCGTACTCTCAACTTGAATATTATTTTTATACTATTATAGATAAGGTTAATATTCACTAGTTTATATCACTATTCATAAGGGTATGTTACTATTCATAAGGGTAGGTTACTATTCACCAAAAATTAAGTTTTTCTTATCAGACTCCAAATAACTTACTGATTGCAACCTTGTATGTCATATTTTTGAAATTCCAAATAAAAAAGTTAAAAAGTTATGTTTAAAGGTCACTTATCACTTAGTAGTTCATTATGTTGTGTTTCCATATGATTTTATGACACATTTATAAGAAAGGAATTTCCATTGAAAAATAATGGGTCGTTACATTCTTCCCCCTTATGAAATTTCACCCTCAAAATTTTGTTTTACATTCTAAGAAAAAAAACTGGTGTGGGTACTTTTCCTTTATTTCTTCCTCCAGTTCCCATGTTGCCTCTTCGTACTTATATTTTTTCCATAGTACCTTGACCAGATGATTAGTCTTTTTGGGTAGAACTTTGTCTCTATGATCCAATATCTTTACTGGCTACTCCTCATAAGAGAGATCATCCTCCGACTATACCACCGCTGAAGAGAATACATGTGAAGGGTCTGGTATGTACTTCCTTATGAGGGAACCGGAAATACATCATCTACTTTCGACATGGAGGGTGGAATTCCTAGTCAATAGGCCACAACTCTGACTCAATCAAGGATCTAAAAGGGGCCTATGTACCTGGGACTTAACTTCCCTTTCATTCCAAACCTCATAACCTTCTTCCATGGATATATGCGTAGAAATACCATGTCTCTGACTTTGAACTCAAGGTATCATTGATAGTTATCAGCATAACTATTTTGTCGACTTTGGGTCGCCTTGATATGTTACTGAATGGTTTTTACCTTCTCCACCATTTCTTCGGCCATTTCAGGTCCTAGCAGCTTATGCTCACCGACTTCATCCTGACATGTCGGTGTTCTTCACCTTTTCCCATAAAGGGCTTCATATTGTGACATTTGGATAATCGAGTGAAATTTGTTGTTGTAGGAGAATTCAACTAGTGGAAGATGTTCGTCCCATCCTCCTTTGAATTTCATAGAACATTCTCTCAACGTGTCTTCCAGTGTATGAATAGTCTGTTCATATTGGCCATCAGTTTGAGGATGATAGGTCGTATTGAAGTTTAGTTCAGTGCTTAGAGCATGTTGGATACTTTTCCAGAACTTTGAGGTGAATCTTGGATCACGATTGGATACAATAGATAGTGGTACTCCATGCAGCCTTACCAATTCTTTGATGTAAATCCATGAAATTTGATCCAATGAGAAGTCCCCTTGAATCACGATAAAGTGATTTGTCTTCATAAGATGATCCAGAAAAACCCATAAAGCATTGTTTCCTATGGATTTCCTTGGAAGTCCAGTGACAAAGTCCATGGTAATTTTCTCCCACTTCCATGCTGGTATGGGTAGTGGTTGCATCATCCCCTTAGAATTTTGTCTCTCAACCTTCACTTTCTGATATACTAGGCACTTTGATGTATATTTAGTAATCTCCCTTTTCATATTGTCCCACCAAAAGTTTTCTTGGAGATCTTGATACATCTTTGTGCTCCCTGGGTGGATAGAGAAGGTCGAGCTATGTGAATCATTCAATAGATCCTTCTTTATCTCTGGATCGGATGGTATACATAATCGTGTCCCAAATCTTAAAACTCATTCCTCATCAATTTTGAAATAAGAGGATTTCTCATTTTTAACAGCTTCCACCCTTTTCTGAATTTCCACATCTTTTCTTTGAGTACCCTTTATTTTCTCCAAGAGGGATGGTTGAGCAATCATTTGTGAAAGGATTGATGATGTTCCTCCCTTAATGATTTCCATGTCTATCCTTTGAAAATATAAGAATATCATATCCTTTTCAATTCTCATAACTGATAAAGATGTATGATCCTTTCTACTTAGAGCATCTTCCACCTTGTTTGCCTTACCGGGATGGTAGTGGATTGAGCAGTCATAATCCTGGATGAGCTCTATCCATCTTCGCCGGTGCATATTAATCTCTTTCTGTGGGAATATTTATTTGAGACTCTTGTGGTCAGTATATATCTCATACTTCTCCCTATAGAGATAATTCCTCTAGATTTTCAATGAAAATATTATAGCCGCCAACTCTAGATCATGCATAAGATAGTTTTTTCTCATGAATTTTCAGCTTCCTTGAGGCATATGCTATCAATTTATCATTTTTCATTAGTACACATCCTAATTCCTTATTTGGAGAATCATTGTACACCACAAAGACTTCTCCACTTGTAGGGAGTGTGAGTACTGGTGCAGTGATAATCCTCTTTTTCAACTCCTTGAAACAGTCTTCACATTCCTGTGTCCAGACAAACTTTACTCCCTTCCATGTCATCCTGGTCATTGGGTTTGAAAATCACAAAACGTTCTTCACAAACGTCGATAATACCCAGCTAGACCCAAAAAACTATGGATCTCCATTACAGAAGTTGTTCTGCATCACTCTTCAATTGCCTTTGTCTTGGAAGGGTCCACGGATATCCCTTTGTTGGTGATAACATTCCCTAAGAATGATAATTCCTCCATCCAGAACTCACATTTACTGTACTTTTCATACAACTTCTCCCTTCGCATAGTCTTTAACATAGTATTCAAATGATCCTCATGTTCCTCCTTTCTCTTGGAATATATCAGAATATAGTAAATAAAGACTATGAAAAATTTGTCTAGGTAATCTCTAAAGACTCTATTCATTAAATCCATGAAAATTGATGGAGAATTAGTGAGTCCAAAGGGCATCACTATGAACTCATAGTGTCCATACCACATTTGAAAGGATGTCTTGGTAATATCTTCCTTCTTAACCTTTAATTGGTGATATCCCAACTGAAGGTCCACCTTAGAGAAATAATTGGACCCACAAAGATGATCAAAAAATTCATATATCTGTGGAAGGGGATACTTGTTCTTTATAGTGATTTTATTGAGATCACGATAATCAATTCAGAGGTTAATTGATCAATCCTTCTTCTTTATGAAGAGGACTGGCGCACCCCATAGTGAAGCACTCAGGCATATAAAACCCTTCTCTATATTCTCCTATAACTGCTTTTTCAGTTCTTCCAGCTCTAAGGTGGTCATTCTGTAAATTTTCTTTGATATAGGTAAAGATCTGGGAATAAGTTCAATTGAGAACTCAACCGCTCATCTAGGAGGAAGACCATGAAACTCTTCAGGAAATACATTATTATAATCTCTCATTATAGGCATGTCTTCAAGAATGATTCTCTCCTTTTTCTCAATCATTTGAGCTAGATATTTCTTATCACATGGCAGCAATATTCACACTTGAGATGAGGATTATAAAGTAGATTCATATTCCTCCTTACACTTGTAAAGAATCAGAGGATGCTTTAGGATGTGAAAAGTGATCTCCCTTTCCTAACAGTTGATGTTGGATTTGTATACAGTTATCCAATCCATGCCCAAGATAGCGTTGAACTCCACTAAAGGAAGTATGATGAGATTTTCTGGGAGGTTCAGTCCATAGACGTTAACTAGAGAGGAGTTATAAACCATGGATTCAGTGATTTCCCCATTCGTTGTTCTCATAGATAACCTTTCCTCTAAATTTTTATGTGGTGTTTGAATAGTTCTACTAAACTTGCAAGATATGAAAGAATGCCTAGATCCAGAATCAAATAGTATGTTCTCTATTCTTGAAGGAATAACAAATGTACCTATCACCACATCATTTTCTGGCTCCACCTCAGTAGTAGTGATAGCATAATCCCTTCTTTATTGTGTTGGAGGTTGTTGGTGATTGCCTATGACAACCCTCATCTTAGGAAAATTGTTTACATAATGCCTATGCTCCTTGCATTTGTAACACTAAACTGCATGATGAGTGTTGACTTGAACCTTATTCTATTCTTCCACATTAGTGGGATTCTTCATATCTCAGTGGCAGTTCTTGGCCAGATGACCAAACATTCTACATTTGAATCAATTCTTGGTTCCCTTCAGACAGTTACCAGGATGCTTCTTCCCACAATTTTTTCAAGGGGAAAATTCAATCTTCTTTCCATCATGGAATTTTTTGATGAACCACCCATGTTCTCTATTTCACACTTCTTTTCATTATGCCCACGAGACCATTGAGAGTATCCAGTTTCCATTTCAACCTTGAGAGCACAACGGACAATCTCTTCATAACTGTCAAAGTCTCAAATCGCCAATTCTTTTTTTAGACTCAGATTTTGTCCTCTAAAGAATCTATCCACCTTGATTTTTGTGTTCATGAAAAATCTAGAGGTGTACATTTCAAGCCTTGTAAATTTGGCTTCATATGCCCTGATGGAATCATCTTCCTTCTTCTTGAGTCCGAGGAACTCTCTTTACATCTTGAGACGTAGGGTTCGAGGAAAATATTTGTTGAAAAACATCCTCTTTAATTCCTCCCAATCCATGGAATCAATTTACTCTTGGGAATTTTTATTCTTTATCTGTTCCCACCACTGATCATCTTCCCCATCCAAACGATAGACCACCAGTACAACTTTCTCTTCTTTCGAGCACTAGAGGATGGAGAATATCTTTTTAATGGAGTTAATCCATTGTTTTGCAAGGAGGGGATCATAAGATCCAATAAACATGGGAGGCCTTTACCGAATAAAGGATTCTATGGTAAATTTCTCTTTTCTTGGAGGAGGAGGGCGTTCCACATAATTCAAGTTATTATTCATAACTCGAGCCAGTTGAGCAAGTACTGTCATAAAGTTTTGAGCACTCTCTTCTATCATATCAGGCATATCATTAGGGAAATCTTCACATTTCTTATCAAATTGGTTGTTTGAATGTGTTATTCTATTTCCTATTATTAACTAAGAAAAATAATGCATAATTAGAGGTCTTTAATACTTAGATATTAACCATAAAAAATAAAACTTTGAACATAAAAGGATAAACTTATAAAGAAGAAGTATATCCTAACTTGTGATTCCTTAGGTTTATATCTAGGTTATGCTCGATCTATTTCTTAACTTATATTCTTATGGGGTTTTTTTGTCCCTTAATAATGGTTTGTAATAAGCTCGTGAATCTACCAGAGTATATCCCCGGAGAGTTTCATAGCCAAGAGTGAAGAAAGACCTGTTGTCGTGTACTAGGATACCCCATGTCAAGCCCAAAACTCCTTGTCGGAGTTTTCACTCCTAGGTACATCTATGCCAGAGCCACCTCTACCTTATCATATCCATATAGGGATGTATTTTCTTTATAAACCACTTACTCAATACTCACCAAAATTTAGGACTATTTTCTTATAATTAGTCTCATCCTTAAGGTTCTCACTAAGGGGCTCTATTCCTAATCTCCAAAAATAACTAGACCATCCTATAATACCAACTATAGTGACCCCAGCCTTTTATATATAACATTCCGTGATTTTAATCATAATTAATCATTAGCGTAAAAGCCAAGGATCATTAAGTCTAGTGTATTTGAAGACTAGGTACATAAAACATAAAACATGGGGCTAAAAAACACTTATTTATTTAATATCCATAATGAGATCCTAACTTCCTTTGAGCCCTTACATCTGTATAGGGTAACCTGGGGAACACATGAAGAAAGGGGTGAGCTAAAAATCCCATTAAGAGAAATAACATAAAGATTCTTCTTAAGCACATGAGTTAGGAGGCATGACATAATGATATCTAAAGCATGGAAAATATAAAATCGTATCACATAAGTGTGTGATCATATAGACATGGAATCATATAAATGTGGAAGAATCATAGAAAATTTCTTTAGTATGGGTTAAGGCTAACCGCCAATCCTGTTTCCCATTTTAGTACGGGTCAAGGCTAACTGCCAATCCCGTTTCACATTACATCTCATGAGACTTAACTTTACCCAATGCATTAGAGTGCTATCTGGGAGCACCCATCTCAAAATTTTCAAGAATATTCTTGACACATAAATATTCTTACCACATAAACATTCTTTCCACATAAATAATCGTACATAATCAACCATACATAAACATAAGGGCACCCATGGAAAGAATTGGGTACCACAATCATGACATAAAGCATAACCAATGAGGGTATCATGAAAGTGTCCATGAAAGAAAGATATTAGAATATAAATGGATGTTCATAGGGTAAAATAGACTTATAATGTGTTATGTGATGTCAAATATAATTGAAAACATATAAATAATGTATTTGAGAAACATTAGCATCAAAACATTTTTGTGCGGTTTTAAGGAAAATACTATAGAGATTTTAAAATAAAAAAGAGAACAATTTTTTTATATAAAACTGGGATTGAACCAACAAGTTTTTAATAATAAAAATACTGATTTTATAAATACAATGGTGGCTTAAAACCTAGGATATATTGCACTTGAAATTGGGTAAAATTTTGGGAAGTTCCCTTAAAACAAGTGTGCTTATTGGGAAGTATCGAGGAGGGATTCACTTAAAATCATGTATATACCAGAAAGAGAATGAGAGATAGATGTTGGAACATGAGTTTTGAGAATATAAACATAATGTATAGGTTTTATATAAAAATAAAATACAACTACATTTTGTTAAAAAGAAAGATAGAGAAACCCGAAGGAATAAAGGAAATTCGGGTAGAATTCATTACGGTTTATCGGCATGGTATCGAGTGTAACTAAGAGGGCTTAATGAGAGAGAAAAGGGGTTTCTCATCACATAGAAATAAATAGGGTAGTATAGGTAGGTTCATAAACATACCCTATAATTTTCTATTACACATAAAAAGGCATAGCATAGAGGACGATCTTGATTAAGAGTGAAATAGAGGGGATCCCTTACCTTAAATATGTTGGTGTTATCCACTTGTTATTAGAGACCTGAATAAAAAAATTAGGATTATTAATTAATAAGTAAAGAACCTATTATATATGTAATTGATTTATTATAACCCTTTTCTATTTTATTCAATGTCTTTTTGATTAGTTATAAGGTTCAATTTCATTGTTCGGGCTCGTTTGTTTACTTGGTTTTAAAATATCGGCTCACTTATATTCAAGTTCATATAAACATGAAAGATGAAAGTGGTTGTATATAAATGAATTTATAAGATATTATTTAACATAAAGGAGATTACATGGTTTTAAATTTAATTTTTTTACTTAGATTGAAGTCAAAATATTATATAAAACCATAGTGGCAACCATTTTTGTTAATCGGTGGATTTGATTAAGAAGAACATGCTTTGCTTTATAACTTAATACCATTTGTACAAAAAAATTACAGAACTAAAAATAGGATATATTACATATATAATAATATGGTTCAACCATAACATAAATGGTTTCATGACCGTATTTAAAGATTATAATATAAATTGATAAACTGTTATCCTTGAATGTGCTAAATTTGCATATCTCAAATGGTGGTTTCATTTCTTTCAAATAAAGGGTGGGGAAAGGAGAGAAGATAATAAAATATCCCATTAGCATGAAAAAATTACATTACATGTATGTTAATGTATTTATCATACTGTTGTGGTGAAAGTAGGTGAGGAAAGAAACAAAAATAAAAGAACTTAAAAGAAATGAAGGAATTGGAAAGAGGAATTTAGCTCTTGAGACTTCCTACTTTGAGAACCTCTTAAGGGGAGAGGTTTCAGTATTTTGAAGAGTCTTGGAGATTTTGGACATGGGGGAGGTTCTTGGGGAGATATTTGGTCAAAATATTGTCAAGGAACAAGGATTTAGAGGAGTGAAGAGAATAGGGAGTGAAGGGGGGTATTATAGTGGACGAGAGAGGGGACTTCTCAATATAAAATTCATTAATTTATTATTTCCCCACAAGACAAGGAATAGTGAGTCTTCCATGACCAATAATGGTAATTTTATCACATGATCCCGAACCAATTGGTCTTACATCAGCAGAACATCATGCATGACTCTATAATTAGCTTATTTATCTTATTTTTTGTAAATTATGGTATTTCACTATTCATCAAAATTTCTAGTATTTCAGAAAAATCCCAAAAATTCACTTTAACCATTTTTTTATGTGTTGAATCCAAAAAAGAAGTTCATTTTTCCAAAAAAGTAATATGATTATTTTAATATTTAATTAAAATCATAATTTATTATTGAAAACTAGTTTAAAAACATTCATTTACTTATTCTAAAATATAGGTATATCGTACTCTCAACTTGAATATTAATTTTATACTATCATAGGTAAGGTTAATATTCATTAGGGTATATCAATATTCATAAGGGTATGTTACTATTCATAAGGGTAGGTTATTATTCACCAAAAATTAAGTTTTTCTTATCAGACTCCAAATAACTTACTGATTGCAACCGTGTTTGTCAGATTTTCAAAATTCCAAATACAGAACTGACAAAATTATGTTTAAAGGTCACTTATCACTTAATAGTTCATTATGTTGTGTTTCCATGTGATTTTATGACATATTTATAAGAAATTAATTTCCATTGAAAAACATTGGGTCATTATAGGATCAATATCTCCTCTTGTTGAGTTCTCTTACAACAGCATTTTCCACTCAAGCATCAAAATGGATCCCTATGAAGCCCTTTATGGTAAGAGGTGTGAAACACCTATATTTTAGGATTAAGTTGTGGAATGAAAATTTCTAGGTCCTAAAATGGTCTAGTAAATGGTGGAAAAGGTTAAGACCATTCAGCAACACATCAAGGCTGCTCAGAGTCGACAAAAGAGATATGATGACAATCGTCGATGAGACCTAGAGTTTAATGTTGGGAATATGGTATGCCTCCACATATCTTCATGGAATAAAGTAATTAGATTTTTAAAGAAGGTAAATCTTAGTCAAAGATACATCAGTCCCTTTGAGATCCTTGATCGCATCGGAGTGGTGGCCTATCAACTTTCACTCCCACCTAACCTATCTCAAGTTCACGATGTATTCCATATATTGCTCTTGAGGAAGTACATACCTGGCCCCTCACATGTACTCAATCCAAATATGGTTCTATTGGAGAATGATATTTCCTATGAGGAGTAGTAGGTGAAGATATTATATCATATAGAAAAATTTCTACAAAATAAGACAATGCACCTTATCAAATATTTTGGATAATCCACAAGTTTGAAGAAGCAACATGGGATCCAGAGGAAGTGATGAGATAGAATTACCCTCATCTATTTTAATGGGTGAAATGAAAATTTCGAGGGTAAAATTTCTTAATGGAGAATATTTTAATGACCCAAACTATTATAAATTAAGTTTCCCTTTGTGATTTAATTAAATGTGTTATTATGTGATATAGTTATAGAAAACACATGCACTTACTTGATTATATATTTAGATTTAAAATACTATTAAGAATATTATCATTGTTAATGTAGCTATTAAAAATTGATCACATGATTAATATAAATATATAGCTTTAACAAATTCAATTGACACATAAAAAGAAAGTGATGGCATCATCCAATAGTATTGTACCATATGAATCCCATTTATTAGAGCTTCCAAGGGAGATAGCATTAGTGGGATTTTTCCTTTACCAATCCCAAGAAGAGATCCAACAATTTAAGCATGATTGAAATTGTTTATGGTAGAAGTTCGTGCTCATCAAGATTACGGACCAAACCATATTTGTCGAACGTCCCCATGAAAGTATCATTGTCGCACACCTTACTCTTAGGGCATATTCTGGTGTAATAAAAATATATGTATCAAGAACTTAATAATATGAATATGTATATTTTATAGAATAATTAATTTATTTTTATTTTTATTGTTACTTTATAAATTATTTTGATTATGGTTCAATTACACACAAATTGTATTTTTGAGTAATATTCAAATTCAATTAAGGGATTTATTTTGATGAATTAATAGATTTTTGAAATAAATATTATTTTAATAATATTATATTATTAAATAAGTTTTATTAATTATAAATGGTCATATAATTTATATGAAGTGAAATTTACTTTTTATAAGGGTTCAAAAACTATTTTTGTCAAAAACCCAACATTTTTCAATAAATATCAGTTATTATTTTTAAAAGTTAAAATGAAAATATTTATAAAATTATTTAGAAAAAAATAAATATTATTTTTTGAATCATAACATCAAAATTATCCAATGGTAAATTTTTCATAATTTTCTGAGACAGTCAAAGTTTTTAATAAATATTAAATACCGTATAAATATATGGTGTGTTTTATGAAATCATAATGACCCAAAAATGATGTAATAAATACTATAATTGGTATCCTCATCCAAATATATGTTTTAATCTTAAAATAATGTGATTTTAAGTTTACTTTATTAATTTAATTAAGCCTTTATGAATCCTCCAAAACATTTAATATATTTTAGAGTTTTGAATTCATTTATTTAAAAGTGTGAATAACCTCCACATAAGTAAGGGAATTATTTTAAAACAAATTGTAAATTTTCCTAATAAAATAATTAAAACCACTCCACTTTGTAAAAACCATGGTCAAAAACCATGGGAAGGTTTTTGGTGTGAAATATTTTATTTTATAGAGTCCAAAACCAAAATATTAAAGAAATCCATCTATTTTCCTATATAAACCCACCCAATATCTCGCTTCTCTTCACTCAAAATCCTTGGATCATGACCTTACACTTACTTTCTCTTTATATAATCCTCCCAAGGTTCCTGATATCTCTAAATAATCCCCTTTCAATCTTTTGGTGTCATACTCTTAAGGTAGGGGATCCTCTCTTTCTCACTTTTATTCAAGAATATCCTCTATGTTATGACCTTTTATTTTTTTATTCTTAATGAAGGGGTATATTTTCTCACCTATTTCATATTAAAATTATTATATATAAATTATTAGAGACCCCTTTCTCTCACATTAATACCTCATAAGAACACCTGTTACCATGCCGAAATTTCATAAGGGTTCTTTCCTTTCTCATCTTTATCCAAGTTTCTTTATCATGTTATGACCTTTTATTTTCAATTACTAATGATTTAGTATGATTTTGAACCTCCTCCATAATTTCTGTATTATATATAAATTATGAGATACACCTTTATCTATCATTAATCCCTCCCATGTACACCCATTACCATGTCAAAATTTCATAAGCATCCTTTCCTTTCTCTTTTTATTCAAGATTATTTATTATCATATGCCTTCTTTTTCTAATTCTGTATGCATGTAAATTTCCTTACATGTACTTATTACTTTCTAATTCATGTAAAAATAATTAGTGACCCATTTATCTCTCATTAACCCATTTTATGAATTGTTATGTGACGTCGTTATGCTGCCGAATTTTCACCGTGATTTTCCATGCCAAACCATTTATGTAGTGAATGTTGTACTCATTTCCTATCAAGGGTGTTCACTTTTATGCATATATAACTTTTTATTGGGGAATTAAATATATTTATTCTACACTCCTTTATCCTTTAATAAATTATAATGATGAATTAATCCATGTTTTATGATCTATGTGGCACACTTAAGTATGAGAATGAAATGAAAGCGATGGGTGTGCCCGAAGTTATATAGCACTCCAATGAATTGGGTAATGTTTAGTATCATGATATGTTATGTTGGGATAGGGTAATACCATATTACTTTATGGTATTGTGTCCAACACTAAGTCTTTGTGGTTTATCCTTGACCTATGATGCAGTTTTTTAAGTTGTTTCCACATTTCTCATGTTAAGATTATCATCCTATATCATGCCTTATTATTCATGTTCTTATATTACTCAATGATTTTCCTTGTCTAACATGTATTATTATCTTCATGTTATAAAATTTTTATTTCCTTACTGATATTTTTAGCTCACCCCTTTCTTATGTATTTCTTCAGGTTATCCCATGCGGTTTTAAGTGCGAGCATGCTAAAGAATTTTTCAATAAATATGTTGTAATTAATGTTTAAAGTTGTAATATAATGTACCTAATTCCCAAATACACTAGACTTATCAATATTTTGGGTTTTATTAAGTGTAATTTTATATAATTAAATCATTTATTAATTTTTAATAAAGATAAGGGTTGTTATATAATGGGTCCATGCCCACTGGGCTTATGGGCCATTTATTGAATAAATAAGCCTTTATGGGTGGTTTATCCTCTTGGGGGGATATAGTATACCTACAATCCATGTAATGAGATTGGTTCCCACTAGGCCTATGGGCCATTTATTGAATAAATAAGGCTTTATGTGTGGGTTATCCTATTTTGGGGTCATGTTTGGATGACAAGGTGACCACTTCAGACATGTTTGAAGTGTTTTGTACTTCCATAAGTCAAGAAGATGGAAAGAACATGAAGATTGTTCCACTACAAGTGGATTATACATCACCATAATCAAAAGGTTCTTAGAAATAAACAAAATATTAGAGACGGGGTCATATTTCAAAGGGTCACGGTCATGAGCATGGTCGATAGGATGCAACACATAGACGTGGCTTTTCTACTAGGTCCTCTTCCAAGGAGATTCAGCTCACTCCAAAATAGAAAAGGATAAAGAAAAAATACATTGTGATCCTTAATAAAAAAACTCACATCCTGAATGGAAAACTATTCAAGATAATGATGACTCTGATTATGACTATGGGAATGATCCCCATTTTCTTGATTTGTAGTATGTATGATAGATGAGGGCTTATCTCTTTGTATTACCCCATCCTTGTTCTTTTTACTTGTCTTCTCTTTTTTTCTTATTTTTAATAAATGGTCATGATATTTGGATTTTGGATCGACCCTTTTTGGTATAAATAGATATATTTATAAATATTTGTATATAATTATATATATATATTAATATATAAATATATATATTTATAAAATTATAATAGATGTATTCATTGTAATTTTATAATTATTTAAATATATATATATATATAGTTATAATTATAATTATAAATAAATATATTTAAAAAGTATTTATATGTAATTAAAATTTTATAATTATAAATATAATAAATATATTTATTATTTTAATATATTTATTGTAAAAAATGACATATATGGACATCATGAATATTAAGGGTATTAATATATATAAATAGACATTCAGGATGAATACATAACACATCTATATGTCATCATAATATAGGTAATCTTAACATTTAGAAACCCAAAATCATGTCCACAAATAAACTTATGATCATAAAGTGTTAATTGTACTCATGCACTATATGATCATAAATAATGGCAATGCCTATGAATATCATCATCATGGTATATACCAGAAAATTATAGGATTCAAGTGAACCTTCTTTGACAAAATTTTATTGAAAAATAAAGGACAATACATGAAAAAGATAAAGGGAGGGTTCAAATAAGGGAAATCCCCCATCCAAAATAAAAACTATAAATGAGGAGAAGCAGGATCATCCCCATAAGCATGATAAATATCATCATAATATTCTCATTCTGACTGTGAATTATTCTAATTGAAGAGTAAAAAGTACTTTTCCCTGAGTTTAATCTGCTCAGGGGTGATCTCCCTAGAAGAAGACCTGGTAAACCGGCCACCCCCCATCATCTCTGCCACATCCTTGACCAAGGTTTTTTGGATGATGGCCCTATTTCCATGTTTTGGGTTGCTTCAAATCCCCTTCCAGTCTCTCCCCCTCCAAATGAGATTGCTTCCCCTTAGGGTGAGGAGATTCCCAGTGTGAAACAGTCTTCATTGATGGGGATATATTTTTCTCCATATTACTCTTGCCTTTGCTAGATAAGAAGCACTCTTGAACCATTTACTCAACCACCTCTCTCTGTATAGCCCTTTCAAAATCAGATTGATCAAGGTCAGGCATTAATTCACCCATCACCATAAGTTCCTTCATAGAGTCATCATGACCAGAGCATCTAACCACATCTTCCCAGGACTTACTTGAAGATTAATCACCTATGGGATCCCCACTTCTACCTCCAGTGGAGTTCCCCTGATCCTCCTTATCACCTTGAACATTTTCCTCCTCATCCATAGAGTTACAGTCCTTACCAGCCATGGAATCATCCCTTTTGAGGAGATCTGGGGGCCTTTTAGAGGAAGCCTCCACCAAGGGAGTAGGAACCACCTTTATCACATTATCTTTCTTAGAAGAATGAATAGTTCTAATATTCTGTTTCTCATCTTCCTTTTGTTTGGAAGAAGTAACTTTATTCCTTTGAATTCCAATAACATGCCTACAACCTAGAACTTGATGACCAAACACTTTGCAGAAATCAAGAAAATAGGGAATAACTTCATATTCAAACTCAACATCAATATTAAATCCCTTAAACAAAAATGTGGTGTTACTTGGCCTTGGATTCATAAGGACAATATAAACCAAAACCCTTGCATAATACCCATATTTACCAATAATGGTATTTTAATCAAGTTTCAGAGGATTCCCTATACAAGAAGAAATATCATTTAAGATACGTGGATACTAGAGGACCCAACTGATCCCATGAATGCATACCCAAACCTATGCATTAGTATGATTTTGATTAAAAGGGTTAAAATCAAGCTCCCGTGCAAAAATTATAAAGGCATATGGATTAAGATTATAGAATCTAAATCTCCAAGCAGCAGAACGATGAACTTTAGAATTAAAAATTAAATAAAAATATCCCCTACCAATAGAAATTATTTTCTACTCATTGAAGCCCTAGATTCATCCACGATTTTGTTTTAAATCATCAACATTAATTTTCTTGTCCCCATTAGATAGAATTAATCGACCAATTAATGAAAATTAGAACTATTCAAGTCTTTCCTACAATCCGTCTCAATCAAAAAATATAAGAAATATACAAGGCTCATTTCTAGAGATTATTTGTTCATTCATAATCAAATATAAGGAACTTCTATCCTTCCTAGAAAATTTTTTTGCAAAGTAGATGCCCTTTCCCCTGGGATTTGAGATACTGACGAGATCATTTGAGGGATTACTAGATGTGGAAGAAAATTTAGGGTTTAGAGTGATGTCCGCACACATAACATCCATATTCTAAACCCCAACTTGATCGAATAAAACCTGAGCACTGATAGGGGTTGATGCGGTGACATATACGCATGGAACACGCGGATCAGATTCAGTGTAAGAGATTAGAGTATGATCCCTAACCCAATCATAAGCATCAACCGGAGCAGTATAGTTTATAACATCCACCCACGAGACTCGAAGAACATCTTCAACGGTAGATATCAGAGCGTGATCCCCAACCTGATTGGAAGCATCAGTGGTAGAAACCCTAGAAATAATATTTATATTAAAAACTTTTATCATCACTTTTAGCTAGAACCGATAAAGGTGTGGCTTTTATCAGTGATTTTTTCTTATCACTTATAAAAGTCACGGCTGCCCTTATGCCAAAAACTGCACCCATTAGGCCCATCACATCTTATACCACATCACAATATATTTTCAGGATTTAGAAAAGGTGGCTCTAATTCAAATTCACTTCTTTATTTAAGTGTATTATCATAGATTCCATAAGATCCTGTGGAATCCTTTTAATTAACCAAATATAATTTGTTAACCATTTTTTATGGTGATGTCACAAGAATAAAAAAAATAGAGGTTTCAAAAGAAAGTCATTGTAGTATAATCAAGCCACCTACTGACATGATTTTTATCAAGAAATTTCTCCCATACAATCATAATATCAAATCAAATCAATAAAAATTTGTATTATCATACTTCACATTCCCCAAACCATTTTTATTTAATTTAAATGAATTCATTTATTTTTCTTAATCCGAATGAAACCATTTTCACAATAGATAACAATAATAAGCCTATCCCACATGATACACATAAGAAGAAATAAATTAAATCCTACCTCGATTTTCAGACCCAACAAAGATGAGAAATAATGTTTGTAAGGTCTGACAAGAAGCCATAATCATCTAATTCTCCATCTTCAATAATGTAAATATAAAAATTCATATTTAATTAAATATGGATATTATGTCGCAACATATTTGAAAAAAAAAATTCTCTTACCTTCTAATCATTAAGATGAATCCAACTAAACTGACAGCGCATCAATCCGATTTGTATTGAGGGAGATATGGCACAAAGAAGTTGAATATATGTAATGTATTTATATACCCAATTTTTTATTATAAAAATGCCATTTCATTAATTCTCGCATTCAATTATCTCTTTTAATTAGCTCATTTGATTCAAAATGTGTTACACAATTTATTATGTAATTTTTATATTTCAATTAGCCCTATTTATTTATATCATATTACCATCGCATAAATTCTCCTCGTTTATTACAGTTATTACTATTTCAATTAATTCATACATTTTACCCACATTAAAATACTTATTTAATTATCTGAATTTATTTTATTAAATTTAGAAAATTTAAACACTTTTTATCTCTAATAAAACACGATAAAAAAATTTTACTTTTAAATAAATTGCACATTTTCTTAAACACCAACTTTTTTATTTTTCTTTTTTTATAAATGTTTACCCTATTTTTTCCATTGTTTTTTTAATTACAATGTTTTAGTTTTTTTCTTTATACGTTTATCTCTTCTTCTTTTTTCATTCCAAATTCATATATATATATATATATATAAACACCTATATATATATATATCAATATATATATAAATATATATATACATAAAACATTTCACAACCAAAACATTTTTGCAATGATAAATATTTACAACACTCATATAAATATATATATATATACCATCTCACATGATGTGTGAAAATTTTATTAACATACAGAGTGTCAAAATCTTCCAAACTCTATATACAGGGTCTTTATTTTATGTATAATATATTTTTAAATTCTATTTCAAAAAACAATTTAAATATTGAATAAATATTTTATGTGTAACAAAATTAATAATAATTGTATGATAACTTCATTTAACCCCTTCTATTTTGTTTCCTTTTAATGATTCTCTCTCCAACTAATTTATTCACACATTTTACCCCATAAAAATTATCAATCTACACACACCCACCATTCATGATTATCACATTTAATTTACAATTTCCCTATCTTCTATTTAATTTTAATTTTCACTTTTATCATTATTACACCACACGTTTTAACACTTATTATTATTATTATTAAAATAATTAAACATCCACCCTTTTTCAACCCCATAATATATATAAAATAATACACACATATATATAACTTGATAATATATATATATATATATTCCCACGTACATATAAGTATTTATATACATATATAATAACTCTTATTATATACTATCATAATATATATATATATATATATATATATATATTCGACAATGTAATATATATGTATACGTACATGCAAATATACATATATATATATATGTGTATATTCATATATATCACACTTTATAACACAAATAGTTTTTGAAATGCTTAATTACAACATGATGCATGTAAATATACATATTTACACACATGTATAATATATTGTCTAATATTAAATATATCGCACATAACTAAAATTTTGACAAACATATTTAAATTTAATAATATTTAATTTCCCACAATAAAATAAATCTCCCGAAATTCAATCAATTTAAAAAAAACTTCCAAAATAAATTAAAAACTAAAAAATTAATATTAATAAATTATCAAACCTATTTTAAACCACTTTTAAAATTTTCCAAATATGCCTGAACCTCAGAGTCACTAAGAAACACCCTAGAATAACAAAGGAAGATTTAAGAATATTATGGACCTTTACACTTATTATGTAGGAAATATTGTTTAACAACCTCTTTATGTGTGACTATCCTTATTACATCTCTCACGTAGGAATTCTTCAGCACAATGGTTGTCATTTATTGAAAATATATCATGAAATTTATATTCTTCATGTTGAATTTATTCTTCTCCTTTTGAACTGGCTTTTTCCTATTCCTCTTCCATCTTTCTTACCTTTTTTAGATATATTTTACAAATTATAAGAATGCATTTGGGTACATTATCAATTTTCTTAGAGTTTCCACATGGATTCTTCTCTAGAGTTTTTTATTCACACTATTCACTCTAGATGTTTCACTCCTTAACCTACTTAGAATTTCTTTGAATCTCATCTATATTTTGGTTTTTTTCCAAGTCATTCTTTCCCTTATTCCCAAGATTCTCAACATAATTTTGATTTTAAACTTTCTTAAACTTCTTTATTCCCAAGGTTATTAATTCACTATTCACCTTATTCTATGGTCTTTTATTCCCATGATGAGATGAGTATGCCCCATCTTTGTTACCACCACCACTACATACACCACCTGAATATTCAAATACCCTAAATCTATTAAAACTTGATATATTTATCTTTATGATATGTGGTTGTTGTATCCATAGAGTTTTACTCCCATAGAAATGATATTCTTATAAACTTAATGATTTTATGGATTATACTAATAATCCAATGCATAATACCCAAACCTATTTCAGCACCAACATACATCGACAAATCTTGATTTTTTATTCTTTACAACATGTTGTCCATATTTGGTAGCTTTTTGATTTTGGGATTTCTCTACTACAAGTTGATATCTTCTTAAAAACCAACTCCTTCACATATTATTATATCCACTATAGACAATTTGGTAGGATTCATGATGCATGGGGATTTTTTTTAGATCTCTATTCAATACTTTATTTACCTAAGCATGTAATATAGTGCACACCCAAGGTCATTATTGAGGAGGAAGATCAGACAAAAATGAAATTCTATTGTCACTATTTTAATTATAACTAATTTAAAAATAAATAATATAAAAAGGTGATATTGGTAGATTCATAAAATATTAATATATATCTATATATATATATATGAAATGCATATAGAAGGAAAGATGTTAGATAGAAATGAGATCCTCATAGGAGAACACCCAGAGTGAACCTTCATCATCTCTTTATTAGTTTCAAATAAACTTAATGAAAATAATACATCATATGAATGAAATTACTCCTATGGCTATGGTTTTGAATATATGGTGCACTCAATAATCATTGAGAGACTATACATCCACCTCCTCGATCGAGGAAGAATATTGTAGAAGAGAAATCTAAGACTCGGATGGCAAGTGGAGACACAAAATCACCTTTCCCACAAATATTCTCCTACGCCTCACTATAAGAAAATATAAAATATAAAAAATTAATGCACAATTACTTGGTTTAAACATTGTATTGATCCATTGGGAACTTCTTTGGGTTAGTTACTCATGATAATGAGTATTATATATCACAGTAGAGAAGATTGGGGTGGAAACATAAAAGAAATAGAATTGATAGAATGAGATGAAGAAGAAGAATAAAATATAATAAAAAGTCATAATAATATTACATCATAAAATAAACTAAAAAAATACATAAAATGTCCACCTAGAGTGCCAATGGCTTGAAATTATGAAGAAACACTCTTTTATAAGCAAGAGGGTGATGTTTTGGGATCTATAATTATCCTATGAATGAATGCATGTTTTAGACCCATTTAATGATATATTTTGGGAAAGTTTTATTATTTAAATTTGTTCATATATATCTCCTTTTTTACCCACAAAATTTTATCTTTATTGGCCATGTTTGGAGAGATTTATGGCCAATTTACTCCAAATATGTATTCTTCATAGGCTAACTATTCACATTCCAATGCACTAAGTTCCCATGCCAATATAGCCTTGAAAAGGAAGTAATATTGCATATAAACCTACATTAAAGTTGTTTATTTATATCTTATAATTCTACTTGTCTAATTTCAGCTTCATTGGCTTGTCTAGTTATAATATATGGGTCTAACATAAAAAATATCTAGATCTATGCACATATTTTGAGTCCTATCTTATGAGGTGATTTTGGGCCTTCAAATAATGGATTGAGCTTTGGGTACTATATAATGAAATGAATAAAAACATTTATAAAAACCTAAAAAAGAATAATTTTAAAATTTTAATTAGTTTAGAAAAAATTGTGGCTGAAATATATAAATAAATTAAAATAGTTAAACTCCAAAATAAGTCATTTTATAATTAAGTGGAAAATTTTTCTAAACTATAAAATGTGACAATTTCCCTTAAAATAACACTTTTTGGGATTAAAAATGTTGAAATTAAAATAAAATAATTGAAAATATTATCTCTTTAAATTCCCCAAAGCTTAAAAATTACACTTCTGGGCAATATCATATAAAAAGGTCAAAACAAACTTCATAAATCATAAATGACAATATAGATTAATTATCATATTAAAGAAAATATCATGACTCATATAGGGATAAAATTCCCAAACTCCTCAAAAATCATAAAAATACATTCAATTTTATGTTCATTTCATACTTAACTCCTTGAAAAAACATTTCTCTCTTCACTCAATAATTTTATTATAGAAGTTTTCTTATTCTCAAGAACATGTGTGATTTCCATAGGCTTTATATCATCACAATATATCCACTTAAAAGAGTAAAAAATGTGTCAATCATGAGGTATTTTTTATGGGTTATTATGAGGATGATTTTTGATAGGTTTAAAATGTGAAAACATCTGAGGAAGAATGAAGAGGGTTAAGCTCTAAAGTGAAGTAAATTCATGAAAACAATTTTTCTAAAGAATTGTGTTCTCCTCAATCAGCTCAAAAATAAATCACCTCCAAATACTTATTTTTTTGGAAAGTTCACACTTTTAATTTCAGAATCAATTATAAATTTATTATATATTTTACCTAATTTTTATCCTTGTTTTATCTTGAATTTAGATATGGATTTCCCTTCAGAATCATGTTTTTTAGGAAAAGAGAGGAATATTTTGATCTGAAAATATTTGTGAACACTTGAACCATATGTGTAATGATATTTGGGCCACTCATCCATATTTACATCATGAAATTTGTTTGACCCAATCATAAATAAATATTAAAACACTATTTTTAATTTTATCTAAATAAAATTCTTTATCAAAGTAAAATGCAGCTCATCTTCTCCCTCCCCAACACTTGATTTCAACGATCATCAAGCATTTAACTTCTAGAGTGGTTTGGAAAGGGATAAATGGATTGTAATGTGGATTCCTAACGTATTATTTCATGACTATTAGGGGATTAATAAATTTCATATGAAAAGTTATTCCAAAATAATAGTTGAATGTACAAAATAGGGATTTTAAAATGGCATCTCAACCATACTTGACACATTCCATGAACTATAATAGCTTTGAAAAAGAGAAAAACAATAAGTTTTGGATCAAAAAACAAGTATCAAGACTCTCAATAAAACGTAAAATATAAGAATATATCAAAAAGGTTTATAAACCTTTTAGTTTTGGTAAATTTTTCCAATTTGTATAATACTTATGCACATGAGTTTCACAATCAATCAAACTTCATCAAATTAAAAGATCGAAAATCAAGAAAAGAATATATTCAGAAATCATTTAAATTCTCAAAAATTAAAATCAAGAAATGTTAAAAAAACCCTAAAATGGTTTTAATTTTCTAAATTATTCGATTCACCCCAAGAATCCTAAAAATGCACCAAAAATGAAAAAGGAAAACATGAAAAAATCAAAAAAAAACATGTAAAACAAAAAAATGAAGCATATGAAGAATTCCAAAAAAACATAATCAAATATATCCCCCTATAATTATTCCATTTACTATCCTATTTTTAGCTCAAATAATATCAATAATTTTTTACACATATTTTTTATAGTGGGAAGAAAATAAAATAAAGGAAAAACACAACCGGATTTATTTTTCAGTGGCAGCCTTGAGTTATGATCCTTGCTGCTACCACTTTAAAAATATAAGAATGAAATTTCAAGACATAATAAAGATAAAGAAAAATAAAAAAGAGTAAATAAAATGGACAATGCTTGTTTTAAACCCATAATAGGGTGATAGGTTTTTAATACCCCAAGTTAGGTAGTTGTAGTGGATTATCTCTAATCAGAAGGTGGGTGTGGTTTCTTTAAGATGAACCACCACATATAAATTTTACCAATGTCCATGAGTAGACACCAAGAATATATAACCCAAAAGAATATAAAAAAATTCTAAACCCCCAAGATATAATATATAATTTAATGTCCATAGTGGGAGGGAAAAGAAAATAGGGGTGCTCCATGTTAGACTTTATGTTGTCCTCCATATGGTATACAAGTTATTATTGAGGAGGTAGTCGCACCACCCCCCAGCTTCTTTAGATCTTATTATTCTTTTATAACCACCAATTGGGTGGTATATTTCTTAAAATACAAGGCTTGATCCAATTTTTATGTATTGTAAATTTAAGAAAAAGGTAAGTCAGAAAATAGTTCATATTTAATAAGTTTAAAACATGAATAATCAATAAAGAAATCTTCCCTTTTAAGTAAGTCAACTTGGTAACTGATCTATTCTAGAAGGACCATTGGCAACTCAATATCAGTAAGTGAATATTTATAATCATCTTAAAAAACAATATATAGGTAGATAGGTTCTTATTTTTAATTATCAATAATGGGAAGATCAAGTTTTAGGTTATCTCTAACAAAGTGATTCCACGATTCTTCTAAAAAAGTTTGATCTCCCATTAGTATATCAGATGGAATGTTTTCTTTAAATACCTCCTTAAGAAATGGTGGAGTGTGGGATGATGTTATTAATTCCTTTAGTATCTCCTTATGAACTACCTCGGGTTCTTTAACATAAAAATGATTGGTGAAATCACTTCTATAATTTGTTCTAGTTCTAGTTTTGTCTCAAGTTCAAGTTCTGATTTCTCTTGGCATGCATACATATTCAGCTATCCACTCTATTTGTCTCTCTAGGTTTTTTATTCCATCACTAATTCTTTGAAAAAAATAATCAATATCACTTTTAACTTCTTCTTTAACCTAATATTGTTAATTCTATACATAATAATTTGAATTGAAATACATCATGAATAAAGATATTTTTTAGTTTTTGAAATTTATGATTTTTTTATGTTTTTTATGAAAAATTGAATGTAAAAGTGTTGAGCCTCCCCAAAAATGGTGAAAAAATAATGATTAGGGATTTTTCTCAAATCCATAGTCAATACTTTATTTACCTAAGCATGTAATATAGTGTACACCTAAGGTCGGTTTCGAGGAGGCAGCTTACACAACAATAAATTTATATTATCACTATTTAAATTCTAACTAATATAAAACTAAATAATATAAAAAGCTAGGTTTTAAAGACACATGAAATATTAATATATATCTATATATATTTAATGCATATAGAATGAACGATGTTAGATAGAAAAGAGATCCTCCTAAGAGAACACCCATAGTGAACCCTAATCATCTATTTATTATTTTCAAATCAACTTAATGAACATAATCCATTATATGAATGAAAATCATCTTATTCCTATGGTTGTGAATATATGGTGTTCTCAATTATCAACAAGATACCACACATCAACCTCCTTGATTGAGGGATAATATTAAATAAGATAAAGCTATGCCTCGGATGGTAAGTGGAGACACAAAGGCACATTTCCCACAATGATCCCCCTCAGCCTAGCTCTAAGAAAATAAGAAATATAAAAAATGAAGAATGACTTGGATTCAATGCTGGATTGATCCCCTGGGAACTTCCTCGAGTTAGTTACTCATGATCATGAGTATTAGAAATCATAGTGGAGAAGATTAGGGTGGAAACACAATAGAAATAAAAATGATATAATGAGATAAATAATAAGAATAACATATACTAAAAATGAATAATAATATTAAATCAAAAAAATAAACTAAAAAACTACATAAAATTTCAACCTGTAGTGCTAACCCATTGAAATTAGGAAGAAAAACTCTTTCATAGGCAAGAGGGGTGATGTTTTTAGATTCATAATTTTACCCCAAATGTATGTGCGTTTAGAACCATTTAATGATCGATTTGGGAAATTTGAATTCTTAATTTTTTTCATATATCTATCCTACATATACCCACAAAAATTAATCTTCATTGTCCATGTTTGGAGATATTTATGGTAAATTTACTCTGGATATGTATTCTGTTCAAGATGGTTGTTCGTATTCCAATGCATCGGGTTCCCATTCCATTATGACATTAAAAAAGAATTAACCACGCATAGAAACCTTAATTAAAGTTTTTTACTTATATATTATCCAGATTATAGTCTAATTTAAGCTCTATTGGGTTGTAAATTTATGATATATGGGTAAAACATAATAAATCTTCATATCTGTACACATATTTTGAGGCCTAGCTTTGAACTGATTTTGGGCCTACAAATGATGGATTAAGATTTGGAACCTGAAAAATGAAGTGAATAAAAACATGTACAAAAACCTAAAAAATGATAATTTTACAATTTAGTTCGGTTTAGAAAAATTTATGGGTGAAATAGAAAAATAAATTAAAACAGTTAAAATCCAAAATAGACCACTTTTGAAATTAAGTCAAAAATGATTTTAAACCATAAAATGTGAAAATTACCCTTAAAATAACACTTGGTGGGATTAAAAACATTGAAATTAAAATTAAAATAATTGAAAATATTTTCTCTATCTCTTCCTATCACTTATATCTATACATTTTTTTATATAATTTTATTTTAAACTTGTACTATTTATAGAACAATGTTTATAAAAATCATTACAATAGGGAATGGATGGTACCTTAATATTTGAGTCTACTTGATAATGATCATCTAGTGATTCAATTATCTTACTACTACAAAATAAATGTCTTTTTTGGTATTAAAAAACTCCATTGAAAATTGTGTATTAGTATCTCTTTTCATCTCCATTCTTGAAGACTCAATATATTTCATTTTAATATTAGCTAGTTTTACATCCAATGCTAGACAATTCATATTGAGGGAATTATCCTGATTTTGAATTGATTCCACCTTATATTCATGATTTTGAATTAATTATCCATATTTTTAAATAATTTAAATTTTACCTTGTAATAATATGTCAAGATCCTTAATCTTCTTGGATTTCACATCCAACTGTAAATAATTGACATTAATGTTATTTTTCAAATTATTTTTAAATACATGGATATTCTTTTCAATTTATTTATTATTATCATCATTATCTAAAATTTAAATGAAACACTATTCTTCAAACTTTTAGTACCTCTCTTAAAGTTCTTCATACTCATTGTATTTAATAGTAACTTATTTAGAGAGTATTATACAAGTTATAACTCTTTATCTTAGTGATTTCTCCAAGTTATCTGCCTCACCTTCAATTTGGGTGATCTCTTCTAAATATCTTTTAAAAATCCCAAAAATAAAAGTAATAATTTCTTTGTGAAAATAATACATCATATCTTTCAAATAATTAACTTATATTTTAGTTTACATGTGATCACTACCACTAATTCTTTATTTTTCTTCAGGAGAATTTGAGTAAGAATTAACACATACAAGATAATAACTTTAAACCCTTGATCCTTTTAAGGTAGAATTTTTATCCATAATCATGTTTACTAAAACAAATACCTATTCATCTCCATCAATTCCAGATATGACTTCCTTATTTTTATAGCATTGAGAGACTAAAATGTCTTCCTCTTTTAATAGAAGATACATCTTCTTCAATATCACATTCTTTTCCTTTTTCATGTGAATAAAAATATTGATAAAATCTGAGTTATGGCCTAGAATAAATAATTATTCTCAAAAAAATCACTTCATTATAAATCATAAATGAACTCTGAATCTTTAAAAAAATAATAAATTTAACTATGTAGATTTGAATAGAGGTTAATAGATCTATGGTACCACTTAAGAATACTAGTTGGAATATAGACCATGTTGAGAGGGGTTGAATTAGTGTTATAGATTCTTTATCCAATTTAAACTTTAACTTTTTATCCCTTTTCTCTGTAACCAATTTCACTTGTTAAGGCTAATGGATAACTCTTTCTCTCTCACTTTACCTTTATTTTTATTGCAGCAAAACCCAACACCAACACAACAAAATTCTTTAGAATAATATCAGTGTTGGGGATATCTTATTCTTATAAAAAATAATTATTCTCTTAAGAAATAATAGGGTTAAATAACTCTATAACATCCTTGACCTGTAATAATATACATGATAATAACAACTATATCCTCATTTTCTTCATTAATTCCTTCCTCCTTCATATATGTTCACTTAATTACATAAACATGTGATTTTAATTAAAAAATATTGTAATTAAAACCCTAAAGGATCTATAGTCACCACATTTGACCAAAACCACAATTATCAGCCTCTTTAAACTTCTATATAATAACCACATATGTTTAAATTTATCTATAACTTTAAAATAATAAATTATGTAGTATTCTACTTTTATTATCAGTTTATCCTTATTCCTCTATCCATAATGATTTTAATGTATTTAATATGTATAAATATGAATAAATACACTTAGATCATGTCATCCTTTATTTTTTTCATAGAATATTCTAAAAACACATCATCTCTATTAATTATTATTATTGCTTGAAACAGGATATGATTGATCATGATAAATGATTTCATTAAAGAACATATTAATTGGCACTAACTAATTTAAATATACTTCTATTTATTTCTTTCACTATCGTCAAAAATACCATGTAAATGAATTTACAAAAAAAATATTTTTAATTTCTGGAAATTGAATCATGTAACTACTATAATTACTATAGTCATAGAACCTCCATGATGGAAAAAATATTTCCAAGAAACTCTTCGACTTGTTCTTTATTTAATCTACCTCAACATGTTCCCTTAAATAAATCATCATCCCTTGGGTAGTTACCTTTATATAAAAATTATAGGTTACCTCTATGCAGCATATAGAATTATAGATTTACCTTTCCATTAGTAGTGAAACATCTAGTTTACCTTTACAACATGATTCAACTATGATTTGGACATGGATTCTGGATACTCTGAAACTACTCATATTTTTACAATCATCACAATAATATTATCATTCTATATTCATCTTTGAAGATCACTTCTCTTAGAATCAATAGAATTCCACATCTCATTTTCATCTTCCTTTATATCTTATAGTGAAAATTCCATGTCACTATTTTCTCTCTATGCTTTGATATTCCATAAGGTTGATCATGCATTCGATCAACCTACTATGAAGTCTACAATCACTCAGCCTATCATGTGTTCCCATGGTCTCTTCATGCATCAAATATTTCTTGCTTCATGTGGTTACTTACTTGTGGTAGATTTTTTCCTACCATGAGAAATACATGGTAAATCGACTTTATTATTGACCTAATATAAGACATGTGGTTGATATTCCCATCGTGTGTTTGATCATCCCAATATGTGGACGGTTATCCTACCATGAAGATTATGGTCACTTAGTATAGTTTCTTGCTTCATATTCATGTTGTCACTTGAATATCATGTGTTCAATAAAATATGGTTGTGTAGTCGATCAAACTAATATAAAATAAACACTATGATGAAGGTTGAAGATGACACATGTCCATTTATCAAATGTTTCTAGATGATCCCATCAGATATTTCATAATTTATGCATATGTTTTTAAGTGGTTGAAAAGTTCACACATCTCAACTTATCTCACATTGTATTTTGGAATTAGTGAGAACTATTTTATATTATCACCCATTCCATTATATGGAATTCAATACCACAATGTTGTCATAGTTCACCCTTAACCTCTCATGTCACCGCACACATGAGAGGCCAAACTCCGCACTTACCTACCTATACATGCTACGTGCATGTTATACTAGACCTGTGTGCACCCTGACCCTCATAGTTCTCATATATAGCCACTTATAAGCAAGATCCATCTATATGATTTGTATAGGCTTCCTATGTGGTGGCCCAATAGCTTGGTTGTTGGTATAGCTTAGTATTTGGAAAAAAATTACTAACTACTTAAATTATTTTATCAAAAATAATCAACACTAAAATTCCAAACATTGTGTCTTCCAAACTCTTCTTTTCTTCTTCATTAATACTTTATCATCACCATCACCAACTTATTTAAACTCCTTTTTCATTAAAAAATAAATATATATCTAAAGGTTCTAAAGTCAAGAACTTCATTTTTCATTTAAAATATGAAAATCAACTTCACAAAAAATTATCCCATGATAACAATACTTGGAAAATTATTCTCTTCTTCAAAAATATTAGATTCCTCATAAAAAATATAAACACTTATTCTTCACATAATATTGTAATCTCTTGAAACAAAAATAAAACAGAAAAAAATTGGTATCAATATGTGATTTGGTGAATATAAAAGGAATGAGGATGAGAGAATGAAAATAAAACATAGATAGAGAGAGAAACACCTGATATGGTATTTTTTTGTAAAATATATTAAGAATTGAATAAAGACATATAGGGAATAATCTGATACTTCAAACCTCTAAATATTCTGAGTATGAAAGAGATAGAATCCAATGAAAATATGGATAATAGATTTTATTCATTGAGGAATAATAATAAGGAGAAGGAGGATTATAATTAAGACTAAAGGCCTATCATATAATATCCTTATATCATAGAAGTCAGTTTAGAATAAAGAATTGAAAAATTGAAGAAGGTCAACATTGATATTGTTTGTTGATAATCTATATGTTAGAGCACTTGAAGAATAATAATATTGAGAAATAAGATAATGTGAAGTATCATGCTATATATATATATATATATATGTTGATAATTCAAATATTGATCTGAGATAGTAATTATGGTGTGCATATTGTTGTATCTAGAAGATATATTGGTAGTTAAAGACCTATTTCTAAGGAAGAAGATCGCATTATTTTGATTTAGTGATATCCTAGATAAAAATTAAGATCATGTTCATGATTTCATAAATATAACTATTTGAGAATGAAGGGATCCAATATGAATATATCCATAATATTTGGGAGAATAAATAGCTTGGGGGAGAAATTTGATACTACACATGAGTCAAGAAATTATTCTTCCATTATTTTGTAGTCATTTAAGTAACCTTAAATGTGTCAAGTATGTTCACTAACATTATCTTATATTAACTTGTTTAATATAGTGAATATATGTTCCTTGAACTCAACCCAAACAGAATGAGGATTAGATACCCACATTGGGATTGGACATTGTTAAAATATTATGTGTTATTGTATCTTATTTATTTACTACATTCCATGTGGTGATGTGTTTTAAGATTAAATTAGTATATCCATACATCCTAACTGGTATAGAGGTTCAAATATTAAGAGGGGATAATTAAAATAGAGTAAAATTCAATAAAACGAGTCACACTTATTCACCCCTATCTCGGAGTGACTATATGATCTACTGGGAACTTCATGATCAATAAATATAGATTTTTTGGATTCAATTATTAATGAATAATAAATAAGTTTTTTGTGTTTAATGAATAATAAAGTTATTAATTTTTTATTATTAAATTTTGAATGTGAAGTAAAGATAAGGTGGCCAAGAAGACCATGTGTAACATTTAAATAAAAATTATAAATTCCATATATCATTGAAATCCATGGAAAATAATTTCATGAGGGATGAATTATCATTTCATGAAATTGAATATTTTTAAATTTTATGCATAATAGTCACTCTATTATTGAAAAGGTATATAAGTGTTATGAATAATATTGAACCCAGTTTTTATGAAGGTTGTGTAACCTATAACCAAAGAACTGTATATAGGGTAAGATTAAATTAATTATTTCACAGGATTCGTGTAATCGGTTCAATGATTTTAGGTCTTTATCTTAAGGTTAGTTGATATTTAATGTTTCATTTTAAAGGTTGGGTAATATTTTTTAAATTAAAATTATAAAAGTTTTTGAATATTTCTTTGATTGATTCAAATTTTTTGGAAGATTTAAATTGATTAAAGACAACATTCATGGGAGTTTAATTTGAATATTCAGTTTATATATTTCAAAGATAGATTTTTTGTGATATATATGGGAAATTAAAATAGAAGGCACTTTCTAATTTAAATGTATATTTAGTTTTCATATTTTCATGAATATTAATAAAGTATGTATTTTCATTGAAATAAAGAAAAAAAGATATATTTCTTGTTGAGATAATTAATAGATATAAACTTAAAGAGATATATTCATAAACATAATGAATTATTTTTAAGATATGGAGACAATAAGAAGATAATAATTTTATTTCATGAAGATGTTGTTATCATTGCATGGAATATGATCCAACTAATGGTACACATTCCTTCTTAAAATAGTATATAGAGAGAGAATAAGGATAAGTTTACCTTGGGTAGTAGTGTGAAAACCAAAATACTTTAAAAGGTTGTGATACATGGAATGGCTTCCATTTCCTAAATTCTATAATCACATAAACTTTTGATGGTGATATTATTCCACTAACACACCATTGTGTGTATGCTCCTTAGATGTATCCCATTCGGATAAAACATGTAAAAATTTAGTGTGTTAATGAAATTTGTTTTATAAATATATTTAAATATACATATAAAGCCAATATGATAGGAAAAATCATGACATGTTTCTTTTAATAAGGAAACAAGATCCACTAATAGAAGAGTCTTTGAAGAAAATAAATACATTCCTTAATTCACCCCCGCTCATGGTATCTTGGTACCTTGGTCATAATAAGTGGTATCATAGTCAAAATGTTTTATCTTAGTGAAATGAAGAGTTTAGATTATAAAATCATTCTATTATGGTGAATGTTTTCAATAAAAAAGGATTTATAATTTTTTCTAGAATGAATTTTCAAACATATAATGATTAAATGATATCACATATATTATCTCTTAGCTTGGATGTTTATTCTTCTTTCATTCATAAAATAAAAATTTCTAGTCCAAAATATATGGATTCAACCAAAAAAGAGAAATTAATATATATATATAAAAAGGCCCAAAACACTATATCTGGATCTTTGTTTAATAATAATGAGTTTCACTAGCTCAGATTCTATGTGGGAAAAACTATCCAATTTTTATAAAGATGATATAAAGGTGACGAGGTAAATATTCAATTATTATATAATAAACTCAAATAATTTAGAATATATCCAAATAAATTGGTGGTCAATTCTTTAATAATATTATTTATGTGGTTATCTCAATGAGAGGATTTGGTTAAAATATTGAGGATATTTTAATTATGAATAAAATATTAAAAACATTTCCATTTTTGTATAATTCAAAGGTTTAAAATATTAAATAAAGATACCTAAGTCAAGTCTCTCTTAATGATCTATAAAATAGTTGAGATGGAAGTAAAACTTGAGGTAAATTTCGTTCACTCTTCAAAGTAGATGAATTTTGAAGCTATAAAAAATTGAAATTGGATCATGATGAGGAATATGAATATATAAGTGATGAATTCATATCACTTATTTCTATCAAATTGAAAATATGGTAAGGTGGTTTTCAAGGTAAAATATCACTGAAATACATTAAGTTTTGGTAGTCTGGTTATATTATTTCTAGATGTACAAGAGAATTAAGAGGAATAAGTAGAGAATATTCTCCCAAAAAATAATTATAAATATGGATTTAAAAATTAAATGGTAAGAAAATTTTATAGGATATGTTATTTAAGGAAAGTTAATGATGGTGGTTTCTTCATTAAAAATAGGATCTTAGATTTTTGTTGACTACAATAGATGGTTTGGCATATTTGATTCATTAAAAAAGAGGATCTTGGGTTTTTGTTGACTATAATGGTTGATGTTCCATATCTAAAAAAAATATTAATACCATCAATAAAGAGTTATTGATATGAAAGTAGTCCATAAAGGTTTTATTAAGGATTTATAAATTTATTAAAATAAGATGAATCTGATAGGTAGGAATGTTCTTCTTTGGATAAAATTTTGTGGATTATAAAATAAAGATGTTGAATTCAATGACTATGGATACAATAAAAGAAGAATATATGGTTTTTATTCAAGTGATGATACAGTTTTTGTGGGAAATGACTTAGTTAGAAGACATCATGGTTGATGTTAAGCTGATTGGAGTTGTGTTTTATTTATTATTAGTCCATGACGTTAAAAGTGTTATTAACCTATAAAAGAATATGTTTTAACACTCTTAATAAAATAATATTAACATAAATTACCTCTATATAAATGGAAGGGTAGATAAAGGAATTTACAAGTTGGAGTTTTTTCTATAAAGTAGAAAGTGGGAGAAGTTTTTACCAAACCATTACCTAAAGACACATTTCAAACATTTAGGTTGATTATGGGAGTTTAACATTATGTATCACAAGGTTATGGTATGCACTCAACCCCATTTTCTATTGTTATATGGATTATTATTATCACATGAAGATATAATAGCATGAATCTAGAGAAAATGTATTTTTCCTTTAAAGGGGGAGAATATATTTAGGGGAAAATTATAAAGGGGATCATTAATACATTGTGCACGTGTGGGTGTGTATGTGTGAAGCTATGAGTTTAAAGAATATGTATTGGTTAAAAGTAAACTATTTTGATGTGTTTGTTGATTTTATGTATATAAAATTTGTTAAAAACATGTGGGGGGTTTAAACAAAAACTTGATCATACGATGTGTGAAGGATAATATTTTGGTAAAAATTTAAGTTTTTTAAATCATTGGGTAAGTTGTTGATTGTTTTTTAGTTAGTAAAAAAGTTATTATAGTGAGTTAAGTGAGTTTTTTTTTATGGATAGATTTGATATTGTCTTTTATGTTGGAGTATGTGCTCTAAAATTGACTAATTTTTACTTTCAATTATCAGTAGATTCAATGTGTTGAATATTAATATATATCTTATCATATAATAAGTATTATTTTAAATAACATTAATGTGATAATATCCTAAGATTTTTTACCACATTGAAATGTTATAATAGTTCCATGTTATAATGAGAACTTTGAAGTGTTATGTTAATATTCTTAAATGTATATTCTATAGTCAAGTTACATCATCTTATTGTTCATGAATGATATAGGTTATTAGGGGTAAGAGGCTAATATGGCATTGAGACTTATTTTCATGACATTTTCCCTTAGAAATATCCAAGAGAGGAGGTTATAAAAATATACCTACCCATAGGAATTCCATGTGTTATATGTGTCATTTAATATTTCTATCTTTGGATGTCAATATTAGTTCTTAGACTTGAGATCATTATTAATGTATATCATGATATGAATATTTTGATGTATTGATGAAAACCATAATGACATATACTCATGGTGAGGTGGGATATATTAGGTGCTTCATGAGTAATATGAAATTAATTAATAAGTCAATAAAGGATTTTTACCTTCCAAAATAATGGAAGTAGATATAAATGAACCGTTGAATGTAACTATCTAATAAATTAATGGGCATGGTGTATATGTCGATATGTTCATTTCTAGAAGTTAAAGAAATATACATCAATAATATAGGCTGATGACACAAAGTATGAAACCTACTTGATGAGAAACCATGAAAGAGGGATTATATTACACGATGAACATTCATAGGAGGTTTTTTCATTAGTAAATTAACTTATTTCTCTATGTGTTACATGAAGTGTTTTTAGAATATGATCATGGACTTTAGGCTTGTTAGCACAATGTCACTAAGAAAAGGGCCTAGAGATTAACACACTAAGTGTATATATATCCTTAGATAAATTTTATATGAATTTAAAATTTTGAATAAATATTATTATTAGATTTTTGTTTAATAATTATTCATGTATGGTTGATCATAATAATTCTTTCATCAGTTATTTAAGAGAATATATATGTTATTTTAATATTAAATAAATATTTAGTTGTGATTTTAGTGAATATAATATTTATTTATTTATTTAACTTATAATGTAGTGATGTTTATTTGTTTAAATAAATTATAATATCTTAATTTTCTATAAATGAAAATGGAGATTGATAGACTGGGCTATAGATCTAGTGGGAATGATATATTAAATATCATTTAAATAAATGATATTTTATTTATCCATGAGTTTTTATGCATGTCAAGAAATTAATAATAATAATAATATTATTATTATTATATGTGGGGTTCTCTAAGGATTAAGAGATTGGATAAGGGTCTATCTATAATAACCTATTATCTGACCTACCTATATAAACCTGATTATATCATTTTTAAGGTAAGGGATTGATGTGCACAATAGATGTGCTCTAAAAAATTCTCTCAAAACTAAATAGTGAGGTTATGAGGTCCATAGACCACATGTGGATTTACTATAGAGGGATTCTACCCTTGGATCCTTTGTCTCAATGATGGTATGACAAGAGTGGTCAACTGATTCGATAATGAAAAATAATTTCAATAAAAGTTAATTTTTTTTATATAAATCAATTATAAATTATATGTGAAATATCATGACTTTAGTATTGTAGGATTTCTATCCATCATGTTCAGAGGAGATATCCAAAGAAATCGATGAAAAACTGGGCACAGCCCCAAACCACTTTTTTAGGCCCTAAAACTTTTAAGTGGTATCATTTCTATCACATATTAATTTATAACAAGTTATTAGTCATTCATAAATTTACAAATTTTATATTTTTTCCATATTATTCTTTCTTTAATCAAAAATTTGAGATAACATGATCATCCATTTTCATATGACCATAAATAAGTTAATAATATATGAAGAATGCTCAAAAATCCCATCTGAATATACCAGATATTGGCGTTGGATAACATGGGACTACACGACATGTAACTAAAATGTACAAGTCATTTACCCAAATTGAACACATCAAGATGATCCATTAAAATCATGAAATTTCATGTGGATAATAATATATGACTTCGTTGCATGTTACTTATTTTTCAGGCCACATGTAAGACATATTGATGGGTAACATGACATGTATCTTGTTAGGACCAAAATGATGATGAAGGTGGTCGTTTTCATGTGTTGTCTTTTTTGGTCAAGAAATCTGTTGAATAAAAGAAGAAAGGAAATCAATTCACTTTGTTTATGGTAAAAATCATATTGAGGTCTATTTTTCAAAAGAATAAAACTCACTATGAAAGTCAATCGCAATGAGAAGAAACTGTTTGGAAGGAATGGTTTGGATCGAATTCGACTCAGGTTTGGAATAAAAGTGAATACATCTTACTGAAATTAAATGGTCATCGGCATCACTATGGATCTGATGCAGGATATGTATTTGTTTTGGTGAAAAATTGGAGTCTTTGTGACTACTGTGAATTAATTTTGAAGATGATTTATTGCTTTGGAATTATCATAAATCACAAAGTTTAATTGAGAAATTGTAATGCAAGTGTGATGAAATAAAAGGGTAGTAGAAGAGATGATGTCGATCGAAAAGGTATCATACCCAGAAAAATCGTATTCGGTTAAAAGAGATGTAATCAATTTTTTTTCAGATTGATCGAGCTTGCAAATAAATATTGAAAAATTTGTTACATATTGGAGAGGTGGTGTTGATTTACTATAGCATCTGATTATCCATTCGATAGGTTATAAACTTTTTCCTACCCAGGATGATCGTACTCAGACTCAAGAGGAAGATAACTATATCCAGAAATGATCATACCCAGGCCAATCATATTCAGAAAATATCGTATTCTGTAAAATCCTATCCAGACCAATCGTATTTATAAAATATCACACTTGGGTTGAGAAGAAAATAAGTAGCTATAATGAATGTAAAGTTACAATACTTTTCAATTTAAGTTTGATGATGTTGAAGCTGCTCTCAAATGAATTTAAATTCATGAAGTAAGTCATGATACAAGCACAGGATTTTTAATGAAAGTTTTTTAAGGGGGTCAAGAAACGAGGAGAGAATGAGATAAACAATGTAGTCAACCATTTCAAAAGGGATGAATTACTTTGTAAGTTTCTAACTGGGTCAAGAGAATGGGATAAGATAAAGTTTTGAATCTCAAGTGGGTTAAGAGTAAAACAGAAGGATATTTTTGAATGAATTGTCAAGGGAGATATGTACATTCAAATGAAACATTTTGATTCAAATCGATTCTGAGAATCATTTTTAGAAAATGAGAATGGTATCCATTTCTTCGTAAATTTTTTTTCAATTGCTACCGAGCTTTGTATTAAATAAATTTAATTAAGAAAAATAGGACACATGTAATGAAATCATACTGATGATTGAAATGAAATTATGAAGAAGGAGATGAAGTTTGAAGAGTAATCGAGAAGATTTGAGAAGATTTAACGAAGTCAAAATTCACATGATATTTAAGGGGAAATTGAATTTTGGGTGAATTTGTGTGATCAGGAAAGATTTTTTGGATTCCCACCCAAACCTATCAAGGTTCTCCTATGAAAAGAGAAAAGTACATTATACTTATAATGATGATGGAATACGGTTCACTATAGTAGAGAGAGAAGCTCTGAGTTTTTAGTGAGAGAAATAAGTCTTCATATCGATATTTTGTTGAAAAGGTTTTTATAAATAAGTGAAATATGATACAAGATCATATTATTGTATTCGGATGATAATCATACTCATAATTTATCATACTCAGTAAATCATCATATTCAGATTGTTATTTTTATTCTGTTGATCATTATATCAGGATAGATTAATCAGCTTCAGGATTTCTGTATTGGGTTTCTCTTACTGAGGAAGAACCGTATTGGGTTAATCATACTCAGGACTGAAGTGGTGTTGATTTATATCTATTATATTCAGAATGAAAAATAGACTAGAAAAACTGTATTGAAAGAATTGTACTAAGAGGAATCGGACTGGGAAAAGTGGACCCAGGAAAATTAGACTCAGTTTTTATGAAAAAAAAAATTACATGAAGTTCTTACCTTTCTTCTGGGTAATAAATTGAATATTTTTATTTCAATTTAATACATTTTTTTAATTAAAAAGAATCATAGGTAACATGAGTTTTTACATAAAAATTGTATTACCATATTTGTACTAAGAGGGTGTACATGCACTTGTGGATTGTTTACAAAGTGATACACTAGTGAAAGGGTATATCCTAATCATTGTAATCCAAGGATTTATTTCTAGTGGATTTTATGGTATTGGATCATTTCCAAACTATACCAAGGATGTATCTATTCTTATTGAATAGTGAACCTTATAAATATTTGTGTTCCCATGGATGCGTGTTGGAGTAGTTTTGAGTAGGGAATTGAAATCTTTAACAAGAGGTGAAGGTTGTTTAAATAGAAAAGAAGAAAAAAAGAAAAAATAGTATCACTAATTCACCCACTCCCCCTCTTAGTGATACAAATACACTAACTCGGCACTTTCAATTGGTATTAGAGTGTAGGTTCCCTTCACTTATTCTTTGATGATAGAGAAATTGAATTGCATGAATATTAAAGTTATTCCAGTCTTCGATGGAAATAATTATCATATCTAGAAATATAGAATTTTGCCTTATCTTATGTATATCATTTAAGATGTTCTTGAAGCTGAAATAGTTGGGTTTCATCCCATTAATGATAAAGCTCCTCTTACATCTGTTGATAAGAAGAATCTAGAGAATGATGGAATGGTGAAGAATGCTATATTATCAATACTTTCTGTAAGTGAATTGTTAAAAGTGAAAGTAGTTGCTATAACCAAAGGTATATGGGATAAATTGAAAAACATATATGAAGGTAATAAAAAATTCTAGAAGGGAAAACTTCAAATCTGGATATTAAAGTATGAAGACTTGAAAATGGGTAAGCATGAATATTTTGGGGACTTTATTACAAGGTTGAATGGAATTGTGAGTACTGTTATATGTATTGGTGAAAATATGGATGACTCTACAGTTATTGAAAAGATCTTTAGAATCCTACTAGAAAAACTTGATTCAAAATTATCTTCATTAGAAGACATAGATCTTGAAACATTATCTCTTAATGAATTTCATAGCACTCTCATTAATTATGAAATGATAAGGGAGAAATCTATGAAAATCAAAAAAAAAGTATTGAAAGAGAAATGTATTTGAAGGCTGCAAATAAAAAAACAAAGAATATTCTTATTAAAGATGAAGCTGGTGAATCAGATTCTGAAAATGGGGTATGTAAAAATCTTGACAATATTTTGTCCTTGTTTTCTAAAAATGTGAAAAGAGGTACAAGGAAATACAAAGGGAAACTTCCCTTGAAATGTTTTGAATGTGGAGCTATTGGGAACTTTGCTGCCAATTGTACTTGAAGAAAGAAAGAAGAGGATAGTTAAAAATAAGAAAGAAATCCAAGAAAAACATGGAAGAAATGGGGAGACAAAGGAAAATTGTATTCCACAGGGAAAGATAGAAAATTATTCAATTCCAAAAGAATAAGCTTCTTATCTAAAGATGAAGAAGAAGAATCTAGTGATGTTGAATCTGAAAAATCAGTTGAATATAGTATTGAAAATAATTTTATTGAAATAGTGAATGATGAATAATATGGAAGTAGTAGTTCTAAAGAAGAAAACTAAACTTGAAATTCATTTTAAAGAAGAGTTGAAAAAATTTCTGAGAAAGATCAAAAATCTTGAAAATAAAAACAAAAAGTTTGAAGATGAATATTCTTTAACATACAATCAAGAATGTTTTTCTGATGAGAAGGTGAATCTGGTTAAAGAGAGTGATGATTTGAAAAAATATCTTGAAGAAGAAAAAGAATTGTAATGAGCATCTGGAAGTGAAGTTGAGAGCAAAACAAGAATATTTGGAAGTTGTCTAACAAAAGTTATCCAAAGATGAAATGAGAAATACAAGTTTCTAAAACTCTACTACTAAAGTTGGTGAATGTTCTTGTAAAGAAAACCCTGAGAAGGTTTAATAAAATTTTCCTTAAAAAGATGAGAAGAAAGATGAGAAAGTTATATATGTGTCCAAGACCGATAATGCTGGAAATTCTGAAGTCTCAAATAAACCTAAGTCTGAAAATGTTTTGAAACAATATAGATCCATGAAGTTTTCCAGTACTTCTAATTCCAATAAGGGTGAAAAGAAGAAAAATAATACGAATCTTAATTATAATTTTGGTGGCTCAAAAACAAAAGAGAATGTAGTGGCTAAAATATGTTATCACAATTCTGATTGTAATGGAAGTTTCTAAGGAAAGTACTCATTCTATAGAAATTTTTGGTACAGTGGTGGATTCATACATAAAAAAAATATTTTTTGGTTCAACCAACAACATTTTTATTATCCCAAAAGTTATGAAAGATAGAGTTTGAGTGAGATTCAATCTTTTCAAAGAAATAATAATGTGAAATAATTGTCGAAGAAACCTGAAAAGGCAGAAGTGATGACTGAAAATAGGTTACAATCATTGGAAACTATTCTTGAGAGATGTGATCATCCTAGAAACCTTGAAAAGGGATGTATTGTTTTGTTATTGGCACAAAAATAGATTCTTAATTCTCAAAAACCAAAGGTGAAGAAAGAAAATAAAGGAGAAAAATCTTGAAAGCCACAAAAGGAGAACAACCCTCGATACATGATAGTGGTTGTTCCTCTCACATGACAGGAGACTTGAAATTTTTTAAGGATGTGAAATATTTTAAAAAAATCACTGTGACATTTAGAAATGATGAATCATTGAAAATCAAAGGTATTGGGTCATCCATTATTGGAAGAGAAAATATTAAATCCAAAAAAAACATTGTATGTTGATGGGTTGAAACACAATTTTCTAAGTATTTCACAATTTTTTGATGAGGGTAACAAAGTTATATTTAATAAATATGGGTTTTTTGTGAATAGTGAATAAGATGGGGAAATTGTTACAAGAGGCCAATGTACAAAAGGTAATTTGTTTCAGGTTAGTGATACACAAAACTCTTGATACATGAGCATGGTGGAAGAGAATAAATTATGGCATAAAAGGCTTGGACACATGTGTTAGAGAAACCTGAGAAAGATATCTAAAAGTGATAGTGTTCGAGGCATTACTGATTTTTCAATAAGAAGATATTGGTGTAGTATTATCTCCTAGAAAGGAAGGATTACAAATGTTGTGTATAAGAAAGTTGATATTTGTTCAAAACAACCCCTATAGGTGATAAATTTTGATATATGTGGGCCAATGAGAAAATAATCAACAAATGGAGATAAGTACTCCATTACCTTCATTGGTGATTTCACTCAAATTACCTGTGTCATGTATATGAAACATAAATCAGATGATTTTAAAATGTTTAAAAGTTTCATAAGAAAAGGACAAAATGAATGTGAGTATTTATTAAAGAATTTTTGAATAGATAATAGTGGTGAATATATAAGTGAATAGTTTGAAGGATTCCTTGAGAAGAATGGAATTCATTATGAGAATAATTCCCCATACACTCCCTAAAAAAATAGGGTATCTAAAAGGAAGAACATGAGCTTGGTGGAAATGGGAAGAACCATGTTACTTGAACATGGCCTTCCTCATTACATTTGGAGTCAATCCATGAGTACTACTTCTTATATTCATAATAGTTGTTTCTATCGGACACAATCAGGTTTGACTCCATATGATTTTTTTATGGAAAAAATCCAAGTTTGAAACACTTTAGAGTTTTTGGGAGTCTTTTTTTATAAATAAGAAAGGTGGAAACTACGGAAAGTTTGAGTAGAAAGGTGAATATGGAATTTTCCTTGGATATTATTCAGAAATAAGTGGATACAGATGCTTCAATAAAGAAATAAAAATAATTATTGATTTTTTTGAAGTTAAGGTAATTAAAATAAGTGAGAAAGAAAAAAACACTAAGACAGAAAAGGGAGTTGAGAAAGTTGAAGAAAACAATTATGATAAGGATGCAGACAATCATAATCCCTCTCAAGAAGATTAAATGGACTCAGCTATTTCCAGTGATGAGGAATACTCTCAAAAATATCATATAAGGGTGAGAAAACAAGTTGAAGTTCAGAATATAATTGGTGATCAACATCAAAAGGTTAAAACTAGAAGAACAAAAAATTCCATTGCACATACTTCTCTGTATTCAAAAGTGGAACTGAATGATGTGAAAGAAAATTTTGATCATCTGGAATGGTTTCAAGCCATGAATGAATAATTAGATTATATAAAAAATAATGATACATGGGAACTCGTACCCGAGCCTGAAAACAAAAATATTATTAGAACAAAGTGGGTTTTCTGAAATAAGATGAATGAATAAGGTGAAGTAATAAGAAACAAAGAAATATTGGTTTGAAAATGGTATTCACAAATTTAAGGCATTTATTTTGATGAAACTTTTTATCCAGTGGAAAGACTTGAAACAATTATAATCCTTCTTGCTATTGCTACACAACGGGGCTACAAGATCTTTCAAATGGGTGTTAAATCCGCTTTTCTAAATGTTGATCTTGAAGAAGAGGTTTATATTAAGAAACCCTGTGGATTTTTTGTTTGTAAAAATAAAAGTTAAATGTTTATATTGAATAAGGCCTTGTACGAACTAAAACAGGCTTCGATGGCATGGTATTCCAAATTGGATACCTACTTAAGGAAGATGAGTTTCAGGAAAGGAAGAGTGGATGAAAATCTTTATATCAGAGAAACTCAAGAGTATTCCCTCATTATAATTTTTTATGTTGATGGTATTATCTTTTCTGGGAATGATGAAATAATTTTTGAAAGGTTTTTAAAAGAAATGAAGAAGGTATTTGAAATTTCTATGCTAGGAGAAATGAAATAATTTATTGGGTTACAAATTCTACAAAAGAAAGAATACATTTTCTCTTCCAAGAAAATTATTCTAAATAACTTCTCAAGAGGTTCAGCATGGAAAACTCAAAAGATATTTCCAAACCAATTTTAGTGGGAACAAAGCTAAGTAAATATGTAGAAGGAAAAATAATTTTATCAAAAAGAGTATAAAAAGCTAATTGGAAGCCTATTGTATTTGACTTCCTTAAGACCCAACATTGTTTATGTTGTTACCTTATGTGAAATATTTTAGAGTCCTCTAAATGAATAACATCTTATTCCTAGAAAAATAATTCTCAGATACATCAGAGGTACAATAGGATTTGGTATCAAGTATTCCATCTTAGATATTATGGATTTTTTTGGGTATTTAGATGCATATTGGGTAAGAAATTTTGATGATAGAAGATCCACATATGGTGGAGTATTATTTCTAGGAAAGAATTGTTTTAATTTGAATTCAAAGAAATTGAATTTATTAACTCTCAATACAACTGAATCTGAGTATGTTTCTACCATTCAAGTCACTACTCAACTCTTGTGGATGAAAACTCAATTAGAAGATCTACTTATTGAAGTGAGGTTACCCTTTCTCTTGGGTTGTGACAATAAAATCACAATAAATATCACTGGGAATATAGTTCAATATTCTCATTCAAAACATATTGATATCAAATATCATTTTATCAAAGAGTATGTGGAAAATAATTAATTGAATCCAGATTACATTTTAACATCAGAACAAGTGGATGAAATTTTCACAAAACCTTTACTGAAAGAATAATTTTCTAGATTGAGGTTGGACATGGGTTTCCAAACCATTTCTCTTTAAAGTTTAGGTATGTATTTTTATCCCCTATCTCATATTACCTTTGGATTTTATTATAAAATGGTATAATTGTTTCATAAATCTATTTCATAAAAAAGGGATTTCTGGGTAAGCTGTGAATTCAGAATTTTTTGGGGAGTGTATTATTCTAACTATTTGTTAGAGTTGTTGTATGATTATAATTGTTGATATGAAATCCATTTCTTGAGGATAAAAATTTTGATGATTTATGGGAACTTGGTTGAAAAAAATTCAAAGGGAGAGATTGTTAGGACAAAGATGATTATGAAGGAGATGGTTTTCATGTGTTGTCTTTTTTTGTCAAGAAAGTTATTAAAGAAAGAAAGGAAATCGAAATAATTTTTTATGGTAAAAATCATACTGAGGTTTTTTTTCAAAATAATCAGACTCACTGTGAAAGTCCATCATTATTAGAATAAACTATTTAGAAGGAATGGTTTTGATCATACTCAACTCAGGTCTGGAATAAAAGTAAATATATCTTGTTGAAAGTAAATGGTCATTGGCATCACTATATATCTGATGTGGGAGTTGTAGTTTTTTTGGTGAAAAATGGAGTCTCTTTGACTACAATGAATTAATTTTTATGATGAATTGATACTTTGGAATTCTCATAAATCACAAAGTTGAATTGAGAACGTGTTATGCAAGAATTATAAAAGAAAATGGGAGTATAGGAGATGATGTCGATAAAAAGGTTATCGTGCCCAGAAAAATTCTATCCAGGTAAAAGATATTCAGTCAATTTTTTTTCTGTTTGATTGATCCTAGAAAGAAAGATTTAAAAAGGTGGTACATATTGAAGAGATGGTGTTGATTTACTATAGCATATGATTATCCATCGGACAGGTTATAAACTTTTTCGTACCCAAGATGATCATACTCAAACTTAAGAGGATGATGAGTTTATCCAGAAATGATCGTACCCAGGCCAATCATATTCAAAAAATATCATATTCTGTAAAATTTTATCTAGACCAATCATATTTAGAAAATATCATACTCGGGTTGAGAAGAAAAGAAAGTATCTGGAATGAATGTAAAGTTGTGATAATTTCAATTGAAGTCTGATGATGTTGAAGATTCTATCAAATGAATTAAAAGTCATGAAGGAATTCATGATACAAGAACTGGATTTTGAATTAAATTATTTTTTAAGTGGTTCAAGAAAATATAAGGATATAATGAGATCCAAAATGTAGTCAACCATTTCAAAAGGTTTTAATTACTTTATAGGTGCCCAACTAGGTCAAGAGAAGAGGAGAAGATAAATTTTCTAATCTCAATTGGGTTAAGAGTAAAATATAATGAGAATATTGAATGAATTGTCAAGGGAGAGTTATACATTCAAATGAAATATTTTGATTCAAATCAATTATGAGAATCTTTTTTAGAAAATCAGAATGGTATCCATTTCTTCATACAATTGTTTTCAATTGATACAAAGCTTTGTATTAAAGAAGTTGGATTGAAGATAATATGACTCATGTATTGAAATCATAATGATGATTCAGATGAAAGTATAAAGAAGGATATGGAGTTTGAAAAAGAATCGAGAAGCTTTGAGAAGAGTAAATGAAGTAAAAATTCACTCGAGATTTAAGGTGAAATTGAAATTTGGATGAATTTGTGTGAATGGGAATTATTTTTGGGATTCCTTCCCAAACATCTTGAGGTTCACCTATAAAAGTTTAAAATTACATTATACTTATGATGATGATGGAATACTATTCACTACAGTAGAGAGAGAAGATCTGAGTTTTTAGTGAGAGAAAGAAGTCTCTATATCAAAATTTTGTTGAAGAGGTTTTGAAAAAGAAGTGAAAGAAGATAAAATATTGTAACATTTTATTCAGATAATAATAATACTGAGAATTTATCTTACTCAGTAGATCATCATATTTAGCTTGTTAATTTTATTGTGTTGATCGTTATACCGAGTTGGATTAATTAGCTTCAAGATTTCCATATTGGGTATCCCGAACTGAGGAATAATCATACTGAGTTAATCATACTTAGGAATTTAAGTGGTTCCCATTAATCTCTATTTTATTTAGAAATAAAATAATACTTGAAGAACTGTATTGAAAGAATTATACTCGGAGGAATCAGACTAAGAAAATCAAAAGTAGGAAAATCAGACTCAGTTTTTCTAAACAAATTCCAGGAAGTTCTTACCTTTCTTATGAGTAAAGAATTGAAGAAATATATTTCAATTGGATACATTTGTTTAATTAAAAATAATCATAGGTAACATGAGTTATTACATAAATATTTTATTACCTTATTTGTGCTAAGAGGGTCTACATGCACTTGTGAATTGTTTACAAAGTGTTACACGAGTGAAAGGGTATATCCTACTCTTTTTATTTCAAGGATTAATTTATAGTGGATTGTAGAGTATTGAATCATTTCCAAACCATACCAAGGATGTAGCTATTCTTATTTAATAGTTAACCTTATAAATCTTTGTGTTCCTATGGATGTGTGTTGGAGTTGATTTTAGTAGGGAATTGAAATCTTTAACAGGAGGAAAATGTTGTTTCAATTGAAAAGAAACATAAAAGAAAAAAGAGTATCATTTATTCACACCCTCCCCCTCTCATTGATATAAATAAATTGACTCGGAACTTTCAAGTAGTATCAGATTATAGGTTCCCTTCGCTTATTCTTTACTTATGGAGAATTTTAATTGTGTGAACAGTAAAGGTATTCTGGTCTTCTATGGAAATAATTATCATATCTAGAAAGATATAATGTTTTCTTATCTTATGTATATCAGTTATGATGTTCTTGAAGCTGCAATAGTTGGGTTTTATCCCATTGATGATAAAGATCCTCTAATATATGTTGATAAGAAGAATTTGGAGAATAATGAAAGGGAAAATAATGCTATATTGTAATAACTTTATGAAAGTGAATTACTGAGAGTGAAAGGAGTTGCTACAACCAAAGGTATATAGGATAAATTTAAAAACATATATGAAGGAAATATTAAAGTTAATAATGAAAACCTAAAATCTAGAGATTGAAGTTTGAAGGCTTGAAAATGGGTCAGTATGAATCAATTGGGGATATCTTTACCAGGGTGAATGACATTGTGAGTGTTATCATATGTCTTAGTGAAAATATGGATGAATCTACAGTTGTTGAAAAGAGCATGAGAATCCTACTAGAAAAATCTGATAAAAAAGTCATTTCATTGGAAGATAGGGATCTTGAAACATTATCTCTTCAAGATTTTCATATCACTCTCATTACTTATGAAATTAGAAGGTATAAAAATATGAAAAGAAAAAAAATATTGATAGAGAAATTTATTTCAAGGTTGTAAGGAAACAAAATTGAAATAATATTCTTATTGAATATAAAGCAAGAGAATGTGATTCTAAAAATGGGGGATGTAAAAATCTTGACAATATTTTATCCTTGTTTTCTGAAAATGTGAAAAGAGTTACAGGGAAATACAAAGGGAAACTTCCCTTGAAATGTTTTTAATGTAGAGACATTGGTCACTTTGTTTCCAATTGTCCTCGAAGAAAGAAATAATATAATAGTGCATAAGAATAAATAAATCCAAGACGGCCATGGAAGAAATGGGGTGAAAAAGGAAAACTATATTCCATAGGGAAAGATAGGAAATTATTCAATTCCAAAAGAATAAGCTTCTTATCTAAAGATGAATAAAAAGACAGAACTGATTCTGAATCCAAAAAATCAGTTGAATATGGTATTGAAAAAAATTGTATTTCAACATTGAATGATAAAGAATACATAATCAGTAGTTCTAAAGAAGAAAAAACTCAACTTGAAATTCATTTTAAAGAAGATTTGAAATAATGTATGAGAAAGATCAGAAGGCTTGAAAATAAAAACAAAATGTTGAAAGATGAATATTCTTCAACATACAATAAAGATTTTTTTTGATGAGAAAGTGAATTTGGTTGAAGATATTGATGATTTGAAAAAATATATTGAAGAATAAAAGAATCATAATGATCATTTGGAAGTGATGTTGAATGAAAAAGAAGAAGAGTTGGAACTTGTCCAACAAAATTTATCTAAAGATGAAATGAGAAATAAAAGTTTCCAAAACTCTACGACTAAAGTTAGTGAATGTTATCATAATGAGAAACCTAATAAGTTTCAAAAAAATTATCTTCAAAGGATGAGAATAAATCTGGGAAATTCATATATGTGTCCAAGACCAACAATTATGTAAATTCTGAAGTCTTAAAGAAACCTAAGTTAGAAAATGTTTTGAAGAAATATAGATATAGGAAGGTTTCCAATACTTTTGATTCTAATAAGTATAGAAATAAAAATAATAATCCAACTGTTAATGAGAATTTTTGTGGCTCATAAAGAAAATATAATGTAGTGGCTGAAAGATGTTATCACAATTTTGATCATAATGGAAGTTTTAGAGGCAAATACTCATTCTATGGATATTTTTTGTTTTGTGGTAGATTCAGACATATAGAAAATATGTTTTGGTTCAACCAAAAACATTTCTATTATCCCACTGGTTATTAAAGGAAGAGTTTTAGGTGGATTCAATCTTCTAAAAGAAAGAATAATTAGAAAAATGTTTCATAGAAACCTTAGAAGGTGGAAGTTTTGACTGAAAATAAATTTCAACCTTTGGAAATTATTTGTGAGAGATGTGATTAGCCTGGTAACTTTTCAAAAGGATGTCTTGTTTTGTTAACAGCTCAAAAAAATATTCTTAATTCTCAGAAGCTGAAGGTGAATAAATAAAATAAAGGAGAAAAATATCTTGTTATTAAAACTGCATTGAAATCCAAAAAAAGAGAATAGCCCTAGATACTTGATAGTGGGTGTTCCTCACACGTGATAGGAGACTTGAAATTTTTGAAGGATGTGAAATATTTTAAAGAATGCATTGCGAAATTTGGCAATGATGAATCATTTAAAATAAAAGGTGTTGGGTCATCTATTATTGGAAGAGAAAAAATTAAATCCAAGAAAACTTTGTATGTTGATGGGATGAAACACAATTTTCTAAGTATTTCACAATTGTGTTTCAAGGAGTTATCTTTATGAAAGATGGGTTTTTTGGGAAGAGTGAAGAAGATGGGAAGATTATTACAAGAGGACAACATACAAAAGGTAATTTGTTTTAGGTTGGTGATACACAAAACTCTTGATACATGATCATGGTGGAAGAGAATCAGTTTTGTTATAAAAGTCTTGTACACATGTGTCATAGAAACATGAGAAAGAAATCTAAAAGAGACAGTGTTTGAGACATTCTTGATTTTCCAAGAATAAGAGATTGGCGTTGCACTATCTTCTAGAAAGAAAAGATTACAAATATTGTGCATAAGAAAGTTGATATTTTTTCAAAACAACCCCTAGAGCTGATATATTCTGATATATGTGGTCCAATGAGAAAGCAATCAACAAATGAAGGTAAGTACTTCATTAACTTCATTAATGAGTTTAATTTCATTACTTATGTCATTTATATGAAACATAAATCATAAGTTTTGAAAATGTTTAAAAGTTTTAGAAGTAAATAAAAAAAATGAATATCAGTATTCAGTGAATAAGTTGTGAATAGATAATAATGGTGAATATAGAAGTGAAGAATTTTAAGAATACCTTGAGAATCATGGAATTCAGTATGAGTATAGTTCCCTATACACTCCCCAACAAAATGGGGTAGCTAAAAGAAAGAATGAAATCTTAGTGGAAATGGGAAGAACCATGTTACTTGAACATGGCCTTTCTCATTGTTTTTAGAGGCAATCCATGAGTAATAATACTTATATTCAGAACTATTTCTTCCATAGAACTCAATTATTTTTTACTCTATATGAATTGTTTTATGGAAAAAATTCAAGTTTGAAACACTTTAGAGTTTTCAGGAGTCCTTTTATTATAAAAAATAAAGGTGGAAACTGTGGAAAGTTTGAGCAAAAAGTTGAAGATGGAATATTCCTTAGCTATGATCCATAAGGAAGAGGATACATATGCTTCAATAAAGAAACAAAAATAATTTTTGATTCTATTTATGTGAATTTAATTGAAATAAGTGGGAATGAAAAACCTACTGAGGTAGAAAGTCAAGTTGAGAAAGTTAAAGAAAACAATTGTGATAAGGATACAGACAATCATAATCCCTCTCAAGAAGAGGAAGTGGACTCAGCAATTTCTAGTGATGAGGAAGACTCTCAAAAATATCATCCAAGGATGAGAAAACAAGTGGAATCTCATATGGTGATCAACATCAAAAGGTTCAAACTAGAAGAACAACAAATTCCATTATACATACTTCTCTGTATTCAAAAGTGGAACCAAATGATGTGAAAGAATATTTTGAGCATCTGGAATGGGTTCAAGGCATGAATGAATAATTGGATTAGATTGAAAATAATGATACATGGGAACTCGTACCCAAGCCTAAAAAAACATTATTGGCACAAAGTGGGTTTTTTGGAACAAGATGAATAAAGAAGGTGAAGTAATAATAAAAAAATCAAGATTGGTTTGCAAAGGGTATTCACAAATTGAAGGTAATGAGTTTGATGAAACCTTTTCTCTGGTGGAAAGACTTGAAACAATCAGAATCTTTCTTTCTATTATTGCACAACGGGGCTATAAGATCTTTCAAATGGATGTTGAATCCGCTTTCTTAAATAGTGATCTTGAAGAAGAGGTTTATATTGAGCAACCTTGTGGATTTGTTGTTGGGAAAAATTAAAGATATGTGTGTTGATTGAATAAGGCCTTGTATAAACTAAAATAGGCTCTGAGGGCATGGTATTCCAAATTGGATACATGCATAAGGAAGATTAGTTTCAAGAAAGTAAGAGTGGATAGCAATATTTATATCAGAGAAACTCAAGAGTATTACCTCATTATAATTGTTCATGTTGATGATATTATCTTTACTGGGAATTATGATAGATGTTTTGAAAGGTTTTAAATTAAATTAATAGGGTATTTGAAATTTCCATGCTGGGAGAAGTGAAATACTTTCTTGGGTTACAAATCTTGCAAAAGAAAGATTACATTTTTCTCTTCCAATAAAGGTATGATAAAGAATTTATCAAGATTTTTGTCATGGAAAACTCAAAACCTATTCCCACTCTAATTTTAGTGGGAACAAAGATGAGTAAATATGGAGAAGGAAAATAAGTTGATCAGAAAGAGTATCGTAAGATGATTGGAAACCTATTGTATTTAACTACCTCAAGACCAGACATTGTTTATGTTTTTACCATATATGAAATATTACATAGTGCTCCAAAATAATCACATATTATTACTATAAAAATAATTCTCATATAAATCATAGGCACAACAGGATTTGGTATCAGGTATTTCAGCTCAGATAGTATTGATTTTTTTGGGTATTCAGATGCATATTTTGCAGGAAATATTGATGATAGAAGATCCGCATCTGTTGGAGCATTATTTCTGGGAAATAATTTTGTTATTTTTTATTAAAATAAATAGAATTAAGTAACTCTTAGTATGGTTTAATCTAAGTATGTTTCTATCACACAATCTTCTACTCAAATCTTGTGGATGAAAATTCAATTAGAAGATCTACTTGTTGAAGTGAAGTTACCTTTGTTCTTGGGTTGTGACAATAAAAGCATAATCAATCTCACTAGGAATCTAGTTCAACATTATCATTTGAAACATATTGATATCAGATATAATTTTATCAAATATCATGTGGAAAAGAATGAATTGAAGCTATAGTGTGTTCCAATATCAAACAAGTGGTTGACATTTTCACAAAACATTTACCAAATGAATCATTTTCTAGATTGAGGTTGAACATGGGCATCTAACCACTTTCTATTTAAGGTTGAGGTATATATTTATATCCCCTCTCTCATCTTACCTTTGGATTGTATTTTAAATGGGTATAATTGTTTCATAAATCTATTTCATAAAATATGGAGTTGTGGCTAAGTTTTGAATTCAGCATTGTTTTGTGAGTGAACTATTATAACTATTTTTTAGAGTTGTTGTAAGATTATATTTGTTGATATGTAATCCATTTCTTGAGGATAAAAAGTTCAGTTATTTACTAAAACTTGGTTGACAACAAAATCTAAAGGGGGATATTTTTAGGACTAAGTTTATGATGAAGGTGATGGTTTTCATGTGTTGTTTTTTGTTTTCAAGAAATTTATTGAATCACATCACTTTGTTTATGGTAAAATTTTTAATGAGGTTTGTTTTTCAAAAGAATCATAATCACTGTGAAATTATATCTCATTGAGAAGAAACTGTTTGAAATGAATGTTTTTCATCAAACTTGACTCGAGTTTAGAATAAAAGTGAATAAATACTGCTGAAAGTAAATTGTCATTGGAATCACTCTGGATTCTATGTGGGAGATGTATTTTTTTTTGGTGAAAATCAGAGTCTATGTGACTATGATTAATGTATTTTGATGATTCTTTGTTTCTTTGGAATTCTCATAAATCAAAAATTTGAATTGATAACTTGTGATGAAAGAGTGTTGAAAGAAAAGGGGAGTAGAAGAGATGATGTCGATCAAAATGGTATCATAACCAGAAAAATCATATTTGGGTGAAAGAGATGCAGTCAATTGTTTTTTAGATTGATCAATCCTAGAAAGAAATATTGAAAAATGTGGTATAGATTTAATAAGTGGTGATGATTTATTGTAGTATATGATTATCCATTATATAGGTTATAAACTTTTTCATACCCAGGATGATTGTACTCTAACTCAAGAGGAAGATGAGCATATCCATAAATGATCATACCCAGAACAATTGTATTCAGAAAATATCATATTCTATAAAATCATATCTAGACCAATCATATTTAGAAAATATTTCACTCAAGTTTAGAAGAAAAGAAAGTAACTTGAATGAATGGAAATTTATAATACTTTTCAATTGAAGTATGATGATGTTGAATCTTCTCTCAAATCAATTTAAATACATGAAGTAAACATACAATCATGAGATTTTTAATGAATGTTTTTTTAAGTGGGTCAAGATAAGAGAAGGAGAGAATGATATCAACAATGTAGTCAACCATTTTAAAAGGGTTTAATTACTTTGTAGGTGTCTAATAGCTCAAGAGAAGAGGATAAGATAAAGTTTTTAATCTCTAGTGGTTCAAGAGTAAAAGATAAGTAGATTTATAAATAAATTTTCAAGGGAGATCTATACATTAAAATGAAATATTTTGATTTAAATCGGTTCTGATAATAATTTTTAGAAAATCAAAATGGTATCCATTTCATCATACATTTGTTTTTAATTAATACAGAGCTTTGTATTGAAGAAATTAGATAGATAAAAATCAGACTCATGTATTGAAATCAAACTAATGATTCAAATGAAAGTATGAATAAGGATATGAAGTTTTAATAAGAATCAAGAAGCTTCGAGAAGAGTTGACAAAGTCAAAATTCACCCAATATTTAAGGGTAAATTAGAATTTGGGTGAATTTTTGTGAGTGGGAAAGATTTTTGGAATTCCCACCCAAACCTCTTGAGGGTCACCTATAAAAGGAAAAAAGTACATTGTACTTATGATGATGACAGAGTACTATTCACTACAGTAGAGAGAGAATCTCTGAGTTTTTATTGAGAGAAAGAAGTGTTTGTATAAATAAATTTTTAAAGAGGTTTTGATGAGGAATTTAAATAAGAGACAAGATCATAATATTATATTCATCTGATAATAATACTTAGAATTTATCCTACTCAGTGGATCATCGTATTCATCTTGTAATTTTTATTCTGTTGATCATCATATTAGGCTGGATTAATTTGATTTAGTTTTTCCATATTGGGTTTCTCGGACTAAGGAAGAATCATACTAAGTTAATCGCACTTGATAATTGAAGTGGTGTTAATTCTTTTCTATTGTATTCAAAAATAAAATTGTACTGGAAGAACTGTATTAAAAGAATTGTACTCAGAGGAATCATACTGGGAAAATCGGACCTAGGAAAATTAGACTTAGTTTTTCTAAACAAATTCTAGGAATTTCTTACCTTTCTTCTGGGTAAGTAATTGAAGAATTTTTTTGATTGAATAAATTTGTCAAATTGAAAACAAGAACATGTAACATGATTTTATACATAAATATTGTATTACCCTAATTTTGATAAGAGGGTTCACGCGCACTTATGGATTATTTACAAAGTTCTACACGCGTGAAAGGGTATATCCTACTCATTGTAATCCATGGATTTTTTTCTAGTGGATTTTATGGAATTGGATCATTTTCAAACCATACCAAGGACATAGCTATTATTATTGAATGGTGAACCTTGTAAATCTTTGTGTTCCCATGGATGTGTGTTGGAGTTGTTTTCAGCAGAGAATTAAAATATTTAACAAAAGGTGAAGGTTGTTTCAATTGAAAATAAACATTAAAGAAAAAATATTAACACTGATTCAAACCTTCCCCATCTTAGTGATACAAATGCATTGATTGGGCACTTTCATATCCAGTTTACAAGTTGTGTAGTGAATATAATTTCACCCTTGGAAACGTGGAAGTCATGTGGTCAATAGATATGACATGTATTAATTATGCATCACATGTTGACCGCTATCCAAGAAACATGGGCCATATGAGATTACATGTCATGTATCTAGTATACACATCATGTAATTCATAAATTTATATTCATATTACATATGTTACTAGGTTTTTTTCATGGATGCATCTAATGGATTACATGGAATATAGCAGGCTCTACATGCCATGTATCTTGTACCCATTTACTCAGAGTTCATATCAAGCCAAGCTATACATAGTGTAAATTAATTACACATAATGTAAAATTAATTGTGGAATTAAACTGAACTACATGGTGTGTAGCTGGTGTACACCATATATGACAAGATTTTATAGATTTTTTATGCCTGATTAATTTCCACATTAATTTCAAAACTACACACTATGTATGGTTCTTATACATGTTGTTCACTTTAAGGGAATTAAAATCAATACACTCTATACATATTAACATGTTTTTTTCATAAATTCCAATAATACTACTTGGATTGACTCATAGAACAACACATTATATGATTAAGTGACATGTCGTGTATGCTACATTCCATGTAAGAATACAGTATATGAAAAGGAACATGTGAGACACTATGTAGTTCAATTGGGTACACATTGTTTTGCCTCCAATATACATCATGTATTTAATTAATTTATTTTATTTATTTAAAATTACATATGATAGGAATCTCAAGGTCTATTTAGATGGAAATTTAAGATTAAATAATTAATTAATTAAATTTATTTATTCAATTGATTTATCTTATTAAATAATGAATTGAAATGAATGTTATCTTGTTTATTAAATATATATTCACTACATGCATGGGTGATCATGAGCTTGATCGACCAATTCATGTGTTGTGTTTCTATTTAATTTAATATTTATTGCATGGGTTTATCATGTGATAATTTTTTTATTAAATTGAATATGATGGATTATGATTTATCCTTATCATATTTATTATGTATGGGTATACATGTCCATGATTTCTTTTATGTTACCCCAACCCTTAGTTACTCGCACCTGTGTGTGATTGAATACATGTAACGGATGGTTCTCTAAAGATAGAAGGTGGTTCAGAACCCGAGTCAAGGTGAAACTAACCAAGGAGATATATTTGATCCAAGTGTAATGCTACAACTAAAACTAAATATTGGTTCCATGAGTTATTCCCTATGGTCAAGGGTTAGTTTATCATCTTTTTAATATATTGATCATTAGAAAAATGAATGATCATGCCACATATATTTATTTTATTTCTATTTAATACATGGTTAATTATTTTTATTTACTGGATGCTTTATCATGATCACAAAAAATAAATTTACAAACATGCAAGATAGAATAAAATAAATGGAATATTTGAAAATTATTTTATTAATAAATTTTAATCACTTATGGAAAATCCATGTAATATTAATAAGCATATAAAAGGATAAAATATAGTATATTTTACACATAAAGATAAAAATACCTTAAAGAAATATTATTTCATTGATTCCTTCCATTACTTGAGTTAAGATTAAACCATAGTTCAAAGTAATTTTATGGCCTCTTTCAGGGTTATTTCAATTATTAATAAGTTTTAGAAAAAGTTTCGAGTCAACTTAACCTATTTTAAATCAAGGTTCAAACACATCCATGAGACTTTGTGCAACTAGAAAACACGTGTTGAGGAAATATGATTCCAAGATTTCAAGATTGGGGATTCCACTCAACGGATCAAAGAGTTTTGAGTTAATATAGTTGGAAAGACCCACCTACATAAATACCTTTAAATAACTTATTAGCCCCCTTCTTGGGTTATGAGAAGGTAAATATTGATATTTACCACTATAATATCCACACATTATGATATTTATAATCCAATGGTGATGGATACTGGGGTTTGATAAAATAATGGGATATTAATAAATATAATTTATTATATAACATTAATGCTAATCAAGATAAATTAATAAAATCTATTTTTACTTAAATTAAAAAATAAAAAATAAATACCATGAGTACACTAAAATAATTTCTAAAAAAAGAGAATGTCCTCACCAGCACAAATTTACAAGTGCGGTGCGGTCATTTATACATTGTACTAATACTATAAATCTATATTATAAGATGGGGTCCCCTATACCTATTCGTCTACCTCATTGAGTGAGCGTATGTGAAAAGGATGCTTATGAAAGACACGTGAAGGATAGTTCTACTTCCCATTGCATCATGATATCAGATATTTATATAGATAAAGATGAAATATAAAGACATGGATTCATATACCATGAAATTCCATCTCTTATCTCTTGAGAAGTATAAAAAGATTCATACGATAAATGAAATTTTCATTTCATTATACCAGTGAAAACTGGGAGACAGTTACCTATCCAGTGACTTTATCAACAAAATTTTAAGTTTATTGACTACTTAGTGAACTTGGGATTCTATTTGAATAATAATTTATCTATTAGTCACATATTATCATTCTTTTCATTGAGATATTTTATATTCATCCATAAATAAAGGGTTAATTATATAGAGAAGTAGCTCAATAATATTTTTATTATGCATCACCAAGAAGATAGGGAATGGTGGGAACATGGTTTCTCACTAATTCTCATGAACAAATTGAAATAAAAAATTTTAAAAACCCTTGAACTTTTCAAATTCCATGGTTCCTTTTCAGCATCCCTTAAAATAAAAAAAATTTAGATTAAATGAAAATAATAGGAATCTATTTTCTTCTCAAGTGTCTAGAAAGGTCATTCAAAGAGAAACTATAATGAATTGATAAAAAATGATCAGTTGCATCTACTTTAGGTATATTCATCATCAAATATGTCTAACTTATTATAGATTAAATACAACATAGTATTTTTCATCTGTTTATTGAAATATAGGAAATAAGAAATTTTATGATCATTACTAGAAATAAGGTGGTATCTCTTAGTGGTTGATAGAGGGTGATTCCTGGTTTAGTAGAGAGAAGAACGCAACTTTAGTTTTTTAAGTGGATTTATTATTATAAAGATATTGTATTATATTGAGTTATACCAAAACATGTATATTATTTTCCTATTATATAGAGTGATACATTATTTATTTCTTTAAATGAATGTTGTTGTGGTATTTAATACTTAACTAATAGTTCAATAATCCTTGAATAATTGGAAATAAATGATGAATATAAAATATAAAACTTATACCCAAATGTGGAAAGATAATTCTTAGTCAAATAAAAGTAATTTTCAAAACACTAATTTAACATTATTATTATGTTTTATGAAAATAAACCTTTATAAATAAAGGTACACCATAAATTTTCTAGAGTTATTTTAGCTTTAGCACATAGACTATTTGATCGAACCATGATTCACTGTGTCATTTTCACCCTTACACCATTGTATTAAACTAAATTTGTATTGTAAATTCCAGAAATAATAACACATTGAATTCCATGTTTGAATCATTTATTTTTTTGTTTATATCTATTAAAAAGTTCAATGTTACTTGTCTTGAAAATTTAATTAAAGGTGAAGGTGATTTGGAGGGCCCATGATGATGTCCAAGAAAAATAGGCCAAACTGCGCAAGATCCAAGCACAGCAGTGGATTAATCCGCACACTTATACTTGACCGTGTATCCAATTGGTATGAAATTTTTTGTTCTGGTCCAAAACTCATTGTTATACATTTCATATGAAGAAACCCAAGATTCATTCAGCCATCGGATGGACTTGATGACCTGATCTGTCCAGCACACCAAATCTGAACTGATTCAAAAGTGGTGTGTTGTGATCTGTCCATATCTTGGTATATAGGTGTCCAAATTGTTCCAAACTTTCATTGGATACATCCAAGAGGTGGGGTTAAAATTTTTTTATTTTCTCCAAATCTAGATAAGGCTGTTTGGAGGTAGAAACACCTGTGACAAGTGGTTTTAATAATTTTGTGTGCTGAAAACCACCTTCTCATTTTCCTATAAAATGGAACCTTGGGATCCTCATTTGCAAGTTATACCAGGAATCAAAGCTCTGGTATTTTGGATACCCAAATTAGTTCTCTCCTCATACTTGAAGTTCTGGAGGTCCCTATCACGATAGGGGGGTCAACAATGGAGAAGGAGTTCCACCCGAGCCTTCTCCTCCACTCGATGGCTAGCTAAACGTTGGATGATCATTTCAAGGGAGATACACATACTTGGGATGGAGTTCCAGAACTTGATACTCTACTTTTTTTGTGTAATTTGTGTGTGTATTATTTCACTTATGTTTTATCTAAACATGTTTCTCCTCTGAGTTCCTTTTTTGGGTTTAATTAAGTGAACAACTTTTCATTTCAACACCGATTGGGTTGAAATTTCAAGTAAGAAACTTGAGTTGTTCCGATTGGGCAATACAAGGATCCTCTTTCTCTCACACATAGAAAATATTTTAGTATTTTTTGGTAATTTTTAATCTATTCTTGAAGTCCAAACCTTGACAACACGGTTGTTGTGTCATGGGTTGGTACTTTATGCAATGTTTAGAGAGGCAAGAGGGGAATCAAGATCTTGACAACCCTCAACCAAAGAATTGAACAAAACCATGTAAAATTTTCAGAACAGTGAACTATACAAGATTTTTAGTGAACTTGAATTGATCTCTTTATCTCATAATTCTTAAACTACCACCTTATTCAATCAACTATTAAACTCTTTAAGTTAAGTTATTTTCCTAAAACTGTTTTCAAAATCACCCCCCTCTTTTAGTAATCTTTATTAAAAATACATACTCAAAACCTATCAACGCTTCTCAATAGATGGACTAGGGTCTTATTTAGACTATAAATTAACCTTAAAAACATTATCAATTTGACATTTCATGATAGCGCGGTCAAATTTTGGCATTGCTCTCAGAGAGCGCTTTGATTTTTAGTTCGTGTTTTTGAATTTTTTTGTAATTTTTGTGAATATTTATCTATTTTATAGATCTACTTATATTTTTGTATTCTGATCTATTTTTTTGTAGGTTTGGTGCATGAATAATTCTAATCTGGGAGATTTACCTCCTTCCAAACCTGAACCAGAGAGGATTTTACGTCAGCAACCCCGAGATGCACAAGAGAACCCATCGAAGGAGGACACACAAAACATTGACACTCTTCTTGATCCATCATCTTCTTCTTCTATAAAAAATATAAAAACTGAAATAAACTTGCATAATATGGCTGAAAACAACCAAACATTAAAAGAACTAACCTCGCCTGATGTTGATATCCAACCCACCTATATTCAATTACAAGGCGAGGCACCCAATTTTGAACTAAAATCTGGCTTAATTCATCTATTACCAAGATTCCATATACTTCCTGGAGAGGATCCACACAAGCACTTAAAATAATTTCATACTTTTTTTTCAACATTAAAACCTACTAATGTGGATGAGGAACAAGTAAAGCTTAGATAATTTCCATTTTCTTTATAAGACACTGCTAAAAATTGGTTATATTATGTTAATTCCCCAATAAGAGGTTGGGCGCACATGAAACACCTTTTTCTTGAAAAATATTTCCCAACCTCTCAAACTGAAACAATAAGGAAATAAATTTTTGGGATAATACAATCACAAGGGGAAACATTAAATGAATATTGGTAACGTTTTAAAAGGTTAGTTCAAGATGCCCACACCACCAAATAAGTGATCAATTTTTAATTCAATATTTTTATGAAAGTTTAATCCCTATTGATCGAAATATGATCGATGTTGTTACAGGTGGTGTGCTAGTTTATAATACCCCAATTACTGCAAGAACCCTGATTGAGAACATGGCTCAAAACACACAACAATTTGGTTCAAGGACTAATGTACCGATTCGATGTGTCCATGAGGTGAAAATTACTGAATTCAAGAAGAAGGTGGACACAAAGTTTGAAGAGGTAAGTACCCTTATTCGACAAATTTCTCTTTGACAATGGAAATCCCAATCTCATCCTCCTATCCATTGTGGTATATATTCTTCTGACACCCACTACTCTGACCAATGTCCTTAATTGAGGGAAACGTCTAAGAGTTTTGAGGCAATATTTTGAGGCTGCCCCTATAACCAACACTTTAGGCAAGAACCTTATTATCCATCCAATCCAGGGTGAAAAGAGAACCAAGCCTATAGGCAAGGGGGTATTCAAACCAACCTCAACAACAATGTAACCAAACAGGGTATAGTAGTCATCAACCACCACAACATAGAAACCCTCAATCACCCCAAAGGCCTTTCCAACTAACCCCTCAAAAACCCAAGCCTAGCCTAAAAGATATGATGAAAAAAATGGCTGCCAACAATATCCAATTCCAACAAACCACTCAGGCAACCATACAACACCTAAAAACCCAATTAGGCCAACTAGATAACTCAATGGGTGAAATTCAAAGTCATGGGTTAGGTAAACTTCCCTTTAAACTAGTTGTTAACCCTAGGGATAAAGGAAATGTTAGTTCCATCATCCTTAGTAGTGGAAAAAACTAGAAAGTAAATTGAATCCTCCATTAGAGTCATCACCTCCTAAGGAAACCTCCATCCCAACCATTAAGAATGTTCCAAATGTTAAAGAACCTTTTCCTGAGAGAATCCCTTCCAAAGGAAAGAGTGTGAATATTGATGAGTCACCTAGCCCAACCATTCCTCTTCCATTTCATCAAAGGGCCACCCAACCAAGAAAAAAAAGGAAACTGAACATGATAAGGAAATATTGAAAATTTTGAAGAAAGTGAAGGTTAACATCCCATTGATTGATGCTGTGAAGAAAATTCCATGGTACGCTATGTTTCTAAAGGAGATGTGTACACACTGAAGACGACTTCGAGGTGATGAGAAAGTGAGCTTGGGAAGGAATGTTTTAGAATTGATAGGGACATCACTCCCCACCAAGTGCAATGATCCTGGAACATTCTCAATTCCATGCACCATAGGGGGGTATTCTTTTTCTAATGTTATGCTTGATTTAGGTGCCTCTATAAATGTGATTACTCACTCCATTAACTCTTAATTGCAGGTCGGAGAACTAAAGACCACTGGAATTATTGTTCAACTAGCTAATCGGAGTACTACACACCCCTCTGGTGTGTTAGAGGATATTCTTGTGAGGGTCTAAAATTTAATTTTTCCTGTGACTTTTATGTGCTTAAAATGGAGGATTATAGGATGAATTGACATGCCCTGATTATATTGGGGAGACCTTTCTTGAAAACCACCAATACCATAATTAATGTGCATAATGGTACATTATCTATGGAATTTGGCAGTGACATGATCCATTTCAACATCCTTGACATCATGAAGAACCCCTCAGAAGAACATTCCTCTCTCTCTGTTAATTCAATTGATGTACTCCCTACCCCTAAAAAATAACTTTTCTTTCCCCTAATCCCCTTTATGAGTTTTCTTCATTGATAGAAATTTGAGGAAATGATTCATGCATCAATTTTTGTAGTGTTATAGAAAAGTTTCATGCATGTTCATTGATTGATGATTTCTTGAACACTGATGATCCACTGACCATCGATGATACTACTATGCTTGTAAAAGCTCATTCCTCATCTAAGGTTGATACTATTGAGTAGTTAGATGAGATCAGTGACCTCTCACTTTCACACACACTCCCATCAATCCAAAATCCACCTGAATTGGAACTAAAACAACTGCCTAAAGATTTAAAATATTCATATCTTGAGAATGGAAACAAGTTTCCCATCATCATTGCTAGTTCACTCCCTCCTGAGCATGAATTGTGAGTGCTTAATCTTTTGAGGGAGTATAAAGAAGATTTGGGGTGGAAACTTTCTGACATTCTTGGTATTATCCCATCAATTTGTACACATCATATTTTGTTAAATGATGAGGCTAAACCAGTGAGGTATCCACAACGTCAACTGAACCCAAACCTCCTAGAAGTTGTGAAAAATGAGGTAACAAAATTATTGTATTTTGGAATCATTTACCCCATCTCTGATAGCCAATGGGTCATTCCAATTCAAGTAGTTCCTAAAAATACTAGACATACAGTAATTAAAAATGAAAACAGTGAATTAGTTCTAACTCATGTGCAAAATAGTTGGCATGTCTGTATAGACTATCACCGACTAAACCAACACATGATGAAGGACCATTTCCCTTTTCCATTCATTGACCAAATGCTAGAGAGGACAGTGGGTAAGTCCCACTACTGTTTCCTTTATGGGTATTCTAGATACTTTCAGATCCATATTTCCCCTGAGGATCAAGAAAAGAAAACCTTCACTTTCCCCTTTGGCACATTTTCCTATAGAAGGATCCCATTTGGTCTGTACAATGCTCCGGGTACTTTTCAATGATGCATGGTTAGTATTTTTCGGATTACCTAGAGAATTTCATGGAAGTATTCATGGATGATTTCACTGTTTATGGCTCTTCTTTTGATGAATGTTTGAGTAGTCTTGGTTCATTCATACGTCACTGTATTGAAAATAATCTTGTATTAAATTATGAGAAATGTCATTTCATGGTGCGACAAGGTATAGTTTTGGGGCATGTCATTTCTGGGGATGGTATCCAAGTAGATAAATCAAAATTTGATGTCATTTATTCCCTTCCATTCCCCAAAAATATACAAGATGTGCGATATTTCCTAGGTCATGCTGGATTTTACCATCGTTTCATTCGTGACTTTAGTGAAATTGCACTCCCCCTCTCCCGATTACTCCAAAAATAAAAAGAATTTGTTTTTGATAAAGAATGTGGGGATACTTTTAGTAAGTTAAAATGGAGTCTCACCTCACCCCCGGTAATCCAACTACCTCAGTGGGATTTACCATTTGAGCTCATGTGTGACGCCACTAACTATGAATTTGGGGCAGTTTTGTCACAAAGGGTCGACCGAGCTCCACATGTCATAGCCTATGCCTCACATACTTTGGACCATGCCCAATAGAACTACACCATAACTAAAAAATAATTCCTTTCCATTGTGTTTTCCTTGGAAAAATTTAGATCATACCACTTGGGGTCTAAATTCATTGTGTTCTCAGACCATGCAGCCCTCCGGTGCCTCCTTAAGAAACTGGAATCCAAACCATGTCTCATTTGTTGGATGCTCTTCCTTATAGAATTAAATCTAGAAATTAGAGATAAAAAAGGAGTAGAGAATCTGGTTTCTGACCATATCAGTAGGATTAAACCATCCTCAAACATTGACTCATACCCTTGTATTCCCATAAATGAAATGTCCCCTGATGAGCAACTGTACTGAGTGCAAGATTATATTCCTTGGTATGCTGAAACTGTAATTTATTTGGTAGCATCTTGCATTCCTACTGATTTCAATAGAAACCAAGTCAGTCATCTAAAACATGTCTCATTGGTATATTTGGGATGACCCCTACCTTTGGTGCACCTGTAGTAATCAATTCCTTAGGCGTTGTGTTCTCGATAGTGAGTTTCAGTTCATCCTTATATTCTGACACACTCTTTTTTGTAGGGGCCACTTTGGTCCCCAATAGACTGCTCTCAAGGTCCTTGATTCTGGTCTCTTTTGGCCAAAACTTTTTTGGTATGCCCATGATTTTTGGAAATATTGTCCTCATTGTCAAAGAATGGGGAATTTCTCTAAAAGAAATGAAATTCCACAATAATCGTTTCTCTTTCATGACATTTTTTATGTTTGGGGTATTGACTTTATGGTGCCATTTCCCAATTCCTTTAGAAACTTGTACATTATTCTGGCAGTTGATTATGTGTCAAAATGGGTAGAGGCACAAGCTACAAGGACTAATGATTCTAAGGTATTTGTAGAATTTTTGAGAACCCAAAACTTCTGTAGGTTTGGCTTACCTAGGTTCATCATCAGTGACCAGGGTTCTCATTTCTGCAACCAAACAATGCAATCACTTTTTGCGTAGGTATGGGGTCGGTCATCGATTGTCTACTACATATCACCCATAGACCAATGGTCAAGCCGAGGTGTCAAATAGGGAGGTAAAACAAATTCTTGAAAAAAAGGTTCAACCCAATAGAAAAGATTGGAGTCTTTGACTTGATGATTCATTATGGGCCTATCGTACTGCTTTCAAAACTCCCATTGGAATTTCACCCTATCATCTTGTGTTTGGAAGGAGTTGTCACCTCCCTGTTGAGATTGAGCACTAGGACTAGTGGGACATCAAACAATGAAATTATAAACATTCTGGTGTAGGTGCTCAAAGAAAGTTGCAGATTCAGGAGCTAGAGGAAATGAGAAGAGATGAACATGAAAACTCTAGGATTTATAAGGAGAGAACCAAGGCTGCCCACGACTATCTTATCCTTCATTGTCAGTTCCACATTGGTAAGAAGGTCCTCCTTTATAATGCATGGCTGAAGTTTCATCCAGGTAAGCTTTGTTCCCACTGGTTTGGACCAAACTTTTTATTAATGTATCTCTATTTGGTGTTGTTCAGGTTCAAAATGAAGAAACCAAGCAAACCTTCACTGTCAATGGGCAGCAGCTGAAGCACTTCTACAAAGCCCTTTCGGAGTTCCCAATGGAGGAACTCCATGATCAAGAAGAAACATACCAGTGAAACAGACCAGGTTTTATCTTTCCTTCTCACCCTCTCAATTATTACAGTGAGGAAACTGCACATTCTAGGTTTGGGGGGATGGGTACATTCTTGGGTTAGATAGGAATTTACATTTTTTTTCTTCTCTTTCCCTTTCTTCTTTCTTATCTTTTTTTTCTTTATGGTATTTTAATTTTGTTCCCCATCATGGTGGAAAGTAAAAATACCATAAATAATGGTAAAAAAGAATATTTGTATGAAGTTAACATTAGGGAGTTATTTTTAGTGAATTGGTTTTATATCAATGATATAAATGGTTGTATCACTGTGAAACATTTGATATGATTGATGACCCTTGTGTGATTAGTTTTGGGAAAACTTTGTCACTGATATCTCCATACAGTTTTTCACCAAACCACAAAGTATGAATATTTATTACTTAATATAAGGTGAATATATGTTAGGTTAATATTTTTTATCTATAAATGATATTTTCATACATACATTCCTTATCTGATCTGTTTCATTACTGTACCAGATTGACCTATGTGTGTGCACATAATTTCCGACTATTGTACACCCTCAAAAAAAATCTTTGGTAGGTCAAAAACCACTCCTCCTCAACCTTTTATCTTGTTATAACTATTTCAATTAGTGTTGTAAGGAGATCAAACAAGGGTTGAGAGATGAGTGTGAGATTTTTTCCAAATGAAACTTCAAAAAAAATAATAATAAATGAGGGGAGTGATGAAATGTGCAACATATGGGGATATCTAGGTCAGGATCTTATGGTTTAACTTCTGGGAATTCTTAAGTGAGTGGGTCTTGAAATATGATTGCAAAGGATGTAGGACGGTTTTAGTGAAAAATCATTTAAAGTTGAATAATGTTAAAATAACCTATATTCATTTTATAGAGAGTGGAAAGAATATCATGGAATGGTTTTCACACACACACATGGAGACTTAGTAGAATGGTTGACTTTTTAATTCCTTTCTCATGTTTTTTTCATGAATCTCTTTGAATTTTATTGTGATGTGATTTATGAGACATCTTTTTCCATTTTCACTAAGCAAAAATCCTTTGTGTGGTTTGTGCATTGATCACATTACTTTAGTGAATTAAAATTTCCTAAAATATTATATATTCATGATGTTGGGAATATATATATATATGCATCATTTTATTTTGATATGTTACTTTTCCCAGGAGTGAAAATGTTTAGGTGTGGGGGTGTGATCGAACCATGATTCACTGTGTCATTTTCACCCTTACACCGTTGTATTAAACTGAATTTTTATTGTAAATTCCAAAAATAATAACAAATTTAATTCCATGTTTGAATAATTTATTTTGTTTTTATCTCTATTGAAAAGTCCAATGTTACTTTTCTTCAAAATTTCATTGAGGGTGAAGGTGATTTGGAGGGCCCATGATGATGTCCAAGAAAAATGGGCAAAACTGCACAGGATCCAAGCACACCAGTGGATTAATCTGCACACTGCAACTTGACCATGAATCCAATTAGGATTATATTTTTTGGTCTGGTCCAAAACTCATTGTTCTACATTTAATATTGAGAAACTCAAGACTCATTCGGTCATATGATGGCCTTTCTAACCTGATCTTTCCAGAACACAAAATTTGCACGGATTCAAAAGTGGTGTGTTGTGATATATCCATATCTTGGGATATAGGTGTCCAAATTATGCAAAACTTTCATTGGAGACATACAAGATATGGGGATACAACTTTTTTAGTTTCTCCAAATCGAGATAAGGCTTTATAGATGTCAAAACTCCTGTGACAAGTGGTTTTAATAATTCTGTGTTCTCAAAACCACCTTCCCATTTTCCTATAAAATGGCACCTTGGGATCCTCATTTGAAAGTTCGACCAGGAGGAAAATATATATTATTTTGGAGACCCAAAGGAGTTATCTCCTCATAATTGAAGTTATAGAGGACCCTATCATCATAGGGGATCAACAATGAAGAAGGAGTTCCACCCGAGCCTTCTCCTCCTCTCGATGGCGAGCTAAGCGGTGGATGATCATTTCGAGGGAGCTACACATACTTGGGAGGGAGTTCTGACACTTGATACTCTACTAGTTTTTTGTAATTTTTGTGTGTATTATTTCACTTATGTTTTATCTAAACATGTTTCTCGTCTGAGTTCATTTTTTGGGTTTAATTAAGTGAACCGCTTTTCATTTCAACACTAATTGGGTTGAAATTTCAAGTGGGAAAATTGAGTTGTTCTGATTGGGCGACACAAGGATCCTCTTTCTCTCACACATACAAAAGATTTTAGTATTCTTTGGTAACCTTTAATATTTTCTTGAATTCCAATCCTTGACAACACGATTGTTGTGTCACGGGTTGGTACTTTATGCAACGTTTAGATAGGCAAGAGGGGAATCAAGATCTTGACAATCCTCAACCAAAGAATTAAACAAAACCATGTGAAATTTTCAAAACAATGAACTATACAAGATGTGTAGTGAAATTGAATTGATCTCCTTATCTCATAATTCTTAAACCACCACCTTATTCTATCAACTATTAAACTCTTTAAGTTAAGTTATTTTCTTAAAACTGTTTTCAAAATCACCCCCCTCTTTTAGTAATCTTTATTAAAAATACATACTCAAAAGCTATCAACGCTCCTCAAGAGATGACCTAGGGTCTACCCTAGACTATAAATTAACCTTAAAAATATTATAAATTTGACATGTCATGACATCATGGTCACTATTCTAAGGAGAATATTGAGGTAAATTCATATACTCTGTGATATTCCTTTAAGAAATTTTAGGAATTCTCAGTGGAAAAATGAATTAACTTGGTAAGAAGATACAAGACCCTTTAGGTGGGTTTTTCTGGAGTATATCTGAAACAAGTATTCAATCATTAATCTATAGAGTGAAGGCTTTCCTAAACTCCCATTACCTTTTACCCATAATATAAGTGATAGTAGTACAAGTAATATCTATGAGGAGTCTTGTATGTATTTAAATTTTTTTCATAATTTATTTCTAAGTCATATTTCATAAATATCAATGTAACAACTAACCATATATTAACTAGATTGACTAATGGATATCATATAAGTTACTATATGATGGAAGTCCATTATGTTATAGCCTTAGGTGTTTGATGGGGATAGTTTATTAAAGATTATTAAGCTATGCCCCCCCCCAGGTGGAAGTGGTAGTGTGGGGGTTTGGTTTTAGGCTATGCGCCACAGGTTCAAGTCCCCAGATGCATTTATTTCCTTGCATGTGTTGTACATAAACAAACTTTTAAGGAAATATCATTAAGCTATAAATTTACATCAAAAGAAACACAAAGTGTGTCTCAGTTATTTATCCTATAGAAACTTAGGATAATAGCATCCCTAAGATAAAAATGGATTATTCAATATCAATTATACTACTATCATTGAATAACATCTCTTGTAGATAGTGGGAGTAAGTTAGACATTAATGAATTTTATACTCTGTATTCACAATAATTAGAATAGGAACACTAAATTGTATGATTCTTAGTGGGATGAATTATTCCTAAGACACATACTGCATAGGAAAGTTAAAAAACCAATCAAGTTGTTTTATGTTCACCAAAATAGGTGATATATTATTCAATTTGAATAGTGAATACCATATGAATATGTAAGTGGAAACTAGTTATGATTGTAAATTTAATATGGATTTAAATATGGATTCCATATACTAAAATTTAGTTTTTTTATTTTGGTAGTTTCACTAATTGATGTATATCTATTTGTGGGTATTCAAAAGAAACTAAATATGGGCGCTACAAGTATGGTACCAATAAGGATTGATTGGTTATACTAAATCATCATGATTAAGTCCTTTTGAATTTTAATTATCATAAATACTTTATATGATCATTATATTTGGAATTGGATGTTAACACCACCTTCCTTATAGAAAAATGTATGGAATATTTCTATATGTCATTACTAGAAAGGGCTAATGAAATCAAATAAATTCAATAAGGGATGAAAGTTATATAGATCCATTTATGAATTAAAATAAGTATCATGATCATAAGATATTCATTTGTAAGGAATATATTCCAATGTTTCTAGAAGTGGTTAGTGGGAGCGATATAGTTTTCCAAGATAGATATGTTTGATGGTGTATGGAAAAATGATTAGTATTTTAGTTATTTAAGACCAAAGATAATTTATCCAATAATAACTTAATGTAGAAACCAAGTTATAGGGGAACATGATCTACAAATTTGGATATTTGGAGTTTCTTAATCCACTTCATAGTATATACAATGACATGGTATTTAAAAATACAAGATGGAACAATAAAAATAAAATTGGTGTATATGTAACGTGGTGTAAAATATCTTAAATATGATGTGTGAAAACATAGGAGGATATTCTTATGATAAATAGACTAAATATTCCTAATATTTCTTTGTAAATCCATCCCAAATTCCATAATATTTACTGAGTTTTGATATTACTCATATGTAAAGTGTAAAAGGTTAATATCAAATAATACTAGGGTAGATATAAATATTGGTAGTCAAAATTGTTTGAGAGTACTTGAGAAAGTATAAATATAAGATTTACTAATATATAGAGAAATGAAAATGGTAGTTATCAATAGGATACAAAAGTAGTCGAACTTATATTAGTTTGATCTAGTATTAATATAAAACTAAGGTAATATGAAAAATAAAACTTATTACATCCACTAATATCTATATCTACATAAATTGGGTACGTTTTGGCATCTGATATATCTTAAGTAGTGAGTTTAGTAATGATTTATTCCATATTTTGGAATTATACCAAGATAATAAAGTTTAATCATATTATTATGAACTTTAGCCTATGGTGTTATCTAATATTTAGGGATGATAAATGAAAAAAGGTATACTATTTGTTATATCATCTTTCGAGGGATTTTCATAGAAGTGAAGTCATGATAAGAAGAACAATCATGGGAACATGGTGGGATTAGATATTCATACTTCAGCATAATCATGTTTATTATGTGAAGCTAAATATTTAGGCAGCTACAAGTTATCTCAAGTGCAAGTGGTATTTTATTAGAGTTTCTAACCTATAATTAACTAATTTGTACATCCAATTATTGATATACTTAGGGTGTTTAATATTAATAAATATCTTATCAAATAATGATTGTTCTTATACATAATATTAATGGGATAATGTCCTAAGAGTATTTATCACATCAAAATGTCATAATATTTCTTCTCTATAATGATAACCTTGAAGTAGTATGATAATAATATTAAATATATGTTGTATAGTCGGGTGACATTATCTAAATGGACATAGATGATACATTTTATCAAGGGTATAAAGAAAATAAGCCATTGAGAATTTTTCTCATGAAGTTATCTCTTGGTAATATTCAATAGAGAAGGTCGTGAGAATAGACACACCCATAGGAATTCCACATGTTATGTGTGTCACTAGATATTCCCATATAAAGACACATGTATTGGCCCTTAGATTTGAGACAATTATTATTTCATTTCATAAGTCTCATGCTTTGATGTATTGATGAAAACTATGAAAATATATGCTCATAGTAAGGTAGGATATTTTGGGAACATCACGATTGATATGAAATTAGTGAATAAGTCAATAAAAGGATTTTTACCTTTCAATATAATATAAGTAGATATCCATATCCATTTAATAGAAATGAAATTACCTGATAAATCCATGGTAATAGTGTATATGTTGATGTGTTAATTTCTAAAAGTCAAAGAAATATAAATCAATTATATAGGTTGATAACAAAAAGTATGAAACCTTTTAAGTGAGATATCGAGACAAAAGGATTATATTACATAGTGAACATAAATATAAGGTTGTTTTCATTATGAAATTAACTTTATTATCTATATGATACTTCATGTGTTGCTAAAAAATGATCTTGAATTTTAGGTTAGTGAAACTAATTTCACTAATAAAGAGTAATATATCGTTACACACTATGTGTATCCAAAATATTAGTTAAATTCTATTTGAATTTGTCAATTTTAATATAGATTATTTTTGGATTTTGGTTTAATAATTATTCAGGTATGGTTGATCATGTTGATTCATTCACCAGTTATTTGAGAGAATATATATGTGAGTTTAATATTAAATAACTATTTATTCATGAGTTTAGTGAATATAATATAATATTTTTATTTTATTTTTTTTGAACATATAATATAGTGATATTTATTTATTTAAATAAATTATAATAATTACAATTTCAATAAATGATAATCAGGATTGATGGATCGAGTTATAGATCTAGTGGTAATGATATATTAAATATCATTTAAATAAATGATGTTTAAATTATCTGTGAGTTTTTACACGCGTCAGGGAAATAATAATAATAATAATAATATTATTATTATTATTATATATGGGGTTTTCTAAGGATTAAGTGATTGGATATGGGCCTATGTGAAATATCCTCTTATCTAACTGAACTCTATAAACATGGTTATATCATTTCTAGGGTAAGAAATTATTATGAACAATATATATTCTCTAGAAAACTATCTAAAACTTATAGAAAATCTTTTTCTCTATAATTCTCTGAAGAACAAAGAGCATCAATCCTTATCCGCTCTCTCAAGTACACAATATAACTCAATATAATACTTCATTCATGGAAGGGATTCTTGTTGTGATCAATGTAGAATGATGTAAGTGGTTATAATCATATACTTTAGCACCCAAATATTCTACATTGACATTATAAGGCTCGTGGAGCACGTGTAGATTACCACTAGATAGATTATACCCTTGTATCATTCTCCACAACGACTGTATGAAAATAGTGGTAAACTAATTCATCAATATATAAAGAAATGAAAGCATTGGGAATTATTATTTAAAAAAATTAATAATAAATTAAATGTTAAATATATTTTCACTAGGATTATGGGGTTTTTATTCATCATGTTATGAGTACGAATCCAAAGAAATGGATAGAAAACCGTTATTGGGAAAAGTTTCAACTAACTTATGCTACACTTGAAACCTTCATTTTAGTCATTTTTGTTTTTTGTATCAAGTTCTCTCACATGGGATTAAAATTAAATAATTTAAATATCATTTCAAATAATAAAATAATTGGATAGAGTTGATGATATGTTTTTATAAAGGTGGATGAGTTATGTTTTGGTATCAAAAGTTACTCTTTTGATAATTAAGTTGGTATCAAAGAGTTAATTATTCATTTTACATCATTTCATTGAAGAGAGTGTAAATTTGGAGAGATGTGGAGTTATATGTCATGTTTGATTCATTGTTTTACAACAAAATTCAAAGGGGGTATTATTAAATATCATGCCTCATCATGTTTTAAGAAGTTTTATTTAGAAGAGTAAGAACATTTGAAAGTTTTGGTTTGACTTGAATAAATGGTTTTTAGTTATATTTAATTTTTTTGAACTCAAAAAATGACCAAAGTGGTCAATATTTATTTATAAATATGTTTTAGGAGTCTTATGAAGTTTTTGGACTAATTTTAAGTGAAAAATGATAAGTTGTATGGAGTTTGGATGTGTTGGAAGAAATCACATCATTATCATATCTATAATGTTGTGATGTTTTTTAGGAGTTAATATAAAATTTGGTGAGATAAATATCACATTGCAATGTAATTAATTACACTTTGATTTTATGGCTGGATATAATGATGCTTGATCAGGCCAAACTGTAATACATGAGGCCCTACTGTAGCAGGTAAACGCCATATTCTGAATTATCACACAATGTTCTCTTTAAAGAGTCTTTATTTATGAAATTTATTAAAATATTAATTTTATAATTTTAAATTTACTAAAATAATTTCATTTTTTAATTACTCATATAAAAATTAGTGTATTATAAATTTTTGATCTTTTTCTGAAAAGGTCAGTTTTTAGTTGAAAAATTCAATTTTCATGAAATTTGTAATTTGTATGACTTTAAAATTATATAAGAATAAGCTATGTTTAAAAAAATTATAATTAATAAAATTATTAATTTAAGGAATAAAAATATGAATTTTATAATATTCTTTTAACTTATAAATTCCTTGTCCAACATTTTTTAAAACTAATTAAAATGTTACTTTAATAAAAAATAATTATTTTTAGTATTTTCTTTAAATTATGTATTTTCAAGGGAGATTCAGTTTTAGATTTCCTTGAAAGACTCGTACAATTTATTTTTTTATAATGATCTAATTTATGTCATTAAAATCAATATATAAGATAATTTTATCTAATAAGTAAATTTAAATCTTAAAAACGATATCTTTCTAAAAACCTTTTTTACATAATTAACTGTGCTTATTCTAAAATTAATATTTCACAAATTTAGAGATTTTATTTGATAAAATTATTTTAAAATTATAAATAATAATTATAAAATTAGTTAAAAGGTTTAATCTTAATTTTTTTCATTAATATTAATTACTAAGTTTATAAATTAATTACCATGGTAAAAGTAAATTAGGGTAAAAGTTAGAAGTTAAAACAAAAGGCCTTAAAACACTAAAGATTTTATCAAAAATTATTTTTTAAGGTGATATTTGACCCAAACTCAATATCCCCACCTATTTTTTCCATTTTTTGTCTATTAAACCTTGAATAGTTACCTTTCATTATTTAAAATGTAAGGGTTTCTCCCAAAACTTCCCTTCTCCTCACTTATGAAAGGGTGAAATCTCTACCAATTAAAGACTCACATATCCTCCAAATTTTCTATTTAAACTCTAAAAATTGTATTCTCCTATAATCTTATCCCATGTTAAAAATATTCTAGTCGTCATTTGTTATCATAAGGCCTTCATTTCTAAGGAGACTTCCAAGGAAAATTCAAGTATCCAATATGAGTATTATCAACTACTTAGTTTTTCTCCTTAATTATATTCTTTAAAATTTATTCTAGACATGAAAATATAATGAAATTAGTGTAATTTATATACTATAATTTTAATACATTAAGTTTATTATCATTTTATATTCATCTATCCCATCCATTAAGAAAAAAAATCATCGTTCATGTGTATGTGCAGACTACCGCCACCACGAGCAAAAAAATTCATTTTTCAAAACCATGCATAATTTATGGTTCCTAGAATGTATTTAATGAGTTTATATGATATATATGATATAATTAAGGTTTTTTTATGAATAATTTGGGAACAAATTAATTATATGGTCAATAAATGATCATCTTTAATTCACTCGTTTAAAATAAACATGCTTGGAGGGAAATATTTTATTCAAATTATGTAATATTTTCATACCCCCTAATTATTATTATGATTAATTTTTAATTATAATATATCACACAAGTAAACACTAAATAATATAATTATTCTTCTGTTATAATGATATTACTACAAAACCACCTCATAATCATTCATTAAATTATAGTATGTTCATATTTGGGTCGGTTTAACCACCTGCTTGGACAATACTATGAATTATATCATGAATGACTATGAGAAAATAATTACTGGTGTAATATAATTTAAATGTGTAAATAATTATTTTTTTATTCTAGAAATTTTATATCAATATTTAATTCATTAATTAAGAAAACACTAATTGATCAACACGAATCATCAAAACATGTTTGTTACCGATTTCATATTCAAGGATAAAGTATAAAACACTCATAAAATGAGTTTAAAACATCATAAATTATTATAAATAATACTTAAAAGTATCTTTAATTTCCTATTAATTATTAAATTTTGAATTATAATGAATATGGACAGTGTTATTATGAAACTAGTTTAACGATCAAAACTATAGACACCCGATGTGGAAAATCATAAGAATTCTTATAGAGAATGACTATTTATGAAGAGTGTGATTGAAAATTGATATGAGTAAGGTCCTTATTTAATTTATTAAGATATCTATGTTTGTGATACCAGAGGTTAAATTACATTCTTGAAATTTTGGACAATAGGTGAGGGTTTTTTGTCTCAAATTCCTCTCTTTGAGGCAAGTTTTGTATTATGCACCTAATTTCCTTTAAGTGGTGTATATACTACCTATTTGAGATTTTATATCATGAAATATCATTATTCATGGTATTTGAAGATTACTTTTAATCCTTATATTTCAAGGTTATTTTATTTTATTGCTACCCAATACATAAGTGGAGTTTTTTCGTCTCAATTTTCATTCTTTGGGACTCATGTTATATTCACCACCTATTTCCTTTTTTGTGGTGTGTAAATTTACATGGAATAATTTTACCATATTAATCCTGAAATTTAAGTAATTTAAAATTCTATATTTTTATCCCTCCCTCATATTCTTTTGATTTAATAGTTACCAAAATCATTGTTAAACTCAATCTTTTCGATGGTGGAAAACCCATCCAAAGTTTTGGTAAAGTAAAAGTGTGAGTATTTCCCTAGAAAATATATCCCTACCTAGATACTGGTATATGGATACCATTGTTTCACTGATGAACCTAGGAATAATCACCCTAAAAAGGGTTGTTTTATCATTGACTAAATCATCACCATAATGCATGATGAATAGGTGTAAGACTACACATCTAGCGAGGAACTCTTGAGGGATATGATTTGGAATATTCACTTTCTCTTAATGAAACTTGATGAAGGATTTTTTCTACTATTTAATTGGTATCCTACCAATTAAAACTATTAAACCTAATTATTATCTTTCATAGATAACCCAGAACATTGAAATAACCATCACTAATATATTTCTTTCATAAGGGTATTTCTTGTTACTTCGATGATACCTCATATATTCTAAGATGATTAAGGTATGTTCTCCTAGAAATATGCATTATTTTATTGAATAGGGAATTATTTGATTTTTATATTTCTCATTATATAAATATACATGTTTTTATTAAGTAATATGTTCCTTAGGTAATTATATGAAAGGTCTTGATAACTCTTATAGTTAATGCATTTGACTTAATCTGGTGATAGGTGGGGCTTGGAATTATATAGCCCCCCGATACATCAACTAGTATAATGAGACGAAATGGGATGTCTTTTGGTGTATACCTATCCATATAATAATATAGTTTCATGGAATAATACCTTGAAATTGTGTTTTTTATGTCCAAAATTATGTATCCCATTAGTATGAGATCAATGATTATTGTTATCCACGTTTTCATTTATTTCCATGGATATATCATGCCCTCAGTTTTAGTTTATTATGGATTTATGTTGTTCATTTATTCATGACATATAACTTATGAAATTTTCATGTTATGAAATCTTACATTGTATGCTACTCCTTATTAAGTATCTAACCTCGCCTTATTTGTTTTACTTTCCCCAAAAAACCCAGAGGAGAACTATGTGTAATTTTCAAGGATATAATGGAATGGATAATCACATTCTTAAAATGTGTTCATGTTATATCTTATTTTTTAAAATATTTTATATGTATGTATCTAGTATTATAAGACTACTAAATTAGTGTATACTTTGTAAACTCTAGTATTTTATACCAATAATGTAATATAACCACCAGTTCTGGGTTTTTGGAGTCCTGGTTGTTACAGTTGGTATTAAAGAAAGTTTATTAGGAACCTTGGGGACTATATTTAGAGGAACCTAGCGAGATAGCACAAGTTTTATGAATAACCCACAATATTTATAGGTAACACTCTATAAAAACTTAATAGGAATTGTATTTTACAATTCAATATCATGAGCTAATTATGTGTATGACATTTTAGAAAGATGATGACTAACAAGAGGAATGGTAACTGTATCAACACTCATAATCAATACAGGGGTATTCCCCCTAAATATGTTAATGAAGTTGGATTTTTTGATAATCAGTTCATATCTATATTAGGGAAATTGACCCGGGATATGAAAAATAATATCACCAATATAGAGAGTCTTGCTAATCCAAAATATGATGTAACTATATTAGACTTCTTCACACAACAGAAATCTCCATAATTTAGTAGAACTACTGATCCATTGGTAGTTGAACAATGGATCAAGTCCCTAGATAAGATCTTTCTTTCTTTGGGAAGTAGGGAAAAAGGAAAAGTCGTCATGGTGGTCTATCTTATCAAGGGAGATGTGGACTTGGTGGACACTAATTTAAAATAGTAAAGTGGAAGATGAGATAAAGAGAATGGAATAAGGAACTTTTAAGGAGTTATTCTATGAAAAATTCATTCATCATGAGAAAAGAGAAAAAATGGAAAGTTAATTACTAAATATTATACAAAAGGAGGAGTAAAATATTGATGATTATGAGACTAACTTTACAATTTTTTCTAGATTTGTTGCAGAATATGTATATAGACTGGAAAGTAAGATTAATCATTTCTTTGATGGGTTAAAGTCAAGAATTTGAAAGATGTTGGTCTCTGAATCCTTTTTATCATATGAGGATATAGTCTCAAGAATAATTAATATTGGCCTCCTTGTTTAAATGATCACCAAATCATGTTTATTATGATATTAATAAGTTTTATGTGTTATAAAATCATTTTATAACATTAGGAAGATTGGAAATAAATTTGGATAAGTATGAGAAAGACTCACCATTGAGGTTGAGTCACTTCCAAGAATGACTCGCCATTTAAGATTAGTTGCCACTAAGGATAACTCACCACCAAGATGGAAATTTGAAAAAGTATGTGTCACCACTGGCAATGTCTCAACACCAACATAGAAATTCAGATAAGTGTTATAAACACTCATCGTCTGTTATTTCTCACCACCAGAATGAAAATTTGTTAAACTATGAAATGACTCACTGCCATAGGATAACTCACCATTGGACTAAAAATTTGAAAAAGTGTTGAAGACACCTACCATCAGAGTGGAGTCACCTTCAGAACAAAAAATTGGCTATGTGTTGAGATGACCAACCACCAAACATGAGTCATAATTGAACCTGACTCACTGCTAGCTTGAGAAACTACTAGTATTAGTCATTTCTAGATCAAGACACCACCAGAAAAATCTCAACATTTTAAAGACTCACTACCACTATTCTATTTATTTTGAATTAAATATGTATAACAGCTAGTTTATTGAATTTAATGCTGAAACTTATTTTAATGATTGTTCTTAATTGTTTACAAAGATGTATTAAAGAATGTGTCAGCCCTGAGTACAAGGATTCAAGATATTCAGATGATTTTTCTTCACCTAGACACTCCTTCATGCTACTAATAAAATAATAAATAGACTCCCTCATGCATGTGATATAGATGCGTAGAATATATGAGTAGACTAACACATATACCTAACATATAAAAAGAGATTACCACTTTTTGAGAGCTTTTATGATGCACACAATATAAGAAGAGTTTTGTTAAAAGACCATTCACTTCCTTTTTACAGTCATAACAAAGAGTTTTACAACACTATATTCTACAAAAAAAATTAGAAAGAATACTTGATCTTCATTTAAGATTACATTCAAAGAGTCGCGATCTAAATTGATTATCAAACAGAGAAACACCTTTTCTAAAATATTGCTCTATTTTTTATTTTATTTACACTATGAGAAGTGTATGTATACTCTATTTTAAACACACACAGTTAATCCTGCTCTTTAACTGGAAGATAAAAGATATCCTCTTAAACTATATTTATTATATTTTTCCCTCACTGTTATGTAAGAGGCCCCTGTGTGTCATGTGTATTGCTTATTCCCATGGGTTTGTGGAAGAGGTCATGTGTGACCAAGAAAGTTGTTTACTATTGTACACCCTATCTAGGTTTTATATCATAGATTATTGTTATATAATATTCTTGGTAGTAGGTGATTTCTAAGTGGAGAGGATTAAGTCTTGGATTGAGACTGAACCTCTTGTATTCATTTTTAGTTGTGCCTTTTATTTTGATTTATTTGTTTTATTTATAAGATTTAAAACTAAATCTGCTTTAAACTGTAAAAAAATATAATACAATGATATTTAGTCTTAGTTAGTGTTTATATATGTTTTTGGTTTGGTAAATCAGTTTTGAAAGTTAAAGTTCATTTCAAAATTGTTTTAATTGAGACTTAATCAATATTTTGAGAAATCTGTTACAAGATCTAATCTTATATTGATCTGATATTTTTTCTAACTAGGTTGTTTCTTAATTAATTGGGGGATCTTATTTAAACCTATTTTAATAGAAATTTGTATTGAGCACTCAATTCACCCCCCCCCCTTGAGATACTCACTCCAACCAATATTTGGTATCAAATTTTTTCAAAACTTTCTCAACTGTGATTTTAGTTGTGATTTAAAGATATTAAATTTATATTAATTATAAATTTAATTATTTAAACGGATAATATAAAATAAGGTTATGCTACTAAAATTCCTCCTTTTTTCAATGAAAATAATTATGCTCACTAGAAGATGAAAATGAAAATGCATATTGAGAGTATGGGATTTGAAATCTGGTCTGCAATTGAGGATAAGTATGAGTTACCTAATACTCTTAGAGAATATTGGGATGATTCTACTAAGATTTCTTATAATAATAATTAAAAATATATGAATGGTATTTATTTTTATTTTGGATATGAAGAGTTCAATAGAATTTTTTCATGTAAAACTACTTTTGAAATTTGGGATACTTTATCTGTTTCACATGAAGGAACTAAAAATGTTAAGCAGATGATATTGAACTCATATACTATTAAATATGATAATTTTAAGATGAAGATTGATGAATTAATTTCTGACATGTATCTCAGGTTCAATAAAATATTGAATACCATGAGCTCCCAAGGAAATCCAGTGTCTAACAAGGTTCATATTATGAGACTACTCAAATGCCTTCCTGAAATATGGAGAGGGAGATTAGTGTCAATCAAATAATCCTACGATATTAGAAAATTTCCAGTTAAGTAATTAATTTTAAAGTTGATGATGTATGAATAAGATCTTAAATTCAATAAAGAATAGGCTAATAATCCAAAAATAAAATTTGTAGCTTTCAATTCTACTACATTAAAAAAAGAAAAGGAAAAGGAAACTATACAAGCTGAAAGTTACAGTGATAGTGAGTTGTCACCTAGAAGTGATGAGGAAATGGCCCATCTAGCCATAATATTTTTAAAAAAATTATTGGAAGAATAAATTTTTCAAAAATCTTAGTTATAAAGTAAAGTGTGACAGTAAAAAACTATAAAAAGGATTGTAAGAGTGATGATAATATAAATGAGATAACTTTCTATGAATACAAGTGAAAAGGTCATATTAAGATAGACTTTCTAAAATTGAAGCACAAAAAAAATATGAGGACAATGATAGAAAATTCAATAAGGTAGTAAAAGAAACTTAGAGTGCTTCTGAGGATAGATCTAGTGACTCTAACTCTACTCTTAAAGAGAAGTATGGAAGAGCCAACATGTGCTTCATGAATAATGTCTCTAAGGTACCTATTGTATCATTTGTGCTTATATATAACTATTCTAAAAGTAAAAAAATTGATGGTTATATGTCTAAAGAATAAATTTTTGAATATTATAATATGATTGAGGAAAATTTCAATGAACTTAAATATAAATATAAAGTTCTAAAAAACAACATGATTTATTTTCCAATATTAAAACTAATCTTACTATGGAGAAAGAAAACAATGCTCAATTGTTGAAGGATAATTCTTAAATTAAATTGTTTGATGAACAACTGAAGAATGATTTAGAGATGTTTTCCAATGTAATAGAAAAAATGTCATAGATTATAGGGATAAATATTAATCCAAATTATGTTATAGGTCTAGGATACCAACCTAGATAGAGAAGAATAGTTAAGAGAACATTTGTACCAAAATATAAATCTGAAAGTTCTGTTGTCAGTTATTTTTCAAAAGGACCAACCAAAATGTCTATTTCAAAAAATAAAAAATCTATTTATAACAGAACTACTAAAAAAATTGGGGTTCCTAAATCCCTGATTACTAACACATATGTACCCAAAAAAATATGGGTACCAAAATAATTCTTTGTATAAATTTTTTTTGTAGGAAAGATTCTTGAAGACCTTTTATAAAGTCTATGGTACTTGGAAAGTAGATGTTCAAGGAATATGATAGAATAATAATCAAGTTTCAAGAGCTTAATAAAGGTTAATGTTGGTCATGTCACTTTTTGTTGATTATTCTAAAGGTAAAATCATCATCCTTGGCCAAATTGGTAACACCAATTTAGTTTTAATTTCCAAAGTACCGTTTCTTGATGGTTTGATGTATAATTTTCTTAGCATCTCAAAATTGTGTGATGACGGTTTTCATGTCAAGTTTGACAATAATACATGTAATTTTTTTAATTCTTAAAATGATTTAATATTTACTTCTTAAAGGAATAAAAATGTTTATTTTGTTAATCTTGATTCGTTGATTTCTAAAAATGGTTCATGCATTAGTGACTTTCATAAAAAATCACAAATTTGGCATAGGAGACTAGGGCAGTGTAATATTCACTCACTTGGGAAGATTACTAAGAATTTTTTAGTCAAGGATCTACCCAAACCTTAGTTCCCAAAAAAAAAGTTTATAACCCATGTCAAAAAGGGAAAAATAACAATATTTCTTTTAAATCAAAGAAACAAGTTTTAACTTCTCAACCTCTTGAGTTTGTTCATATGGATTTATTTGGACCATCCAGAGTTTCTATTATAAATGGGAAGCACTGTTTTTATGTACTAGTAGATGAATTTTCTTGGTATACTTGAGTATTATTTTTATATCACAAGAGTGAAGATTCTTCTTATTTCACCAAGTATGCTAGATCTGTAGAAAACTTAAGAGGAATTGGAATTAAAACCCTAAGAAGTGACCCATGGTCAAGAGTTTGAAAATAAAGACTTTGATTTTTTTTTTCAAAAAATGACTATAGTCATAAATTCTATGCTCCTAGGACCCCTCATCAGAATGGTTTTGTAGAAATAAGGAATAGAACACTTTAGTAAATATCTAGTACTATGCTTAATTAATATAAATTACCTCTCTATTTTTGGGCAGTGGCTATTAATAAAACCTAATATATAATAAATAGAGTTTTAATTAGATCTATCTGGAAGAAGACCTCCTATGATAATTAGAAGAGTACAAAGCCTAATATTTATTACTTTATTATTTTTTGTTGAAAAGTTTTTATTCTTAACATTAAGGATAATATGGACAAGTTTTCCTCTAAGAGTAATAAAGGAATTCTCGTTGATTATTCAGCCTCTAGAAAATCTTATAGAGTTTTTAACAAAAGAACAAGCCTGTGGAATATTCTGTTCATAAAAATTTTGATGAGATAGATCCACATTAGACTAAGACCCATTTAGAGAATATTGAGGATGATTTATCTGATTTCAATTTAAATTTCAGACCTTTTGATTCTACTATAAAATAGTCAAAAAATCATCTAATTCTAAGGAACATCAAGCGACCGAACTTGAATCTTTGGAGAGCCATGAGGTGAACAGCCCCAATTTTTCTAGATCTATTATAACTCTTAAGTATAATCCTTTGGATTCTTTAGTTGGATACCTAGATAGAGGTAAACCGATAAGATATTCTCTAAGAAATCATTTTTAACATCAAGCATTTTTTGTCACAGCATGAACTAAAGAACATCAATGTTACAATTAATGATTAATGATGAGTAATGGTTATGCAAGGAGAATTAAATCAATTTAAAAGAAATAAAGTATGGGACCTTTTTGATATACCCAAAGACACCTTTAATATAGGTACTAAATGGGTGTTTAGGAACAAGGTTGATGAATCTGGTACTATAGTAGGGAATAAGGATAGACTTGTTTTCCTAGGGTATAGTCAAGAAGAAGGAATATACTATTAAGAGACCATTGCAACTATAGCCATATTTGAATCCATTAGAATACTTCATTCCTATACAAATCATATATATTTAAAACATTATCAAATGGATGTCAAGAGTGCATTATTAAATGGTTATATATTTGAGGATGTTTTTTTTTGAACAACCCCATGGTTTTCAAAATCTTCATTTATTAAATAGTGTTTTTAAATTAACAAAAGGTTTGTTTGGTTTGAAACAAGACCCTAGATCTTGGTATGATAGGATCAACTCTTTTTTATTTCAAAAGGTTTTTAAAAAGGAATAGTTGATCCTACCCTTTTTATAAAAAAATAAAATTATGTTTTAGCTGTTCAAATTTATGTAGATGATATTATTTTTGTGTCTTCAAAAAAATTATTATGTACTGATTTTTCAAAAATAAAGCAAAATTAATTTAAAATGAGTTTAATGGGTAAACTTAAATTCTTTATTGGTTTTCATATTTTTTAAAATAAAGAAGTAATTATTTTGAATCAAATTAAATAGACTAAAGATATTTTAAAATGTTTTAATTTGTATATCACTAAGAGTAGTGATACTCCTATGAGTGCCACCTGTAACTTGGATCTTGATAAAGCTGGGAAACTAGTGGATTAAATCAGTTACATAGATATGATTGGAATTCTTTTCTACTTGACTGCTAGATAACCTGATATAAGGTTTAGTATGTGTATGTATTCTCATTTTCAAGAAAATTTAAAAGAGTCACACTTACTTGATGTAAAAAATAATTTTAAAAAACTTAAAATATACTACCAATTTAGGAATGTTTTACCCAAGAGGATAATAATTTGACTTAGTAATTTATTTAGATGCTGATTTTGGTGGTTGTAAGTTAGATATAAATAGCACTTCTGGAACATGTCACCTTTTAGGAAAGTATCTAGTTTCTTGGTATAGTAAGAAACAAAATTATATTGTATTTTCTACTAATGAAGATGAATATATAGCTACATGTAGCTATTGTATACAAATTTTGTGGATGAAACACACATTACTAGACTATGGATATCAATTATGAAATGTCCCTATAAATTATGATAATAAAAGTGCAATAAATATTTCTAAGAATATTGTGTCACATTCAAGAACAAAACATATTTATGTAAGACATCACTTTTTGAGAGACCATTTTCAAAAGGGTGATATAACTCTTGAATACATTGGTATTGAACGTTATCTTAATGATATATTCACTAAGCCTTTGAATTCTAATAGAATGAACTACATCAAACATGAGTTGGGTATGATTAATTTTGGTTAATCTTAATTTACTGGATCTCACCATTGTGATTTCTCACCATTGTTATTTCTCACCATTATAATGTCTCACCATTGTGAAATGTCTCACCATTATGAAATGTCTCACTATTGTAACTTCACACCATTGGAACTTCACACCTTTGGTTTTTCTCACCATTTAAAATCTCATGCCTTTTTTCAATTTTTCAATATTTTCTTTTTAAGTCATCATTGGTGTTTTAAATTTTATAGATTATGATTTATTTATTTAATTCATTATTAAATTTAAATTTTATATAGAGTTTTGATTTTCATTTTATGAATCCATAAAATCCCAAATGATATAAATGAGATTCTTTGTCTATTTTCTATGCACAATACCTCATGCCTTTTCTCTTAAAACCTTTCGGGACCTTTTCTCTCCAAACTATAGACCTTCTCTCACCTTCATCTAAACCCATTGATCCAATTTGCATGGTCAAAGTTAAGTGAGATTTAGATTATTCTCTGGATGAGTTGCATCCTGCAAAGAAGCAGAAGGGTGAATCATGTCATTCAGCCATTGTAGAGCTTGTGAATCTTGATCTTTCAAAGAGGGTTGTAGTACCCGAGAAAGAAATTAAAGGAGAGTGGTTAATCTCTAGAAAGTATTTATTACTTTGATTTCTTCATGAACAAGGATGGATGAAATTTATTTATTCCAATAAGAGACCTTTTTAATCCTAGGTTGGTTTATTAGTTTTATCAGTACATTGATTTCTGTTTTTAGAGAATATGAAGATCAGGTAAGGACTATAATTAATGGATATAGTGTGGTATTCTCATAAAGATAGTGGGATGATTATCTAAAATTTCATCAAGAAGGAATAGAAAAATATTATCAAGTTACCATTTTATATTATGGTAATAATTTTATCTATGAATAATCTTTGGCTAAGTTAATAGAAGATAGAGTTTTGAGAAGACCAATTGATTCAAAACTTGATAGGTAATATAGGTTTATTTTCAAATTCATCAAGAATATTATCTATCCAAGGATGGGATATTTATCTACCATGATGTATCAAGATGTGTACTTATTGTGTTTGGTGAAAATGGCTGAGAAGATAAACCTGTTTATATACCATATGCTTCACATGTTGGAAATAACCAAGCCATATTCAAGGTCAAATTATCTGATCTATCCAAAGTTTATCTCTATTATTATAGAATAAAAAGGATTAGTTGAAGAAAGTGAATAATCTTTTTTAGACTATTTTGGTTTTTGAATCACAAGGATAATATGTAAAAGGATGAAAATCAGCTAGAATCCTTGGAAAAAAGAAATGGGTTTCTGATAGTGAAAATTTGTATGATGAATTCAATCTTATAAATCATCCTTAGAGACCAAAAGTTGTTGTGAACCCTATCTTGGATCCAGATGAGATTTTATAATATTCTAATGAGGAAAAATAAGAAGCCGATACCTCTATAGATAATTAGAGGAGATGGATTTTCTATTAATGAAGGAAGTTATCCAAACTTATCTAAAAGTCCTCCTTCTATAATATATGGTGCTCCTAGTCCTCCTAGGACACTACCTATCAGAGATAAGATTTTGAAATAATGTAGTGATGAATAAGGGACCAAGTTCTTAGGTGAAGAGTAATTTAAAATTAATTTCAAATATTCTGATGAAAATGGAGATGGAGATGTTGAAGAAGATAAAGATGATGAAAATGGCGATGAGGATGGATGTGGTAATGAATATTCTGATGGTCCTGATAGACACATTAGAGATGAGGATGTGGAAATACCTCAGGGACTTCTTTCTTCTCCTAGTTTATCTAGTTCTAGATCTGAAGAAAGACCTAGATTTTTTGGTGATTTGGATCAAGATTATAGGGAAGAAAAAGATGAATCAGTTAAGCGGGATAAATCCCCTAGTTTTAAAAGTTTTTTATTTGATCATACTACTTTTGGTGATGATATTAGTGAGATTTTAGATGTTTTTGAGAAGTAAGTGGATGAGAAGATAAAATTTGTTGTTGTTGTTGTTGAGAAGTTAGTTGCTGAGCATATAGAAGTTGTCCCTACTGCTGATGAGAAACCAGGTAAAGTTTATAGATTTTTTGAGACCTTACTTTTTGTACCTATTATAGTTGTGTCTAAAAATACAATTTCTTTAGTGATTTATAGAAAATAATAAATATTTTTTCAATGCAATGGAGAGAGGTGGTTTCATTATTATGGAGTTCATAAATCTTATGAAACTGTTTTTGCACATTCATGGAACTATTGTTGTGGCTCATGAGGCTATTCCTGATACAACCCATTTGGCCCCTACTATTATAACTCCAAAGTAATTCAGGCTTAGTGTGACCAGATATTTGTATGAACCCTATCCAGCCTACTTCTAGCCTTTCACTCTTTCTATAAGAGAAGTTGTTCAGCACCTCATTTCCATCATCATCTGATATCCTTGTACTCTAACTGATATTCCTACATCTATTACTATAGACAAGTTCAAGGGAAAATATCCTTTGGTTCCTCTCACCTGTCCTGATCAACGTTGATCATTTTCCTTTTTGTCTTTGATGGGACTGTTTTTATGGGAATTTTTTGAGTAAATTTTTGTTGAAACATTTTGGATGTACTTTCACTAATTTTTCATCAATGAAAATTCACTACTTATTCTTATTTTGTTTCTCCATATTTTGATTCAATTAATTTCCTATTTTCTATTCAATTTTTTATAATCCCAAAATAATGAGATTTTTATGAAATTTTTATACTAGTATTCCTTTGATGACATATTTTCTTTGATTATGTTTCCTATAAAATTGCATTTGATTTAATTGTATCTTATTTTCTTTTTATTTTGATACCATGTTATATAAAATTTCATGATTTATCTTTGATACCATGTGTATAAAATTCCATGATTTTTTATCATCAAAAAGTGGGGAGATTATTGGACTCCTTATTTTAATGATCACCAAACCATATTTCTTATTCTATTAATAAGTTGTATGTGTTATAACATTATTTTATAACAATAGGTATATTGGAAATCAATTTGGATAAGTATGAGAAAGACTCATTATTAAGGTTTAGTAACATCCAAGAATGGCGCACTATTGAAGATTAGTCACTACTAAGGATGACTCACTTCCAAGATATAAATTTGACAAAGTATGAGTCACCACCAAAAATGTCTCACCATAGAATAGAAATTTGGATCAGTTTTGGAAACACTCACCATTGGCTATGTATCAACATAAGAATGGAAATTTTTTAAATTATGAAATGACTCACCACCAAAGGATGACTCACCATTGAACTGGAAATTTGACAAAGTGTTAAACACACCTACAGTCAAAGTGGAGTCACCACCAGAATGAAAAATTGGCTAAGGGTCAAGATGACCTACCTCCAGACATGATTTATTGTTGAACCTAACTCACCACCATCCTGGACACCACCAGTCTCAGTAACCTCCAAATCAAAACACCATCAGACCTATCTCACTATTCTAAATACTCACCACCACTATTAGATTTATTTTTAATTAAATATGTATAATGGATAGTTTATTGAATTTAATGTTAAAACTTATTTTAATGGTTGTTCTTAATTGTTTTGTAGAGATGGATTAAAGAATGTGTCAACCTTGAGTATGAGGATGCAAGATATCTATACAATTGTTTTGCACATGTACACTCCGGCATACTAATGATAAAAGATGAATCATACTCCCCCATGCACATGTTACAGATGAACTAAATAGATGAGTGGAAGAACATGTAGACATAACATATATGAAGAGAGTACTGGTTGTTAAGATCTTGCACGCTGCACACAATAGAGGAAGGGTTGTTCTAAATGACCATTCAGAACCTTACTATAGTCAGAACAAAGATTTTTACAACACTCTTTTCTACAGAACATTTCAGAAAGATGAATCAAGCTTTATTTTATATTACATTCAAAGAGTCACAAGCTTATAGCTTATCAGATAGAGAAACACCTTTTCTATACTCTTACTTGCTTTGATTGTTTATTTTATTTACATTATGAGAAGTGTACGTATACTCTATTTTAAACACATACACTAACTTCTATGCTTTAATTGGAAGATACAAGAGTTAAACTCTCTTTATTATTGTTTTCCCATAGTGTTGTGGAAGAGGTCCCTATATGGCTTGTATATTGTTTATTCCCACAGGTTTTTGGAAGAGGTCATGTGTGACATGGATAATTGTTTACTAGTGTACACCCAATCTAGGTTCTAGATCATTTATTATTTTTATATAATCTTCTTAGTGATAGGTTATTTTCAAGTGGATAGGATTAAGTCTCGGCTTGAGACCGGACCACTTGTATTCATTTTCCGTTGTGCCGTTTATTTTGATTTGTCTGTTTTATTTCTAACCCTTTAAAACTAAATATACTTTAAATAGTAAACAAATATAATAATCTTATATTAGTCTTAATTGGTGTTTATATAAGTTTTTTTAGTAAATTAGTTTCAAAAGTTAAATCATTTTTCAAAAAAAATTAACTGAGACTTAATCAGTATTTTGAGAAATATTTTTACAAGATCAAATATTATATCGATCTGTTATTTTGGTTAACTTGTCTATTTCTTAATTAATTGGGGGATTTTATTTAAACCTATTTTTAATATAAATTTTTATTGGGTACTCAATTCACCCCCCCCCCCTCTTGAGATACTCACTCTAACCAATAATTAATATATAGAAGGAGTTCTCCAGACATATGTATTAAAGGGAAATTAGGATAAGAAAAAGTTTGGATGAGTATTATGGGAATAACAATATAGTAAATGGAGAGAAAGGAAGGATGGTATTTTACACATGTGATGACTATGGGAAGAAACACCTCAAAGCTTACAAGAGGGGAGTAGGATTTTGTTACAAGTGTGGAGAAAAGGCCATCAAGATCATGAATGTAAGGGAAAGGTAGAAGTTGTTGATGTTAAATGATTTAACTATAGGAAGAAGGTATATTATGAGAACCAATGGCCCAATATTCAAGGAAATTTACCTTATAAAATTACAAGGGGAAAAGGCTAAGATTATATGATTACAATAATTGAACTCGAAGTTCCTAATGATGTGGTGGAAAGTACTTTGATTGTGGACTCAAATTTAGGTAATTTTTTAGTTGATTCTATATCATCATACTCTTTTATATCTTATATGTTTTCTAAAAGAATTAGATATTTTCTTAGAACCCTGGTAATGGATTTACCAATTAATATAACGAGTGAGAATCATATTGTAACAACGATGTGTTAGACAATTCCAATTATGATGCATGGGTGTACCCTATTTTCAAACTTGGTTATTATACCAATGCTTGAATTTGATATTATCATTTGTATAGATTTGATTTCAAATTATAATGAAAATATTTATTATCTATATTATGATATTATGATTCATGAAATTGAGGTGTAATATCTTATCTTTAGAGGGTAAACTTCATTATCTAAATCATGTATGGATCCTCTCCTAGTAGATCTCCTTAATGAAATTCTAGGAATAGAGGAATATAAACCATGATCTATGGATTAGGAATATATCCTAAGAATAGTGGATGTACATATGGTACACAAATTCATTTATGTTTTTTTTAAGAATTATTTGTACATCTACTAGAGCATGTAGTTGAGTTCTCCATTAAACTAATTCCTGATGCAAGGCCAATATCTAAAAATCCTTATAGAATGGAACCAGTGGAGTTGGGTATTTATATTCCCAATTGTTTCACTATACGGATCCCCTATTTTATTCATGAAAAAGAATGATGGGTCTATGATATTGTTCATTGATTATAGGGTGATCGGTATCCTCCAAATCCATTTTTTGATATTTTATGAGAGTCAATTTAAAGAAAAGTGGTAACTATACATCCGAAGATTCAAAAACTGCACCACATTACAAAAACTCCCATCCCTCCTTCTTTAGAACCAAAAATCCATGCCACCACCAGAGTTTTCAAATTCAAATTTCAAAATCATAAACCTATTTCTAGACCACATTCCAGACATCATCATTACGAGTTGATCCAAGATCCACCTCGAGTCGCGTAAACACCGAATAGCTTACCCACATCAATTTGATCCAGCATCATAATCATCATCCAGTCACCTCAATCATCATCGCTAATTAGAACCAACACCTTCATTGTCATCAGAGCTTCCATCACCATCTTCGTCATCCTTGTCACTTGACTCCAACATCCACTTCTTCGGCGTCTACCAAAAAAATCACCCTTTACCTTCAACTTCCACTCCACACACAACATAGAAGAACACACATCTCCAAAAATGACAACGTCGACAATGCCAAACCACCCGAATAGAAACCAAAGAAAAGAACCACCAGTTGTGGCTCCATGGACACCCATCCACTCGCACGAACACATCTCAATGAATCCTCAAAAGCTAATGCTCCCAATCAACCTAGGAGGGTGTGAAGAACCTAGAAACCAGGGCAAAGCACAAGCGTCGGGGTCTCCACAGAAAACCTCAATGAAGCCAACACCATCAACGATGCTAGAAACTTCATCTGCAAACCTTAAATACATGAAACCAATGCTGACTAAAAAAATCCTGACACAATCTCCATCCCCCCTCCAACACCATCCCAAGGAGTTCCAAAACACACATCGATCCTAGTAAATATGGGTTCGAGTCCAACGGCTTGGGTGTAAAGATCATAGGAGTGGAGGAATGTCGAAATCCACCACCAATGCTGACCCAAACCATCTAAGTTTCCCACTCAAAGACCCAACCTAGATGTCTGATGTGAAGGGTAAGGCAGAAAGAGAGGAGGCGAAAGGCCTCAACATCCCACTAGTGATCACCACCAGGAAATAGAGAAAGGGTAACATATAGAGGGAAAATAGAAGCCTTGAGAAAATAAAGAGATTTGATCCCAGAAGTAGGGAGAAGGAAAAAGAGGCGAAAGAGGGAAGAAAGGGAGGAGCAGACTCTCCACTGGTCTATGGAGAAAATTTTTAGGTGGAAACCTGTAACACGATAAGGTTTTGAAAAAAAATATTGATTGCATGAAACACTGAGTCCCAACATAACAACACATTTTATAATCTAGCAGTTAAATAAAAACTTTCCTCTACTATGTTTTGAATTTCTAAAAATGGTCATTTAGAGTTGTGATCAGTAAGTCATTTGGAGTCTAATAGAACCAAATTGATTTTTGGTGAATAGTAACATACCCTTATGAATAGTAATATGACCCTTATGAATAGTAAATAATGATATTATTTTATTTTCTTAATGTAATAATATAATGAGATCTTAATTAATTTTTCAACGTGATATAAAACTAATTATACCTTCAAAATTGTTATTTTTCGAATTAACTATGATTTTATTTAAAAATTAAACAAATAATATTTAGAAAATTATTTTTGAAAAATGGAGTTCATTTTTAAATTATAAACATCAAAAAATGGTAAGGGTGAATTTTTGGTATTTTTCTAAAATTCTTGAATTTTTTATGAATAGTGAAATACGGTAAAATACTATATATACAAATTATAAGTTAAATACACTATTTATGAAATCATGAGTGATATAATGCCACTTGGTTTGAGATCAAATGAACTTATTACTATTAGGGGTCACATGAAACAACAAAATTGGTTTTCTTGAGAGAAATAATAAAATAATGAGTAAAATATTCAAAATTCACTACTCTCCTCCACTATAAACCCCCCCCCCATAACTCCCTCTTCTATTCACTCCTCTGAGCCTTTAATATCCTAACATTTATGCCCAAATAACCTTTCATAGTCACCCCCACATCCAATAATCTATTGGCCTTTCCAAAATACCAAAACCCCTTTCTTTTAAGAGATTCTCAAGGAGGTGGATTCAAGAGGTAAATTCACATTTTATTTCCTTCATTTTCATTTCAAGTTCCTTCCCATTGTAATCCTATCCTCACCTACTCTATCCAAACGACCATGATAACTCAATTATAATATATATAATTTAATTATATCATGTGAATGGAATAACCATCATCAATATTCTTACTCCCTCTCTTGTTTATTTTATAAACAAAATCAGCGTTCGTGAGGTTCCAATTTACAACCTTCATGGATGACGAAGTTTTATTCTTCAATTTATCATTCATTAATGGTAATGAAACCATTTATATGTTTTAACCAGACTATAATATATTAATTATATCCTACTTAATAATCATGAACTAGTATATGTATGTACTATTAATTTATATGACAAAACTAGTTCATAATAATCCAAATACCGCCAAATAATCGAAGTGGTTGTCATCTAATGATTTATCCTCATTCCATGTAACAAAATGATATAAATTATCATTAACACTTTTTTATGTTCATAAATAATATTAAATTTCAATTCTTTAGATTTACATCCATTCCACATCAACTCCATTACTTAAGAACAAGTGAATCGATTATGAAAATAAAGAAAACGAACACTCTGGAATGACGAAATTAAATCTTATAACTTATCAATAAGTAGATAATAAAATTAATAAAATTATTATAAAATAAATAAATGTCTAATAGTTTCTTAATTAAGTAATTAATGAGTATAATTTTATATTACAATACCATAAGGTTAAGAGCAGAACATTCGGACTTAAGGTAAGGGTTTTCCACTCAAACCTCCATTTTCATTCGGGTTACTTTTATTGTCTAATTACCACAATGAAATTCTTATGTACTATTATTTACTCCTAATAAATTATTTTTTAGTGTTATATAAAGGTTTAACAACCATAATCCTTATTTTATGGATAGTTACACTTTTTACAAGGAACTTTCAAAATTATTTCCGAAATACAAGCTTGATTCAAAGGAATTTCTCAATTTCTTAACTATTTTCAAGGGAACTCTATAATATGTTTTTGGGAACCATTATCTATATAAAATAACTAATTTTATAATTAAAATTCTATATTACATAAATTGTGGTTTTATACAAATACATTTCCAAAAGAACTCATCTTTTCAAAATAAAAGAGTATTTATCTCTAGAATTACTCAATGATTTTATGAGAGTGTTTTCATCTGTTTCAACACTCTTGTTGATTCTTATGTATTATTGGGATTAATATTTTATGATATCATCTAGAATATTTAATTTTATGGTTTATTACTAGTTTTATTGTGAATGTTCTATCCTAAAACCATTCACCAATTTACTTCGAGTGGTTAGTGTTTAAGCTTAATGTTCGGGGAAAGTTATTTACATTTCATATGTTAGTTTCATTATGAATGTATATGTTATTTATGCTTATCCATAATCATATGAAGAATTTCATGGACTTATTATGTGATGGGTGAGGCCTGATATAGCCCCTTAATGCATCGGTAGGTCTCATGAGACAAATAGAAGTGGACTTGGCCGAGGCCTTGCCCATTTTGAGATATCGTTTTGGCCAAGGCCTTAATAATTTTTAAACATCTTGGTTGAGGCCTTGACGGTATGTTTCAGAATGTCCAGAATATGAACGTACCTCATTATTGAGATAGTAATTGAAAGTTCATGTGGTTATTCAAATATTAGAATACCCATGATTGTATTTTCTTATAAAATTATTTAATCAACTCATATTCTTACTATAATGTGTTCAAGTTTATTATTTGTAAAGGAATGTGCTTTCAATTATTCATCATGCCTAATGTTTATGTTTATGTTATCTTCCACTATATTTCTTACTCTTACTGATCGTTTGATCTCACCCCTTTCTTATGTTTCATTTCCTGGGGACACGAAGAGGTATATTATGATTGACAAGCATAAATAACCTAGGAGTTATAGATATTTTCAAAGGAGTTTCTATGTTGTATTTATTTTCAAGTTGTAATTTTGAGCTTATTTATGTATATTGTTTCCAAATATACTAAACTACTTGGTCCTTTGGGATGAATATTCCTTTTCTATATGCCAATTTAATAAAATAAGGCACTAGTTCTAGGAAACTGGGGTTAGGTCCTTATAGTTGGCATCAGAGGAAGTTTAGTAGAAAACTTTGAAACCAGATTTAAAAAACATTGATTAGGGAAAAAATCCTTGAGATAGTGTTTGAGGATAAGCATACAAAAACATACTGGTATTTTGGTAAGGAATATATTATGTGGATATATATATCAAATACATCCATGTTTGTATGCTACAAGTAGATGTGGTTCTGGAACAGATGTACCTAAGAGTGACAACTCTAATAAGGAGTTTCAGGCGTGACACGGGGTAACCTGATACACGACAATGGACCTTACTACGCACCTGATTTGACACTCTCGAGGGATATTCTTAGGATAATTCACATTTTCTTTACAAGTCATTATGAAGGATTTAAATGTAAATTTTTCCTCAAAGAAACCATTTTTTGATTATGGGGTTAGCCATGCATAGGATTTAAATTTATGCTAAGTATTTTTCTAAGTTAAGCTTATACATTATGATTCATAACCTAATATAGTGTATGCCATTATCTATAAATGGTTCCTAGTGGAAGAAATAGAAACCGCATTAACACGCGTATCTTATGTAGGGATTTCCCTCCGACGCAAGATAATGATGTTGGCTTTGGTGTTGCGATTAGAGTAATAAAAACTTATAACTATACTGGGACAACTTACTTAGGTTATGAACAATAACATTACCCATATGGAGAATCCATATCCACCACATGGAGGGGCTTTGTTAGATCACTTTATGTGACAATAGCCTCCATCTTTCAATGGTACTACAAACCCATTTGTAGTTGAACAGCTGATAAGTTCCCGAGATAAGACATTTCTCACTTTGGGATGTAAAGAAAGAGAGAAGGTTGTCATGGTAGTTTATCGTCTATTGGGAGATTTGGATCAGTGATGGTCATTAATCCAAAACACAAAGGAGGAGGAAGAGATAGAAGAGATAGAATGGAGGGACTTTAAGGAAATCTTCCTAGAGAAATACTTTCCTCGTGAACAGTGAGCGGATATGGAAAGGCAGTTTCTAAATTTGAGGAAAGATGAAGTTGAGAATGTTGCAAAGTATGAAGCTAACTTCACAAGGTTAGAAAGACATGTTTTAGATAACAAAAAAAATATGAGGAGCAATATTGATCGATTATTTGATGGCCTAAATCCATTCCTTCGATAGGCACTGGTCTCCCAGAGTTTTTCATCATATGATATTGTAGTTTCATGTGCTATAAATATAGAAAAGGAATTCTATAAGTATTATGAATTTAAGGGAAAGAAAGAGAATAATAGGGTTTCTGAAAACTTTTGAAAATGAAGTAAGGAAATGGGTAATAAGGGAAGAGTTTAATTTCCACCCTATGATAATTGTGGAAGGAAACACCCTAGTGCCTACTTAAATGGAAAAGTAGTTTGCTACAAATGTGGAAAGAAAATCCATCTTGCTAGTGATTATAAGGGGAAGAAATAATCAATAATATTAAGTACTATAATTTTCAGGATATGGGACTAATGATTGTCCAAATCATCAAGGAAACATGAAATAGAAAAGTCCAAGGGAGAAGAGACAAGATTATGAGATCAAAACTACTGATATTGAAGTTCCTAATGATGTGGGGGTAGGTACTTTAATCGTTTCCTCAAACTTATCCAATGATTTATTTTATTCTAGATCATCGAATTCTTTCATATCTTCCTATTTTGTCAAGAAAATTAGATATTTCCTGTCATGACTCGACCCTACCCGAGCTCGATCCGCAACTACCCCAAGCCTGCCTCCATAGGCCAGGGGCTGGCGATAAACACCGAAGGATAAACAACTCAGGGAGGCCTTTGCCTGAGTACCTGTACACACACATGAATCCCACTCAATGTAGAAGTGCAGAGTAAAAAAGAAAAGGAAATTAAAGTGCCAACTGCTATAAACAGACCACAAAAGGTGCATCGACCTCTAAACAGTACAAATTAAGTGCTGAAGGTAAACTGAAAAGAAAAGGGTCAAAACATGCGCCCAACCAGAAAAGTGCCACAACCTGGAAATAGGTAAACAAAAGTAAACAGCTTGGAGAGTCCCACACCTAGGACCTGACTACGACCACCATGTGCGGTCCAAGCTCCTGAACTCTTAAGCTCCTCTGACATCATGACCAACCTGTCTGTCGTCTTCAAGGGCACACAAAGTGCGGGCAAATCCCAAGAAGGGGTGAGTATAAAAATACTCAGTAGGATGACTTGAAGGCTCGAGGGGGAAACAAAGGAGGTACTGAAGAGGTGATCAGTAGATCGAACAGGGAAAATTAAAGGATTAAAATAGAGAGTGCAGTAAAGAGTACAACTCAACCCAACAATAGGAAGAAAGTAGACTCGTCCAAACACAAGGAGCTAGAAATGGTGAGAAGATGAACTTCTCGTTGAGTATTCTCTATCTATAGTAGGAGAGTAGACTCCTCCAACCACGAGAATCTAGACCCGAAAAGCATGTGGCATACCCCACACGTCTTCACCTCTCCTGGAAGGAGAGTAACCAAAACCCAAGAAGTGGGTACTGGAATAAGGTATACATATATATGTGCTCTGTCAAGAAACCCAAACAAGATCATAAGGGGATCTCTGTCTCGTAGCTCAGCCCAAGAAAGTGAGTAGCCAACAGACTTGAAAGTAAACACCATCGATGCCCATCATCCTACACGTCATCCCTGAACTGTAAGTCAAGGGGTTCAAATCACCTCACCTTGATACTATCCACTTTGGGTAGCACTGACTCGCCCTCGCAGTTTTAGGTTGTGTTGCAAGGATGCGTCTTGGTGGGGAAAGCGCCCCTTATCCTTGATAGTTTAAGGTTAATTCAAACCACACCTCATCACTGTCACACAGTTGAGAGGTCTTCTCAAAGTCTAAGTTGTTACATCACCAACCCGTACATCCAAAGGTCTCGCTCTGATAGTCATAGAGAAAAGTCACTGACTAGCCTCATAAGAAGTCCTAAGTCTGAATTTTCAATGGGTGACCCACTACCCAGCCCTGCTGGGGGGTAAACCCTAATACATCATCAGGAGACCCACTGCCCAGCCCTGCTATAGGGTAAACCCAGAACAAGTCTACAGGCGACCCACTGCCCAGCCCTGCTGGAGGGTAGACCTGGAAGAAGTCGATAGGCGACCCACTACCCAGCCCTGCTAGAGGGTAGACCTGGAAGAATTCAACAAGCGACCCACTTCCCAACCTTTCTAGAGGGTAGACATAGAAGAAGTCGACAGGATACCCACTACCCAGCCTTGTTGGAGGGTAGACCTGGAAGAAGACGACAGGCGACCCACTGCCCAGCCCTGCTGGAGGGTAGACCTGAGAGAAGTGGACAGGCGACCCACTACCCAGCCTTACTGGAGGGTAGACCTGGAAGAAGTCGACAGGCGACCCACTGCCCAGCCATGTTGGAGGGTAGACCAGGAATAAGTCGACAGGCAACCCACTGCCCAGCCCTGTTGGAGGGTAGACCTGGAAGAAGATGACAGGCGACCCACTGCCCAGCCCTGCTGGAGGGTAGACCTGGGAGAAGTCGACAGGCGACCCACTGCCCAGCCTTGCTGGAGCGTAGACCTGGAAGAAGTCGACAGGTGACCCACTACCCAGCCTTAATGGAGGGTAGACCTAGAAGAAGATGAAAGGTGACCCACTTCCCATCCCTGCTGGAGGGTAGACCTGGGAGAAGTCGATAGGTGACCCACTGCCCAGCCTTGTTGGAGGGTAGACCTGGAACTGCTCTGGCCATCCCTCCAGGAAAAAACCTTCTGAGTATAGGATCGGTGCTCGTGTGATGTATTGGTCACACCAAATCTTCAAAACTCTACCAGGGAACACAAAGGGATGTGATACTGAAAACCCGCATGGCTAAAGGAGAAAGGGGAACCCAAACAACTCCGCCGATCAAACCATAGAGAACAGAACCAGGGGAAACCACTCAACCCTGTTGGTCTAAACCATCATGAACAGGCGGGCCCTCTACGTCGAGAGAGGTCAAAGGTATGTAAAGCATAACACGACATGCACAAGGGGCCCACACGACGTGTGGACCTATCTCATCTCCAAACCACGAACACAAACATTCCCGGGTAAAACTACAAAAATGTACATCCCAGCCTTCTCGTATACTCCCAAAGTATATCAAATCTCTATCCCAGAGGCTATCGAAGGCATGGTACCCAAAGTCAGCGTGAAGGGCTAAAATGTAATTTCGCCATCCTGCTTCCTCCACGGCCCAAGAACGACCAACCATACCTCTTTAAAAACTAACTTCAGTCTCATAGAAGTGAACGCGATCACACTCCAAGGGTTCCCTACAAACACCACAGGAAGAACCACCACTGGTACACCTTTCATGCTTCCACATTTAATGATATCTCGAAAGAGGCTCTACTCTCCCAAATGGATTACACTATTTTAATCCTCGTGGAATAACACGTGACATAAACTACTTACTCACTAGAAACGGGCTCCCGGTGGAAAAGTTATTCAACACCGCTTTATGTCCATACGGTGTCTCATGAGGCCTACACCTCGGTCCCAAAAGAGGTCAAGTGAACTACGGTTTCGCGATGCTCTCGGAAAAACACGCTGAATCAACTATTCATATGCCCCAAACGGACGCCTAATGAAAAATTTGCAATACGCTATTTAAAACTTAAAAGAATGTATGTGGGGCCCATACCTCAATTCCAATTTAGGCAGGTAGAATGCACCGTTGTAATCCCCTTGGAAAAACTCACAAAAATGAGTGCTCAAACACACAAAACGGATGACGGGTGAAAAAGTGGTGTTTCACTGTAAAACATGCGAACTAGGCCCTATGGGGCCCGCACATTGTCTCCAACCTGAATGCTTCGGAAAGCATCTCAAAAAGTCCGCACGAGGACTGGGGTCACGCTGTCGCTGACGGCGCGTCAATCGGACATCCCAAGCATGAGTTAGGTCCGACGCAACAATTAATTAATTAATTAATTAATTAATTATTCACATTTAGCATTTTGTGCTACCGAGCAACGAAATCAACTTGAAAAGGCTCCAAAACAAACTTGGAAGTACCGTCTCAGCTCCGGGGCCACCACGCCTCTGACGGCACGTCAAACAGACGTCTGGCTCGCGAGGTGCGTTCGTTGCGAGCTTTAATGGTAATTTAATATTATTGAATTAAAGCTCTCGGGTTAACTGCCTTCGGGTGCATAACCAAAAAAACCAAAAACTCACTTTAAAAGGTTCACCTCATTGATAAGGTCCCACAGTCATAGACGGTGCGTCAAACGCACACGTCGTTCAAGAGATACGGCCCCCCGAATACTAGGGGGCCTAACCGGGCCGATTCACCCCGGCCAGCCCGGTCTGAACCGCCAGTCCGCGACCCGCTGGCCGCGGCCCGCCCAGCAGCACCAGACTCGCTCCTAGGGTCCATTTTTACAAACTGACTGGCCTTTTGGATGGTCTACACATCATCACCCAATAGGACCTGCGGTTTGCGGGTCCTCACTCCCCCAGTAGGCCGGCTTTGGCCGGTCTTCGTTGACGCACCAGCAGGACCCGCATTGTGCGGGTCCTGGCTTCCTCCGCATGCCTGAGGCCAGGCCTCAGGCTTCCTTCGACCATGACGGCTAGCACACCCCAGCGGCACGCCGCCGGGCCTCGCCGCGGCCTGGGACTCCCGACGCAGCACCGCCCCGGTGCTCCCCTGCGACACCCACTGTGCCCGCCGCCTGGACCCACCGACCCCTCTCCGGCCTCGCCTTCCTGCTGAGTCGCACACCCAACCGCCACCTCGGCTCCTCCGGTGCAGCTTCCTCATTCGTGCCAGCAAAACCCTGGGTCACCACCTCGTCTGAACCCCCTCGGCCTTCCTCTACTCGGCCGCGCAACACACCGCGGCCTCCGCACGTAGCCGCCGGCCGCTCCTGCTGGTGATGATCTGGTAGTTCTTCTGGCAGACCATCACAACTCGAGCGGATGCCCAAAAATTGACGAAAAACATGCGAACAAGGGTTATTATATGCATGGTTTGATGGTCTTATTCGTGCGGTAATAAACGATGATAATCAAAACAAGGATCAAACGGCGGTGGTTTAAATAAATTAAGAATTTAATACATGGGTGTGAAAACCATAAGAATTCCTACTTGGAATTGGATCTTTCGTCGAAGAAGAACACGCTCGAAAAGATCCGCTGCGTTCGTTGCGCTTCGGAACACCTCGATCCAAAGCTTCGTTGTCATCTGCCAAAGGGAGGAGGATAAGATGATGGGAGGTTGGAGGAGGAGAGGGAGAGGTTATGCAAGGGGAAATGAGGGGAGGATATGGGAGGAGAGGAAACTTAAATAAAATAAAATAAACCCTTTAAAATAATAAAAACTTAACACAAAATTTAATCCACATCTGAAACCCCCCAACGTAATGAAAGTTAGGTCGTGCCTAGGGTAAACACTACCTTCCAAGCACAATGGTAGTCTCAGAATTTTAATCTGAGGCTCCGCTCGAAAGATATAAAATCTAACGTCTGAGACCACTTAATTACGAAAATGTCCCTGGTGGCGTTTTCCACAGAGGGCCCGCGTCCGCAAAAGTTACACCCCTCCTAGGGTAAACGGCACGCTCCGGACTCAACGATTCCCTCGGTTTTCCAATCCGAGCTACCGTTTAAGATATACTTGAGTTTAACCATTAAACGAATAAATTAAATATTTTATTTATCCGTTTAACGTTCCGTTAACGGGCGAGGGGTCACAATGCTCCGCGCCGACATGTTTTATGTCATTCCTAGGGTAAACACCCCATTTAAGACCCATATATACTCTCATATTTATGATCTAAATTACCATTTAGGAGTTATCCCATTTATTTGGCGTGCCCAATGTGAACGCACTTAAAAAAATTTAATTCCGGCCACACTGGGGCTTGGAATTGCACGCCGTCTAAAGACGCTACTCTGGAATAACATCAAGAATATTCTAAAGTCTTTTACAGACAAAACTGGGTTCTTACATCATTTCCTCCTTCAATATTTTCATCCCCGAAAAGCAAAACTAGGGAAATAACTCAGGGTACTAAGCCCACACCAGGCTCTCCTGCACCCAAAAGAACTCTTGCACAGTTCTCTGTCACTGCTCATAGACCAAAGAATTTGGTCCATTCGCGTGGGGTATTCCCTCGCTGATGACGTGCATAGGTGCTCGAACACTTCTTCTCAGGTGATTCATGTGGGAGATGTTATACACCCAAACCAGCCTTTGGGTTTAGGGCAAGGTGGTGTGGACCTCGTCATCCCTTCGCACGGTCTCAAACGGCTTGAAGGACCTCGAGGGTAGCTCACCTCCCTGGGCGCACCTCTATGTTGCACGCTACGACTGGAATCACCATTCGGACCTGGGACAAAGCCCGATGATTCCCTCCTTCAGAATATCTATATAGTGAAACACTTAAGGATATCTGGTCATGCAAGGTTTCATAGTCGATGTCCCACAACCCAGCCTCTCTTACACGCTCGAAGAGTGAAGGAGTCGACACCATCGACTAAAGAAAAAGGTTTTGTGCCTTCTACTCCACCAAGACAGGGTCACACCCGATGTCATGCGTCACCCTGGTAACAACTCAAACATGGAGAAGGGAGAAAAATAATATCATATACAGAGCCTAACAATTCTACTGCAAAAAGTAGAATAGTTGTAGAGCATACCTCTTATCATCTCATGCTCTAAAGGATCGTAGACATCCAAAGCTCATGGCCAACTGCAGTCCCAACTGTTAGCTCCCAGATCCTGACGTGGACCACCCGGTGGTGATGGTAATACCTTGTATGGTCGTCCCCCACTACTAGATCTTCCCTCTCCTCTGCTAGCACCACCTCTCTGGGTACCACTCCGATCACAGCGTTGTCTCTGCCACGGTGTTTCACCTGTTGCCTGCCTGATATTCTCAGCATGCCTGGTCGGTAAATCTCGTGCCAAGTGACCTTGCTCATCGCAAGCATAACACTGACTCTCTCCGGGATTCACTGGTGCCCTCCGACACCACTGTGGTGTATGACCACGTCTCCAAAACCGGTAGTGGGAAGGCTGCCTTCGTCGGGGTTCTGTCATCTGGCGCTTGCCAACTGTGGCAGACATCTCAGTTCTATTTTGCCTACTGTCACCACCAACAGTAAAACATGACAGGAATCCCTCTGTCACTAGCGCCTGCTCTATCACATCAGTATAAGTGGAAATTCCCAAGGGTACTATGACAGCACAAATCTCTCTACAGATACCCTGCATGAACTTCCATGCTCGGAAGTTGCCGCCGTGGACTAAGTCTGGGTAAAAATGTGCACGGTCTGTGAAACTAGTCACGTACTCAATCACTGTCATCCCTCCCTGCTGAAACTGCAGGAGCTCTGGGATCTGAATGGAGCGTAAGCAGGAGGGGTAAAACTCCTCACGAAACAGCAGCTGAAAGTCACCCCACGAATGTGACGACTCATCAAGTAACTGAGTCACTCGACTCCACTAATGCCTAGCTGCTTCGTGGAAAAGGTTGGATACCAAATCCACCATAAGATCTATTGTAATCTGCACAAGCCTGAAGAGGCGAACCACTATCTCTAGCCAAACCTCTACTACCAGAGGGTCTGGCTCACCACTGAACCTCAGCGGTCTCTGTCGCTGGAACTCACGGAGCGCACTCAACCTGCGCTCAAGCTTCGTCTTCTCTACTGAAGCTGTTTGCTGCTCACCAGGTGGGGGTGCTGCTACCGACCCACCTAGAGAAAGGGACTCACATGATAGGTCCTAGACTGAGGCCTCGTAGCTCACAGGGTCGTCATCAAGAACCAATGCTGGTATCCCGGCTGGCTGTCTTCGTGAAGACATCCTGAATGTTATCAAGGAGTCCCGCGGTCAGATGAGCATATATGTATATACCAATAACAACAATGGGGAGCTAACTCAATAAGGGCAGTCAAAGACTCAATCCTATGTGATGCACAACCAATTTCCCTGCAACAAGTGTCTCTACATGCCGAGTCGACAAGCGGGTTATCAGGGTCCTGGTGAATGGATACGTTGGCCACCGCACCATCACTAGACTCCTTGGCCTGAGAGCCGCTCTCGAGACACGTCAACATTGTTTCCCTAAATCCCAACTAATTCCTTTTTTTAGGGATGTCCAAACAACGTACCAAGGAACGAACCACCTCTGATACCACTTTTTCATGACCCGACCTTACCCAGACTCAATCCGCAACTACCCCAAGTCCGCCTCTATAGGCCAGGGGCAGGCGACAAGAACCGAAGGCTAAACTACTCGGTGAGGCCTTTTCCTGAGTACCTATACACACACATGCAACCCACTCAATGAAAAAGTGAAGAGTAAAAAGAAAAGTAAAGTGCCAACTACTATAAACAGAACACAAAAGGTGAATCGACCTCTAAACAGTACAAAGTAAGTGCTGAAGGTAAATTGAAAAGAAAATGGTCAAAACACGCACCCAACTAGAAAAGTGTCACAACCCGGCAACAGTTAAACAAAAGTAAACATCTGGGAGAGTCCCACACCTAGGACCTGGCTATGACCACCATGCACGGTCCAAGATCCCAAACTCCTAAGCTCCTCTGACGTCATGACCAAACTGTCTATCATCTGCAAGGGCACACCAAGTGCGGGCAAATCCCAAGAAGGGGTGAGTATAAAAATACTCAGTAGGATGCCCTGAAGGCTCGAGGGATCAACAAAGGAGGTACTGAAGAGGTGAGTAGTAGATCAAACATGGAAAATTAAAGGAGTACAACAGAGAGTGCAGTAAAGAGTATAGTTCAACCCAACAAGAGGAAGGGATTAGACTCCTCCAAACACAAGGAGATAGAAATGGTGAGAAGATGAACTTCTCATCGAGTCTTTTCAATCTATAGTAGGAGAGTATACTCTTCCAACCATGAGAATCTAGACACGAAAAGCATGTGGCATACCCCACGCGTCTTCACCTCTCCTGGAAGGAGAGTAACCAAAACCCAAGAAGTGGGTACTAGAACAAGGTATACATATATATATTCTCTATCAAGAAACCTGAACAAGATCATAAGGGGATCTCCATCACATAGCTTAGCCCAAGAAAGTGAGTAGCCAACAGACATGGAAGTAAACACCATCGATGTCCAGCATCCCACACATTGGCCCTGAACTGCAAGTCAATGGGCTCAAATCACCGCACCTTGATACTATCCGCTTTGGGCGGCACTGACTCACCCTCACAGTTTTAGGTCACATCGCAAGGACATGTCTTGGTGGGGAAATCGCCCCTCATCCTTGAGAGTTCAAGGGTAAGTTAAACCACACCTCATCACTATCACACAGTCGAGAGGTCTTCTCAAATTCTATGTTGTTACATCACTGACCCGTATATCCAAGGGTCCCCCTCTGGTAGTCACAGAGAAAAGTCACCAACTAGCCTCATAAGAAGGCATGTGTCTGAATTGCCAAAGGGTGACACACTGCCCAGCCCTGCTGGAGGGTGAAGCCTAATATATCATTAGTTGACCCACTGCCCAACCCTGCTGGAGGGTAAACTCAGAACAAGTCGACAGGTGACCCACTGCCCATCCCTGCTGGAGGGTAGACCTAGAAGAAGTTGACAGGCGACCCACTGCCCAGCCCTACTGGAGGGTAGACCTAGAAGAAGTCGACAGGAGACCCACTACCCATCCTTGCTGGAGGGTAGAGCTGGAAGAAGTTGACAGGAGACCCACTCCCTAGCCTTGCTGGAAGGTAGACCTGGAAGAAGTCGACAGGTGACCCACTACCCAGCCCTGCTGGAGGGTAGACCTGGGAGAAGACGACAGGTGACCCACTGCCCAGCCTTGCTGGAGGGTAGACCTGGAAGAAGTCGACAGACGACCCACTTCCCAGCCTTATTGGAGGGTAGACCTGGAAGAATTTAATAGGAGACCCACTGCCCAGCCTTGCTGGAGGGTAGACCTGAAAGAAGATGATAGGCGACCCACTACCCAGTCGTGTGGGAAGGTAGACCTGGAAGAAGATGACAGGCGACCCACTGCCCAGCCCTGTTGGAGGGTAGACCTGGGAGAAGTCGACAGGTGACCCACTGCCCAGCCTTCTGGAGGGTAGACCTGGAATAAGTCGACAGGCAACCCACTGCCCATCCTTATTGGAGGGTATACCTGGAAGAAGTCGACAGGCGACCCACTTCCCAGCCTTTCTGGAGGGTATACCTGGAAGAAGACGACAGGTGACCCACTTCCCAGCCCTACTGGAGGGTAGACTTGGTAGAAGTCGACAGGTGACCCACTGCCCATCCTTGCTGGAGGGTAGACCTGGAACTGATCTAGCCATCCCTACTAGAAACAACCTCCTGAGTAGAAGAACAGAGCCCATGTGATGTATTGGTCACACCAAATCCTCAAAACTCTACTAGGGAACGCAAAGGGACGTGATACTGAAAACCCACACGGCTAAAGGAGAAAGGGTAACCCAAACAACTTCGCTGATCAAACCATCGAGAACAGAACCAGGGGAAACCACTCAACCCCGCTGGTCTAAACCATCATGAACAGGAGGGCCCTCTACATCGTGAGAGTTCAAAGGTACGTAAAGCATAACACGGCACGCACAAGGGGACCACATGATGTGTGACCCTATCTCATCTCCAAACCACAAACACAAACATTCCTGGGTACAACTACAAAAGTGTACCTCCCAGCATTCTCGTATACTCCCAGAGTATATCACATCTCTAGCCCAGAGGCCATCAAACTCATGGAACCCAAAGTCAGAGCGAAGAGCGAAAATGTCATTTTTTCAGCCTTCTTTCTCCACATCCCTAGCATGGCCAACCATACATCTTTAAACACTAACTTCACTCTCACAGGAGTGAACATGATCACACGCCAAGGGTTCCCTACAAACATCGCAGGACGAACCAACACCGGTACACCTTTTAGGCTTCCACATTTAATGAGATCTCGAAATAGGATCCTCTCTCCCAAATGGATTACACCATTGTAATCCTCGCAGAATAACACGCGAGATAGACTACTTACTCGCTAGAAACGGGCTCCCGGGGGAAAAGTTATTCAACAATGATTTATATCCATACGGCGTCTTGTGGGGCCCGCACCTTGGTCCCAAAAGAGGTCGGTCTAACTACTCCATCGCGATGCTCTCGAAAAAACACGTTGAATCAACTATTCATATGCCCCAAACGGACGCCTAATAAAAAAGTCACAGTACGATGTTCACAGCTTAAAAGACGACCTGTGGGGACCATGCCTCAATTCCAATTTAGGCAGGCAGAATGCACTGTTGCGATCCCCTTGGAAAAACTCAAATAAATGAGTGCTCAAACACACCAAACGGATGACGGGTGAAAAAGTGGTGTTTCACCGTAAAACATGTAAACTAGGTCTTGTGGGGCCTGCACCATGTCTCCAACCTGAACATTTCAGAAATTGTCTCAAAAAGTCTTCATGAGGACTGGGGTCAGGCTGCCACTGATGGTGCGTCAATCGGACATCCCAATCAAGAGTTAGGTCTGACGCAATAATTAATTAATTAATTAATTAATTATTCACATTTAGCGTTTTGTGCTACCGAGAAATGAAACCAACCGGAAAAGGCTCAGAACCAACCTTAGTAGGACCGTCTTAGCTTTGGGTCCACCGCGCCTCTAACGGCACGTCAAACAGACTTCTGGCTCGTGAGGTGCGTCCGTTGTGAGCTTTAATGATAATTTAATATTATTGAATTAAAGCTCTCGGGTTACCCACCTCTAGGTGCATAACCAAAAAAACCCCAAAACTCACTTTAAAAGGGCCGCCTCATCGATACGGTCCCACATCCGCAGACGGCGCGTCCGTTTGACTCGCCGTTTAGGAGATACGGCCCCCCGAATTCAAGGGGGCCTAACCATGTCGGTTCACCCCGGCTGGCCCGGTCCGAACCGTCGGTCCGCGGCCCGCTGGCTGCATCCCACCCAGTAGCACTGGACCCGCTCCTCGGGTCCGGTTTTACAAACCGACCAGCCTTTTGGCTGGTCTTCGCATCGTCACCCAACAGGACCCGCAGTTTGCGGGTCCTCGCTCCCCCAGCAGACTGGCTTCGGCCGGTCTTCGTTGACGCACCAGCAGGACCCGCGTTGCGTGGGTCCTGGCTTCATCTGCACACCTGAGGCCAGGCCTCGGGCTTCCTTCGACCACGACGGCCGGCTCACCCCAGCGGCACGCCACCGTGCCTCTCCGCGGTCTGCGCCGCCCGACGCAGCACCGTCTCGGTGCTCCCCTTCGACACCCAATGTGCCCGCCGCCTGGACCTGCAGATCCCTCTTTGGCCTCACCTTCCCGCTGAGCCGCACACCCAACCGCCACCTCGCCTCCTCTGATGGAGCTGCCTCATTCGTGTCGGCGACACCCGGGGTCAACACCTCGTATGAACCCCCCCCCCCCCCCCCCCCGACATTCCTCTTCTCGGTCGCGCGACACACCGGGGCCACCACGTGCAGCCACCGGCAGCTCCTGCCGGTGATGATCCGATAGTTCTTCCGGCGGACCATCATAACTCAAGCGGATTCCCAAAAATTGACGAAAAACATGCGAACAAGGGTGATTATATGCATGGTTTGATGGTCATATTCATGCGTCGATCAACGACGATAATCAAAACAATGGTCAAACAACGGTGGTTCAAATAAATTAAGAATTGAAGATAAGGGTGCGAAAACCATAAGAATTCCTACTCAGAATTGGATCTTTTGTCGAAGAAGAACACGCTCGCAAAGATCTGCTTCGTTCGTTGCGCTTCGGAACACCTCGATCCAAAGCTTCGTCATCATCCGCCAAAGGGAGGAGGATGAGATGTTGGGAGGTTGGAGGAGGATAGGGAGAGGTTACGCAATGGGAAATTATGGGAGGAGATGGGAGGAGAGGAAACTTAAATAAAATAAAATAAACCCTTTAAAATAATAAAAACTTAACACAAAATTAAATCTGCATCTGAAACCCCCCAATGCAGTGAAAGTTAGGTTGCGCCTAAGGTAAACACTACCCCCGAGCACAAAGGTGGTCTTAGAATTTTAATCTGAGGCTCTGCTCGAAAGATATAAAATCTAACGTCTGAGACCACTTAATTACAAAAACGCCCCTGGTGGCGTTTTCCATAGAGGACCCGCGCCCGTGAAAGTTACACCCCTACTAGGGTAAACAGAATGCTCTGAACTCAGCAGTTCCCTCAGTTTTTCAATATGAGCTACTGTTTAATAGATACTTGAGTTTAACCATTAAACGAATAAATTAATTATTTTATTTATTCGCTTAACGTTCCATTAATGGGCGAGGGGTCCCAATGCCCCACGCCGACATGTTTTATGTCGTTCCTAGGGTAAAAACCCCATTTCGGACCCATCTGTACTCTCAGATTTATGATCTAAATTACCATTTAGAAGTTATCCCTTTTATTTTGCGTGCCCAGTGTGAATGCACTTAAAAAAATTAATTCTGGCCAAACCGGGGCTTAGAATTACACGTCGTCTGAAGGCGCTGCTCTGGAATAACATAAAGAATATTCCAAAGTCTTTTATAGAAAAAACCGGGTTCTTACATTTCCAATTTTATTTAATAAGGGAGTTGTCAGTCAAAACTTCTAAGGGAAGTATCATTGTAACAAAGTTGTGTTAGGCGGTCCCAATTATGGCATATAAACGTGCTTTATCTGCTGATTTTATTTTCATACCCATGATTCACTTTGATATAATCCTCATTATGGATTCTATTTCGAACAATTATGGGAAAATTTATTATAAGATGAAGGAGGTTGCAATTTTTTAGGTCAATTTAGAATCCCTTATCTTTAGGTTAGAAACATAATGCTATAATTCTCAATTAGATCCACCCTCAGTAGCTCTACTGAATTCAATTATTGGGGAGGAAGGGAATGCAATATATATGGGTGAGGATAGGAATTTTCAGATAGAGGACGTACCAATTGTGTAATAATATGTTTATATGTTTCCAGAGGACTTACCTGGACATCATCCAGAGTGGTAAATTGACTTTTCCATGACTTGATTCCTGGTTCAAGGCCCATATCAAAGAACCCTTACAGAATGGCCACTGTGGAATTAGTGAAACTAAAGAAAACACTAGATTAATTGAGTGATAAATGATTTATTTGACCTAGTTTTTCTCCATGGGGATCCCCTATTCATTTTGTTAAGAAGAAAGATGGATCCATGAGGTTGTGCATTGACCACCGGGAGATCAATGCTATAACAATAAAGAACAAGTATCCCCTACCTCACATAGATGATTTATTTGATCAAATTCATGGAGCCCAATATTTTTTAAAGAATTCTCTTAGATTTGGATATCATCAGTTTCTTGTGAGAAAGGAAGACATTCCAAAAACAGCATTTCGAACCAGGTATGGGCATTACGATTTTACAGTAATACCTTTTGAACTGACTAATGTACCCTCTATTTTCATGGATATAATGAGTAGAATTTTCAAGGAATATCTTGATGAATTTTTTGTGGTATTTATTAATGATATCTTTGTATACTCTAAAAGATATAAAGATCATGAAAATCACTTGTGCACTATTCTGAAGACTCTTAGAAGAAATGAATTATATTGGAAGTTCATCAAGTGTGAATTTTGGCTTCAATCAGTTTCCTTTATGATCCACATTATCTCTAAAGATAGAATATCTGTTGATCCTACAAATACAAAGGTTGTCCAAGAATGATCTACTACAATGAACATAACTGAGGTACGTAGTTTTATTGGTAGGTTATTATCAGCATTTATTTCAGAACCTCACCCATTTAGCCAACCCAATGACCAAGATTACACATAAAGGGGTTAAGTTCATATGGAAAAAAGAATGTGAGGACTATTTTGAAGAATTGAAGAGGATATTAGTGAATTCTCCAATCCTAACCCTACCATCAGGGAATGATGGATTTGTGATCTATAGTGATGCATCAAATAAAGGAATTGGTAGTGTCCTTATGCAGAATGATAGACTTATTGCCTATGCATCAAGGTAGTTTAAAATTCATGAACAAAACTATCCCACTCATTATATTAAGGTAGAAGTAGTAATATTTTCTCTGAAGATATGAAAACATTATCTCTGTGGTCAAAAATGTGAGATATATACGGATCACAAGAGTATAAAGTATATCTTCTCACAGAAAGAACTCCACATGAGGAAAAGGAGATAGCTCAAACTACTCAATGATTATGATTTTACTATATAGTACTACCTAGGAAAGTCAAACAAGGTAGTTAATGCATTGATCAATAAGGGTCATGGAGTTCTCAACAAAATGAGGATTAAAAAGGATCCTTTGTACATGGATCTAGTAAGGATAAACATGGGAATTGTCAAAGAAGGTGAAAAATCATTACTTTTTCAAATGGTTTCCCAACTATATTTATTATAAAGAACTAAAACTTCTCAGACTGATGATGAGAACCTTCAAAATAAAATTAATGTTGCGAAAGATGGGAAGATGGCTGACTTTCAGTGTAAATATGGTGTTCTAAAATTTGGAAAGAGGTTTTGTGTTCCATCTATACCTGAGCTAAAAAGGGATTTATTGGATGATGCCCATAGTTAGAATTTATCTATACATCCTAAAAGCACTAAAATGAATAGATATTTTAAGGAACATTTCTGGTGGGACAACATGAAGAGGGAAATTGCGGATTATGTATCAAGATGTTTAGTCTGTCAACAAGTGAAGGTTGAAAGGCAACATCCAAAATGAGTCATGAAACCTCTACCTATTCCTGTGTGGAAATGGGATGACATCACCATGAATTTTGTCATAGGATTACCCAAAACTCCAAGTAAGAATGATGTGATATGGGTAATTGTAGATAGACTTACAAAATCTCCACATTTCTTTACTATAAGGGAGGATTTTATACTATATCACCTAGAAAGACTCTATATCAATGAAGTTGTGAGACTTCAGGGAGCACCTCTCTCAATTTTTTATGATCATGACCCAAAATTTACATTGAAATTCTGTAAAAATTCTTCATAAATATTTCAATACCGAACTTTGATTGAGTACTATTTACCACCCACAAACAGATGGGAAATAAAAAAGGATAATACAAACCTTAGAGGACATGTTGAGATCATGTTAACTTGACTTCCAAGGTATGTGGGATCAATACTTACCTTTAGTGGAGTCTTCCTACAATAATAGTTTCCATTCAAGTATTCAAATGGCACCATATGAAGCATTGTATGGAAAGAGATGTCGTACACCAAATTGTTGGGATGAAGTCGGTGGAAGGAAGATTGTTGGAACATAGCTTATAGAGGAAACAATAGTGAAGTTAAAGACTATTCAAGTTCATATCAAAGCATCTCAAAGCAGATAGAATAGATATTCCAATAATCAAAGGAAGGATCTAGAATTTCAAGTGGGAGACCACATTTTCATGAAAGTATATCCATAGAAGGGTGTTATAATATTTGGGAAGAAAGGGAAATTGATCCCTAGGTACATAGGCCCTTTTGAAATTATGGAGAGAATTGGAGTTGTTTCATATCATTTGGCTATGCCGCCAAGCCTGTCCAAACTACACAATGTGTTCCATGTCTCATTGCTGAGAAAGTACATGCTAGAACTAACTCATGTCCTCACTTCTGAAGGTATAGAGTTGGAACCTTACCTATCTTACTGTGAATATCCTATCCAGATTTTGGACACTAAAGAACAAGTGTTTAGGAATCATACGACTCTTCTAGTAAAGATAATTTCGAGGAATCATAAAATCAAATAGGCAACATGGGAACCTCAGGAGCTTATGATGAAGACCTACCCATATCTTTTTGTAAGGTAACGTCCTGTGAATTTCGAGGATGGAATTTTTGTAAGGAAGGTAGAATGAAACAACTGAAGGTTTTGAAAAAAAAATATGGATTGCATAAAACAATGAGTCCCTACAAAATAACACATTTTATAATCTATCCATTAAATACAACTTTGCCTCTACTATTTTTTGAATTTCAAAAAATGGTCATCTAGAGTTGTGATCAGTAAGTCATTTGGAGTCTGATAGAACCAAATTGATTTTTGGTGAATAGTAACATACCCTTATGAATATTAATACGAACCTTATGAATTGTAAATAATATTATTATTTTATTTTCTTAAGGTAATAAGATAATGAGATCTTAATTAATTTTTCAATGTGATATAAAACTAATTATACATTTAAAATTGTTATTTTTCAAATTAAATATGATTTTATTTCAAAATTAAATTAATAATATTTAGAAAATTATTTTTGAAAAATGGATTTCATTTTTTAATTACATAAAAAAATGTTTAAGGTTAATTTTTGGGGTTTTTTTGAAATTCTTGAATTTTTTATGAATAGTGAAATGCAGTAAAATACCGTATATACAAATTATCAATTAAATACACTATTTATGAAATCATAAGTGATGTAAGGACACTTGGTTAGAACTAAAATTCACTTATTACTATTGGATGTCACTTGAAACAACACTATTGGTTGTCGTGAAGGAAATAATAAAATAATGAGTAAAATAATGGAAATTCACTCCTCTCCTCCACTATAAAAACCCCCTATAACTCCCTCTTATCTTCACTCCTCTAAGCCTTGAATCTCCTAAATTTTATGCCCAAATACCCTTCCCTAGTCACTCCCCACGTCCAAGAAGATCTTGGTCTTTCTAAAAAACCGAAACCCTTTCCCTTAAAGAGATTCTCAAGGAGGTGGATTCAAGAGGTAAATTCACATTTTATTTCTTTCATTTTCATTTCAAGTGCCTTCCTATTGTTATCCTCTCCTCACCTCCTCTATCAAAATGACCATGATAACTCTAGTATAATCTATATAATATAATTATATCATGTTAATGGAAGAACCATCATCAATATTCTTACTCTATCTCTCTTTTATTTTATAAATGAAATCATCGTCCGTGAGGTTCCAATTTACAACCTTCATGGACAAAGAAGTTTTGTTCTTCAATTTATACTTCATTACTGGTCATGAAACTATTTTTATGGTTGAACCAGACTAAAATATATGAATTATAACCTACTTAATATTCAGGAACCAGTATATGTACGTACTATTAATTTATATGACAAAACTAGTTCATAATAATCCCAATACCGCCAAATAATCAAAGTGGTTTTCATTGAATGATTCATCCTCATTCCATGTAAAAAATGATATAAATGACCATTAAAAATTTTGTATGTTCATAAATAATATTTAATTTCAATTCTGGATATTTACATCCATTCCACATAAACTACATTACTTAAGAACAAGTGAACTGATTATGAAAATAAAGAAAATGAACACTCTGGAATGACAGAATTCAATCTTATAAATTATCAATAAGGATATAATGAACTTAAAAAATTATGATAAACTAAATAATTTTCTAATAGTTTCTTAATTAAGTTATTAATCAATCTAATTTCGTATTCCAGGAGCATAAGGTTAAGAGTAGAACATTCGTACTTAAGGTAAGGGTTTTCCACCCAAACCTCCATTTTCATTTGGGTTAATTTTATTGTCTATTTACCTCAATTAAAGTATTATTTATTATTATTTACTCTTCATAAATTTTTTGTTTGTTTTATATATATGTTTATCAACCATAACCCTACCTTATTTTATGGATAGTTTCACGTTTTAAAGGGAACTTTCAAAATTATTTCAGAAATACTAGCTCGATTCAAGGGAATTTCTAAAATTATTAACTATTTTCAAGGGAACTCTATAATCTATTTTTGGGAACCATTATCTTTATAAAATAAATAATTTTATAATGAAAATACTATATTACTTCAGTTATGGTTTTATACAAAGACTTTTCCAAAAGAACTCTTCTTTTCAAAATAAAAGAGTATTTATCTCAAGAATTACTCAATGATTTTATGAGAGTGTTTTCTTCTGTTTCAATACTCTTGTTTATTATTATGTATTATTTGGATTAATATTTTATGATATCATATACCATATTTAATTTTATGGTTTATTACTAGTTTTATTTTGGATTTTTTATCCTAAAACCATTCACCAATTTACTCTGAGTGGTTAGTGTTTAAGCTTAATGTTTGGGGAAAGTTATTTACATTTCATATGTTAGTTTAAATATGAATTTATATGTTATTTATGTTTATCCCCACTCATATAAGGAATGTATTGGACTTATTATGTGATGGTTGTGGCCCTATATATCCCCCAAATGCATCGGTAGATCTCATGAGACAAATAGATGTAGACTTAGCTGAGGCCTTTCCCATTTTGAGATATGGTTTTGGCCGAGGCATTAATCATTTTTAGACGTCTTGGTCGAGGCCTTGATGGTATGTTTTAGAATGTTCGGAATATTCACTTACCTCATTATAAATCTAGCAATTGAAAGTTCATATGGTTATTAGACTAGTATAATACCCATGATTATGTTTTATTATGGCATTATTTACTCAGCTCATACTCCTACCATAATGTGTTCAAGTTTATTATTTGTAAAGGCATGTGTTTTCAATTATTCACCATGCCTAATGTTTATGTTTATGTTTATGTTATCTTCCTCTATATTTATTAGTCTTACTGATTTTTTGATCTCACCCCTTTCTTATTTTTCATTTCCCTAGGACAAGAAGAGGTATATTAGGAATGACAAGCAGAAATAACCTAGGAGTTATGGATATTGTCAAAGGAGTTTCTATGTTGTATTTATTTTAATGTTTTAATGTTGAAATTATGTATATATATTGCTTCCAAATATACTAAAATACTTGGTCCTTTAGGATGGATATTTCTTATTTATATGCCAATGTAATAAAATAAGGCACCAACTTCGGGAAACTAGGGTCGGGTCCTTACAAACCCCTAGGTGGAATAGAGGGGGAGAGAGGGTGAGACAGGAGAGAAGGGGGACATGATGACTCGATCTATATCATTATTATAAATAATAAGTATCATTTAACATGAATTTATGACTTGTTTTATCAACTTCAATTATTCTGATACTTTTGAAAGATTGATCTTCACTCTAGTTATCATCAGTTAAGGGTAAATAAGGATGATATACAGAAGGAGGAATTTTTAACAACGTACAGACATTATGATTTTACGGTAATGCCTTTTCTATTGACTAATGTGCCTTATTTATTTATGGATATGATTAGTAGAGTGTTCAAAGAGTATATTTCTAAATTTTTTGTGGTATTAATTGATTATATTTTGACATACTCTAAGATCTATGAAGAGCATGAGAGACATCTGCAAATAATTTTGGAAACCCTAAATCTGAATTTTGGCTCACCGAAGTTCCTTTTCTTGGAAATATAATCTCCAAGGGTAGAATATTTATTGAACCTTAAAAGAAAAATTTAGTCAAATAATGTCATATAATAATTAAAATAACTAAGAACTTATGTTTCTTGTGTTTAGTAGGTTACTATCAGCAATTTGTTCAGGATTCTTCCAAATTTTCCAACCCATTAACCAAGACAACGCATAAAGGGGTTAAATTCACATGGTTAAGGGAATTTGAGGAAAGTTTTTAAGAGTTAGAGAGGAGACTAGTTAATTCATTGATATTGAATTTACCATCAGGTGAGGAAGAATTTTTAATATATAGTGATTTATCAAAGAAAGGACTTGGTTTTGTCCTTATGCGAAATGATAGGGTTATTGCCTATGCATCAAGGCAATTGAAAATCCATGAATATAACTATAAAAATCATGACCTTTATCTATAATCCATAATATTTACTTTTAAAATATGGATACACTACCTCTTTTGTGAAATATGTGATATATATATACCACAAGATTTTTTGCTATATCTTCTCTTAGAAGGATATCAACATGAGGAAAATAAGATGGTTAGAAATAATCAAGGACTATGATTTATTGATACACTACCACCATGTAAAGGAAAAAAATAGTTGATGAAATTAGTAGGAGGAACCATGTAGTTATAAACATGATGGGGATTAATAAGGATCATATATATAGTGATCTAGTAAATATGGATATGGTGATCTTTATGAAAGGGGATCCATCATTACTTTTTCAAGAAATTGTTAAATCATATTTACTAGATAAGATAGATAATTACCAAAATGGTGATAAGATATTAAAAATGAATATTAAAGGAATATGCACCTAATGAGGAACGCATTGATCTCCCCAAACATGTTGAACATTAATTGGAGGGATTATATAATGATATCCACATGTATCTTCTTTAGGAAACAAACACATAAGCTTCTTGTAGTGAAAGGGAATAATTTTATATTGGTTTTTCATGTTTAAACTTATTTTAAATTAAGTTAAATTCCAACTCTCCCTTTGATTATTACTTCAACACAGCCTAAATTGAGAAATCAGTGGATAGTAAATAATAAGTTGTGCAATTGGAAACTAAGAATGGGAAGGAATCATACTTCATTATACCCCCACCATTCATGTTTTATCTTAATTACTATGGGTGGATTTGGTGTACTCTTCCCATGGAGTCCTCAACAATAAAGAAGAATAATTCTAGTCTAGAAGGAATAATTTTTGGTGGTTTAGATCCAAGAAACTCCACCCACCATCATATTTTGGATGATAGATGGTACTTCCCTTCTAGATACTATAAAACCCCATGTCCCACTAATGGGATTAAACCAAGACATATCTTTATTTTATTTTATTTACTTTCAAGGAATTCAGATTTGTTTATTATGAATTTGTTTTAGGAATATATTAGGATTAATTCCAATCCCCTTTATTCTTTTGAACTTTAATGAAATGTGAATTACACTTTAATGATTGATATTCTTTTATATAATCGTTATGATGATGGAACAAGGTAGCCCAAAACAAGGTAAGGAATAAAGGAGGAGGACTAGAAGTTCATTTACAAGGAAGTTCACTTTTACATTCAATATCTTTTAACTCCCTATTTTTTTAATATGTTTTGATATTTTAAATAAAATTTACATGCCCAAACTTGAACTTTATAATTTAATTGACTTATCTAGGTGACATTAGTAAAGTATATATATTAATTTGATGAATCGTTATTTGCGGTAACTGGTTGATTCATGTAAATGAAATTTCCATACCATTTTTCATGTTTTGAATTTATGAAATTCATGTGGATTGATTTTCTATTATTATACATTACATAAGTTATTGTTTAATTTTATATGTTTCATTCTCAAGAATATATCAATACTAACTTTTTCAAATTTTATATTGAGCATATTTCTATAGTAGTCTTGGGGTATTCCATCTACTAAAACGTTCGTTGGAACTTTTGAAAGCTATGACTGAACAAATTCACATTTAATATGATTGAGAAATTTTTATTTATTTATCCCTTATCCTTGAGAGACCTCCTTTTACATTAATCATTGTTTATCCAATATAATCCATGAATGGTCTTGTTAGGAATGATCCACATTAAAATTAAATATTTCCTATTCCTAACCCCATTTTAGAGTTTTTTGTGATATTTTAAAGTTGAAGTGTGAGGGTTCATTAATTAATCATGGGAGGGATATACTACATTATAAGTAATAAGTGTGGGGTGATTTTTTTGGGTATTGTTAAAGGTTATTGATTCATTAATTTTACTTTTATTGTTTTCACTTATTGAAAATAAAATAATGGTTTGTGATTTGGAAGAATAAAAAATCACCATTATCAAACTGATTATTTTTATCATATGGGGTTAGGTGGTGGATTTGAGATTCATTCCAAGCATAAAATTAAAAAAAACTAAAAATTTATTTTGAAAAAAAAACAAAAAAGTAAAAAAATTAAGAAGATGTAAATATTTCATTATGCTTACATTATTTCATGACCTTACTTTGATCTTGGGAAGAGGGATTATACACTTTGAAAGGGGAGATTTTCATTTCAATTTTATTTTGATATAACTAATTGTGATTTAGATTTAACCTTCTCCTTGAGCCTTAAAGTTTTCACATCAATTCCTACCTACATTAACCCTCAAAGTCATTGGAACATTGAATGCAAAGTCCTCATGATTTAATGTGATTTTTTTCTTTACAAAGTGGAGAATATTTATCCTATACTAGCTTATATAAAAGGATAATGTGCTCATGGTATGAGAATAAATCTACTTGAATATTTATCATGATTGTTGATAGATGACAATAATTCAGTGTGAGGTAGATCATAACTTAGCATGATTGATAATAATGTATTATGATATGTGAATGAATGAAATGATAAGATCTACAATTTTCCAATGGGATAAAGTAAAATACTTAGGTTTATTATTATTTAGAAAAATATGAAGTTGAAATAGTATTTTATATAAACATGAAAGTTTATTTTAATATTTATAATCATTTTATTTTATTACTTTTAAATTTAAATATTGGTATCATTGGTGAACTCTGAGATTTAATATATAGATTCAATACTTGAGGGAAATCATAGTTCAAGTGTGGGGGTATTTGATGCCATTATTTTTCATGCAAAAATTATAAAATTTTTATAATGAATTTTAATTTTTTTAATCATTTTCCCAATGGAATTAATTTATTTATTAAAATGTGGGTGTTTTCATTTGAATAATTAATTTAGAGAAAAAAATAATTGAAAATAGGTAAATTTAAAAATTTTAAAGATTTTATTTAACCTTACTCCTGGAATATGGCCTATGTAAGGGTAAAATGTCTTTACCTATATGAATCGTGATTTTAAAGCACTATGTAATGATAATTTTAACTTTCTACAAGTTTCTTAATGGTGGTTAGTGCCGCATAAAGGTAAATACATGAGATACATAAGGTAAATCACTCTGATTCAAATGCCACATAATAGTAAGGTTATCGATACGTAAGGGTACCACAAATTTCCAACACTGCATAAATGCAGTCCAATGTTGTGTAAGGGTGAGTGGTCTAATTTAAATGATACATAAAGGTATACATGGACTACATAAATGTAAAGAATAATTATGTAAAGGTACCTTGGGTTTCTAAATAATTATTTAAGTGAAAACACATTTTATGTAAGGCTCACCATCCTGTTCATAAGGGTAACTTGGAATTCTTAGGGGATGCATAAGGGTAACTATTTCTTCCAATATTAGATCTAGGATCACCATGAATACTTTCTGAAGGAATGTGCGACTATTTTGAAACCCATTTTGAGGAAGAATGAAGCCTTCTTCAAGAAGAAGGTAGAGTGATACCACTTAGTGCTTCCACCAGATGTTATCATCACTGTATTACTACCACCAGATTCTATCATCTAGCTTGCTACCATGAACCACACATGATAGAATCGTCCTTACCACTTATGATACAACTACCTTCTCATGATAAATCTACCTTCATGTGCTAACATTCAAGTGTTGCTACTGCCAGCCTAGTTCTGCCATCATCTACTACCACCATATCATGATACCACCACTATTGCCTTATACATTTAAGATATAAGGTCGAGATTGAAGCATACACTAAAAATTTCTTGAGTCCCATGTTACATTTTGTGGTCAATGTGTTTTCAAATAGAGGATGGAGTTGGTCCAATATACCCCATTCCATGAACCCGTGATCTAGGGTTACTTGCTCAGGGTTCAAGATTATGTTAAATAATTCCTTCCATTAATGTGTATACCAAAACGATTCATGGGTGGTGTTGAGTTGTTAGAAACATGGAATAATTAATTTATCTAAAATAAAAATGAAGTCTAAATTATGATATAACCAAATGAGAAGATATTAAAAATATGGGAAGTAGAAACCAAGTACTCTCTCTATCTCTCTATTAATAAAAGGATTATTTTTAAGGTGATCCATATCAGAAGAAAACAAAAGGAAAATTTCACTAAATAGATACAAGAAGATGAAAATAAATATTGATGGGCTAATCTTTTACCTCTAAATAAGAGGGGTGATGCACCAAAATAGAAAGAAACATTAGATCAGATCTCGACTGAAGGGAGGAGTCTATTGTTTAGATTATTTTTCTTAAGTAGTTTTATTTTTTTTTTCTTAGGCAACTATAATTCATATTTTAATTCAAGTGTTATTTCTATCTCTCTCTCTTCCATTTTGCACCATGATCTCTTACACTCACCATGGTGAGTGACTGGCCTGGGGCTTGGCCTTAAGGGAGGTTTTCATGGTGTTTTCAAATTCTTTCTCTTTAAATTATTAATGTTTTAATTCTATTTATAGTTAATGAGGGAGAATTTCATGGGTGTGGAAATCATTCACCATGAAATGACTCTCAAAATCATTTCTATTCTCTAAAAAATAATCATTAACTACCTTATATCACATAAAATCTTCATATGATGGAGTTGAGGGTGCTTGAAGGGGTGAAATGGCATATGATGGAGACGAGCCTTAGAAGGTACTACACTTACAACCGAGGTGTTTATCTTACTTGTATATTTAAGGAGTTGAGATTTTGTGTGTTGTATAGATCTTCTAGTCATGCTCAATTTCACACTTTAAGTAGATCACAACAATTATTATAATATGGGATGATTTTTTCAATATAATTTTTAACAAAAACAATGAATAATAAAGGAACTTGCATGACCAACCCTAGGACCAAGACATTTCCTTTATAACTTTAATTAATTTTGTTTTATATGACATTTATATATTCAGTTTAGTTCTTCATTTCATTCACCTTCTCATCATGTTTTCCTTTATCTTCATAAAATAATAAAATACAAAAAAATACAATGAGTAAATTATAATTAATGTGTGATCTACTGTGAAGATTCTCAAGTGAGATGACTATGGTTAGACACTTTTTGTACTTGGAAAAATATAGTAGCTTTTTTACCACCCTATGATTGGCATGTTAGTGTGAAGTAATAAATTTCATATTATGTTTCTAGATTCTTAGAATGCTAGTTGGTAAAGTCGAAAAGAATATATCCTAAGGGATTCATGAAACATATGGCTATAACTATATAGAAGTGGGGAAATATTACAATAGTATTTGTTATTGGAATACCAAATACTATAAAGAATAATGATGTTATATGGTTCATCATTGATAATTATACTAAGTCTGATCATTTATTAGAAATAAGAGAATATATAACTCATTCACCTTGCTCGAATCTATATCAATGAAATTATAAGGCATCATAGGGAATATCTATAGATTTTATTAGATTGTGGAACTCGATTCACATTGAAATTCTTAAAGATTATTAAAATGGATCTTGACACTGAGATAAATTTAAGCATCTCATATCATCCCCAAAGTGGTGGGTAGTCTGAAAGGACTATCCAGACTTTGGAAGTCAGATCTAGATCATGTTCTCTTGACTGCCAATATATGTGGGATAATTATCTACATTTGGTGTAATTTTCATACAATAATAGCTTCCATTAGAGCATTCATATGGCACCATACAAAGAATTTTATGGGAAGATGTGTCATACTATAACCTATTGGGAAGAAGTTGGAGAAAGAAATCTAATTGTCTTAAATATTTTAGGGGAGATGATTGTTAATGTATAAATTATTCAGGATCATATTAAAGAAACCTAAATAAAACAAAAGATTTATGCTAATAATTAAAGGAAATAATTGGAATTTAAATTAGGGGATAATATATTCTTAAAGGTTTCACCATGTAAGGTAGTTATAAGATTTGTAAAAATGGTAAGTTAACACTTAGGTATATTGGGTATTTTTAAGTACTAGAAAGAATTGGAGTTATATCTTACCTATTGGCTATACCGCCCAACCTTTCTAAAGTACACGATGTAATTTTCATTTCATTACCATGGAAATAAATGTTAGATCCAATGTCTGTTCTCATGTCTAAGGGAATATAATTAGATCCTGACTTGTGTTATAATGAATATTCTATCTAGATTATTGACACTAGATAGAAATTGTCATAGAATCAAACAACTCAATTGGTGAAATTCATTTAGATAAATCATAAACTAGAAGAGGAAAACTAGGATCCTAAAAAATTTGTGAGGAATGAATATATACATTTTTTAATAAATGATGTAAACCCCAATTTTGAGGATGAAATTATTGACGGGGGAATGTAAAAACTGAAACCATACTATATTAGGTAAACACCGTATCTTGAACTATCACGCAATGTTCCATTTAAAGAGATTTTATTCATGAATTTATTTAAAATTTTAATTTTAAAATTTTAAATTGACCAAACTAACTTCATTTTTGAATTCATCATGTCAAATTTAACTTAGTATGAATATTTTAGATTTTTTTGGAAGGTCCTGTCTTTAGTTAAAAAACACATCTTTCACAAAATTTGTAATTTGTATGACTTTATAATTATATAATAATGTCTTATAAGTTTGAAAAAACTTATAAGTAATCAAATATAAATTTAATGGATAAAAAAAATCAATTTAAAATATCCTTTGGTCTTATAAATCTTATGTCTATCATTTTTAGAACTAATTAAAATGTTACTTTAATAAAAAATGTTTTTTGTATTTTCTTTGAATCAAGTATTTTCAAGGGAATTTAGGTTTTTGATTTCCTTGAAAAAATTATACCCATTATTTGTTTAATAATAAATAAATTTTATTATTAAAATCAATATCTAAGATAATTTTATCTTTAAATGTAAATTTCAATCTTAAAAATTATATTTTTTTAAAAAAAATTACATGATTAAGTGTGTTTATTTTAAAATTATCTTTTCATGCATTTAGAAATTTTATTTGGTAAAATTATTTTCAAATTTGAAATAATAATTATTAAATTTGGTAAAAGTTTCAAGCTTAATCTTTGGAATTAATATTAATTACTAAGGTTTGAAATTAATTACCAGGGTAAAAGTTAAAAGTAAAAACAAAAATCCTTAATATATTTAAAGTTGTCTCAAAAAAGAGTGGATGAGGTGATTTTCAAACCACACTCACTATCATCACCTATTTTTTTAAAAAAATTTCAATTTACCCTTGAATAGTAACCTTACATTATTGAAAATTTAAGGGTTACTCTCAAAACAAACCCTCTACTCACTTATAAAAGTACAACATCTCCACCACTTAAAGACCCACTCATCCTTCGAATTTAATCCTAAAACTCTATCAATTTTACCCTCATAAAACCCTATCTGGTGTTAAAAACTTCTATTCACCATTATTTATCATAAGGACTTCATTCCCAAGGATACTTCCAAGGAAAATTCGAGTTCCCAATGTGAGTATTATCAAATACTTAGATTTTCTCATTAATTATATTCTTTAAAATTTATTATATCCACACAAATTTAATGATATTAATAAAATTTATATAGTATAATATTAATTTATTAAGGGTATTATAATTTTATATTCATACATCCCATTCATTAAGAAAAATTAGATCATCATTCATGTGTACATGCGGGCTACCACTACTAAGAGCAATGAAATTAATTTTTCATCACCAACCATCATTGATGGTTCATAGAATAAATTTAATGAGGTGATATGATGTTAATAATATCATTAGGTTATTTTATGACAAATTGGAGAACCTATTAATTGAATTTTCAATAAATTATCACTCTTAATTCAATTTCTTAATATAAACATGCAAATAGGGAAATATTTTATTCAAATTATATATTATTTTCATAACCATTACTTCTTATCATAATTCCTTTTTAATTTTTATATATCACACTAATAAACACTAAATAATATCATTATTATTTTCTCGCTTCCATAGGTTATGATGGTATTTTTCATAGTCCCTCCCCCACTGAAGGGGGAGTTATTTTAATCTTCTTCATCAGGGCCTCAGAATAATTCTTTTATTCCATTCTCTAATCCAATATATCTTTCTTCCTTCTCCAATATCACTCTTATCCTTAAATTCCCTGATCTATTTTTTGGGTTTACTCAACTCCCACTCTCAACCTAGAAGTTAAAAGAATCCTTATCCCTCTATAATATTACTTTTTTGTCTCACTTCATATAGCATTACCCTTTTGTTGATTCATTTGATTGGTAGGTTTTTGGATTTTGGGGCTTACAAGAGTGGTTGATGGTTTGCCTTTTGGATATCCAGCATATCATGATTCATTTTGCGTCAGAGGAAAAATTAATCAAGGCTTGTTCCAGTTCTCCCTAAATTTTTAATGGATATTTTTTATACCTTTTTAGATGGTCTTATGATTTTCACATGAAGAGTGAAACTCTAACCATGGAAATATGGGTTAGTTTTATAGAACTTCCCCTTTTATTCCATAATCCTTCGATCTTGAGAATGCTAATAAATATGGTTGGTAATTTTTATGTGTTTTTATAGTCTAACTTGTTCTTTTTTCAACCCTATATCCCCATGAATTTGTGTTGAATTTGTTGTCTCAAATACGTAAGTGGGTTTTGTGTGGATTGCAGTTGGGGAAGAGTTTCGCTGTAAGTAGAAGGTTGTTTTTGAAAACTTGGTGGATTTTTTTTCTTCCAACAAGTTACTTGGGAACCTGATTCCAATTTTCTAGAGTGTAGAAAGGACCTAGTGTGGCATATTAGGTTCTCTCATACCCTAAACTAATGATTATGGAATTAATAGTAGATAACTTTAATATATTGGGCTAGCCCCCAATTCTGGTATAGGCATACAGGATCAAACCATGAATGGGGATTTCTCATTAGGTTTATGGAGGCTTAAGGGGATGTTGAACTAAGTTTTTGTCACCCCAAAGCCTTCATTTTTTGTATAATAGGTGTGAAATGAAAATGAAACATCCTATGAGAAGCAGTTGCAGGTGGAAAATGAGGAACACCATGAAAGACCAAGGCAAGACATAGGCCTCTTCGTTGATCTTTTAGTTACTAAATAAACAATCATTTTTTATTCTCTTTAGTAAAATATAAAACTTATGAACACTAATAAAAGAGTTTTTAATATCTTTTCCATGTTGATAAATGAATTTTTCTTTATTCTGAGATGACAGAGTGGGTCCTAGGAGAGGCTAGACAAATCCCTCCCACAGTCTCTCCATCTTTTGTGGATACGGTTAAGGTTGAACATATGGGAAATATTAAGGAGCTCTATCAGATTACTACTAAGGGAGATAGTATTAAAACCCAATATAATTTAGGGTAACTTTTTATATTACAATATTTTTTGGTTCTGAATGCAGCCTTGACTCCGATATGGGGGTCTCCTAACTAGTGAGGCTCATCAAGTCCAATTCAGCTCCAAAACCATTTCTCATCCTTGAATGAAGATGAAAAAGGATAATTTTGACCCTGAAGGATGGTGAAAATACATTCCAAGATATAAATTAAATCTAGTAAGATCTAGGTATTGTGAGGAGATTGAGTCGAGTGAAAAAGAAGAAGACTCTCAACTAATGATCGACCAAGAATAAGACCCCCCAAGAAATTATGATGGGATATGAGTAGGAATCCCATGGGGCCATGATGGTTGGGTTTGGATCAAGTAAGGGTAAGTAATATAATCTATTTTTTGGGAAATTTTAAGTTCACAAGGGGGTATGAAAGAAATTCCTGGAAAAGATTACTCGAATTTACCAAAAACTATTATAACCAGATCCTCAGGTAAGTAAAAGAAAAATGGGATGGAAACAAGGCTCGATGTATCAACATTTTTTGAAGGATTTAAATAGGTGTCGGGTAGGATGGGAGAGAAAGTTATAATTAAGGACAATAAGGTTTCTAATGGATAATTCACTGTGCAGGACCAGGAATCAGTGCTCGCCAAAGTCTTGAACAAAATGGTAAGATAGGTGGATGTAGAAAAAGTAAAATGTGTGGAGATCATTCTCCAATCCAAAGAATAAATGGTATAATAATCCTATATATTAGTTCTTTAAAGGAGTTTGTTGAAAACATATATGATATAATGATTAAATTTGAACTTAATGAGGATCAAAGGGTGTATATAAACATAACCTGTGAAAAGAAGTGGGTTTCAAAAGCATATAACCCATGAAAGATAAATGAGTTTAAAAAATATCATCCCATCAAAACATAATCCATTCAGATAAATAATATAAATGGTAACATTGAATCATTTCCCCATAAATGTATGAGTAACACTAACATATGTCATATTATATGTGAAATAATTTTAAAAGATATTTAAAAACATTTCTTGAGGAAAATATCATTATTCTTTGAAAAATGTTTTTTTAAAATATAAAACCTTTTGAAAACTATTTTATTTATAAAAAGACTTTAAAAATTATATATGAATCTTGAAAAAAAATTAAAACCATTTTTCTTAAAAAATTGTAGTGGATCCTGAAAAATATTTAAAAACCGTTTTTCCTTAAAAACATATAAAATAATCTTGAAAACAATTTGAGAACCATTTATTTAAAAATAACTTTTAAAAAAAAAATTTAAAAAAATTAACCTTTTAAACATGAAAATGAATATTTAAAGAAATTATGGTGAGTAATTATTTACATATCATACAAGGTAAAAAGAATATTCCTTTTACATGGTAAAAATTTTAAAAAAGTTCCTTGACTGGAAAACGATAAGAATATTTCTTTTTTAAAAACTCTTTTTTAAGGTAAAACAATGGTAAAAATTTATTTTAAAGATAATAGTATAATATTATAATATTCTTGGAAACCATTTTATAAAACATGGTTTTGAAGGAACACAAATTTTCAACTGAAGAGAGAGGTAAGGTCAAATTTTCTTAAAAACATTTTCTTTATTATCTTAAGTACCAAAGAGTGGAAAAAATGGTACTAATACATTAATAAATCAAGAATAAATATATTAAACGAAAATTAATGAGTTTTATTGAATTATGGATCATAATATTTCATTAATGAAAACATTATCATAAACAATCGCGATAAATGGTGAGATTGTTTTAATAAACTCATACCACATGGTAACTTTGAATAAAACTCCCCATGTAGAAAAATGAAATTAAATGGAGCTTTAAAAAATAATGATAATAAGTAGATTCATTTTATAACATGTCAAAGGTATTTTATATACCTTATATAAAAATATTGGTGTATAACATGGCATGTTTCTCAAAGAAGGAAAATTGGGAAAAAATTAATTTGCGGATTTGGTAACTTTTAAAAATTAAACCCCATGACTAAAATATAATAAAATGGTTATGTAAATACCTATATATTTAATTATAATAGGAATTTAATTTACTAATATGAAGTATATACACCACACAAAATAAGTGAGTGGTGAATAAGGCATGTATCTCACAGAAATAAAGAGTGAGGTGAAATTCTCTTACCTTGTGTCTTGACTCTCATAGTACTCATTAAAACCTAATATATAATAAATATAAATTTATTATAAACCTATAAAAGAACCATATTATTAATTATAATACCATATATTATTTTATTATGGATTTATATTACCCACTTTTTAACACTTATATTTTAAGGTTTCACTTCAAGTAATATCTGCTTTGTTTTTCACATGTGTCTTAATTTGTTATATCTTTGGTCCTTATTTTTATATCATTATTTTCTAGAATATAAACCATTATTTAAATATATTTTATTTTCATTATATTTTTATTATAATAATCTATATAATAAATAAGTATGAAATGGAATACACCGTTCATGGAAATGGAAAGTTGCACGTATGCATGAACGCTATTTCCGTTTAATTTTCGTGTTGAAAGAAAGAAAGTAAAATACATATATATGTATATGTATGTATGTATGTATGTATGTATGTATGTATGTATTTATGTATGTATGTATGTATGTATGTATGTATGAATGTATGTATGTATGAATGTATGTATGTATGTATGTATGTATGTATGTATGTATGTATGTATGTATGTATGTATGTATGTATGTATGTATGTATGTATGTATGTATGTATGTATGTATGTATGTATGTATGTATGTATGTATGTATGTATGTATGTATGTATGTATGTATGTATGTATGTATGTATGTATGTATGTATGTATGTATGTATGTATGTATGTATGTATGTATGTATGTATGTATGTATGTATGTATGTATGTATGTATGTATGTATGTATGTATGTATGTATGTATGTATGTATGTATGTATGTATGTATGTATGTATGTATGTATGTATGTATGTATGTATGTATGTATGTATGTATGTATGTATGTATGTATGTATGTATGTATGTATGTCTGTGTGTATGTATGTCTGTGTGTATGTATGTATGTATGTATGTATGTATGTATGTATGTATGTATGTATGTATGTATGTATGTATGTATGTATGTATGTATGTATGTATGTATGTATGTATGTATGTATGTATGTATGTATGTATGTATGTATGTATGTATGTATGTAATTATTAAATTAGATTTATTATATCATATATATCATATAAGTTTACTAAATCCATCCTTAATACATTTTATTTAGTGTATGAATGAATCACATCGCTTTGAGGGGGCGATAGTCCGCACTTCCTAAAACAAAATTATCGTGTTAACAAAAAATAAAAGTTATAAATATGTGTGTTTTAAAATAATTACATAATCTTAAAGACATAATAAATATTATATATAACATATATAAATACAGTTTCCATCATAATGTCTACCATGATAGGCAGTAAAGGAAAAATGAACAATCATCATTTAGTGAGGTGGTAGTCTATCGTACACGCAAACAGTATGTTTGTTACCCATTAGATAGAAGTGTGTGTAAATTTAGGTATAAAACTTATAATAACAAAATAATAGTTCAATTAGGATACTGTTTTTGTTATAAAATTATGTAATAAGAATATTTTGGGAGTGTAAAAAGAAAATAAAATAAAGGAGTTTTAGGGAGGGCATTACCTCTTAATCGGGTAACTCCTTTTGGTTTGAACTAAAGGGATTCCTTGGAAATACTTATACCCAATGGAGTATTCAAGGATGAATTTAGATATATTGGTAAGATATTTGGGTGTAGTTTCATCGAGACAAAGTTTCTAGAGAGGTGTGAGGAAGTGTGAGGAGAGGAGGCCTTTTATAATGGAGGAGGAGTGGTACTCATGTACTATTTTAAAAGAAAGGAACCCCACCCACATTTTTTATTAAAAGTGGATAAATAATAGTCCAAAGTCAAGAAAATGGATTATATGGTCGAAATATATCCATAAAATTTATTTATGACAAGTTTATAGGTTTTTTGGCCTTAAGGTTATGGTTTAGTCCCTTATTAAGCTTAATTTAACCTTAATTATTGTAATTAATTTTAATTACTTTACTAATATTTTTGGTCAAAAACTAAGTTGACCTTACTCTAAATTATAAATTAAATTTATTAAAAATATGGAATCCATTTTTCTAAATTAAAATCATATAAGTGGTAGAAATTAATTTAAATATAATCTCGTATATAGGATGACAATGTGGGTTTATAAAGTAAAAACGTTCAAAAGTTTGCTATGTTTTTATAGCCAATATCAATATGAAATTGATTCTAATAACCTAAATTGGATAAATTGATAAAAAATTAATATAATTAAACTTTAAAATCAATTAAAAATATAATTTAACTATATAATTAAATTAGATTCAAAAATAGTTTTGAGTTAAAATTCGTTATTTTTAACTATTTATTAAAAAATTAAACTTCACAAAAAATACCAAAAATTCGCCCTAACCTAATTTTTATTTTTTGATTTAAAAATAAATTTTATTTTTACATATTAAATTTATAAAAGTTCCAAAATTTAGATTTAAAGTATGTTCATGATCAAAAGGTTGTAAAAGTACGTTAATAAATATATAGGTTTTTTGTGTAAAATTGGGTTTGTTCTTATCTTATGTCTATCAAATCTATTGGATGAATATAAAAAATATTTGATTGAATATATAACATTTATATTAAAATAATATCACTTACTAATTGTGATTAATTTAATTTATTAGGATTAAAAAACTGTGTAATCATAATAATAGTTTTCTATAAAAATACTCCCTTTATAATCAATATGGTTCTTATATTCATTTATAAATAATTTTTAACTAATTAATTCATTTTATATTTTGTGAAATCCAAATATTTATATAAGTTAGTTAATAATATTCATAAAATATAATTTAAAGGCTAGTTTATATATTATTATATTATTTTTTTAATAATATATTATTGTTCAGTAACACTCAGTCTTGTGTGTTTCACAAGCCTTCAAGGAAAGTCATTTTTGTGTATAATGAAAGCTATTATCTATGTTATATGTATATAAATATAAAATTTATGTTGTATATAGTGAAATATTAACTTGGAATTGCATATAATTCAATCCAAACTTAGTACTTATATATATATATAATATTTATTTTCAGTGTTGCATGAAATAAAAAATATCAAAAAGATTAAATTAATTAGAAAAAAAATTAAAAAATCTTGAGGTGTTACATTATTCATGGTATTTTAAGATCAAATTGAATCCCTATATTTAAATGGGTTTTAATTATAATGTTACCTAAGCCATAAGTGGGGTTTTTTCGTCACAATTTTTATTTTTTGAGACTCATGTTATATTCACCATGTATTTACATTTGGGTAATTGATGCATTACCATAGAATAATTTTAATATATTAATAATAAAATTTAATTGATTTAAAAGTATATATTTGTATCCCTCTTCCATATTATTTTAATTCAAGAGTTCTAAAATCATTGTTAAACTCAATATTTTCCTTAGAGGAAGAATTATTCTATATTTTGGTAAAGTAAAAGTATGTGTAGTTTCCTAGAAAATACATCTCTGTCTAGATAGTGGGAAGTGAATGCAGTTTTGTAACATATTCACCTAGGGGTAATCACCCTAAAAAGGTTTGGTTGAGCATTAGATGAATCATCACCCTGATGTAGGATGAATGGGCCTAAGACTACACACATGGTGAGACACTTTGAGGGATATGATTTAGAATATTCCCACACTCTTAATGAACATTACAGGAAGATTTTTATTACTATTCCCTTGGTATCCTACTAATTTAAACTATTAAAACCAACTACTATCTTCCATGGACAAACCAAGACATTGAAAGTACCCTAACCATTATATTTCTTTGATAAGGATACTTCATGTAACTTTGACAATACCCCATGGCTTATAAGTTGATTAAGGTAAATTATACTAGACATCAACATTATTCTATTTAATGGGGAAGTATTTGATTTCCATATTTCTTACTATACGGATACCTATGTTTTTATTTAGAAATAGGTTCCTTAGGTAATTATCTGAAATATCTTGATTAATTCATTGGAATTAATCAAGTGATGGGTGGGGTCTATAATTATATAATCCCTAGATGCATCAATAGGTATCATGAGACAAAACATGATGGGTTTTGGTGTATACCTCTCCCTATAATAGGATATTGTCTGGGAGAAAGGTCTTGAAAACGTGTTTTTGATGTCCGAAATTATGAATTCCATCAGTATAAGATCAATGGTTATTTTTATCCATGTTTTAATTTTTTTTCATGGATATAGCATGATAGGAATATTCCCTAAAGTCTTATATGTATATATGATATATATATATATATAAGAAACATCTTATTTCATGTAAATTATTATTTTTACACCCATGAAATTTATGATTCTTGCCAAATGATAAATATTTATCATTTTTTTATTCTCCCGTAAGGGATATCATTAAGGAACTGTTACATAAGATGTAATGTAAGGGAGTAAATTAAAATGATGCATAAACTGGATATGGAATTTATACATGTGTTTTAATGAATGAATAAATGAAATAATAAAAAATGAGTGTCCTTGATTTCTTATTTAAATACTTCCATGTGATGGAAGTTGTGGAGTGAATTGAGATCCTTATGTTGGATGATACTCCCTGAGCTATTGTTCTCTTTATTCTTCTCTCTTTCTCAAGAGGCACTAGCATGCCATGAAGGAAAGATATATCTCACCTGAACATTGGATGATTCTATATAACCTGTGGATACACTATGGAGAGGGGGTTTCCTTTGGCTACCCTTGGTAATATTTATCAAACCCATCTGATGGAGTTTGAATATGTTTCATATGATTTTTGGTGTATTGTACACTCATTTATAGTAGCATTTCTTTATTTCTATTTGTCATGTTTTCATTTATCTTACATCTTAGATCCTAATATTTGGTTTCAAATTGATTTCATAATGTCTAATAAGTTTCATTAGATTCATATGAAACCTAACAGTGGTATCAGAGTGAAATCATGATTTAGATCTATGAAAACTTACATTGAAATGAAGAAAAAATGAAAACATAGCACAGGTTTGTGTTTTTTTTAATTTGGGTAAAATGAATTACCCTTATGTAGAAACATTATGTGTAATGGTCATCCTGAATTAAACATACATATAAGTGTTCTATATAAGGGTAATTTGGATTTACCCTTACATAGAGTGGTATGTGTAAGGGTTATATCAACTTACCCATATGTAAACATTTTGGGAAAGAGTCATTTACAAATACCCTTACACAGAATATTCTGTGTAAGGGTTATATTATTGTACCCTAATGCAGATGGGTCTCTATAAAGGTAAAATGTAGTTTAACTTTATATATATGTATTGTGTAAGGGTCATCGAGTTATATCCTAACACAAGGGCTCCAAAATTATTTTATCCTTATGTAGAGTGTCTGTGTAAGGGTAGAATGAGGTTACCCTTACATAGAAAAGTGATTCTATGCAAGGGTAAATAGAAAATATTTTAAAAAATATTTTTTAAATTCTTAAAATATTTTAATGATTTATAAAAAAATCATAAATCATTATAAAAGGTATTTTGAGAATGTTTAATTTATAAAGGGTTTATAAATTAATTAATTAATTATAAATGGTTTGAAATTAATTAATTAATGTTTATAAAACTTTTTTTGTCAAAAATATTAAATTTTAATATTTTAAATACCTTTTAACAAATTATATGGCATGAATTATGATCTATAAATGAAAATTTTCATTTAAAAATCATAAGTGATAATTTATAATGGGTTATAAATTATGAAATAAGACCATAATATAAAATTTTTATATTTAAATTATGAATTTTTCATATTTAATTATTTTAAATTGTTTAAAATAAAAAAGGGACCTTTTGTATAATATTTAAGCCACATCAAAAATATATTCATGATATATATGATCAAGGTTTAAATAATAATTAAGTATATGATATTTAGATTACATAAAATGTTTACATAATAAAAATTAGAATATAAATTGTTTATAATCCATAAATATCGTATATTTAAAATGAAAATTTCATATAATAAATAATATGAAATAGTTCATATTTTAATGAATATAAAATTTTTATATTCAAGATTATGGAATATTCATAATGTTAAGGATGAAATAATAAAGGGGTTTATAATTAGCTTTTATTTATGAATTATTCATGAATTATTGTCTCATGTTTAAATATTTTAATTGTTCTTTTATTTAAATGGTTATTCCATTCTATATTCATGTTTACTAAATTGTCTAAGAAATTTTAATATTATGCATGCTTTAGTTTAATTTTTAAATTGCTTTAAGATAGATCCTTACATTAAATGCTAGCAATGTCTCTATAATGAATTTAGTTTTTCATATACCTTTACCTTAGTTCATAAATAAAGTTATGAAATTTAATTTAGTTATTGAATATAGATTGTGCACATTAGTTTTTAGATTTATGCTGAATTTGATTTTATATTGAGTAAATTATCCTTGGGTGGAGGGACTTGGGGTCGGACTACCTACCTACCTGGAGGTTTATGCCTTGTATAGGCTCCTGAATGTTCTCAACTATCTATCGCTTTGGGATTACTCATATGGATAACTCTATACCTCTAAATGAAGTCTCCATGCACCTTATTCATATGATGTATATGGATATGTATGAATATGTTTGACTTCTATTTTTGGGTAATTAACACAAACTTGTGGGTTATTTAAAGAGTTACACGTCAGTATGTTTTGAACATATTGATTAGGTGGAGGGAATAGGATTAAAAACTAAATTACTAAAAGTAAAAATATATAAAAGGAAATAACATGAGATAATATGGTGAAATTAAAATCCCCTTTAAATTCTAAGTGTGAGATTAATTCTAAAGCAGCACATGTCAAGACCTCTATCATCCAACCCGGTAGGTTCTTTCATATCAAGGGGAACCAATATTATCTTGTGTAAGGTAAGTAAGTAATGGGTGACACTAGACCATCCTTGAGTATGTTCTTCTATAGAATGGTTCCTTTGGGTTATCTTTTATTAATCTATTTTTAAAATTTTATTTGGGTTACACTAGATGGGAAACCCCAAGGTTTGGGATACTAGAGGAATAGAGTTGATTTTATCTATATGATGGATTAGAAAAAGGGTTGTACGCTCAACTATCCAAGATTCATATATGATGTGATTAGGATGACTACCTACCTAAATATTTAAGAGATGAGAGGAATTCCCTAGAGTAATCATTACTTAGTGAAATATGGGTCTTGGATCACTAATGGATATGATGAATTTTAAAATGGATCATTATTTTAGTGGGAGCATGTTTAATAAATTTCCTAATTAAATGGTTAATAATACATGATACTTGTTATCTAACTAGGTTAAATACCCTGATCGGGGGTGAATCAAGGAATGGACGATTAAAACAATTGTCACTTTGGATCTTGTTTCATCATTAAACAAAACTATCTTTTCTATCCTTCTCATAGAAAATAATAAATGAAAATTAAACATGAATATCACACATTAATTTTTACTTGGTTCACCCTCACAGGGCTACATATAAGTATCATACAAATTCAATGTGTCAATGTACCAAATCCACTAAATTTCATTGATGTTACAAGGTTCATATTGGACTCATTACACATCCAGTTTTATGGCCATTCATAATTTAAAATCTCACTACTCTCTCTCTCTGCTAAATTGAATGCATTAATCCTCTAATATAATCTTCTAACTATCAGTTCTAAGTTGATTGAAACTTGAGTGTGTCTTTATTATTTTTATTCATCAAAGATATGAAAACCACATTTGTGTTAGAATTTTCCTTTTGGAACATGTAACTCATGCGCAAGACCCCTTCGCAAGACCCCTTTGCAAGACCCACTACAAATTATGCAGATCATGTGACTTTGGCACAATACCTTATTCTACTTATAAGGATCTCAAAATATTATTCTTCTTATGAAAATCATGTGACTCTAGTAGTTCTTCCTATGAAAAAATACACCCAATGCATAACTCCCATTCACTTATGTTAAATCATGTTTTCACCATCTCTTTACGTGAAACTCCTTATGTGTTCCTTCTTACATGACTTATGTTATCATGTAACTCCCTTCACATCATGAAAAAATCCTCCTTCATACTTTTCTTTAGATCAAAACACTTTATAAAACTTCTTAAGAATGGGATAAGGGGTATTTATGGAATAAATCCACCACTTTAACTCCAAAAATCACATCCAGTTTTCTATTTCACTACCTTATCAAACTCATCATATACCTTACATGATTTGTGTAATTAGTATTGGCTTATGAGATTTACCTCCATGGCATGTTGCATGTCACAAGTCCATCTACCTTGGTCAGTATCATTGTCTTCAAGTGTATCAGATGAGTCCATCATGAGATCTATTGAAAATCATATGGTCACGTGATTTCAAATAACCATAAGATGAATCTGTCATTTCTAGCCTGTCTTCCTTCATGTTCTTTTCATTATCCTTTTATACATTTGTGGTTGTGAGATATTTCTCCCATATCTAGTCATACTTAGATCATGTGATTCACTCATATATTCATAATATGTGATCACGTGATTTCAAGCTACCACAATACTTGTCTTCTTTGGCCTATGTTTGATCATATGATCTACTTTACTTAATTTGATCACATTATCTCCTTGTAATCTCATGATTTTAAGACTTCCAGTCATTTCTTGACTCTAAACAACCATGAGACACATCCACTTTGGTTATACTTACACACTCCTAGTGATCCTTTATTACTTACATGATCTATATGATCCTTTAGGAATTATTTACTTCCACATGATCCTTTGACGCTTACATGCTCCACGTGATCCTTTAGTACTTACATGCTTCATGTGATCCTTTGGAACTTTCACACTCTTCATGATCCTTTGAAAAAACAACCTTAATCAATAATGTCAAACCTTTTCAATAAACACAATCAACCTAAAAACACCATCAAGAGGGATATTTTATAAAAATAATCATCTGATAAAATCTTCCGTTATAGATAATATCATCATCATCATCAAGGTAAAATTAGTTATCAATTATTAAAAGGAGAAGCTTAAAATAAGATACTCTAAAGACTGGTAAGTTAAGAAAATTTCTTAAACTATATTGGTAATTTAAGAAAAGTTTTTAATGAAAATTATATGTGTCATAATAGTTCCTTCCTCAATTACTAAGTGTTGAAATTATTCAACAAGTGAATCTAGATGCTTATGGAAGTATAGAGTGATTCACTTAAAGTTTCAAAGGCATTAGATACATAATGACCAAAGAAATATTAGTCTCCACTCATGTAATCAATATAATTAGATACGTGAATGATTTTAGACTCATATACTCAATATTATTGGGTACATAAAATGATATTCAATATGATTTAATATTCTAAATGAATTAGTTATACTAAAGTTTTCCTTAAAAATTTAATTTTTATAGAAATAAATTCTATTATTCTGACAAATATATGATATTGATTATATGATTTCCAGTTTTGTAAATATACAGAAGATTGGAATGAGAAAAGAATTGAAGTTTTTATCTTGAATTTTGTTTTCAAATAATGAGGTAAATGAGTTTCTGTATTGATAAATTTGATTCTTCAAGCTTGGATGAACTTGTCATAATATGTGTATTATCTCATTATTCTTTTAAGAAGGGCATGAAAACAATTATTTTTTAATAAAAATAGATGATTTTATTTTGATACACCTAGTTATGATTTGTTCAATTATATAACATACTTTAAGAAGAGCCTAAAAATGGCTTTTTTGGTTAGGGAATTTATCATATTTTCATCTATGGAGATGTTCTGACAATATGATTGAATTCAAAGAAATTTTACCCATTATTATCAAAGTTTTGGGAATATATATGAAGTATAAATATGATTTCTAGGTTATAAATTAATATATAAATAGTAAAATTATGTAAAATTTAAAACCAGAAGAAAAAATTGATTAAAATTTTCAACAATGTTTCTTCAAGAAGTCAATCAAGGTCATTTAAACCTAGGGTTTTGGGAAAGAAGAGTAATAATTCAATATGATTGGATTATCCAAGATATATACCTAAAGGAGTTTAGTAAAGTCTATGTAATATTCATGTCAGATATGGATTCTGTATAAATTAATTCTTTTATTTGGAAGAGTATTTGATACTGAATATATATTTTACAAAGTGTTTTAAATATATAAGAGTTCAAAATCAAAGAAAAAATTGACCACGATTTAGTTTATATTCATGAGATGATGTAAATAGTTACTACATCTAGGAGTTGAATGTAAAAAATTTTATCAATATCAAATGAATCTATGTAAAATATGTGTATCTTTATCTAATTTCTCTTATGTGATAAGAGAAAATGTTCGATAACAAAGATTTATTATTAAAAACATGACATGATTAATTGAATACACATGGTTTGTGATTCATAGATTTCTATAACATGTTTTGGGAAGAATATATGGATAAAATTGTTCTATCCAAGATAAAATATTTATCCAAGTATTTGTTAAAATATGTGGGAATGTGTTCCCACCAACCATCGATGATATATTTTAATAAAATTTTCTTTTAAAAAATTAAATATTACAAACACATATAATACCATATATATTATGAAAATAATAGTTTGTTTGTTTAATATTCCTACTGAAAGAAAATAAATGTTATTTTCTAACACAAAAATTTTTTGTGTATCTTATCAAGATATTCTTAAGAGAATATAATATCTAAGAGGCTATTGGGGGTATGTTTGAAATTAAATAGGTTCAAAGTTAAAAAAATAGATAATTACACTAATCTATGTTTAAAGTGAATTTTACTTAATATCCTAAGAGAGTTAGAATGTATTAGTAAATAATAATATAATTAGTTTCATTATTTCAAGGAAAAAAATTGATGGAATAGGGTTTTGAGGATGATGATGATGAACTTAGAAATATTTATAAGTAGATAATAGATTACAAATATTTCTAAGTAGATAACATAAGTTAACATCTTTACATTTGATGTTGTGAATTTGAGTAGTTTTAATATGCTCAAGAAGTTGAACCGTTAGGAATATGATTCTTAAGTCTCACCATTATTAAAATTTGATCTCTTAATAACTATTTCTTGATAAATAGTTTAGTGTTAGGGTTTTATCGGATAGACACATAGAGATGTGACATGGATTACATATGATTTGATGTGTTAAAAAACTATAAATTGTAACAAACATAAGGCTTATTTTGTAGTTTATCATATATGATATGATAAACTAGTTTTTATGTTGGTTTTGTTAAATTTTATTAAAGATTTCAATAATATTAAAATGTATCATGTTAAGAGGAAACCTCCATTTTTCATTCTTTCACATTGGCTACATAAATGAATATATATATATATATACATTTTATGAAGTGTAATGATAATTGAACTCTCAAATTATGACTTTGAGTTTATCCCTAACTAATGTTTATCATAGAATATTATAGGTTCTGATAAAATTTTAAAGTTAACATGAGTTGGATTCTTGTATAGAGATACATAATATACTCATGAGGCACAAAAAAGAATAGGATTTTTTATGTATGTTGAGTGACCTACTAACTATACCACATAGAGTTTCATACATATTTCTTTGGTATAATGGGGGTTCATGGACCATATTTGAGTCTCCACTACCTAAGGTTGGTGAGATTCCTAGCATGAGAACCTTTATAATTTGATAATCTACTTATGTAAGTCAATATATTAACTTGGATAGTATGGGGTGGTTGGGTATATTTTTAATCATGTTGTCAGTTGGATCTTAACCAAGATGGGATTCGTCCTCTCGTATGAAGAATATGAAATATGGGCCCTCGGTTTTGATATATTGTGGGAGGGTATGACTACACCTAGATATTATATATCTATCTAGATAATGTAAATGCAATGTTTTTATCTATAAGGATGAATTAAATGTGATATATTAATTGATCGTATCAGTCTACACTTTGAGAATCGGGAACATATGAGTTGGATATATGGGATTGACATGTCTCATGTACCATGGTCACTTAATGCCTTAGATAAAGATAAAATATGAGAATGCACATGTACATATGATTCAAACTGGTGGACACAGGTATAGAGATATGTGTGTTTGATGAATATTGTTCTAGATCCCTTTATAGCTTGAGTAACATTTATGCTTTTCTAGAGGCCACTATTTACTTATATATATGAATCTAAATTTTTTTTTTGTTTCAAATGCTATAAAGGCACATGGGGTCACACTTTTCGGTTTACTAAATAGGGATTGAGTATGAATTAGATAGCTACACTAAAAAAAATTAGAGTTAATCCAAAAAATGATTTGAATGGGTATTTAAATCGTATTTAATATGATGTAATACAAGTTAAAGTTGATGATATCTTTCCAAAAGTGTTTTGGAAGATATATAGAATGAGTTTTGGATATGATTTCACAAGTTATTGTTTATGATAAAATATAAGGTGAAATTACACAAAGTCTTTTAGGATTTAGTATAAGTGAGTGATTGATGGTAATATTCCCTAAATCCTTATATGTATATCTAATATATATAATAAATATCATATTTCATAAAAAATATGATTTTTATGCCTATTCAATTTACAATTATTGAAAAATAATAAACATATATGATTTATTGATTCTCCCATAAAGGTTATCATTAAGAAACTATTATATAAGATGTAACAAAAGGGAGTAAATTCATATGATACATGAATTGACCATGAAATTTGTACATGTGTTTTAATGCATGAAAAAATGAGATAATAATCAAGGAGTGTCCTTGATTTTCTATTTAACTACTTTCATATGATGGTAGTGGTGGTGTGGATTGAGATTCTCATGCTGACTGACACTCCCTAACCTGTTGTTCTCTTTATTCTTCTCTTTTTATCATGAAGCACTAGAATTACATGGAGTAAGGATGGATCCCATATGGACATAGGATGATTCTATGCAACCCATTGATACACTATAGGGAGGGGATGTCCTTTGGATTACCTTGGTGATCTTTATCAAACCCATATGATGGAGTTTTTAGATGTTGCATATGCTCTTCGGTGTATGGTATTCTCATTTATAGTAGTAATTCTTCATTTATATTTATCATGTTTTCATTTATCTTGCATGGGAGATCCTTGAATTTTATTTCTAATTTATTACACTATGTATAATAAGTGTAATTATATTTGTATAAACCTAACATAGCATACCCTCAGTTTTAGTTGATTATGAATTCATGTTCATTTATTCTTTCCATATCACTTATGTCTTGTTTATGTTATGAAAGATTCAGTTTTATGCTATTCCTTGATAATCATATGAGATTACCCTTATTTTTTTATTTTCCCTAAGAAACCTAGATGATAACTATGTATAATTTTCAAGGATATGATGGAAGGTCTAATAACATTCTCTCAATGTGTTCATGTTAGATCTTATGTTTTCAAATATTTTATATATATGTATCTAGTATTAAAAGACTACTAAACTATTGAATCCTTTAGGAACTATTGTATTATATAAAAATAATGTAATATAACTATTGGATTTGGGTTTCAGGAGTTCAGTATGTTGCAAAAATGACATGTGGATCACGCTACAATGGTATGTCGTAATTTATATGTGTTCACGCTTGATGTTGCCATAAGTTGATTAGGCATGGTTTGTAAGTTGTGAATTGGAAGAGAAGTTATATGATCATTATGAATTAGTATTATTCTATAATTATATGTCATAATAAAAAATGTGTTTGGTTGTTTTGGGAAACACATAAGGTCATGATTTACATGGTGCAATAGAGGTGAGGAGGAAATTATATCATGATGAATCTCACTATGGAACAGCGAATTATAAGTAATGGTAGTTGGTTTTAACCATTTTTAAATTTATATTATCATGCTATAATATAATACATTATACCATGATTTTTAATGTTTTTGTATACATATATCAAAATTTTCCAGAATTCAATAGAATAAAAGTGATTGAAAGGTTGGATGAGGCTAAGAGAGAAGTGACTTGACCTGAGAGAGGGTAAAGAGAATAGAGAATAATATTCATGAAGTTAGAACATCGTTTCATCAACTATTTAAGGATGATAAATTCAATTTAATTTTTGTGTTTCTACTTTGAATAAGGAAGTGATTTGTGATATTCTTTGGTTATGCAGAAAGATTTTCAATATGTTCTTGTTGTTTGAAGTCAATAGCAGGATATATTAGAGTTAAAGTTTGTGGGTGTGAAGATTCATGAAATAAAATAGTTTTAGTGAGAAGAAGTTATTAGAGAATATTTTAAGTGTTTATTAACTTCTTGTTGATCTCTCACATGTGTAGGAAAACTTTAAAGGTCAAGATACTTCATTTGTAATGAGTGAAAGATCATATGTTACTTATTTGAATACATCATGTTTTCTTAGTGAATCGTGTGATTGTTGGCTCTTCTTAGTCATTACAATGATATATTTATTCATGTTTGATCATTAAAACCTATAAATTATCATGTTTTTATTATTATTTTATTTATTGTTGCTTCTTAATAAGTTAATAGTAGTGTAATGTAAATTTAATTGATTAAAAAAGGTTGAACATAGGTCTATAAAACAACAAATGAGGAAAATTATTCTTTGATTCACCCTTAAATAATATTCATATGGCCTCTTCAACCAGGTTATCCTCATGAATGTATAGATATGTTATGATTCGATTTTTGGGTCTATAATTCTACAAAAACTAATGTGTTGGGTAATATTTATATCTCATTATATTTCATGCAAAGGTCATGGAAAATGAGTCTAACCCACTATTTTATGATGTCTTGCCAATGAATGGTGACTTATATTTATGATAACCATTTATTATGTTCATTTTACATCCCTATGACATGGTTTATGTTTTTTATTTATGTGAAATTCTATGAAAACATCTTATGGTGTCACTATACTCCTTTATGCTTTATCATTTATTGATTTTCATGTTTATTCACTTACTGGGTTGTTGGCTCATCGTCTTTCATTTAATGTATATCCACAGGGGAACTAGTAAAAAATAGGCTTTTTAATGTGAGTTTCTTGTGGTTTTTAACATCAGTTCGTAGGTAATGTTATTTTGGGTGACATTGTAAATAATTTTTTAAGATTAGTTAATAAAAATGGATGTTATAAATTCATTTTGTTGAAATTTTTCACATTTTTTATGAAATAAGAAACATGATAAATCATTTACCACATCGGTTTTTTAGAATAACTAGTATGGAAATCAATCTTTCACATCAGTTAATTTATAAACGACATGAAAAATTATGCCATATTTTATTTTTAACATCTTTTACATGAAAAATTATGCAAAAAATAAAATATGGAATACTTTTTCATATCGGTTATGAATTCACTGATGTAGAAATCTCTTTTTCACATCAGTTAATTCATAACTAACATTAAAAAGTCTACCATATGTGATTTTTCATTTTAATTTTCATATAAATGACATGAACAATAAAATATTACATTCCTTTTCATGTCGATTAATTCATAACTAACATGAAAAATGAATTTCCATGTCATTTATTCTAAAAAACTGACGTGGTAAATGTTATTTTCAAATTTTTTAGGTTGGTTATAAAATAACCGATGTTAAAAATAATTTTTATTTAAATTAAATCCAAATATTTATTCCCATCACAATATTATAGTAGAATATAAAATAGAAAAATAGCATAATAGCATAAAATAGTAGCATAAACTAAGCAACAACATAAGGATTTACGATATCAATTTTCATGTTTACAATGTATATTACAAATAAACTAAAATCCTTTCCATCCTATGAAATTATTCACCCAATAAATTTTCAAGTGTCTCAGATCTTTTCCAGTTTAAGGGTGAGGGTCATAAAAAAGACACAAATTAAAAAGAAATCATTTAACATGTATTCTAAATAAAAGAATGAAAAATTAATGGAAAAGTTTATAAAAAAATATAACCTTCTAAAACTTTGAAATTGTATCGATTGAAATTATTTCATACATAAATATTAAAATATTGTATCCACATTCCTTTACTCCTTGTTTATGACAATTATATTTAAAATAATTTTTCAATTCAAAATGAAATTTTTAAGTACTGTATCAAAAATTTAGTAATTGTAAATAAAATACATATTTTATTTTATATATTTTATCTTGGAAATATTCTTTCTAGTTGTATCTATAAATAAATATCATATACTATTTTAAAATAATATGAATAAAATAAATTTAAATGTCATTATAATATGAAAACGTATTAAAATATTCAAACTTTTGTGTTCAATGCAGTCTTAAAATTTTCTCGCACTTCACTATAGATAAATCATATCCAGTATAGTGTCTTCTCCCTTTGACAAAAACCACCCAACATCCAATGGAGACTGATATATAAGAAAATTTATTGTGAGTGGTTATTCTGTTAATAGATATATAATATTTTATGAGATATATGTTTCATACTCTTAAAGATAAAGAAGCATCCATCACTGAATAATTACATTCTTCTAAAATCTTTCAATAATATAAACCTTTCTTTCTAAATCACTCATTTTATTCACTATAGGTGAAATAAATTGTGATTCCATAAATCCATATACTATTTTCGTGTTTTATTTCATTCAAATTGTATAAATATACCTAATAAAAAATAAACATATGTATAAATTTTCAACAAATTAAAATAATGAAAATATTTATGTTAATCAACTTGCATGGAAAAAAATTTCATCGTGTAGATGCCCAACTCTTCTCTAGTTATAAGATCAATGCTATATTTTTTAAAAATCATCAAATTCATTTCATGCCCAAAAATTCCATCTTCCATTGGAATCTCATAAACATCCAACAATAGATTTTAATATGTTGAAAATCTATCAAGACTAGTATAAGTTATATATGAAGTCATAAAACTTTGTATTTTTTGTTGTATATAAAATATTTATTTACCTTTAAAGCATTACTATAAAAATTAGATGAATATATAAACTTTAAAATTTTAAACAAAGTTTAACATCAAAATGAAATAAATGATATAATATACACATACCTCTATGGTAATCTTTCGAATAAGTCTAGATAGACAAACTAAAAAATGGCTGATACTTTTTCCAACTGTACTAACCTCATCTATAGGAAATGGTATTATTACTAATATATCAATAATATCCTATATAGTGACCCTATGATTCTCTATCCCTATCTATTGATGATGAATGGTACCTACAATATAATATATCATCACATATGAAATAATATGATGATGGGGATAATCAACATTTAACTCATAATAAATGGGAAGCTAAAGAGGAGGGGTTGTATGTGTAGGATATTTAGGAGGAGTGGGGTCTATAGGAATAGGTAGAGTAGGATAAGTGGTAGGAGTGGGATTTACAGGTAGAGATGGAGGAGTGGGATTAGCAGCAAGAAACTATTTTTTCATGTATGCAAACATCTAATGTGTTGAAGCTCCAATACTATCCTCCATAATCTCACAAATATCCCTAATTGTAGCTTCTAAAGATTCTATTTTTTTATAAACATCCTCTATTAAAGAAACTTCAGAATTTGGAAACAATTTTTTTATCGATACACCTATTGGGTATCCTCATACACAACCTGGGTGTTCAGGATTTCCCAATGATGTAACTAAAATATCCTTCCCACCATCATCTATGAAGACCCCCTATAGGATCTATTCCTTAAGAGATTCCTGTATATAATATTTGAAAAAATCCATAGTGAATCACATTATATAAAGACTTGATTTAACTTAAATAAATAAATAAATTAAACATCTTACAATCCTATCAGCTAAAACCCTCAACTCTTCCATAAGATATTATCATTTTTTCTCATTTAATCCCTCTTCCATTTTTTATGTTTAGTAGGGGGGAGGGTTAACCTCTACAGAGCCTAAAGTCTCAACTCTCAGTTTTTAAAAAAAAATAACTATAATTTGTTTTTCAAATAATTTATACCCTCCTTGAGATAAATTATAAGAGTATATATTTCAAGATTGGATCTTCTAATGATATCTCCCTTATTTATGTAAATTAAGAATAAATAAAGCATTAATATGATCATTAATATAAAAAAATCTTAAAAAGTAACATTGCACGCACTACTACAAATAGAGATTTTAAAAGTGCTAAAAACCGCCTTTAATAGTGCTAGAAAATCATTGTTAATCGTGGATAAGATAAAGGGGAGGTCCCCTTTAACAGCGTTAAAAAGATCTGATAAATGGTTCCATTTATCCATGCTAAAAAAGTGTTGATAAAGGTCCCCCATTATCAGTTCATTTTTAGTGTGGATAAAGGCAGCCTTTATCAGTGCTTTTTTGAGTGCTAATAAAGGACCCCTTTATCAATGCTATTTTGAGTACTGATAAAGGCCAAGTTACCTAAGAAAACCCAGCACCTGCACAGAACCTACACACCTGAGACAGAACCTGCACACATAGCACAAAACAGCACCTACACACAAAATAGATGCACAAAATAACACCTACACACACAAAAATCATAGAAGAACAAAACAGCACGCACAAGAGTTTCGCAAACAATGCTATATACATTTACTTGAAATCATGAATACAAAAAAACACTTCTATATACATTTCAAACAATGTTTTATATGGTTACAATTACAATTATCCAACAAATAGTTAAAACATTAATGTTTTATCCTTTTTTCATTTGTGATCCTCTCTTAAAAATTGTCATCCATGGTATTAGTTTCTGAACAAAGCATCCGAACTCAGGAAAAAAATTTAACCTATATAAGAAAAAAATATTATGTTAGTAATTCAATAATAAAATAAATTAAACATTAATATGAAAGAATACATTAATAAAATGTCAATTTTTAATAAAAAAAGATGCATTTGGGTAGGTGGGGGCCATAAGACTAGATGATACTTGAAACCTGACCTTGATATGGGTAGGTAAGAGGCCATGATAAGCTACTAGAGTAATTAAAAGAAAAAAATCCACAAATTACAACAATTAATGATTTTTAGAGGTTTCTTAGTTTATTGAATTGCTTTCTTTTTCTTCTTAGTCCTCTTAGAGGAAGGAACTTCAAAAGATAACTTGAGGTGCCAAAGGTGGTGTTGGTGGAGTCACAAATAGTGTTTCCTTTGGTTAAAAAACAACCACATCTATGAGCTCCATTTGACTTGGATAGCCCTAATCATCAGTCTCTCAGTCACTTTTTGAACCAACTTTGGCCACTTTTTCCCTGGGAAAGTAAACTAGAGAGGTGGGAGGTGGCCAAATTTTACCATCTCTTGAAATATCCACGAGAAAAGAAAGTTCACTGTAGTCCTAACAATATCAAATAATATATGAAAGTGATGATAAAACTAATATTAACTCTTCACTAGAGCCATCTTAGTATCCCTTATATTCACTAGTTAAAATTGTGCTAGGAATTATCATTCTCTAAGCTAGGGTTGTGTAATGATCTTGGCCTTTGACAGAATGAATCACTTCACTAAGTTCTTGGAGAAATGATTTGACTTCAATGGGTTGTTGTTCATAGAATATTCTTTTAGGAGCGATCACACTCCCAAATCCCTCTAGATATATTTACACTTGACACAACACTCTCCAGACCTCTATGGTCAATGTATTCCTCCTATATTTGTCCCGGTATTGGAATACAATGGGAAACACCACCATAATTATAGCAGATCCCCCACCGACTGGAAATTCTTTCATGGGAACCCCATACATTATTACCAAATCCTTTGGAACCCTCCTTGTTGATGGTGTTGGATCTAAGTGCCTCATTTACTTCTAAGACATCTAGAGAGTTTTGGTTATTTTGGAAGATGTTTTTTGTCTGGAATCTTACTTTTTGATGATTCCAAAGCCCCGGTGTCCTCCTCCTCATCCACTATCAGAAGATCTATGTGATTTATCACCAATAAATCCAACTGACCATTTGGGTATGATTGGACCAAGGTATTGACATAAGCCTTGGAGAGGCCAAAACCCACACTATCTATAGGGAATGTCACATGAACCTAAGTTTTCTATCAGGTGAATATTATTCACAATTTTTGAGTCACCATGGGATGCATTTCTGAATGGATGTGGGGAGGAGTGGGGAATTTCATATGAATGCACCGAACTATCTCCCAAAGTGGTATGATTCATACCACTCGTATAATATCTTTTAGTTAATACAAGTGGATAAAACACCCTCACATATGGATAAAAGATAGTCTTAGGCTACAGTATCACCCTTTACATTATTGGTAATTTCATAGGTTGGTGCTCCGTATGGTATAAAAAAACTAATCATATCAGTTCACTTTTCTCTTGATCTCCTAGTTCTTTAGTGTGATTATCCAGACCCCGCTATCATTAATTCATGCTTTAATAGAAAGAAAAATCATTTCTAAAACCATTCTTCATAACCTAAGGATATAAAACATAATAAAGGGTGATCATATATTCTCAATAATTGTAAACAAGTGAGATATCAATGATCATATGAGGATAACATAAGTAGTAGGAATTCACCTTCATCCTATTTGTGTACAATCTTCCATCAGGTATGATGTCCATTTGTTTCTAAAAACATGTATATCATCTTGTGAATATGAGTTTTTGCGATAATCTTGGTAGTACTAAAAAATATAAATACACAAAGGATTAATAAATATTTTAAATGAACTCTTAATTATTTTTGAAAATACCTCTTAAGGGATGTTAGTTTGTTGATGAAATACAATCTCTTTCATAAATTTACAAACATAATAACCATAGTCCTTTCCATTTGTTTGTTTTGGACACTACAGAAACATTGATAAAAATAAGTAATTTGTTTTGATATGTGTTTGGATAGTGAAATATTATTATATATACTAGGATTTTTTTTCCATTTTTAGATCTTGTAGGCATTCTTGTCCTTAGGCCCGGGATTCATTCCATGAATTAGAAAATATTGATACACTGCCCTATCATAACAGAATCCTCATTAAAAGATAATATAAAATTATATAACTAGATGTTTAGTTATAAAATGTTGGATCTAGTTTATTACAAATTGAAAAATTCCATCATGTGTGGTTAGTTTGTTGCATATCCATGCATTGAATCCAGAAAATAAATTGTTGGAGTATCAAAATTGACTGCAATCAGCATCCAATTCTGCCTAAAAACACAAAAATGAATAGGTAATGAAAGAAATGAAAATATAGTTGATATGATTAAATTGTAGAGTTTTACCCCTTCATCATTGGTATTAAAAAGATTTGGTCATCCATAATTTTGTTTTCAAACAATTTGAGTAGGGATGACATTATTTTAGACTCTTTAATAGAATTTATTTCTTCTTTTAAAGAGGTTATGTGAGGAATAATGAGTCCAAATTTTTGTTCATAGGGAAATCCCTTAAATTTTTTTTCATATCTATGCATGTGAAAAATATGAAATGTATTTAGTCATAATTATCATAGTATATTAGGTTTTGTAAAATCAAATCATGAAAACATGCCTCATGTATACATTTACAACTAAGGAACCTAGCTATTCATACTTTAGGATTTCATTTACATTTTTATCACTAATGAAATCTGATTTTTCCTCTCTCTACATATTTTTTTCAAAATCAATTGTGTGATCATTTTCATCTATCAACTTTGTATTCACATGAGCCTGCAATGATATTAAATGTGTATATAGAACAGTTGGGGTGAAGGTGCTCTCAGTAGATCATTTCAATCAGTTGGTTGATCCTTGAGATGGTTTTGAGATGATATTTCATTTCACCCTCTTCTCTTTGTTGTTATGTAATAACATTCATCAATTCAGACCATTTCTCATTAAATGTTAAAGGTTCATCTTGAAAAATAAATTAGAAATGGATACCTCCTTTTTGACATGTTTTTTTACAAGAATTGGCGGCCATGCGATGAATGTTCCAATAGATTGTTTGATTGTATGAATGTCATCATCATCATTTAGAACAGGTAGATTGGCACTCGGCTAATTAGCTATGTTAATCAACACTCTGCCATGATCTTTTGGAAGTTTCCTATTGTGTAGCATGTCGTTCTGCATATTGAACATTGTATCCCTCGCTAAAATGCAATAGGTGGGAGTGTTGGGACCACTTTGTATATAAAGATTGTATTTGTTGTCAATGAGTGTCAATGGATGTCAATGATGATCAACATGAAGAAGGAACTCTTCTATTTGTAAAATGGAGAATGGAAATTAGATATTGGTTTATCTTGATCCTGAGTTTCATATATGTGTATCAGCAGTGATGCATTGGCTACAACAATTAAGGATGGTTGAAGTGATTTTTGGAAGGAGTAAAAGAAAAGGTGAAGAAGAGGTTGAGGAGGAGGTTTGGAATTTTACATTTGTAAACACTTAGTTTTACATTATAGTAATTATTTTATGCCTTTATAAAAAAAATAGGGTCCATGGAGGTCAGTTGAGGTCCTCACCTCAAGCACATGCAGGACCCGAGGGATCAACCATGCTCGAAGGAAGCCCTCAAGGCTAGCTCATAGGAGGTAGGGTGTGCACAGGCTGTGTATAATCCCACATGTACCGCACGGTGGTGAACTCGTGCAGCGTGGGAAATAGGAGCATGACTAAGAGGAGCAGAGTGGGCACTAAGAGCGCACTCTCAAGGTGAACATGGTACGGGGTGGTACCATGGATAGGGGAGGAGAATTCTAAGTGAATTGTAGAGAACACTGATTGATAATCCACAGCCATCTTGCGTATCCATTTTGATGTGGGTCAAGGTTTTAAAAACACAGATATAATCTTGACCGCCCATCTGATCTTATTGAATATCTCAGCCACATATCGCATCCCTTATCTAGGGATATAATCTGGGCCACTCATCATCCCTGCGCCATGTGTGGTTGAATAAGAGCTATCCAATCTTCGACCGAGGTTCATCTTCAACCTCCGGAAACCCGCATGCACCTGCGAACTAGGAGCTCATGTTGAACGATGATCTCACCACTCTACACACCATTTAAGCTCAGCTCAATCCCATAGTGATTGTCTGGATACTACGATCACATGCATGCAATTACATTTTCATGTATGCGAATGAAACTAAGATAGAGAGATTGGCTGAGGAAAATGAAGTTTCCAGAGGTCGTGCCATGTCAAGCACTCAAGAAGATTATATCTTCATGCATACCTCTTCGTATATGCATGAGAAATATTGTAACATGAAACAACCGAGAAACTCAGCGTATCTCACGACTGAGATTTGAAGATTTCAAAACTGCGATATCCATGAAATATCTTGAGGATTTTGGGCACGGAAAGGTCTAATCCCATATTATAAAAAGAGACTCGTTGATTTGAGAATAGGGTTGGCTACTCCCAAGCCTTTGAGAGATCCTGTTAAGAGAAACATAGTTTCTCCGATCTTCAAACTCGAGAAGAGGCTTGCATGATCCACGAACCATTCTGGGTTCGTGAAGTCTATCTTGTGTACCATTCTGGTTCGCGAAGAAGAATAACCATGAACGACTTCAATTTCTTGAATAGAAGTTCTCACGTACCCTTTAGGTTTGTGAAGAAGTGAACCATGTATCGCTTTGGTATGCAAGGGGAGAGACCCACGAACTGATTGGTTCACGAAGAGAGCTCCTGAAAACTATTCTAGGTTCATGAGGAAACGGTACCGCATACCTTTTTGGTTCTACGAAGAGGAGGTGCCATGAACCAAAAGAACCGCGAACCATCCTGGTTCATGAAGGAGGTCTGCACTTCTTGTACGAATAAATCCCACACATCCTTAGATCAAGGAGAGGTCGCGTGTGTACTAAAAGGCACCATACTCATTTGGTCCTTCACAAAAGAAAGAAGAGGTGAAAGTGCATGCATATGTGAATACTTTGAAGAGAAGCATCCTAAACCAAGGGTGCACATGTCTAAATAAGTAAAGAGGAAGAGCACATCTATATTGTGACATGCATACATGGAATAAGAAGAGTTTATTCTGATTATGCCTAGTGAATTGGTTTTCAGTGTTTGAACAATCATAAACGAATTTGTGATACTATCCAAGAAGAATAAGAAGTCTTAATACATCTGGTTCTTGCACTGGAGAATAAGACTGAACGTCAAAGAGCATCAACTATGGACCTCAATGCAATCAAAGTCTCATAATGAATAGGAGACAAATACTTTCATGCCTATCCATTAAAGGGACCTTCATATCCATAAATTGAGAGTGACTTCACCCAGGGCAGTAAGCCAGGGGGAGTCAACATAAGTGATCTGAGGGAATCAGTGAGTTATCCCTGAACTATCATAAAGGCAGTGTGCCTAGGACATAGTGACTATACCCAAACCTTGTAATTCAAAACTTATGAATATTAGTGGAATTAGGTATGAATAGAAACCTATCAGCGTATGCTCCTTGGACGTATCCCTTAGTGGTAAACCAAGTAAAAGTGTTGTGTTGTCCTTTTGCATTTGAATGTTTTAATTACTATGTATATCCATCATAGTGGGCACTAAGAGCGTGCATGTAGGGTGAACATGGTACAGGGAGGTACTATGGAGAGGGGAGGAGAATTCTGAGTGAATGGCGGAGCACACTGATTGATAAACCGCGGTCATCCCGTGTATCCGTTTTGATGTGGGATAGGGTTTTAAAAACACAGATGTAATCATGACTGTCTATCTGATCTTGCTGAAGATATCGGCCGCACATCACATCCCTCATCTAGGGATATAATCTAGGCTGATCATCATCCTCATGACTCATGTGGTTGAATCGGATTCGTCCAATATTTGATCGAGGTTCATCTTCAACCTCTGGACACCCGCATGAACCTGCGAACCAGGAGCTCCAGCTGAATGATGATCTCACCACTCCGCGCACTATTTGAACTCATTTCAAGCCCACAGTGATCATCTGGATACTATGATCACATGAATTCATGTGAATGAAATGAATATCAAGAGATTTTTTGAGGTAAATAAGTTACAGGAGGTCGTGCCATGTCGAGCGCTCAAGGAGAGGAGATCTTCATACATACCACTTCGCATACGCATGTGGAATATTGAAACGTGAAACAACCAAGAAACTCAGTGTATCTCATGACTAATATTTAAAGATTTCAAAACCAAAATCTTCATAAAATATCTCGAGGATTTTGGACATAGAAAGATCTGATCCACTCTTATAAAAATAGACTCCTCGATTCGAGAATAGGGTTGGTTGCTCCCAAGCCTTCGAGAGATCTTGTTCAGAGAAACAGATTTTCTCCGATATTTAAATTAGAGAAGGGGCTTGCATGATCCAAAAACCATTCTAGGTCCATGAAGTCTATCCTGTATAATATTCTTGTTCTTGAAGAAGAAGAATAACCATGAACCACTTCTGGTTCTTGAAGAGATGGTCCTGCGTACCCTTCGGATTCGCGAAGAAGTGAACCGCATACCGCTTCGGTACACGAGGGGGGAGACCCACGAACTATCCTGGTTCGTGAAGAGAGATCCCGCAAACCATTCTAGGTTTGTAAGGAAATGGTACCACATACTTTTTTGGTTCTATGAAGATGAGGTCCCACGAACCAAAAGAACCAAGAACCATACTGGTTCGCAAAGGAGTTCCGCACTTCGTGTGCAAAGGAAGCTCGTGCATCCTTAGCATAAGGAGAGGCCTTGAACCATCCTGGTTAATAGAGGAGAAAAATTTCATAAGATAACTCTACCTGTGATGTATAAAATGAAAACAGTGTCATAAAGCCATACCGAAATATACACATTGAAGTTTGAAGTAAACCACATGCTCATAACTATAAACAAATCAAAGTGAACATTGTATGTTAAGAAAGGGATAAGAAAAGAATGTGCATGGTGATGGAAAGTGAGTGCATGCATTCATATGCATGATTTGAAGAAGAACACAATTGAATGCCAAGCATATCCGAATCAAGTTCTAAGAAAAGGAAATAAGAGGTCATGTGTGTACTAAAAGGCACCATACTCATTTGGGCCTTCACACAAGAAATAAGAAGTGAAAGTGCATGAATACATGAATATTTTTAAGAGAATAATCCTAAAACAAGGGTGCATGTGTCTAAATAAGTGAAGAGGAAGAGAACATCTATATTTTCACATTCATGGTCACATGCATACATGGAATAAGAAGAGTTGATTCCGATGATTCCTAGTGAACTGGTTTTTAGTGTTTGAACAATCAGAAAAGAATTTGTGATACTGGCCAAGAAGAATAAGAAGTATTAATACATCTGGTTGTTACACTAGAGAAGAAGATTGAATGTTAAAGAGAATTAACTCTAGACCTCGATGCAAGAAAAGTCTCATGTTGAACAGGATACAAAGACTTTCATGCCTTTCCATTAAAGGGACCTTCACATCCATAAACTGAGAGTGACTTCACCCAGGGCAGTGATCCTGGGGGAGTCAACAGAAGTGATCTGAGGGTAGCATTGAGCTATTATTGAACTTTTGTAAAGGTAGTGTTCCTGGGACAGAGTGACTGTACCCGAACCTTGTAATCCACAACTTGTGAAGATTAGTAGAATTAGGTACAACCAGCAACCTATCGGTGTATGATCCTTGGACGCAGCCCTTAGTGGTGAACCAAGTAAAAATGTTGTGGTTTCTATTTTCATGTGAATTTTTTAATTACTACGCATATCCATCATACAGGTTTAATTAAGTTCCTACCAATGTGAGAATAATATACAATAAATGATAGAAAAAGTTGACACCCAGATTCACCCCCCCCCCTCTCAGGTTGACCTAGGGTCCTTTAGGGAGTTGATAGATATAAATCACAATCATTTTCACCCTGTAGAATATTAGTATAGAAAAGGTATCAGTGTATATGTGATTCACATTTCACAAAAACAATTATTATAACATTGATTACCTCAGCTAAGTTAGGTTTTTGATGGGAATGGCTCACCTCAAAGCTGGGGGGTGGGACGGGATCTTCATGCATGGGTTGTTGTTGAGTTGTTTCTTCTCTTTACATCCCCCATCAAACTTGCTATCATATCTCTTTGGTATTGTAATTATTCTTGAAACATAGCTATTGTTTCTCTCATCTTTTTCATTTACTCATTTTGATCCTACACTTGTTTTTATTTCTGAAAATATGTTTAGGTGTCACCCCAAAACCCACACCTCTGACGCGGCCATACTGTTCTAGCTGCTTCAAGGACATTGAAAGTATATATGCATCTGGTGTGGGTGTTTTTGATTCTTGTGACTATATCAGATAGAAAATATAAAAAAAATAATTAGTCATTGTTATGTAATAGTTATTTAAAGAAAATCAAATTTATATTATGGTATACTTACACATGTTTCCCAAACTTTTTGTGTGTTTTCATCTATCAGTATCCCCTCTTTGTTTACATGATCCTTATTTCATAGTACATGGCATGGGATGGAAGTGGATTTTGATTTTGATTCATTAATCTGCATATAAATAGAGTAACATGGTTATGGTTTTGTTTCATGTCACATAAAATTATTATGGTAGATAAAAAATATATACCAATTTTTTATCAAGTGAAGTGTACCCCATCCTTGCTTTACAGTAGGGGTACACTGGTTTTGTTGCTCGTTCTTTATTTTCAGCACTCAGTTGTTGTTTCATAAATAAAAAACTTTCAATCAAAGTGATGAATACAAGAAATATCAAACAATGTATTACTAGACACAATATACCTAAAAATTATGCTCCCCATGATGGTTGATAAATTCATCCCACGCTCCTTGGGATATCAAGTGTGCATAAAGAGTAGGTGGGTGCAGCTTGATTTTCCCTTCAGCATTTTTAAGATGATATTTCTTTAAAATTGCATGGAAGCCTCTATGAATCCTTCTTGAAACTCTTAATACATATTCCTTATGTGAGTCATCTACTATAAATTCACTCTAAAATGGATGATGAAGTGTAAGCCAATGTTTTAGTATTTTATTTTATTTTAATAAATTAAAGAAATGATATCATAAAGTTACCGTAATCTCTTCCCACATTAGTGTCTTAAGCCCGATGACAACATGGTGCCATGACTGTACATCAATCGGCACACGTTGTCGAGTGATGATTCCAATGTAGCAACTAAAGATTTATTTATTGGGTTTAACATGTTTGCCTCACTTATTCCACCCCACTTCATATTTTATGCCTTTTGCTTTTGCCTTAAGGATTTTGGCTAACACTGTCAAAATATGACTCTCTTGTTTATTTTGCACCGTCAGGGTTTCATTTCCTAACATTTCCTCAGAAGCATTATCATTATGTTCCTCTGGAGTGATATCACCGACACTGGGACCAGCAGCAATAGGTTGAGAAACTTGTTGTACCTCAGCACTGGGACCAGCAGCAACAGGTTGAGAAACCTGTTGTTGCTTTGCACTGGGACCAGTAGCAGCAGGTTGAGAGACCTGTTGTTCCTTTGGATTGGGTTCATCAGTAGGTGTAGAATTAATTATCTGTATAATTGGTTTAACATTTAATTTAGGTTACATAAAAGCATCAGTGAATATATAATAACATAATGTAACACAATGTATATTACAATAATCAAATAACCTGATTATTGAACTATTTTTTAAAGGTTGAAGAGATTTTACCCCTCTATCGACTATGTAAATCCCTTCATTGTGGTCTCCTATGACATAAAAAACATTGTTTACATTGGGACCACTATGAAATGATTGTGAAGTCCCAATGAAAGGGTCATCTTCCATTGAACATTTATCTGACCCTTCAGTTTTTTTGGTCAATAAAAAAACAATTGACCAGTTTTAGTTTGCGGGATCTAGAACATAAGATACTTATACTGTATATGATGCAATTATAAATGGTTATTATTTCTCTCCTTCCTTACTAAAATCAACTTTCATGAATCCCAATTCATATATTTTAATAGCACTCTTGTTATCAACCCAGTTTCATTGAAAAATAGGCACTTAGAATTTCATATAATCCAACTCCCATATTTGTTTGATGATGCCAAAGTATGACATATTCACATAAATTGGATTTCTGTCCTTAGCACTGGAAACATGCATTGTTTCAGCCAAAAGTGTAATCCCACTATTCTATACGGTATTTTCTTCATCATGTTCATTAGTATAGAATTTATAAACATTAACTACATAAGAATTGTAAGATAATACATACATACTTTCTCCTACGGATATCCATCGAAGTCGTTCTGAAATTGAGTCCAGATTTTCATCTAACTTCTTAAAAATATACTCCTAAAACCATCCTGTAAACTGTCGATTATGTGTATTTGATATAAATTTTTTATCCCAATATGGATTCAAATGCCTAAGAATTTCTTTGTGGGTTTGAAATAATGGGTCAACGTCAAAACTGTTATGAAAAATGTAAATGTGGTCCTACTCCCAATCTGTAATATTAATTGTAACAACCTCTATTCTAGAAATTACTTCACCCTCAAACCATCTAGTTTGATGAGATTTAGGAAGGCCAATGATTTCCACACCAGACAGGTATTCGGTACATAATTCAACGGCTTCCTCAACAATATATTTCTCTACAATACAACCCTCTGTTCAACTTTGATTTTTGACATACCCTTTAAAAATATTCATATAACAATCAATGGGGTACATCCATATATAATTTATAGGACCATATAGTCAAATTTCTCTCACCAAATGAACCATTATATCAAAGAATGTCGGTGGGAAGAACATTTCTAATTCACATAATATGATGGCAATTTCTCTTTCCATAGTTGGAAATTTCATCGGGTTTATAACTTTGTTGCATATAGCTTTGAAGAAAAAACAAAGATTCATTAATGTATGGAAGGAATTCTTGGGAAAAATGCAACATAAATCTATAGGAATTAGATCTTTCATTAAAAAATGGCAGTCATGTGATTTCAGAACCTTTAACTTTAAATCACTCATTAACACGATGTTCTTGATATTTGATGAATACCCCTCTTGAACCTTTACGTCATTCAAGAAGTTGAAAAACTGATATCTCTCCTACTTGGAAATATTGTTAGCATTAGGAGGAAGAAATGTTCATTTTTCACCCTTTACTGGTTCCAACTCTTCTCGTATTCCTATCTCAACCATGTCCAATCTAGCCTTAATTCCATCCTTTGTTTTTTCGGGTGCATTTAGTAATGTATCGATGAAATTATCACATACATTATTTTCAACATGAATAACATCAAGAAAATTTCTGACATACAGAAAATTCCAATATGGTAATTCAAAAAAAAACTAATCTCTTTTTTCCAATCATTTTTTGTAAGGTTTTTTTAAAATAGTTTACCAAAAGTAGTGTCTACATATTTTACTTTTGAAAAAAATTGATCACATCTTAGTGGATATGGTGTTGTATATTCTTCTGAACTTCCATCAAATGTTGTCATCCAAGATTGGTACTTATGTCATTGGGGTAGAAATCTGTGATGTCCTAGAAACATGGTTTTTTATGAATGTTTTAACCTAATTGACTGTGTACCTTGTTTGCAAATGGGACACTCTTGAGTTCCCTTAATTCTATATCCTGAAAAATTTCCATAAGTAGGAAAGTCATTTGTCATCCTGTACAGCATGGATCTCAAAGTGAAATATTCATTTTTGTAAGCATCATACAATGTTACACCTGAATCTCACAATAATTTCAAATCCTCTATCAATGGAGAAAAATAAACATCAATATCATCACCCAATTATTTTGGTCCTGATATAAGCATAGATAACATGATGTATTTTCATTCCATACATAACCATGGTGGTAACTTATAATTTACCAACATAACCAGCCATGTACTATGACTGCTACTTTGAAAACCAAAAGGATTCACTTCATCTGTAGATAACGCAAGATGAAGGTTTCTTGGCTCATTTCCAAATTTAGGATACTCGTTGTCAATTATATTTCACTGAGGAGAGTATGTCAGGTGATGTAGTTTCCCATCTTTAATTCTTGTATTTGCATGTCATGTCAATTGTCTTGTAGTCTCCTCACTTCCATGTAGGCACGTAAACCTTGGAATGATTGGAAAGTACCATAAAACTTTCATAGGACTAGATTCATCTTTCTTATATTGAGAATCACCACACTTTGGGCATTCTTTAAGTGATTAGTGGTCCTTGAAAAACAATATACATTCATTCAGGCAGGCGTGTATTCTTTAAGAGATCATACCCATCAAGCTAGCATTCATTTGGCATCTTATGTTCGGCTTGGGAGCTCATTATCTTTCGAGAGCATATCATTCAGGATAGTAAGTAGTTCCGTAGAACTATCATCACTCCACTTATTGCCTACTTTTAAATTATACAGCTTCAGTACTGTTGACAATACTGTATATTTAGTGCAAACCAGCATACAATGGCATATTTTCACAACTATTTAACTTCTCAAACAATTTTGGTCAATCAAAAAGTTTATCTTCAACTTCCCTTTTCATTTCCTCAATACAATATTCATCATCATTCACATCTGTAATCACATCCTCTATATAATCATATTAATTTTTCACACTTGTAATCATATCAGATGATCCATAAAATGTAGTGATATCCCAGCCACTACCTGCATTCATTTTTTCCCCATATTTATTCCAACATGTATAACTTAGATCTATTCTGTGACAGATCAGGTGTTCTTCCAACTCCTCTGGACTAATTTTTCTTGAATAATAATAGCGTAAACACTAACAAAGGATTTGAGAAGGGTCATATTCATGATCTTTTGAAAACTTGATAAACTCTTTCACACCATCTTCATACTCTTTTGTCAACCGATTTTCATTCATCCATTCTTTATTCATATTCATATTATTTGATATAATAATATTAATATTTAACAAAATAATTACACAAAATATGTTCAAATAGGGTCATCATCCAACTATAATAAATGGAACTAGTTATGGTAAACAATACCCTTACCTCTCCATGAATTACTCAGGACCAAAGTAGATCACACCCTTCTTCCCAACCACCTGATCAACGGAACTAGCTAGGAGAATCCCTTACACTAGAATGTTTTATTATCCCATATGTGATCTATTTACATTGTTGTAAACCAGTTTTTTAGTGTTTCTCTAGAAACATAATGTCTCTAGTCAAGAACTATGGTACTAAACTAATAGATGGTATGATTTTAAATAAAGTTATTGTGGGTGTAAGGATCATTACATGTGTTTTTATGGTTATTTGACTAGGGTGTCCATAAAGTGTCTCATAGATTCCTCTAGTGAAGTGGTTTTCTAAGATTCAGTGGAATTGCACCAGTAAAAAAGTGGTGGTGCCATTGAAATGGGTAAAGTTTGGATTGATATTCAGTGGTGGAAGAACTAAAACATGGAAAAAAATGGCATACCAATCATGACAACAACCACAACACCATAAAAACACACAATCGTGCTCACAATCGCAACACCATACAAACCAAACAATCACAATTTCAGATTTCACAAAGCATCCCTTATTCAATTTCGTTTGTTAATTCAGGGGTTATCATAGAAGTATTATCATCCTGGGGCATTCATTCATTAGTCAATATATGTAAATTACCAATTTTTATATTCAAATGTTCAATAGGAAACAAAAAACATTCAATTCATTTAGTGTGCAAAAAAGGACCACCAACAGACACAATTTTCAGTGGTGTGTTTAGCCCGTACATTTCACAACACAACAATCAAAATCAAACATTAATATCATGAAAACAAGAGGAAACCAATGAGTAAGAGGATAAAACTCACCATAAAGGTGTCGTTCAGCGCGCAACAGAGGTGCGTTCGCGGTAGAGGAGAGGCGCACGACAGAGGATATTTCCAACTGAAAAGAAAACATAAAATGAGAACTCACATGTTAAACAATTTTATTGGTCAATAGTGGGATTTTATTTTCCATCTATGATATCTGCTTCCTATTTATTTATTTTTTGCGTATCTACTATTTTCCTAGATGTTCAACTTATGAATGGGGAATATGTCTTCTTTTCAGGAGAAATATCATTTTTAATTTATTCTAATTTAGGTTTAAATATTCCACATTAATTTTATTTTTTTCCAAGGGATCATTGTTATCCCGTAGGGATCATGAACGCCTCTTAGGTTAGTGTAAAGTCATGATGGTTGTTGGTTATCATACCAGCATGGGCCGTATCATTACATTTCCAATTTTAATTGACCCATGTCCATTTAAATATAGGATTTAGGGGGTCAAACACTAATATATATAAGGAATAAGAGAGGTTAAAATTATCCAAGGCTCTCTAATATAAGTGATGAAATATGAAACATACAGCGGGTGATGGAGAACCACCCAAGAGGAGAGGATAGGGAGGTTGGTGTAGCGCGGAGGGATTATAAACTTATGTTTTTTCTGCATTACTAAGGATATGCTTTTCTCTCATAGATCATGACTTATTATTGATGATTTCTCACCATTGTGAATATTTTCCATTATTTTCATAAAGTTTTATTCCATGACTCATGTTTACGTTCTATGAAATATTTCTTATAACCCTAATAATTTATGTTTTTGATATCATAAACTTATTCATATACTATTATCATGATTGATCATTGATTTATATCACTTAGGTTTACCCTTATTGATCATTTTATCTCTCCCTTTATTATGTTTTCCTTCCCCAGGTTAAGAAGAATGGTTTTATGTAGGGTATACCTAAGAAGTGTTGTCTCTAGGAAATATTCAAGATGTTTCACAAAATAAAAGGATTATGTATCAAGTATTCATAGAGATTAAACCATTATGATTCTGGTGTGGATCATAATGATATGAATTTAATATTCATCTAAAATTTTTTAGTATTTATGCATGAAATGTATGGGTCACTATATGGTACTTGAAAGATCATTTATTCCACCAAATGTTTTCAACTCCATAGCATGAATCTGAACTTGCCCAGGTTATTTACCTCACTAATCCTAATGAAAACTACTTACACGGATACACATAGACTAATTTACCTAAGGTTAAATATCCTCGACCAACTCAATATTCTTTCTACCTCCCAAAAAAATTTATCACCTTGTTAAAAATTATAATGCATTAGATTAAACAATTTCAATTATTTAACATGAATTGTATGGGAAGATATATGATGGACACTTTAAAAGGTTTTCATTGGAAGAGATAATGAACATGATTTTCACAAGGGAAAAACAATTATAAAGGTATAGGTTGAGGCAAGGGAACTTTAATCTCTAGGGAAATTATAAAAAGGGAGTTGAGACCAACTCCCTACTATCCAACACATGAACTACTTTGAAAACTAAGGAAATCCATCCATATACTTTCCCTTAAATAATTTTTTATGGCCTCACTCTTGAGATGAATCATTTTATGCTAGAATAATATCTATTACCTTATACTTTTATAGAACAAAAAATATATTGGAAAAGTAAATGGGGCGATTCGATGTTTGATATCTAGTTTCATCGCCTTATAAAAATACCACACCCTAGAATCCTTTTAAAGAATAATGTTATAAGTATGGAAAAGAATATTCTTAAAATAAATTACAAAATATCATATATTGGATCTCCCCTATTATATAGAAAACAACACATGTAATTTTTTATCCTTCAATTCTAAATAAATTAAATTATCCAATGATTTACTACAAAACATCTCCCATGATATCTCTGGATCCTCATAATCACCAAGAAACATGATCCACCCCTAATGAATAGCTACCAGAAACAAGATAATAAACAATGGAATTCAATGTTCTTTCATATAAATAATCAAAATAAAACAAATATAAAAATCCTCTAACCATATCTCTATCTTCTAATTAGGTATATTTCCCTCAAAATTAAATAAGAACTAATGCTAAAACTCACAAAATGAATTCCTCTTAGAGTTATCCTACTTAGGGATCACCCTTATACATTCAATTGAAGCATCCTAAATCATCCCACCCAACTGAACCAAAAGTATAATCCTCTTAGCATAAAACTACATATCATAATTCATGAAACAATACATAAAACATTGGTAATATTTTGAAACCACCAACCTCAAAGTAGAGTTAACCCCTTAATAATGCTCAGCCACCATATCCTAAGCTCATCCAGGCTTGATCAAGATCCATCATCCATTTTCAAAAAACATGAGGAGGAGGAGGCGGAAGAGGAGGATGATTCAGCGGACAGAGGAGTAGGAGGCAGTGGCAGCGAAGGATGAAGAGAAACTGGGCCGCAGCGGATGAGGGATCGCGGTGGAGGAGGAGGAGAAGGCAGCGGCAGCGGAGGAGGAGTAGGAGGAGGAGGAGTCACGGCACAGGGTTCAGCTTCTACGAAGTCTTGAATGGGTGTGATGGAGGAGGGGCCTATTAGGGTTATTTTATAAAAACTGATGAAACCTTTATCAGTTCTAGTTAAAAGTGCTGATAAAGGTATGTTTTATCAGTGCTGATAAAGGTATGTTTTATCAGTGCTAAAATAAAAGCACTGATAAAACATACCTTTATCTACACTTTCTGAGAACTGCTAAAGATAAGCCTTTATCAGTGCTAAAAAGCACTGATAAAGGATCTATTTATCAGTGCTAACATTTTAGCGCTGATAAATAGGTATTTTACAGCACTTTTTTAGCACTTATAAAACAAATATTTATCAGCGCTAAAAGTATAGTGCTGATAAATACTTATTTCAGTAGTCCTTTTTAATTATATATATATATATATATTAAAAAGTATTATATATTTATAAATAAAATAAATATATTAAATATAACAAATATAATAAATATGATGAATTAATCTAATAAATCTAATAAATCTCTAATAAATATAAAAATCTAATAAATATATTTATTATTTAATGTAATTTATTATAATATTATAATTATATAATTATATATATATATAATTATAATCTTATAAATACTTTTTTCAATTAAAACATTATATATATTTTTTTTTATTAAAAATATATATTAATTATAAACATTTGTTTTTTATTTAATGTATTCAAATAAAAATTATTTTTTAATATAAATATAATAATTTTATATAAATTAATAATAAAAACTTTTATTAGTGCTAAAAAATCACTAATAAATGTACACTTTATCAGTGCTTGTTTTAGTGCTGATAAATTATACATTTATTGTGCATTCTTCTTAGCACTGATAAAGGGCAGCACTTCCCTTACCATATTTTTTGGTACTGACTTGCCAAAAAAGATTCTTATCATCTACTTTAAAAAAAATTCTTCCATGTATCTTCATCTATAAATAGATATATATCACATGGATTATGATATTTTCTATTCCCAAAAATGAAATCTGATGTGAGGTTTGATTTAAAATACCTTCATCTCCATGAATCCAATGATAAATATTTCCTCTTGACTCCTCCAGTATTAGGCATATCATAATTCATCTGATAAGAAGTTTAAAAACATGTATTACTATAAACATTTCATGATAAGTAAAATAAAAAAAATTATCTTACAAAAATGGTCTCCCATAAGTGAGATATTTTCATTTTCTCAACACTTCTCTAATTATCAATCAAAATACTAAATTTGATTTTAGCCTAAACTATAATAAAAGTCATGAATTATTTTGAAATTGGACCTCTTGGAATATCATTATAATCAAAGCCTACTAGTATCCTTTGGTCCTAGCTATAGGAAACTGATAATTTTGGTAAACATGTGCGTCCACATTTACCAACCCTCAAACTCTTTTGTCTCCTATAGAAGTAAATGTCTCTAGTAAAGAATAATGAGGAGTCTCATCAAAAAGAGCATGTGTAGGTTCCTCCATAGAGATATGTGTATGATAATCTCCAGAAGTATGTGGTGGATTAGATGTTTGATATGTTATTATCCGACAAATCAAAGAAACAAACAATTAGTACACAAATATACAAATCCAACTATTACATACAAATGTAAATTAAAAATTAAAAATTATCAAACAAAAAGTAAACTAAACTAATCAAATTTTTATTCATATTTTTTATAGTTAACTAAAATTATAAAAAAATAATGAGAGTTAAAATAACATAAACGAATGAAAACAAATTCAAAAATGGTGTGTAAATAGTAAAAAACCTCCAATGTATAGCACCACTTTTTTACACTGAAAATAATATTCTTTGAATATATGAAAAATGATCCAAAAAAATAAAAGTAAACTGACCACATTTTTATTCATATTTTTTACTATAGTTAACTAAAATTCTAACAACATTAATGGGAGATGAAAAGATATAAAATAATTAAAGTAGGTCCAAAAATGGTGTGTGAATAGTAAAAATGCTTCAACCGAATAAATCCTTTTTTACACCAAAAAATAATATTTTTTTAATATACTCTTTTATACAATATTTTTGTTTTTATTTAACATATTAGATTTAAAATAATTTTTTTCAACAAAATCAATAAATAGATAAGTTACCTAAGGGGTAAACTAAAATAAACTAAACTAATATAAAAAACAATTTAACTTATTAGTTATAATGCATGTTTAAATAAAGAAAATAAAACTAAAATATCAAACATTTTATAAAATTTTAAAAAGTAAACCAGAAATAAAAATATGTTACCTTTAATATTAGGAATTTACTAAAGAATTATTTTTCCAAATTTATTGGTCATGATTGTTCCGTATGGTAGAAACCATGTTTATGACTTTCTTATTAATATTATCTGTTAATCTTTCCATGGAATTTGGGATCTCGCATAAATAATCATCTTCATCAAGTTTATCATCACCAACATACTATTTTTTTCCTTGTAAAATAATAGACCTCTATATATCAGATTGATCATGAATATAAAAAAAGTCATGTGTTTCCATGATAAAAGGATCAATTGTGTATTCTAATCTATTCAGATTAACTAGTGTCATTCTATATTCATCATGTCTGACATTGTTGTTATTGATAAACCATTTCCAGTTAAACACTAGAAATTGAAATTTAATTTAATCAACCACCCATATTTCTTCAATACTCTATAATATGAACTTGATGAAGATATTGGGTTTTTGTATTTGGCACTTGAAAAATACATTGCTTCTGTAAACACCAATACACTATTATTCTAAACTGAACTTTTGTTTTCATGATATTTTATATAAAATTTATAGAAATTAATTTCATACTCATACCATGTTATCAAATTTAAACTTGGACTTCCCACTAACCATCTCAATATTTCTAATGCATCTGATCTACCAAGTATGGTCTCATTAAACCATGGAAAAAAATTATACTCATTTAAAATCCATATATCTTTATTCTTTCGATAACATTGTTTCAACACATTAATATGAAATGTTATATATGGTTGATCGTCATCTATGTTATTCAAGATATATAAATTTACCTTCTTTATTTGTTTACCTATCAATGATTTTACTTTAAAGTTACAGATATCATTTCTCCCATAATTGACTCGTTCATGGAAAAATATAGGAAAACCGATGTGCTCCACTACAGACAAGTAGCATGTATAAAACTCTGCAACATCCTTAGAAATATACTTCTCAATAATGGAGGCTTTTGTTTGATATAGATTCTTAATATACCCCCTCAATATCTTCATATACCTTTCAAAAGGATACATCCAATATAAATATATAGTTTTGTAAAGCTTTATTTATCACACCATTAAATGCACCATGATATCAAAAAAATATGGAGGAAAATATACTTCAAATTGGAAAGGTATAGAAACTGCTTCATTTTCCAAATTTTTCAAAGCATTCAGATTAATATCCTTATTACAAATTGAATTGAAAAAATAACACACCTTTATGATATTCATTCTGACATAGATGGGAAATATTTCATATAATTAAACTGGTAGAATTTATTTCATCATGACATGACAATCATGATATTTCATACCTATAAACTTCAAATCCTTTAAAAACAAAAATAAATACATTTGAATAATAACCATGTGGCACTTTTATGTCATTAAGACACTAAAAAAAGATAATTTTCTCCCTCTTGGGTAATGTATGACCAGACAGGGTTGGGAATGTTCACCTTCCATCAGGAGTTTGAGCTAACTCTAAACATATTCCCATTGAGAGTAAGTCTAATCTTTCATTCAACCCATCTTTAGTATTTCCTTTAATATCAAACAATGTTCTAATCAATCTATCACAAATATTCTTCTTCATGTGCATGACATCAATGTTATTTTTGAACTCATGATATCTCCAATATGGTATCTCAAAAAATATTGGTTGTTACTTCAAAATATTTATATCATTACCAAATTTTTTTGTCTTTCTGAATATCACATCAATGTTTTTCACCCTCTCAAAATACTGATCGGTGGAAAACAATTTGGGGAAATATAAAATTATTATGAGATGTTGAATTCATTTTTTTACTATTCATTAAGAGTGATCCATAGATAAAAACTATCAATAAACCATTTATACTATTTTTCTCCCATGTTATAGTTGATAATATAAAGTCTATTGTTCACAAATTGGACAAGCTTTATTCCCCTTAACACTATATCGAGACAAATTTCTATATGTTGGGAAGTAATTTATAGTGATCATAATAATTTTATTCATTTGAAAATATTCCATTTTATAAGAATCATATTCCTTAATACCTTCCTCCCATAAAAGTTTCAAATCATTAATTAATGGTGACAAGAAAAAATCAATATCATTTCATGGTGTTTTGGTCTATAGATCATTAAACTCAACATGAAATATTTTCAATTCATGCAAAATTTAGGAGATAAGATGTAAATTACCAATAAAACAATCCATGAACTATATGTGATTCTAATGTTTTTATATGGATTCATTTAATCCGTGTACAATCCAAGACTGAGATTTTTAACTTCAATTCTGAATGTAGGAAACTATTGATCAATTTTCTTCCTTTATGGACAATCAGATGGATTACATAATTTTCCATCACATATCCACTCATATTCATGTCATCTTAACATTTTTTAATCATTTGAATTTGAGAATAAACATTTAAAATGAGCAAGTATAGGAAGATACCTAAATTCCTTGGTAGGGGTCTTTGTGACTACTAAATCAGCCTGCGATTTTTCTTTAAACTTATACCATGATGTCCCACATTTAGAACACTCTAATAAAAAAAATTTATTCCTTCCTACATAGAACATATTCATTCGGGTAGTCATGTATTTTCTTGTACCCCAATCTCATTGGGCATAATATTTTTTTCACATTATAATGTGAATCTAGAAGATCGTTGTCTTTATAAAGAATTTATTTCAACAATTGTAACAACTCTATAAAAATATTGTCACTCTAGCCATTTTTCCTTAATGTTAATCAATATTAATACTATTTATAAAATCATAAATTATGCACAACTTGAATAAAATAATTTTTCATCATCTTCATATAGATGTTCAATTTTTAGTTCTTTCTCAATTGTCTCTACTTTAATATCATGAATAATTTATTCAATTTGACTAGACTTATCGTATTAAAAATAAATCATCAATATATCTAAAATTATTCCCAATTCCACCATGCCAAATCCAAGGGCTATAACTTAGATTAAAACCATTACAAATTAAATTATCTTTTATCTCTTTTCTTTTCAACTTCTTAATATTTAAACATTTCAGTCATGGATTGAAAAACATGTCAGTGTTTAGAATATTTATTTTAGAAAATTCCAAAAAATAATTGACACCTTCCTCGTATTCATCACTCATTTGAAGTGTAGTAATCCAACTTCGACTCATTATTATCTATAACAAATATCAAAAATTGAAAATAAGTTATTATAATTTCAAACTTAATTTTATAAATAACTATAAAAAATATCATAAAAATCATCATAAATAAAATAAATACAACATATTGGATAAAAAATATCACTTTGAAAATATTGAAGTATAATTATTTCATTAAAAAATAAAAAAATATCATGCAATTATCCTGATCACCTAAATATATTCAGACTTCATAATCCATTATACAATTAAAATTCTCATTCCAATTCATAAAAAAATCATAACTTAAATACATATTAATCTATTAATTAAAATTATTTATAATCATATTTCATCAAATAATCATATAACAAAACCTCAAAACAAATATACATCCATTAAAAACTACCTCACATGCATGAATAATTAGAACATAAAATATAAATAGAGAAGAGGTGGAAAAATACTAATAATAGAGGAGATGATTCAAGAAACAAGATGAAATCAACATTCATTAATTAAAACATACCTTGTTGCACAGAAAATCAAAAAAATATACACCGACCACAAATATATATGTGATAGGGGATGAATAAGGAGATGACGATAATGGAAATATGGTGTAGAGAGATCACAAGCAGAAAATGATGATACCTGGGGTGGATGAAGTTGTAAATGCAATATTAGAGCCCACCGGATCGAAGAAATGAATGGTTAGGGATTCCCATGAGAGAAAAAAGACCCTTTTCAAGAGAAATAAAGACCCTAAAATGAGTACACGTGACTTTTGATAAAACTAGTACTCCACATGTGTGTTGCATGGAAATATTCACCTTTTTGTTTAATAAAATAATAATGTAAAAAAGTAATTCAGAGAACACAATATTCTTGTACATAAAAATTAAAAGTTACGCCAAAAAAATACATGCTAAGTATATACAAAAATTTTAAAATTAAATTAAAATGTGTATAAATGAATAATTTGAAGAATTATATGTGAAAATTATAGATCTCATAAATTAAATAATTTTAAAAGGAAGTAGAAAAAAAAAAGAAATATTAAATGAATCAAAGATAATTTTGATATAAGATAGCACTAACTTTGGTATGAGAGAACACAACAAAAGTGTTGTGTATTATAAACTGTTTTATAAAACTAAAATTGAATTACAATTCTAGAACATGTTAATGCAATAAAACATCAATATATATTGAAATATAAATTTCCATTTAAAGTTAAATATAATCTTGGATATAGACAAAAAATTCATATCTACAACAATAATGAATTCAATGAAAGGAGAATACAAGAAGCGGATCTAGAATATGTGAAATGATTTAAAGTAGCAACATTGGTAATAGTAAAATAAAAAGATGATAAGTTAAGGGAATCAAATGGATAATTAAGGGAAACAATATAGATGATTAGGAGAGGTAAAAAATTATACATAAGTATACATATTGAGAGTAGATAGAAATATTAGATATTTTACTTTAAAGGGGCTAATAAATTCCTTTTTCAGTAATAATTTTTAGTGCATGTTATATAAAAGTGTTCATATTGAAGATAATATTTAAGAAGTATAGATGAACAAATTTAAATAAATTATGCACAGATTAGAGAATAAAATACACATGAAAAATCCACATGATAATTGAATCATTATAATAGAAATATTATAATGGGGACAAATTTAAACAAATTAAATAATAAATTCAAGTTTAAAAAAATTAAAACCAACCTACTTACAAAATTAGGAAGATTATCCAAGATAGATTATAAGTTTACTGAAATTGATACATGCAGTGCATGAAGAAATTAGAATTTTTCATAACATGTTTTTCACCATAACATAAAATATGAAATGGGAAATTGGTTAGGGGAAATGATGAAATATGATAATGGAGGTAAATAAATTTAATGAGCCAATGAAGTTAGGGAAAGTGTAAAATTAAAAGATAAACTAAACTGATTATTTCTTTCACTTGAAATTGAAGAAAAATAAAAATGAAGAGTAGTTTGGAAGATTTAGCAATGGATGAGTGATTGTTAACAATAAAAAGTACCATAGAAAATTTATGTGAGGAATCATCTGGTTTCAAGGTTGAAGATGAACATATGAGTGGGCATGAATGGAAGGAACCAATGGAGGAGTGGGAATGAAGGAAACCCTGGGAAGGAGCTAGAAAAGATGAAGGTCCATGAATAAAACCCTAGGACAGAGTCAGATGTAAGAATTTGGGAAGCCGGAGGTTGGAAGGTGGAGGTGGTGAGGCTAGGGTGAGGGCGAAGATGAGGAGGTAGGGCATATAAGAGGATGGAGGTGAGGGAGGTTCAAGTTTTGAGGAGAAATTGAAAGGTTAAAAAAATGTCGATAGAAAAAAATGATTAAGGGGATAGTAAATTTTAAAAGGTATATCATGTCAATATTCAATAAATGACATTAAAAACAATTTTTTATATCAGTTTCTAAAAAATCAATGTGATAAACCTAATTTTCAATGTTGGTTTCTAGAAAAATGATGTATATAATAATCCCAGTGTGAATATCATGTCAGTTATTTAGAAACCGGTATGATAAACCTAATTTTCAAGGTCAGTTTCTATATAACCGATGTAGATAATTAACCCAATGTGAATATCATGTCAGTTATAAATAACTAACATGAAAAACATGTCAGGATAAATATAATTTTTACTAGTGGGGATTTCACACATTGATAAGAGCACAATAAATTTATAGAAGTATTATCATTTATAGGATTATTATACTCAGTACATTGTAATGAAAATGTTATTATTTAATGAATAAAATAAAAAATAATAAGAAGGTAACAATTAATAAAACATCAAGTAATAAAATATAAAATAATTTACTAAATTCACTATCATAGATCACATTTTAGCCAATGCTGTATTTTATCAGTGCTAAATATAAAGCACTGATAAAAGGGAAACCGTTATCAACACTATCTAAAAGAACTGATAAATATAACTTTTATCAATGATAACAAAAAGAGCTGATAAAAGTTTACTCTTTATGAGCACATTTTTTAGCGCTGATAAAGGTGCATATTTTTCATCACTTTTATTAGCACTGATAAAAACTTTTAATAAAAAATATTATTAATATATATATAATTATCATATTTATATTCAAATATTAATTTTTATTTATATACATTAATTATATAATGCATGTGTATAATTAATATAAATATGATATATTAATATATATTTTTATTAATTAAAACAATTATATTAATATAAATGATTGTTAATATATGATTTTTGAACTTATATATATATATATATATATTGATGTCTATGTGCATATATGTGTATACATTATGTTGTGTGTGTGTGTTTTGTGTATGTGTATATATGTGTATGTATACAGATGTAAGTATGTGTATGTAAATATGCACATGTATGTGGGATGTATATATATATATATAACATGTGTAAATGTGCATATGGAATGTACTTATTTCACATTTTATGTATATTTTTTCATTTTTGATGTAATATTTTTGGAATTTATTCATTTTTTATACATATTTATATTTTACTAAGTATTATTTATAATATGTTTTTAATAGTATTTATTTAGTTTTATTTATTAATTTGAAATATTTTTAAAATGTTTTAAATTTATTTAATAAAGTTATTTAAATTATTTTTTTAATATTTCCTTTATTTATGTACGTATTTACAATTCATATAGTTAATCTTATATAAATTCATTTTTTTAAAATACTTTTTTCTGTTAAATTCTATTTATTCTTTTTTAATATTTATTTCATTTATTATTATTTATTAATTTTTAATATTTATTTATTTTTATATTTTGTTTGAATTTAATCACTTTGTAATTATTATTTATACATATATTTATCTACATAACATATAATATTTTCAATATGTTTGTAATCTATATGAATAATATTTTTTTGTTTATTAAGTTTTAACATTTAAAATATGTTTGAAATTTATATAATTAATCTATTTAAATGAATTTTTTAATAATTTTTTTAATTTATATAGTTAATTATAAAATTATAAATATATATATTGTTTTAAAAAGGTATTTATAAAATTATAAATAAATATATATATTTAAATAATTGTAAAAATATAAAAATATATTTAAATAATAAATATAATTATATAATTATATAATTATATAATTATATTTATAATTATATACAAATATTTTTAAATATATTTATTTATAACTATAATTATAAATATATATATATATATTTAAATAATTATAAAATTATGATAAATATATTTAAATATGAAATATATTTATTATACTCTTATCCAAGCATGGATTAATGTTAGGGGATATAATTGGTTCTTCTGGAACTCAAGAATCCTATGGGAAGTGGCTTTAACTGTGGGATAACCCATCAAATTTTACAGAGAGACCGAGCTTGAAAGGTATAACCATTATGCTAGAATTCTAGTTAAGGTGGACCTTAGCACTCCTCTTGTTGAAACTATGTTTTTCGATTCCAATGATTTTAGGTCAGAGCTCTCAGTAGCGTATGAGTGATTTCTTGATTTATATGAAAACTACCAATGCATTGGGCATTTGATTGAAAAATATTATAAGGATTTGAAATACACCAACTACAAAAAAAAAAGTGGTCATTTGATTAAGAACTGTAAACTGAAGAAGCCTATTGGTGATAACAAGCTGGTGGGATCTAGCCATCAAGGAAATCCTAAGGGATTACCAGCCAAAGATATTGTTGCCCCTATTGGTGAAAGGGAGAGAAATCTGGGGAAGTCTAGTGTATCTTCCAGTGGTTTGTCTCATGATCCAGAGCTCCATGTGAAGAGACCTAAAATTTCATTTGTTGTAGTGTTTTCTAGATCTGATTTTCTAAAAAATACTATGATTAGTGGTGTTGTTAACCCTGGTAAAAATACATCGGGAAATGATGAATAAGAGATGTGCAGCCATTCCAGTTTAGAAGTTTGATCATATATATGTGTGTGTGTGTGTGATGGGATGGTTTGTTCTTGTGGTGTTAGCTATCTTAGGCCTTTAGGCCATATATTGGGTCTTGTACCTCTAGGCCTATGGGCCATGTAAGTGTTCCCTCTCAACCTAGTTAAAAAAAAGAGGATTATCCAAAAATAAATAAAAAATCTAAAGGCCTTCATTTTGTTTGGAGAGATGGGAGGTTAGGCTGAAAATACTTCTTAGAAACAGGATGACACTGATACTGAAGTCGAGCCTGATGTCACTACCATGCTTGATGATATTTACATGTTATCAAGGAGTAACAAGGGTATGAAATCACTTTTCATAACTGGGGACTTTCCAGTATAGCAACTAGGGAAGAATCTAGATACACCAACTTCCAACTTACAAAGGAAATATAACACCCCAATGTTGGATGAACAGAGCCTAATACAAGTGCATACAACTCTTGGTTTGCTTGAAAAAGGCACCCAATGGGTAGTTTTTTGGATTGTCCTAGCAGATGAGGATTTTTTCAAGGAGCAGACCCTCTTGAAGGTTACTTAACCCTTCACAGGACCTCTATTTGTTATTGAGAGGGTACCAACAAAGATATTGAAAGAAGAAGTTCATGTTGATATTCAACAAGGTCATACTATACAAAAACAACCTTCTATAGATATTGAAATAAAGTCATCCTAGACCAAGAAAATGGGGGTGAGTTCTCTGAACTTATTTTCTATGTTGGGATCTATCAATTCACTTGAATTTGATAAGATCAACCTTGAGGGTCTTAATAATAAGGGTTTTAAGATTAAGAGGAACTCCTCACTCTCTCTACCAGGTATTGATACTAATCTTTATTTTGTTAATAAATCTATGTAGGGTGTCTCTACCCCATTGTTGTATGGGGAGTCATCAACGGATAACATCTTGAAAGCTCATAAGGACTCGATTGGGGATACCACTCCAGAATAGTTGGAAAAGAATTCACCCAAGGAGGTTCATAAGGCTGCACCAAGGGAAAATTATCGTCATGATGGGCCCAAGAAAAATGAAGGTAAAGGATATGATGAAGGATAAGAGCCACATACAGGATCTCTAAAGTAACCTATAGAAGCTCATGGATCTCTAAAGTAATCTGAAGAAGCTCAAGATGAGGAATATTTGAATATGGATATGGTTGAGCTAGCCTATCAACAAGCCTCCCAATATAGGATAGGTTGTCACCTAGCATCTCGAGGTGGATCTTAAGGTAAGGGAAGTCAACAGAAAAAAAAAAGATGATATAATTATATATATATTTTTATTTATTTATTTATATTTATTAATATATAATTATATATATATTTATATTTATATTTATTTATATTTATATATATATAATATTTAAATAATTATAAAATTATAATAAAGAGTCTGATAAATCCCTTGTATCTTGGTGTTCATGAATCTCTAGTTTTGAACAGCTCCTCTATCGATTGTGGTGATATAGATCTAAACGCCACTCCTGGAGATTATGAATTTCTAGATCTAATTAGAGCCTCTATGAGGGTTTCAAAGAGTCTGGTGAAGCCCTTGTGTCTTGGGGTTTGCAGATCTTCAATTTTTAACTGCTCCTCTTCTGATCACGGTGCTACAGATCTGAACGCCACTCCTGGCGATTGTGGATTTCTAGATTTGAGCAGAACCTCTACTCGTGGTGTTACAGATCTGAATGTCATTCCAGGTCATTGATATTTATATTTGAACAACACCTATTCTAATCGTGGATTTTCATATCTCAACTATGCTCCTAACGATCATGGAACTGTGAATTTTGTGAGGGATCATCTGGCTCAGGGTTTGGATGGGTCTAGTCTAGGGCCCGCACTTATTCCGTTGAAACCCCAGTACACCAGGATCTCTTTTACTAATGTTATTAATCGATAAAATATTTAAAAGGATACAAATTCCCATGCAGTTGATGATACCCCTCATGAGTTTTCCAGATCTGGGAATAGATCCTTCACAATTGTTTCAAATCCTGAAGCTCTTAAGAAGTAGTTAGATGAATGTAAATTTTATTTATTTAGTGACTTATTCTAGCTAAGGGTGAAAAACCAATTAACACTAAAGAGGTTAAATTGAGTCTCTCTTGGATTAAGGGCATATCTAATTGGTGAATTTTCCCCATTGGCAGAGGATATTTTCATTTAATTTTTTCTAATGCAGATGAGTGGGATTGTTCTTAGAGTTCCAGCTTTTATGCACTTAATCTAGGGGTTTTTCACATCTCTTCTAGGGCTCTGAGTTTCAATCTATATTCTCAGAAACATACAACAGCACAAATCTAAACCAAAATTCATGGTCTCATCTGGGTGTTTTGGAATCCTATAATTCTTAATGATCTAGTTTCCTATAATCGTGCACCAATTAAAATGGATGAGAACATTGTTGAAGGGAAATTTAAATACTTTTCCAGAGTCCTTGTGGATGTTGACATGCTCAATCCTCTACCTATTTCTACCACTCTAGTGAAAATGGTGAGAAAATTAATGTTAATTTTGAATATGAATTCATACCATCCTTTTGTAAGTTCTGCAAGGTAGTAGGGCATAAAGTCTCCAACTACAGGAATGTTTGAAATATTCAAGTTAAACATATAGGTTCCTTGTATCCTTCTAGTAATAAATTTATGAGTAAAGATGTTATAAATGATCGCACTAATACTGATATTAGCCCTAGGGGGAAATTTTGGATGTTAACTTGAAGGGGATTGACACACCTATGTTAGATCAAAATGATGACTTCCCTTCTGTGGATGAGGGATCTCCTGTTGTTGATGCAAAAAGGGTTGAATGCAATCAAGATAGTGAAGGTTGTAGTGTCGCTTTCAAATATTTCCTTACTAGTTCCAAAGTAGGACTCAAGCTAACTATGGATGATCCAGGGTGTGGTATTACTAACCTTGTTCAAACTAAATTTGAAATGGACGTGAAGAAAGAATTGGATAAGGAATTAGAGAAGGAGCGTTCTGTATCTTGAAAAGGAAGGAATGAGATGGATATTGTTGTCTCCCCGACTATAAAGGATTTTTTACATATGGAATCTCCTCACTTGATGGACTCTAAGGGGAAACCCCTTAAGGAGAATGTTCCTCAGGGGAGGGAAGATCTGGAAGTGGCTTAGAAAAAAACTAAAACATGGAAATGGGGTCATCATCTGAAAAATCATGGCTGAGGATGTGGGAGAGATGATTGGGTTGCTGAATGTGGGTGTGCTCAATCGTCTTCCTCTAAAGAGCTCACTATGGAGCAGGTTAAACTTAGGGAAAAGTACTATATGCTTTTTAATCAAAAGAATTCACATTCATAATGGGAATCAGCTGATGACATCTCTGATGATTATGGAGCTGATCCTAATTTCACTCATTTTTAGTTTTCTTTTGATGAGGGATTATCCTTGTTTGACCCCATCCTTTTTATTTTTCATGTATTTTATTTTTCAATCAATTTTAGTAGTAGCAGGTTCGCCTGGATCCTGGACCTTTTTGGTAATATTATAAGAAATATATATAATTATATAAATATATATATACATATATAATTATATATATATATATATAATTATATAAATATATGTATAATTATATAAATTTATTTATAAATTTATTTATTTATAATTATAATTATAAATATATATCTATAATTATATTTATAAATACATATTTACAATTTTTTTAATATATTTTTAATTATATAAATAATTATTTGTTTATAATTATATATATTTATATTTATTTATATTTATTTTTAATTATATTTATAAATAAATATTTACAATTATTTAAATATTTATTTATAATTATATATATTTAAATTTTTTAATTATATTAATTATATTATTAAAATTATGTCTTTATGGGCACTTTGTTAGCGCTGATAAAGAATTATTTTTATCAGTGTTAAAAAATCATTAACAAAACATATATTTATCAATGGTAGAATTTTAATGCTGCTAAAGATATGTTTTATCAGTACTTATTATTTTTAGCATTGTTAAGACTACTCTTTATCAGCATTTTTTTGAAAGCATTGATAAAACCCTTCTTAATATTTTAAATAAAACCCTAAATGAGTTCTCGCTCATGCCATTCAAGCTCTCATTGAACCGAATCATTGTCGCCACTCTCCCTCAATCATTTCAGACGAATTGAAACCTTCAAAATCCATGGTATGTGATCACTTGTGATTTTTTGCTCCCCCTAAAACATTTTTGTTTGTTTTTATTTTATTTTTATTTTTTTGAATGGTTTCAATGGTTTACACAATGATTTATTTGTGCTAAATCTACCTCACTAATTCTCCACCCAATCTCCCTTTACCTGAGCCATTATTGGCTCACCTTCTCCCTCACCTTCACATTTATTTTCACTCATTCATCGTTATTTCTCACTCTGATTGCATGGAGATCCTGGATATGCACCACAAAAACCTTTCCCACTTATCATGTAAGGTGGTGATTACAAATGATTAGTAGACAAATTTTTACGGTTCAGATATTTTAATCAGCTCCAAGTTCCAAGTTCCAAGTATCCTTCCTACTCTCATGGATTTAAATCAAACAATTCTACCAATTTTCTTCCATTAACAGGCAGAAGAACCCCAATCATTTTAATATCTCCTCATTTATTTTTAATTTTTATAGGAATTATAAAATGGTTTTAATTTAGTTTGTATGTTTTTTTCTAATTTATTATATTTATAGTGCTTAATAAAAATTATTTCATGATACTTTTAATACTTATACACATAATATTTATTTATAAGATTTATTTTTTGTTTTAAGTTTGTTCTTAATGATTTTATCATGTTATGGGATTATTAAGTTTTTATATTATTTTAATATTGTTTAATATTTTTTAACCTTCTTATTATATATATATATATTATAGATACCGATTTGTTATATATTTTTTACATGTGATATGGCATGAACACATGGGTTATGCACATGGTTTATGGATGCAGAATGAACTATCACATAAAAAATAACTTGACATTATGATATAACCAGAGCATGGGTGGCATCAATTGCTTACATACCGTCAGAAGTTTATATTAAATCAAAACCCAACACATCTTACATTACCACAAATGTATTACGACTATGTTGATACAAGATATGTCATTAATCCAATTTCAACATATTTAACAAGATCAATCTAACACAAAAAGCATTGTGATACTCGACTCCTCCACTATTTTTGAACTCCAACCTACTACACTACATGCTGAGTATTTAACATTGGTTTATCTTATTGATATTTCTCTTCATTATCTTACAATTAATGGTACTTGAAATTTTTTAAAGGTTCTTGATACAGGATAAAAGGATTTCGTAGTTCATGAAAATGATAGTTGATTTATACAGTGCTTTACCAAGACGAAGAAGAAGAAGAAAAATCATTGCTTATTAATGAAGGAATTAAATGAAGAATACATAGATATAAATATAGATACATTATTTAATATCATCATACAATGATGTGTGAATATTTTTAATGGGATGAGTGGTATCTATATTTATAAATACATACATGTGTAAGGAAAAAGGGTGGTTTATAAACTCAAATTCTATATCTTGAACTTGGTTTTTAAATGTTTTTCTTAAAAATGAGATTCATTAAATGGTATTTACAAAAGTTGGTAGTCCTTTAAAATTGAAATACCTTGGTTGGATTGTTTTACTTTCATTCCATATTTTATAATAGGTAATTTAATTTTTTTAAATCTTTCTTATGATGATAGTGATGGTTTTTTTATGCCTCTTGGGTTTTTTAAATTTTTTTCTTTTATTTAAGAAATGTAATGTTTTAAAGTGGAATGTGGTGTTTAATGAATTTAATTTCTTTGAATGGGTTGTTGAAAGTCACCTTTGATAAAATATTTACTATTTAAAATGTTAATGGAACACAGGAACCCCAACTCGAGACTTATGGTTCATTGGATTTAAATTCAAGGTTTTCTTCAAACATTAGGTTCTCAATACCATGTGATTGGGTCCTATCACCATTTTAATTATCTAAAAAAAAGATCAACTACACCTTCTAAGCATCATGTCACTAAAACGCCAACTGGACCTCCATGTACCATGTGAATAAATGAATAAATATTAACCCCTCCCTCTTTTTGATTTTAGTTTCTCACTGCTTTTTATAGATCTTGTATGACTATTTAATCCTATGAGATATCATCAAATTAATCTTATGAAACATCTATGTGTTTTTTCAATAGATAAAAATTTAATTAGATTCTTTGTAACTTTATAGATATCACACATTCCTTTCCTTCAATGATTTCAACCACTATAAAACAATCTAAATACCCATCATTTTACCCTTATTATCTTAAAAACATGACTTCAAGTAACATAAATGATTCTTTAAGAAGACCTTTTATGGTTTCCAATCTCATAATTTCTTTGTATTTATTTATTTTTTTAAATATTAATATTACTGAATCAAATAGGATGAATATGAATCGAAAATGGATGGATGTGAATCATATGAAAAAATAGTATGAGGATTGGGTGAAAGATTTCATCAAGTTTTCAAAAGATCATGAATACGAACCTTCTCAAATCCTTTTTCCATGTTTATGCTATTATTACTAAAGACTAATTAGTCTATAAGAGATAGAATAACACTTGATCTATCATGAAATAGATCAAAGTTATAAATGTTTGACTAAACATGGGGTAAAACTGAATATAGCTAGTGACTGGGATAAGGCTACATTTTATGGATCCTTTGATATGATTACAAGTGCGTAAAATGATGAAGAGTCTATCAAAGATATGATTATAGGAGTGAATGATGATAAATATTGTATTGAGGAAATGAAAATGATGGTTGAAGATGAACTTTGTGATTGTACACAATTGTTTGAAAATTTAAAGAGTTGTTCAAAGATCCCACTGTATATTGTTTGTACTAAATATATAGCATTTTTAGCCATACTAAATCTATATAATTTAAAATCTGGAAACAAATGGAGTGATTCCAGTTTTAATAAACTACTTTCTCTCTTGAATGATATACTCCCAAAAGATAATTAGATTCCTTTCCAGACATATTATGCTAAAAAAATGTTATGTTCAATGGGTATGATCTCTAAAAGAATACATGTTTGTCCAAATGACTGTATACTATTTTATAAGGACCAAAAATCACTTAAAAAATTCCCAAATTTTAGTGCTTCTTGATACAAAAAAATTATGAATTGGGTCCTGTGAAAGTTGTATGGTACTTTCCAATCATTACAAGGTTTATATGACTATATAGAAGTGAGGAGACTATAACACGATTGATATATCATGCAGATACAATAAATAAAGATGGGAAACTCCATCACCTATTATACTTTTCTCAGTAGAAGATAATTGATTATGAGTATCCTAAATTTGGAAATTATCTAAGAAACCTTCATCTTTCAATATCTATAGATGGAGTGAATCATTTTGGTTTTCAAAGTAACACTCATAGTACATGGTCAGTTATGTTGGTAAATTATAACTTTCCATTGTGGTTATGAATGAAGTAAAAATACATTATGTTATCTCTTCTTATATAAAGACCAAAACAACTGAGTAATGATATTTATGTTTTTTTGGATCTATTGATCGAAGATTTGAAATTATTATGAGATTCAGGTGTTACATTATATGATGCTTATAGAAATGAATATTTCACATTAAGAGTCATGTTGTATGAGATGATAAATGAATCTCATTCTTATGGAAATTTTTTAGGATGTCACAATAAATCAAATCAAGGGTGTCCCATTTTTTGAATAAGTTATATAGTAAATTAGGTTGAAACATTTTTTGAATACTGTGTTTCTAGAACATTTCATATTTCTAACCCAGTTTCATAAGTATTGATCATATACAACATCATTAAATGGGAGTTTAGAAGACCATACAGCATTGTCTCCACTAACAAGTGATCAAATGTTTGAGAAATTAAAATATATGGACACTTATTTTAGTAAACCTTTTTTTAACCTTAAAAACTCATTAGAAAAAAGAGATCAGTTTTTTTAATTATCATACTAGAATTATTTATACGTCATAACTTTTCTTGATTTTATTCATGTTGAAAAAAAATTATGTGATAGTGTCATTGGAATGTTACTAAATGCACCCAAAAAACGAAGTATAGAATTAAGTCTAGGTTGGACATGATTGAAATGGTAATACGGTAAAAGTTAGTGCCAGTGAAAAGTAAAAAATAGAATTTTTTCCCACAAGATGCTTATACTCTTTCTAAAAAAGAGAGATACCGGTTTTTCAAATTATTGAATGATTTAAAGGTTCCAGAGGGGTATTCATCAAATTTCAATAATATCATGTAAATGAATGATTTAAAGTTAAAGGGTCTAAAATTTCATGACTACCATGTTTTGATGCAAGATCTAATGCATGTAGTTTTACATTTCATTTTTCTTAAGAATTTATGTCATTCATTAACCAAGTTTTGTTTCTTTTTCAAATATATATGTAGAAAATTTATAGACCCAATGAAATTTCAAACTATGGAAAAGAAAATTGTTGTCATATAATTTGAATTATAGATATTATTCACATCGACATTATTTGGTATGATGGTTCACTTGATGGTTCACTTGATGGTTCGCTTAGTAAGAGAGATTCAACTATGTGGTCCTATACATTTTAGATGGATGTACCCCATTGAATGGTATATAAATATTTTTAAAGGGTATGTCAAAAATCAAAGTCATCTAGAAGGTTTTATTATGGAGCAATATGTTGTTTAGGAAGTCATTGAATTCTGTACTGACTACATACCTGATGTGAATATCATTATTCTTCCAAAATCTCATCACACTGGGTAGCTTGTAGGTGAAAGAATTTTTGGAATAGATGTTGTCACAATTACTATTACAGATCAGGAGTAGACCCACCTTTACATTTTATATAAAATTTTAGATTTTTTTCATATGTTGAAACCTACAAAGTAATTCTTAGGAATTTGAATCCATTAAGGACTGAAATATTAATATAAAATACACATAATCAATAGTTTATATGATGGTTTCAAGACTATATTTTTAAGGATTAAACTGAAAATATGGATTCAATTTGAGAACTAATTTTACGGATAGCCAGAGGACCAATTGTTCATATATTATCATATAATGGTTGTGTAATTAATGGTTATATATTATATATAAATTAATATAATGAATTTAGTACCATGGAAAATAGTGTAGTTACACTTGTGGATGATGTAATGCATGTATATAGTACCAAGGACAGAAATCCAATTTATGTGAATATGTCATAAATTGACATCATCAAACAAATATGATATTTGGGTTATAAAACATTCCTAGTATCTATTTTTCAATGAAAGTGGGTTGATAATAGTAGTGTAGTTAAAATAGATGAATTGGGATTCATGGAAGTGGATTTCAGTAATAAAGGGTACAAAGACAAAACTTTTTTAATGGCATTACATGTAGTACAAGTATTTTATGTTCCAAATCCTACAAACCAAAAGTGGTAAATTGTTCTATTATTAACCAAAAACCACTAAAGGGTTAAATATTAATTCAAATGAGGATAAACCTTTCATTGGGACATCATAATCATTTTACAGTGGTCCCAATAATGATAGGATCTTTTATGTCAAAGGATACCACAATGAATGGATTCTGAACTCGATAAAGGGTTTAAATCTATTCAACCTTTAAAAAATAGATCAATAATCCAATTATATTTTTTTAATATATATTGTGTTACCTCATATTATTATTTGTTCACTACTGCATTTACATAATCTATATTAAATGTTCAACCACTTCTGTAGATAATGAATTCTACACATGTTGATAATCCCAATCCTTGGGAACAATAGGTTTCTCAATATGTTGGTGCTCCCAATGAAAAGGAACAAAAAAAATTCACATATCAATGCTACAAATCCATAAGAACAACATATTGATAATTTTGAAGTTGAGGAAATGGTAGATGGTGAGTAATTATGCCCCATAAAAAAGGAGTTTTGTAACATGATTGTGTTAACAAAAATTATTAAGGTGAGAAATAAAGGAATCAAAATTTAGGTTGGATGGAATGTATTTGTCCAACCTGTTAACTCCAACAAGGCCATTCTCATTAGTTAAATTGGTCTCACTACTCAAATGCACATGTCGATTGATGTATATTTGTGGCACAATGTTGTGCCCATGCTTAAGACACCAATTTGGGAGAATATTAGAGTAACATTATGATATAATTTCTTTATTTTACTAATAAAAAAATACTTAAATGTTGATTTACACTTCATTATCCCTTACAGAGTTAATTTATAGTATATTACTCCTTAATGAAATTTGTATTAATTCTTGTTGGAAAGGCTCATAGAGGAATTTGTAAAATTTTTACCAAGTATCATCTCAAAGATGGTGAAGGTAAAATAAATTTACACCCACTATAGATGTATACACACCTGATAAACCAATAATAATGGGATGCATTTATTGGTCATCATAATGAGAAATATTTTTAGATTTATTGTGATTAGTAATGGATTTCTTGAAAATACATGTATTAATCACTTTGATTAGGAATTTTTAATTCATAAAACAACAACTGAGTGCTGAAAATAAGTGACGTGTATCAAAACCAACATACCCCTACCATAAAGAAAGGATGGTGTATGCTTCACTTGAAAAAAATAGTATGTATTTTAAATATACTATAATAATTTTATGTGACATGAAAAAACAACATAATTATATTCCTTTATTTATATATATATTGATGAATCAAAATACAAGGACACTTCCATCCCATGCCATGTGTTATGAAAGGAGGAACATGTAAATAAATATGGGATATTAATAAATTAAACCACACAAAAAGTGTGGAAACAATATTTAAGTATGACATAATAAAAATTTATTTTTCTTTAAATCAGTATTACATAATGATGATTACTTATTTTACTATATTGTTTATATGAATTAGATATAAGAATCATCATCATTTGTACCTATAAGAAACTACTATCACTGGCCTTGAATTGTCCAAAAGAGTATGGTCGTGTTAGAGGTTTGGGTTTTGGGGTGTCACCCTAAACATATTTTGATAAAAGAAATGAACAGGGGGATAAAGATAATAAAATGGAAGATTTGCAGGAACAATTATCTACTCTATAAGAAAAAATTAATTGGCATTCAAATTTGTTAGAATATGTTATGGTAATGAATCAAAGATAAGAAACAACACAAGAAAACCCACTACGTGAAGATCCCCCCCCCCCCCCCCCGCACCATCTTTGAGGTGATTCATCCCCCTCAAAGAGCTATCTTAGAAGATTTTATCAATATTTTCATAATTGTTTTTTTGAAATGTGAATCATGTAAACAATGATACCTTTCCTGTACTGATATTCTATAGGGTGAAAATTATTTTGATTTGTATCTATCAACACTCACCCACCACTTTATTGTGGGGGAATCGTGTACAATATCTAAGGTGGTATTCAATGCAACAAACAACTTCTAATAGGTCATGTGAGAGTGATAATTTGAATAACTCATAATCCGAGCACTGAGCTACCTATTTCACTTGATGATGTGTAAATTCATAATATTGAGAAAGATATTTTAATTTACATAACATGGATGTTAGATCTTGTAAAAATACATTTCGACAAGGAGGTATTCATTTACAATTTATTTTTTATGCAAAACCTTTAACAATTAATGAAAAAAATCTTAAACCAATGAATGTTATTATAGAAAGACAAAGATAAGGGGATGAAATGGAAAGTCAAATCAAACTAATATAAAGGATCAACCAACTAATCAAAAATATCTTCACAAATTACCATTACCCTGCCCATTCAACTTCTGAATTTACTAACATTAAAGGTTCATGTGAATACAACTTTAACAAGTGGTTATATGACCATAATTGATTTTAAAGAATAGATGTACAGAGAGGACATTACTGACTATATTGGTCCTTAGAATGTAAATGAAATCCTCAAGCATGAATGAATAATATTATTAGTCTTAAATGTATACATGAGGTGTTTTTTCGTTATTTATTTGTCCAATAGATGATCCGCTGTGTTAGTTATGAATAAATACAATTCATATTTTTTTAGGCATATATATCAATACTATTTAAAGGGAAAACCACGTGAACAAAAATTTGGACTCATTAGTCCTCCCATTACTTCTACACACTTATTCTCAATGGAAAAATCAAATTGAAGTAATAGTAGACAAACTGGCCATAATTTTTGAAAGAAAACTTATAGAATTTAGACTATTATTAATAACCATGATTAAGGGGTAAAACTCTACAATTTAATCATATAAAATATATTTTCATTCATTTAATTACTTATACCATTTTTTAGGTAACATTGGTTACTCATTTCAGTCAATTTGGATACTTTAAAGATTTATTTTCTAGATTCAATGCATGGATACCCAAAAAACTAACCACACATGATGATTTTTATAAATTTGTAATACACTACATGAAACATTTTACAAATAAACTTCAAGTTATACATTTTATATTATGTTTTAATGAAAATTATTTTATGATAATGTGGTGTTTAAATATTATCAAAATCATGGTATGAGGATAATACATGAGCACAAAAAGCCTATAGACTTCTAAAAATGGGTAAGTATTATGGTATATAAAATAAAATTTCACTATTAAAACATATATAAAAACAAATAACTTATTTTTCTCAATGTTTCTGTAGTTCTCGGAACAAAATAATGATAATTATTGTGGTTATTATGTTTTCAAATTTATGAAAGATATTGTATTCCAACAACAAACTAACATCCTCATAGAGGTATTTCCAATGATAATTAAAATTTCATTTATAATATTTACTAATCCTTTATTTATATATATTTTTCAGTACTAACCAGACTATCGATAGTCCTCATATTCAAAAGAGGAAATATATTTATTTAAAAATGAATGGGAAGAATAAATGGTATCATATTGTATACAGACATCATGAATAGTTGACTTACTACTATTTATTTAGTGAATTTTATCATTTTTTTAACTATTTTTTTAGTTAATTTCCTTATAATTTTTATATAATACTTATTTTGTTAATTTTCATAGAGTTTATGAAGAAGGATGATACACTCATGATGCACTCATGTACTATGATTATTCACTCAATGAGGATAATGCACTCATGATGGTGCAGTTTTCTTTTTATTCTAAAATGAATTCAACATTAGGGTTTATCAAACTAAAATATTGTTATATAATCCTGAATTTTGAATCCTTTGAATCATGAAAGTTCATGGTGTGATGTTAAAGAATCAATTATATCTCAATATGATACATATTATGACCATTATGACTTTAAGTCTATGTTATTCGTTTAAAATTGACATTTTTGTTCAAAACACATGTTACATACTCAAAATCAATAAAACATATTTAGATTGTTTTGTTATATTAGGATAATGATTCATAAGTCATTTGTGACATGTAGGGATCATCCACATATCAATCCAATACACAGTGTTCTTGGTGTGACAAATCTAGTAACATTTTCGAAGTTGTTCATGCTCATGTATGAATCATCCACACCTTAATTAGTCGCACCTTAATCTAATACACAATGTGCTCTGTATGACTCTAAGTGGATGTTTTTAGTTTATGATTTACATTTTAGTTAAAAACACACATCACACACTCAAAATTGATAAAAAAACATTCATATTATTTTGATACTTTAGTAAAATGATCCATAATTCATTTGTGGCATGTAGGAATAAACCACACCTCAATCCGATACACGGTGTGTCTGATATAACTCAAAGTGTATGTTTTTAATTTAAAATTGATATTTTACTTCAAAACACACATCACATACTAAAACTTGAGAAAAAACATTTGTATCATGTTTATACTTTAATACAATGATCCATAAATCATTTTTGAAGAATAGGAATTAGTCGTACCTCAACATGATACACAATGTGCCCAGTATGACTCAAAAGTGTCAGTTATCAGTTTAAAATTGAAAATTTAGTTCAAAACATATGTCACTCACTAAAAAATGAGAAAACACACTCATGTTTTCTTGATAATTTATTAAAATTATTCATAATTAATTTTCGATGTGTAGTAATTAGTCTCACATCAAACCATTGCATGATGTGACTGGTATGACTCAAAGTGCATGTTTTGAGTTTAAATTGAAATTTTAGTACAAAAGAAATGTTAAATACTCAAAACCAATAAAACTCATTTGTATTATTTTTATGCTTTATTAAAATGATCCATAAGTCATTTTTGACATGTAGGAATCGGCTTCACATCAATCTGATGCACGGTGTGGCCAGTTTGACTCAAAATGTGTCTTTTTATTTAAAATTAACATTATAGTTCAAAAAACATCTCACATAATAAAAAATAATAAAATTAATTTTTATTGTTTTATACTTTATAAAAATGATCCTTAAGTCATTTTTGATGTGTAAGAATTAGCCGCATCTCAATCTGATACATGGTGTACCCAGTATGACTCAAAGTGTTTGTTATTGATTTAAAATTTATAATTTTGTTCAACGCATGTGTCACTCACTAAAATCTAAGAAAATGTGATAATATTGAATTAATACTTTAATAAAATGATTCATAATTCAATTTTTATGTATAGGAATCAGTCTCACATCAAACCGACACATGATGTGACCAGTATGACTCAGAGTGTGTGTTTTCAGTTTAAATTAACATTTTAGTAAAAAAGACAAGTGGCATAATCAAAATAAATAAAATTCATTCATATTTTATTAATAATTTAGGAAAATAATCCATAAATTATTTTTGACATGTATGAATAATCTGCACATTAATTTGATGTACGGTGTGACCGGTATGACTCAAAGTGTGTGTTTTCAGTTTAAAATTGAAATTTTAGTTCAAAACACACATCACATACTCAAAATTGAGAAAACTCATTTTTATTGTGTTCATAATTTAGTAAAATGATCCATAAATAATTTTTATGTTTATAAATTATATGTACCTCAATCTGATACATAATATGCCAGGTATGACTCAAAAGTGTCTATTATCAGTTTAAAATTGACAATTTAATTCAAAACATGTGTCACTCACTGAAAACTAAGGAAACATGATCAGGTTGTCTTAATACTTTATGAAAATTATTTATAAGTCTAGTTTTTGGTGTGTTGGAATTATCCTCACATCAAACCGACACATGATGTGACCAATATAACTAAAAGTGCTTGTTTTTTGTTTAAATTAACATTTTAGTAAAAAATACACATGACATAATCAAAATGATAAAAATCATTTGGATTGTTTTTATACTTTATTAAAATAATTAATAAGTCATTTTTAATGTTTAGGAATCAACCACACATAAATATAATGCATGGTGTGACTGGTATGACTCTAAGTGTGTCTTTTTATTTTAAATTGACATTTTAGTTCAAAACGCATGTCGCATACTCAAAACTAATAAAAAACTTTCATATTGTTTTGATACTTTAGTAAAATAATTCATAAGTCATTTGTGATGTGTAGTAATCAACGACACCTCAATCTGATACATGGTACGCCCAGTATGACTAAAAGTGTTCGTTATCTGCTTAAAATTGACAATTTAGTTCAAAATGTGTGTCAATCATTGAAACCCAAGAAAACATACTCATATTATCTTAATAATTTAGGAAAACAATTCATAAGTCATTTTTGACATATAGGAATCAGTATCATATCAAACCAACAAACTATGTGAGTGGTATGAATCAAAGTGTGTGTTTTCAATTTAAATTGACATTTTAGTAAAAAATCCATGTGACATACTCAAAACCAAACAAATGCATTAGTATTGTCTTGATAATTTAGTAAAAAGATCCATAGGTAATTTCTTACATGTGTAAATCATATGCATGTCAATCTGATGCACGATGTGATCAGTATGACCCTAAGTGTATCTTTTAATTTAAAATTGAAATTTTAGTTCAAAACACTCATTACATACTCAAAACCAAGAAAACACATTCAATTTGTTTTGATACTTTATTAAAACAATATATAAGTTATTTGTGATGTTTAGGAATCATTCTCACCTCAATCCAATATACGGTGTTCCCAGTATGACTCAAAGTGACCGCTATCATTTTAAAATTGACAATTTAGTTCAAAATGTGTGTCACTCACTAAAAACTAAGTAAAAACATATAAATTCTCTTGATAATTTAGGAAAATTATTTATAATTAATTTGTGATGTGTAAGAATCATCCTCATGTCAACCTAACACACGATGTAACTGGTATGACTCAAAGTGCATGTTTTCAGTTTAAATTGACATTTTAGTAAAAAAGACAGGTGACATGCTCAAAAATGAGAAAACACATTCAGATTGTCTTGATACTTTAGGATAATTATCCATAAGTCATTTTTGACCTTTGTAATTTTCCTCACATTAATATGACACACGGTGTGACTGGTATGACTCTAAGTGTGTCTTTTTAATTAAAATTGACATTTTAGTTCAAAACACATGCCACATACTCAAAACTGAGAAAAAATATTCATATTATTTTTATACTTTATAAAAATGATACATAATTTATTTTTTGACATGTAGGAATCATACGCACCACAATCCAGTACATTGTGTGCTCGGTATGAATCAAAGTGTCCATTATCAGTTTAAAATTGATAATTTAGTTCAAAACATATGCCACTCACTGATAACCTAGAAAACACACACATATTGTCTTGATAATTTATTAAAATGATTCATAAGTTATTTTTGATGTGTAATAATTAGTCTCACATCAAACCGACACAAGATGTAATCTGTATGACTCAAAGTGCGTATTTTCAGTTTAAATTGGAATTTTAGTAAAAAAATATTTGACATACTCAAAACCAAGAAAACACATTCAAATTGTTTTAATAATTTAGGATAATGATCCATAAGTCATTTGTGACTTGTATAAATAAGCCTCACATAAATCTGATGTATGGGATGATCGATATGACCTCAAGTGTGTCTTTTTATTTAAAATTAACATTTTAGCTCAAAACACATGTCACATACTCAAAACTAAGAAAACATATTAATATTGTTTCAATACTTTAGTAAAATGATCCATAAGTAATTTTTTATGTGTATCAATCATACGCACCTCAATGTAATACATGGTGTGCCTAGTATGACTCAAAGTGTCTGTCATCATTTTAAAATTGACAATTTAGTTCAAAACATGTGTCGTTTACTAAAAACTAAGGAAATGCGATGATATTTTTTTGATACTTTAGAATAATGATTCATAAGTCATTTGTGATGTGTAGGAATAAATTCCACATTAAACCAACACACTATGTGACCAGTGTGACTAAAAGTGTGTGTTTTCAATTTAAATTGACATTTTAGCAAAAAAGACATGTGACATACTCAAAACTGAGCAAACACATTCAAATTTTTTTATAATTTATAACAATGATCCATAAGTCATTTTTTATCTATAGGAATATTCTGTACATAAATCTAAAATACTGTGTTACTGATATGATTCCAAGTGTGTCTTTTTATTTAAAATTGACATTTTAGTTTCAAAACACATGTCAAATACTCAAAACTGAGTAAATTCATTTGGGTTATTTTGATACTTTAGTAAAATAATACATAAGTCATTTTTGACATGTAGGAATCATCCTCACCTCAATCTGATACAAAGTGTGATCGTTATGACATAAAGTGTCTGTTATCGGTTTAAAATTGACAATTTAGTTCAAAACATGTGTCACTCACTAAAAACAAGAAAATAAACTCAGATTGTCTTGATACTTTAGGAAAATGATTTATAAGTTATTTTTGACATGTAGGAATTAGTATCACATCAAATTGACACACGGTGTGACCGATACGACTCAAATTGAATGTTTTTAGTTTAAATTGACATTTTAGTAAAAAGGACATGTGACATACTCAAAATAAAGTAAACTCATTTGGATTATCTTGATACTTTAGAATGATGATACTAAATTCATTTGTGACATGTATGAATCATCCACACATCAATCTAATGCACAGTGTGACTAGTATGATTCCAAGTGTGTCTTTTTATTTAAAATTAACATTTTAGTTCAAAACACACATCACAAACTCAAAACTGAGCAAACACATTAGGGTTGTTTTGATAATTTAGGAAAATGGTCTATAAATCATTTGTGATATGTTGGAATTATACGCACTTCAATCCAATACACGATGTGCATTATATGACTCAAAATGTTCATTATCAATTTAAAACTGACAATTTAGTTCAAAACATGTGCCACTCACTGGAAAATGGGAAAACATGATCAGATTGTCTTGATACTTTAGGAAAACAATTTATAATCCATTTGTGATGTGTAGGAATTAGTCTTGTATTAAACTGATATAGGATGTGACCGGTATGACTCAAAGTGCGTGTTTTCAGTTTAAATTGACAATTTTGTATAAAAGACATGTGACATACTCAAAATCAATAAAACACATGTGGATTATATTGAAACTTTAGGATAATGATCCTTAAGTCATTTTTTATGTGTAGGAATCATTTATATGTCAATCTGATGCACGGTGTGATGGTATGACTCCAAGTGTTTCAACTTATTTAAAATTATCATTTTACTAATGTATTGATTCACATTTATGTTTAATTTATTTATTTATATTATTACTAACATAAGAATTTTTTTCTTATATAGGTGGATTCTTTTAATTGAGTTGGGGTGGTTTTTTCAACAACTAATACCATGATCAGGCTTTTTTTAGTGGGGGTCAGGTGCCAAAGACAATGAAACCATTGTTGTTTTTTAATGTTTCACTACCACAGATCGCAACTAAGTCAGTGCCTTCTTTTATCAATGCTAAACAGAAAGCACTGATAAAAGTTGTACCTTTATCATCACTTTTAGATAAAGGTAACATTTATTAGTACTAAAAAACACTGATAATGGTGGATCTTTATCAATGATATTCTTAGTGATTATAAAAACTTTTAATAAAAAATATTATTAATATATATAAAATTATCATATTTTTATTCAAAAAATAATGTTCATTTATATAAATTAATTAAAAAACATGTTTATAATTAATATAAACATGATATATTGATATACATTATTTAATAATTTAAATATATATATAATTATTTTTAAAAATAATTTATAAAATTATAAATATGTATATATATATATGAGAAAGGCTCATTCATGGATTTGGAGACCAAACCCATGACTCCAAATTATTACTAAAAATAAAACACACATGAAGAGAGACGACTCAAAACAAGACATAAAAAATCCCACATCAAAGATAGAAGCCAAAGGAAGATCAATCCCTATGAGACCCCCAGGAAAATCGACAAAATGAGTGAGGTTCAGGCCCCGTCATCCCCTCTAATGTGGTGGCCTTCCTCATGAGTGCCTTTCATGCTTCCATGTCTTTTCTCTCTACCAAGGTTCAGGTTCTTCATCTGATGACAAAACTCCAGTTTTTGATGCACCCAGCTCTTGGTAACCATAACTGAGCTTCATATCCCCAAATATGTTTTTACATCCCCGACTGTCAGCACCTTCCATTGTCTACAAAGCTGTAAACATTGCCTATGAAGGCACTTCCGTAACTGAATCAAGCACCTAAAAGGCATTAGAGGTTGGGATCATAGGTTTTTTTAGGATATCATCCTACATATGGGTCATTAATGAACCCATAACAAAGTCACCCAATAGGGGAAGTTTACCCACATCTCCAACCTAAACCTCATAGGACTTGTCTCTACATTTAGAGTCATTCTGATTAGCATTATTAGCAGGATCTTGGACCAAATTCTCTTCTCAGGTCCCAATCAGTGAATGAGATGAACAACCACCCAACTAATGAGGTTCTAAAGTTTTATTACGAACTTTCGCACTAGCAGAAATAGGGATATTACGCACCTTATAATGATTTAAAGTGGTGTTTGAATCTCTATGTGAAGTGCATTGTGTTACATTTGTTGTCAATGAGGCATGAAGTTGTCTTGGAATGAATGGAAGTCAAGGAATGTCAAGATGTGAATGACAAAGGTTGTGATGGTGTTGGTGATGAAGAGAGAATGGCCATGGTACACAGATGCATGTCACTTAGGAGATTCACTAAGTGACATAGGAGATGTGGTTGAAACATTCTCTTGAAACATCTGACGATTGTGGAGCTGTTCTTTAAGTTCATAGAACTTGTATCAACTGGATACAAAGTCACAACATGATTAGAAGACCATGCATTGTACTGACAATTCATGAGGAGTTGAAGAGATCCATCCACAACTTCTAAGTGGATGAAGTGGATTAATAAAGTCCATGCACTATCACTTAGTGCATGAGAATTTGAAGAAGTTCCAATTTGATCTCTGATTAAATCAACAAAGAGAATTGAAGAAGTTATTTGATTCAGGAGTTCGGGTGAAGATGAAAAACCTTCAAGAAGTCCCTCCTAAGTATTGAACACATATGGAAGAGGAGATGAAGAAGATTAAGAAGAAACCGTTTGAAATTCCATTCATAAGTGATGAATACATGTTGAAGATAATGGAGGAATTTCAAAATGAAGAAGAAGAAAGGAAGAAGGATAAATGAGGAAGAAGGCTTGAAGTGGCACTTGGCATTTGGCATGTTTTATATGGAGAAGAACTTTGTATTTCACAAAGTCCTATTCTGTCCCTTTGCCAAAAAATTGGCCAGCCAAGGCACCTTGGGGGGTTCAACCCCAAGGCATGGGCACTAGGGCACCACGCCCAAGGGAACCCCGTGGGGCGAGCCAGGGCGGCAGGGCGCACCCAAGGACACCCCTGCATGAGCGCCTGGGGCACACCCGGAGGAGCGCAGGGAGCATAGTGGGCGCTTGAAGCGCGCCCGCGAGGACCAGAGTGGGCGCAGAGCGCGCCCGCAGGGAGAACACGGTGCGGGGCGGCACCATGGGGGGAGAGGATTCAACTGAGCATTGGATGGCAGCGGTATATTGATAAAGCGCGGATAAACCGCGAGAGGTTTCGATGTGGGACGCGGATTTTTCCCGCGGAAGCGATCCTGGCCGCACGATTGATCACGCGCCAGATCCGAGCCGCTCATCTAATCCGCGGCGAGATGATTTGATCCAGGCCGTTGAACATCTGATCCGACGGCTCCCGGCTTATCTTCTTCCTCGAGCTCGAGCCGAGGACACCCCGTGCCACCCGACGTCCGCCGCTGAACCAGTGCCTCCCGACGACAGTGTTTCGAGATTCCGGCCACCTCTGAAGAAACCGAAGCCACCCTCGTGCTCGTCTGGCCATAACGAACAGGACCATGCAATAAAATAAGCATGCATACGATGAAAGGAGGATTTCGAGCAAGGCCGAAGCAACCGGAGGTGCGAGGCCATTCGGTGTTCGTGCCTTTGCATGGATAAGGTTTAACGAAGGCCATGCATGCGTTATAAATCGCATGCATGTGGAGGAAACCGAAGAAGAAAGATCCCGCGTGAAACAGAGGATAAATATAAAGATTTGAAGATTTTAAAGATCCGAAGATCTCGGGTGTTTGAAGTTATTATCACGCGGACGATGCGAGGCAGTCTCTGCCTATAAAAATGAGGCCGAGCCCTCTGTGCCGCTTGCTGATCCTTTGAGAAACGAAAGTTCCGTGAGAGCACCCTTGTGCCTCGCGAAGATTTGAGTTGCGCGTCCCCTGTGCGGCAGAGAAGCCCGGAGCCATTTTTGGCTTCGTGAAGTTCCTTTTTGCGCATCCCTTGCGCGAAAGAAGTGAAGGGGAGTCCCCTGCGCGCTAATCCTTGCGCGACAGGAAGAACCCGAGGCCGCTTCCTTGCGCGCCCGAGGTTGTCACCCTCTCTGCCCGCACCCTTGCGCGGAAAGAGGAAGACCCCGCGGGTGTTGCACTTGTGCGCCCCGCGGGTACTAGGTCTTGCGCGGCCTTTGTGCACCCAAGCTCTTGCGCGGCCAGTGGCACCCAAGTGTAGCTTGCGCGGATATTGTGTAGAGATTGGCAGGGGTTCGGGTTGCGTGTGCAAGACAAGAGGAAGACCACACATTGTGTGTGTGCCAAAGGAGGCCGAGCCTTTGTGTTTGTGTGCCAAGAAGACAAGAACACCCCACGGGCAGTGGGTGTGCAAAGAAGAGGAAGACCCGAGGCCTTTAGTGCCTTGTGTGCAAAGTGAACAAGGAAGGCCATAGCCCTTATTGTGGGTGCACACATTGAAGAAAAAATTGTGTGTGCAAAGGAAGTGAAAGTCCGTAGCCTTGTGCAACCAAAGAAGACCCAAGGCCTAAGTGTATTTGTGTGTGCTAAGTGAAGAGGAAAAGCACACTTGTTCGGGTGTGTGCAAGTAGAGGCCGAGACCACACCTTGTGTGAGTGCCAAATTGAAGAACACACTTTGTGTGTGGATTTGAAGAAGAGGCCGTAGCCCTTGTGTGTACAAAATGAAGAACCAAGTGTGTGCATAAGTGAAGTGCATACTTTGAAGAAGATTAAAAGAACAAGGAAGTGTGTGTGCCTAGTAAGTGAAGTAGGCCAAGCCTTGTGTTTGCTAATTGATCAAAGGAAGTGTGTGTGAGCAAACAAGAACAAGAAGGCCGAACCTAGGTGTGTGCACTAAGAAGTGTGTATACACTTAGAAGAAGAAAAGGGAGGACATCCACACAAAGAAGAACACACATTTATGTGTGTAGACAAATTGCATGAAGTGTGTGAAGTTTGAGAAGTTGGTGTGTGCTTAAAGTGTTACACCCTTTTAGGGTTTATTGCACCAAGAGGAGAAAGAGGACAGTGCATGCATGCATGCATGTACGTGCACACGTAAACAGTGCTAAATCAGTGGTGTGCATCTGAGGAGTCCAAGACTTGAAGATCTTGAAGAATTTCCATGCACTCAGTGCATGATGTTGAAGTGAACTGAGACTGAGCCAGACTGAAGTTAAAGAGATTGGTTGTCTGAGTTTTCAGTAGATTGAGAAGATCCTGATCATCACAAGTGATCAGAGGTACAGAGCAAGGCCAGCAGTCTTTATCCCAGACTGCTGAAGATACTTGAAGAACTTAAAGTGAAGAAGAGCTACTCGTGCGACTCGAGGAGCCAGGAGAAGACCCTGTGGGACTCAGGGAGAAGAAGTCTTCAGTGGGATTCTGGAGCAGGCCAGTGGGACTCTGGTAACACTGTGGGACGCAGTATAAAGACCCTCCTGTGGGACTCAGGAGAGATGCAGTGGGACTCTGTATCGACCATTGTAATTTTAACAGGTTATAATGGAGAATCCATGCTGGGAGAGCATGGCAAGGATGTAGGCCTTTGGTGCCGAACCTTGTAAATCCTTGTGTCCAGTGCCTTTACATTTACTGCATCATTCGTGGAAAGGTGAGAGATACAAGAAGAGTGGATCGAGGCTTTAACCAGCCATAGAGGTTTAATTGATTAAGAATCAATTAGTAAAAAGTTTTAAAGGATCACTGATTCACCCCCTCCCCCTCTCAGTGATTCACACTGATCTGGGCACTTCAATTGGTATCAGAGGGAGGTTGCCTCTAAAAGATCCAAGGGATTCCATATGGAGTGCAGATTTGAGGAAATGAAAGAACAGCCTCAAATGGAGATATCTGCCAAGACTCAGAAAAATAGAAAGAAGAAACAGGCCAAGAAGATGAAGAAAGCCTGTCCTAGCTGTGATGCTGATGGAACAATGAATGATCTTCAGAGTGCACTCAAATATCTTCATAAGACAGTTCCCATGGAAGTGGAAAAGTGTATAGCTACAGGCATCCATGATCTTCATGAAGAAAAATCACAGTTAGAAGAAGAAGCCAATGCTATGGAAGATCAGCTGGCTAAAAGGGTTGGCATAACCAACACTCTCAGAAAGCTGGTGAAGGCTAAAGATGAAACCGTTTCTCTTTGCAATGATAGATATGAAGATACTTGTGAAGAATTGCAAAGAAGCCTTTCTGAGAAAGACATCTTTATGATAATGATCAAATATGTTGTCCATGCACTGGAAAAGAGGCACAAAGTGTCAATGGTTGTCAAGGATGCTCAACTAGAAGACAAAGTCAAAAGGGTGAAGGAGCTTGACAACTCATTGCTTGAAATGAATCAGATGCATGAAGACCAGATAAAACAGCTGGAAGAGAAATGGGAAGGAAAGCTAAGAACAGTTGAGGATGAGAAGAACTCCCTCAACATGAAGTGTTTAGAACTAGAGGTGATATTGACAAATCTGCAATCACCCAAAGCTGAATCCTCCCAGTCAGCTAAAAGAAGAAATGTTGCCACTCAAGTGAGCTTTGAGAAGGATGATTCTAAAAGAAAGACATCCTCTAATAAAAGGGCAACATCTTCTAGAAAGAAGGTACCATCCATACCATATTGTACTGATGCTTCTAATTGTGTTTCCACAACAAGTACAGGATGGAAGAATAATTCCAAACAAATATGGATGAAGACAGTAAAGAAGCAGAGCTCTCCTGAAACAGCACAACAGGTCAAGAAAAGTACCCTACAATCAGAAGGACTGAAGAGGTCAAGATTCGTGGGACAATGCTGGTGTTGTAACAAGTATGGGCATTGTGCAAAGGATTGTTGGTACAATCCACTGAATGCCAAAGCACAGAGGAAGCCCATGCCTAGGGGGAGCAAGCCAGAAGGTAGGAAGCAACATCCACAGGTCCAGAGACATCTGTTTATTGCAAATAAATTTGGATTACTTGACAACATCTGGGATGGTTGCAAAAGTGGTCAAAAGAATGATACATGTCAATCTCCAACTGTATCCAAAGCTGGAAAGAAGAGAAGATCACTGAACCTGGCTAAGAGAGATTCCTTGGGAAGCAAGCAGAAGAAAGTGAAAGATGCTCCCAAGAAGAGTTTGAAGAATGAAGAGAAGTCCTTGGAATTGAAATCCAAGAAGGGTGATGCATCCAGAAGGACCACCAAGAAAACATGCTTCTACTGTGGAAAGAAAGGACACATCATGGACCTTTGTAAAGAAGCCATGAAACTAAATAGATGCAGACTGAACTCCAAAAGACAATCAATCCAGAAGAAGAAGGGATTGATTGAAAACAAGTTGCCTAAGAGAGGTAGCTTGACAGTATCTAAGGAACCATGTGGAACTTCCAAAACTGAGGCCACTCTTCCAAATGATTTACTAGTCATATGGCCAAATCAGTTGCAACTTGCCAAAGATCTACAAAGAGCTGAAGAGGAAGTACTGGCAATTGCTAAAGCAAAAGAGAAGAAGAAGATTTCACATGAAGATGTTTTGAGATCCACACCAGCACAAACATCATTGAAGATCAAATGTGCAAGTGTGAAGAATGGTGAAAATGGGACATCTCGGTTGAGAGAATCTTCTCAACCTTGTTGTTCACATTGATGAACCAAGGAGGTTCCATCTTATTCCCTTGTACTATTGGTATTTACATGTGCTGACATTGCAGGGAATTGAAGATGATGATCATTCTCAGCTGGAGGATGGTTTGGATTGAATGGAGTGCACCCCTTGAGGGGGAGCCAATCTGAAGAAGATGGGATTCTGAGATCAATACCATCTTGAGAAAAGTAAAGGTATTCCAATCATACTTTCATCCCTTGTTTCTTAATTGCATTCATCATGACAATTAAGGGGGAGTATGAATTGAAGACAAATGGAAGAAAGGGGGTGCTTTATCTTTGCACTGAACTTTCTAATGAGTTTTGTGAAGTATGTGCAGGATTCAGCAATTCATTGAATATCTGAAAAAATTCAACCCCTAAGCATGATCTCACATGTGTAGAGAGTTATGGACAGCATTGAGTACCTTGGTTACATCACTCTTGTTTTCTACACCGGGTTAGCCCAAGTAGACTTAGAGTTGATCTACTAAAGGTTCTTTGCTAAAGAAGAACATGTGGCATCATCCCTCTCTTAGTGATTTTCAAGAAGATGCTATTCAAAGGGAGGAAGATATTTTTGAAAGAGAACCACACCACACCTTTGCATTTGATTGCCAATAAGGGGGAGAAATATTGGCACACATATTGACCCATTCATATGTGCTGAAGGAGTGTATTGACAACAAATACAAAGGGGGAGATTGAAGTGCATTGTGTTGCATTTGTTGTCAATGAGGCATGAAGTTGTCTTGGAATGAATGGAAGTCAAGGAATGTCAAGATGTGAATGACAAAGGTTGTGATGGTGTTGGTGATGAAGAGAGAATGGCCATGGTACACAGATGCATGTCACTTAGGAGATTCACTAAGTGACATAGGAGATGTGGTTGAAACATTCTCTTGAAACATCTGACGATTGTGGAGCTGTTCTTTAAGTTCATAGAACTTGTATCAACTGGATACAAAGTCACAACATGATTAGAAGACCATGCATTGTACTGACAATGCATGAGGAGTTGAAGAGATCCATCCACAACTTCTAAGTGGATGAAGTGGATTAATAAAGTCCATGCACTATCACTTAGTGCATGAGAATTTGAAGAAGTTCCAATTTGATCTCTGATTAAATCAACAAAGAGAATTGAAGAAGTTATTTGATTCAGGAGTTCGGGTGAAGATGAAAAACCTTCAAGAAGTCCCTCCTAAGTATTGAACACATATGGAAGAGGAGATGAAGAAGATTAAGAAGAAACCGTTTGAAATTCCATTCATAAGTGATGAATACATGTTGAAGATAATGGAGGAATTTCAAAATGAAGAAGAAGAAAGGAAGAAGGATAAATGAGGAAGAAGGCTTGAAGTGGCACTTGGCATTTGGCATGTTTTATATGGAGAAGAACTTTGTATTTCACAAAGTCCTATTTTGTCCCTTTGCCAAAAAATTGGCCAGCCAAGGCACCTTGGGGGGTTCAACCCCAAGGCATGGGCACTAGGGAACCACGCCCGAGGGAACCCCGTGGGGCGAGCCAGGGCGGCAGGGCGCACCCAAGGACACCCCTGCATGAGCGCCTGGGGCACGCCCGGAGGAGCGCAGGGAGCATAGTGGGCGCTTGAAGCGCGCCCGCGAGGACCAGAGTGGGCGCAGAGCGCGCCCGCAGGGAGAACACGGTGCGGGGCGACACCGTGGGGGGAGAGGATTCAACTGAGCATTGGATGGCAGCGGCATATTGATAAAGCGCGGATAAACCGCGAGAGGTTTCGATGTGGGACGCGGATTTTTCCCGCGGAAGCGATCCTGGCCGCACGATTGATCACGCGCCAGATCCGAGCCGCTCATCTAATCCGCGGCGAGATGATTTGATCCAGGCCGTTGAACATCTGATCCGACGGCTCCCGGCTTATCTTCTTCCTCGAGCTCGAGCCGAGGACACCCCGTGCCACCCGACGTCCGCCGCTGAACCAGTGCCTCCCGACGACAGTGTTTCGAGATTCCGGCCACCTCTGAAGAAACTGAAGCCACCCTCGTGCTCGTCTGGCCATAACGAACAGAACCATGCAATAAAATAAGCATGCATACGATGAAAGGAGGATTTCGAGCAAGGCCGAAGCAACCGGAGGTGCGAGGCCATTCGGTGTTCGTGCCTTTGCATGGATAAGGTTTAAAGAAGGCCATGCATGCGTTATAAATCGCATGCATGTGGAGGAAACCGAAGAAGAAAGATCCCGCGTGAAACAGAGGATAAATATAAAGATTTGAAGATTTTAAAGATCCGAAGATCTCGGGTGTTTGAAGTTATTATCACGCGGACGATGCGAGGCAGTCTCTGCCTATAAAAATGAGGCCGAGCCCTCTGTGCCGCTTGCTGATCCTTTGAGAAACGAAAGTCCCGTGAGAGCACCCTTGTGCCTCGCGAAGAATTGAGTTGCGCGTCCCCTGCGCGGCAGAGAAGCCCGGAGCCATTTTTGGCTTCGTGAAGTTCCTTTTTGCGCATCCCTTGCGCGAAAGAAGTGAAGGGGAGTCCCCTGCGCGCTAATCCTTGCGCGACAGGAAGAACCCGAGGCCGCTTCCTTGCGCGCCCGAGGTTGTCACCCTCTCTGCCCGCACCCTTGCGCGGCAAGAGGAAGACCCCGCGGGTGTTGCACTTGCGCGCCCCGCAGGTACTAGGTCTTGCGCGGCCTTTGTGCACCCAAGCTCTTGCGCGGCCAGTGGCACCCAAGTGTAGCTTGCGCGGATATTGTGTAGAGATTGGCAGGGGTTCGGGTTGCGTGTGCAAGACAAGAGGAAGACCACACATTGTGTGTGTGCCAAAGGAGGCCGAGCCTTTGTGTTTGTGTGCCAAGAAGACAAGAACACCCCACGGGCAGTGGGTGTGCAAAGAAGAGGAAGACCCGAGGCCTTTAGTGCCTTGTGTGCAAAGTGAACAAGGAAGGCCGTAGCCCTTGTTGTGGGTGCACACATTGAAGAACAAATTGTGTGTGCAAAGGAAGTGAAAGGCCGTAGCCTTGTGCAACCAAAGAAGACCCAAGGCCTAAGTGTATTTGTGTGTGCTAAGTGAAGAGGAAAAGCACACTTGTTCGGGTGTGTGCAAGTAGAGGCCGAGACCACACCTTGTGTGAGTGCCAAATTGAAGAACACACTTTGTGTGTGGATTTGAAGAAGAGGCCGTAGCCCTTGTGTGTACAAAATGAAGAACCAAGTGTGTGCATAAGTGAAGTGCATACTTTGAAGAAGATTAAAAGAACAAGGAAGTGTGTGTGCCTAGTAAGTGAAGTAGGCCAAGCCTTGTGTTTGCTAATTGATCAAAGGAAGTGTGTGTGAGCAAACAAGAACAAGAAGGCTGAACCTAGGTGTGTGCACTAAGAAGTGTGTATACACTTAGAAGAAGAAAAGGGAGGAAATCCACACAAAGAAGAACACACATTTATGTGTGTAGACAAATTGCATGAAGTGTGTGAAGTTTGAGAAGTTGGTGTGTGCTTAAAGTGTTACACCCTTTTAGGGTTTATTGCACCAAGAGGAGAAAGAGGACAGTGCATGCATGCATGCATGTACGTGCACACGTAAACAGTTCTAAATCAGTGGTGTGCATCTGAGGAGTCCAAGACTTGAAGATCTTGAAGAATTTCCATGCACTCAGTGCATGATGTTGAAGTGAACTGAGACTGAGCCAGACTGAAGTTAAAGAGATTGGTTGTCTGAGTTTTCAGTAGATTGAGAAGATCCTGATCATCACAAGTGATCAGAGGTACAGAGCAAGGCCAGCAGTCTTTATCCCAGACTGCTGAAGATACTTGAAGAACTTAAAGTGAAGAAGAGCTACTCGTGCGACTCGAGGAGCCAGGAGAAGACCCTGTGGGACTCAGGGAGAAGAAGTCTTCAGTGGGATTCTGGAGCAGGCCAGTGGGACTCTGGTAACACTGTGGGACGCAGTATAAAGACCCTCCTGTGGGACTCAGGAGAGATGCAGTGGGACTCTGTATCGACCATTGTAATTTTAACAGGTTATAATGGAGAATCCATGCTGGGAGAGCATGGCAAGGATGTAGGCCTTTGGTGCCGAACCTTGTAAATCCTTGTGTCCAGTGCCTTTACATTTACTGCATCATTCGTGGAAAGGTGAGAGATACAAGAAGAGTGGATCGAGGCTTTAACCAGCCATAGAGGTTTAATTGATTAAGAATCAATTAGTAAAAAGTTTTAAAGGATCACTGATTCACCCCCTCCCCCTCTCAGTGATTCACACTGATCTGGGCACTTCACTATGATTCTAGAGAAATACAGGAACAACAATGGGTAAGCCCTCAACACCATACATGGATAGACTGGAGTTATATTGGATCACACTAGCCTTTGTATTTTTCAACTTCATCAGGGATACAACCACTCTTTGTTTTCCTTTGAGATCCCTTGACTCGATAAATTTTTTTGGCTCTAATTATTGATCATCAAGTACTTGCACTACAACTTCATCAATGGATTTTTCCTTATCTGATCCATCATCCACTGCATGTTGTCTACTATGTGCTTTAGAATCCATTCCCATCACTAGAGTGGTAATCACTCTCAGATCATTTTCAAGGGATGAATCCTTCCTTGAATTGGGTTCCATCTCAACTTACATGCAGAACATTATCTTGAAGTATCACTACATCAGAATTACCAATACCTAGTACAGTCGACTACTTACCATTCAAGGGATCAATGTTAGTATGTTTTTCAGCTTCATCTACATTATCAGCCCACATTTTTTGTATTGATCAATTTGCTTCCCTCTATTTGCATCAGCTGACTGTGTAATCGAGTAGTCAAACACCACCAGTTCTTGGATCTTCACTTCCATTATATGATTCAAATCCTCTTCATGCTAATTTTCAACCAAATTAAAAACAACTGAAATAGGATACCTAGGTAAATTCACCCCAACTTCCTACAACTCACCATGTGTAGACCCATCAATAACATTCTTTCTGTGATTCTTAAAAAACTGCCTATCATCATGTCCCCAAGCCAAACAAAAGGAACATGTCACAACTCTTTTTTAGTTCTACTTATCATGACCAAGCACCTTTAAATCTAAAAAAACTTGGAATACTCTCATATTAAATTTGTAATTCAAATTCATCATCATCAGTTGATAAAATCACCTTATCAACCAAAATTGAGGTCAAATCCACTTCAACCAAAAACCGTACAAAATTCTTGAATCTAGATAACTCTGTTTCTCTATCCATTTTGATCAGAATGCCCGTGGCCAGAGCAATGTCGTGCAAAATTCGTAGGTGCCATAGAACCCAATTGATCCCGTGTACCTTGACACATACTTCAGAAGATAAATTGCAATCTCCCAGTGGGTTGAATTTGAAATCCCATTCTTGAATGTGAAGAACTCCCAGTTTGAAGAATATCGAACCAATGTCCCATGCGTTCATCTTCAATTCCTCATATGGAAATAATAAATAAATAAAACTATGACCCAGATAAGAACATCTCCAGTTCTTGAACCCCAAAATTTCTGAAAGTCGCACTTCAATATTGATGACTCTCCAAGGTAAAGCTCCCCACAGTAAAATAAATTGAGAAATCAAGGAATGCTTACCAAGCTCCAACAATTCCGATATCACAACCGGATCTGTTGTTACATGTGCAACATTACCCCTTCCCCTATAACCTTCGACAATGGTGTATTTTAAGAGAGAGAAGTAATGACTGTGGCTAATCTCTGAGAGATATGGTTTAACCCCATCCTACGCGAACTGCTTCCCATCCTTGCCAGTAGTGGATTTGTGGTTGTCTAAGTGCCCAGTCAGTAAGAAAACATTCGCTAACAAAGGATCTGAGGAGAATGCCCTGAAAGATCTACCCTAATCACCATCACAACATAGAGAAAGAGAGACTCGTCTAAAACCCACCCTCATAAACTGTAATATATAAATATGAATTATATAACATTTAATAAAAAATTATTTTCATAATTTTTTATATAAAAAAGTATCAAATTTATATTAGTCAAAATGTTTAATAGTTTATTCATATAAATTGATAACAAAATGTGTATATAATTAAAATAAATATAATATTTTAATATTTTATTTAAAAATTATATAATATATAAATGAATATAATTATTTAGATATATATTTATATTGATATTAAATAATTTAAAATATATCTACATGTATAACTACATGTATGTATGTGTATGTGTGTATATTCATGTGTGTGTGTATATGTGTGTGTAGATGTGTATGTGTACATATGCATGTTTATAATTTACATAAATGTTATGAATTCACTTTTTAATATTTTTATAATTTATTTCATTTAATTTATTCATTTATTTTTATATATTCATTAATAATGTTAAAAATATCTTTAATCATTTTATAATATTTATTTATACATATATTTATTTACTATACATGTAATATTTTCAATATGCTTGTTATTTATATGAATAATATTTATTCATTTTTATTTATTAAGTTTTAACATTTAAAATATGCTTTAAATTTATATAATTAATCTATTTAAATGATTTTTTTAACAATTTTGTAATTTAAATATTTAATTATACAATTATAAATATATATAATTTTTTTAAAATGGTATTTATGAAATTATAAATATATATTTATATATATTTAAATAGTTATAAAATTATATTAAATATATTTAAATAATAAATATATTTAGTATATTTATAATTACATATTAATAAATATATATATTTACAGATATATTTATAATTATATATAAATACTTTTTAAATATATTTATTAATAATTATAATTATTAATAAATAAATACATATTTAAATAATTATAAAATTATAATAAATATATTTAAATAATAAATATATTTATTATATTTTTAATTATATATAAATAATTTTTAAATATATTTAATTATAATTATAATTATAATTATATATATATAATTATAAAATTATAATAAATGTATTCAAATAATAAGTATATTTATTATATTTATAATTTTATATATTTATATATTGATATAAATATATATTTATTATATTTATAATTATATATATTTATATATTGATATAAATATATATAATTATATAAATATACCAAAGTAGTGTAGACCATGAGTTATAATTATATAAATATATATAATTATATAAACATATTTATAATTATAATTGAAAATAAATAAATATATATTTAAATAATTATAAAAGTACAAGAAATATATTTATTATAATTTTATAAATATATATTTTTATATATTAATATATATATATATATATAATCATATAAATATTTAAATATATTTATAATTACATACAAATATTTATAATTTTATAAATATATATAATTATATAAATATATTTATAAATATATAAAAATATTTAAATATATATAGAAATATATTTAAATATATTTATTTATAATTATAATTATAAATAAATATATATATTATTAAGATTATATATTTATCAGTGTTAGAATTTTAGCGCTCATAAAGAATTGTTTTATCAACGCATTTTTAGCACTGATAAAAGGGTATCTTTATCATAACTTTTTTGAAAGTGCTAATAAAAATCTTACGCAATGTTTTAAAAAGAACTCTAACAGACTGTTGTCGTCGCTTGTACCTTCAAGCTCTTGCAGAACCGTACTAATGCCACCACTAATCTCCCTATCACCGCTCCCTGTCGTTGCTCTCTACCATCATCGCCACTCCCTATCATCACTGTCACTCCCTATCGTCGTAGTCACTCCCTAGTGGAACCTAACCCTTGTAGAATTTAATCCTCTCTGCTCTTCATCAAAGAATCAATCCTCTCAAGATATAAGGTATAAGATTATTTCTTCTTATAATTTTTTCTCCAGTGAATCTCCTTACAATGTTCAAGTGATTTTCTAGGGTCGATGCATTGTGCCTCCATTCCATTCATCTGCCTTGGTGCTTGGTTTTCCTTTTTTATTTTCTATCTATCTTGTATAGTTGTTTCTATACTATTTGATAAAAAATAAAACATTATTTTGAATAGTTTTTTCTCATTTCACATTCAGTATCAAAATTTATTGATGCCTTTTGTCACGAACCGAATCTGGTCACCGCCAAAACCGGCACCAAACCCAGCCTGTGAGATGACCCGAAGGGAGTTCCCTATCCCCACGGGCTGGCACAAGTGCCCAGGTATCATTAATTTAGGTTTGGGAATGATTTACCCGAGTATGAAAGCATAAAACATTAAAAACAATCCATAATATAAATATGAAATTTTTGAGCCAAACAAGAGTTAAGTAAAAACCAGAACTGAGTACATTGGTTTAAAGATAATAAAAGTGGTCCAAATAAAAATAATTATAGCATCAAGACAGCCCCAAGGACTCCACACGACTAGGGGTCATCGCCCCCAAGCTATCTCCACAACTCCGCACCAAGGATGGGAACTAACACGATGAACCGCCATCACCCTTAGCCTTTCCTTTACCTGAATCAAACATAACCAAGTCTACTTACACCCAAGGGGTGTAAGTAGGGTGTGAGCCTAAGCCCAGTAGGATACCACCCAATGATTCCAAAGAGTAAGAAATACAATGTGAAAAAGCAAGCAGTTTTCAAACGCAAGGAAAAGTAGTGTTAAAATTTCAAGAAATGAAACCTCTAATTGAAAATAGTTTTCAATCCAAAATTTTCAGAATATTAACACATTAAAATAGAAATGTTATATACTGTAATTTACTTCCAAACACACCCTAATACATGGGTAGATAGTACGAATCCAATGAGCAACAACATTGGGAACACCCCTAGGCACTAGGTTGTCTTGGGCCCTATGTACCTCGTACCTCGGTGTAAAGTAACCATAGAAAAATCCTTTCTCGTGCACGAGCCACTAGTAGAGAACATACTCATAACCTAGTGGTCCCCAATAATCATCCACATAGTTTATTTAGAGTTGTCGTTATCCAAATGCTAAGTGAAACAGGGATAAAACCCATCCGGTCCACTAGCCGTACTAGTACAAATCCGCCCCACCTAGATACTCGGGCTTCCCCTTTTGTGCTCAATCAATTCCAGCATGAATCATAAATAAATTTTCATATAAAACACCATTACTGGTCAAACACAACCAATACAGTAGCTATCACATTTTATACCACTTAAAACATGCAACAAAACACTTAGATTTTTCATAAAACAATTCCTCAAAATCTCGTAGTGTTTTGGACACAAAACTCCTTATAGACCTCACTTTCATACTATGTGCACATATTTAAGCTTCCAAAACATAAAGGTAATCCTACTACATTTCAGTGAAAACACAAAATCATTTTTAGGGCAACCCCATATGGTTCAAGAAACGACATCATTGCAATGTCTCCATTTTTACACAACACAACTCTTAGAATTTCATGTGGTTCACAAACACCATTAAAACCAGATTTTTCAGTAACAAACACAAGGTACAATCATTAAAAACAGTATTTTTATCCCTATTATAGTTCAATAAAATCAACTAGTTACTTTTAGGGTAGCCCCAATTAAACTAATAAAACATTTCTATGAAAAACCCCCAATTTCACATGAAATTGGCCTTTTGGATTCATTTTAAATACAAACACCACTAAAACTATATTTTTCAGAAATAATAAAATTTAATAAGCATGAAAATACCATAAAAACAGTATCCAATTCACAAAGATTTCATACACAATGGAATCACCTACCAAAACCAAGGAAACCCTTGAATCCTTTGTGCGAAAACTCAAACGCACCACCGCCGCACCTCAAGGAAGGTAAACCAGACCTAAAACCAGAATTTCAGACCATAAAACACAATATAAAACCTTAATTTTTAAACCCTACTTCCTGGACATAAGTAACCTCAATGATAATGGAAGAAACCCTATGTAAATTGGATGTAACCCTAAACAAATTGAAAGAAGAAAGGAGGAGAACAACATACTTAAAATATCTTGGAGAAATCGCCCCCCAAAATACCAGTAGATGATTTCAAAAATACTCAAACCTTCAAGGGAGGTTAGAACAAGAATAGTTAGATCATTTAGGAATTTGAATGGGGGAAAAATAGTAAGAATCGAAAGAGTTATGAAGGAAACAAATTACCTTTATAAATCTGCCCTAAATTTGGGTTCTTCAGAATTTTCGACCTAAATCGCGATTCAAATGAGATGAAACGAGGGTGGGAGGATATTGGACGCGCTTCTGGGTTCAAGAGGCGTGTTTGGGGCTTTGAATCACCGAAAAATCCTTAAAAATTAATAAGTTATTAATTAATAAAAATCTATTTTTGAAACTGAAATTGGGCTTTCGGGCAGACCCAATCCCTTAAATAAAACCCATATACACCTTGGTTATGGATTTCCAAAGGCTCCAAATTTTAATTTTGGTGTTAATATATCAGGGGAGGACATTTAGGAGTTGTAATGAGTGAAAAATATTAAAAACTGAATAAGTTATAAAAGAAAAAAAAATTATTTTTAAATCTGGAATTGGGCTCACGGTTTGGCCCAATTCATGAAAACTCACCTATTCTCCATAAAAACTTTGGAAACCCCCCCAAACAAAGCATCAATGGAAATTAAAAGAAAAATAAATTTAAAATAAGCTATGTATGTGACAATTCTCCCCACCATGAAAACTTTCCGCCCCGGAAAGTCACAGTAAGGCCAAATCAACAACCAAACTCAACTGAGAAACCAAGAGGTACTCTCTTGCCAGGTTTCTCCCCCAAAGGCCATAACACCTCCAGTGATCAATGAAGGAAGGAATACTCTCACAGCCAAAACATACACCACTTTTCTGAAATTATTAAGCACATTCATTCTTTATCCCAAATGAAAACTCCTCAAACACAATCAGAACAATACTCAATCAATTTACCCAAATAAACAACAACATCGAACAAGGTTACACTTTCCCTACTATAACTAAACCATTGGTCACTCTCCAATATCAATGTTTACCAAAGTAATATGTAGGTAGTTAGATATCTCCAAATGATAATACCTACATCCCTTACAAAACCAAGGAAAAATATGAGTTACTCGTATGAAGAGACACAAATGGGCTCCCCACCATAAGAGACAACTTAATTTTTTTTTTCCGAGACAGAATCAAGACACTAATCGGGGGAGGCCCAAACAGACTCCCTAGTACAAGGGGTATACATAAATTAGAAATTTACAAAATAATATACATGATACCCACAGTGGGTCTTACCACCACAAAAAAACAACCATCTTAACTGACCAGCATGGTCTGACACAGAAAGACCCATTTTTTTTAAGATTTGGGAATGGTGCAGGGTCAGTCTGCACAGTTTGGGAAACCGTGCACTAACTATGCTGATCATTCTTTCCACATGGATTCCTAGCACACTGTCACTACTAATCGTGCAAAAAAATGTGTGCTCAAACTTTCTAGCCAAATTTCCAACCATTATCCAATGACTCAATGGAAACCAACGTGGGAGGGAAATACATTAGGCGATGACATGGGTACAAGGCCCTCTACCTATTTCCACTGAACGAGAACAACAGAAGGAAGATGATGAAACCATAGGTTTAAACACTTTCTATCTTTCACACTGAGGATATGAAATTGTAAAAGGGTTTAAACAACACTGGTGTTTCCCCTGACTACGCGTCGGCTTCTCTCCGGGACCTATGGTTGGAGCTCAAAATATTGAAGCATCTTCGGCCACATAGTTAGGCTGTTGAAACCCCTATGTGGAACTTCTTCTTTCGGTGCCACAAACAACTACACCACATACCCCGATGGGTTTATCAAGACATAACACACTCCATAACCCAATTTACCAAAACCAGACATTTCATTGAAACAAGGGATCAAAAGATGCACACACATCGCACCTTGTTGACATGAGTCATATCATTTAGTCATTTAACCCTTTATCATTTGGGGATGTTACAATAACCCCCCCCCCCCCTTTAGAGCACAACGCCCTCGTTCTGAGCCCTACAACTCAACCTAGGTAGTGCACCATGCACTTAAGGCTGGGTTCCTGCTCTGATACCAAATGTGACAACCGGGTCCCGGTGATAGCACAACCATGCCGCCTTAACATGGCCGTCGGGTCCAGGCCAACTTGGTACCCTCGGTTTCCCCACAGACACATGGGGCCCACCCCAGGGTCCACCCACATGCCTGAACGGGTCATCTGACTAATGACAGCCCCCACATGCCAACACTTGTCCTTTCCAGTGTGCTTTGTCCTCACTCACACACACCCTGAGAAACTTCCCAGAAGGTCCCCTATCCTGATCACTACTCCAGGCCAAGCACGCTTAACTGTGGAGTTCTAATCAGACAGGCTCCCGAAAAGGAAGGTGCGCCTTGTTTCTTTGGGTGAGAAGCAACAGAAGGGAAAGACATGTATAAACACCTTCCTCTAGGATAGAGGATTTGATGTTTTTCCCCAAGGGAGACATAATCCCAACATAACATAGAACCTTAGAGGATTGTGTGACCTTCACCTTTATGGTCAAAAGAGCACACAACATCACAATGTGTCACCGAACATGACCCTTGCGATTGATAGAAAAAATACATGGAACAGGACCATATTCAAAGTCCCTAAACAACAGATAAGTCCAAAAAGTGGACACAATATCCTATCATGACCGAAATCTCAAAATTGGTGGTTTAATAATAACTCTTTCTTCAAAGAAACTCTAAAGAACCCAGAGGCCTTCTTAGACACCATCAAGACACTCATCCGTACTAACATCGAAAGAACACTCCCACCTTTGATGAGTCAGGAAACTTAAGAAACTAAGGTCTCTTTCAACCTTCCACAAGCACTATCCCACTACAAGAGGATCCAAAATCAGCGAAATGAATGGGTGTAGACTCAATAAAAAAAACGTTCGATAAAATATTTTTTATATTGATCAACTGGAGGATTTTCCAATGGCAAAACAAAACGGGATGCACTTCAGTTGTGCATTAACCCTTAATGGGGGCGTACCTTATCCAATGAGAGAACCCAAGGACCCAACCAAGCTGGTCCATTGGTCAAAACATGCCACAAACCAGATCCAAACACATGAAGGGAACCACCGTAAAGGCATCCCAAAAAAAATTCAAAAGAGACCACTAACCAACCCTGTAACACAGCTTACCGACCAAACACAAACCCAAAACACAGTTCAAACATAAGGGGTTCTTGAACTCAAAACATCCCACAACATCAACATTTTTAAAAACCCATAATATAAACCATACCAAACTATTCATCAAGACATCATGTTTTTCTTTAAAACCAATTCTTTGAAAACAAACGGTTTAGCAGTAAGTGTATCCACCAATGGTACCCCATGGGCCTCACACATGCATGTTTTTGTGCCACATTGGGCACCCTCCTCATATCCATACCAGCACTCAACCAGTCATGCCATCAACCACCCATCATCCCATATAACCCCATGCATGTGGTCACTCATGGAAATACCAAAGGGTAAAACAAAACTTCCTTCCACTTTTCAAAAACAAAATGGTCAACCAACCCAACCTTTTTCTCAAAACTGCTAACAATGACATCAAAATCCCAATTCACATCTTACAAAACATTTCATAAGGACACAATCATTTAGATAAGAATCCATAATTCAATAAAAACAAATATTCATTCCTTTCACAATCATTTCAAAACATTTCAACCCATTTCAAAACACTTCTAATTTCATAAAAAACACCATTTCATAAATCTCCATTTAATTAAAAACTCAACTCTTCTCATTTCAAGACAAGGTTCTAAAAGTTCATAATATTTTTTTATTCAGTAGTCACCAAACCCAAAATCCATCTTCATCCCCCACACAAAAATTCTAGAACACTTAATTTAATCCAAAACACTTTTGAAAACAAACTTCAATACGGTTCTGGATTTCAAAAGAGGTGTAAGCATACTATTTTCCATTTCAAAACAATTCTAAATATTCAGTTCCACCATTTCATAAATCAAAACATTTCATATTTATTTTAAAATCATTTCACAAAAACTTTACACTTCTTAAAACCAAGTCAGTTTAAAACCAAAGTTCCAAGATTTCAAAACTAAAGAACACAAGAAAATGCGAGAGGAAACTAGTTTCAGTGGGTAACTTGGACATATGGTTGGAGGCCATATTCCAATCACTTCACTGTCACAGAGAGTGTTCTAGGGAATATCCCCAGCTCCACAAGGCTTTCCATGCCCTGTGAGCTTACTGAGACCATTAACCCAACTCTCTTTTCATTTCCCCTAATCATCATCAGACCAATAAAACCAAAAGACATAGATAAATCAATACTTCCCATGGTTACTTGAATCACATCATGAGGTGTTCTGGCCAGGCACACTACCCATGGCTGAAATTTCAAGTCCAAAAAAAAATTCCTAACTCCAAACTATGTAGACTCTTCCCCAAATAACATGACCCAAGGAGAGAACCTCCTTTGATACCATTTTGTCACGAACCGAATCTGGTCACCGCCAAAACCAGCACCAAACCCAGCCTGTGAGATGACCCGAAGGGCGTTCCCTATCCCCACGGGCTGGTACAAGTGCCCGGGTATCATTAATTTAGGTTTGGGAACGATTTACCCGAGTATGAAAGCATAAAACATTAAAAACAATCCATAATATAAATATGAAATTTTTGAGCCAAACAAGAGTTAAGTAAAAACCAGAACTGATTACATTGGTTTAAAGATAATAAAAGTGGTCCAAATAAAAATAATTATAGCATCAAGATATCCCCAAGGACTCCACACGACTAGGGGTCATCACCCCCAAGCTATCTCCACAACTCCGCACCAAGGATGGGAACTAACACGATGAACCGCCATCACCCTTAGCCTTTCCTTTACCTGAATCAAACATAACCAAGTCTACTTACACCCAAGGGGTGTAATTAGGGTGTGAGTCTAAGCCCATAGGATACCACCCAATGATTCCAAAGAGTAAGAAATACAATGTGAAAAAGCAAGCAGTTTTCAAACGCAAGGAAAAGTAGTGTTAAAATTTCAAGAAATGAAACCTCTAATTGAAAATAGTTTTCAATCCAAAATTTTCAGAATATTAACACATTAAAATAGAAATGTTATATACTGTAATTTACTTCCAAACACACCCTAATACATGGGTATATAGTACAAATCCAATGAGCAACAACATTGGGAACACCCCTAGACACTAGGTTGTCTTGGGCCCTATGTACCTCGTACCTCGGTGTAAAGTAACCATAGAGAAATCCTTTCTCGTGAACGAGACACTAGTAGAGAACATACCCATAACCTAGTGGTCCCCAATAATCATCCACATAGTTTAGTTAGAGTTGTCGTTATCCAAATGCTAAGTGAAACAGGGACAAAACCCATCCGGTCCACTAGCCGTACTAGTACAAATCCGCCCCACCTAGGTACCCGGGCTTCCCCTTTTGTGCTCAATCAATTCCAGCATTCATCATAAATAAATTTTCATATAAAACACCATTAATGGTAAAACACAACCAATACAGTAGCTATCACATTTTATACCACTTAAAACATGCAACAAAACACTTAGATTTTTCATAAAACAATTCCTCAAAATCTCGTAGTGTTTCGGACACAAAACTCCTTATAGACCTCACTTGAATACTATGTGCACATATTTAAGCTTCCAAAACATAAAGGTAATCCTACTACATTTCAGTGAAAATGCAAAATCATTTTTAGGGCAACCCTATATGGTTCAAGAAACGACATCATTGCAATGTCTCCATTTTTACACAACACAACTCTTAGAATTTCATGTGGTTCACAAACACCATTAAAACCAGATTTTTCAGTAACAAACACAAGGTACAATCATTAAAAACAGTATTTTTATCCCTATTATAGTTCAATAAAATCAACTAGTTACTTTTAGGGTATCCCCAATTAAACTAATAAAACATTTCTATGAAAAACCCCCAATTTCACATGAAATTGGCCTTTTGGATTCATTTTAAATACAAACACCACTAAAACTATATTTTTCAGAAATAATAAAATTTAATAAGCATGAAAATATCATAAAAACAGTATCCAATTCACAAAGATTTCATACACAATGGAATCACCTACCAAAACCAAGGAAACCCTTGAATCCTTTGTGCAAAAACTCAAACGCACCACCGCCGCACCTCAAGGAAGGTAAACCAGACCTAAAACCAGAATTTCAGACCATAAAACACAAGATAAAACCTTAATTTTTAAACCCTACTTCTTGGACATAAGGAACCTCAATGATAATGGAAGAAACCCTATGTAAATTGGATGTAACCCTAAACAAATTGAAAGAAGAAAGGAGGAGAACAACATACTTAAAATATCTTGGAGAAATATCCCCCCAAAATACCAGTAGCTGATTTCAAAAATACTCAAACCTTCAAGGGAGGTTAGAACAAGAATAGGTAGATCATTTAGGAATTTTAATGGGGGAAAAAGAGTAAGAATCAAAAGAGTTATGAAGGAAACAAATTACCTTTATAAATCTTCCCTAAATTTGGGTTCTTCAGAATTTTCGACCTAAATCACGATGCAAATGAGATGAAACGAGGGTGTGAGGATATTGGACGCGCTTCTGGGTTCAATAGGCGTGTTTGGGGCTTTGAATCACCGAAAAAGACTTAAAAATGAATAAGTTATTAATTAATAAAAATCTATTTTTAAAACTGGAATTGGGCTTTCGGGCAGACCCAATCCCTTAAATAAAACCCATATACACCTTGGTTATGGATTTCCAAAGGCTCCAAATTTTAATTTTGGTGTTAATATATCAGGGGAGGACATTTAGGAGTTGGAATGAGTGAAAAATATTAAAAACTGAATAAGTTATAAAATAAAATAAAAATTATTTTTAAATCTGGAATTGGGCTCACGGTTTGGCCCAATTCATGAAAACTCACCTATTTTCCATAAAAACTTTGGAAACCCCCCCAAACAAAGCATCAATGGAAATTAAAAGAAAAATCAATTTAAAATAAGCTATGTATGTGACACCTTTTTTCAACTTTTGTTTGATTTAATCAATGTTATTCTGGATTATATGAACCTTATAGTAGTATTCACTTTTTATGAATCATTGTAAAAAAAATTACTAGTGTTTTGTGAAGTCTTTTTTCAATTGGAAATATTTTTTATTATTTACTTATATAGGAACTCAATATCAATATTATTTATTATAAATATTTTTTGTTTCTTTTAAAATATTTTACTTAAAATTGAGCTATTAAGTTTTTTATATTTTGTAAAACATTTAGATAAATCGTATGACCATAACACAATGACTATTGTATCTCTTTTTTTTATAACTATAATTTATTGAAATATCTTAGGAATTAACATTTCACAAAAACATGCATTAAAAATTTGACATGAAACAATGAATTTTCAACTAATGAAGTGCATAAAAAAAATTATTCATATATGTTTTCAAGAGAGAACAGTAATGAAAATATATTCAGTAAGTTGGACTAGGGTTTGTATCACCAGTTTAGATCAAGTTACTTGAGTCCTAGGGAGTTTTTTGTGATGCTTGTGTCCTTTTTGGATACTTTATAGGATTACATCCAATAACATATTTGTATCCCCTAATTCTTGACTTAATTAGATGGAACCATCGCTATTGTTGCATTTTACATCACTTATTCAATCACTTATTAAGTGTTTGTGTGTCAGTGTTTCCAAATTGTTAAGTGATATTGAAATAATAATTTTAAAAAAAATAGCATGGAAAAATTATATAATTGATAAGTGGTATAAAATAAGTAATATCAAACAATTCCAAGCAACACTGCCCACTAAAAATGGCATTGATGACTTTGGTTACATTTGATAACACTTAAAAGAGTTCACACCACTCATTACGCTTGATGAAGTGATTTGAAAAAAACAATTGATGTTTTTTTTGTTTCTAAAAAACACTTGCATTTAAAAAATTTAATAAAAAATAAATAAGTGGTAGAAAATAATTATTTTTTAGTAAATAATTTAGAAATAATAAATGGGTAAAAATACTTTTAATTAGTATTTTAAAATACATCTTTAGGCTATGATTGATGCAACTACACAACATTTATCACTTATAATAGTTGTTTTTTAAAAAAAAATTGTTTAATTTTTTTAAATAACATTTATAATTAAATTCATAAAGAAAATAATTCAAATTATACACTTTTTTATATTTATTGACTTTTGTAATTGTTATTTTATAATGAAATAAATTATTGATTGTGATTTAACCAAACATGTTGCATCATTTAAAACATAGTTTAGTTTTTGTAAATATTTTCACAACCTATTTGTTTAAGATTTTTCATCAAGAAAAACGTTTTTTATTGAAAAAATAGCTTGTTTGAAATTATTTTTTATTTTTTCTTTGAAATAACTCATTTTAGAAAAAATCATTTTCTATTTTTCAAAAAATTATTTTGATTATATTTTTTCCTTAAAAAATTATTTTATTTTTAAAACTAATTTTGCAATTGAAACTATTGTGTTTTTTTATAATTTAAACACAAAATATTTTTTTCATTTTCCCAATAATTTTTTAAACTATCCTAAATTTAGTTATTTTTTTAAAATTGAAGCAAGTGAGTTTCATGAATAAAATTATTTTAGTGGTAAGAAATAATTTTATTTTATTTTAGAAAAATTCAATAACACTTATGCATTTAAAACTGTAGAAATGATGACAAACATGGTTGCGATGACCAAGATGCTAAGACCCTTTGGTTAGAATTATATTACCTCAAGAATGTACAACATATGATAAATATTTCCAAACAATATACAACCAAACACCCACATCCAATATTAATAATATTTTAAAATATTAGAACAAGAAATTGTGCCACTTGAATAATGTTGAAACTCTATTTATAGAGATGAATATTGAGATAAAAAACTAAAGATAAATATAAAATATAAAATTTAGACTAAAGAGAAAATATATATGATAGACCTATTCAAATAGATCAGTCTTAGATAGATCCATCCTCATTATTTAAGCATTCTAAAACTATATTTAAAACTAAAGAATACTCATCTCATTTCAAAAAATTTAAAAAAAATGGAACTTGTGATGATAAACTTCCTTCAAAGGTGTTGTTACTAACACATAAAAATATCCAATGTAGATGATTCCAAAACTGTTTTCAAATATGTTCTTATGTTAGTTATATGGTTATCATCATCTTCCCAGACATGAAAAAAGATGTCAAAATAGGTTTAAAAATGGTTATCTTGAAAATGATTTATGGAAAAGATCATCTGGAAAAAGACATATATACAAGATTTTTTGGATAAGGATATAAGAAAATTTTCATCTAAAATAAAACATAATATATTCAAAGACCATGTAAGATAAATTTTTGGAAAATAGGTATGAAAATCATAGGAGCGACAAAGGGGCATCTGAAAGCAATAATGTTGTAGGGAGGGGCATAGGGATACTTCTAAGGTTTCTAGGCTTTGATACCATGTAGAATTAAGAGACCAAAAAATTCTTTAATAATGTCAACATTTTATTTATAAAAATAGATAATGAGATTCAAGACTCAAGATAGATAGAAAATTAAAAATTCAAACTAATAGGAAAGTGATATGATTAATATATTAAAAAAACGGATATAGATAGATCATTATCTTAATTATTTAAGAACCATAATAGATTATTAACACAAAATCCTCGTGAAATTAAACATAAACCTTACAATTTAAAGTAACCAAGAATAACCCCTCTATATTGTAAACTTTATTGGTTCAATATTTAAAATTCCCTCCCACACACTAAAAAATAAACCTTCTACTAATATAACCACTAAGTCTTCACTAACAGGCATATACCACCATAAAAAGGGTGAATTAATGTTTAAACCCATTGTAAATCCTAAACATACTTTGCATCCAATATCACCTACATGGTTTAAATTATGGGAGTCCTATGAAACTACAACTTCTCTCTGATTTGGTGTTAGATTCTAGGGGTTGATATTAATGAAAATGAGAGGATAAATGATATGAGAAACTATGTTAGTTATTCAGTTGGGGTAAAGGTAGAAAATAATATAATTAATAATAATATTGATGATTTTTGTGTTTTGGAATGGTAGAGGTAATCCTTGAATCTTGATCCAAAACATCAAGAAGAAAGATGGTATTACTTAATATGTAAGTCAAAAGACTGTATGAATCGGTAGAAAATGGAGAAATCCACTACCCATAGTGTAAATCCCAATTTTTAATAATAATTTTAATAAAATATTTTATTAGTAAAAATAATGGGTAAAGTTTTAGTTTTTAATTTTAATTATAGAACTCATTTGGTATATATATTTATAAATTCAATGGGATGAGTGGTATCTATATTTATAAATGCAAACATGTGTAAGGACAAAAGGAGGTATCTATATTTATATAGTTATATTAACATTCAGAGAACTCCTAGGTACACAAAATCCCACCTTCTACATAATATAGATTAATAATAGAACTATGTAAAGGGAATGTCATTAACTCCATCCAACCTATAGGATATCCATCATGACCCCACTCCCACAACCTTGTCCTCATAGAAAGATAAGCGCTACTAAAATTCAATCCTTAGACCAAAATCCTTTTCCTTTTCATGGAGTAATTAAAGGCTTGATTTGAATGTTGAAACTGAAATGGATGTCTTAGTATGAGTGTGTGTAAGACCATCCAGAAGTTTCTTCTCATGGTCCCACCAATCAAGGAGACCCTTGTGGGGATCATACTGTTGTTGCTACTTTTTTCAACTTTAGATATCAAACTAAGAAATGTTGTTAGATGCTTCACCAACTCCCCAACATGAGAACATTAGATTTAAGTAGAAAATTTTCATCAATATTAACTTCATCTCTCTAATAGTTATTATTTCATTTTGTTGTCTCAGACTCATCCCCCATCTCTTCTGGACATTAACCTATGTTTTTTGAACTACTCTGAGTAGTAATAATCCTATACCAGGTACTGATGATCATTGTGGATGAATTTATAGGATAAAAAATACCACCAGTGGAGTAATTATTTTCTTAAATTCAATTACACATTTCCTTTAAATCATAATAAAATTATTTGAAACATTTAAATGTTGGGTCCTCCTTATTTAAAAATCCCTTTTTTTAATATTAATATTACCGAATAAAATAAGATGGATATGAATCAAAAATGGATGGATGTTAATCGTTTGAAAAAAATAGTACGAATATGGGGTCAAAGAGTTCATCAAGTTTGCACAAGATCATGCATATGGCCCTTATAAAATCCTTTTTATATGTTTACGTTGTTTTTATTCAAGACTAATTAGTCCATAAGAGTTGGAAGAAAAATTATATGTCATGAAATAGATTGAACTTATAAATGTTAGACTAAACGTGAGTAAAAAGTGAATGTAGCTAGTTACTGTGATAACACTGTGTTTTATGGATCATATAATATGATTACAAGTGTGGAAAAATAAAGAATACTGCATCAAGGATGTAATTATATGTTTTAATGATGATGAAGATCGTATTGAGGAAATGACAATGATAGTTAAAGATAAACTTCTTGATTGTCCAAAATTGTTTAAGAAGTTTAAAAGTTATGCAAAGACACCATTGTATGTTGGTTGTACTAAATATACAACATTTTCAGTCATACTAAAGCTGTATAATTTAAAATCTGGAAATTAATGGGGTGATTCCAATTTTACTAAACTACTTCATCTCTTGAATGATATGCTCCCAGAAGATAATGAGCTTCCTAACCGAACATATGACACTAAAAAAATTCTATGTTCAATGGGTATGATATTTTAAAGAATACATGTAAGTCCAAATGACTATATACTATTTTTTAAGGACCACAAATCACTTAAAAAATGTCCAAAGTATGGTGCTTCTCGATATAAGAAAGACGAATAAGGTCTTAAAAAATTTTTATGGAACTTTCCAACCATTACAAGTTTTAGGAACCTATATGGAAGTGAGGAGACTATAAGGCAATTGACGTAGAATGAAGATACAATAAATAAAGGTGGGAAAATTCATCACCTGAAAGAATCTCCTTGATAGAATATAATTGATCATGAGTATCCTGAATTTGGAAATGAGCCAAGAAATCTTCATCTTTCACTATCTACAGATGGAGTGAATACTTTTTGTTTTCAAATAAGAACTCACAGTATATGTATGATTATGTTGGTAAATTATAACTTTCCATAATGGTTATACATGAGATGAAAATACATTATGTTATCTATGATTATTTTATTACCAAAAAAACTAAGTAATGATATTGATGTTCATTTGGCTACATTGATTGAAAATTTGAAATTATTGTGGGATTCAAGTGTTATTTTCTATGATTATTATAGAAATGAATATTTCATGTTAAGATCCATGTTGTATAGGATGATAAATGGATTTCCTAATTATGGAAATTTTTCATGACATAACATTAAAGGAACTCAAGGGTGTCCCATTTATGAAAAAGGTACACAGTTAATTAGGTTGAAACATTCATCAAAGACTGTGTTTCTAGGACATCACAAATTTCTACATCAGTGACATAAGTACCAATCTTGGATGGCATAATTTGATGGGAGTTTAGAATAACTTACAACACCATATCCAATAATAGGTGATCAACTATTTGAGAAAGTAAAATATATAGACACTCATTTTTGTAAATATTTTTTGAAAAACCTTATGAAAATTAGTTGGAAAAAGATATCGGTTTTTTAAAAATTATCATACTAGAATTTTCTGTACATTGGGCATTTTCTTGATGTTATGCATGTTGAAAAAAATGTATGTGATAATGTAATTGGAAAGTGATTATGTTCATTTATTCATAACTTTTTATCTGATACTTTTACTGATTTTCAAGGAAAATTTCATCATTTGTGTGAAATACACAAGTTTTAATATTAAATATGATTTTTGAGTATTATTTGAATTAATCCAGATTCGAGTCAGTTTACTATTTTAATCAGAACTATCACCCTAATTATCCAAATTGTGTGATTATTATTTTTTAAGGTTACTGATTTAACATATTACAAATCATTAAACTGGATCTTTGGAAAATTCTTCCATTTGAAGGATCATATAGACCACATAAAAAAATCAAAGAATCTGTAAAATAAACAAGATCATCTATGATGTTATATTTTCTAGGATCAATACAAAAGTCCAAATTCATGGATAATCCATAATAATTCCAATTAAATTACATTACATATTGGATAAAAATTACAAATCCCAACCCAAACAAAAAGGGGCCTAATTGATGCATTAAATTTCATCCCACAATTCTATACTGGATTTGAAAATAGCCCATAATTCTTAACTTTTATCCAAATCCAATCTTCCAATTGAGATTATATTTTGTGGTGTGATATCCAAGATATAAGATCCCAAATTTTTATAATAAATGGTTCATATTTTAAGGAATATTCATATCCATAAATGAATTCATATTTAGACTATGGAAAAACTAGACTCAAAACTAGATAGCAACACATGGTTCATGAAAACATCCATAACTTTTAATAAAAAAATCTAATGGATGCTAAATTTGGAGGGTGAAATTTCCACATACATATATACAAATTTTAATAATAATATTTCTCCATATTTAGATGTATAAGTGTCCTATTGTTCGAGGCAACTTTGAGGGAAGTTTTGGAATGCTAACAATCTGCTGCCTTTGCCTATAAATTCATCCCCATATTATCCTTGAAAGGGTTCGGAATTTTAGAACTTAGAAGGATAATTTAGCATGACTATGTCCTTTTCAAAGGTCTGGGAGGACCTGTCAAACTCAATTTTCTACTTTATATATCATTCCTCTATGCTTTCTTTTCATGTACTTCAAGTGTTTTCAATTATAATCGTGTAAGTTTGTTTTCAATTAAATTAAATATTAAATCATGTTTCTTAATCATAATATCTAATTATCATCCACCCTATTTTTTAAATATTAATTTTCTTAAAAAAATTTAAATCAAGTTTAAAATCATTCCCTTTGTAACACCCGAGACTTTTATGTTATATAAATTATCAAAGGAATATTTTTCTACACAACACTTGCTTGACATGCTTTACACGCAATCGCGACCTTCCTCGATAGCTTGCGTCGTACGCAATACCGAGTTTCACTAAACAACAGTATGCTATTAAAACTAGCCGTTATGAATAATAATAACCACTTTTTGAAATTTTATAAATTTTATTTTTCAAAATGGACTTCATTTTTGGACTCAGAATATCGAAATTAGCCTCGGGTGAAATTTTGGTATTTTTCTGAAAACTTTCAATTTTTGATGAATAGTGAAACCACTAAGTGGTAGGTTAAAAACTGAATTTTGCATAAAACTTAATTTTACCGCTTCTGTGAATGGAATTTCGAAAATCCGAGAGACACGGTTAATATCAAGGACTAAAATGTGGTTCAATGAGATGAAAATAATTTTTTGGTGAATAGTAACTTTTTACGATTTTTACCGCGGTTAATAGTAAATAGGGTAACTAAGGGTAAATATGATATTAATATTACCCTAACACATGTCCTAATTCTATTGGACAAGTGTAATTCGACCAAAAACAAACTTAGGAATAAAATATGACCATTTAGACCCACTTGGATTAGATTAGGACATTTATTATTAATTTATTTAAAGAAGGGTTAAAATAGTTAAAATCAAAGTTTAATAAGTAAATCATTTTTAATATGGGGTTATACATAAGATAAATTCAATTGTAAATATTCATTAGAAATCTAAAAAGATCTCATACATGATGATATTTTATTTGTAATTTTTAGACATTAAATAATTTAATTTATTTATGACATAATGATGATGCAGTAATTATCTTATTAACGAAATATTGACATAATTGATGTTATAAACACCAAAATAAATGTAATTTGAGACTTTTTATGAATTCCACTAATTTTCTAGGTTACTATGATATATTAGTGTTGATTTAATCAACTTGTTTCGAACATATAATTCTGTTATGACTTTCAAACAAATCATATATCAAATAGTGTCAAAATTGACACAAAATAGTTTTTAAATCAAATATTATATTATTAATTGTTATTTTATTCCTAAAAATCTAAGTTTCGGCCAAATGACTTAGATAAGGATATATATATTAATAATAAACAATTTGGGGTTCGTTTGGCATGTTATAGTAAGTGTATTAACCATATAGTGAAGGAAAACAAAAAGACACGGTAAAAGTTAAAATAATTAACTTAGAGTTAAATCTAATTGATAAGGTTAAAATAATACCCTAAACTTGTCTAAATCCTATTGGTTGATAGGCTTTCGACCCATCCCCACTTTATCTTCGAAATAAGACCCTTTGGAACCATTATAAACCGATTTTGACTTTAATATAAAATAATATTTTGAGATATTCCTAAGGTGCCCCTCTCCTCCCTTATAAAAGGGAACCTCCTCCCCCTCCTCCTCACACAAAATTGAGCACTCAAGCTCGGCCAACCCCTGCCATTTTCTCCTCTCCACTTCCCTAGAATAATCCTAGAGGTCCTGGTCTTCTCCAAAGACCAATCTTAGTTCCTTAAGTGGAGGATTCAAAGAAGCGTTCCAAAGAAGAGGTAATATCCATTACCGATCTTTTCAATTTCTTTCTTCTTCAACTTCTTCTTCTTTAGTTGTTTCATGATAAAGTAATAACATCAGTATTACTTACATACTGATATGTTATTATAAATATGAAACAACCCTAATTCACCTTCTATCCATCCTACGGAAAAATGAAATCACCACGCGTGCGTACGTACGGAATACCGTCTCCACGCCGTGGTGTAATCTATTTTCCACCATCACCTTGCAAGGATGGGTATAATGGTGTAATGAGTAACTAAATATGATTATTATGAAGTAATATTGATACTGAAATAATATATATATACTCCAATACAATTTCACGATCATAGGAACGATATCATCACTCGTGCGTACGTACGGAATACCGTCTCCACGATGTGATGCGACTCGTTCTACATGATCTTCATTTCATAATGATTATATAAATGAATTGAATAAATGAATATGGTATATACTACACTAATACCATTCTGGAAATGAATTATCTATAACCTAAAGATAAGAATAAGAATTTATTCGACAAAACACGCATAAGAACAAAAAGTTATAAAGACCCGAGTAACAAGTAACAATGAAATATTACTAACAAGAAGCTAATAATATGACCATATATGATATCATATAAATATGTATGATTCTGGAATAAGTCAATAACATTATTTAAACCATTATACAGGATCTTCGGACACGTACAAAGCTAATCGGACCTAAGGTAAGGGAAAATACCACAATCTCATTTTTATCCGAGATTGTTTATTCGTAAGTATTTACTGGGGTGTATTTTATCATCCACATCCATGTTCCCTCAATATGTAATATTGTTTCCATCCACTTACAATAGTTTAAATCCAATTTTACCCTTCGGTGAGTTTTTAGTAAAGAATATGAACGGAATCTTTTGTCGTTTTTTTTCGTACGAGGTGCTTTTTGACTTTTCCGACAAAGGTACGAAGAATGTTTTTTTTAACTTATACGGCATGAATGGATTTTTAAAACATTATTTCCAAGAAGCTTCCTTTACAAGTTTTCAAGTTTATTTTTAATCAACTTCTTTTATTTTAAAGTTGTATGACATGTTAAGAAAGGAAAAATGTTTTTGAAGTAGAAAGGATATTTTCCTCTAGAATAAAGTTCAAGTGTTTTATCAAAATTATTTTCCATCTAAGATAATAAAGGGTTCTGTTTTTATCCCTATTATTACATTGATTTGATCATGTTGTGATGGAATTATTTTTATGAATTCCATTATCTTATATGAATTGATTTATGATGTCATGATGTTTCAAGAATCCCATTTTTGTTACATGTGTTATGCGATGATGTATGTTTTATGATTATGTGGCACACATAAGAAAGGATTCATTATAAGATGGGTGGGACCTATATCTCCCTCCAATGCATTGGGTAAAGATTTTATATCTCATGAGATTGACATGGCTGGAACGGAAGGTTATTTCGGTTCAGTGATACAGGACTGAAACGAGGAGTGAACTCGGTTCAGAAAGGGACTTTGTCCACTAAGATAGTCTTGGCAATGAGTCATGACTAACAAGAAATGATTTTCCATGATTATGTGTGCATGCCACAAAGTTTCAAGTTTTATGTTATGATTTTGGGGATCTCATTTTCACTTCTATGATTTATTCCATGTTAAGATATTATGATCTCTTTTGCAGGTTTTGATTTTCAAAAAGATATGATATGATTTTTATTTCCTTTATTTGCCCTTGCTGAGCATTTGAGCTCACCCTTTTATGTTTTCTTTTCCCCAGGTCAGGAAGATGGATATTAAGTAGAATATGCTAAAAGGGACCCTAGATATGATGAAATAAATGGGAGACACTGTAGAAGATTTATGAACCAGTTGTTTATGTTTCCCAGTTTCTAAAGACACTATACCTATACGGTCCTTTGTGGTTTTGTCATATGTTGTAATAAGTGTGCTTCAATTTTGAAGTATTAACAATGTATGTAAAGTATGGGTCGTTATAGTTGGTATCAGAGGAAAGGTATAGTAAACCTTTGGAAACTAGGATGTGAAAGCCTTAGTAAGAACCCTAAGGATAAGTCTAAGCATAGAACACAATCTTATAAATGGCCATGAATAACCTAGGATAAGACCATAAGCATGAAAATTTTATTCTTGAATTATGTGGTTTCCTATTATAATTAGTGTTGCTCACACTATTCTTCTTGGTTTTAGTCAATGGCTGGAACCCGAAGGAACCGTGTTAATGCGGAATGCGATGGGCAATGCAATGATTGTCCCCCTGAGCAACCAAACGATATGGGAGCTGGAATGCAAAATCTTGTAGCCATGCTCACACAACTTTCTCAAGCTATGAATCATGCAGGATTTCCAAACGAGCAAAGGAGGGAGCAACATTCTGTTGAATCCTTCATGAGGCAGCGTCCACCTTCTTTCAGCGGGTCTACTGATCCATTAGTTGCTGAACAATGGATTAGTACTACTGAAAAGATATTTTCAGTTCTTCAATGTTCTGAACATGATAAAGTCATCCTAGCAGTGTATCGTTTGGAAGGAGATGCTGATCAATGGTGGAATCTTATTAAGAATATGAGGCAAAGGGATGAAATTGAGTCTATGAAATGGGACGAGTTCAAGAACTTATTTTTCAATAAGTACTTCCCTCGTATTCTCCGAACAAAGATGGAGAAAGAGTTTCTTGAACTGAAGCAAAGGGATGATGAATCTGTTAGTACCTATGAAGCAAATTTTACAAGACTTGCAAGGTACGCTCCTGGTATTATTATCCAACCTGAGAGTAAGATCGATCGATTCTTTAGTGGCTTAAAACCAAGTCTTCGAAGGGCGTTAGCCATAAGGGACTTCAATAGCTACGAGGAAATCGTTCGATGTGCTCTCAAAGTCGAGATGGAGATTGGAGTAACCCATCAGTCACATGGGTTTGATAAGAAGAGGAAGATGGAATTCAAAGGAAACTCTAAAGAGCACACTGAAAAGAAGATGAAATTTCCATTATGCTCAAAGTGTGGAAAGAAACATGAAGGGAGTTGTCTTAAAGGGACAAGTAAATGTTTTAAATGTGGAAAGGAAGGTCATCGGGCATTTGAATGCCGTGATAATGGGAAGAATATGTCTAATGATGCAAACAAAGGAAGGGATACACAGAATGAGCCTACTACACTTCAATGTTTCAAGTGCAAGGAGATGGGGCATTATGCCAATCAATGCCCAAATCCAAGGGTTGATGATGATGGTCGACGTCAACAAAATCTTAAGGCTAAAGACAAAGGAAAGTCACATGCAATTTCTATCAGCGATGTGGAGTACGATAACGATGTGGTGAAAGGTACACTTACCATCCACTCTAAAGTAGCAAATGTTTTATTTGATTCTGGATCCACCCACTCTTTTATTTATGAAGACTTTTCTAAGGGTATCACCGTACTACCTCAACAATTAGATGTTGAGTTAGCTGTGACAACACCTAATGGAACATCAATCACATCAAAAGTTTATAATTCTTCTCCGATCGAAGTTTGTGGGAAAGTGCTTCCTGCAAATCTTGTGATCCTTCCTTTAGTGGAATTTGATGTGATTCTTGGCATGGATTGGCTTTCTCTACATGGAGCTCATATCAATTGCCAAAGAAGGGAAGTCACATTTCATACTCCAGATCAATCTACGATCGTATACCAATGCAAGGATGAACATAACCTTCCAGTGGAAATTTCTTCCATCTTATGGGTATTGATTCCACTAAATGAAGGTTATTTATCTCAAATGGTTGGTGAGAAACTCACGATTAAGAATATGCCCATTGTACGGGAGTTTGATGATGTCTTTCCGGAGGAATTGCTGGGTCTTCCACCAAATCGTGAAGTTGAGTTTTCAATAGAACTCGTACCGGGTTCTTTGCCTATTTCAAAGACACCTTATAGAATGGCCCCAATTGAGTTGCAGGAATTGAAGAAGCAACTCCAAGAGAATCTTGATAAGGGATTCATACGCCCTAGTGCGTCACCTTGGGGAGCACCTGTTCTATTTGTTAAGAAGAAAGATGGATCAATGAGACTCTGCATTGATTATCGAGAACTTAACAAGATCACTATCAAGAACAAATATCCTCTCCCACGCATTGATGACTTATTTGACCAACTACGCGGAGCTCAATACTTTTCCAAGATTGATCTTCGTTCAGGGTATCATCAATTAAGGGTCAAAAGGGAGGATATACCAAAGACGGCTTTCCGTACAAGGTATGGACACTATGAATTTATAGTGATGCCATTTGGTCTTACTAATGCCCCTGCTATCTTCATGGATCTAATGAATAGAGTCTTTAGAGACTATCTTGATCAATTTGTGGTAGTCTTTATAGACGATATTCTTGTCTATTCAAAGAGCAAGGAAGAGCATGAAGATCACTTGAGAATTATATTGAAGACCCTGAGAAAGGAGAAGCTTTATGCCAAATTTACCAAGTGTGAATTTTGGCTTCAAAAAGTTGCATTTTTGGGTCATATAATCTCAAAAGAGGGGATATCTGTGGATCCAGCAAAAACAGAGGTTATCGAAAGATGGTCGAGACCAACCACAGTAACTGAGATCCGAAGTTTTCTTGGTTTGGCTGGATATTATCGACGTTTTGTAAAAGATTTTTCACGATTATCTAATCCACTCACCAAGTTGACTCGGAAAGGAGTTAAGTTTGTCTGGACAGAGGAATGTGAAGAGAATTTCAAGGAGTTGAAAAGAAGGTTATCCAGTGCACCTGTGCTCACACTGCCTTATAGTGGAGAAAGGTTTGTGATCTACAGTGATGCATCCAAGAAGGGATTGGGGTGTGTTCTTATGCAAAATGATATGGTGATAGCTTATGCCTCACGACAGTTGAAAATCCATGAGCAAAATTACCCAACACATGATTTGGAGTTGGCTGCGGTAATCTTTGCATTAAAGATTTGGAGGCATTACCTTTATGGTGAAAGGTGTGATATTTATACTGATCATAAAAGTTTAAAGTATATTTTCACACAAAAGGAGTTGAATATGCGTCAAAGAAGATGGTTGGAGCTGATTAAAGATTATGACTGCTCAATCCATTACCACCCTGGGAAAGCAAACAAGGTGGCAGATGCATTAAGTCGACAAGACCATGCTAGTTTATCCATGATGAGGATCACAAAAGATACAATATTTATGGATTTACAAAGGATGGATCTTGGAATTATAATGGAAGGGGAAAAATATTATCTTTCTCAAATGAATGTTCAACCATCTATACATGTGAAGATTAAAGAGGCACAGAAAGAAGATGTCGAGTTACAAAAGAAGGTGAGAAATGTTCCTGAATTCAACCTTGATTGTGATGGGATAATAAAGTTCAGGAATCGGGTTTGTGTTCCTCCCATTCCCGAATTAAAGAAGGAGCTGCTGGATGAGGCTCATAGTTCTTCATTCTCTATTCATCCTGGAAGCACGAAGATGTATAGGGACCTGAAAGAGTACTTCTGGTGGGATGGCATGAAAATAGATGTTGCTGAATTTGTCTCTCGATGCTTGGTTTGTCAACAAGTTAAAGCTGAGAGACAGAAGTCTAAGGGGATGTTACAACCATTACCCATACCCGAATGGAAATGGGAAAACATCACTATGGACTTTGTCATAGGACTTCCTAAAACATCCAAAGGCAATAATGCTATTTGGGTCATAGTTGATCGTCTTACAAAGTCTGCACACTTCATTCCTATTAGAGAGGATTTCTCTCTAGATCAGCTTGCCAGGATATATGTAAAGGAAGTGGTAAGATTACATGGAGTACCACTTTCTATTATATCTGATCGGGATCCGAGATTTACCTCGAAGTTCTGGCGAAGTCTTCAGCATACTCTGGATACAGAGTTGAGTTTCAGCACTGCTTATCATCCCCAGACAGACGGTCAATCTGAGAGAACAATTCAAACCCTAGAAGATATGTTGAGAGCTTGCTCTATGGATTTCAAAGGAGGTTGGGATCAACACCTACCTTTGGTAGAATTTTCTTATAATAATAGCTTTCACTCCAGTATTCAGATGGCTCCTTATGAAGCTCTCTATGGAAAGAAATGCAGGACTCCAACTTGCTGGGATGAAGTTGGGGAAAGAAAGCTATTAGGACCTGATCTCGTTGATGAAATGGCAGAAAAGGTCAGATCTATTCAACAACACATAAGAGCAGCTCAGAGTCGACAGAAAAGCTATGCCGACAACCGAAGAAAAGACCTAGAGTTTGAAGTGGGTGATAAAGTGTTCTTACGAATATCTCCCTGGAAGAGGGTTATGAGATTTGGAAAGAAGGGGAAGTTGAGCCCTAGATATATCGGTCCTTTCGAAATACTGGATCGTGTTGGGAAGGTAGCTTACCGATTGGCGCTTCCACCGAATCTCTCTCAAGTTCACGATGTGTTCCATGTATCTCTCCTGAGAAAGTACATACCAGATCCTTCACATGTACTCAGCTCAGAAGTTGTACCGCTGGAGCAAGATCTTTCTTATGAAGAACAGCCGATAGAGATTCTGGATCGTAGCGAAAAAGTCCTACGAAACAAGACCACTCGCTTGGTGAAAGTTTTATGGAGGAACCACCAACTTGAAAAAGCTACATGGGAGCTTGAGGATATGATGAGGGAGAAGTATCCTCATCTGTTTGTTACAAAGTGACGAATTTCGAGGGCGAAATTCTTTTTAAGGGGGGTAGAATGTAACACCCGAGACTTTTATGTTATATAAATTATCAAAGGAATCTTTTTCTACACAACACTTTCTTGACTTGCTTTACACGCAATCGCGACCTTCCTCGATAGCTTGCGTCGTACGCAATACCGAGTTTCACTAAACAACAGTATGCTATTAAAACTAGCCGTTATGAATAATAATAACCACTTTTTGAAATTTTATAAATTTTATTTTTCAAAATGGACTTCATTTTTGGACTCAGAATATCGAAATTAGCCTAGGGTGAAATTTTGGTATTTTTCTGAAAACTTTCAATTTTTGATGAATAGTGAAACCACTAAGTGGTAGGTTAAAAACTGAATTTTGCATAAAACTTAATTTTACCGCTTCTGTGAATGGAATTTCGAAAATCCGAGAGACACGGTTAATATCAAGGACTAAAATGTGGTTCAATGAGATGAAAATAATTTTTTGGTGAATAGTAACTTTTTACGATTTTTACCGCGGTTAATAGTAAATAGGGTAACTAAGGGTAAATATGATATTAATATTACCCTAACACATGTCCTAATTCTATTGGACAAGTGTAATTCGACCAAAAACAAACTTAGGAATAAAATATGACCATTTAGACCCACTTGGATTAGATTAGGACATTTATTATTAATTTATTTAAAGAAGGGTTAAAATAGTTAAAATCAAAGTTTAATAAGTAAATCATTTTTAATATGGGGTTATACATAAGATAAATTCAATTGTAAATATTCATTAGAAATCTAAAAAGATTTCCTACATGATGATATTTTATTTGTAATTTTTAGACATTAAATAATTTAATTTATTTATGACATAATGATGATGCAGTAATTATCTTATTAACGAAATATTGACATAATTGATGTTATAAACACCAAAATAAATGTAATTTGAGACTTTTTATGAATTCCACTAATTTTCTAGGTTACTATGATATATTAGTGTTGATTTAATCAACTTGGTTTGAACATATAATTCTGTTATGACTTTCAAACAAATCATATATCAAATAGTGTCAAAATTGACACAAAATAGTTTTTAAATCAAATATTATATTATTAATTGTTATTTTATTCCTAAAAATCTAAGGTTCGGCCAAATGACTTAGATAAGGATATATATATTAATAATAAACAATTTGGGGTTCTTTTGGCATGTTATAGTAAGTGTATTAACCATATAGTGAAGGAAAACAAAAAGACACGGTAAAAGTTAAAATAATTAACTTAGAGTTAAATCTAATTGATAAGGTTAAAATAATACCCTAAACTTGTCTAAATCCTATTGGTTGATAGGATTTAGACCCATCCCCACTTTATCTTCGAAATAAGACCCTTTGGAACCATTATAAACCGATTTTTACTTTAATATAAAATAATATTTTGAGATATTCCTAAGGTGCCCCTCTCCTCCCTTATAAAAGGGAACCTCCTCCCCCTCCTCATCACACCAAATTGAGAACTCAAGCTCGGCCAACCCCTGCCATTTTCTCCTCTCCACTTCCCTAGAATAATCCTAGAGGTCCTGGTCTTCTCCAAAGACCAATCTTAGTTCCTTAAGTGGAGGATTCAAAGAAGCGTTCCAAAGAAGAGGTAATATCCATTACCGATCTTTTCAATTTCTTTCTTCTTCAACTTCTTCTTCTTTAGTTGTTTCATGATAAAGTAATAACATCAGTATTACTTACATAATGATATGTTATTATAAATATGAAACAACCCTAATTCACCTTCTATCCATCCTACGGAAAAATGAAATCACCACGCGTGCGTACGTACGGAATACCGTCTCCACGCCGTGGTGTAATCTATTTTCCACCATCACCTTACAAGGATGGGTATAATGGTGTAATGAGTAACTACATATGATTATTATGAAGTAATATTGATACTGAAATAATATATATATACTCCAATACAATTCCACGATCATAGGAACGATATCATCACTCGTGCGTACGTACGGAATACCGTCTCCACGATGTGATGTGACTCGTTCTACATGATCTTCATTTCATAATGATTATATAAATGAATTGAATAAATGAATATGGTATATACTACACTAATACCATTCTGGAAATGAATTATCTATAACCTAAAGATAAGAATAAGAATTTATTCGACAAAACACGCATAAGAACAAAAAGTTATAAAGACCCGAGTAACAAGTAACAATGAAATATTACTAACAAGAAGCTAATAATATGACCATATATGATATCATATAAATATGTATGATTCTGGAATAAGTCAATAACATTATTTAAACCATTATACAGGAGCTTCGGACACGTACAAATCTAATCGGACCTAAGGTAAGGGAAAATACCACAATCTCATTTTTATCCGAGATTGTTTATTCGTAAGTATTTACTGGGGTGTATTTTATCATCCACATCCATGTTCCCTAAATATGTAATATTGTTTCCATCCACTTACAATAGTTTAAATCCAATTTTACCCTTCGGTGAGTTTTTAGTAAAGAATATGAACGGAATCTTTTGTCGTTTTTTTTTCGTACGAGGTACTTTTTGACTTTTCCGACAAAGGTACGAAGAATGTTTTTTTTAACTTATACGGCATGAATGGATTTTTAAAACATTATTTCCAAGAAGCTTCCTTTACAAGTTTTCAAGTTTATTTTTAATCAACTTCTTTTATTTTAAAGTTGTATGACATGTTAAGAAAGGAAAAATGTTTTTGAAGTAGAAAGGATATTTTCCTCAAGAATAAAGTTCAAGTGTTTTATCAAAATTATTTTCCATCTAAGATAATAAAGGGTTCTGTTTTTATCCCTATTATTACATTGATTTGATCATGTTGTGATGGAATTATTTTTATGAATTCCATTATCTTATATGAATTGATTTATTATGTCATGATGTTTCAAGAATCCCATTTTTGTTACATGTGTTATGCGATGATGTATGTTTTATGATTATGTGGCACACATAAGAAAGGATTCATTATAAGATGGGTGGGACCTATATCTCCCTCCAATGCATTGGGTAAAGATTTTATATCTCATGAGATAGACATGGCTGGAACGGAAGGTTATTTCGGTTCAGTGATACAGGACTGAAACGAGGAGTGAACTCGGTTCAGAAAGGGACTTTGTCCACTAAGATAGTCTTGGCAATGAGTCATGACTAACAAGAAATGATTTTCCATGATTATGTGTGCATGCCACAAAGTTTCAAGTTTTATGTTATGATTTTGGGGATCTCATTTTCACTTCTATGATTTATTCCATGTTAAGATATTATGATCTCTTTTGCAGGTTTTGATTTTCAAAAAGATATGATATGATTTTTATTTCCTTTATTTGCCCTTGCTGAGCATTTGAGCTCACCCTTTTATGTTTTCTTTTCCCCAGGTCAGGAAGATGGATATTAAGTAGAATATGCTAAAAGGGACCCTAGATATGATGAAATAAATGGGAGACACTGTAGAAGATTTATGAACCAGTTGTTTATGTTTCCCAGTTTCTAAAGACACTATACCTATACGGTCCTTTGTGGTTTTGTCATATGTTGTAATAAGTGTGCTTCAATTTTGAATTATTAACAATGTATGTAAAGTATGGGTCGTTATACCCTTCTCTCACTTTCTCACTTAATCAAAAGTTTGTGTTTAATTTTTTTCATCATTCGTGTGTGTGTTCGGAACACTACTCTTTTATTATCATGTTATTTTTATTATATTTATAAATCATAACCATAATAATAGTAAATATAATTAATTATCATTTCAATGGTTAATTAAATCATCTATTTGGGTGATTCATAATTTTGGGATGTCAATTTATTGAGAGATTTTGCTCATTAAATATTCTTTAGGTTAACATTGTGTATGTTAAACTTAAAATTTCATGGATGAATGACATGTTTTGTTTAAAATGTTGATTAAATGAATTATTAGAACCATAAATTCAGTATCATAAACAATTATTGATTGATATTAGAACCCTAGTTAAGTTAAATCTTGGAGTAAAGACACAACACTTGGGAATTCCGATCTAAATCATCTTGTGAAGTGAGAGTTGATTAAATGAAATATCATGAAAAGATCAAGAATATAATAAGATTAAATCCCCAATAATGAACTCGTCCTAATATTTGTCAAATTTTTAAATAAAATTTCATCCATAAATTAATTTAATTAAGCTCTGCAAATAACCCCCCCCCCCCAATCAAAAAACAATAAATTAAAAACAATCGACTCTAAAAAAGTATTATCATTGTGGATTTTACCCAAGTGACACTATAAATATTAGTAGATCATTGGACCTTTGAAAGGTCAATCGGAGAAAATTGGTCACACTTCAAATGGTACCATTGTTGAGGATTGTGAAACTAGTATTCATTAGTTTTTTATTTTTGTAAAAACAAAAAAAGAAAAAGAAAAACCCACCTTCTTTTTCCTTCCAAATTTTCTATTAATTCCCTTTTAACTCCCAAATAATCCATTGAATTTTTTTGACTTGGAAATTGAGAAAAATCTTTTCCAAATTATGATAAACATTATATATAATCAAATCAATCAAGACCCATTCATTTCTTATCCAATTATTCTAAATATGGCCAATCCTATGGAACAAACCCTTAAAGAACTCCTACACCTAATATGAATTACCAACCCCTTGGTATTAAATATCCAAAATTTGAGGCATATTTCGAACTCAAATTGGTTTTGATTCATTTTCTATCTCATTTCCACAGTCTATATAGTGAGGATCCAAATCTTTACCTCAAAGAGTTCCGAGTGGTGTGCTCTACCATAAAGACTCAAGGGGTTTCTAAAGAACAAATCAAACTTAAAGTATTACCTTTCTCCTTATCTAAATATATCAAGTCTTGGATCTTTTACCTACCTCTTGGTTTCACAACCACATGGAATAACATAAAGCGGCTCTTCTTAGATAAATTCTTCCCCACTTCTTGAACTAATTCTATCCAAAATGAAATAAGTGGTATCCATAAATTCCTCAATGAATCACTCCATGAGAACTAAGAGAGGAAAAAAAACTTTTGGAAACCTACCCACACAACCAAACCCCTGACCAACTCTTGATCCAATACTTCTATGAGGGGTTATTGGCTATAGAGTGAAATATCATTGATACAAAGTGGCAGTGCTCTTGTTGAAAAAACTCCTACAACTGTGTGAGATATCATAATAAATATGGATACAAACACATAGTGATTCCATAATCAATCACATTCTCAAATAAAATAAGTCCAAGAGAATCAATCCATGGATCCCAAAAAGATGATCTAGTGGATGAGTGAACTTATAGGTCTTTTGTGTCAACTAGATGTTTCTACCAAAGCTCCAAGATCATATTATCCACAATATATATTCCATAGACCTATCAAAATTTTTGGGATATAAAGCTCACTATCTTATCCAATCGATACATGTACCCATCTCCAAGGTGATCTATCATATTCATTTGGACCAATGGAGCTTAATGCATCATATTATTAGTATAACACCAAACCTAAACTATCATGTTAGTTCATTAAAAAATCTAACCAACCCCACTCAGAGCCCTTATCTTCTACCTATAACCTAGGCTTTTAGGTATAGTAATATGGTCTCTCATACACCTCAATTACCTACTCAAAATAAAAACCAATACCAATATGGTCAAGGTGGTGGTAACTTCCAACAACCTTATCCTTTTGTCCCTCAACATCATAAATCCTCATTATTCTCCTCTTAGATTCCACTATCCTAGCGAGACTACCCAATTACCAACCTAATACAATTGATTTCCCAAGAACTAAAATCAAGGCAATCCCAATTTGGGATAATACTCTTCTTCCAAGCAACCATGGAAAAGTATTGTGGAAGATCTTTCCTCATTTACCCATTATATCCTCAAAAACATTGAAAAACAAATTGGTCAAATTGAATCTCACCTAATTTAGCAAAAAAAACAATTCTTCCAAACTCTCAGATCAACCATTTCCCAACCCCAAGGGAAATGTAAGTGCAATTGCACTTTGATCTGGAAAGAAAATCATTGTGCCTCATGATGAATCCTCTAACTCCCCTTTAAATATTGAGTTGGAAAAATAAAATAAAAAGAAACTATAAAAATAACTTTAAGAGAATCCATCACCTCCTTCCATTCATCTAATGAACCCAATTACTTTTCCTCAATTTGTCTTTAAGCCAATGAATCCCTTTGATCTTGATTCTAAAATTCTTAACATGTTTAGATGTGTTGAAGTTAACATTACCCACTTATATTCCATCAAAAAAATCCCTAAGTATGCAAAGTTTATTAAGGAATTGTGCACCCATAAGAGACAACTCGTAACCATTGAAAATGTTTCAACCCAATAGTTCATACCCATGAAGTGAAAATATCTAGGGACCTTTATAATTCCATGCCAAATAGTGAGTTACAACTTTGATGATGAAATAATATACCAAGGATACTCAATAAATTTCATCCTCAAATCCATCTTCTCTAACCTTGGTTTAGGTCCCTTATACCCAATGTTTAATTTTCTGAACCTTTCCATTCCATTACTTTGTGGGAAATCTAGTGTTTGAGGTGTCATGAGAAGTTAATGTGAATTTTTTCAACACTTTGAAAAATTCAAAGTTTTACAAGTTTCCCAACGGTGTCTCACACTGGCAGTGTCTCACCCTTGTGGTGCCTCGCTGGCAGTACCTCACTGGCAATAGCTCACGTTAGTGGTGTCTCACCCTGACGGTGGCTTGTTGGTGGTGTCTCGCCCTGGTGGTCGCTCGACTGAAGTTTCCTCATATAGTGGTGCCTTGTTCCTGGAGGTAGGTCTCCCTAGAAGTGTGTCGTCTGGTGGTGCCTCATATAGCAGTGTCGTACCCCGACGATCGCTCGATCGGTGGTGCCTCATCTAGAAGTGCCTCATGCCAGGTGGTAGGTCACCCTGGCGGTGTCTTGTCTATAGGTTCATCTTATGGAAGTGAATCACTGATAGTGATAGGTTGTTCATCTTGATGGTGCCTCACTTCCAACAATGCCTCTTTTCTAACAGTTTTCCATTTCTACTACTAGAGTTAGGTTTTCCCAGTTTTATGACTTTTATGATGGGAATTGGTATTAATGGCTAAATTTATGGATTTAGAGTCATTTCAAAATGTTTTGATTATATCTTTATTTCCTTAAGGATATAGAGGATTTTAAATGTTCAAACTGCATGGTCTTGGTTAGATCTACCTTTAATGGAAATATTAAACTGTATCTAATCCCATGACTCAGATCCAATCTTTGTAAAGTCGATATATCTTTCCCATTGTTCATTCCTTATTTCTTTCTCTTGAGACCATACATCCCCAAAGCCTTATTCCTTGGATATTTTTCCTAAGTTTGGTTCATGGTTCCCTAGAGAGTTACCTATTGTATGCACTCCCCTATTTTTGGTGCAACTAGGAAGTGTCAATTGTCCTTCTTCCAAGTAGGATTTCATTCATCTTTCTAAATTGTGAATCAAGCGGTATGGGTATATATATGTTTTCCCTTGTGAAGATAGTTTATTCCAAATTAATAAAGATAATTTAATTGGTTTAAGAATCAATATATAGTGTTTGGGGAAAATTCATGCATGATCTTGATATATATTTGATTTTGTTAATTCTTGTGATTTGTATGGGCTAAATACCCACTGAAAATCATGTTCATTGGGGGTCCTTGTATACACATGATATAGTTTGTAGAATTCATGTTGTTTGGTTTTTTTTGAACGCTTATATATAAAAAAATTTTAACCACATATATTAGGCTAATAAATGGATTCCCTAGGATCATACAGTTTCTATGATAACACCCAAATTAATAAGTGTAATTAATTAAGGGATGCATTATTAAATATGAAAATGTGTTTTCCTTGGTACATGAGGTAATTTTATGTGTGGAATATTTTGTGGTTTGTGTATGGGGGAAGTGGAAGACATGTGGTTGTACAGTGGGGTCGTGATGGGTGTGGTTTGATTATGCAGTAAGGCTACGAAAATGGTTGTGTTGTAATGTGTTGTTGGATGTAGTTGGGGGTTGATTCTGTTAATATGTTGAACTGGGTGGATGAGTTTGAAAAATTATAGTAGTGTTTTTGTGGGTAATTGACAAGAGTATTTTCATTTATAACATTCAAAAATATTCACTTTATATCTAGAGTATGTGGTATGATGTGTCATTAATGTGAAGTGCATTAATTTACCATGGATCTTCACCTACTGAATGACTATTACCATGTCATTTGATGTGTTTTGATCTTGATAGCTTCCTGGGTAGTGATGGAATGAATAAATTTTTGTTTAATAAAGTTTGGAATGGATTGGGTTGGTTCAGTTAATGGAATGGAATTGTCTTAATGAATTGGTTGGAAAATGTGAAGCAGGGTTTGTGGCTTGATGTGTGGTGTTATGAATTTAGAGGTAGTATCAAAGGTGACAGTGTAGTGAAATTGTGGTTTGTCTGAGAACCCATAGGTTGTGATTTGGTGTTTGGTATTATACATGTATATAATTTTATTTTTCCTTGTGATCTTTATATGCACCCCACCCGTGTTGAGCACTACATACCAAACACCCACATCATCACGCGAGGGTGTTTTTTTGGAGTTGGTGTCCTAGAACCAACTATTTGTATATTCATTACATGAATATTTAATATATTTAAATATTAAACATCATATTACATATTGTTCATTGTTCTTCATGACTATAATGTAATAATGTCCTAAAGTATTTTTCCTATTAATAAGGTTATTGCAGTTCCCCGCTATAATGAGAACCTTGAAGTGCTATGAAAATATTCTTAAATATAGTTTTGTGTTTGGATGATGTACTATGATGGGACACATAGTATACATACCGTCAGGTGTAAGTACTGTAAGCAGATGAGACTTCTTCTCATGAAGTTCTCACTTGGTAATCTCCAAGATGGGATATTATGAGAACATACCCACCAGTAGGAATTCTGCTTATTTTGGTGTCATTGGATATTCCTATCTACAAGAATGTGTAATGGTCCTTAGACTTTAAGATTATCATTGATACATGTCATTACTCACGCACTTAGATTTTCATATAAAAAACGTCATGTCATATGTTGGTGAGAAGTAAGGTACGTTGGGTGTGTCACAAATGACATGTTATTAACAGATAAGTCGAGGAAGGATTTGTCTCTTCCATTTATGGAAGTTGATATCTCAGACCTTTGATTTAAATAGAGTTGTCACCCTAAATTCTATGGCCATAGTGTAATGACGAGTTTATTTTAGGTAGTCAAAGGATGATGTATTAAGCATATAGGTTGAAGACACTATCAAGAAACCTTCTTGATGAGATATTATGAAAAAGGGATTATATTACACGGTGAGTGTTTGTATGTGGATGTCATCATTGCAACTTTAAGTTATTTCTCTTGGGTGCCTTGACCCATTTCTAGACAAAAATCATGGACTTTAGGCAAGAACACCTAATACCAGTGAGAAATAATCCTACAGGGTCACACACTGAGTGTTTTTATTGGTCTTGATTAAATTCTATTTGAATTTAATTAATAGAATAAATATTATTCTCAAAACTAAGGAATAATTTTATTCAAGTTAAAATGACCACATAAATTAAATAAATATTTATTCACTGGATTGTGAAAAAAAAAATTATTTATTTTATTTAACTTTTAATAAATATTTATTAAATTGTTTTTAAATAAAAATATTTATTTAAGAGAATAAAATATTTTATTCAGGTGTTCAATAAATGGAAGAGGAATTCTAATAGACCAAGACTGTGTTCGTTGATAAATTAATTATTTACAAGTTGGTAAATAATGTTTATCTAGTTGGTACAAGAAATAATAATAATACTTGTTATCATTATGTGGCATGATATTTCATTTATGGTTCCATTTTGTGCAAGTTGACACACCACAAATAATGGTGATGTTATTGTTATTATGTGGTAGGGGTTTTCTCTAATAGTTATAATTGTAATTAATTGTTTTTTTGCAATTAAATATTGTAACTGAAACCCCATGTCAATTAATAGGAAGGTAAGTCTATTGTTCCAAAACCCAATGAATTGATAATTGTTCAGCTAAAAAATTTCTCTCTTGACTCCTCTCATCTCTCCCTCTCGATAATGAGAGAAGTTCTTCAAGACCGAAGAACTAGCGATCAAGAACGATTGACGCAAGACATTCGTTCTATCATGCTAGCACCCAGAGAATGAGTGGCGTTGATTGGAGACCATTGGATCATGTGTGGATAACCGCTAGAGGTATTGTACTTTGGATCCTCGTAGGAACAACAAAGGCAATTCATAAGGGTCATTTTGGATAATCAACAATCATCAAAGATGAAAGTACCGAAGACCCAGGTATTTAATTTCTTCATTAATTATTAAATTAATTATAAAAATTATGTGAAAGATCCTCTTTCTCAGATATGGCTCTATTCTTCTCTTTGTCTAAATCTTTGATTTCAATCTGTGGATATTGGCAATCATTATTGTATTGATCCCATATTGGTCATCGATTATGAAAAAATCAAAGTTGGTCCCTCCCAACCGCCACACTTCCACTACGTCTAGATCCTACAAGTGGTATCAGAGTGGGATCATCATCGTTTATAATTATTTAAATAATTAATTGATGATTTACCCTTTAATAATTTAGTTTTTCAATTCATTTTTAATCGTTCTTGTTATCTTAATTTTGAGATTTATTCGTCCTCTCTTCCTTTATCGTATATCTAACAGAAATGAATAATTTTTTGATTAAAATTAAATTGAGCATCTCATTAGGAGGCACTAGCGATTTTGTCTAGGTAACATGACAGTACATTCCATGTAATCTGCCATACTTGTCATGTGATCCAAATTACACACAATGCGGTTTTGTTTAGTGCATCAAGAGTAATTTGGAAATTACTCAAGTCATGTGAATTAATGACATATGGTGTAGTTAATTCTTACACCATGTGTTGACCAAGATAGACTGATGCACAGTCAGTCAGAATACACACCATGTGGCCCACTGGACATAGTGTGTAGTCCCTTCAGGTCAAGGGATAAAGTGTGTAACCCATACATAGCTAAGCCGACCGGTAACTGTGTAACCTGGAGACAAAATGGTGTGTGGCCCACTGGACATGTCATTTACTCCAAGATTCCTGAAGTACGCCTCACACACCAAGTCCCTAGGTGTGTACTTCAGATAAGACGGTGAAGGCAGTACACGCCGTGTAGTTGGAACTACACACCGTGTACTTTACCAAATTACACAGAATTAAAACTTTAATGTTTGTGTAATTTTCAGAATTACATATCATGTATATTTGAATAGGTGTTCATCATGTTACCTCCAAGTTTATGGATAAGAATCTCATAGAAATTTATAAAAGGATTAATATAAAAGGATTTATTAATTAAATATGATAATTAATTGATTCAAGCATGGTTTATCTTAATAAAAATGATTAAATAATTGAATTCTGGTTTTATTAAATGTAGATGATCATGATCTATACTAGACCTTTGTATGTGATTAGTTTCCTTTTAATTTTTTTTAAATTAAATTTTTGGTTTTCATGCCAACTCTCCTCATTAATATGTAGGGGATACATGCCCATGGTTTCTTTTATTTAAACCCCCTTTTTACCCCTCACCTACGTGTGAGTTAAAAATCATATGTAATGGATGGATCTCCTAATCTTGTGGAGGTGGTTGAAGTAAGCATTCGAGGTGAAACCAATACAAGGATATACAAAGGTGGACAGGTGGAAATCTATATACACAAACTATAAATGGTTAAAGGTGTTTCTCCCCTAAGTCAGTGGTTATTTTATCAATTCCTAGATAAACTAACAATTATAAGATCTCGTGGTCATGCCGTTTATTTTATTTTATTTCTATCAGTTTCATGGTTTATCATTATGGATTTGTTGTCATGATCACATAATTAATGAATTAAACAAGCATTCAAGATGAAACTAAAATAAACCAGGCTTATGCATCAATATTACCAAGACATGATTAATCACTTAAGTAAGTTTCACTTAATATTATCAAGCATGTGATAAATATAATAATAAATTTATGAAAAAGAGATAAAAATCCTTTAATAAAATATTAATTCAGACTAATCCTTCCATTACTTGATTAAGGGCAAGACTAAATAAAACTATGTGTTTGACCAACCCTTTTTGGGAAAATTACTTTTATACAAGAAGACCTTATGAAAGTTTCAGGTTGACTTAACCATATTACATCAAAAGTATTATCCCTTTCTAGACTTAGTGTAATATTGGAGGCAAGTGTTGAGGAAATCCAAGTCAAGATTTCAAGATTGGGGGGTCCACTCAATGGATCAAGGAGCTGCAATCCCATAGTTGGAAAAGACCTACCTACCTAAATACCATCACATAACTTGACCAACCCTTATTGGGGTTATGATAAGGGGAATATGGATCCTTGCTACTAGAATTTCCTAGCAACTAGACATTCTGAATTCAATGATGAGGGCCATTGGGACTTGATAAAATAGTGGGAGACTTAATAAAATTAATTTATTATTTCTTATAAAATGTAATCAAGAAAGTACTAATTATATGCTATTTTAATTGTAGAATAAAAATGAAAAACTTTTCAACCACACTATCCATGTGGTCAATACTGGATAAAGACAACATCCTCACTGGTAGTAACTTCTAAGAATGGTTTAGACGTATTCGGGTCATTCTATGCCATGAATGGTAATCTTACATGCTAGAGTCCTCATTACCTGGTCTACCTTCCTAAGAGGTGATTGATGAAGAGTTACTAGTCTACAAAAAACATATGAACGACACGGTCGATGTTTAATGTTTGATATTATCATCAATGTTTAGTGAACTCATTAAATCTCATGAAAACATGGATTATTATAGCATGCTTGAGCACCTCTATGATATTTACCAAGAGCGAGAAAGATTAAAATATTTTTAGATCTCCAAGGCATTATTTCATAGTAAATTTGAAGAGGGTGCCTCATTTGGGCCTCACGTAGTCAAGATCATTGGCTACATTGAGCGTATGGAGGTTCTAGGGTTTAAACTCCCCGAAGAACTTGGTACTGATCTTATTATTGCATCACTCCCTCAGAGATTTTCTAGTTTTGTTGTGAATTTCAATATGAACAACATTGAGAAGTCTCTATCAGATCTTTTTATCCTCCTTCGCTAAGTGGAAAAAGACATGAAGCGTGAAAAGCCTTATGTCCTTATGGTGAATAAGATGAAAGTTAAGGTGAAGAGCTTTAATCCCAAAGATTCTTCATGACCTTCCAAGAAAAGTAAGATCAAAGGGGATACAATAGAATATGAATCTATTTGTTTTTCATGTGGCAAGAAGGTTAACTAGAAGAAAAACCGCACCTAGATAAAGGAGCATGGGGAATCTTCAAGTGATTTTTCTATCAAGTGAAATTTATCTATTTATAAAAATTGGGTATTAGATACAACTTGTGGTGCTAACATATGTATCCAAATATAGGAACCAATTTGATTCAAGAAAATTGATTAAGGGGAGGTAGATATATGAGCATCCAATGGAGCTAGACTTGTTGATGTAGTTGTTGGGGACTACCAACTCACTTTACTAACTGGGATGATCTTGGTATTAAAAATTTGTTATTATGTTCCTTCTATAACCAAAAACATTATTTCTATATCCAGACTAAATACATATGGATTTATTTTCAAGTTTGTAAATCAATTTTACTTCTTTTATAAATATAGTATTTGTTTTGGTAAGGCACATTTATATAACGGTCTTTACGTGTTGGATTACACAAATCAAGTAATGGCAATCGATAACGAAACTATTTCACATGAATCATACCACACCCAAATTTGAAATCACTAGTTAGGTCATGTAAATGAGAAATTCTTGATAAAGTTACATCGAGATGGATATTTAGGTTCTTTAGAACTAAAACCTCTTGGTGTATGTCACACGTGTTTACAAGGAAAAATGACCAAAGCCCCATTTAGTGGGAAAGTTGAAAGAGCCAAAGAGCTTCTTGAATTGGTTCATATCGATGTGTGTGGACCATTTCTAGTTGAATCAAGGGGTGGGTACTCATACTTCATAACTTTTACTGGTGATTTTATTAGATATGGATATATCTACTTGATGAGGTATAAGTCAGATTATTTTGATAAGTTCAAGGAATACAATAATGAAGTTGAGAACCAGCTTGGTAAGAAGATTAAGAAACTCCACTCAGACCAAGGTGGAGAATATCCTAATCAAAACTTCATTTATTACTTACGGTAGTTTGAGATCTTATCTCAAATCACTCCTCCTTACACACCCCAGTGGAATGGTGTAAGTGAAAGGAGGAACCGCACCTTGTTGGACATGGTGAGATCAATGATGAGTCATGCAAGTCTTCTATTATCCTTTTGGGGATATGCGTTACAAACAGTGGTATGCATACTAAACCAAGTACCAACTAAATCGATAAATGGTATTCCATATGAGCTTTGGAGTGGAAGAAAATCCATGTTATCGAATTTACATGTGTGGGGAAGCGAAGATTTTGTTAAGACCTCTTCATGCAATAAACTTGCACCCCGAGGCACAAAGTGTACCTTTATAGGATATCCTAAGGAAATAAGGGGATATTACCTATACGAACCTTCAGAAAAAAAAAGGTTATAGTGGCAAGACAGGCCATATTCCTTGAGAGGGAGAACATCTTCAAAAGAGATAGTGGGAGTGAGATATACTTTGATGAAGTCGAGGCTCAAAGTACACAAGAGTTGGTACAAGAGTATATTTCACAAAGCCCCATGTAAGAAAGATCTGTTCCAGAGTCACAAGTATTGTGTAGGAGTAAAAGAGATGTTAGAGAACTGGAACGGTATAGTTTTCTAGTTACCAAGGATGGTGACTTATTATTAGTTGATAATAATGATCCTCTAACCTACAAGGAAGCAGTAAGTGGCACAAATGTTGCCAAGTGGAAAGAATCCATGAATTTTTAAATGGATTCCATACACTGAAACCAAGTTTGTATTTTGGTAGATCCTAAAGTAGATGTAAATTTTGTTGGTTGAGAATGGGTATTCAAGAAGAAACTGGACATGGAAGGACAAGTCAGTACCTATAAGGAATGACTGGTTGAAAAAGGGTTTAAACAACGTCAAGGCATTGACTACAATGAAACCTTTTCACCAGTTTCAATGCTAAAATACATCATAATTCTATTGGCCATTATTGTTTACCATTACTATGAAATTTGGAAAATGGATGTAAAAAACAGGATTCCTTAATGGGAACCTTCAGGAAGATGTATATATGACACGACCTAAAGGGTTTGTGACTCAAAAGGATTCCAATAAGATATGCAAGTTGAAAAAATCCATTTATGAATTAAAAAAATCATCTAGGTCATGGAACATTCATTTTGATGAAGCCATAACAGAATTTGGTTTTATAAATAATTAATGTGAGCCTTGTGTCTACAAACGGTTTAATGGGAGTGTAGTTATTTTTCCTAATAGTATATATTGATGATTTATTACTTATTAGAAATAAAATATCAGTCTTACAGTCTATTTAGGAATGGTTGAATAAATGCTTATCTGTGAAGGACTTGGGTGAGGTAGCATATATTCTTGGGATCAAGATCTATCATGACAGATCCAAGATATTGTTGGGCCTAAGTCAAAGTACATACATTGAAAAGATACTGAAGAGATTCGGTATGTAACAATCCAAGAGGGTATGGTTTCCAGGATCATGTGGAATTCATCTTTCCAAGAAAATTTTTCCTTAGATGCATGAGGAAATAAATAGAATGGAAAATATTTCATACACATCAGTTAATAGGTCAGTCATGTATGTTATGATATGTACTAGGCAAGATGTCACCTATACATTGAGTGTGGTAGGAAGATATCAAGCTGATCTAAGTGACCACCATTGGATGGAATTCAAGACAATCCTTAAGTATCTAAGGAGTACTAAGGATATGTTCCTATTTTATGAAGGACATGAGGAAATAGTCATCAGATGATATGAAGATGCTAGTTTCTAGACTTCTCAAGATGACATGAATTCATAAACGGGATACATCTTCACTTTAAATTGAGGTGTTGTGAGATGGAAGAGCTCAAAGAATGGTGTGATCATAGATTCTATAGAAGAGTCTGAGTATATTTCAACTTCTGAGGTAGCTAAATAAGTAGTTTGGATGCAAAGCTTCATCCAAGAGTTGGATGTGGTACCTAGCAGTAAAGATCCCATCACACTTTATTATGATAATACTGGAAGTGGTGGCCCTCGCAAAAGATCCAAGGTCACATCAGCGGAAAAAGCACATGGTATAGAAGTATCATCTCTTGAGGTATTTTTCTCAGAGAGGTGATGTTTCAGTGAGCAGTGTTTCCATGGAAGACAACGTAGTGGACTCATTGACTAAAGCCTTAACTCAGTATAAACAAGATCATTATGTGAGGTTTAGCGGACTAAAAGTCGTAGGCAGTTAGCTCTGGTCTAAGTTGGAGTTTGTTGGAGTTGGTGTCCTAAAACCAATTATTTTTACATTTATTACATGAATATTTAATGTATTTAAATATTAAACATCATATTATACATTTTTAATTTTTCTGCATGACTATAATGTAATAATTCCCTAAAGTACTTGTCTCATTAATAAGGTCATAGCAGTTCCATGCTATGATTATAACCTTGAAGTGCTATGACAATATTATTAAATATAGTTATGTGGTTGGATGACATACTATAATGGGACACATAGTATACATACCGTTTGGTACGATTACTTGTAAGCAGATAAGACTTCTTCTCATGAAGTTCACACTTGGTAATCTCTATGACAGGAGATTATAAGAATAGACCTGCCAATAAGAATTTTTCATGTTTTGGTGTCATTGTATATTCTTATCTAAGAGCATGTGTAATGGTCTTTAGACTTTAAGATTATCATTAATATGTTTCATGACTCGCGCACTTAGATTTGATGATAAAAACCATTACGCTATATGTTGGTAGGAAGTAGGGTGTGTTGGATGCGTCATGAAAGACATGTTATAATGGATAAGTCGAGGAAGGATTTTTCCCTTCTATTTATGGAAGTTGATATCTCATCCCTTTGATTGAAATATAACCGTCTCCCTAAATTCCATGGACATGGTGTAATGATGAGTTTATTTTAGGTAGTCAAATAATGATGTATCAAACATATAGGTTGATGAAACTATCATAAAACCCACTTGATTGTGACAAAGGGATTATATTACACAATGAGTGTTTGTATATAGATGTCTTCATTGCAACTTTAAGTTCTTTCTTTTGGGTTCCTTGACCCATTTCTAGATAGTAACCTTGGACTTTAGGCAAGCCTACCTAATGCCAACAAGAAAGAATCCTAGAGGGTCACACACTAAGTGTTTCTAGTGATCTTGATTAAATTATATTTAAATTTAATTAATGTAATAAATATTATTCTCAACACTGATGAATAATTTTATTCAAATTAAAATGATCATATAAATTAAATAAATATTTATTCACCAGATTATGAATAAAATATATTTATTTATTTTATTGAACATTTAATAAATATTTATTTACTATTTTATAAATACAAATATTTATTTAAGAGAATACAATATTTTATTCGGGTGTTTAATAAATGGAAGAGGAGTTTGAACGGACCAAGACCATGTCCATTGATAAATTAATTATTTTCAAGTCGGTAAATAATGTTTATCCAATTGGAACAAGAAATAATAATAATATTGTTATAATTATGTGGCACTATATTTTATTTATGGTTCCATTTTGTGCAATTTGGTGCACCACAAATAATGGTTATGTTGTTGTTATTATGTGTCATGGGTTTTCTCTAATAGTTATAATTTCATTTAATTGATGTTTCGTAATTAAATATTTAACTAAAACCCCATGTCGATTAATAGGCAAGTACGTCTATTGTGCCAAAACCTGGTGAATTTAGAATTTTTGAGCTAAAAATTTTCTCTCTCAACTCCTCTCATCTCTCCCTCTCAATAACAATAGAAGTTCTTCAATGCCAAATAATGAGTGATCAAGAACGATTAACGTAATACATTCATTCCGCCGCACTAGCACTCGGAGAATGAGTGGAGTTGATTGAAAACCATTGGAGCATGTGTGGATCACCGATAGAGGGATTATACTTTGGATACTCACAAGTGCAATAAAGGAAATCTGGAAGGGTCATTCTAGATGATCAAATATTTTCAATGAAGAAAGTAACAAAGACCCAAGTATTAATTTCTTCAAAAATTATTAAATTAGTTACAAATATGATGTGTAAGATCCTCTATCTTGGATCCGATGCTATTATTCTCTTTTTCTAAATCTTTGATTTCAATCCATGGATACTGGAATTCATTGTCGTATCGATCCCAGATTGGTCATCGATTACGGAAAAAGAAAAGTTGGGACCTCCCAACCACCATGCTTCTGCTGCATCCAGATCCTTCAGTTTTTTCCAACATCTGGTGAGGAGTATGAATGGATGGGTACCCACTCTTTTCCCTCTATCTTCTAGGTGAGGTAGGTGTGTCATAGTCTATGATATTAATAATTTTTTTAGTTCTTTATATGGTGGTTTTGATAGCCCAGGTGTCTGTGGGTGAGGTGGTTTGTTTCTAGGGTGTCTTTGGGATGAGTTGTGATGTGCTTTCCCACATGTCTTCAGGATGAGTTGTGATGTGATGTGTTGTGAGGCCTATGTGTGTGTGGGTGGGATGTGATGTGATGTGAGGACTAGGTGCATGAATTTGGGATGTGTTTTGAGGCCTGGGTGTGTTCAAGTAGGATGTGATGTGGTATACGGAATGGATGGGAGTGCCAGGATGTACGACATTGGGTGAGAGCGGCATAGTAGTGGGAAAGTGGTGTGGGGTACCCTATCATCGATGTTCTTTATATCATATTATATTACTTGACTTTAATTACTTGGTGAGTGTTCCTTGGTGAGGTTGGGTTTGGTTAGTATACCTACTTAGGTGTTGTTTGGATCTACCATTTTCTCAGAGAGGCATTAGTATGCTTCTTTCACATGTGCATGAGAAACTTTGGTTTTCTTACTGAGTATACTTGTATGATCACCCTAGGTATATAAAAATATTTTTAGGTTTCTAGGAGGATTTCATACACTGTGTTGGACCTTACTAGCTCATGCCTTGGTACAATTGTTGTGTCACTACTTTAGCCATACTTTTGGGTATTTACTTTGGAGACTTTATTGTATTTGTATCAGTTTTATTTTATGCATGCATGTGATATGGTTTGGGTTTATATTTTATATTATGTCTTGTAGTTATTGTGTATGATTCATTATATATCCCTATATTGTTTATTATAAAGGGTAATGCCTCCCATATTGTGAGATCAGTACACCCTTGGTGCTAGTTTCCAACCTAGGGCCTACTGGAGGTAGGACTCGGGGGTCATTATCTCCCTTTCTTCATTGCCAGCCTAGGAAGGGTGTCTTTAGAGGGAGGGGTTCATGACACAATGGGTGTTTTCATATATTTATCTAATAAAATCACTTCCATTCCTGAGGAAATAATTGAGGATGTCCTTGTCCGGGTCAATGGTCTTATCTTTCTAACTAATATTTATGTTCTTAACATGGAAGGTGAGATAGGTTCTTCTTGATCTCACCTAATTCTAGGAAGACATTTCCTCGTGATAGATATAACTAATATTTATGTCCATGCGGTCATCTTATCCATGGAATTTGGTAACCAACTGGTCAAGTTCAATATTTTTCAAGACATGTGATACCCATCAGTGGATCACTCTACATTCTCTAGCTATGCTTCCAAGGACAATTATGCGAGTGGATTTGCCCCCATTCGATATTTTTTATCATATTCTAATGAGAGAGGAGTTTGTGAAATTTTCACCATGATTAACCAAGTCATAAATGGGGAAGTGGATGTTGACCTTTCATTCATAGACTCCATCAATCTAAAGTATCTTGAAAACTCTCTTGAATTCCATCTCAACTCTGATCTCTACTACTCCATCTTGGATAGTATTGAAGAAAATGAATAAAAACCAACCTAAATACCTTCCTATATTAATAAGTTTTCTAGCATGAAAATAAAGGAAAAATGATTTGAAAACTCTTCTTATTGACCTGAAACTATGCATTCTTTTTCCATGATCACACTTATCCTATCATTATCTATGTTGCACTTTCTGAAATCGAGGAGTCCAAAATTGTTTAGTTGTTATATGAAAACAAATATGCCTTAAGTTGGACTATATGACATACTAAAAATCAACCCTGGCCTTTACATGCATCACATCCATCTAGAATGATCATCCAAACCAATCATATAGTCACAAAGAAGACTCAATCCACTCATACTTGAGGTATTTAGGGAATAGATCACCAAGCTTCTTCAAGCTGGTATTATCAACCCAATTTCTGATAATAAATGGGTTATTATAATTCAAGTGGTACCTAATAAGTGTGGGATAACTATTGTCACAAATTAATATGGGGAGGTGGTTATAAATCAAGTAAAAAATGGCATGTGTGCATCGATTATTAGTAATTTAGTGATGAAACATGAAAATATCACCACACTCTTCCATTCCTTGATCAATTACTATAAATATTGGTCAGAAATTCACATTATTGATTTCTTGATGGATATGACGTCTACTTCCAAATCCCAATCACATCTCAAGACCAATAAAAGACTACATTCACTTACCACTTTGGAACATATGCATATAGAATAATGTCTTTTAGCCTTTGAAATTATCATGTAATATTCAAAGGTGTATGATGCGTATCTTTTTTGACTTAATTGAGCATTTCATGGAGGTCTTAATGGATGAATTTACCATTTATGGTGAGTCATTTGAATCTTTCTTGCATTCACTCTCTCTAGTCCTTCAAAAGTGTGTCAAATGTAATCTTGTGTTGAATTTTGAAAAATGTCACTTCATGGTTACTAATGGGATTGTTTTAGGGAACATAATTTCTCAATAGGGTATTCAAGTTGATCCTTCCAAAATTTAGGCAATCCAATAACTTCATAAATACACATTAATTTGAGAAATCCATTCATTCCTTAGTCATGTCGGTTTCTATCAGCAATTCATCTATAACTTTAGTAGGATTTCCCTTCCACTCACTCAGCTACTCCAAAATGATGTCATGTTCCATTTTTATGAGGCTTAAAAGAGATATTTCATTGAACTGAAATATTTTCTTACATCTTCCCTGATAATCCAACCCCCATATTAGTCATTACCCTTCTAATTGATGTGTGATGCTTATAATAGGTCTATTGGGGTTGTCATTGGTTAAATAAGAGAAAAAAATCCACATGTCATCTATTATGCCTAAAAAACAATATATAAAACTCAATATCACTGCAATGTCACTAAAAAAGAACTTTTAGATATGGTTTTTCATTGGATAAATTCTGACCCTATATCTTAGGTTCCAAAATCATCATCTTTATAGACCACTCAGCATTAAAGTTCTTACTCAAGAAAAATAATTCCAATCTAAGGATAATAAGATAGATCTGGATGCTCAAGAGTTTTACCTTGAGATTAAAGATAAACCTAGAAAAGAAAATTTTGTGTCTGATTATTTGAGTATAATTTATAATTATTCTCATTCTGAAATCATTGATCCTAAATTTCCAATTGAAAACCTCTCATCCCTCAATCCAAAGTTATCATGGTATGCCCCTAATAGTAAATTACATGGTTTCTGATATTTTTCCTAATTTTTTTTTAAAGAACAAAAAAAGAAGTTGAAAATTGATTCAAAATACTATTTTGGGAAGATAATAAAATTTGGAAAATTGGGGGTGACATGGTAATTAGGAGATGTGTTGATGAAAATGAACATTCATCCATCTTAGAATTTTGGCACTCAATGCTTTTTGATGTCCACTTTGGTTCACAAAGGACCTCCCGAAAGGTCCTTTACTTGGAATTCTTCTAGAATTCACTCTTCAAGGACTTACATGAGTTCTTTAAATCATGTACCACTTGTCAAAAGTTTGGAACAATTTATAAAATAAATGAAATACCCCAAAATCCCCTAATCTTCTGTGAGATATTTGATGTTTGGGGAATCTATTTCATGGGACCATTACCACATTCCAATGGATTCTCTTACATTATTATTATGGTCGACTATGTTTCTAGATGGGTCAAGTCCAAACCCACTAGAAAGTATGATTCATATACTATTAGTAAGTTCCTAAAAACCCACATCTTCCACCAATTTAGAATATTGTGTTCCTTGATAAGTGACTTAAGAACCCATTTCTATAATCGGACCATGGAATCTCTTTTGAAAAAGAATGGGGTTGTACATAAAACATCAATTGCATGTCACCCCCAAACAAATGGCATGGATAAAATTTCTAACAGTAAAGTAAAAAATAGTTCTTGAGATAATTGTTAATCCCACCAAAAAAGACTGGCCTGAAAGACTTGGTGAAGAACTTTGGGCTTATCAAAATTCCTATAAAACACTCATTGGGATGTCTCTTTTTAGGCTAGTTTTTGGTAAAGCGTATCATTTACCATTTGAATCCAAAATAAGTCTTTTTGGGCTATGAAAACATGTAATTTTGATTATGAAAAATATAGTAAAGAGACATTGTTACAATTGAATGAATTAGAGGAGCTTCGACTTGATTCTTATGAGAATTACAATCTCTACAAAGAAAAGGCTAAGGAACTCCATGATAAATACATCCTACAAAAGCTATTCCATGAATGTGAAAAGGTAATGATCTTCAATTCTTGATTTCAACTTCACCCAGGTAATCTTAATTCTAATTGGGAAGGTCCTTTTATTATTACTAATATTTACCCATTTGGTGTAGTGCAAGTCCAGGACCCTTCTTCTAAAAGGAAATTCACGATTAATGAGCATCGATTAAAGTATCTCCATGAGAAGTCACACACCTTGAGAACCACATCAACTTCCACCAGATCCCCAACTACTATATTATACCCACCACTGTATGGAGATGACAACCCACCAAATCCAAACCAAGGTGAACCTCTTTCCCTTAAACTCCTTATCCATCTATTCTTCCTCCTCCTCTTTCTCTCTCTCTATCTTTCTCTCTTTATTCTTCTTCCTCTCTCATTCTCACCTTATTTTACTAATTTATTTTTCAAAATGTTTATTTTCATATTTATTTTGTGTGGGTGTGTATTTTAATAAAAGCTAAAAAACAAAAAAAAATACAAAAAAAGAGTCACAATTACTAACCATTAAATTTTGAAATTTTGTCCAACCATTTTGGGGAGTCAGAAGACTTGTTAAAATCTCAAAAAATGTATTTTCATTATAAACTTGGATAAATAATTTTATATCAAGACCAATAAATTTTAAATGCACAATTTTTTATTTAGAAAATGTTTATACCCAACCCATGAGTAATAATATAATATTTCATGCCAAGGTCACCTATGGATGTCTTTTCATATTGTGTGTTTTCACCCCCCCCCCAATTATGAGTCTTGAGTTTGTAGACCTTCAAGTTGAATTTTATACCTTTTTGTAAATTAATATTATAGGTGCATTTTTTGAACCACATGATAATCACAATAGCCAAATAGCCTCTCATTAAGATTATATTTATCCTCCTTTTTAAATCCCCTTAGAGCATATGAAAACCCTTTTTTATCCACATTACAAGCCCAAAACCTTATCCTTCACAACATCCTCATGGATTTACATTGCATGATTTATTGAAATTTATGTGTGGGGGAATGTATTTCATTTTGGGTACCATTTCCTTGATTATCAATGTGTTATCATGTGATTTAGGGCAGGCATAAATTTTAGTGTGGGGGAGAGGTTATCATTAAGTGAGTTTTGGGAATTGAATAATGTATATGTAATTTTTTACTTGCTATTGAAAAGTGTTCAATAAAATAAAAAATATGAAAAAAAAACAAAAACAAAAAAAAAGGAATGGTTTGTGTCTTGGACAGGTCAAACGTCACTCTTCCTCGCCCTTTTATATTATTAAAACTATTACAATTAGTGTCACAAGGAGATCAAACAAGGTTTGAGAGATGAGTGTTATATTTATTCCAAGTATAACTTCCAAAAAAATAAAAAAAATAAAAAGAAAAGAAAAAGGGAAAAAAGAACACTTGCATCATATTTTCTTGTGATGTTAGGAAAAGTTTGGTGTTTTGTACATATTTCATTATTTCATACCCTTCCAATTTTATCCCTTTCTTGTCTTCTTTCGCACATTCATTCCCTTGTAAATATGTGTTTCTATTTCCTTCCATTTCTTATTTAAAAAATTGTGCATTGCTTTTCCATGTTGATGTTTTACCCCTCTTTTCCTCTCTTTTAGAATTTATATTCTTGCTATCCCATAGCCAATAAAAAACCATAAAATAAACCTCTTGATTCATATGCACTTTAGGATATAAAATGTAAGCTGAGATCTCTTACAAACTCTATGATTTTCACTTTTGGTTGGTGAATGGGTTAACCTTCATAAATAAATTTTTTTCATCTTGAGAGTAGTGAGTTCTAAGTACCTACATTTTCCATTTCTAATTTTGAGCATGAAAAATTAATTGTTTTTGTAACATTATTACTGTAATAATTTTTGGTGGAATTCATTATAGAGGAGTGAACTAGTCTAGACCCCATGATTGAAGAAAATAAAATTTTAATATTTATTGCTGAGTAAAAATGGTTTAGTTGTGTTTTTACATTTGATTTACATGAGGAAATGCATAAGAATAAGTGTGGGGGAGTTGATATTATTCATTTATTCATAAATTTTTATCTACTAATTTTACTTATTTTCAAGGAAAAGTGCATCATTGGTGTGAAATACCCATATTTTAATATTAAATATAAATTTTGAGTATTATTTGAATTAATCCAGATTCGAGTCGGTTTACTATTTTAATCAAAACAATCACCCTACTTATCCAAATTATGTTATTATTGTTTTTTAGGGTTACTAATTCAATGTAATACAAATCATTCAATTGGATATTTGTCCAATTCTTCTATTTTAAGGGTCGTATGGACCACATAAGAAGGCCTAAAGAATCTTTCAAAGAAACTAGATCAGGTTTGATGTTATATTTTCTGGGATCAATATAGAATTCAAAATTCTTGGATATTACATAATAATTATAAGGACATTACATTACATCTTGGATAAAAATTACAAGGTCTAACTCAACCAAAAAGAGGCCAAATTGATCCATTAAATTCCTACCCACAATTCTATGTGGGATTTAAAAATATCCCACCATTCTTGACTTTTCTCCAAATCCAATTGTCCAATTGAGATGATATTTTGTGGTGTGAAATATAAGATATAGTTTTCCAAATTTTTATAATAAATTTTTTATATTTTAAGGCATATTCATATATATAAATTCATTCACATTTAGACCATGTAAAAACTCAACTCAAAACTAGACAACATCACATGGTTTAGAAAAATAGCCATAAATTTGGTTAAAAATGTAAAATGGTTGTCAAATTTGGAGGGTGGACTGTATACATACATATATAAAACTTTTAAGAAGACCATTTTTTCATATTTAGCTTTATAAGTGTCCAAATGGTCAAAGAAACTTGGAAGACAGTTTTGGAATACAAATAGTCCACCACCTTCAGCTATAAATTCATCCCCCTCTTATCCTTGAAAGGGTTTTGAATTTCAGAGCTTAATAGGATAGTTTAGAATGAAAATATAATTTCAAAATTCTTGGGATGACCTTACAAACTCATGTTTCTACTTTATGTATCATTCCTCCATGATTTCTATTCATGTACTTTAAGTGTTTTCAATTGTAATCGTGTAAGTTTGTTTTTATTTAAATTAAATATCACAGAATGTTTCTTCATCATAATATCTAATTATCATCCACCCTATGTTTTGTAATATTAATTTTCTTAAAAAATTTAAATCAATTTGAAAATCATTACCTTCTCTAACTTTCTCATTCGATCAAAAGTTTTTGTTTAATTTTCTTCAATATTCGTGTGTGTGTTCGACACACTACTCTTTTCTTGTCTCGTTATTTTTCTTATGTTTATAAATCATAACCATAATCATCATAAACCTGATAAATTACAATTTAAATTTATGATTAAATCATCTATTTGGGTGGGTCATAATTTAGGGATGTCAAGTTATTTAGATCTTTTTCTCGTTAAATATTCTTTAGGTTAACATTGTGTATGTTAAACTTAAAATTTTAAGGATTAATGACATGTTTTGTTTAACATGTAGGTTTCATTGATTATTGGAAACATAAATATAGTACCATAAATAGGTATTGATTGATATTATAACCCTGGTTAAGTTAAGTATTGGATTGAAGCATCAACACTTGGGAATTCCAATCAAAATCTTTTTTGTGAAGTGGGTGTTAATTTAATATAATATCACACAAAGCTTAAGGCTGTCATAAGATTAAATACATAATAATTAACTCGCCCCAATATTTATTACATTGTTAAATCAAACTTTATATATCAATCAATTTAATTAATCTCTACAAACAACCCCCCCCCAAATCAAAATACAATCAATTAAAAAAATCAACTCTAAAAAAAGTACCATCACCGAGGATTCGACCCGAGTGTCGCTATACACATTAGAAGAGCACCAGACATTGGAACAGTCAATAGGTGATAATATTACATGCTTAAAAATGTTACTAAATTCACCTTTCAAAACAAAGTATGGAATTAAGGCTAGGTTAGACATGATTGACATGGGAATACGGAAAGATTTGGTGCCAATGAAGGGTGAAAAATAGACTTTTCATCATCCATTTGATTACAATCTTTCCAGGAATGAGAGATATCATTTTTTCAACTTCTTGAGTGACATAAAGGTTTTAAAGGGATATTCATAAAATATCAAGAATATCATTTCAAAGAATGATTTAAATTTAAAGGGTCTGAAATCACATGGCTATCATGTTTTGATACAAGATCTAATGCTTGTAGCTTTACATTGCATTTTTTCCAAGAATGTTCATAATAAATTAATCAAGATCTATTTCTTTTTCAAAGATATATGTAAAAAATTTATATACCCAACAAAATTTCCAACTATGGAAAGCAAAATTTTTGTCATATTATGTGAATTGGAAATTTTCTTCTCATAGACATCCTTTGATATGATGGTTAGCTTAATGGTTCAATTGGTAAGAGGGATTCAACTATGTGGTCATGTACTTTATAGATGGATGTACCCCATTGAATGATATATGAATATTTTGAAAGGTTATGTCAAAAATCAAATTTGGTAAGAGGGTTGTATTGTATAGAATTATATTGTTGATGAATCCATTGAATTTTGTACCAACAACCTATCTGGTGTGGAAAGTATTGGTCTATCAAAATATCATCACACTGGGTGTCTTGTGTGTGAAGGAATATCTATAATAGATGTTTTCATTATCAATATTATAGATCGGGAGTGATCCCACCTTTATGTTTTGCATAACATTTTAGAGGTTACCCTATATATTGAAACCCATAAAAAATCTTATGCATTTAAATCCATTAAGGGATGAAAGATGGATGTAGAATACACATAATCAAAAATTTATATGATGGTTTTGAGACCATATTTTTAAGGATCAAGATGAAAATTTTGATTTAATTTCAGAATGAATTCTATGTCTATCTAGAGGACCAAGTGTGCATGTATTATATTATAATGGTTATGTAATTAATGGTTATACATTCTATACAAATGAACATGATGAAGGCAGCACCATGAAAAATAGTGAAGTTACACTTGTGGATAAAGCGATGCATGTATCTGATACTAAGGAAAAAACCAATTTATGCAAATATGTCATACTTTGGCATCATCAAAAAAATATGAGAGTTAGATTATACAACATTCCAAGGGCCGATTTTTCAATGCAAGTGGGTTGATAACAAGAGTGTTGTTAAAATAAATGAATTGGGATTCATGAAAGTGGTTTTTAGTAAGGAAGGAAACAAATATGAACCATTTATAATGGAATCATAGGCAGTGCAATTATTTTATATTCCAGATATCACAAATTGAAAGTGGTCAATTGTTCTGTTATTGACCAAACCCATAGAAGGGTCAGATAAAAATTCAACTAAGTATGACCCTTTCATTGGGATGTCACAATCATTTCATAGTTTTATCCAATGTAGACATGGTATTAAATGTCATAGGAGACCATAATGAAGGGATTTGGATACTTGATAGAGGGGTAAAATCCCTTCAACCTTTAAAAAATAAGATAGTTCAATAATCAGGTTATATTTTTTTGTAATATACATTATGTTACCTCATATTATTATTTGTTCACTACTACATTTACATAATCTAAATTAAATTTTCAACCACTTATGCAGATAATGACTTATGCACATGTTGATTCTCATAATCCTGAGGAACAATGGGTTTCTCAACCTGTTGGTTCTCCCAATGCAGAGGAACAACAACCTTCTGCACATGTTGATGCTACCAATCTAGAGAAACAACATATTGACAATGTTGAACCTTAATAAATGGTAGATGATGAACAATAAATGTCCCTAAAAAATAGGATCATCATATCATGATGGTGTTAGAAAAAAAATATTAAGGTGAGAAACAAAGGCATCAAATTCGAGGTCGGATGGAATGCACGTGGCAAGCCTGTTAACCCCAACAAGGCCATGTTTTGTGATTTTATAAGGATCACCACTTAGTAGCACATGTCGATTGATATAGATTTGTGTCACTATATTGTTCTCATGCTTAATACAATAGTTTGGAAATAGATTAGGGTAACATTATGTCATCCTTTATTTATTTTACTAAAAAATAAAACATTGAATTTCTCTTCATTATCCCTTGAAAAGTGAATTTATAGTAGATAACACCCAAAATAAATTTTTATTAATTATCAATGGAAAGGAACACAAAGGATTTCACAAAATTATAATAAAGATTCATCTCAAGTATGCTGAAGGTAAAATAAACCCGCACCCACCACATATTTATGCACACCTGATAAGCCAAGAAGTGTGGGATGGGTTTACTGGCCATTGTGAGGAGACATATTTTCATGTACATTGTGGATAATAATTCATTGTTTTACAATACATGTATTAATCACTTTGATTAATAATTGTTAATTTATGAAATATCAATTGAGTGCTAAAAATAATCAACAAGCAGCAAAACCAACATACCCCTACTATAAAGCAAGGATAGGGTACGCTTCACTTGAAAAAAAATAGGTATGTATTTTAAATCTACCGTAACGCTTTTATGTGACATGAAACAACAACATAATTATGTTCCTCTATTTATATACAGATTGATGAATCCAAATCCAAAGTCACTTCCAACCCACATCATGTGTTATGGAAGGAGACACATGTAAATAAAGATGAGATACTAATATACAAAAACACACAAAAAAATTTGGAAGCATATGTAAGTATGACATAATAAAAAAATTGCTTTAAATCACTATTACATAACAATGATTACTTATTTTCCTATATTTTTTATCCCACTTAGACACAAGAATCATCATCATCTATACCGAATGAACAACTACGATCAGTGTCCTTGAAGTGATCAGAATTGTATGGTTGTTTTAGAGGTGTAGGTTTTGGGGTGACACCCCAAACATATTTTGAGAAAAGAAAATAATATGGGGATAAATATAAACAAATGGAAGAGATGCAGACATTATTAGATTATATTGAAGAAAAATTTCATTGGTATTCTCAGTTTCTAGAAAATGCTATGGGGGAAGTAAAGAGAAGAAACAACTCAAGAACAACCATTTATTGATGATCCCCCCACCCCCTCCATCTTTGAGGTGATTCATTCCCCTAGAAGAGTTGTATTAGATGAGGTAATCGATATTCTCATAATTGTTTCTGTGAAATGAAAATGAGGAATATACTGATACCTTTCCTATACTAATATTATACAGGGTGAAAATGATTTTGATTTATATCTATCAACACCCACTCATCGCCTTGTTGTGAGGGATACCGTGTACAATATCCATAAAGATACTCCACACAATAGACAATCCAACAAGTCATGTAACGCCTCGACCCCAGTTACCCAGAGTCGGTGCATTATTTTAATACATTATCATAATTACAAGGAATCAAGTCCCGAAGGACCGATCGGTTTAGCAGTTTTGGAAAATAGATTACATACATGAATGTTACATTGCACTTTATAACATAAAAAACAACACAAATAATCCTTTATGAACACCATTATTCCCTTGGCTTAACCCTTCCTATCAATCACAATACACTTCTTAGAATCCTGGGAAAAATAAAACATAGAAAGGGGTGAGCTCAGATTCTCCGTAAGGATAACAATACAGCGGAAACTTTCATAAATAAGCATAAACATTTAAGGCAATGTATAACTAAAACAAAAGCCTTTTAAACATGAACTTTATAATAATATGGAAAAAATAAAATGAATTAATGTCATTTAATTATTCACATGTATATTCTACTAGTCTAATAATCACATGCAATATCACTAACCACTTTCATAAAAATGGAATGCATAATGCCAGACTATCATAACCACATAGTCAAGGCCTTGTGCCAAGACTACAAATAAGATTTTGTCAAGGCCTTGTTCCAAGACACTAGTTTTTCTCATGTGACCTACCAATGCATCGAGGAGCTATAGCGGGCTCCACCCATCACTTATTAAGTCCAATGCATTCCTCATATGAACAGGTTTAAACATAACATAAACATTCGTATTAAAACTAGCATACGAAATGTCAATACTTTAACCATAAACCATTAATGGTATAAAAATAACACATCCACAGTCAAACATATCACAAAACCTTCAATACTATATGGAAGTTTTGTATCATAATAAATCAACTTCAAATAAGCTTAAAATCCAACAAAGGATGTTGACATAGATGACATCAAAACTATTTGAGAGAAATATCTCTTTTTTGAAATCATTTAAAAGTCACATAATTATAAAATAAAACATTTACTTGGAAAATATCCTTATAAGCTTGTAAGGGAAGCTCAGAAAATTTTATAACTGTGGAAAATATCCACACCCGCCGTATAAGTTAAAAAAAGACATTCTTACCTTAATTTTGTCGAAAATGTTAAAAAGGACCTTGTTTGGAAAACAACAGAAAGATTCCTTTATAAACATATTATAAAAAGTCAAAAAAGGGTATAAATGACTTTAACCCATAGTCTATAAAATCTTAATAATGTTTTGAAATACATTTTTAAGAAACATGGATGTGGATTATAAAGAGGTCTCAATAGATAATTACGTATAAACAATCTCAGATAATGAAGAGATTGTGAAATAAACCCTTACCAATTTGGTAACTGAAGAAACATACACCCCATGAAAGATTTATCATACAATGAATATTTAAATACACATAAATTAAATTGTATTATACAAAGAATACAATTATGTGCAGTACATACACCACACAAAAGGTAATAGTGGCAATATGGTATGAATCTCACAGGAATAAGGAGTGAGATGAAAACCCCTTACCTTGCACTTTCCTTTAGTCGAGGGTACGTTTAACCTCCTGTATGAAGACTATAGTATGTTATTAAATTATAACAGAACCATATTAATATTTATGATATCATACATTATTAATTTATGACTTTATACTACCCATTTAATAATAATTTCCTTTTTATATTAATATTTCGGGTAATAATCGTTTTCTTTATCATACATGTTTTAACTTGTTACTCTTGATTGTATCACTTAGATCATGATTTAAATACTCCCAGAATATAAAAAATTATTTATATATCATGTATATTTAGAATATAAATATGTATAATAGATATATATATGAAATGGAAAACACCGTTTATGGAGACGGTTGTCCGTACGCACGCATAAACGTTGTTTCCATTTTCATATAGTATTGAACAGAAGTAAGTGAATAAGATATATGTAAGTACATAAATACTTATATATATATATCCAGTAGCATTATTATGTCATATATTACATACTTATTAGTAATTTATATTTTTATACTCGTCGATGAATGGTGAACTTGGAAATGAATCTCATCACGTCGTGGAGACGGTAATCCATACGTATGCACGAGCGAAAATATCATTATTTTGATATTAAAATAATATATAATTGGATGGTATATCATATATACAGAATACTTATCATGTTATATTTATTATTTACATCAAATACACATCATTATTATACCCATACAAATAATAATGTATTGAATAACAATTACACCACAACGTGGAGACGGTAAGCCATACGTACGCACGTATGGTGACATGTCATTCAAAGGGTAGATAGAATAATGAATTTGGTTGTACCATAATTATAATAACATCACAGTATATAGAAGATACTGGATTTATTATTTTATAATGTAAACAACAAAGAAAAAGGAAGTGGAAGAAGAAAGGAACTTGAAAGAGGGTGGTGAAATCATTACCTCTTCTTTAGGTTCTTCCTTTTGATTTGATCAAAAGGGCTCCTTAGGTTGGATTTCTGATCAAAATAAGGCCTCTAGGTTGAAGTTAGGATAGTTGATATAGTATTTGGGCAGGGTTTGGCTGATACAAATGTCTTAGAAGGTGTTAATTAGAGTGAAGTGGGAGTGCCCTTTTATAAGAGGGGTGAGGGGCACCTTAGGAAAAACATAAAATATTATTTTATAATAAATTCATATTCGGTTTATAATGGCTTATAATTTATTTATTTCGAGGATAAGATGGATATGGGTCTAAATCCACTCAACCAATAGGTTTTATACAGTTTTGGGTCATTTTATTAACCTTATCTTTTAGTTTTAACTCTTAGTTAATTAGTTTGACATTTACCATGTCTCTTTGTATTTTTATATTATATGGTTAATAAACTTACTATAAACTTACAATATACCCCCAATTGGTCCATTAATTATAAACATATCATGATATAAGTCCTTTGGCCTAACCTTATATTTTTAGTAATATAATATCAATTAATAATATAATATTTGTTTTAAAAACCCTTTTATGTCAATTTTGACACTATTGGTTATTTTGTTTTTGATAAATTCATAAAATCATTATTAATTCAAAAAAATTCATATAACCAATCCTAATATGTCATATTAACATATAAAATTATTTTAATTCATAAAAAGTCTCAAATTACATTTATTTGGGTATTTATAATATCAATTATCTTAATCTTTTATTAATACGGTAATTAGTACATCATCATTGTTTCATAAATAAATTAAATTATTTAATGTCTAAAAATTATAAATAAAATATCATTATGTATGAAATATTTTTAAATTTATAATTAATATTTATAATCGAATTTATCATATGTATAATCCTATATTAAAAATGTTTTAGTTATTTAACATTGATTTTATCTCTTTTAACTCTTCTTTGAATTAAATAATAATAAATGTCTTAATCTAATCCAAGTGGACCAAAGAGGTTCATATTTTCTTACTAAGTTTGTTTTTTGTTGAATTATACTTATCCAATAGAATTAGGACATGTGTTAGGGTAATAAAAATATCATTTTTACCCTTAATTACCATATTTACTTTTAACAGTGGTAAATAAAAGTAAAAATTTACTATTCACCAAAAATTATTTTTATCTTATTGAACCACATTTTACTCATTGATATTAATTGTGTCTCTCGTATTTTCTAAATTCCACTCACAGAAGCAGTAAAATTAAGTTTTATGTGAATTTGCAAATTCTTCTAGGAGCTGGGTAAAAGACGGTGAAAAGTTCAATAAAATTTTTATATATCTAAAATTATTATAAACTGACTCCAATTAATTACATTGAACTTATATAGGTATTATTTATCTATTTTTAACTAAAATAAATTTAAATAAAATAAATAATTATTTAAATAAAAATTCGGTTTTAAACTATAACTCAGTGTTTTTCACTATTCATCAAAAATTGAATGTTTTCAGAAAAATACAAAAATTTCACCCTAGGCTAATTTCGATATTCCGAATCCAAAAATGAAGTCCATTTTAAAAGATAAAATTTATATAATTTCAAAAGGTGGGTATTACTATTGATAACGGCTAGTTTGATTGGTTGTGGTGTGTTAGAACTCGAAGTTGTGTACAACACACGCTACTGTATTATTCAAAGAGGAGCGTACCATGGAAGCTTGGGGTGTTACATTCTCCCCTCCTTCAATAAATTGCATCCTCACAATTTGAAATTATTTTTCAAAAATAAAAGGTTGAAAATAGAAAATACCTTTGGGAAAACCCACATTGGAAATTAAGTTAATAAAATTTAGTCTTAATAAGAGGAAAAGGGAAATGAAAGGGTCACCACCAAATTATGATCTCGATTAGGAGAACATTGGTGAAAATTAGAGACATATAACTGGAGTAAAAACATAAATATTTATAGGTAGTGATTGAGGTCATCAATCACAAAAAAGTGTAAAATTGAGGGCCTTAAATTCATCAATCTATGGTGATTTAAAATACCATTGGTTCAAAAACATATGGTATTAGGATAACACATTTTTGGTTTTAATATCCCTTAACTAAAGTATAAGAATTAATTTCTTCATAGAATAAGAGAAGAAGACAAATATATACTTGACAAGTAGAGTCTCATCCTTTAACTAATTTCTACCACAAACTCGTCTTTCACTCTAAAAGATAATAGAACTTAAAAATAATATTCTATTTATCCTATTCATATAGGGTTCAAAAAAATGAATTTATAATTCATCTACCAGAATTTTTTTTAAAAGACTACATTATTCAATCCAGGACATCACGTGGGCCAGTGGTAGGTGATACACCCTTGCGCCCTTTGGTTTTGGGTTCAAGTCTCCCAGCCTTTCCGGACGCGACAGGTTGTCGCCCGACCTCCGGGTTGTCCTTTTTATGGAAATGCAAAAATAACCTTAACAATAGTATCCAATTTCAAACTTAATCCATTCCAACCTTTATAATTATCCAAAATACTTATATCCAAACTCTCTGTCCAAATTTTATAAGGAAGTTAAACATAATGAGGATCCTTTTTTCCAGGTAATAACATGTGAACGCCTTCATCGTGTATTCTTTTACAACACCGCAACATCCTGAATTACCAAAATCAACCATATCTTATTCCAAAATCACTACCTCATTATCAGGACCATATTAAGGATTACCTTTCCTTCAACCATGTATTTTCCAAAAAGTGTAGCTTACTATTAAGTCACTTTTCTTAGAACCATATAATCTCAAATCCTCAATAAAATAGTATTGCGGTACAATCCTTATATACTCCATAATTATTATAACTAGTACATTGTTGATACAACACTCAAATGACATAATTCTCTAATAACAACATAAGAACTCTAATCATTCCTCCTCGTCTGTGGTAGTATCATAACTTGATTATTATCCAATAGCATCATTTGGGGTATACTCCGATGATTTGGACATTGGTTCGCGTAGTGTCCCAACTCTTTGCAGATGAAGCATTGTACATTTGAAACTTTTTTCTTACCCTTGCAGTCACGTACATGGTGTCCTTTTTCTCTACACTTATAACAAACTCTCATTCCCTTCAGGAAAGTTCCAGGGTGTTTCTTCCCACCATTATCACATATGGGAAAAATTTTATTTTCCCTCTTCCCTTTATCCATCTTTCTCTCTTTCATCCTTTTCTTCTCTTGCTTCCCTTCAAAGCCATAGGACTCAGAAAGTTCTTTACTTATCTTATTGACACATGATACTATTTCTTCATATGTTTAGAATACATGGGAGACTATTTCCCTTCTAAATGTTGGCTTAATACCATGAAAGATATGATCCTTCTTACTCTTTGGATCATACGTATTGCTGGAGTTCACATTCCTTCTACTGGGCGCCATTTCTATACAATGGCAAAAACTAGGTCAGTTTATGAATTGCAATGAATAATTCAAAACTTGTAAAATACCTAACTTAAATTGAATGGTTTATGGATATAATCCATAATCATAAATATGTTTTCCTTGAGGAAGTATATACTCATAAACCCTTCATTATGATTTGTAAAGAAAATGAGAATTATCCTAAGCATATCCCCCAAGAGTGTCGTAACCAAAAGTGCAGCAAGGCCCATTGTCATGCACTAGTTCTCGTTCGAGTCTAGCTCAAAGTGGTGTTTTCGGGTTTTACCCCTAGGTACATCTGTTCCAGAGCCACCTCTACCTGCTCATATCCAGACAGGGATGTATTTGCTTGGAAAACTCACAAAATCTCTACCTTACAAAAATTCTAGGAAGTTCTTCTATACTAATCTTCAAATTCTATCTTACGGTAATGTGCTCTAACCAGATTTTATCTAAATCTAGTTTCCAATGTTACTGCTAAACTTCCTCTGATACCAAATATAATGCCCCGACCCCAGTTACCTAGAGTCGGTGAATTATTTTAATACATTGGAATGATTACAAGGAATCAAATCCCAAAGGACTGATCAGTTTAGCAGTCTTGGAAAATAGATTACATACATGAATGTTACATTACACTATATAACATACAAAACAACATAAATAATCCTTTATGAACGCCATTATTCCCTTGACTTAACTCTGCATATCAATCACAATACACTTCTTGGAATCTTGGGAAAAATAAACATAAAAAGGGGTGAGATTAGATGCTCAGTAAGGATAACAATACAGCGTAAACATTCATAAATAAGCATAAACATTTAAGGAAATGTATAACTAAAACAAAAGCCTTTTAAACTTGAACTTTAGCATAATATAGCAAAAATAAAATGAATTAATTTTATTTACTTATTCACACAGATATTCTACTAGTTGAATAATCACATTCAATATTACTAATCACTTTCATAATAATGGAATGCATAATTCCAGACTATCATAACCACATAGACAAGGCATTGTGCCAAGAATACAAATAAGATTTTGTCAAGGCCTTGTTCCAAGACACTAGTTTGTCTCATGAGACCTACTGATGCATCGAGGAGCTATAGAGGGCTCCACCCATCACTTACTAAGTCCAATGCATTCCTCATATGAACAGGTTTAAACATAACATAAACATTAGTATTAAAACTAGCATATGAAATGTCAATACTTTAACCATAAACCATGAATGGTATAAAAACATCACATCCAGATTCAAACATATCACAAAACCTTCAATACTATATGGAAGTTTTGTATCATAATAAATCAACTTCAAATAAGCTTAAAATCCAACAAAAGATGTTGACATAGATGAAATCAAAACTATTTAATAGAAATATCTCTTTTTTGAAATCATTTAAAAGTCACATAATTATAAAATAAAAAATTTACTTGTAAAATATCCTTATAATCTTGTAAGGGAAGATTCGACAATTTTATAATGGTGTAAAATATCCACACCCGCCGTATAAGTTAAAAAAAGACATTATTACCTTAATTTTGTCGAAAATGTTAAAAGGGACCTTGTTTGGAAAACGACGGAAAGATTCCTTTATAAACATCTTATAAAAATTCAAACAAGGGTATAAATGACTTTAACCCATAGTATATAAAATAGTAAGAATGTTTTGAAATACATTTTTAAGAAACATGGATGTGGATGATAAAGAGGTCCCCGTAGATAATTACGTATAAACAACCTCGGATAATGAAGAGATTGTGAAATAAACCCTTACCAATTTGGTAACTTACGAAACATACACCCCATGAAAGAGTTATCATACAATTAATATTTAAATACACATAAATTAAAGTTTATTACACAAAGAATACAATTATGGACAGTAAATACACCACACAAAAGGTAATAGTGGCAATATGGTACGAATCTCACAGGAATAAGGAGTGAGATGAAAACTCATTACCTTGCACTTTCCTTTAGTCGAGGGTACGTTTAACCTCTTGTATTAATACTATAGTATGTTATTAAATTATACCATAACCATATTAATATTTATGATATCATACATTATTCATTTATGACTTTATACTACCCATTTAATAACAATTTCCATGTTATATTAATATTTTGGGTAATAATCGCTTTCTTTATCATACGTGTTTTAACTTGTTAATCTTGATTATATCACTTAGATCATGATTTAAATACTCCTGTAATATAAAAAATGATTTATATATCATATATATTTAGAATATAAATATGTATAATAGACATATATATGAAATGGAAAACACCGTTTATGGAGATGGTAGTCCGTACGCATGCATAAACGTTGTTTCTGTTTTCATATAGTATTGAACAGAAGTAAGTGAATAAGATATATGTAAGTAAATAAATACTTATATATATATAAATATATATCTCTCCAGTACCATTATTATGTCATATATTACATACTTATTAGTAATATATATTTTTATAATCATCGATGAATGGTGAACTTGGAAATGAATCTCATCGCATCGTGGAGACGGTAATCCATACGTACATACGAGCAAAAATATCATTCTTTTGATATTAAAATAATATATAATTGGATGGTATATCATATATACAGAATACTTATCATGTTATATTTATTATTTACATCAAATACACATCATTATTATACCCATCCAAATAATAATGTATTAAATAACAATTACACCACAACGTGGAGACGGTAAGTCGTACGTACGCACGTATGGTGACATGTCATTAAAAGGATGGATAGAATAATTAATTTGGTTGTAACATAATTATAATAACATCATAGTATATATAAGATACAGGATTTATTATTTTAGAATGGAAACAACAAAGAAAAAGGAAGTGGAAGAATAGAGGAACTTGAAAGAGGGTGGTGAAATCATTACCTCTTCTTCGGGTTCTTCCTTCTTATTTGATCAAAAGGGCTTCTTAGGTTGGATTTCTGATCAAACTAAGGTATCTAGGTTAAAGGGGGGATATTTTATAGGGTATTTGTGCAGGGTTTGTCCGAGACAAATGGCTTAGAAGGTGTGAATTAGAGTGAAGGGGGAGTGCCCTTTTATAAGAGGGGTGAGGGGCACCTTAGGAAAAACATAAAATATTATTTTATAATAAATTCATATTTGATTTATAATGGCTCCAAATTGATTTATTTAGAGTATAAGGTGGTTATGGATCGAAATCCACTCAACCAATAGGTTTTAGACAGGTTTGGGTCACTTTATTAACCTTATATTTTAGTTTTAACTCTTAGTTAATTAGTTTGACATTTACCATGTCTCTTTGTATTTTTATATTATATGGTTAATAAACTTACTATAAACTTCTAATCGACCCCCAAGTGATCCATTAATTATACACATATCATGATATAAGTCCTTTGTCCGAACCTTAGATTTTTAGGAATAGAATATCAATTAATAATATAATATCTGTTTTAAAAACTCTTTTATGTCAATTTTGACACTATTGGGTTTTTTTTGATAAATTCATAAAAGCATTATTACTTAAAAAAATTCATATAACCAATAATAATATGTCATATTAACCTAGAAAAATATTATAATTCATAAAAAGTCTCAAATTACATTTATTTGGGTATTTATAATATCAATTATCCTAATCTTTCATTAATATGGTAATTACTGCATCATCATTGTGTCATAAATAAATTAAATTATTTAATGTCTAAAAATTATAAATAAAATATCATTATTTAGGAAATATTTTTATATTTATAATTAATATTTATAATCGAATTTATCTTATGTATAACCCTATATTAAAAATGTTTTAGTTATTTAACATTGATTTTATCTCTTTTAACTCTTCTTTGAATTAAATAATAATAAATGTCCTAATCTAATCCAAGTGGACCAAAGAGGTTCATATTTTATTCCTAAGGTTTTTTTTGTTGAATTATACTTAGCCAATTGAATTATGACATGTTTTAGTGTAAGAACCCTATTTTTGGCTACAAATGACTTTGGAATATTCTTGATATTATTCCAGAGCAGCGCCCTCAGACGGCATGCAATTTCGAGCCCCGGAGTGGCCGGAATTAAATTTTCAGTGCGTTCACACTGGACACACCAAATAAAAGTGATAACTCATAAACGGTGATCTAGATCAGAGATCTGAGTGTACGAATGGGTCCGTAATGGGTTTTTTACCCTAGGAACGACATAAAACGTGTCGGCGCGGGATGTTTGGACCCCTCGCCCGCTTTTGGAACGTTAAACGGATAAATAAAATAATTAATTTGTGCGCTTAATGGTTAAACTCAAGTATCTATTAAACGGTGGCTCGGATTGGAAAACTGAGGGCACCGTTGAGTTCGGAGTGTGCCATTTACCCTAGGAGGGGTGTACGTTTCGCGGGCACGGGCCGTCAGTGAAAAATGGCCCCAGGGGTGTTTTCGTAATTTGGTGGCCTCGGACGTTGAGTTTAATAACTTTTGAATGGGATCTCGGATTAAAATTCTGAGACTTCCAATGTGCTCGGGAGGTGGTTTTTACCCTAGGGGAGGCTTAACCCCGACCCTGTCGGGCGTTTCGGATGCGGGTTAATTTGGGGGTTTTAAATTAATTAAATTGTAATTAATTTTCTTTATTTAAACACCCCTTCCCTTTCCTCCCCTCTTCCCCTGGCGAAACCCCATCCTCTCCTCTTCTTCCTCCTCCTCCTACCTCCCAATCACGGTGGAAGCGGCAACGGCAAGGGTGGACGTGTGGCGAAGCTCCGGGCTACGCCCTCGCAGGTAGGCAGTTGTTGTTTTCGGTTTTAAATCTTGAACCCCTCTTTGAGTTCGATTATATGCATCAAGTTGTTGTTTGATCTTCGAACAAATCCCATATTTGTGTAGTATAATTTATGAGCTTTCCATCACCCATTTCGGAATTGAAATCGGAGCTCGGAGGCGATCTTCGTCGTCCGCTGAAGTTTGCGGGTTTTGGAGGTGTTTCAGAACGGTTTGGGTGTTCTGGCGGTCCGAGGCGCGGCGGCGCAGGCGTAAGGCGGCGGCGGAGCACGCTACGGCGAGGCGGTGGACTCCGGCAGTGGGCTGAGGCGGCAGTGCGGCGGCTTCTTCGTGCGGGCGAGCGGTCGGCGCCGGCTCGAGTGGAGGAGGCCGAAGAGCGCCTGGTCAGGGGGAGGTCGGCGGCTGCTTTCGAGCGGGCGACGCAGGGGGAGACCGGCTGGCGCAGCCGGTCGGTTGCTGCGGAAGCCGAGGTCGTGCGGCGACCTCGGGAGGTGACCTAGACCCGGCCAAATGGCCGGGTTGACTTGGAAAAAAAGGGGTCCCTCAGGACCCCACAGTGGAAGGCTTTAAAATATATATATTTAATTTAAGTTTACAATAATAATAATAATATTATTATTATTATTAGGGGAAATGATTTATTATTTATAAATCATAGACCGGGTGTCAGATTTGAGTGTCGTCTGCGGCGACGCGCTCCTTAAATTATGACGAATATTTTGAGATGGTTTCGGGAATTTTTAATTCCCGAGACAAGGGGCTCAGGGCGCGACACGATGTTAGGCGGTTTGACGTTTTTTTTGGGAAATCTTGTTTTGGGCGGCGTGGACGCGTCCGACATCCGTTTTGAACGCCGTCAGTGGCGTTGGAACCCTGGCACCGAGGCGGAGCTTTCCAGGGTGGTTTCGGGCGTTGAAGCCGGAGTTGAGGTGTGGGCCCCACGGCCCGTCTTTTGAGCTGCGAGCAGCGTTTAGCGACTTTTCCATCGGACGTTCATTCGGGGTGTGCGAGCAGTCGTTTTTGGGTGTTTTTCCAAGGGCATTGCATTGGCGCAGTCTGTCCGCTTTAATTTCACATGATGGTGCGGGCCCCGTGAGGGCCGTTTCGGGAGTTGACGGTGATTTCCAGCTTTATCACCGGGTATCTGTTTTGGACAAGGGAATAGTCCAACTTGTGTACTTTTCTGAGAGGATCAAAATGGTTTGATCTGTTGGCCGCGCTTCGGGACCGGGGTGCGGGTCCCGCGTGGTACCGCTCGTGCGCGGTAAGCCGGAATGTATCTTTTTCTCTGGTTATCCGTTCCACTCAGGTGAGTAGTGCTTTTGACGTGTTTTTTCGAGAGCTTTGCGATGCCGCAGTTCGCCCAACCTTTTTCAGGGACGTGGTGTGGGTCCCACTCGACCCGGCTACGGTGAATAGTACATTTTTCACCGGGTGTCCATTTTGGGAGATTGAGTATTCAATCCCGTGTGTTTTTCCGAGGGTATCACAGTGGTGTGCTCCGTTTGTTCAGTTTTGGGATTTTGGGGTGGGCCCCACACGGGTTGGTTACGGTGAATAGTACATTTTTCACCGGTTGACCGTTTCGGGCGAGTAAGTAGTCTATCTCACGTGTTTTTCCACGGGGATTACAATGGTGTAATCTGTTCAGGCGAGCAGAGCCTCATACGCGATCTTATTTAATGTGGAATGTGAAGGTGCCCCGGTGGTGGTTCTTCCTGCGGCGTTTGAAGAGAACCCTTGGCGTGTGATCGCGTGCACTCCCGTGTGAGTGATGTAAATGATTGAAGAGATGTGGTTGGTTGTGCCTCAGCCGTTGGGGTGGCAGGTTGGAGTTGTTACGTTACGCCTTCGTGTTGACTTTGGGTGTCGTGTGCACGATAGCCTTAGGGCTGGAGACGTGGTATACTCTTAGAGTATATGGGAATGATTGGAGGTACACGTTGGGGATGTTTGTACCTAAGAACGTTTGTACGCTTGGTTGGGGTTGAGATGGGGCCACACGTTTTGTGGTCCCCACATGCGTGTCGGGTTCTATTTTGTGTACTTTGACCTCTCGCGACGTAGAGGGTCCATCTGTGCTTGTTTGTTTGACCAGCAGGGTTGAGTGGCCTCCCCCTAGTTTCGTTCTCGATGGATCGGCCGGTAGTAGTGCTAGTGACACCCAGTGATGGAACAGGTGCTGAACCTCTTGTGGGTGAGTTTTTCTGGAGTTGGGTGGTTGTGCGGTACCCACTCAGTGCTCGGTTGGCTAGTGTTATAGCATCCATTAGGGATGGCCGGAGCAGTTCCGGGTTTACCCTCCAACAGGGCTGGGCAGTGGGTTTCTCATTGACTTCTCAGGGTTTACTCTCTAGCAGAGACTAGGCAGTGGGTCACCCGATGACTCTTTAGGGTCTACCCTCCAGCAGGGCTGGGCAGTGGGTCACCTGTCAGCTTGTTCCGGGTTTACCCTCCAACAGAGACTGAGCAGTGGGTCACCCGGCGACTCTTGTGGGTCTACCCTCCAGCAGGTCTGGGCAGTGGGTCGCTCGTCGTATTGTTCCAACTCTACCCTTCAGCAGAGCTGGGCAGTGGTTCGCCTGTCGACTCATTCCAGGTTTACCCTCCAGAAGGGCTGGGCAGGGGGTCGTCTGATGACGTATCTGGGTTTACCCTCCAGCAGGGCTGGGCAGTGGGTCACCTGATATCTTATTATGGTTTACCCTCCAGCAGGGTTGGGCAGTGTGTCACCCGATATCTTATTATGGTTTACCCTCCAGCAGGGCTGGGCAGTGGGTCACCCGTTGACATTCCAGACTCAGTCCTTTCTGCTAGGCTAGTCTGCGGCTTTTCTCCTTGATTACCGGAGTGAGACCCTTGGTTGTACAGGTCAGTGATGGAATGACCTTGACTTTGAGAAGACCTCTCGACTGCAGGGTAGTGACGAGGTGTGGTTTGACTTTCCCTAGAACTCTTAAGTACGAGGGGCGCTGTCCCCACCGAGACGTGTTCTTGTGACACGATCTAAAACCGTGCAGGCGAGTCAGTGCCGCCCAAAGCGGATAGTGTCGAGGTGCGGTGATTTGAGCCCCTTGAATTGTAGTTTGGGGCAGACGTGTGGGATACTAGGCATCGATGGTGTTACTTCTGGGACTATTGGGGACTCACTTTTCTTGGACTGATCTACGGGACAAAGATCCCCCTTACAACATTGTTCGGGCTTCTTGATTGAGCATAAGGATATGTATATACCTTGTTTCCGGTACCCACTTCTTGGGTTTGGTTACTCTCCTTCCAGGAGAGGCGAAGACGTGTGGGGTATGTCACGTTCTTTCCGTGTCTAGCTTCTCGTGGTTGGATGAGTCTACTCTCCTGCTATAGGTAGCGAAGACTCGACGGGAAGTTCATCTTCTCACCGTTTCTAGCTCCTTGTGCCTGGATGAGTCTACCTTCTTTCCTCTTGTTGGGTTGATCTGGACTCTCTATTGTACTCTTTACTGTACTCTCTGTTGTACTCCTTTGCTTTCCCCTGTTCGATCTACTGCTCAACCTTCGGTACCTCCTTTATTTCTCCCTCGAGCCTTCGGGGTATCCTACTCAGTATTTTTATACTCACCCCTGCTTGGGCTTTTCCCGCACTTGGTGTGCCCTTGCAGACGACGAACATGTTGGTCGTGACTTCAGTGGAGCTTAGGAGTTCAGGAGCGTGGACCTCGTGTGGTGGTTGGAGTCGGGTTCCAGGTGGGAGACCCTTCCAGCTGTTTACTTTTTGTTCACATGTTGCCGGGTTGTGGCACTTTTCTGGTTGGGCGCGTGTTTTTCCCCTTTTATTTCCAGTTTAATTTCAGCACTTGCTTTGTACTGTTTAGAGATCGGTGCACTTTTGGTGGTTTATACATAGCAGTTTACCTTTACTTTACTTGTATTTTCTCTTTTACTCTGCACTTTTGTATTGAGTGTGTTGTGTGTGTGTGTACAGGTACTTAGGCAAAGGCCTCCCCGAGTTATTGTGACTTCGGCGCAGGTCGCCAGCCCCTGGCCTATGGAGGCAGGCTTGGGGTAGTTGCAGCTTGAGCCCGAGTAGGGTCGGGTCGTGACAAAGTCGTATCAGAGGTGGTTCGTTCCTTGGGATGCTGTTCGGACGTCCCTAAAATAAAAGGAATTGGTTGGGATTTAGGGCAACGGTGTCAATGTGTCTCGAGAGCGTCTCTCAGGCCAGGGAGTCCAGTGATGGTGTGGCGGCCGACGTATCCATTCACCAGGGGCCTAATAACCCACTTGTCGACTCTCCATGATGAGACACTTGTTGTAGGGAAAATTGGTTTGTGCATCACATAGAATTGAGTCTTTGACTGTCCTTCTTGAGTCAGCTCCCCATCGTTTTTATTGGTACATACATATATGCTCATCTAACCGCGGCACTCCTTGATAATATTCGGAATGTCTCCGTGAAGACAACCAGCTAGGATACCAGCTTTGGTTCGTGACGACGACCCTATGAGCTACGAGGCCTCAGTCCAGGACCCATCATGCGAGCCCCTTTCTCCGAGCGGGCCGGTAGCAGCACCCCCACCTGTTGAGCAGCAGACAGCTTCAGTAGAGTAGGCTGAGCTTGAGTGCAGGTTGAGCGCACTCTGTGAGTTCCAGCGGCAGGGACCGCTGAGGTTCAATGGTGATCCAGACCCTCAGGCAGCAGAGGTTTGGCTGGAGACAGTGGTTCAGCTTTTCAGGCTTGTGCAGATGCCGACAGATCGGAGAGTGGCTTTGGCATCCAACCTTTTCGTGGAGCAACTCGGCGTTGGTGGATTCTGGTGACTCAGTTTCTTGACGAGTCATCGCTTTCGTGGGGAGACTTCCATTTTTTGTATCATGAGGATTTTTTCCCATCCTACTTATGCTCCGTTTGGATTCAAGAGCTCCTGCAGTTTCTGCAGGGAGGGATGACGGTGGTCGAGTATGCAGATAGTTTTGCAGACCGTGCACGCTTTTACCCAGACTTGGTCCACGACGACAACACCTGAGCGCCGAAGTTTGAGCAGGGTCTCCGCTAAGAGATTCGTGCTGTCATAGTACCCTTGGGAATTTCCACCTATGCTGGGGTGCTGGAGCAGGCGCTGGTGACAGAGAGCTTCCTATCACGTTCTAGAGTTGGTGGTGGTAGTAGGCACATTGGAGCCAAGACGTCTGTCGCAGCTAGCGGGCGTCAGCAAGCAGAACCTCGACGTAGGTGGCTTTCTGACAACCGGACTCAGGGGCGTGGTCGTACACCACAGTGGCGCCGGGGAGCACCAGTGCAGCCTGAAGAGAGTCGGTGCTATGCTTGCGATGGGCGAGGTCACCTGGCACGGGACTACCTGACCAGGCATGCGGAGAGCTTCGAGCAGGCAGCAGGTGCACCACCATGATGGAGGCAATGTCATGATTGGAGTAGTAACCAGAGAGGTGGTTCTAGTAGAGGAGCGAGAGGAGATGGTAGTGGGGGCGACCTTACGAGGTCTTCCCATCACCACTAGGTGGTCCATGTCAGGCTCCGGGAGCTGACAGTTGGGACCGCAGACAGCCGCGAGCTTTGGATGTCTACGATCCTGTAGAGCATGAGGTGATAAGAGGTACACTCTACAGATCTTCTACTTTTTTTGCAGTAGAATTGTTAGACTCTGTGTGTGGAATGCTTTTCTCCCCGCTCCTTGCTTGGGTTGTTACCAGGGTGGCGCGGGGCGTCGGTGTAACCCTGTGTTGGTAAGGAAAAAGGCGTGTGAACTTTTTCTCTAGTCGATGGTGTTGACTCCTTCACCTTTCGAGCGTTTAAGAGAGTCTTGGTTGTGGTACATCGACTGTGAAATCTTGCGTGACCAGATATCCTTGGGTGTTTCACTATATGGATGTTCTGAAGGAGGGAATCACCGGGCCTTGTTCCTAGTATGGGTGGTGATTCCAGTTGCGGCGTGCGACGTAGGGGTTTGGTCGGGGAGGTGAGCTACCCCCGAGAGCCTTCGGGTCATTTGAGACTATGCGAAGGGATGGCGAGGTTCCCTACCGCCTTATCCTAACCCCAAAGTCTGGAGTGGGTGAACAATGTCTCTCGCGTGGTTTACCTGAAGAGATGTGTGCGTTCTTCTATGCACGTCATCAAAAAGGGAAGACCTCGCATGAACATATCAAATTATTTGTTATGTGTGCGGCGACGCGGGACTGTTCAAGAGTTCTTCTGGGTACGGAAGAGCCAGGTGTGAGCTTGGTACCCTGAGTTGTTCCCTGGTTTTGCTTTTCGAGGATGAAAATATTGAAGGAGAGAATGATGTAAGAACCCTATTTTTAGCTACAAATGACTTTGGAATATTCTTAATATTATTCCAAAGCGCCCTCAGACGGCATGCAATTCCGAGCCCCAGAGTGGCCGGAATTAAATTTTCAGTGCGTTCACACTGGACACGCCAAATAAAAGGGATAACTCCTAAACGGTGATCCATATCAGAGATCCGAGTGTACGGATGGGTCTGTAATGGGGTGTTTACCCTAGGAACGACATAAAACGTGTTGGCGTGGGATGTTTGGACCCCTCACCCGCTTCTGGAACGTTAAACAGATAAATAAAATAATTAATTTATGCGCTTAATGGTTAAACTCAAGTATCTCTTAAATGGTGGCTCAAATTAAAAAACCGAGGGAACCGTTGAGTTTGGAGCGTGCCGTTTACCCTAGGAGGGGTGTAAGTTTCGCGGGCGTGGGCCGTCAGTGAAAAATGGCCCCAGGGGCGTTTTTGTAATTTGGCGGCCTCAGACGTTGAGTTTAATAACTTTTGAACGGGGTCTCGGATTAAAATTTTGAGATCACTGTTGTGCTCGAGAGGTGGTTTTTACCCTAGGGGAGGCTTAACCCCGACCCTGTCAGGCGTTTCGGATGCGGGTTAATTTGGGGGTTTAAAATTAATTAAATTGTAATTAATTTTCTTTATTTAAACACCCCTTCCCTTTCCTCCCCTCTTCCCCTGGCGAAACCCCATCCTCTCCTCTTCTTCCTCCTCCTCCTACCTCCCGATCATGGTGGAAGCGGCAACGGAAAGGTTGGACGTGCGGAGAAGCTCCGGGCTACGCCCTCGCAGGTAGGCGGTTGTTGTTTTCGGTTTTAAATCATGAACCCCTCTTTGTGTTCGATTATATGCATCAAGTTGTTGTTTGATCTTCGAATAAATCCCATATTTGTGTAGTATAATTTATGATCTTTCCATCGCCCATTTTGGAATTGAAATCGGAGTTCGGAGGCGATCGTCGTCGTCCGCCAAAGTTTGCGGGTTTTGGAGGTGTTTCCGGCCGGTTTGGGTGTTACGGCGGTCCGAGGCGCGACGGCGCGGGCGTAAGGCGGCGGCGGAGTGCGCTACGGCAAGGCGGAGGACTTCGGCAGCGGGCTGAGGCGGCGGTGCGACGGCTTCTCCATGCGGGCGAGCGGTCGGCGCCGGCTCGAGCGGAGGAGGTCGGCAAGCACCTGGTCAGGGGGAGGTCGGCGGCTGCCTTCGGGCGGGCGACGCAGGGGGAGACCGGCCGGCGCAGCCGGCCGGTTGCTGCGGAAGCCGAGGTCGCGCGGCGACCTGGACCCGGCCAAATGGCCGGGTGGACTTAGAAGAAAAAGGTGTCCCTCGGGACCCCACGGTGGAAGGCTTTATATATATATATATATATATATAATTTAAGTTTACAATAATAATAATAATATTATTATTATTAGGGGAAATGATTTATTATTTATAAATCATAGACCGGGTGTCGGATTTGGGCGCCGTCTGCGGCGACGCGCTCCTTAAATTACGATGAATATTTTGAGATGGTTTCGGGAATTTTTAATTCCCGAGACAAGGGGCTCGGGGCGAGACACGATGTTAAGTGGTTTGACGTTTTTTTGGGAAATCTTGTTTTGGGCGGCGCGGACGCGTCCGACGTCCGTTTTGAACGCCGTCAGTGGCGTTGGAACACTGGCACCGAGGCGGAGCTTTCCAGGGTGGTTTCAGGCATTGAAGACGGAGTTGAGGTGTGGGCCCCACGGCCCGTCTTTTGAGCTGCGAGCAGCGTTTAGCGACTTTTCCATCGGACGTCCGTTCGGGGCGTGCGAGCAGTCGTTTTTGGGTGTTTTTCTGACGGCATTGCATTGGCGCAGTCTTCCCGCTTTAATTCCACACGATGGTGCGGGCCCCGCGAGGGCCGTTTCGGGAGTTGACGGTGATTTCAAGCTTTAGTACCGGGTGTCCGTTTTGGACAAGGGAATAGTCCAACTTGTGTACTTTTCCGAGAGGATCACAATGGTGCGACCTGTTGGCCGCGCTTCGGGACTGGGGTGCGGGTCCCGCGTGGTACCGCTCGTGCGCGGTAAGTCGGAATGTATCTTTTTCTCCGGTTATCCATTCCACTCAAGTGAATAGTGCTTTTGACGTGTTTTTCTGAGAGCTTTGTGATGGCGCAGTTCGCCCGACCTTTTTCGGGGACGTGGTGTGGGTTCCACCCGACCCAGCTATGGTGAATAGTACCTTTTTCACCGAGTGCCCATTTTGGGCGATTGAGTATTCAATCCCGTGTGTTTTTCTGAGGGGATCACAGTGGTGTGCTCCATTTGTTCAGTTTTGGGATTTTGGGGTGGGCCCCACACGGGTTGGTTACAGTGAATAGTACCTTTTTCACCGGTTGACCGTTTCGGGCGAGTAAGTAGTCTATCTCGCGTGTTTTTCCATGGGGATTACAATGGTGTAATCTGTCCAGGAGAGCGGAGCCTCATACGTGATCTTATTTAATGTGGAATGTGAAGGTGCCTCGGTGGTGGTTCTTCCTGCGGCGTTTGCTGAGAACTCTTGGCGTGTGATCGTGTGCACTCCCGTGTGAGTGATGTAAATGTGTGAAGAGATATGGTTGTTTGTGCCTCAGTCGTTGGGGTGGCAGGTTGGAGTTGTTACGTTACGCCTTCGTGTTAATGTTGGGTGCCGTGTGAACGATAGCCTTAGGGCTGGAGACGTGGTATACTCTGGGAGTATACGGGAATGCTTGGAGGTACACGTTGGGGATGTTTGTACCTGAGAACGTTTGTACGCTTGGTTGGGGTTGAGATGGGGCCACACGTTGGGTGGGCCCCACGTGCGTTCCGGGTTCTTCTTTGCGTACTTTGACCTCTCAAGACGTATTAGGTCCCTCTGTGCTTGTTTGTTTGACCAGCAGGGTTGAGTGGTCTCCCCCTAGTTTCGTTCTCGATGGATCAGCCAGTAGCGGTGCTAGTGACACCCAGTGATGGAACAGGCATTGAACCACTTGTGGGTGAGTTATTCTGGAGTTGGGTGGTTGCGCGGTACCCACTCAGTGCTCGGTTGGCCAGTGTTATACCATCCAGTAGGGATGGCCGGAGCAGTTTCGGGTTTACCCTCCAACAGGGCTGGGTAGTGGGTTGCTCATTGACTTCTCAGGGTTTACCCTCTAGTAGAGACTAGCTAGTGGGTCACCCGACGACTCTTTAGGGTATACCCTCCAACAGGGCTGGGCAGTGGGTCGCTCGTCGTCTTGATTCAGGTCTACCCTCCAGCGGGGCTGGGCAATGGGTCGCCTGTCAGCTTGTTTCGGGTCTACCCTCCAGCAGAGCTGGGCAGTGGGTCGCCTGTCGACTCATTCTAGGTTTACCCCTCCAACAGGGCTGGGCAGTGGGTCACCCGATATCTTATTATGGTTTACCCTCCAGCAAGGGTGGGAAGTGGGTCACCCGATATCTTATTATGGTTTACCCTCCAGTAGGGTTGGGCAGTGGGTCACCCGTTGACATTCCAGACTCAGTCCTTTCTGCTAGGCTAGTCTGCGGCTTTTCTCCGTGATTACCATAGTGGGACCCTTGGTTGTACGGGTCAATGATGGAACGACCTTGACTTTGAGAAGACCTCTCGAATGTAGGGCAGTGACGAGGTGTGGTTTGACTTTCCCTGGAACTCTCAAGTACGAGGGGTGCTTTCCCCATTGAGACGTGTTCTTGTGAAGTGATCTAAAACCGTGCGGGCGAGTCAATGCTGCCCAAAGCGGATAGTGTCGAGGTGCGGTGATTTGATCCCCTTGACTTGTAGTTCGGGGCAGACGTGCGGGATATTGGGCATCGATGGTGTTACTTCTGGGACTGTTGGCAACTCACTTTTCTTGGGCTGAGCTACGGGACGGAGATCCCCTTACGACGTTGTTCGGGATTCTTGATTGAGCATAAGGATATGTATATACCTTGTTTCTGGTACCCACTTCTTGGGTTTGGTTACTCTCCTTCCAGGAGAGGCGAAGACGCGCGGGGTATGCCACGTGCTTTCTGTGTCTAGATTCTCGTGGTTGGACGAGTCTACTCTCCTACTATAGGTAGCGAAGACTCGACGGGAAGTTTATCTTCTCACCATTTCTAGCTCCTTGTGCATGGACGAGTCTACCTTCTTTCCTCTTATTGAGTTGAGATAGACTCTCTATTGTACTCTTTACTTCACTCTCTGTTGTACTCCTTTTCTTTCCCCTATTCGATCTACTTCTCACCCTTCGGTACCTCCTTTGTTGCTCCCTCGAGCCTTCGGGGTATCCTACTGAGTATTTTTATACTCACCCCCGCTTGGGCTTTGCCCGCACTTGGTGTGCCCTTGCAGATGATAGACAGGTTGGTCGTGATTTTAGTGGAGCTTAGGAGTTCAGGAGCGTGGACCGCGTGCGGTGGTCGGATTCGGGTTCCAGGTGGGGGACCCTTCCAGCTGTTTACTTTTTGTTCACCTGTTGTCGGGTTATGGCACTTTTCTGGTTGGGCGCATGTTTTGCCCCTTTTCTTTCCAGTTTACTTTCAGCACTTGCTTTGTACTATTTAGAGGTCAATGCACTTTTGGTGGTTTATACATAGCAGTACTTGTCTTTTCTCTTTTACTCTGCACTTTTGCATTGAGTGTGTTGCGTGTGTGTGTACAGGTACTTAGGCAAAGACCTCCCCGAGTTATTGTGCCTTTGGCGCTGGTCTCCAGCCCCTGGACTATGGAGGCGGGTTTGGGGTAGTTGCGGCTCGAGCCCAGGTAGGGTCGGGTCATGACATTTGGGGTAATAATAATATCATTTTTACCCTTAATTACCCTATTTACTTTTAACCGTGGTAAATAAAAGTAAAAAAATTACTATTCACCAAAAAATATTTTTATCATATTGAACCACATTTTACTTTTTGATATTAACTGTGTCTCTCTTATTTTCTAAATTCCACTCACAGAAGTGGTAAAATTAAGTTTTATGTGAATTTGTAAATTCTTATAGGAGATGGGTAAAGGACGGTGAAAAGTTCAATAAAATTTTTATATATCTAAAATTATTATAAACTGACTCTAATTAATTACATTAAACTTATATAGGTATTATGTATCTATTTTTATCTAAAATAAATTTAAATAAAACAAATAATTATTTAAATAAAAATTCAGTTTTAAACTATAATTGAGTGTTTTTCACTATTCATCAAAAATTAAAAGTTTTCAGAAAAATACCAAAATTTCACCCTAGGATAATTTCAATATTACAAATCCAAAAATGAAGTCCATTTTAAAAGATAAATTTTATATAATTTCAAAAAGTGGGTATTACTATTGATAACGGTTAGTTTGATCAGTTGTGGTGTGTTAGAACTCGAAGTTGCGTACAACACATGCTACTGTATTATTCAAAGAGGTGCGTACCATGTAATATTGGGGTGTTACAAGTCATGTGAGAGTGGGTATTGGTGTAGATCATGAGCCAAGTGTCGAGCTACTTTTTCCACTAGATGGAACAGATGTCCTTATAGCCGAGCAAGCTATTAGAATCTTTATAGCATGGCTGTCAGATCTTATAAAAAACATGTTGATAAGAAGGTATTCATTTTCAATTTATTTTTCATGCAAAACCTTTAATAATTAATGAAAAAAATGTCTGAACCGGTGAATGTTATTACAGATGAAAAAAGGGAATGGGTGAAATGAAAGGTCGAATCAAAACAATCTAAAGGATCAATCAACCAATCAAAAAGATCTTCACAAAGAAACTTTACCCCACCTGTTCAATATCCGCATTTACTAACATTGAAGGTTCATACAGATACAAGGTTACAAAGTGGTAGTAATCACATAGTTGATTTTGAAGAAAAAATGTACAGAAATGACGTTAAAGACTTCATTGAGTTGAGAATGCAAATGAAATTCTCAAGTATGAATGGATATGAGTCTCAGTTGTAAATGTATACATGAGGTATGTTTTCATGATTTGTTTTTCCAATAGTTGATCTACTATGTTAATTATGTCTAGATACAATTTATATTTTTTTAGGCGTCTATATCAATATTATTTGAAGGGAAACCCTTATGAACATAAATATGGACTCATTAGTCCTCACATCACTTTTATACACCAAACCAAAATGGAATCGGCTGAAATTGATGAAATAGTGGAAAAATGGCCGCAAAGTTTGAAATAATATTTATGGATTCACTACTGGAAAACTAACCTTTACCAACGGTTTGGAACCGTTGGTATAGGCCTCCAAACCGTTGGTATAGCCTATACCAACGGTTTGAAGAACCGTAGCCAAGTAAGCTGTTGGGATAGGTCTATACCAACGGTTTTCCAAAAATCGTTGGTATAGACCTATACCAACGGTTTCCAAAACCATTGGTATAGGTAATAAGAAATCTATACCAACGGTAATGGAACCGTTGGTATATAAATTCCAAAAATAAAACATCCGCTGGGATTTGATCCCAGGACCCCTCGTTTATAATCGAACGACTTAACCACTAAGATAACATCACTTTTGTAAACATAATTTCATAAATATATATAAGTATTATCATAATTATTTAAAATTTTGATTTATATAATGTTCTCGGTTAGTAGATCTGGAAAAAATTAAAGAACCTATCCCAACGGTTTTGAAAACTGTTGGGATAGCCCTTTAATTTGTGGGTGGTTTTTCCCAACGGTTCTCAAAACCGTTGGGATAGCTCTTTCCCAACGGTTTTCAAAACCGTTGGGAAAGGTTAGAGTGGGTTGAATTCATCTAGGCCGAAGGTTGAATTTTTGGGTGACCTTTCCCAACGGTTTTGGTGAACCGTTGGGAAAGGTCACTCTTTCCCAACGGTTCACCAAAACCGTTGGTAAAGAGGCTCAATTCTCACACCCTTTCCCAACGGTTTTGGTGAACCGTTGGGAAAGAGTGACCTTTCCCAACGGTTCACCAAAACAGTTGGGAAAGAGGCTCAATTATCACACCCTTTCCCAACGGTTTTGGTGAACCGTTGGGAAAGGTCTCAATTCCCACACTCTTTCCCAACGGTTCACCAAAACCGTTGGGAAAGGTTACTCTTTCCCAACGGTTTTGGTGAACCGTTGGGAAAGAGGCTCAAAAAACACCCTTTCCTAATGGTTTAGGTGAACCGTTGGGAAAGGGTAGCTATACCAACGGTTTTTACAAACCGTTGGTATAGAAGTGTTGGGAAAGATCATCTTTCCAGTAGTGATTACAGACTCTTCTTATTACCAACGACACAGGGCTAAAACTTTACAATTTAATCATATCAAATATATCTTTATTCCTTTCATTACTTATTCTTTTTTGTTTTTTAGGCAACATTGGGTACTCATTGCGGTCAATTTGAATACTCTAAAGATTTATTTTATAGATTTACTGCATGGATACCCAACAAATCGACCAAACATGATGGCATTTGTTAATTTTTAATACATTACATCCAATGTTTTAAAACTAAACTTCAAGTTATATATTTTATATTATGTTTTAATGAGAATTCTATTATGATAGGGCGGTGTTTAAATATCATGAAAATCATGGCATGAGGACAGTCCATGCGTACAAGGAGCATGTCAACTTATATAAGTGGATAAGTATTAGGGTATATATAATAAGATTTATCTATCAAAACACATATCAAAACAACTTACTTATTATTCTCAATGTTTCGGCAGTGTCTGAAACAAACCAATGGAAAATATTTTGGTTATTATGTTTTCAAATTTATGATAGATATCATATACCATCAACTAACTAGCATCCCCGAAGAGGTCTTTTCGAAGATAATTACTATTTCATTTAAAATATTTATTAATCTTTTGTGTATTTATATTTTTTCAGTACTATCATGACTGTCAAAAGTTCTTGTATTCACAATAGAAAATAATTTTTTTTAGAAATGACTGAGCAACATACCCGATGTCAGAATATATATATATATCATGAAGATGTGACTTCCTACTACTTATTTAGTTGATTTTCTTGTCATTTTATCTACTTTTTTTAGTTATTTTCCTCGTCGTTTTTATCTGACTCTAATTTTATTAATTTTCACAGATATCGTGAAGAAATGAATTCATCAACGAGTATAATTCACTCTTGTACTATGATAAAACATTATAGGATAAAAATACATGGTGGAATCAACTATACCTCAATCTGAGACACATTGTACTTGGTATGACTCAAATAGTGTGGTTTCAGTTCAAAATTTTCATTTTTTAATGTATTGTTTCATATTTATGTTTAATTTATTTCTTTATTATATTAACAACATAAGAATTGTTTTATTATATAAGTGGATTCTTTTGGGAAGTCATATTTTGTTTTCAATTGTCCACAATAAGCCAAAAAAATAGATAACATGTTGCTTTTGGATGAGGTGATGTAGGCAGCATGGGGTTTCATTTTCCATCCAAATGGAGTAGTTATATATTTTCTATCTTGGTGCAGATAGTTGAAAGTAAAACACACATCGCAAACTCAATTATTTGTACCTCAATCAGATACACAGTGTGCTCGGTATGACTCGAACTGTATATTTTTAGTTTATAATTGAAATTTTAGTTCAAAACACACATCACATACTCAAAACTGAGCAAACACATTCAAATTTTTTTGATACTTTAGGAAAATGATTCATAAGTCATTTGTGACGTGTAGGAATCAGCTGCACCTCAATCGGACACACGGTGTGACCGGTATGAGTCCAAGTGTGTCTTTTTATTTAAAATTGACATTAATTTTAGTAAAAAACGCAAGTGGCATACTCAAAACCAAGAAAATGCATTTGGATTGTTTTGAAACTTAAGTAAAATGATCCATAAGTCATTTTTAATATATAGGAATCAAATGTACCTCAATTTGATGCACGGTGTGACCATTATGACTCCAAGTGTGTCTTTTTATTTAAAATTGACATTAATTTTAGTAAAAATAAAACAGACATACTCAAAACTAAGAAAACACATTTGAATTATTTTGATACTTTATGAAAATGATCAATAATTTGTTTTTTACGTGTAAGAATCAGTCGAACCTTAATCTGATGCACAATGTGACCAATATGATTCTAAGTGTGTCTTTTTATTTAAAAAATGACATTAATTTTGGTAAAAAAGAAAACTGACATATTCAAAACTGAGAAAACACATTCAGATTGTTTTTATACTTTAAGAAAATGATTCATAAGTCCTTTGTGGCGTGTAAGAATTAGTTGCACCTCAATCCAATATACAGTGTGTCCGGTATAACTCAAAGTGTTCATTATCAGTTTAAAATTGACATTTTAGTTCAAAAAGTGTGTCACTCACTAAAAAATAAGAAAACATGATCTGATTGTCTTGATAATTTATAACAACAATTAATATGTCGTTTGTTATGTGTAGGAATCAATCTCACGTAAAACTAACACACGATGTGACCGGTATTTCTCAAAGTGTGTGTTTCTAGTTTGAAATGATATTTTAGTAAAAAAACACAAATGACATACTCAAAACCGAGAAAACGCATTCATATTATTTTGATACTTTAAGACAACGGTCCATAAGTTATTTGTGACGTGTAGGAATCAACCACACCTCAATCTGATGCACGGTGTGATCGGTATGACTCCAAGTGTGTCTTTTTATTTGAAACTGACATTACTTTTAGCAAAAAGGACAAGTGACATACTAAAAATTAAGAAAATGCATTCATATTGTTTTGATACTTTAGAAAAATGATCCATAAGTCATTTGTGATGTGTAGGAATCAAATGCACCTTAATCTGACACACAGTGTGATCGGTATGAATCCAAGTGTGTATTTTTATTTAAAATTGAAATTAATTTTAGTAAAAAGAACAAGTGACATACTCAAGACTGAGAAAACGCATTTGTTTTGTTTTGATATTTTAGGAAAATGACTCATAAGTCATTTGTGACATGTATAAATTAATTGAATCTCAATCTGACGCATGGTGTGACCGGTATGACTCCAAGTGTGTCTTCTTATTTAAAATTGACATTAATTTTTAGTAAAAAGGACAAGTGACATACTCAAAATTGAGAAAACACATTCAGATTATTTTGATACTTTAGGACTGATCCGTAAGTCATTTGTGATATGAAAGAATCAACTGGATCTTAATCTGATGCACGGTGTGACCGGTATGACTCCAAATGTGTATTTTTATTTAAAATTGACATTGATTTTAGCAAAAAGAACAAATAACATGCTCAAAATCGAGAAAACACGTCCGGGTTGTTTTGATACTTTAGGAAAATGATCCATAAGTCATTTGTGATGTGTAGGAATCACTCGCACCTCAATTCAACGCACAGTGTGACCATTATGACTCCAAGTGTGTCTTAATTTAAAATTGACATTGATTTTAGTAAAAAGGATAAGTGACATACTCAACACCAAGAAACACATTCATATTGTTTTGATACTTTAAGACAACAATCCATGAATCATTTGTGCTGCATAGGAATCAGCCACACCTCAATTCGATACACGGTGTGTTTGGTATGACTCAAAGTGTTTGTTATCAGTCTAAAATTGACATTTTAGTTTGAAACGTGTGTCACTCACTGAAACCTGAGAAAAAGCGCTCAGATTGTCTTCATACTTTAGGACAATGATTCATAAGTCATTTGTGACGTGTATGAATCAATATCACATCAAACTGACACACGATGTGACTGATATGATTCAAAGTGCATGTTTGCAGTTTAAAATGATATTTTAGTAAAAAAGACAAGTGACATACTCAAAACCGATCAAACGTATTCAGAGTGTTTTGATACTTTAGGACTACGATCTATAAGTCATTTGTGACGTGTAGGAATCAGTCTCACCTCAATCCAAATGCACGGTGTAACTGGTATGACTCTAAGTGTGTCATTTTATTTAAAATTGGTATTTTATTAATGTATTCTTTCATATTTATGTTTAACTTATTTCTTTATAGTATTACTAACACAAGATTTTTTTTCTTATACAGGTAGATTTTTTTGCTCAGGTTGGGGTGGTTTGTTCGGCAACTGATACCATGGTCGGATTTTTTTGAGAGAGGGTCGTGAATGTCAAAGACGGTGAAACATTGATGTTTTTAAATGTTTATGGATAGTAATTGCAAATGTAATTATACAAACATTGTATGAAATGTATATAATAACATTTTTTTGTATTTGTGATGTAAAATTTATTTCAATTGAATTGTATATTTGTATACAAGTGTATTTGCTGGAGTGTGTTATTATTCAAACAACACACTGTGTTGGACTCCTCATGTACTAATCATGTTTTAATGATCACAAATCATATTCAACCTGGTTAAATCCTGTAAATTATATCAAATCATGTGTATTATTGTTTAAGTATTCTCGTGCTTTAAGAAGAGCCATTCAAGATCTTAATTGCTCTACATTCAGTTTAATTACTTTATACTATCCTTGATTTACCTTTATAATCATTTCTCTGACAAATGATTAAGTTTAATTCTTTCCGTAAGTATCACTGCTTAAGTCTAAATACAGATATTTGTCTAAGTCTGAGACACCGTGAAACAGACACCGTGAAGCAGACATCGTGAACATTCAGATACCGTGAAGCGGACACCGTGAATATCCAGACACCGTGAATATCCAGACACCGTGAACAAGACACCGTGAACGAGACACCGTGACCATAAGACACTATGACCACGAGACACCGTGACCGCGAGACATTGTGAACAAGACACCGTGACAAACCCAGACACCGTGTGAAGGAGACACCGTTTCCATGACATACTGTGACACTGTTTCCTAATATATTTTGTCATCTTTCAATTTAATCTTTAACGGTCATATTTGAATATTTTAATCCACTGACATAATTAATGTTTCTTTGTAGACATATCATCGAACAGTACTAGGTACGAGGTGCAGAATACATGCAACCTGTCAGCTCCAACACATGTACTCCAAGATAAAAAGAATTGTGCGGCCCAGAAACAAAGTGGCGGAAAAGCTTGTAAGAAAAACACGATACAAAAGAACAAGCTGGTGGGCGTGAGCGTCACAACAGAATACTTTCTTACGAATTGGCTCATGCAACCTGGTTCTGCTGAAGAACACACGAAGCATACTAGAATCCCAAGAACATCTTCGCGCTGCAGAACACCACGAAGAACACAAGCCGAATTTGTCTAACTTGCGACACTTTGTTTTCAATACGAGGACTCGAGTTCTGCATCTGCTTTTTCTCAGAAGTCCAGAGCTGCAAAGACTAACACTCGGAGCACTTCTAAACATATCTCAATCGTTTTGCTCTGTTGTGTATCTTTTTATTAACTTTCGAGCAGTGTGTATTTTTGTATAATAACACACTTTGTCTCCTGCATTAAATTGAAGGATACAAGATATTCTTACTCAAACACTCATTTACTCTTGTGTATACCCACGAATAAATGTGGAAGAGGTCCCTGTGTGGCCTGATAGTTTGTACCCATGAAGAACTGTGAAAGAGGTCCTTGTGCGACCTGGACAGTCTTGTGTACTGTTGTTTAACCCCGATCTAGGGTGTGGATCAAGTTTATTTATATAAACTGTTTGGTGACAGGTGATCACCAAGTGGAGTGGATTAGGTCTTGGCTTGAGATTGAACCACTTGTTGTATATCCATTGTGTTGCTTATTTTTAGTTTTCTCTGTTTTACTGCTTAAATCTATAATTCAAAAATCACTAAACTTAATTTGATAGTTAATCTTGGAAAGAAGTTATAATTGCTTTGTCTTAGTAAAATAGTTTCAAAAGTAATATTAATAACTATTATTATTACTGAGAAATAATCAATCTTCTAAGAAGTTATTTAAACAGTCAAACCTTTATAACCGTATTACTTTGATTAACTGAGCTGTATTTAACTTGAAGGGGAAATCTTTTTAAGAACACCTTTTTAAACAAAATTTTTTATAGATACTCAATTCACCCCCTCTTGAGTATTCTACTCCGACCAACACACTGCATCAGTAGAACCTTTATCAGCGCCAACGAAAGCGCTGATAAAGGGTGTCATTTGAGGAAAATTGAGATTTTTAGCGATGTTAAAGCTTCTTTTGCACGCTATTAAAGGGTCAAATTGTGATAGTGTTTGTAATAGTACTTGCTAATATAGTTGTACAAAATAATGTTTGAAATATCTATATTATAGTGTGTATTTTCTTGTATTTGTGATGTAATTTTTTTTAATTAAATTATGAATTTTCCATATACATGTGTATTTGGGGCTGTAATGTGCTCTAATTTTAATATCACACTGCGCCAATACGACCTTTATTGTGAATTTTTTAGCGTTAATCTACCTTTGTGGCGATTGTTTGTTCCACAAAAATAAATTCTACAACTATTAATGTGAAACTAAAGTATAAGTTTAAAAATTAAATTACATATCACTTAACATTAATAATTCACAATATTAACATTATTAATATTCTTAATTTCATAATTCCAGTAAAAAATATTATTATTTTTCTCATTCCCGACCACTCGTGCTGTGCTGATCATGTGGATGATGGCGACAAAAACAAGGCGTGGCCATGGTCACTCTGGAAATAATCCTCTCCCGTTGAAGTTTTAACTGAACTCCACTGGAAGAGGCCAGGTTGCCGTGGTACTTGCTGTTCCAGGAAGCTCCCAGCAGGCGTCCACTGTTACTGCAACCAGTGGCGCGGTGCGATTTACTCGCCTCTGCCATCTTTCCTGCTTTTTGCTAAACTCTATGAAGAAACCCGAAACGGGTTTTTGATTACGTAGCGCTGGACCCTTTCTCTCCGGCACGGAGTTGAATCAGCTGTCGTCATCCCTGAGTTTTCTTTTGCTTCGATGCTCTTATGGCTTCCACGATTCTCAATGGTGTTGGAACGATTCCCCCCTTCCGGAGGGCAACCCTAACCGGCCCAGGGTTTCAGGTGAAGCCCGTTCCCCGGACGGTGGTGGGGTCGAGGCGGGAGGGCGGAACCCTAGTCCCCAAATGCAGTCTGTCCGCGTCCAGGCCGGCTTCTCAGCCCAGGTTCATACAGCACAAGAAGGAGGCCTTCTGGTTCTACAGGTTTCTCTCCATTGTGTACGACCACGTGATCAACCCCGGGCACTGGACGGAGGACATGAGGGAGGATGCCCTGGAGCCGGCGGATCTCAGCAACCGGAACATGCTGGTGGTGGACGTGGGTGGGGGCACCGGGTTCACGACCCTGGGCATCGTCAAGCATGTGGACGCCAAGAACGTCACCATTCTTGATCAGTCGCCCCACCAGCTCGCCAAGGTCAAGGAGAAGGAGCCCTTGAAGGACTGCAAGATAGTCGAGGGAGATGCGGAAGATCTCCCATTCCATACCGACTATGCTGATCGATATGTATCTGCTGGCAGGTACTGCACTTGCCTTGAGATTTAATTCACTTGAACCTGCTGGCTTGTGATTCAGTGATTTAGGAGTTTAAATTTGAATGTGACTTTGCTTCTGCTACGTCATTCCTAAATGCTTGCAGATGTTTATGTGCTATTAGAATTCAATGTCATGGAACAATGCAGCTCTTTCCCATCTGTGTTAAATATGAGATATTAGGATGCTGGTTATGTTTGGTAAGTTGTGTGTTTTTGGGATGCATTTGAAAACACTTAAACATTTAGTGTTTGTTCCATTTCTGAAAAACACTTGCACTTAGGTCTGGCAAGTCAAGTGTTTCTGGGATGCATTTGAAAACACTTGATGAGAAGTGTTTATAACACTTATCACTTTATGATAAGCAGTTAAACAAATGACAAGTGGTGTTTGTTCCTTTTTTACGCCAGAAGCAGCAATTCAGAACCACCAACCTCCGAAACTCGAAAATCCCCCTTTAGACCTCAAACACGGAACAAGGTCACCGAAAGGTCCGAACGGCCGACGCCACAAATAGGTGTATCCGAAACTGGGAAGCCCAAGCACCCCAGCCACGCACCTTCCGAAACACAGGAGGCACTTACAACACACAACCCAAACGAAACAAGCAATACGAAAGTAAAGCACACAACGAACACATGAATTTAACGTGGTTCCAAACAAGTCATACTCCACGGGAAACAATAACTTTAATAGAAGAGGAAACAAGAGATTATAGCGGAACAAATACTTTAAATCACAAGCTGACAAAAGCCTAAATGTGATCATTTGAAGTACAATGCAAGTGACCCCACTCCATCTATTTATAGATGAACATCGCTGCTACCATCTTGTCCTGCCGGTTCCAACGCCATCCGATCTTTGTGGACATCCCTCCACTTGATCATGACCACCGCCTAAGCGCCACAGACTCAACCAATCTTTCCGGTGAACATTGCAAGCATTTGGAAACGCATTCGGTTTACTCTTACGGAGCTCTCTGAAGGAACCTGATGTTGCCTTTGATGACCTTTGGGTTATTTTTACATAACATCAATAGAGTTACACTTAGAGAATTGCTTCCGCACTTCCATCATCCAGAACCAGTCATTGCTGTTGGTTCTGGACTTCGGGTTTCACCGTGCCGCCTTGCATTAGGTTTCGTATATAGTTCCAGAAGTTTCTTCTTTCCGGAAGCAACGATACTTGTCTAGAAAACGACTTCTCACATAGTCAAGCCTAACAATCTCCCACTTGAGAATCCTTGGTTTCATCTCAAAGTCCTTCGGGTCAACAGCTCCATGTTTCGCATCATCCCTTCTTCAATTCCTCTCCCATTCTGTAGGAGCTTTCGAGATCTTATGACCTCCAAGAAATCCAAGCCCCATTGAAGCGCAACACCGCTTCGAACTTTCCCGAGCTCTAACTTTAGTCCACATATCAGCCAAATTCCGATTTCCTTCAACGTTTTGTAGTTTCACCACTCCCATCCACGAGCTTTCGGATGAAGTGGTACTTTAGTTGAATGTTTTTCGCCCAGGAGTGAAACACCAGTTTCTTGGCCAAGTGAATTGCACTTTGGCTCACAGTTCAACATGTCAATTTCTTGCCTCTTTCCGATCTACTCCAGCAGACTCTTCAACCACACCAACCCCTTCTCTACTTCCGTAATTGCAACGTACTCAGCTTCCGTGGTTGATAGCGCAACTGCAGATTGTAACCTGGACATTCAGCTAACAACATTGCCTTAGAAAGTAAACACAGAGTCAATGGAGGTTTTTCCTTTCCGGAAGCTACGATACTTAGCCAGAAAACGGATTCTCACACTGCCAAGCCTAACAAAGTGAACAAGGAAACGGAAAGGATATGAAAACATATGTTAGATGTGTAAGAGAATTTCAAGATGGAAAAGAGGGTAATCATAAGTAAATGACTAAAATGCCCCTGGTGGGGGAGTGGGACAGGAGCAGCAAGAGTGAAGTGGATGGGGACACGTGGGGGAAGAGTAGTTTGATTATTTTATGACAATTCCATGGAATTGCCAAGTGATAGAGCAGGGGATGCCTCAGACCCCTGGGATAACTGAAGTGCCCCCCTCCGCACAGTTGGAGTCCAACAAACTGAAGTGGCCCCCTTCGCACAGCTGGACAAGGAATCTGTTGAGGGATAACTGAAGTGGTCCCCCTCTGGGATCTGTTAGGTGGATCTGTTAGGGAGATTCCCCGGACTGTTATAAGTATGCGGGGGAGGAAGTGAGGAGGAGGGTAGGTAGGAAGGGATATTGTATGGGCCTGGGCCTGGGCCTGGGCCTGGGCGGGTTAGAGAGAGTCTCTCCTCCTTCTCCCTTGTATTTGCTATTCTCTTTTCAGCTGTATTTCCCCCTCTGTTCTTAATACAGACCAGTCCTCTGAGTCTTGTTCTCTATCACTTGGTTCAACCTGCCGGAAATTCTCAATCACCCACCTCTGCTCGCAAGGAACCATGTCGACCTGCACTCAAACTCATTTGGCAACAACACTCTCTCAACTATCCATGACCATGGACTCGTTCAAATGGGATTGCCAGAACTGGGACCAAGAGAGCTGTGAGCAGGCCGAATTCCACTCCTATCTGGTTCACCGGTTCGAGCTCTTGCCACCACAGAAGCCGACCAGGCCATCTTGGACCACGGGCCTACCGCAGGTGCAGCCTGCCTCATCTGGCGCTCTGGAGGCGCCGGTGCACGACGAAGCGGAGCAGCGCATTAAGCGTGTTCAAGCGATGCTCTCAAATCTAGCTTCAATGAAGGATCATTCCAGGAAACGACGACAACAATGGGATCAGGAGATGATCCCGCCTTCTTGGACGTCTATGCTGCCTCAACTGAAAGCTGCGACGTTGAGTGCTGTGAAGCTCCAGCAGGCGCTGCAACGGGAGGATGCATGTCTTTCATCAACAACTGGTATGTCTGCGACACGCTTAGTGGATTCTGGACGTACAGAGAAGCATGGACACACAGCGCCCTGAAAATACTTACCTGTGGGTAAGCACCGCCTTGAGAAGAGGCCGCAGCAGAAAGACGATCGGTCGTCGCCACTTATGGAGGAATCCGGCACGCATTTGACTGGAGTTGGCACCACAGAAAAGGATGGAGGTGCTCTCGGCGAGTTTCAACTTTGAAAGGCTGCTGAGGTCTCGAGTCCAGGAGTTCAGCCAGCTGCGGAGGATTGGCAAGGAATAGATCAAGGCACCTCACCTGCTGTTCAAACAACTGTAAGTCCTCCTTAGGGGACAAGTGCTGTTCGTGCAGTTGCAATTACGGCTGGATTTTCTTGTACAGATTAAGCAAGGGAAAGAAGACACGGCAAGCTTAAAAAGCTCGCGGACTAGTCCGGAAGGGTTCGTCAGGGAGCAATTGGATCTCGAACCCGATCAGCATGAGGTAATTTTAGGTTCTGGTTTTAGTATAGTCAAGCGAAACAGGAAAACAAAAGTTCTTGGACTAAGTTTGCCGCTAGCAGGGGAATTTTTTTCTCACAAAGGTACATCAAATGTTCCCATCCTGTTCGAAGGAGACATTCCTTCAGCACCCGAAAGTGGATTGTTGCCCAAGCTGCCGCTCGGGCCACCACCATGGGCACGTCCTTTGCGGATTTGTTGGGATGCAAGCCAGCTGCCAGGGCTCTTTCCAATGGTTGGGAGCACCACTCACTCTGCTTGGACAACAAAGAATATCTCCCAACTTTCCAGTACTCTGCATATTCGGGATATTGGGGCAGTTGACAAGAGAACTTTATATGTTCTCTTTCCTTGTGTTTGGCAACCTCAACTTTGCCCCAAGTTGCTAAGTAGTGCTTCCATTTTTCCTTTTGAAGCAGCTTTTATAACAGGGGATGATTCTGTTTCATGGATGGTCAACGAATCAACGAATTTTTCCTGTTCCCCAAATGCTGGACCTCACCGTTGGACTTTTGTCAGCCCAACTGGATTTGCAAAGCGAAGCAACATCCCAAAGCAACACATTTCCTTGGCAACTGCTGGGAAGCAAAAGGCACGCATGCTGGAAGGTGTGGAGAGTGCCCTGGGTCTATCAACAGGATCTTGGGCGAGGGCCTTAATTACTCTAGTTCAATTTTGGGGTGCCGGCTTTCCAATGAACACCCCACGGGTCCCTTACATTTTTTCCTGGGGAAGGACTGGCATTACTGAAATGGAAGCAGTGACCTCTGCAGTTAAGCAGGCGATTCTTGAAAAGGGGCTTGTTGTGCTCACTGACCACCCTGATACATGGAAGAATCATTCAGATATTCATCCAATTTCTCATGCGGGGGACTTGGATTGGTTGATGTTTGCGATCCGGAGCTTGTGGGACAGCATAGGGTTGATGCCGGGTTTGCAGAGAAGGGAGATGGCTGGGAAGCTGGACAGGGAATTAGTTGCTATGTTTGGTGGCAGCAGCAGTAGGGATGCCATGCCAAGGGGAGGAGCTTTGGTAGCCACTTGGAAAAAGGGATTCACCGACCGTCGTCAGTTTCTTTTCCTCAGTTTTGAGGACAAGACTGTTCCCAAGGGGTGGCGATTGATAGAGCAGGGGATGCCTCAGGCCCCTGGGATAACTGAAGTGGTCCCCCTCCGCACAGCTGGAGTCCAACAAACTGAAGTGGTCCCCTCCGCACAGCTAGAGTCCAACAAACTGAAGTGGTCTTTCCCTGGGATCTGTTAGGAGGATCTGTTGGGGGGATTCCCTAGACTGTTATAAGTATGTTGGGGAGAAAGGGAAGAGGGTAGGTAGGAAGGGATATTGTATTGGCCTGGGCTTGGGCGAGTTAGAGAGAGAGTCTCTCTTGAAGTTTCTTCTCCCTTGTATTTCTTCCTCTTTTCAGCTGTATTCCCCCCCTCCGTTCTTAATACAAAGCAGTCCTAGTGTTGTTCTCCATCACCAACACTTTTTCGGCAGAGTGGTGGTTAGTTCCACCCATTTTGATGGACATGAATTTCATGGGAAGCCATTTTCTTGATACCTGTAGGATGGTACAATTCCTTTGTCAAAGAGAGGTGGAGACCTTCATTTATAGATAGAGGAAAACAAGACCGCACACACTTCCCCTCAAGTTGGGTCGATGATGCTGTGGATGCTCAGTTTGATGCAAAGAGAGTCCAGTCGAGCTCATGACAGACCTATAGTGAAGATGCCAGCAAATTGATGAGCTGTTGGAATGTAGCTAAAACTGATATGGTGTTGCTCAAGGTGATGAGGATATATGTTCCTCGTACGGTTAATGAGGCTAAATCTCACTTTGGTTGGTTTCAAGTAATGGAGGATGAATTACAGGTCTTGGACGACAATCAGGAAAAAAAGAAGCGCTGAGGGGACAAGCGCATGGATGACCGACTTTAGTTGGGGCGGCAGGGTGCGCCTGGGAAGGGTGACCCCATTAGGGGTGGCGGTGTGCGCCTGGTAGGCGCGACGAGGTTGCGGCTAAGGCTCGGGTGTGGAGGAGGACGGTGAGGTGGGGCGAGGTGGGTTGGAGGGGGTGGGCTGCCAGGGGCTAGCGCGGGTACTAGAGAACGGCGGCGCAAGGAAGCCCGTTGCGCAGGGGGGGGTGGGCTCGGAAGGAGTTGCCGTGCAGTGTGTGGCCGGCATTGGAGCGCAGGGACCGCCGTGCAAGCGGGTAGCGGTTGCGCAGGGAGCGGCCGACGATGGGGCGTAGGAGCTGCTGCCTGTTGCGCAGGGAGCAGCCGGCGACGAGGCGTAGCGGAGGAAAAAAAATGGGGCGGGGGCGCAATGTGAGGAAAATTATCGAACGTATCCCTCGGATACCATGTAGGATGATTCAATTCCTCCTACCTCAAAGAGAGGTGGGGACCTTCATTTATAGATAGAGAAAATTAATTACAAAGAGGAAACCGATGTGGGATTCGAAAATACAGTTTAACTCAGAAATACATAACCAGGTCTAACAATATCAAATAATTAATTTTTCAATTTTTACCTTCTGTCTGTCTTTTCAATTTTTGTTTTCCCTGTTTGTTTTTCGGTCAGATGCTCGAATAAGTGAATATTGGTCACATTTGGTATGAAATGGGTGAATTAACAGTCAGAAATCCATCTTTGGTATGAGGTAGGGAAAGTGATAGGGAACTGTAATTCTATTATATATGGGAGGTAGAATTCATTCCAATTAGAGCGGAATACTCGTTCATTTGGAAAATAAATTTTATGGACATAGTTCTTGAATTTATGTATCATTTATATAAATGTCCCTTAAGCAATGGAGAAAAAACATATTACATTTTGTTACTATATATTTATATCATATAACATATTCCATCACACTTTTCTCATGCATACCAAAGAAACCATCGACTCATTATCCCCATCACGAAGGTTTCTCTCATACCAAATGCATTCATAAATGCGGAAGTTAGGTGTGGATGATGATTTCATTTTTGGGTGGTCTTTTTCATAGAAAATTTTGTGGCTGTTCCTCAGCATTGAATACTGGCCAGATCCACAGCGTGGAATCAGGGAAGCTTATAGAATATTGAAACTGGGGGGCAAAGCTTGTGTGATAGGTCCTGTGTATCCCACATTTTGGCTGTCCCGCTTCTTTGCTGATCTATGGATGCTTTTCCCCAAAGAAGATGAATACATCGAGTGGTTCCAGAAGGCGGGATTTAAGGATGTCCAACTCAAGAGGATCGGCCCAAAATGGTACCGTGGAGTTCGCCGACATGGATTGATCATGGGTTGTTCTGTAACTGGTGTGAAGCCTGCATCAGGGGATTCTCCTTTAAAGGTACTTTTTTTATTATATTTTAATTAATAATTTAGGGTTGAAAACTGCTTATGGCACGTTTCACTTTGAAGTATTTTCCGATTCCTTATTGAAAAGGTGTTTTTTCCTTCCAAGTGCTTCGAAAACAGACCAACACTTTAATTGATAAGTGCTTTTAAGCTACATTTGGCAACACTTACTGAAAAGTGCAACACTTGTCACTTATGACAAGCAGATAAGTGGTATTTGTCTAGTTTTTTTTTTTTTAAAAACACACTTAATAGTTGAATTCATTAGTGATAAGTGTTGGAAATAGTTATGATGAAGTGTTGCCAAACAGGCCCTAAGTAGCTGTGGAGATGATAGGGGGTTAATGGTGCGTTTGGATGCAGATGGGTCCGAAAGCGGAGGATGTTTCAGAACCAGTAAATCGATGGGTGTTTCTGGGTCGCTTCATAATGGGCTCCATCGCAGGAGCATACTTCGTCATAGTTCCCATCTACATGTGGCTCAAGGATCAAATTGTTCCTAAAAGCTGGCCCATCTGATCAGATAGAGAGAGAGAGAGAGACTGGATATGTGAACTGGTGATGGTAGAATTTGTATGCTTCGTTTTAATAAGCACTCCCGGGTTGGATGACCATGTGTTCATATCCAATGGATAGGGGTTTGTTTAGTTTTTAAGTTTGTGTTATTATTGTATTTGCTGATAATTTGTTTTGATGCGCAAGTGAAGTATTTTGGATTATAAACCAAACTGGTTTATGGTTAGGGATGATCGGGCATCTCTAATCTTATTTCATTTAGTTTTTGAAGATTCAAATCATTTTATAACTCGTCTATTTTTCAAACTCATTATCCTAATCGGATCCTATTATATTCTGAGATACATATTCAACCACTCTAATTTATTTAAATACTTGTTTATAATTTCAAAATTCTAATATTCATTTATAAATAGGATTTTATTATTGTTTAAAAATATGTGGTTGATTGATGGATGATAATTCACTTCATTAGATTTAGATTTAGAATTAATTTATAAATCTAATTTGAATTTATTCAAAATAAAAAAATAAATTTATGATTTTACTCTTGTTTGAAAATGTATAATTAATAATTTAATAATAATTGATTTAATCAGATTCAGGTGTAAAGTATCCTAAAACTAATATCCGAACTCCCTTGAATATTAACCAATTCTTAATTAATAATTTAATAATAATTGATCAGATTCATGGTCTACTTGTTGCTTCATAGGAAACACTAAGGCCTCGTTTGCCATGGCAAAAAGGCAGCCAAACAACAAAAAATGGAAAGGGAATTAGGTTGTTTGGGTGTTTGGCATGCATGAAGACTAGTTCCTGGAAATCCATAATTCCATTTATGTAATATAATATCCCCCAAAATCAAGTCTTATTCTTGTGATGGAACATTTTTTTTGGACAATGTCGTTCCTCTCCCAATGACTTTCCCTCTCCTTGTTTTGACAATCATTGGCCCACCCATTGTCAATGTTTCCCTCCCTAGTTTTGGCAACCCCCAACTTTCCATTGGCTTCTTCGCCTTCCTCCCCTATGTTGATGACCATTGGCCACCCAATGCTTCGCGAGCAACTAGCCCAACCAATTCTCTAGTAGATGGTGATCGATTTGCAGACGACGACCTACGACCCCCACCCTTATTACATGGATGGCCAACCCCAAACCTTGTTCCGACAAAGCACCATAGATGGAGAGATCCATGATGGGGTTGTAATGACAGTGGCTTGTGACAACATGAGAGGGGCTTCAATGGATGACTCTAAGGCTAGGGTTGTAAATGATATCAAAGTGCTTGCAAACTACTTGAGCATGGCTTGACAAATACTCAAATTTAGCTTGGTTTTTGTTGACCCGAGTTTGAGGTAACTCAAATATCAACTCAAGGCGAGTTTGAGTATTAAAATGATATAATTGAGTAGCTCACAATCCTATTTGAGCAAGATATTTGTAATACCCCGATTTGAGGTATTTATTTGTTTTATTATGTCTTTTTAAGCTTTAAAGATGTTGGGGCTTGTTTCAGGAAGTTTCAGAGGGCTTTTAGATGTTTTTAAGGGTTATTGAAGGGCACACAGTTGTCACACAGTTACAAGAAACAACACGCAATCCTCAAGAAACCATACAGGAAGAAATGAGGGTCTCTAGGCAGGCGCACAGTTTGGGTAAACTGTGCGGCCCTGAGAATTTTCAGGCAATGGATTTCACACTATTAGCACACAGTTTACTAAACTGTCCAGCCAAATCGTGCACGATTTAAAAGAGCATTGAAAATTAGATTTTAACGCAACCTTCCCCCCTGAAACACTCGTTCCTTCTTTCTTGGCTAGGGCTCTCGAACCTAGAGGCTTCCTTGGGTGTTTTTTGTGATCCTCTTCACTTCCGCTTCATCTCTTCAAATCTTCGGACGTTGGACTTAGGGATCGATGATGAGACTTTTGTCTTTCCTTCTCATCCCATCCCTTCTAATTTTTCTTTTGGGAGAAACCCTAATCCATCGTTGTCATGCCCAGATCTCTTATTTAGAGCGTGTCTTGATGGGGCTTTTGTTGGGAACCATTGTAGGAGGGTTGTAAGAGCCTAAATCTACGAGGGTGGTGTGATTTCATCTCGAGAACCTTGTTTGAGGTAGGTGGCCTCTCTCTTTCCCCCCTCTCTCCACTCATGTCAAGAACTTGGAGGCTTCTTGTTTTAAAAATTAAATGCTTGTGTTTATGGGTGCTAAATGACTTTAATAAATCTTAATATGATATTCTCTTGTGAAAATTGGGTTTAGACAAAGTTTGTGGGCGATGCCCGCAAAATGATTGGTAAAATGCCTATTTTGTGATTTTGTTTTAAAAATGATAATTTTGACATGCGATAAATTCAGCCTTGATGTGGAGTTGGTGTGAGTGTGTGTGCTCACTCATGGTGTTGATGAAATGTGTATTTTGAAAAGTGTATTGGGAAAGATGTTTTTGGTATAATGGTCACATGGCATTGGTGTGAGTTGGCATGTGTTCATGATGCATATAAATGAGGCATTGTTGGCTCGGACTTGGCCGTCGGTGCTGAAATTGGGGCACATGGATTGTACCGTCAAGTGACAACTTGGGCCAAGAAGAGTGGGTTTCCGCTCGTGAGTTTGGGCCGTTCAGCTAGTCATGCTTTGACGGGGGGTGCACTAGGTTGGTGGCATGGGTCTCAAAGGGGAGGGGTTGGTGCAATGTATGAGTGAGCGAGTTCATGGCATGGGTGAGTGAGTTTAGGGCATTGAGTTGGTCTGGTTTTTATCATGCATCATATTTATACATTGTCTTGGAGTGATTCCGTTGTAGGTTATGTCGTATCCAAGGGAAAATCACCCCAATGATATTGTGAACCCTTAGATATTTATTGCCAACCTTTGGTGTTCGGGAGATGCACTTAAGGTAAGTGGCATTTTGATCCTATCCAAGGCGATGAGTTGGGGTCGGGATGTTACAAATGATATCAATTTGATACGGTTCATCAGTTGGGATGGTAGACATGGAGATAGGATGTGTCAAGACTTGAAATGTAGGGTATAAAAGGCATAACTAACCTCTTTATACCGAACTTCAAGTTACCAGGGTGATCCGGGTATGAAAAGTGGTGTCACCTCATCATCATGGGTTTAGTCGATGGGAGCTGGGTATCATGCATTAGTAAGGAGACATCATTCATATGATATTTTAACGATTATGCATTGGAAATTTTTAACATGATAATCTTGCTTTCTAATTCATTGTTTGTGCTTGTGGATGAAATTGAGAGTTTCTAAGAAATGGTTTCCAGAACATGGTAAAATATTGTTTTTCTCTGTGTGCGTTGATTCGTGCCTGCATTGATCTATGCCTATGCTAACCTTATTTACATTGGTATGCTTATATTACTAATTAGTTTTTGTTATTTTGTTTGCTTTATTGCTCAAAGGAACATGAAACAAGTGTTAAATTAAAATTTAAAACAAGTAATGGCTCATATGGATCTAAGTGATTAAATGATAATTGGATTCCCTATTATTCTAAAAACATGCTACCAATCTCACGATGATTACTTAAATGCACGAGTATATGTTTATTTTCCCACTTTCTTAATGACTGGTGACATGTCAATAACTTAGAAGACCTTTAAACATGGTAGTGTGACTTGTTTCAGTCTCATATTTTAAGATTTATTTATGACATGACACGCGTTAACTTAAATTTCACGATTTTTAGGTTTGGCGCATGTTGACTGTGATTAGATAAACAACATGCTAGGAACTTGAGTTATTATTATCACGGTTAATTTGAAGACATGTTAAAAAAAGAACACGTTGATGTAATTCCATGATATATACATAATTAGCGAATCATGTCTAATATAATGAATAGCGTAGCAAGTAAAATTGTTAATATGTTGAATCTAATAGCTTGTCTTGATGTTTAATGTGTTTGGGACTTTTAAGATCATTGGCTCACTGGTTGTGAGAGCATGCTGAAATCTATGAAATATTAACTATGGTTGTTTAAATTGTTCATTAATTGAGCATGCTTGAATGGTAACATAATGTTTTCGGAAGAATGTTTAAGCTTAGAGCATATTGACCTGAAATATGGAAGAAGAGTATGTATCATATAGAGTTTTTTCTTCCTAGTTAAAATTAAGTTATCATGATTAAGATTTTTTGGAATATGTTGCAAATAGTCTTTATATTAAGTTGGTTTGTTGATCATGAGTCGACGCTGAATTTGATAACACTTCTAGTAATATGAAATGATGTGTGTATATTGTTGAAGTGTTGCTTATTGGAGTTTACATGATTTCTTTGACGATGACACATTTTTATTGACAGCGAGGTCATCAAATTAAAGTATGTCACTAGAAAGCTTGTATTATTAAAAGTTCTATTGATTTTAAAGAGGTTTTATGATTTTTTGGGATGTTTTATGAAGGGTTTTCTGGCATTTGGGTTTGAGGAAAGATTTAAAGAGTTCTCTTTAAATGGGCCTTGGGGGAAAGAACGGCTGAAAGAAAACCATATAATTGTTCTGAATTGTAGAGTTTGATCAGTTTTCAGGAAATAGTGTGATTGTTTGAATTGAGGTGCGGGAACTTTATGACGAGATGCTAGAATTTATAATAGAAAGTTTTCATTTCCTTGGAAAGATGTTATCAATATATTTTTACTATTGAAATTTTTGTGCTTGTTGTTCGATAGACACAAAATGTAGAAGAGAAAATAGGGGTTGCATGTGGAAATGATGTCTCATGTGATGAGAATCAAGACACCTCTTGAGCAACAAGATATCACTGGATTTAAATTTTTCTCCATGAATAATTATCATTAACACGATCTAGTTTTTATGGGAGTTTATGGTGTTAGTGATGAATATCTTTGATATAATTTTGGAGATAAGGGTGTTGTTAGCATTCAAATCTCATATTGATTGCTAAACCTAATGAGTCATATATCTGGATGGAGTTGTTTATCTTTTCAAAGGGGAATGAGACATGAATCAGGAAGGATAATGGACTTTATTAAAAGAGGTTGGAATAATCTCTTATTTTTCCTCAACCATAACATTGGGGGTTACTGATGCAACCAAAAGTAGAGATCTTCCTAGAATAGTTGATCAATACCTCAGAGTTTTCCTAGAAAACTTTTTTGGACTACTGCCAGAAAGGGAAGTTGAATTTTCTATCGACCCACTCCTATGAATGAGTATTTTTCAATTCCATCGTCTAGAATTGCACCGACTGAACTACATGAACTGAAGTTTTAGCTGGAGGAATTGGGAAATGAGATTCACTTTCCTTTTCAAGGACCTATCCAATTTTAACTTCATAGTTAAGTGTGGCTGGTCTGGAGTAGTTTCAAGATGGGTGAGCTCCTTAGATGTCTCACGGGGGCTAGGGTTTCCTCTTCAAAGTCGTTCCCTCCCCTCCTCCAGCATTCCTTGGATGGCCCGACGTCGACATCCTCCTCCTTGACGTCGGAAGGGTTCGTTGAGGAGGCTCCCAAATTCGTCAGCTCAGGAAAGGCATTGTCTTCATTGTTTGGTCATGCTTGGCGGGCGACGACTTTGGCAGGCGATGACCTCAGATTTGGGTGCATGGAGGCGTCTTGATGTCAGATCCTGGATCGACTTCATCGGCTTAGGCAAGGCATCGTCTTCATCCTATGGTCACGCTCGGTGGGCGGTGTCTTCGATAGGTGATGACCTCATATCTGGGTGGATGGAGGTGTCTCTGTGTCGGATCCATGGATTGGCTTCAACAGGCGGAGGATTTGCCTTGTCTGCTCAGACATGGCTCAACATCAGCCCCAATGTGGCGTGGAGGGGGGAGGGCACTTGGTTCAGGTATCTGGCGGTCCTGCGGTCTACCCGCAGGTCTGATCTCCGCGATTCATGGTTGTTTCTTTTTGATTGCGTCGATTTGGTCATTCTACTGGTTTTGCAGAGTGTCGATTTGGTCATTATTCTGGTTTCTGGAGTCTCCTTCTGCCACTTCTCGTTGGTTCCCCCCATTTCTTGTGATTTTCTTGCATCAGACTCTGGTGAGGGGGTGTCTGTGATCCTGTTCTGAGCAGATCCATGCCCAAAGCGGTGTTTTTGGTTCAGAGTGGTCCGAATCTCCTCATTGGTGACATTCCTCTGGAGTGGTGCTGGGCCATCTAGTCCTAGGTGACGATGGTCTGGCTTTGCGACTTTGATCGTATTTCGTTTGCTCTAGCATCCACAGTGTGTTGGGAGCCATGAGGTGTGCAGCGGGTTGGAATCTATGGTGAGGGGGTGCTGTGATTGCTGGTTTATGGATGAGTTTTAATGTGAATAACAGTTGTGGTTTGTTTGAATAGTTTGACCCTGAAGGTGGGAAGTCATTACACCCGGACTCGTCTACTTGGAACATTCCCCAGAGGAGGATCCAGAGATGGCGGTTCATATTTGCAGAGCTTTTCGGATTTGGTTGTTTGGGAGGGTATGGCATCAACCATCGGATCATGCCTGTACTTTGACACAGGACACTTGCTCGTCAAACTGCCTTGCAATGGTGGAAAGATTTAGTTTGTTCAATTCCCGGGGAGGGGCATCTCCATGTTGCCAATCTACTTGTACTCTTCTTTTTTTTCCTTCAGATATGATTTTTCTAATATCATGATGTCTATTTGGGTTCCCCCTTCTTCCCTTTAAAGGGGGATTTATCAATAATAAAAAAAATTGGAAGGCCTTCGGGCCGTTGGATGGAAATTTAGAAGTCACTACAATCACTATGAATACTCGGTCATTCCCTTTGGCCTTAGTGATGCACGAGTTATCTTAAAGGAATAATTGGACCATATATTTCATAGATACCTAGATGATTCTTATATTTTGGGATTAATGTGTTATCATTAGTGCTTTTTTCATGATTTCTCATGTCTAGCCTCACCAATGATTTCCTTAATAAGGAACAACACTTCATGATCAATTGAGAAGTGGATGCCTTAAATTTCAAGTGAAAGAGATATATTCCATAAAGATTTCAATCATTTTTTTTACAATTAGATTAAATCATAAAATAGATTTCATGTGATGCATGATTTTATCATAGCCTATGATTAGGTTAGTCGTAAGGAAGCCATGAAATAAGATTTTATGCCACTCCCTTCATCAATCTATGTAATTGTAAAGTATGATTTTTCAAGTCATAAGGGTGGAATTATTGAGCAATCACAACACATGATATGACTAATTATAAAGCATGGCATGCGATGCTATGATAATACCTTTAATTTTATGAGTGGATGGACATTAAAGGTTAACGTTCGAATGATCATTCCGTGTAATCTATCATATAAGTACTGTTGTATAAGATGTAATAAATGGGAATCAAATTTATGCAAGCATTGTATGAATAAATATGATGAATTTATTTATGCATTATAACACATGAGTAAATGCAACATCCCTTGAGGAGCATCATTGAGGTTTTATATAGATCACTTCCATACAATTGTAGGGTGAATGTGTATACTCGCCTAATGCTCAGACAAATTTCCCTAACCTCAATGCTCTTCATCACCTACCTCATTTTCACCATGAGGTGCTAGTATGCAATGGAGGGTGGTGTGTCCCACATGTATGACATGCAATTCCATTTGACCTATGGATATCTATAGAGGGAAGATTCTTATGGTTGTTCCTATGTGATCTTGATCAACCACAAAATATGAAGATGTTGTAGTGGAAGATTCAGTGAAAGGTACACTTGTTTTATGTTGTTCTTTATTTCTAGAATGCATGTTTTCATATTTATAAGCATTAAAATTTTGGTTTGGGATTCATTGATCACTTCATATGATACTAGTAAGAGTTATTAGACTCCCTTGAATCCCAATAGTGGTATCAAAACTTCCTATATGTTTACATTTGTGAAATCATGCTTGAAATGATTATCATTGTTGTATTAGATATTGTATTTCAATCGTAAAACATGAAACATTGTAATATTTTGTGGGATTTGTATCACGACATACAATATATGATAATACAATCCATGAAATCATTTAAAACCACATTTTTTCATTGGTATAATGCATAACCTCTTCATATCGTAAAATATGATTTCCTGCACCAAGTTTATAAAAAAAGATTATCGTACCATCAATACAATATCTCAGTATATCATGAAATGTGATATACGATATTATAAAGTAAAATAAAACTATTTTTCATAAAATATGATAGATATTGGTCACCATTGTTTTTATAAGTCATAGCATACAATTTACCAAGATTGTAGAATAAAATTATGATTCGTAGTCTATGATTAACATCAAATCGTAAAATATGATTAAAGAAGAAAATTTTTATTTTTATTTTTATTCAATTATGAATTGGATGTATTATTTATAAATTGGCTATAAATAATGATAAAATGTAATTTTAGGGATATTTATTAATTTATAGAGTTTATAAACTAATTAATTATAAAAAATTTATAATTAATTTATAAATGTTTATGAAACATTTATTATTAAATATTCCTTAATATTAAATGTTAATATTTAAAAATATTTTTTATAAACTTATATGAAATGCATTATGAATTAAATAGAGTGTCTACTTAATAATTACAAGGGTAATTTATAGTGGTTATAAAATTTAAAAAATAAGGCTAAAATATAAAATGTTTATATTTAATGATTATGAATTGGTTCTAATGCTTATTTGAATAGCTAAAATTAAGGGTCTTATTTGAGATATTATTTAAAACTCATCAAAAATTTTTTGATGATAGATTTGTTCAAGGTTTAAATAATGTTAAGTATGTGATATTTAGATTATGTAAATAGTTTACATAATATAAACTGAATTATAATTTTTTTACAATTCATAAAATATCATATATATTTAAAGTGAAATTCCTCACAATGAATAATATGAAAATTTCATATTATGAAATGAATATAAAGTGTTTATATTCACAACTATGGAATGTCCATAGTGTATAACTTAATTATAAAATGTTTATAGTAAACTTTTATTTATGAATTTTTCATAAATGGTTATCTCATGTTTAAATATTTGAAATTTTCACTTATTTAAAGGTTATTCCCTACTTTATTCATAGTTATAAATTATTCATATTGTGAATATCTGTATGATTTAGTTTAAATTATTTAATGCAACATGCCATTACCTTTCTGTTAAGCATGATTTAACCTTTTATTTTGGTTTCTCTTTTCATGGTTGAGTAATGCCAAATCAAAGAAATTGGTAAGATACCTGTAATGGTGAAATTATGGATTTGTTGGAGTTTTTCAGCTTAAACTTACAGTTTTTGCTGTTCACTGAGTGATTACACATCGTGTAATGGAAGTACATGACATGTAATGGCCACTGAGCATAAGTCGTGAAATGGATACACAGTGTGATAGGTTTACACGCTGTGTAAAGGGTTTACATCATGTAATGGAAAATATCAGTTTTTAATAAAAAGGTGATGATTTTTGGGTATATATGAGACTTGAGGATTTCATAACATGTAATGAGATTACACACCGTGTAAATCTCACGAGGGGCATTTTTAAGCATATGGATCAGCTGAATTTTTATTTCATTCGACCCGCAACCAATCTCTCTTGACCTGGAGCTTACCCTAAGTGATTTCGGAGATCTACATTAGATCTAGATTGATTTGTTCAGTGATTTACCACCATTGTGGTTGGATTTCTTCTCTTTGGGTACATAATTCTTCTATTTTTTCTTTGGATTTGGTTACAACTATGGTTTTGGCTATGGTTGTGTTCAAGTTTGTGATATGATAGTGTTTTCTATCGATCCTCTTCAGTTTCTTGGTGTGCCTTGTCTTTCAAAGGTTGTTCTCTTGGTTTCTGGCCACTTTTGTCGAAGGTGGCTAGGTTTCTACCACATTGAGGTAGGTGTTTCTATACAATGGGATAATTCTTTGAATTTATTATCATTCTTGATAAATTCCTTTGGTTTGTTCATTGATTTGAAGTGATAAGTGGTTTCAAATGATTTATTGGAAAGACAAATGTTTTCAAAAAGGGGTTTTTCTATGAAAATGGATTTTCTTTATTTGGAAATGTGTTTTTAAACTCTGAAGAGGTATGACTTGGATTTGAAAATGTTTTATGAAATTATGAGCTGATTTTGAAATGAATTTGGATAATTGAACATTGGGAACATTAGATGTGTTGGGAAAGAGACACATGTAGCCTTAATGTCTGTATAAAACCACTAAGAGGTAACCTTTTTTGATATCGACTGGCAGGAATCAATATTGGTTTGATCCAACATTATGATTGTTTAGGATTTTTAGTGTATAATACATAGTGTCCCATAGGATAGAGACTATATGTGATGTGCCTTGTAATTTATGGTTATTTATCCCATGATTGTTTTTATCATGGATTGTTGCTCACATGTTTTTATGAGGTTGTATCACAAAGCTTCACATGATTTGCTGTTTCATGGATATGTGTTTACTTGTTTATCTCTTAATGTATGGATATGATTTCCTATTTTATCAATTTTACTTGTCATATTTTTGGTTTGAGAATATGAATTTATTTTATAAAAACCAAAGGGAAAATGATTTATAAATGAACTTAGTTTCTAAAAATTCATTGCAAAACTATTTTGTTTTAAAAGCTATAATTGTTGCATTCTTGATATTAGACCTTGAATAAAAACAATGATGGTATCCTACTGGGATTTGGTTTACACCCTACTTGTTCCTTTGGGAATTTTTAGATGTTTTATTGTAGGATTCAAGTAAAGGGAAGAGAATCTTGTTGCATTCTTACTTCTCTTATTGTTTCTTCCTTCGGTTTGGGTTGGTTTGGAGGTGACTATTGGTCACAAGGGGTTTGAAAATACTTTCTAGTTTATCCTGTTTTGGATTGGATTGTATGGATGTTGTGGTATCTCATTTTTTCTGCTTTATACTCTGGTTTTATGTCTTTTTTTCTTATATTCATGAATGGTTTCTCTTATCCTGATTTACCTATATTATGTGACATTCTGGTTTTAGTTTCTTGTTTAGTTGGCCTAGGTTGATTCGTTACAATTTGGTATAAGAGGGATGGCTAGCCCAAAGAGTGTTAACACTGCCTGAGTTTGGTTCTATGTATTGGGTTGACAAGAGTTAGGAATGTCATAATTCTAATAGTAAGAATGAAAAAGGGGTCTGACCAGATCACTCTTGTGACTAAAACCGAGTTACCATGGGTGGTCAGGGACTTTTACCAGGTTTGAGACTTGGAGTTTTAGGTCATTTTAATGAATTGTATGGGAAGTTTATTTTAATTATCCAGTTCCTTTTTAAATAAGTACTTTTGTGGTTACTTTAAATTCTTAATGTTTTAAATCTTTTTTATCAATACCTAAATTTGGTCCAATGATTTTGGAATTTTCCCATGACTAATTGGTTTTTGTCTTTTGTTAGACAATGACACTGAGTAGAAATCTTCCAAATCCGAGAGAGGAAGCTACGAGATAGGATCCATAGGTGAACCCTTCTTTGGTAGAAGGTGTTATTAGCACTATTTAGACTCTAGGTCAAGTGGGTACCAGGAACCTAGGATGCGTGGTGGATCATGGATCTAAATTTACTAAGAAACATCTACCCATATTTCATGGTGATAAAGGACCCCAAGAATCCAAGGAGTGTATTGAGCGGATAGATAGGATCTTCAACTTCTATAAGACTCCTCAAGAAACTAAGGCGGGGTTTTCCACATATATGATTGAGGTATTAGGAAGGAGATGTTGGGACTCTATTGTGAAAGCTAAGTTGCACAAGAATATTACATGAGATTCCTTTAAGAAAATATTTAACCAGAAGTTTTACCTTGATACATTGCATATGGTGAAGACCTGAGAGTTTATGACCTTAGAGCAGGGGGGTTGTACTATTCTGGAGTATTCTAACCATTTTTCTAAATTGGTTCATCTGACATCGAAGATTGTCACTAATGAGAACATGAAGGCTCTAAGATTTGAGTTAGGATTGAGGTATGATATTCGATCAATGTTGATTCTCATGTTCCTTTTGAACTTTGTGGAGGTAGTTGACAAGGGATATTTGGATGAGTAAGACATAGCTGGTAAGATAGGGTTTGGGTGGAGTGTCAGTTGGTTCAATTGTTATCCATGTTGTATCTTCTGGAAATAAGTGGAAGCGTAACAATGGTCAGTTTTCTTCAAGACTAGTTGTAGGGGCTTTAACAAGGCATCAACATGTTTTCTACTACCAGGGTGGAAGGCTAGGTCATACCAATCCTAAATATACAGAGGTTCCCAATAATTTTCGTCTTTGTGGATGATATGTCCATCTACAATGTTTTTTTTGAAAAGATATATCAGGGCAGTAGGGAAGGATCCACTCTCACAAAGAGTTTGCAGGTTCATGAAAATGCGTCCAAGGGTGGTGGGTTTAATCCTCATGCCAAGGTAGATGTTCATGTGGCTCAGACTGGATGACTTTATATAGTGGAGTTTGTGCTAGAGGAATCTGAAGCAGGGCCAAATACTATTAGAGGTATATTTTTTATCTCATAGTCTATGGTGCTATATTTGTTTGATATAGGTTCTAATCATTATTTTGTATCATCAAATTTAGTTGACGTGTTGGGATTACATTCAAAACTTATGCCATTATTGTTTGATATGAGAAAGAGGTCCAAAAAAGGTTTCAAATGTACTACATTTCGGGTGATGAAAGCCGATTGTGAGGTGGAATGGGACTTCTTGGTACTTTATATTGACATCTTTGACTTGATTATTAGCATGGATAGGATGATTAATGTTAATACTTAGATAGATTTTTATCACTGATGGGCATAATTCTTATCTATCGATGGGGTCACTCGTGTATTTTAGGGTGAGTGGGACTCTAGATTGGGAAAGGTAGGCCCTGTTGTTCCTTATGTTGGGGTAATATTTTGTTAGTTGTTAGAGATGTTTCTTGATAAAGTTGACCATTTTTTGTATGGTCAACTTCTTGTAGTGGTGTGTACATACCCTAATGTCTTTCTGGATGATTTTTCTAGTTTACCCTCCCATAGATTGGTTGAGTATACTATAGATCTTCTACCTGGTACGATGCCCATTTATAAATCATCTTATAGTATGAAACCTATTGAGTTGGTGGCACTTAAGGTCTAAATTGAGGAGCTAAAGGCTAAAGGATTTATTCATCTTAGCATGTCACCATGGGCTTCACCTATCCACTTTTCTAAAAAGGTAGATCAGAGCCTTATACTTTGTATTGATTATTGAAAGTTGAATTAGGTGACTGTTAAGAACAAATACCATTTTACAAGGATTGATGATCTCTTTGATCAGCTTAGAGGGGTTTATTGTTTTTCTAAGGCTGACCTATAGTTAGGGTACCACCAGTTGAGAGTCTGAGAATAGGATATACTGAAGATAGTGTTTAGTATTTGATATGGTCATTTTGAGTTTTTGTTTATGCTATTTGGTATCACTAATGCTCATGTAATGTTTTTGTCTTTGATGAACCAGATTTTTCATCGATTCTTGGAATATTTTGTGGTTGTGTTATTGGATGATATTTTAGTGTACTCTAAGTTAGATTAATAGCATATGTACTATTTGTATATCATTCTTCAAACCACGAAGAAATATCTTCTGTATGGTAAGATTTCCAAATGTGAGTTTTGGATCCGAGAAGTGAAGTTTATGGGGCATGTGATTAGCCACTGAAAGAGGATAATATTAATTATTATAATATATAACTTTCACGTGATTCATTAATCATAAAAACCATTTTTAGTGTATTTTAAAATTTGAAAATTATTCCACATTATGATTGTATTTCTTGCTTAAAGTGCGCTGTTACTTGGTAAATTTTGAGACATATTTTAAATCACCCATTGGTATTGATTTGAATTTTATATTTCATTATCATGTTTCCCATTCCATTGGTAATAATTAAACATTTTGGAGCACTTGGATATTCACATTGGAAGACCACCATTTTGGACATTCAACCCAAAAAATTCTGGGCAAAGCGAAATTGATAGCAGCCCAATAATATGACTTTAGAGGCCATGATTGAAGCCTAATTAATCTCAAATTTGAACTAGAGATAAAGGAAAACTCTTGGAACATTTCATTCAACTGTTTCCAAAGCTAATTCATAGGTTTAAGGGGTGATCCAGGTCCCCAAGTGGAAGATGAAATTCTAGGCCAGATTCGGTGGCCCAGAATAACATCCTACCATTTTTATTATAACTCCTTAGATATTAGGTCTAATGGGATGAAATTTTGAAATATTTTAGAGTAATTCCATAGCTTCATTTTCTTTTTTTATGACCCACACAAATCCAGATATCTAGAAGATCATTTTGGTTCCACCGTTGGGTGGATGAAAGATGGCTCCAATTTTTTTCAAGGGTGAAAATGTACACTCTCCATTAACTTTCCACCCAACTATTACTACCCTCATTAATTGGGGTGATTTTGAATATTGGGGGATTTACCCAAGTATTTCAAAATTCCTATTTAAGGAAGTGGTGTTGGAGGATTTTGAAGGAGTTGTGTATGTTTTCATTTTAATGTTATGCTGCTAATTTGATCTTGTAATCACATTCCTTTATCATGTAAGTTGTTCTAATTAACTTTAGTTTCTTAATAAAAGTTTTTCTTATCCTGTTATAATATTCTTATTAATATCATGTTTATAATTTTTCCTCAATGTATGAACTTATTCACACCAACACTTGTGAAATTATTCACACAACGGTGGAGTGATAGTTATTTCACTATTTTTCTTCTTCAATTATGTCCTCACGAGTCTACTTCCAGCTTACATTGAGATCATAACATCAATATAGGGATAACCATATTATGGGTTGATCCAAGGTATAAGTAAGGGGATATATTGGATGTTATTTATCAATTTATTATTGTTTAATCACTTCTTTTAATTTATAATTTTGTTTGATGATCTTAATACTTATCCATTTAAGGCTATACACTTCAAGTGATAATACAAACCTTTACCTTAGAGTGCTCATAAAAATGATCCTCCAAGTGTATAGGTGATTATAATTAGGTTTTTGTTTCTATTAAACCAATAAGAGATAAAGTTTTTTTTGATATATTTAAATGAATCACTCTTGATTCTAAGAATTTTAAATCGTTAAAAAGGAATTTCATCCAATCAACCCCTTGTAATAACCTAGGATCAACCCTTTCTTAAAAATTTAATTCACTTAGGTATCTTAGTATTTTTTGTAACCAACATAAATTTAAACCCAAATTTGGCCACTTCATAGTCAAAATACATCTCTATAGACTATGTGTCCATAGGTTCTTCTTAGGTCTCCGAGGATTCGATAACCCAAGATACACTACAAGTGATCGTTTCAACCCCAAACTTGGGTAAATTTGGGAAAGAATTTTTTTTGGCACCACTGCTGGGGAAACAAGTAATTCATCTATACACTTATTCTATTCACCCTAATTTATCTTTTTTCACCACTATTTATCTTATCTTTTCCCATTTCTTTTTTCCACTTTTCTTAGTGCATGTCAGCCTATACCCTTGACCAATCAAACCAAATTGTTATGGTGGATAGTCCTAGGGTTGGGGAGTCAAGTACACACATGGGTATCTCTCCATTAAATCATAATCACTATAACACTTTAGATTAAAAAATTTATCCCATTAAAATTGAGGGTCTTCAAAGAAATCAACTCATGAACCAGGGAGGGAACCAAAATGGAAATCCAAATGAGGCATCCCCTAACTTGGGGAATGTAGTTGATCAAACCATGAATGAATACCTCAAACCTTCCTAGAACAATGAACCATATTACATTAGAATTGATACTCTAGGATAATCCCACTATATCTTAAAACCTCATGTCCTCAACCACTTTCCAACCTTTCACAAGATGGAGTCGGAAATACCATACCTTCATGTCAAGGAATTCAATGACATTGTTAAAACCATGTGCCCCCACATCAAATTGAGTTAGCTAAGATGAGTCTCTTTCCTTTATCAATGAAGGATCAATCCAAGAATTGTTTAAACAATATGAGACCTACATAAATATACTCTTGGGACCAATTTCAAAGAAATTTATATAAAAATTACTTCCCCCATCAAGAAAAAATTACACTTAAAAAGAATATCCAAAACTTTTTTTTTGAAAAAGGGGAGTCATTTTATGAAACACGGTAAAGGTTCAAAGACACACTCAATATGGTACATCACCATTTATTTTCAATCCTAAAACAAGTTCGAATATTTTATGAAGGGTTGGGTATGAGAAATAAACAATTAATCAACCTGATGTGTAATGGAATCTTAAAAAAATCTCCAAATGATGCTTATGAGTATCTGAAAAATCTCTCTAAACAAAACCAAACATGGGGAACATCACCTTACTATGATAAGACAACAAAATTTGGTGTAATTAACACCCTTAGGGAAGAATAAAATCCTTACAGAAAAAATTGATGCACTTACTAGGAAGGTTGAGGATATTGATCTTAAGAAGATCCAAGAAATCCAAACCATTGACCCTATTTTTACAATTTGTAAAAAATATGACCACAAGACTGACAACTACCCAACCACACCTTCTATAAAGTATGTTCTTTTAGGAGGACCCCCTACAGAGGTCAATGCTTTAAACTTTCAAAATCTATAGTACCAAAACACTTTCAATCCAAGATACAATGAACATCCTAGATTCTATTGGAAAGATAACCAACAACCCATCCAACAACCTAGTCATCCACAAGAACCAAACCCCTACCCTCCATAGAATTTTCAAACCCATAATCAGTTTCAACCAAAACTGGTCTAATACCAACATACTCCTATCCAATACCAACAACCCATCTAACAACCCATTCAACAACCAATCCAATAACCAAATTATCCTATTTCCCAATCTATACCTCCCCCAATATTTGATAAATTGTGTAAAAAATGGAAAGAATGAATTCTGAAGTGTCGTCACTTAAACATGATATGAAAACCATTAAAACTGGAAAAACACCCATGCTGACTTAGGCTTCCCCAACCCTAAGGGGAGAATCAATCTATACACAATAATCACTTGAACAACTAAAAGTAGTTACAATATTAAAAAGTAGTAAATCCATTGAAAAACCTGAATAAACCATTCTAGAACCATTAAAAGATTCAACATCATAGGACAATTATGAAGAAACACCATTGGATTATAAAAAACCCAATGAGAATGTGAAAGAACCACAACCTCACCAAAAAAAAAACAAACAACTTGCTCCCTTCCCTCAATGTGTGAGAGGAAAATCTAAACCTGAACTAAATGAAACATTGAGGAAGATCTTCTCACAAGTTAAGTTGAATATTCCAATTATTGATGAAATAAAAACCATACCTATATACTCCAAGTACCTGAAGTACTTATGTACATTAAGAAGGAAGTTCTCACACAAAAACCAAGTCCTTTTGGCTGCCAATGTGAGTACCACCATTCAAGGGACCATTCCTCCCAATTTGAAAGATCCAATATGTTCTTATATAAATGTTGATTTAGGAGAGAATAAATTTTTAAAATACCTTTGTGATCTAGGAGCCAGTGTTAACCTCATTCCATATGCCATGTATTTTCAGTTATAGCTTGAGGAACTCTTAATCACATCTATCACTATTCAACTTGCTGATCATAGTGTTCAAGTTCCTAAGGGTATCTTAAAGGATGTTTTGGTGAAAGTTGAAAATTTAATTTACCCTATTAACTTAATTGTCCTTTACAATCACCCAAGATTAGGTTATAAGGAGAAAATCCCCAAAATATTTGGTCATCCCTTCTTATCAACAACCAACTTAGTCATTCGATTTAGGAATAGAAACATGGCAATAAAATTTAGAAACATGAGCCTTGATCTAAACATTTATAATGAGAACTCTCAAATTGGTGATGATGAAGAGATTCACGATGTAAATTGGATAAGTAGTTTTGATAGTAAACCATAGGAACATTAATGAATTATTAAAGGATGTTTGAGTTAATATGATATTGATTTCCTTTTTTCACATGAGGTAATTTTTTTTCTTGGATTGTATCTCTTTTAGATGACTTCTTTGATGATTTTTAAGGATCACCAATCAATTATACCATTGGATAAATAAAAAACATTGAGTTCATACCCATTCTTGAAACTAATTTGGACAATATGGTAGCTGAAAGTTCTGTTCATAAGGAACCAATTCTGTCAAGAAATTTGGAAAAAGAAACCAAGTTCGATGCAAAGTTCCATACTCTTTGAAAGTGTTAACCAAAATAATCTTGAATTTAAGGTCTTGACTTCATCACTCAAGTATGAATTCTCAAAGAAAAATGTAACCTTCCCTATTGTCATTTCTTCTTCTCTTGAATCCAATCAAGAGAGGATGCTTCTAGATGTCTTGGGAAATCACAAGAAAGAAATTGGATGAAACCTATCTGATATTATAGGGATTATACTACTCATCGGAACTCATAGGGTTGTTATAGAATTTTAATCCAAACCATGTCATCAACCTCAACGGAGACTCAATCAAAATATTATGTATGTGGTAAAGAAATAAATTCTAAAGTTGTTGAAAGAGGGTATCATCTACCCCATTGTTGAGGGTGAGTGGGTAAGACCAATTCAAGTTATTAAAAAGAAGTCTATAATCATTGTGATTACCAATGAGGATGGTTATCTTCTCCCAAAAAGGTTGAGTAGTGGATAGAGAGTGTTCATAGAATATAGGAAGCTAAACTCATGTACCAAGAAAGACCATTTCCCTTTTCCCTTCATTGATCAAGTCATCAAGTGAGTGGTGTGTCATTAGTTTTACTTCTTCCTAGATGGATTCTTAGGGTATAATAAAATTGAGTTATCCTTAGAATATCAAGGAAAAAAACCTTTACCTATTCATTTGGAACTTTTTCCTTCAAGCACATGCCCTTTGGGTTATGTAATTCCTCTGATTCCTTCCAGTGGTGCATGATGGGAATATTCTATAACATGGTGGGGGATTGTTTAGAGGTAATTATGGACGACTTCTCCATATTTGGGGATAAATTTGAGGGACGATTTATAAATTTTAAAATGGTTTTTTCTAGATGTGAGATAATAATATCGTCTTAAACTGGAAAAAATTCCATTTCATGGTAAAGTAAGGACTTGTTATGGGACATTTGGTCTCTAAAAGAGGGATTGAAGTTGATAAGTCCAAGGTTGATATCATTTTTCACCTTCCCTATCCAAAACTATCAAATAAGTGAGGTTATTTTTAGAACATGATGGTTTCTATAGAAGGTTCATTAAGAATTTCTGCTCTATTTCCTGACCACTTTGTGCTTTGTTGGTGAAATATGATCCATTTTTATGGACAAAAAGTTGCAAGGAATCATTCTCAACACTTAATTAATATATCATATCTCCACATATCATGAAATCTAATAATTAGAAACTTCCATTCAAACTCATGTGTGATGTGAGTGACTTTATTATAGGATTTAGGAAAAAGTTTTGATAAAACTCTATGTTTCATTGCTTATGTAAGTAAATAATTAAATTATGCACAAATAAACTACACCAACACTGAGAAAGAGTTTCTTGATGTTTTATTTTCCTTAGAAAAATTAAGGTCCTATCTCTTAGGATCCCCCATCATTGTCTTCACAGATCATTCAGCTTTGAAATATCTTTTCAAAAAACAAGATATCAAGGATAGATTGATTAGGTGGGTCCTTCTTATTCAAAAATTTGATATAACCATTAAGGATAAAATGGTGTTGAAAATGTTTTATAAAATCACCCCTATAGGATGGAATTAAAATAAAAATCACATCACCTTTCTATGTCTGATTCATTTCCCGATGACCACCTATATTCTATGAGTGACTTCCCATGGTATGCTAACATAGAAAACCACTTGGTTATGGGTGTCATTCAAAAATTCTTCTAGACCCCAGCTAAGAGGAAATTAATTTTTTATTTCAAACACTATGTGTTTTATGATCCATACCTCTTCAAGTTCTTCCCTAATCAAGTCATTATAAGATGTGTTACCGAGTCTGAGCAAGAGTCCATTCTTAAATTTTGTCATGGAGCGGCATGTAGAGGTCACTTTTCCATAAAGAAAAACACTAAGAAGGTCCTAAAAAGTGGGTTCTTCTATCCTAAACTCACTAAATATTCATTCAAATTCTACCAAATTTATCCTTGATGTCAACAATTAGGATCAATAACCAAAAGGAATCAAATTTCCCCTACTCCCATTCTGGTCATTGAAATCTTTGATTGTTGGGGAATTGATTTTAGGGGAACCTTATAAAAATCTTGGAGATATCCATACATCATATTAACTATTTATTATGTCTCAAAATGGGTAGATACCATTCCCAACAAGTCCAATGATCGCCATGTTGTGATCTAATTCTTTAAAGAACACATTTTTTCTAGATTTGGAATTCCTAGGGATATTATCAGTGATTGTAGAACCCATTTATGAAACCATCCCTTATCAAAACTAATGTCTAATTATGGTATTTATCACAAATTTTCCACTACCTAACAAGCTCAAAATAATGATCAAGATGAGTTGGAAAATAGTTAAATTAAGAAAATTCTTTAAAAAATGGTCAATCTATCTAGAAAATATTTGTCTAAAAAACTCTTGTATTCCCTTTGGGCATATTGTACTATATTAAAAACCATCATAGGCATGTCACCATATAGGATGGTTTATGGAAAATCTTTCCATTTACCTATTGAAATCGAACATAAGGCCTTTTGGGAAATCAAAAAATGAACTTTGACATTTATTTGGTCGAAACAAAGAGGAAATTAAAACTTAATAAACTTGAGTAACTTAGGATGGAGTCTTATGAAAATTAATGGATCAATAAATCTAGAGTTAAAGCCTACCAATCTAGGAATCTCAAAGTCAAACACTTTGAATCGGGAAAATTTGTGCTCTTATATAGTTCCAAACTTCATTTACACCTGGGAAAGTTAAGGTCTAGATATTTAGGTCCATAGAAATTGAATCATGTATACCCCCATGAGGCAGTAGAGATTTAGGATCCCACTAGTGGTGATTTATTCAAAGTTAATGATCATAGTTTAAAACCATTCATTGAATCATTAAATAAAAAATAGAAAATGATTTAATTTATCAAACTTATGAACCCAAAAAAAGTCGATAGATTTAGGGTCCATGTCGAGATAATGAAATTAAAAAGTGCTTTTTAGGAGACATACTGACTTTTACTTATACATTGAATCAGTGTTTGGAGTTCTAAAATAAACAGGTATGTTTTTATCCTTTCTCTTTATATTTTTTTTTTGTTTTTAGTTGAGGGAACCTCAATGGGTTTCCATTGTGTTTAAATTGTGTTAATGTGTAAGATTCAGGGGATGTTAAGGTTGATTTATTTTTATGAAAACCATATTTCTTCCAAGAGTTCAAACAAAATCTCTAATCATTGATGCAGTGTCTCTGAGTGACATGAAGATAAAAGGAGTAATCATGAGCATCATGATCTTAAAATTCAACCACCAGGTTACTTTATTTCATGATTCTAATTTCAATTTACTTTTAGAAATCCTCTTCTCTACCTCTACCCCCTTCTAAATTTTCTTTTCTCTAAACACTGGGGACATTGTTATTCTAAGTTGGGGGGGGGATAAAGAAAGATTTTTTTTTCCATTTCAAAGAAAATTTTATGTACATAAATGGAAGAAAAAATTTATTTAACATTGAACATGATAATACACATTACAAACTTTAAAACTAAATATCAAATAATTTTGAATGCTTTGATTCTAATTTTAATCCATGTTTAATTTCACGAGCATAGATTTTGGAAAGTGTGGCCATCTAATGCGATTTTCACCATTTACATTTTAATCTATTTAAAAAAAATCACAACACATGTCCTTTGTATTGTAAGGTATTAGTTTGAGTTCCTGGGGTACCATATTAAATATAATAGGTTTGGTGATTGTTTTAATTTTAACATGAGTATTCAAAAAAATCAGAAAAAATACAATCACATGTAGAGAAATGGATTAACCTAATGCATAGATTTTGACACTTGGGGATCATGAATCCATAGTTATCTGGCCCAAAGTTGGGAATTTTATCTCTATTTTTGGTAATTTGATTTTTTTTCGATTGAGTTAACTCGAGATGATGGCTGATTATGTGAGCTTCACTTGGTTCCCTAAGGTCTTTAATCCTAGGAGTCATCGACAAAGTCTCGCTACATGGGTTGACTTGATTGAGTGAAATTTCAATTACCATGGAATAATTTAAAAAAAACATGAATACTTATCTTAAGGTTAACATGTGATTCCACATTCACTTCCATATTTTCTCCCTTGAATAAAAATGAACCCTCATGTCTATTGTGATGCACAACACATCATCATGATTAATATAAATTGGATGAAATTTGGAGATGAATTTGAACAAAGGAATGGGCTTGGGATTGGGATATGATTCAGAAACTATCTTGTGTTAAATTATTTTTACGAGTTTCATAATTTTTTATAATGAGGTCTTTTGGTGAGAATTGTATGTTAAAATGTTTTTGGAAAAGAGAATTAAATTTCATATTTTAGAGATAATTTTTTCTCAGGATTAGAAAAACTAAAGTTGATGGGTTTGATGGGTTTGATTATCCAATGAAATAGGATCATATTAATTGTTATAATATATAATTTTCATGTGCTTAATTATTCATAAACACCATTTTTAGTTCATTTTACAATTTGAATATTATTTCACATTATGATTGTAATTCTTGTTTAAAGTGAATTATTACTTGGTACATTTTTGAGACACATTGTAAATCATCCATTGGTCATGATTTTAATTTAATATTTAATTATCAGGTTTCCCATTCTATTTTTAATAATTCAAGGGCACCTGTATATTCACATCGGAAGACCACAATTTTGGACATTCAACCCAGAAAATTCTGGGCTAAGTGAACTTGACAACATCCTAATAATATGAACGTATCAAACATTATTAAATCCCAATTAAGCTCAAATTTGAACCTAATATAATTGAAAATTTTTAGAACATTTCATTAAACTATTTCCATAGCTAATTTGGTGGTTTAAGGGGTGATCCCAACAGACCAATTGGAAGATGAAATTCTGGGCCAGATTCAGGGGCCCAGAATAAAAACCCACTATTTTTAACTTAAATACTCATATATGAGTCATAATGGGATTAAATTTTTACATATTTTATATTAATTACATAGATTAATTTTCTTCTTCTATTTCCCATACAAATTCATCCATCTAGAATCTTATTTTGGCACCTCTTTTGGGTGGATGCAAGCTAGATCTGATTTTTGTCAAGGGTGGAAACATACACTCTACATTAAATTTCCACCCACCTATGCCTACTCTAATTAATTGGGGTAACTTGGAATATTTTGGTTTCGAACCAAGTATTCCAAAATTCCTATTTAAGGTAGTGGTGTTTGAGTATTTGGAAGGAGTTGTTTGTGTTTTCATTTTAATGTTATGCTACCAAAATGATCTTATAATCACATTTCTTTCTCATGTAAGTTGTTCTAATTCAATTTAGTTTATTGATAAAATTTATTATCATCCTATTATTCTATTATACTTCATATCACATTAATACTATTTCCTCAATGTTTAAACTTATTCACACTAACACTTGTGAAATTATTCACAAAACAATGGAGTGATCGTTATTTCACTGTTTTTCTTATTCAATTCTACCCTCACGAGTCTACTTCCCACTTCTGTTGAGAGAATTGAATATATAGAGGGATAAAAATCTTATGATTGTATACAAGGGTGTATAAAGGTGTTGTATTGGATGTTATTTCTCACTTTATTAATGTTTAATCACTTCTTTTAGTTGATAATTGTGTTTGGTGATATTAATACTTCTTCATCATTGTTTAATTTTAAGGTCACACACTTCAATTTCTAATATGAACCTTTAACTTGGAGTGATAATAAAAAATTATCCTCCAAGTGTATAGGTTTTTAGAATTAGATTTGTGTTGGTATTAAACCAACAAGTGATGAAGTTGTTTTGACCTATTTAAATGAATCACTCTCGAGTCTAAGAAATTTAAATCATTAAAAAGGATTTTCATGCAATACATCCCTTATAATAAACCAGGATCAACTCTTTCTTGGAAATTTTAGGTCTCTTAGTATTTTTTTAAACCACATAAATGAACCCCAAATTTGGATACATCATAGCTAAAATCCATCTCTATAGAATGTGTGTCCATAAGTTTTTCTTAGGTCTATGAGGATTTAACCCCAAGATAATCTATAAGCGACCACTTCAACCCTAAACTTGGGTAAATTTAGGAGAGACTAAAATGTGATATCTAAGAGGGGCATGTCAGTAGATCTTAAAAAGTTACAAAAAAATATGTTATGGGAGCATCCTAGAAATGTTTTTAGGATCTGGAACTTCTTGGGTTTGGATGGTTACTACAGATGATTTGTTTAGGACTTCTCCAAGATTGCATATTTTATGATAGTTTTAACCCATAAGGGTGTAAAGTTTTAATGAAATGACAAGTGTTAGAGATATTTTGAGGAGATGAAGGTGAGGATGACTACTGTACTAGTTTAGATTCTCCTAGAACTAGGATAGGGTTATTATGTTTTCTACGATGTTTCTGGCATGGGTTTGGGATGTGTCTTGATGTAGGAGGAGTAGGTGCTGGCCTATGGATTATGGCGGTCATGAAATCATGAGAAGAACTACCCTAACCATGATCTTTAGTTAGTAGTGGTTATGTATGCACTCAAAATACACCATCACTATCTCTCTGAGGAGAAATTTATGGTATATTCTAATCATAAGGTCATGAAATATATTTTTACTTATAGGGATTTGAATTTACAATAAAGATGTTTGGTAGAGTATCTTTAGACTTTTGATTTTGATATTTCTTATACCCTTGGGAAAGGGAATTCAGTTTTTGATTCATTGAGAATAAAATTACCAACATAATATGTGAAATAATTAGTTGATTAGTGGTCATTGATGAGTTTGTTTGCCGAGATGATCTTGGAAGTGGAAGAGGTTCGTGGACAAGTGTTCTTGGATTCGATGAAAGATGACCCAAATTTTGATGAGCGAGTTCGGATCGATAAAGTGATATACATAGAGTGAAAACACTTGAGTAAAAGAATTTATAGTGGGTAGACCTTAGGCAAGTGGTCTTGGTCTTATAGTAGAGCTTTGTGCTTCCATAACAGGTTGATTGTTCTGTTTTCCTTGAGAAAGGAGTTGTTGGATAGTGGAAACCATTATTATTGGTCTGTGCACCCAGTTACTATCAAGATGTATCATGATTTGAGACATTAGTAATGGTTTTAGGGGATTATATATTCGATTGTGGTTTTTTTATTGTGAAACCTTACTTGTCAGATAATTAAGGCAGAACACTAGAGACTAATGGGGTTGTTGCAGGCCTTACCTATTCCAGTATGGAAGTGGGATGATATTTACATGGAATTATTCATTGGTTTTCTATAGAATACTAGTGGGAATGATTCTATTTGGGTGATCATTGATCAAATTATGAAATCATCACATTTTTTACCTATCTGGGAGATGATGAAATTGGAACAACTTGGGGACTTGTATGTCCGAGATATTGTGAAGCTTCATGGGTTTCCTTTTGGATTTGTTTCAAATAGGGACCCAAGGTTCACAACTCGGTTTTATAAAGTTTTATAGGAGGTGATGGGTTCCCATATTAAATTAATAACAAATTATCATCTATATACATATGGAAAGATGAAGAGGGATATCCAAGTTTCTAGAGGATATGATCTAGGCTTGTGTTCTTGATTTCAGAGGATCTTGGGAAAATAATATTACTTTGGTTGAATTTTACTATAAAAATAGATATTAGTATTTGATAAAGATGGTTTTCTTTGAGGATTTTTATGAGAATCCATGTAGATATCCCTTGTGCTGGGCAGAGTTGGGAGAGCGGTCCTTATTTGGGCCAAGTCTTATTCAGAAGATGACAGAGCTGGTGCAGTTGATTTGAAGGAGATTGATGATGGTACAAAGTCATCATAAATATTATAAAGACTTTTTTCATCAGCCACTATATTTTGAGGTTAGTGATCATATATTTCTCAGAGTTTCAACTTTCTTGGGACATCATCAATTGGGTAAGCAGGGTAAGTTGTCACCAAGGTTTTTGGGACCCTTTTATATCATTGGAAGAATAAGGAGGGTGGCCTATCAGTTGGAATTTCCATATATCTTGAAAATTATCCATGAAATTCTTCATGTTTCCCAGTTTAGAAGGTATATACAAGATCCTTACCATGTGACCGGATGGGTGGATGTTGATCTTTAGTTTGATACCACTTTTTTTGAGTAGCCAGTTCAGATTATGGATTTCTAGGATAAGGTACTATTCGGTAAAACAATCCCACTAGTTTTTGTACTATGGAAGTGTATATAGGATATCCATGATATGTGGGATAGGGAGTCATTTATTAGGAAACAATGGCATTCTCTTTTTTCAAATCTAGGATCATGAGGGATTTCTGGGGGCAAAAAGTGTTTATAGTGGGGTGATTGTAATTCCCCATTACCTTTCTATCAGGTATGATTTAAACTTTTATTTCAGATTTATTTTTCATGGTTGAGTAATTTTAAAGAGAATAAATTGGTAGGATACTTATAATTGTGATTTTAGATTTTTTTTTTGAGTTTTTCAGTTTAAACCTACAGTTTTTTCTATTTATTGGGTGATTACACATCATGTAATGGGAGTAAACAATGTGTAATGGCCACCAAGTATAATCCATGAACTTGATACATGGTGTGAGTGGTTTACATTCCATGTAAAGGGTTTACATCATGTAATGAAAAATATTGGATTTTTAATAAAAAGGTGATGGGTTTTTAGTGTATGAGGGAATCAAGGATTTTACAATATGTGATGGGATTACATGCCATGTAAATCTCATGAGGGGTGGTTTTAATTAGGCACATGGGCTGATTTTTTATTTCATTTGACCCATAACCAATCTCTCTCAACCTGGAGCTTACCCTATGAGATTTTGGAGATCTCTGTTTGATCCAGATTGATTCATTTAGTGATTGATCACTGTTGTGGTTGTGTTTCTTCTCTCTAGGTATGTAATTCTTTTGATTTTTCTTTATCTTTGTCTATATTTGTGGTTTTGACTATGGTTATGTTCAAATTTGTGATCAGATAGTGTTTTCTATTGATATTTTTTAGTTTATTGGCATTCCTTGTCTTTTGAAGGTTTTTTTCTTAGTTTTCAGCCACCATTGTTGAAGGGGGAGAGGTTTATACCATATTGAGGTAAGTGTTTCTATACAATGGGTTAATTATTTTAATTTCATACCATTCTTGATAAATTCCTTTGGAATTTTCATTTATTTGACATGATAAGTGGTTTCAAATGATTTATTTGAAAGGAAAATGTTTTCAAAAAGGGGTTTTATTTGAAAATAATTTTTCTTGATTTGGAAACAGGTTTTCAAACTTTGAAGTGGATCATATTGGATTTTTAAATGTTTTATGAAATTATGAGCATGGTTCTAAAATGAATTTGGATAATTGCACATTTAAAACCTTGGGTGCATCAGAAAAGAGACATGGGTAGACTTAGTGTGTGTATGGAACCACTAGAAGGTAACCTTTGGTGATATTGACTTGTAGGACTCAATATCAATTGGATCAAATTCTATGACTGTTTAGGATTTTTAATGTCTAGTATTCAGTTTCCCATAGGATAGAGCCCATATGTGAGGTTCCTTTTCATTTATGGTTATTTATCACATGATTTTTTTTATCATGGATTGTTTCACATAGGTTTTTATATGAGGTTGTATCACATAGCTTCCCATGATTGGTTGTTTTATGGATATGTGTTTAATTATTTACCTCTTTATGTATGGATATGATTTCCTTTTTTATCACTTATACTTGTCATATTTCAAGTTTGATAATATGAATGTCTTTTATGAAAAAAAGGGAAAATAATTTAAAAATGGACTCAGTTTCTGAAAATTCTCTATAAAACTATTTTGGTTTAATAAATAGAATTTTTTCATTCTTGATATTAGACCTTATATAGAAACTGTAGTAGTATACTATTGGGATTTGTCTCAAACCCTACTCATGCCTTTGGAAATTTGTAGATTTTTTATTGGAGGATTTAGGTAAAGGGAAGATCATATTGTTGCATGATGAATTCTCTTGTTGCTACTGCTTTTAGTTCAGGTTGGTTTAGAGGTGACTGTTGGTCACATATGGTTTGAACATACTTTACAGTTTAGTATATTTTCACTTGTATTATATAGCTATTGTGGTATCTTATTTGTTTACACTTTATACTTGGGTTACATTTCTTGTTTTACTTATATTCAAGACTGTTTTTTGTTATCCTGTTTTACCTATATTACATGAAGGGCCGGTTCAGGTGGCTTATCTAGTTGACCTCGGTTGGTTCATTATTTTCAACATATTTCTTATAAATTTTCAAGCCTTGTATTACATAATAGGTGTGATTATATAAGATTTAGTTTTCAGATACCTTAAACTTAGTTTGTAATTAAATCTATTAGTTTAAATTTAGTTATTTAATATAGTTTATATATATTAGGTGTTAGATTTATGAGGAATTGGATTCTTGTTTGAGTAAATTATCCTTGGGTAGAGGGAATTTGGCCCAGACTTCCCACTAGAATGAAGGATTATGCATTGTTCTTGTAACGCCCCAACCCCAGTTACCCAGAGTCGGTGCATTATTACATAACATTGGCATGATTACAAGGAATCAAGTCCCGAAGGACCGATCAGTTTAGCAGTATTGGAAAATAGATTACATATGAACGTTACATTAAAATTTCAAACATAAAACACCACATAGATAGTTATTTGAGAATTCCATTGTTCCCCAAGATTAACCCTATTTATTAATCATAATACACTTCTTGGAATCCTAGGAAAATAAACATAAGAAATGGGTGAGCTCAAATGGTCAGTAAGGATAACAATACAGTGGAAACTTTCATAAATAAGCATAAACATTTATGGCAATGTATAACTAAAACAAAAGCCTTTTAAACTTGAACTTCAGTAATATATGGCAAAGATAAAATCAAATAATGCCATTTACTTATTCACATGAATATTATATTAGTCAAATAATCACATACAATATCAATAACCACTTTCATAAGGATGGAATGCATAATGCTAGACTATCATAACCACGTAGCCAAGGCCTCGTGCCAAGAATACAAATAAGATTTTGTCAAGGCCTCGTGCCAAGATACTAGTTTGTCTCATGAGACCGACCGATGCATCGAGGAGCTATAGCGGGATCCACCCATCACTTACTAAGTCGAATGCATTCCTCATATGAGCAGGTTTAAACATAACATAAACATTCGTATTAAAACTAGCATACGAAATGTAAATACTTTCTCCATAAACCATGAATGGTATAAAAATAATACATCCACAATCAAACATATCAAAAAACCTTCAATACAATATTTAAATTTTGTATTATAATAAATCAACTTCAAATAAGCTTAAAATCTATCAAAGGATGTTGACATAGATGAAATCAAAACTATTTGAGAGAAATATCTCTTTTTTTGAAATCATTTAAAAGTAACATAATTATAAAATAAAACATTTATTTTGAAAATATTATTATAAGATTTTAAGGGAAGATTCGAAGATTTTACAATGGTGGAAAATATCTGCACCCACCGTATAAGTTAAAAAAATACATTCTTACCTTAATTTTTTCGAAAAGGTTAAAAATGACCTTGTTTGGAAAATGACGTAAAGATTCCTTTATAAACTTTTTATAAAAATTCAAATAAGGCTATAAATGACTTTAACCCATATTCTGTAAAATAGTAAGAATGTTTTGAAATACATTTTTAAGAAACATGTATGTGGATGCTAAATAGGTCCCAGTAGATAATTACGTATAAAAAACCTTGGATAATGAAGAGATTGTGAAATAAACCCTTACCTTATACTTTTCCTTGGTCGAGGGTAGGTTAACCTCCTGTATAATAGTTAAATAATTGTTATTAAATTATATAAGAATAATATATATAAATATGATATCATATATGATCTTTTAATATTGTTTTGTTAATAATATTTTAGTATTATCGTCGTTTCAGGTGTTAACTGATTCATTTTCCTTTATATGATTTGTTACGTAAGACATGTTTGTTATGGATAGGTTTTATCTTATTCATATTCAGAATGATATCAAGTCCTTAAAAATCAATTTTAATCATCAAATAAGAATTAGTCTTGAATGGATATGATGGGGAAATGAATCTCATCGCATTCGTGGAGACGGTAATCCGTACGTACGCATGAACACTACTTCCATTTCATTTTTCATTTTAAAAGGGAAAAAACCAAATGATACATAGGTATATTATTATTACAGTATAATATAATATCTTATATATGTTACTTAAGTTCATTAACACCATCCTTTATACGTTCCATGTATGGTATGAACGATTCATATCACTTTGAGGGGGCGGTAGTCCGCACTTCCTCAAATGAAATTATCGTATATATATACAACATGAAACAAATAATGGTATGATATACAATGGAATTACAGAAGCTTATATATAAAATAAATATCATTAATATCATATTTAATTACATTTCCATCATAATGGCCACCATGAGAGGCGGTAGGAGATAATTTGAACAATCATCGTTTCATGAGGCATTTGGTTGCCATCCACAGAAACATTATGTTCTTCACCCATTATATGGAGGTGTGTGTAAGTGTAGTGAGAATACTTCTCATAAAAATATCCTAGTATATTTAGGATACTGTTATTTTTACAAAAGAAAATAATAAGAAGAGTTTAGGGGTTGGAGAAGTAAAATAAAATAAAAGAAGCTAAGAGAAATCTTTACCTTTAATTTGAGTAACTCCCTTTGGTTTGAACCAAAAAGGACTATTGAAATGCCTTCTATCTAAGGTAAGGATTCTAGGAGGAGGAGAAGGATATAGGGAGATTAATTGGGTAGATGTTGGACGAGCCAAAAGGCTTGAGATGTGTGAATAATTGGTTAGAAGTGGTGACCTTTTATAAGGGGGAGGATGGACTCTTTATAAAAAACTTAAAGTATTATTTTATAATAAATTCATATTCAGTTTCTAATGGCTCCAAAGTGGATTATTCAAAGTATAAGGTGGGTATGGGTCTAAATACTTTCAAACAATAGATTTTAGATATGTTTGGGTCATTATATTAACCTTATCTTTTAATTTTAACTCTTAGTTAATTAGTTTGACATTTACCATGTCACTTTGTATTTTTATATTATATAGTTAATAAACATACTATATACATCCAAGAGGCCCCCAAGTGGTCCATTAATGATAAAACTATCATGATATAATTCCTTTTTCCAAAATTTATATTTTTTGGAATAGAATATCAATTAATAATATAATATTTTTTTTCAAAAACTCATTTATGCCAATTTTGACACTATTCAATAATTGATTTTTGTTAAAAGTCTTAACAACTTTATTAATTATAATAAAATTCATTTAAGCAATACTAACATGTAATATTAACCAATAAAATTCTTTTATTGCATCAAAACTTTCAAATTATATTTATTTTAACTTTTATAATACCAATTATTTGATTCTTTCATTAATAAGGAAAATACTACATCATTATTGTGTCATAAATAAATTTAATTATTAAATGTCTAAAAATTATAAATAAAATACCATTATGTAGGAAATATTTTTATATTTATAATTAATATTTATATTCTAAAATATTACAAGTATAACCCTATGTAAAAATTGTTTTTCTAAAAGATATATGCTTATGTCATTTTTGTATTTACTTTAACTTAATTAATATAAAGTGTCCTTATAACCTAAAAGTGGCTCCATGGGGTCCCAAAATCGACCCAAAGATACCCATGGTTGGAAATGTATCAAACCATAGGGTTAGGATAAGTTTTAGGGTAATTTAGTGTTATTATAATATTATTTTTTTACCCTTATTTACCGGATTTACCCTTTAACCATGGTAAATAAAATATTTACTGAAGTAATTATTCAAAATGTCTAAAAATAAAAGTTACCTATTTACACAACTTTTACCTCTTAATTCTAAATATGGAATCAATTTTTCTAAATTCAAAACACATAAGTGGCAGAAATTAATTTAAAATTAATTCTCATTGTCGAAACAAAAAGTGTGTTTTTAACAAATAATAACTATCAAAAGATTGACACTTTCTTATGTCCAGTTTAAATATGAAATTATGTCCAATGACCAAAATTGGATTAAATGGTAAAATTATAATCTAATTATACTTTAAAATCACTCAAATTTATAATTTATCACTATTAATTATTTTGATTAAAAAAGTTGTTTTTAATTAAAATTTAGTAATTTTCACTATTCATCAAAATATGGAAGTTATCAGAAAAGTACCAAAATTTAACCCTAAGCTAATTTCGATATTAAGAATCCAAAAATGAATTCTATTTTACCAAATTAAAAACATAAAATTTGAATTTATTAATTTAAAATTAATTCCCACCATTAAATCCAAAAGGCGTATTTTTAAGAAATAATAACTATCAAAAGTTTGACATTTGATTATGTCCAATTTCAAAGTAAAATTTCTTAAAATTACCATCATTGGATTAAATGGTAAAAATATAATCTATTTATACTTCCATACCATTAAAATTTATAATTTAACAATATAAATTATTTTTATTAAAAAAGTTTTTTCCAGTTAAAATATAGTATTTTTCACTATTCACCCAAATATGAAAGGTATCATAAAAACACCAAAACTTTATTGAAACTAAATTCTTATATCCCGATTCTAAAGAAGAAGTTTATTTTGTAAAATTGAATATATAAAAGTTTCAAATATTGGATTTAAAAAGGCTTCTCCAGTAAAAGGCGGTAAAATTGCATTTTTTGAAAAATAATTCTTTTATCTGGAAAAAAATGCATTTGTTCTTAAATTATGTCTAAGAAACTCATAATATGGATTCTAAAATTATAAGTATTATATAAATTTTAAAATTCAGTTAATAATATTCATAACCGCTTTTGAACGGCTTGTTTGGTAAGTCACGGTGCGCTAGAACTCAGTGTTGCGTGTAGTTAAAGTTATTGAATTACTTTGACGAAATAACGTACTTTGAAATCTTGGGGTGTTACATTCTTCCCTACTTCAATAAATTTCATCCTCATAATTTGAAATTAATTTTTGAAAATAAAAGGTTGAAAATAGAAAATACCTTTGGGAAAACCCACATCAGAAATTAGGTGAATAAAATTTAGTCTTAATAAGAGGAAAAGGGAAATGAAAGGGTCACCACACAATTATGATCTCTATTAAAAGAACATTGGTGTAAATTAGAGACATATAATTAGAGGAAAAATTTAAATATTTATAGGTAGTGATTGAGGTCATCAATCACAAACAAGAGTAAAATTGAGGGCCTTAAATTCATCAATCTATGATGATTTAAAATACCATCGGTTCAAAAAAACATATGATATTTGGATAACACATTTTTTATTTAAAGATCCCTTCACCAAAGTATAAGAATTAATTTCTTCATAGAATAATAGAAGAAGAAAAATATATACTTGACAAGTAGAGTCCCATCCTTTAAATAATTTCTACCACAAACTCATATTTCACTCTAAAAGATAACAGAACTTAAAAATAATATTCTATTTATCCTATTCGTATAGGGTTCAAAAATGAATTTATAATTCATCTACCAGATTTTTTTAAAAAAGACTACATTATTCAATCCAGGACATCACGTGGGCCAGTGGTAGGTGATACACCCTTGTCGCCCTTCGGTTGCGGGTTCAAGTCTCTCGGCCTTGCCGGTCGTGACGGGTTGCCACCCAACCTCTGGGTTGTCCTTTTATGGCAATACAAAAATAATCTCAAACTAGAATTATCCAAAATACTTCTGTCCAAACTCACAGTCCAAAAATTATAAGGAAGGTAAACACATTGAAGATCCTTTTTTCCGTGTAATAACATGTGAACACCTTCATCATGTATTCTTTTAAAACACCGCAACATCCTGAATTACCATAAAACCTTATTGATTACATTCATGATCCCTTATTCCTTATAGAATACTGGATATACACCTTATATCCAAAAATATTGTAAACTCCAACAACGATGAAATATGGAAATCATTGATCAGTTTCAAGGTAATCAAGAATATCCAATATAATTTATCCAAATAAATCATGTATTATTCCAAAATCACTACCACGGTATCAGAACCATATTATGGTTTATATTTCTCTCATCCATATATTTTCCAAAAATTTAACCTACTATTGAGTCACTTTTCTTGGTTCCACACAATCTCATGTCCTTAATGAAATAGTACTGCAGTACAATCCTTATATACTCCATAATTATTATAACCAATACATTGTTGATACAACACTCATAATTCTCTAATAACAACATAAGAACTCTAATCATTCCTCATCATCTGTGGTAGTATCATAACTTGATTATTATCCAATATCATCATTTTGGGAATACTCTGATGATTTGGACATTGGTTCGCGTAGTGTCCCAACTCCTTGCAGATGAATCATTGTTCATTTGAAACCTTTTTCTTACCCTTGAAGTCACATACTTGGTGTCCTTTTTCTGCACACTTATAACAAACTCTCATTCCCTTCAGGAAAGTTCTAGGGTGTTTCTTCCCACATTTATCACATATGGGAAAATTCTTCTTTTCCCTATTCCCTTTATCCATCTTTCTCTCTTCTATCATTTTCTTCTCTTTCTTCACTTCAAATCCATAGGACTCAGAGGATTGTTTACTTATCTTATTAACACATGATAATATTTCTTCATATGTTGAGAATACATGGGAGACTATTTCCCTTCTAAATGTTGGCTTAATACCGTGAAATATATGATCCTTCTTACTCTTTGGATCATACTTATTGCTGGAGTTTACATTCATTCTACTGGGTTCCATTTCTATACAATAGCATAAACTAGGTCAGTTTATGAATTGAAATGAATAATTCTAAACTTGTAAAATACCTAACGTAAATTGAAAAGTTTATGGATATAATCCATAATCACAAAAATGTTTTCTTTGAGGAGATATATAATCATAAACCCTTCATAGTGGTTTGTAAAAAAATGAGAATTATCCTAATCATATCCCTCAGGAGTGTCGTAACCAAGAGTGCAGCAAGGCTCCTTGTCGTGTACCAGTTCCCGTTCAAGTCTAGCTCAAAGTGGTGTTTTCGGGTTTTACCCCTAGGTACATCTGTGCCAAATCCGCCTCTACCTGCTCATATCCAGATAGGGATGTATTGCTCAGAAAACTCACAAAATCTCTACAATACCAAAATTCTTGAAATTTCTTCTATACAAATCCTCAAAGTCCATCTTAGGTATATATGATCTAATCAGAGTTTATCTAAATATAGCTTCCAAGGTTATTACTAAAATTCCCCTGATACCAACTGTAATGCCCTAACCCCAGTTACCCAGAGTCGGTGCATTATTACATAACATTGGCATGATTACAAGGAATCAAGTCCCGAAGGACTGATCAGTTTAGCAGTCTTGGAAAATAGATTACATACATGAACGTTAAATTAAATTTTCAAACATAAAACACAACATAGATAGTTCTTTGAGAACGCCATTGTTCCTCAATCTTAACCCTACTTATTAATCATATTACACTTCTTGGAATCCTGGGAAAATAAAACATAAGAAAGGGGTGAGCTCAGATGCTTAGTAAGGATAATATTACAGCAAAAACTTTCATAAATAAGCATAAAATTTTATAGCAATATATAACTAAAACAAAAGCCTTTTAAACTTGAACTTCAGTAATATATGGAAAATATAAAATCAAATAATTCCATTTACTTATTCACATGGATATTCTACTAGTCGAATAATCACATGCAATATCAATAACCACTTTCGTAATGACGGAATGCATAATGCCAGACTATCATAACCACTTAGCCAAGGCCTTGTGCCAAGACTAAAAATAAGATTTTTTCAAGGCCTCGTGCCAAGACACTAGTTTGTCTCATGAGACCTACCGATGCATTGAGAAGCTATAGAAGGCTCCACCCATCACTTACTAAGTCTAATGCATTCCTCATATGAATAGGTTTAAACATAACAAAACTATTTGTATTAAAACTAGCATACGAAATGTAAATACTTTCTATATAAACCATGAATGGTATAAAAATAACACATCCACAGTCAAACATATCACGAAACCTTCAATACAATATGGAAGTTTTGTATCATAATAAATCAACTTCAAATAATCTTAAAATCCATCAAAAGATGTTGACATAGATGAAATCAAAACTATTTGAGAGAAATATATCTTTTTTTTGAAATAATTTAAAAGTAACATAATTATAAAATAAAAAATTTACTTTTAAAATATTCTTATAATCTTTTAAGGGAAGCTTTGAAGATTTTACAATAGTGGAAAATATCCTCACCCGCCGTAAAAGTTAAAAAGAGACATTCTTACCTTAATTTTGTCGAAAAGGTTAAAAAGGACCTTGTTTGGAAAATGACGTAAAGATTTTTTTATAGACTTCTTATAAAAAGTCAAACAAGGGTATAAATTACTTTAACCCATATTTTGTAAAATAGTAAGAATGTTTTGAAACACATTTTTAAGAAACATGGATGTGGATGATAAAGAGGTCCCAGTAGACAATTACGTATAAACAACCTCAGATAATGAAGAGATTGTGAAATAAACTCTTACCTTATACTTTTCCTTGGTTGAGGTTAGGTTAACCTCATGTATAATATTTAAATCATTTTTATTAAATTATAAAAGAATAATATATATAAATATGATATCATATATGATCTTTTAATATTTTTTTGTTAATAATATTTTAGTATTATCGTCGTTTCGGGTGTTAACTGATTCATTTTCCTTTATATTCTTTGTTACGTAAGCTGTGTTTGTTATGGATAGGTTGTATCTTATTCATATCCAGAATGATATCAAGTCCTTAAACATTATTTTTAATCATCAAATGAGAATTAGTCTTGAATGGATATGATGGGGAAATGAATCTCATCACGTTCATGGAGATTGTAATCCGTACGTACGCACGAACACTACTTCCATTTCATTTTTCATTTTAAAAGGAATCAAAACCAAATGATACATAGGTATATTATTATTCCAGTATAATATAATATCTTATATATGTTACTTAAGTTCATTAACACCATCCTTTATACGTTCCATGTGTGGTATGAATGAGTCATATCACTTTGAGGGGGTGGTAGTTCGCACTTCCTCAAATGAAATTATTGTATATATATACAACATAAAACAAATAATGGTATGATATAAAATGGAATTACAGAAGCTTATATATATAAAAAATATCATTAATATCATATTTAATTACAGTTCCATCATAATGTCCACCATGAGAGGCGGTAGGAGATAATTTGAACAATCATCGTTTCGTGAGGCGTTTGGTTTTCATCCACAGAAACATTATGTTCCTCACCCATTAGATGGAGGTGTGTGTAAGTTTAGTGATAATAATTCTCATAACAATATCCTAGTATATTTAGGATACTGGTATTGTTACAAAATAAAATAATAAGAAGAGTTTAGGGGTTGGATAAGTAAAATAAATGAAAAGAAGCTAAGAGAAATCGTTACCTTTAATTTGGGTAACTCCCTTTGGTTTGAACCAAAAAGGACTATTGAAGTGCCTGATACCTAAGGTAATGATTCTAGGATGAGGATAGGGATGTAGGTAGCTTAATTGGGCAGATTTTTGATGATCCAAAAGGCTTGAGAGGTGTGAATAATTGGTTAGAAGTGGTGTCCTTTTATAAGGGGGAGGAGGGGCTCTTTAGAAAAAACTTAAATTATTATTTTATAATAAATTCATATTCAGTTTCTAATGGATAAAAAGTGGATTATTCAAAGTCTAAGGTGGGTATGGGTCTAAATCATTTCAACAAATATATTTTAGACAGGTTTGTGTCCTTATATTAACCTTATCTTTTAGTTTTAACTCTTAGTTAATTAGTTTGACATTTACCATGTCACTTTGTATTTTTATATTATATAGTTAATAAACTTACTGTATACATCCAAGAGTCCCCCAAGTCGTCCATTAATTATAAAAATATCATGATATAATTCCTTTGGCCGCACCTTATATTTTTAGGAATAGAATATCAATTAATAATATAATATTTTTTTTAAAAACTCATTTATGTCAATTTTGACACTATTCAATAATTGATTTTTGTTAAAGTCTTAACAAATTTATTAATTAGAATAAAATTCATTTAAGAAATACTAACATGTAATATTAAACAATAAAATTAGTGTATGGCATCAAAACTTTCAAATTATATTTATTTTAACTTTTATAATACCAATTATTTGATTCTTTCATTAATAAGGTAAATACTGCATCATTATTGTGTCATAAATAAATTTAATTATTAAATGTATAAAAATTATAAATAAAATACCATTATTTAGGAAATATTTTTAGATTTCTAATTAATATTTATATTTGAAAATATAACATGTATAACCCTATGTAAAATTTTTTTTTCTAAAAGATATATGCTTATGTCATTTTTGTATTTACTTTAACTTAATTAATATAAAGTGTCGTTATCACCTACAAGTGGCTCCATGAGGTCCCAAAATCGACCCAAAGATGTCCATGGTCTGAAGTGTATCAACCAATAGGTTTAGGACACGTTTTAGGGTAATTTATTATTACTATAATATTATTGTTTTACTCTTATTTACCGGATTTACCCGTTAACCATGGTAAATAAAATATTTACTGAAGTAATTATTCAAAATTTCAAAAAATAAAAGTTACCTATTTACACAATTTTGACCTCCTAATTCTAAATATGGAATACATTTTTCTAAATTCAAAACACATAAGTGGCAGAAATTAATTTAAAATTAATTCTTGTTGTCGAAACAAAAAGTGTGTTTTTAACAAATAATAACTATCAAAAGATTGACACTTTTTTATGTCCAGTTTAAATATGAAATTATTTCCAATGACCAAAATTGGATTAAATGGTAAAATTATAATCTAATTATACTTTAAAATCACTCAAATGAATAATTTATCACTATTAATTATTTCGATTAAAAAAGTTGTTTTTAATTAAAATTTAGTTATTTTCACTATTCATCAAAATATGAAAGTTATCAGAAAAGTACCAAAATTTAACCCTAAGATAATTTAGATATTATGAATCCAAAAATTAAGTCTATTTTACCAAATTCAAAACATAAATTTTTTATTTATTAATTTAAAATTAATTCCGGCCATTAAAACCAAAAGGCGTATTTTTAAGAAATAATAACTATCAAAAGTTTGACACTTGATTATGTCCAATTTCAGAGTGAAATTTCTTACAATGACCATCATTGGATTAAATGGTAAAAATATAATCTATTTATACTTCCATACCATTAAAATTTATAATTTAACAATATAAATTATTTTTATTAAAAAAGTTGTTTTGAGTTAAAATATAGTATTTTTTACTATTCACCCCATTATGAAAGCTATCAGAAAAACACCAAAACTTTATTGAAACTAAATTCTTATGTCCCGATTCTAAGGAAGAAGTTTATTTTGTCAAATTGAATGTATAAAAGTTTCAAATATTGGATTTAAAAAGGCTTCTCCATTAAAAGGCGGTAAAATTGCATTTTTTAAAAAATACTTCTTTTATCTGGAAAAAAATGTATTTGTTCTTACATTATGTCTAAGAAACTCATAATATAGATTCTGAAATTATACGGATTATATAAAGTTTAAAATTAAGTTAATACTATTCATAACCACTTTTGAACGGCTTGTTTGGTAAGTCATGGTGTGCTAGAAATCGGTGTTGCGTGTAGTGAAAGTTATTGAATTACTTTGACAAAATAATGTACTATGAAATATTGGGGTGTTACATTCTTCCCTCCTTCAATAAATTGAGTCCTCGTAATTTGAAATTATTTTTTGAAAATAAAAGGTTGAAAATAGAAAATACCTTTGGGAAAACCCACATCGGAAATTTGGTTAATAAAATTTAGTCTTAATAAGAGGAAAAGGGAAATGAAAGGGTCACCACCAAATTATGATCTTGATTAGGAGAACATTGGTGGAAATTAGAGACATATAATTGGAGGAAAAATGTAAATATTTATAGGTAGTGATTGAGGTCATCAATCACAAACAAGTGTAAAATCGAGGGCCTTAAATTCATCATTCTATGATGATTTAAAATACCATCGGTTCAACAAAACATATGGTATTAGGATAACACATTTTTTGTTTTAATATCCCTTCAATAAATTATAAGAATTAATTTCTTCATAGAATAAGAGAATAAGAAAAATATATACTTGACAAGTAGAGTCCCATCCTTTAAATAATTTCTACCACAAACTCATATTTCACTCTAAAAGATTAGAGAACTTAAAAATAATATTCTATTTATCCTATTCATATAGGGTTCAAAAATGAATTTATAATTCATCTACCTGATTTTTTTTAAAAAAAGACTACATTCTTCAATCCAGGACATCACGTGGGCCAGTGGTAGGTGATACACCCTTGTCGCCCTTCAGTTACGGGTTCAAGTATCTTGGCCTTGCCGGTCACGACGGGTTGCCGCCTGACCTCCGGGTTGTCCTTTTATGGCAATAAAATAATAATCTCAAACTAGAATTATCCAAAATACTTCTGTCCAAACTCACTGTCCAAAATTTATAAGGAAGGTAAACATAATGAAGATCCTTTTTTCCGCGTAATAACATGTGAACACCTTCATCATTTATTCTTTTAAAACATCGCAACATCATGAATTACCATAAAACCTTATTGATTACATTCATGATCCCTTATTCCTTATAGAACTCTGAATATACTCTTTCTATCCAAAAATATTGTAAACTCGAACAATGATGGAATATACAAATCATTGATCAGTTTCAAGGTAATCAAGAACATCCAATATAATTTATCCAAATCAATCATGTATTATTCCAAAATCACTACCTCGGTATCATAACCATATTATGGTTTATCTTTCTATCAACCATATATTTTCCAAAAATTTAACCTGCTATTGAGTCACTTTTCTTGGTTCCACAGAATCTCAAGTCCTTAATGAAATAGTACTGTAGTACAATCCTTATATACTCCATAATTATTATAACCAGTAAATTGTTGATACAACACTCATAATTCTCTAATAACAACATAAGAACTCTAATCATTCCTCCTCATCTATTGTAGTATCATAACTTGATTATTATCCAATATCATCATTTGGGGAATACTCTGGTGATTTGGACATCAGTTCCCGTAGTGTCCCAACTCTTTGCAGATAAATCATTGTTCATTTGAAACCTTTTTCTTACCCTTGCAGTCACATACTTGGTGTCCTTTTTCTCCACACTTATAACAAACTCCCATTACCTTCAAGAAAGTTCCAAGGTGTTTCTTCGCACAGTTATCACATATGGGAAAATTCTTCTTTTCCCTCTTCCCTTTATCCATATTTCTCTCTTCCATCCTTTTCTTCTCTTTCTTCCCTTCAAAGCCATAGGACTCGGAGGATTCTTTAATTATCTTATTAACACATGATAATATTTCTTCATATGTTGAGAATACATGGGAGACTATTTCCCTTCTAAATGTTGGCTTAATAGCGTGAAATATATGATCCTTCTTACTCTTTGGATCACACATATTGCTGGAGTTCACATTCATTCTACTGGGCGCCATTTCTATACAATAGCATAAACTAGGTCAGTTTATGAATTGAAATGAATAATTCCAAACTTGTAAAATACCTAACGTAAATTGAACAGTTTATGGATATAATCCATAATCACAAAAATGTTTTCTTTGAGGAGCTATATAATCATAAATCCTTCATAGTGGTTTTTAAAGAAAATGAGAATTATCCTAAGCATATCCCCCGGGAGTGTCGTAACCAAGAGTGCACCAAGGCCCGTTGTCGTGCACCAGTTCCCGTTCGAGTTTAGCTCAAAGTGGTGTTTTCGGGTTTTACCCCTAGGTACATCTGTGCTAGAGCCACCTCTACCTGATCGTATCCAGACAGGGATGTATTGCTCGGAAAACTCACAAAATCTCTACAATACCAAAATTCTTGGATGTTCTTCTATACTAATCCTCGAAGTCCATCTTAGGTATATGTGATCTAATTAGAGTTTATCTAAATCTACCTTCCAAGGTTATTTATAAACTTTCTATGATACCAAACGTAACATCTTGACCCCAGTTACCCAGAGTCGGTGCATTATTACATAACATTGGCATGATTACAAGGAATCAAGTCTCGAAGGACCGATCAGTTTAGCAGTCTAGGAAAACAGATTACATACATGAACGTTACATTAAAATTTCAAACATAAAACACAACATAAATAGTTCTTTGAGAACTCCATTGTTACACAAGATTAACCCTGCTTATTAATCATAATACACTTCTTGGAATCCTGGGAAAATAAAACATAAGAAAGGGGTGAACTCAGATGCTCAGTAAGGATAACAATACAATGGAATCTTTTATAAATAAGAATAAACATTTATGGAAATGTATAACTAAAACAAAATCCATTTAAACATGAACTTTAGTAATATATGGAAAAGATAAAATCAAATAATGCCATTTAATTATTCACATGGATATTCTACTAGTCGAAAAATCACATGCAATATCAATAACCACTTTCATAATGATGAAATGCATAATGCTAGACTATCATAACCATGTATCCAAGGCCTTGTGCCAAGACTAAAAATAAGATTTTGTCAAGGCCTCATGCCGAGACACTAGTTTGTCTTATAAGACCTACCAATGCATCGAGGAGCTATAGCGGGCTCCACCCGTCACTTACTAAGTCCAATGCATTCCTCATATGAACAAGTTTAGACATAACATAAACATTTGTATTAAAACTAGCATACGAAATGTACATACTTTCTCCATAAACCATGAATGGTATAAAAATAACACATCCATAGTCAAACATATCACAAAACCTTTAATACAATATGGAAGTTTTGTATCATAATAAATCAACTTCAAATAAGCTTAAAATCCATCAAAGGATGTTGACATAGATGAAATCAAAACTATTTGAGAGAAATATCTCTGTTTTTTAAATAATTTAAAAGTCACATAATTATAAAATAAAACATTTATTTTGAAAATATTATTATAAGATTTTAAGGGAAGCTTCAAAGATTTTAAAACAGTGGAAAATAGGCGCGCCCGCTGTATAAGTTAAAAAAAGACATTCTCACCTTAATTTTGTCGAAAAGGTTAAAAAGGAACTTTTTTGGAAAATGACGTAAAGATTCCTTTATAAAATTCTTATAAAAAGTAAAATAAGGGTATAAATGACTTTAACCCATATTTTGTAAAATAGTAAGAATTTTTTGAAATACATTTTTAAGAAACATGGATGTGGATGATAAAGAGGTCCTAGTAGATAATTACGTATAAACAACCTTAGATAATGAAGAGATTGTGAAATAAACCCTTACCTTATACTTTTCCTTGGTTGAGGGTAGGTTAACATCTTTTATAATATTTAAATAATTGTTATTAAATTATACAAGAATCATATATATAAATATGATATCATATATGATCTTTTAATATTGTTTTGTTAATAATATTTTAGTATTATCGTCGTTTCGGGTGTTAACTGATTCATTTTCCTTTATATGCTTTATTACGTAAGCCGTGTTTGTTATGGATAGGATGTATCTTATTCATATGAATAATGATATCAAGTCCTTAAACATTATTTTTAATCATCAAATTAGAATTAGTCTTGAATGAATATGATGGGGAAATGAATCTCATCGCGTTCGTGGAGACGGTAATCCGTACGTACGCACGAACACTACTTCCATTTCATTTTTCATTTTAAAAGGAATCAAAAACAAATGATACATAGGTATATTATTATTCCAGTATAATATAATATCTTATATATGTTACTTAAGTTCATTAACACCATCCTTTATACGTTCCATGTGTGGTATGAATGAGTCATATCACTTTGAGGGGGTGGTAGTTCGCACTTCCTCAAATGAAATTATCGTATATATATACAACATGAAACAAATAATGGTATGATATAAAATGGAATTATAGAAGCTTATATATAAAAAAATATCATTAATATCATATTTAATTACAGTTCCATCATAATGTCCACCATGAGAGGCGGTAGGAGATAATTTGAACAATCATCGTTTCGTGAGGCGTTTGGTTTTCATCCACAGAAACATTATGTTCCTCACCCATTAGATGGAGCTGTGTGTAAGTTTAGTGAGAATAATTCTCATAACAATATTCTAGTTTATTTAGGATACTGGTATTATTACAAAAGAAAATAATAATAAGAGTTTAGGGGTTGGAGAAGTAAAATAAAAGAAAAGAAGCTAAGAGAAATCGTTACCTTTAATTTGGGTAACTCCCTTTGGTTTGAACCAAAAAGGACCATTGAAGTGCCTTATACCTAAGGTAAGGATTCTAGGAGGAGGATAGGGATTTAGGGAGATTAATTGGACAGAGGTTGGATGATCCAAAAGGATTGATAGGTGTAAAGAATTGGTTAGAAGTGGTGTCCTTTTATAAGGGGGAGGAGGGGCTCTTTAGGAAAAACTTAAAGTATTATTTTATAATAAATTCATATTCAGTTTATAATGGCTCCAAAGTATATTATTAAAAGTATAAGGTGGGGATGGGTCTAAATCATTTCAAACAATAGATTTTAGACAGGTTTGGGCCATTATATTAACCTTATCTTTTAGTTTTAACTCTTAGTTAATTAGTTTGACATTTACCATGTCACTTTGTATTTTTATATTATATAGTTAATAAACTTACTATATACATCCAAGAGGCCCCCAAGTGGTCCAATAATGATACAAATATCATTATATAATTTCTTTGGCTGAACCTTATATTTTTAGGAATAGAATGTCAATTAATAATATAATATTTGTTTTAAATACTCATTTATGTCAATTTTGAAACTATTCAATAATTGATTTTTGTTAAAGTCTAAAAAACTTTATTAATTATAATAAAATTCATTTAAGAAATAATAAAATGTAATATTAACCAATAAAAATCATGTATGGCATAAAAAATTTCAAATTATATTTATTTTGACTTTTATAATACCAATTATTTGATTCTTTCATTAATAAGGAAAATACTGCATCATTATTGTGTCATAAATAAATTTAATTATTAAATGTCTAAAAATTATAAATAAAATAAAATTATGTAAGAAATATTTTTAGATTTTTAATTAATATTTATATTTGAAAATATAACATGTATAACCCTATGTAAAAATTGTTTTGCTAAAAGATATATGCTTATGTCATTTTTGTATTTACTTTAACTTAATTAATATAAAGTGTCCTTATCACCTACAAGTGGCTCCATGGGGACCCAAAATCGACCCAAAGATTCCCATGGTCGAATATTTATCAACCAATTGGGTTAGGACATGTTTTAGGGTAATTTAGTATTATTATAATATTATTTTTTCCCTTATTTACCGGATTTACCCTTTAAACATGGTAAATAAAATATTTACTGAAGTAATTATTCAAATTGTCTAAAAATAAAAGTTACCTATTTACACAATTTTTACCTCCTGATTATAAATCTGGAATACATTTTTATAAATTAAAAACACATAAGTGAAATAAATTAATTTAAAATTAATTCTCGTTGTCGAAACAAAAAGTGTGTTTTTAACAAATAATAACTATCAAAAGATTGACACTTTCTTATGTCCAGTTTAAATATGAAATTATGTACAATGAACAAAATTGGATTAAATGGTAAAATTATAATCTAATTATACTTTAAAATCACTCAAATTCATAATTTATCACTATTAATCATTTCAATTAAAAAAGTTGTTTTTAATTAAAATTTAGTAATTTTCACTATTCATCAAAATATGAAAGTTATCGAAAAAGTACCAAAATTTAACCCTAAGATAATTTTGATATTAAGAATCCAAAAATGAATTATATTTTAAAAAATTAAAAACATAAAATTTTAATTTATTAATTTAAAATTAATTCTTGCCATTAAAACCAAAAGGCGTATTTTTAAGAAATAATAACTATTAAAAGTTTGACACTTGATTATGTCCACTTTCAAAGTGAAATATCTCACAATGACCGTCATTGGATTAAATAGTAAAAATATAATCTATTTATACTTAAATACCATTAAAATGTATAATTTTACAATATAAATTATTTTGATTAAAAAAGTTGTTTTGAGTTAAAAATATAGTATTTTTTACTATTCACCCAAATATGAAAGTTATCAGAAAAACACCAAAACTTTATTGAAGCTAAATTCTTATGTCCCGATTCTAAATAAGAATTTTATTTAGTCAAATTGAATATATAAAAGTTTCAAATATTGGATTTAAAAAGGCTTCGCCATTAAAAGGCGGTAAAATTGCATTTTTTGAAAAATACTTCTTTTATCTGGAAAAAAATATATTTGTACTTACATTATGTATAAGAAACTCATAATATGGATTCTAAAATTATAAGGATTATATAAAGTTTAAAATTCAGTTAATACTATTCATAACCGCTTTTGAACGGTTTGTTTGGTAAGCCATGGTGCGTTAGAACTCAGTGTTGCGTGTAGTGAAAGTTATTGAATTACTTTGACGAAATAACGTACTATGAAATCTTGGGGTGTTAAATTCTTCCCTCCTTCAATAAATTGCGTCCTTATAATTTGAAATTAGTTTTTTAAAATAAAAGGTTGAAAATAGAAAATATCTTTGGGAAAACCCACATCAGAAATTAGGTTAATAAAATTTAGTCTTAATAAGAGGAAAAGGGAAATGAAAGGGTCACCACCAAATTATGATCTAGATTAGGAGAATGTTGGTGGAAATTGGAGACATATAATTGGAAGAAAAACTTAAATATTTATAGGTAGTGATTGAGGTTATCTGTCACAAACAAGTATAAAATCGAGGGCCTTAAATTCATCAATCTATGATGATTTAAAATACCATCGGTTCAACAAAACATATGGTATTAGGATAACAAATTTTTTGTTTTAAGATACCTTCACTAAAGTATAAGAATTAATTTCTTCATAGAATAAGAGAAGAAGAAAAATATATACTTGGCAAGTAGAGTCCCATCCTTTAACTAATTTCTACCACAAACTCATCTTTCACTCTAAAAGATAACAGAACTTAAAAATAATATTCTATTTATCCTATTCATATAGGGTTCAAAAATGAATTTATAATTCATCTAATATATTTTTTTAAAAAAAGACTACACTGTTCAATCCAGGACATCACGTGGGCCAGTGGTACGTGATACACCCTTGTCGCCCTTCGGTTGCGGGTTCAAGTCTCGCGGCCTTGCCAGTCGCGACGGGTTGCCGCCCGACCTCTGGGTTTCCCTTTTATGGAAATAAAAAAATAATCTCAAACTAGAATTATCCAAAATACTTTTGTCCAAAATCACAGTCCAAAATTTATAAGGAAGGTAAACACAATGAAGATCCTTTTTGCCACGTAATAACATGTGAACACCTTCATCATGTATTCTTTTAAAACACCGCAACATCCTGAATTACCATAAAACATTATTGATTACATTCATGATCCCTTATTCCTTATAGAATACTGGATATACTCCTTCTATCCAAAAATATTGTAAACTCCAACAACAATGGAATATACAAATCATTGATCAGTTTCAAGGTAATCAAGAATATCCAATATAATTTATCCAAATCAATCATATATTATTCCAAAATCACTACCTCGGTATCAGAACCATATTATGGTTTATCTTTCTCTCAACCATATATTTTCCAAAAATTTAACCTGCTATTGAGTCACTTTTCTTGGTTCCACACAATCTCAAGTCCTTAATGAAATAGTACTGCGGTACAATCCTTATATACTCCATAATTATTATAACCAGTACATTGTTTATACAAGACTAATAATTCTCTAATAACCACATAAGAACTCTAATCATTCCTCCTCATCTGTGGTAGTATAATAACTTGATTATTATCCAATATCATTATTTGGGGAATACTCTGATGATTTGGAAATCGGTTCGCGTAGTGTACCAACTCCTTGTAGATGAAGCATTGTTCATTTAAAACATTTTTCTTACCATTGCAGTCACAAACTTGGTGTCATTTTTCTCCACTATTATAAAAAACTTCCATTCCCTTCAGGCAAGTTCTAGGGTGTTTCTTCCCACAATTATCACATATGGGAAAATTCTTCTTTTCCCTCTTCCATTTATCCATCTTTATCTCTTCCATCCTTTTCTTCTCTTTCTTCACTTCAAAGCCATAGGACTCGGAGGATTCTTTACATATCTTATTAAAACATGATAATATTTCTTCATATGTTGAGAATACATGGGAGACTATTTCCCTTCTAAATGTTGGCTTAATACCATGAAATATATGATCCTTCTTACTCTTTGGATCATACATATTGCTGGAGTTCACATTCCTTCTACTGGGCGCCATTTCTATACAATAGCATAAACTAGGTCAGTTTATGAATTGCAATGAATAATTCCAAAATTGTAAAATACCTAATGTAAATTGAACAGTTTATGGATATAATCCATAATCACAAAAATATTTTCTTTGAGGAGCTATATAATCATAAACCCTTCTTAGTGGTTTGTAAAGAAAACGAGAATTATCCTAAGCATATCCCCCAGGAGTGTCGTAACCAAGAGTAAAGCAAGGCCTGTTGTCATGCACCAGTTATCGTTCGAGTCTAGATCAAGGTGGTGTTTTTGGGTTTTACCCCTAGGTACATCTGTTCCAGAGCCGCCTCTACCTGCTCATATCCAGACAGGGTTATATTTCTCGGAAAACTCACAAAATCTCTACAATACCAAAATTCTTGGAAGTTCTTCTATACTAATCCTCAAAGTCCATATTAGGTATATGTTCTCTAAATAGTGTTTATCTAAATCTAGATTCCAAGGTTATTGATAAACTTCCTATGATACCAACTGTAACGCCCCAACCCCAGTTACACAGTGTCGGTGCATTATTACATAACATTGGCATGATTACAAGGAATCAAGTCCCGAAGGGCCGATCAGTTTAGCAGTCTTGGAAAATAGATTACATACATGAACATTACATTAAAATTTCAAACATAAAACACAACATAGATAGTTATTTGAGAACTCCATTGTTACCCAAGCTTAACCCTGATTATTAATCATAATACACTTCTTGGAATCCTGTGAAAATAAAACATAAGAAAGGGGTGAACTCAGATGCTCAGTAAGGATAACAATACAATGAAAACTTTCCTAAATAATCATAAACATTTATGGAAATTTATAACTATAACAAAAGACTTTTAAACTTTAACTTCAGTAATATATGAAAAATATAAAATCAAATAATTCCATTTACTTATTCACATGGATATTCTACTAGTCAAATAATCACATGCAATATCAATAACCACTTTCATAATGATGGAATACATAAAGCCAGACTATCATAACCACGTAGCCAATGCCTTGTGCCAAGACTACAAATAAGATTTTGTCAAGGCATCATGCCAAGAAACTAGTTTTTCTCATGAGACCTACCGATGCATCAAGGAGCTAGAGCGGGCTCCACTCATCACTTACTAAGTTCAATGCATTCCTCATATGAACAGGTTTAAACATAACATAAACATTCATATTAAAACTAGAATACGAAATGTAAATACTTTCTCCATAAACCATGAATGGTATAAAAATAACACATCCAAAGTCAAACATATCATGAAACCTTCAATACAATATGGAAGTTTTGTATCATAATAAATCAACTTCAAATAATCTTAAAATCCCTCAAAGGATGTTGACATAGATGAAATAAAAACTATTTGAGAGAAATATCTATTTTTTTTGAAATCATTTAAAAGTAACATAATTATAAAATAAAAAATTTATTTTGAAAATATTCTTATAATCTTTTAAGGGAAGCTTAGAAGATTTTACAAGAGTGGAAAATAGCCACACCCGCCGTATAAGTTAAAAAAATACATTCTTACCTTAATTTTGTCGAAAAGGTTAAAAAGGACCTTGTTTGGAAAAAGACGTAAAGATTCCTTTATAAAATTCTTATAAAAAGTCAAACAAGGGTATAAATGACTTTAACCCATATTCTGTAAAATAGTAAGAATGTTTTGAAATACATTTTTAAGAAACATGGATGTGGATGATAAAGAGGTCCCAGTAGATAATTACGTATAAACAACCTCGTATAATGAAGAGATTGTGAAATAAACCCTTACCTTATACTTTTCCTTGGTCGAGGGTAGGTTAACCTCCTGTATAATAGTTAAATCATTGTTATTAAATTATAAAATAATCATATATATAAATATTATATCATATATTATCTTTTAATATTGTTTTGTTTATAATATTTTAGTATTATCGTCGTTCCGTGTGTTAACTGATTCGTTTTCCTTTATATGATTTGTTACGTAAGCCATGTTTGTTATGGATAGGTTGTATCTTATTCATATCCAGAATGATATAAAGTCCTTAAAAATTACTTTTAATCATCAAATTAGAATTATTCTTCAATGGATATGATGGGGAAATGAATCTCATCGCATTCGTGGAGATGGTAATCCGTACGTACGCACGAACGCTACTTCCATTTCATTTTTCATTTTAAAAGAAATAAAAACCAAATGATAAATAGGTATATTATTATTCCAGTATAATATAATATCTTATATATGTTACTTAAGTTCATTAATACCATCTTTTATACGTTCCATGTATGGTATGAATGAGTCATATCACTTTGAGGGGGTGGTAGTTCGCACTTCCTCAAATGATATTATCGTATATATATACAACATGAAAAAAATAATGGTATGATATAAAATGGAATTAAAGAAGCTTATATATAAAATAAATATCATAAATATCATATTTAATTACAGTTCCATCATAATGGCCACCATGAGATGTGGTAGGAGATAATTTGAACAATCATCATTTCGTGAGGCGTTTGGTTGCCTTCCACAGAAAAATTATGTTCTTCATCCATTATATGGAGGTGTGTGTAAGTGTAGTGAGAATAATTCTCATAAAAATATCCTAGTATATTTAGGATACTGTTATTGTTACAAAATAAAATAATAAGAAGAGTTTAGGGGTTGGAGAAGTAAAATAAAAGAAAAGAAGCTAAGAGAAATTGTTACCTTTAATTTGGGTAACTCCCTTTGGTTTGAACCAAAAAGGCCTCTTGAAGTGCCTTATGTATAAGGTAAGGCTTCTAGGAGGAGGATAGGGATTTAGGGAGATTAAATGTTCAGAGGTTGGATGATAAAAAAGGCTTGAGAGATGTGAATAATTAGTTAGAAGTGGCGTCCTTTTATAAGGGGGTGGAGGGGCTCTTTAGAAAAAACTTAAAGTATTATTTTATAATAAATTCATATTCAGTTTCTAATGGATACAAAGTGGATTATTCAAATTATAAGGTGGGTATGGGTCTAAATACTTTCAACTGATAGATTTTAGACAGGTTTGTGTCATTATATTAACCTTATCTTTTAGTTTTAACTCTTAGTTAATTAGTTTGACATTTACCATGTCACTTTGTATTTTTATATTATATAGTTAATAAACTTAGTATATACATCCAAGCGACCCCCAATTGGTCTATTAATGATACAAATATCATGATATAAGTCCTTTGGTCGAACCTTAGATTTTTAGGAATAGAATATCAATTAATAATATAATATTTGTTTTAAAAACTCATTTATGTCAATTTTGATACTATTCAATAATTTATTTTTGTTAAAGTCTTAACAACTTTATTAATTTGAATAAAATTCATTTAATCAATCCTAACATGTAATATTAACCAAAATTATTCTTGTATGACATTAAAACGTTCAAATTATATTTATTTTAACTTTTATAATACCAATTATTTGATTCTTTCATTAATAAGGAAAATACTGCATCATTATTGTGTCATAAATAAATTTAATTATTAAATGTCTAAAAATTATAAATAAAATACCATTATATATTAAATATTTTTATATTTCTAATGAATATTTATATTTGAAAATATAACATGTATAACCCTATGTAAAAATTGTTTTGCTAAAAGATATATGCTTATGTCATTTTTGTATTTACTTTAACTTAATTAATATAAAGTGTCCTTACCACCTACAAGTGGCTCCATGGGGTCCCAAGATCGACCCAAAGATTCCCATGGTCGGAAATGTATCAACCAAGAGGGTCAGGACACGTTTTAGGGTAATTTAGTATTATTATAATATTATTTTGTTACCCTTATTTACCGGATTTACCCTTTAACCATGGTAAATAAAATATTTACTGAAGTAATTATTCAAAATGTCTAAAAATAAAAGTTAACTATTTACACAATTTGTACCTCCTGATTCTAAATATGGAATCCATTTTTCTAAATTCAAAACACATAAGTGGCAGAAATTAATTTAAAATTAATTCCCGTTGTCGAAACAAAGTGTGTTTTTAACAAATAATAACTATCAAAATATTGACACTTTCTTATGTCCAGTTTAAATATAAAATTATGTCCACTGAACAAAATTGTATTAAATGGTAAAATTATAATATAATTATACTTTAAAATCACTCAAATGCATAATTTATCGCTACTAATTATTTCAATTGAAAAAGTTGTTTTTAATTAAAATTTAGTAATTTTCATTATTCATCAAAATATGAAAGTTTTCAGAAAAGTACCAAAATTTCACCCTAAGATAATTTTGATATTCCGAATCCAAAAATGAAGTATATTTTACCAAATTAAAAGCATAAAAGTTTCATTTATTAATTTAAAATTAATTCCCGCCATTAAAACTAAAAGGCGTATTTTTAAGAAATAATAACTATCAAAAGTTTGACACTTGATTATGTCCAATTTCAAAGTGAAAATACTTACAATGACAATAATTGGATTAAATGGTAAAAATATAATCTATTTATACTTCCATACCATTAAAATGTATAATTTAACAATATAAATTATTTTTATTAAAAAAGTTGTTTTCAGTTAAAATATAGTAATTTTCACTCTTCACCCATATATGAAAGTTATCAGAAAAACACCAAAAATTTATTGAAACTAAATTATTTAGTCCCAATTATAAAGAATAAGTTTATTTTTTCAAATTTAATATATAAAAGTTTCAAATATTGGATTTAAAAAGGCTTCTCCATTAAAAGGCGGTAAAATTACATTTTTTGAAAAATAATTCTTTTCTCTGAAAAAAAATGTATTTGTTCTTATATTATGTCTAAGAAACTCATAATATGGATTCTAAAATTATAAGGATTATATAAATTTTAAAATTCAGTTAATACTATTCATAACTGATTTTGAACGGCTTGTTTGGTAAGTCATGGTGCGCTAGAACTCGGTGTTGCGTGTAGTGAAAGTTATTGAATTACTTCGAAGAAATAACATACTATGAAATCTTGGGATGTTACAGTTCTAGAAAGGTGGAGGTTGACTATATGTGGCTCTGGGATTAATTATATGGATATTTTTTGTCTTATATAATTCTGAACCTTTATATGAAGAGTACATTCACCTTATGCATGAGATATATTTAAATGTTTTTAAATATGTTTAACTTATATTTCTAGGTAAGTAACACAAACTTTGAGTTGTGTAAATAGTTACACATTAATGTGGTTTGAACATATTAATTTGGAGGATGGAAAAAGATTCCAAACTAAATTTCTATAATCAGGCACACATAAATGGAATACTATGAGATAATATGGTGAGATTAAATCTCCTTCAAAATACTAAGCATTAGATTCCTTCTAAAGATACATTTATCAATACCTAGATCATCTATCTTGGTAGTTTTGTGTTGTACTCCAGTGACCCTATATTATCTTGTGTAAGGAAAGAAAATAATAGGAAACCCTAGATTATCCAACTAGGTAGTTTTGTGCCATAGTCAGGTGCCCCTAGATTGTCTTGTGTAAAACTATTCTTAGTGTTTTCCTTAGGATGCACTTAGATAGGAAACCCAAATAGTTAGGATACCTATGTAATGAAGTTGATTTTTTCCATTTAATGGATCAGGTAAAGATTTACCTACCTGATTATCTAAGAATCATATATGATATGATTGATATGATGCCCTACTTAAATAACTAAGTGGTGAGATGAATTCCCTAACAGACTCATTACTTAGTGAAATATAGATATTGGCCCAGTAATGGATATGATGAATTCTAAAAGGGGTAATCATTTTAGTGGGAGATCATTTAATAAAAGTCCTCAATAAATGGTTATAAAACATGATACTCATATGATAAAAGCTTATATTTTAGAGAATATCACCATCATCATCAAACTTAGCTTTGAGATCAATCCTATAGGAAGGATAAGCTTAATGTAAGAAAATATTAATACTGGTAACTTAAGAAAAGTTCTTAAGTAAAAGAAATTATATATGTTAGAAGAACACTTTCTTGAGTAACTAAGTGTTGATTTTATTCAATCACTAAATATAGATTCTTATGAGAATCATAGAATGAATCACTTTGGGTTTTAAAGTCAATAGATGAAAAAATAACCTAAGGAATTTTAGTTTCTGCCCATGTATTCAATATTATTTGATATTTAAATGACTTGGTGATACTATAGGTTTCCTGAAGGCTTATTACGGTTAAAAAATTCATCATATTTTCATGTATGGATTTTTTTTGACAAGATGAATGAATTCAAAAAAAGTTTACAATATGTTCTCAAGAGTTGAGAATAGATGAATTGGTAATGTAATGACAAGGTTATAGTGATTTATAGATAGTACAACTAGGTAAAAGTTCAAAATGAAATAAGATTTTTTTTTAAAAAATTACAAAAATGTTTCTTCAAGTAGACAGTCAAGGTCATTGAAACCTGAAGATGTTATCAGGAAGGAGGAGTAATGATTCAATGGGATGCAATTGTTTGAGATAACTAAAGTAACTTCAGAGACTCCATGGAATTTCTATGTTAGGTATTAGTGTTATAGAAATTAATTCCTTGGTTTTGAAGGGTATATGATACCAAATATATACTTAACAAATTTTGTGATTATATTAGAGTTCAAAATCAAGGGAATAATTTATAGAGATTATAGTTTTCATTCAAGTGATAAAATAAATAGTTTCTATATAAAAAATTTGAATGTAAAATAATCCAAGATGGATCTAAAAAAAATTTATTTATCTTTATATCATTTATCTTATATGGTATTAGAAGTTTTTAATTAAAAAAAATTTGATGTGAAAAAAATGAGATTATTAATTGAATACACATAGTTTATGATTCATTGGATTCTATAACATGTTTTAAAAAAGAGACAAGGATAAAAATATTTTATCCAAGATAAATAGTTCATCTAGTTTGTTAAAATATATTCAGTGCAATATTTTAATAAAATCTTCTTTTTAGGGATAAATTATCCAAACAAATATAATTCCACATATGATATGGAATCAACAGTTTATTTGTAAAATATTCCTATTTGACAATACCTTCATAATAAGTGAGACCACTAAGAAGGGGGGGGGGTGAATCTTTGATTATATATCTTTTTTTATATTTCTTATTGAAACAACCTTCACCGCATGTCAATATGTGTTAATCTAATTTCTATCTCACACATTGGCCTCACCCAAATTTACCCTAAAGGTATAAGTGATCATTTTAGTACAAGTAGGGGTTGAATCCATAGGGACTGAAGAAGTAAACTTGAGACACTCATATTTGTTAGGGATTTTGGCTATAAAGTGGTCAACTTTGGGGTTGATTAGAATTGGGATAATATAATACTAAAATTTGTAAGAGAATGATTTAAATTGAATAAGAAAAAAACCTTAATATTTTTAAATAAAAAAATTAATGAAGATGGACTGATCCTAGGTTTTTGTTAGGACTAGAATGAATGTAATTGTTTTCTTTATAAATTTAATCTCACTAGTTCAAGAAGTTTCCAATCAATGAGATAAGTCCCCAAAATAATTAACCAATTTAATCCTTACAAAATTTAAAGGATAATCACCAATTAAATTAGAAGATCACTTTACTGAGAAATCTAAGGAATTGGATCGTACTAACACTCAAAATATATCATTATTAAAATTGGCGAAGATGAAGAAAAAAATAACTCATTGAGCGGAACTCTTAAAATAATAAAATAATTTAAGAACATAATCACATAAAATAAAATCTAATCCAGCCTCATGAAACTCTATAGAATCAACCCACAATAGGTTTATTATTCCATCGATGTAAAGCTATAAATGGAAGGTCAAAGTGAACTTAATGAAGTGAGATTAAAGAATAACAAACAAATAACAATAACTTCTGTGGTTGTGTGGAATATTTCTATCTTTGTTTTGTGAATAAATTCACACCTTAATGAAAAAATATCAACATGTTAACAAAAATAATAGAAAATGAAAAAAATAATATGTTTTATTAAGAAGCTAAATTAAATTAGAACAACTCACATGTGAAAGACAAACATTATAAAGAAAAAGTGGTAACATAACATTAAAATGAAAACAAACAAAATATTCTCCAAACTCCATCATCAATACTGCCTTAAATAGTCATTTCAATAGGATTGGTTTGATCTCCCAATATTCTAAGTCTTCCCACTTGATTATGGTAGGCCTAGGGTGGTGGAATGTTTTTGTAATGTGGACTTTGACTTGAAATGAAATCCAACTTGCATGCCTCTGATAGATGTGTCCAAACAAGCTTCTAGATGGAAAAATTTTAGTGGGACATAGAATAAGAAATTGAATCCTAGGATTTAATATAATAGACTCTAAAATTTCATCCCAAGTTCATTTTTTGGTTTCAGAGATATGATAAAAATGGAGGGATTTCATTCCAGGCCACAGAATCTAGCCCAGAATTTCATCTCCAACTTGGGACACATATAAATACCTTAAAAACTCATAATTATCTCTAAAAACTGTTTAATGAAATATTCCTCATGAAGTAATCTATCTCCAGATAAAATTTTATCTTAATTGGTCTTATATCATGGAATATACAATCATTTTAGTGGTCTGTTTTCTAGTTCACTTTGCCCAGAATATTATATGTTCAAGGCCCACTTTGGTCATCATCCTAATTTAATATTCAATATATCCAAGGATATAATGTTCTTCATATCATGGGAGACCTGAAAATTAAATATGAAAATAAAATCAAGACCATTGGGTTTTTTAGTAGGTATTAAAAAATATACCATGTAATAGAGCAATTTAAGAAGCAATTGCAAACATGTTAAGATAAGAAGTTCAAATTGTAAAATGCACTAGTACAAGTGTTTATAAACATTTAATAACATAAATATTATAATATAAAAAATTAATATTATACTCTTTTAGTGTCTAATCACACCCCCAACTTGAGTTTTACTAGTCCTGAGAAAAAAATATCTAAAAAAATATACAAATTGAATTCCCTTTACTAAGAACATTTTAACATAAAATGATTACCATTATGAGGTCACATCAAACAATCATCAAGCCTATAAAAATAATTTAAAATAATCTAGGTCCAAAATTATATCTTAATATCAATCCCATTTCTTTATTCAAATTCATCTTCACATTTCTTCAAGTTTCAATTAAGTATAATGATGTGATGCACATCATAATAGACACGGGGGTTCATTTTTATTCAAGGGGAAAAAATAGAAGTTCTAGGTGGAATAAAATTTTAATATTAATATTAGTATTCATTTTTTTATTTTATTTGTTTTTTTTTCAATTTTTCCATGGTAATTTAAATTGAACTCAATCAAGTCAACCCCTATAGCAAGACTTTGCCGATGAACCCCAGGCTCACAGACCTTAGGGAACCAAGTGAAGCTCACATACTCAAGAAAAATATCAAGCTAACTCAATAAAAAAAATTAAAACAACCACAAATAGAGATAGAATACCCAAATTTGTGATAAAAAACTCTAGAGTCATGATCCCCAAGTGATGAAAGACACACATTAGGTCAATCCATTTTTATACGTGAAAATTTATTACTATGTTTATTTACATTTTTTATGATTTTTTTGTTTCTTTTGAATAATCATTTTAAAATTAAAATGATCACCAAACCTATTATATTTATTGAGGGACCCAATGAACTCAAACTAATTCCACATAATCCAATGGATGTGCAAAGTGATATTTTTATTAAATATGATGAAAATTTTGATGGTGAAAAATCACATCAGACAATTGTACTTTCCAAAATCTATGTCTGTAAACTTAAAATTATATTAAAATGAAAATTAATGAATAAAATATTATTTTATATTTAGTTTTAATGTTTTCAAAATACACTATCATGTAAATGGTTAAAGAAATTTTATTTTCCATTAAAGAACATTTTTTTCATTTTTCATTTTTGTTTATTTTTATGGACACAAACCAATTTTTTCTTTATTTCACCACCAACTTATAATAACAATGTACCCAATGTTTATAGAAAAGAAAATTTTGAAGGGGTTAGAGATAGAGAAGAAGAGGTCAAAAATAAAATTTTAAAATGTGAATCATAGAATGAAGTCACTTAGTGGTTTAAGTTGAAGTTTTTTATACTCCCATTTAATCCCTTTAACTCCATGTTACTTGAAAAATACTCATCAATAATGATAGTTTGTATTTGTACAACTAGTAGAAATGTGATTTTTCTAAAAATAAATCAATCTCAGTAGCCCATGAATCTTATGCACCAACTGAATTAGAAAACAATGGAAACCCCATGATGTTCCCTTAACTAAAACCAAAAAAAGACAAAAGGAAAGGGAAAAAATGTACCTGTTTATTTTGGAACACCAAACACTGAGTCAATGTATAGTTAAAAGCTAGTTTTCCTCTGGAAAAGTGATTTGTTTAATTTTTTTATATCTACATGGACCCTAATGACTTATCCAATACCATCTTTCAACATCTTAATGATTTTATTTTGAACCCATTCAATTAGATTGAAATTGAATATCTAATGGGGTTTGTGGGAAGGTTTAGAATCTAATTTAAGAACCAAAATATGAGTCTCAATGAGTGGGATAATATCAAGAATATCATAAAGGGTCTATACAATTTCTTTCTTAATCATGATTAATACATCAAGTATAATTCCATCTTGGTTGTATTTTAGTGATGAATGAATGAGATAAGTACCAAAAATAATTCACCAATTTAATCCCTAAAAAATTATAAGTCTAATAAATAATTTACTCAGAGGATCACTTTAATGAGAACTCTGAGGAATTAGATCATACTACCACTCAAAATATATCATCATTAAAATTGGTGAAGATGAAGAAGAAAATAAGTCATTGAATGGAACTATTAAAATAATGAACTAATTTGAGATTTTAAGAATATAAAATAAAATTCAACACAACCTCATGAAACTATCTATAATCAAACCAAAATATGTTTATTATTATATTGATTAAAATCTCTCAATGGAAGACAAAATTCAACTTAAAGAAGCAGTATTGAAGAAGAGAGAACAAATAAATAACAACCACTTTTGTGGTTGTGTGAAATATTTATCTCTTATATGTGTGAATAAATTCACACCTTAATGAAAAAATATCAACATGTTAACAAAAATAACAAAAAATGAGAAAAATATGAAGTTTTATTAAGAATATAAAGTGAATTAGAACAACTTACATGTGAAAGATAAACATTACAAAGGAAAAGCTGAAACATAACATTACAATGAAAAAAAAACAAAATATTATAAATAAATACTTCATCAACACTACCTTAAATAAAAATTTAAAGAGTCTTGGTTAGATACCCCAATAATACAAGTATTCCCACTTTATTATGGTAGGTCTAGAGTGGTATAAAGTTTGTGAAATATGGAATTTTCCACCCTTGACCCAAAATGGAATCCATATTTCATGCCTTTGAAAGATGTGTCCAAAAAAGATTCTATATTGCAGAATATTAGTGGGCTGTATAAAAAGAAATTAAATACCAGGATGTCCTCTAATATCCTATAAAATGTCATCCAAATTTATTTTTTGGTTTCAGAGATATGATTGAAATAGTGGGCTGTCATTTTGGGCCACATAATTTGGCCCAGAATTAATCTTCAAATTGGGATGCCTATAACTCCCTTCAAAACTCATAATTAGAATTGTAAACTATTGAATTAAATTTTAATCATGATTTTATATATATAAAGTTAAAATTTGAGATTAATTGGGATTATATAATGGACTATACAGTCATTTTAGTTCACTATTTTCTAGTTCACTTTGCCTAGAATGTTTTAATTTCAATACCCACTTTGGTCATCATCCCAATTGAATATTCAATAACTTCAGAAGGATATAATGTTACTCATAGAACATGAGACATGGAAATAAAATATGAAAATAAAATCAATACCATTGGGTGTTTTAGGATGTGTTCAAAAATGTACCATGTAATAGTGAATTTTAGGAAGGAGTTACAAATATGTTAAGAGAAGAAGTACAAATTGTAAAATGCACTAGTAAAAGTGTTTATGAAAATTTAATCACATGAACATTATAATATTAAAAATGAATATTTTCCTCTTTTAGTGGATAATCACACACACTCAAACAAATATAGAATGTTACAACATATTCTCAAGGTTCTCCTCTCAAAATAATAAGTCTAATCCTTAGAATGATTTGGATTTCATCGAGACCATATGATCCACTATAACCAATAAGTGAGTTAAAAATATTAGTTTATATCCATGTAATAATGTTACATAAAGTAATCCAACCATGTTTACGAGTTTCCCACATAGATATACTAACATTACATTATTTTAACAACTAAAGAATATTCGACCAAATGAGACTGCCTTTATTTTGTTACTGTTTTTTTATTCTCTCTTCTTCTGTCTCTTTCATTGTCATAAGATAATTATTCTTCTTAAATGAACTGGAATACAAAAAACACTCCCATTACACTCTTCTTTAACTAATAATAATATTATTTTTGTATTTATGAATAGTAGAGACTTCTCCTTCTTCCTCTATTTTTCTATTACCGTTCCACAGTAAAGTATAATTTTCATATAATTGAAAAATATATTTTCTTCCTATAGTAGTGATTTCCATGTTTGAATTTGAATTTAAAATTCAAAATATAGACAAATACCTATCTGTAACTGCTACCAAATTCTTCTTCTTCCTTTTCTAACTTATTATTCTTCTATTCAAATTCTGTTCTAGTCACCATGGCATAGTAGTGTTAGCTCCAACGCGATCAAGTTATGATTTTTTAAATGCTATTCTTTTATTCATGTAATCAATATTCTTCATGATGTGAAAATTATCCTCCCTTTTCATGAATCACAAATCCCATTTTGTGATGTTGAATCCATGAACAAACAAAATTGGCCTAATCTAAAATGAATTATCCATAAAATTTTGAAAATAATTATTCAAAATAATTCCTATGAAATTATTGAACACCTTATGAATTCTAGGAGAAATTATATTTTTGAAAATTTAAATATTCATGGCCATTATCTGTGTGAAACCATTCTTCTTACATAATATAATGATCATCTTATGCATTAAATAATATTATTTTATTTTCCACACAATAGTACTAACCTTTAAAAACATATTAAAAATATAGATTTAACTTCCTATGTATCAATAAAATTATTATATATCCTTTCATAAGATGTATCTTTTTGTTGATTTCCAAGTTTTGATCCAAACAACATATTACCTATTATTAATCCTCTTATGCATGATTGAAAACTTATTACATATCACTTGCATGTCATCTTATGTATGTGCATAAGATGATGATCTTAGTAGAATTTATACTCTATTATATAAAATATTTTATATACAAGAAACTTATAGGAATATGTTACATATTGAACAAAATCATACATATGAAAATAGAGTTATCCAAATGAGCATAAAACCTCTTCAAATCATCTCTGAACATCTCTAAAATTGTTTCACACACTTTTAAACATAAAAGATCCTTCACTTCACATAAAATACTTTATTTCATGTGAGTTTGAATATGATTTATTCATTAAAAAAATCCAACACAATAACCATATCCACTTAAATTCTTATACACTTCACACCTTTTTCATAATGAGATTCAATAGTCTCCCCAAAAAATCTCTTGGGATCAACATTGCTAAAATTAAATAAAAGTTTTTTCCTAACACAAATGAGTTTTTGTTTTTTATAATGATATTCTAAATAGAATATAGTATCTAAGAGGCTAGTGGGATTATGAAGTTATAGAATTTTAAATCTAACAAATAAAATATTACACCGGTCTAAAATTAGAGTGATTTTTACTTAATATCTTAAAGAGTTTAGGATATGTGATGGTAAAAATGTAAAGAGTTTAATTTAGTTATCTTGAAAAGTGAGTATCACTATTTCATAAAGGATTATTCTAGTTAAAATACAAAGTGAATTTCACTTAATATCCTAAAAGATATTTTGGGTATGGCAGTAAAGAGAAATGTAAAAGTTACATTTAGTTACTAGAATATAGTTAATGTCACTTTATCTTAAATATTTTAGGATGTGATGGTAAATAATAATGTAAATAGTTAAATTATATTTATAAGGAAAATTTTGGTGAAAAAGTTCCAAATACGATGATGTTAAACTTAGAAAGGTTATAAGAAGACACCATAAGTTGACATCATACCATTTAATGTTATGAAGTTAAGAAGTTTGAATATTTTCAAGGAGTTAAACATTAGGAATATGAATTATAAATATCACCATTTTTTAAATTTTATTTCTTTATAAATGTTACTCACAAAAGAGTTTAGTAGGTGGGTTTTATCATATAGTCACATAAAGATGTGACAAGAATTATATATTGATGTAACGAGTTAACAAAACCCTAGAAAGTGAAACATACATAATGATGATCTAACAATACATTATATATGATCTGATAGACAAGTTATTATGGTAGGTTTTGTTAAGTATTCTTAAAAATAGTTTTAAAAATATAAAATTTATCATATAAAATATAATATCCACTTTATCATTCTTTCATGTTGGCTACATAAATTTATATATTGATATATATTTCATGAAATGTAATGATAATTGGCCTCTCAAAGTAATACTTCATGTTATCCCTAATTTTTTTCATGAAATATAATTATACTTTATGAATAAATGTTAAGGTTATCATGAGTATGATTCTAGTATGAGATATGAAATATTCTCCTGAGGCATAAAAAGTGTTTTTTATGTGTACTGGATGACCTAATTAGTATACCATATGGAGTTTCATACACCATGTGTTTAGTATACTAAGGGTGTATGAATCATATATGAGTCCACATTAACTATGTCTCATGGGGTGACACTTTGTGGATGACTAAATGTGGATTGATATCGACTCAAAGATATGCTCAAAAATTATTTTAGAGTTAAAAAAAGTGTTTTGGATGAGTATTCACAAGGTATTACATATGATGTGATATGAGGTGAGGTTAATGATAAATTTTCAATTTTTTTTAAAAATATATCCAAAAGAGTTTTGGATATGGTTTCACAACTTATTGTATATGATAAATATAAGGTGAAATGGAATAAAGAATTTTAGGCTTTAGTGCAAGTGAGATATTAAAAGATCTATATTCCCTAAATATTTCAATAATATTTTATAATTGTATGAGACCATAAAAGTGCTTGCATGTGATGCATGGTTGTATCATATACTATAGTTGGGATAGTCATAAGGAAAACATGAAATAAGATTTCATGCCACCACCTTCATTAATATATTCAATTGTAAAGTATAATTTATAAATTCATAAGGGTGAAATTATTGAACATTCATAGTGTATAATAGGCCTTATCATAAATCTTGGCATGTGATGCCATGCTACTACCTTCGATCATATGAATAGTTGAATATTAAAGGTTAATGTTTGAATGATCGTACCATATAATCTATCAGATGTGAACTTAAAATTTGTTTTTTCTCATTGAAAACTACCCCCATTAATTCATGAAATTCTGAGTAAATTATTTTTTTGTGAATTTTTTAAAAATATGAAATTTAAATTTTAATGACTTAAATATGGAATTTTAGTGATTCATTATTTTTTGGATTTAAATAAGGAAGACATACTTTGGTTAATAATATGAAATTTAATTATTTTAAATACATTTAATTTTTAATGTTAATTTTTAATTCCATTTGGAAATTTATTTATAAAATTGAGTTTTTCATGAAGAAATTAAATTTAGTTGTAGAGTTTTTTTAAGGATGAAAATATAATTTAGATTTTTTTTGGAAATAAATTATTGTAAAGACCTAGATATTTCAAGGGAATTTTTTTTCTTAAATTCTTTGGAATTTTACGAGTCCGCAGTTTCTGACAGCGCCTGATTCCGAGGCCCGGTGTGCCTGGAATCAATTTCTGAAGTTTTTTTCAGGTACGTTTAGTAAACGTACGTGCAAGTTTTTCTATCTTTTGAACCGGTGCTTGGAATTGAAATCCGAGGACACTGATGAACTCGCATCGCCGATATTCGCTTAAGGGGACCTTTACCGTAGTTGCATTTTATATAGGATGGAAGTTATAATTTGGGGTTCCAATTAAAATTGGAAGTTTAAATAAAAATGTGTGTGCAACACATTTTTATTTTGAAAGGTGGTTAAAGTCTCTTGGTGGAGGTTAGGGTTGGGTCCCACCACACCCTAACCTCCCTTGGGAGGATATAACTTGGGGTGGAGCCCACACGAGCTCTAACCCTTTAACTTCCCCTTAAACTCCCCATTAACTCCCCTTATTTAATTTGACACATCCCCTCATTAATTGGGACTCTCCACCTCCTCTAAGATTTGAATTTGAACCAATACTAAGAATTAATTAAATGATTCGCCTCATTTAATTAAACACAACCATGTGTTGTTGTGCGAAAGGATTAATAGAGATCACCTCTATTTCTTTTGGGGTTGGCATAATCCTTTGGAAAGGCTGGAGAGAGGAGAGCTTCATCCTTCAAACAAAGAACCGCCGAAGAACGACGAACATCTCCTTCGATCTTCGGCCAAGCCAAAAGATAAGGATCCGCCCACAAGGAATGCCAACGACACGCCATCCTCGACTCCTTCCTCGACGTCAACGAATTGACGCCGCCACCCGACGACTTCGTTTACAAATGACAAACGAGGTGGGGATTTGTCTTGTTTAAATTAAATCCTCGTTCCTCATTTTTTATATGTTTCGATGTTGGCCATTTGTTATTACCTTACACAGAGGGCGCGGACCGAACAAACACGACCCGATGACCCTCCGTTGATTTTCTTGAGTTGATGACGGTGGCAGAACCAGTAGGGCGCAGTGCCGTCGCACCGCGCCGGAGGAAGGAAGGGGCCGTAGCCATGTGGGCCGCGGTGGACGGAAGAAGCGGCGACCGTGTGACGGCCGCATGAAGGAAACCACGGCCCACAACCGCGGGCCACTCGGACTGATGAACCGACCGTCTATGGCCGACCTGGTTGGTGAACCGCAGCACCTGCAGGTGCCGCATGGAGGAGGTGCGGCCCGCATCCGCGGGCCGCTTGCTGGATGAGCCGGCCAGCTACGACCGGTCGGGCAGGAGACCGCGGTGCCCTCTTGGCACCGCATTGCAGAGGAGACGTGGCCCGCTTCCGTGGGCCGCTCGACGGACGAACCGGCCGGCCGCCTGCCAGCCGGGATGAGGGGAACCGTGACGCCACGTGCGGAGAAACAGAGACCCGCTGTGCGGACCACTCCCACTGGAAAAATTGGCCGGCTTCATCTGGATGGGCAGCAAGGAGGGGCAGCACCGCTTAGCGCCGCTAGGCGAGCCTAACCAGCCCGCGACCCCGGCCGGGTCCGCGGGTGGGCCGCGCCCCACTGGGTCGGGCCGACCCCCCAAACGGGTTGGACTCGCTGGGCCGAGTCCCTGGGTGGGACACGCTCCACCGGGCCGGGCTGACCCCAGCCGAGTCGGACCCGCCAAACCGGGCTGGGTCGACCCGGCAGCCCTCTAGGCTTGACGGGCCGGACCCGTATCACTTAAACGTAAATATCTTCTAGACCGCGCGTCCGATTGACGCACCGTCTGCGGCACTGGGATCCTCATGATAAGGCGGTCCTTTTGCAATACTCTAAGTGAGTTTTGGAAAAATTTGGAAAATGGCCGGGTTTGGAATGAGCATAATTCCAACTGGGCCCCTGGAACAAAAATGCTAATAACTCTCAGACCGTGAGTCCGATTGACGCGCCGTCTGTCGCGTTGGGTTCATTTTGATGAGACGAAACTAAGAGATACATAATCTTAGGACTTAGTGGTAGTTTATGCATCAAAACTTGGCTCGAGGAGTGGACCCTCCTGGAATCGAGCGTGCTGTGTGCGGGAACCCTAGATCTGGCTGCGACTGCGACGACTTCTGTACTTGGATCCTACGTGGGTTCGATAGTGACGACTTCTGTACTTGGATCCTATGTGGGTTTGACAGTGACGACTTCTCTACTTGGATCCTACGTGAGTTCGACAGTGACGACTTCTGTACTTGGATCCTATGTGGGTTCGACAGTGACGACTTCTGTACTTGGATCCTATGTGGGTTCGACAGTGAAGACTTATGTACTTGCATACTACGTGGGTTCAATAGTGATGACTTCTGTACTTGGATCCTACATGGGTTCAAAAGTGATAACATCTATAATTGGATCCTATGTGGGTTCGTCAGGGACGACTTCTATACTGGGATCCTACGTGGGTTCGATAGTGACGACTTCTGTACTGGGATACTACGTGGGATTGACAGCTTAGATGAATCAGTGACTACAAATGATCATCTCTATCGCTATATGAAAGATGTATACCTGGTGTGAGCTGAGTATTTACCTTCGGGTTTACCTCATTTATGAGATGTGTACTATTGAAGACTTAGGTATATGTATGGGCATATACCTAAGTAAGGGTGGATGTTTCTTCATGTGTGTTTCTTCATGGATGTGTTGTGGAGAAGCCTACATGGCTTTCTTCTGTGAGCTGTACCTATGGGATACACCTTGTGTTATAATTTCTTTGTGGAGTGTTTCTACACTTGTGGAACAGAATGTGGTTGGGCTTGAGAGTTGGAGCCAGACTGTGACTGGTAACTTAGGTATATGTATGGGCATATACCTAAGTAGGGTTGGTTGATACTTCATGATTGTATCTTTCTACTGTGGTTTATCCTTTGTGGATTTTGTGAGACTTTGAGGGTCTCAGGGTCCCTACTGAGTATCGTTATACTCACCCATGCACGTGCTATGCCCGCACCTCGTTGTGTTGGATGCAGACGAAGGACAACATTGACGGAGGCTGAGAGCGAGCCAGCACTGGACGGTACCCGGAGGTGGACCACATGGAGAGACGGTACATGGAGCGGATTGATATACGCGGAGTGCTGAGGTGGACATATATACCTAATCTTCAGGTAGGATACTCATAGGATGTTCCAGGAGATTCTCTTTTTAGATGTTGTCCCTTTTTCAGTTGTACTTGCTTTCCGTTGTACCTGTACTTTACTATTGGGCTTGTATTTTCGGCCCCTTTACTTTCAACACTACTTTTTGTATACAATATTCACTTAGTGCTTTGCTTCCAGCTTACTCTGTTTGTGTGTGTGTTACTTATATAAAGGAAATGCCTTCCCAACTTAGGGATTTATGCCTTTGGTGCCAGTCTCTAGCCCCTGGCCTATGGAAGGCGGACTTGGGGTAGTCACGACACGGGCCCCGGGGACGGGTCGTGACAAATTGGTATCAAAGGAGTCAGTTCTACTGGAGAACTTAGGACTCTGATATTTCTTTTCTGTAAAGAAATAGTGTTAAGAGTATTTAGTATGGTTTTCAGTCCAGGGAGTCCAGTGTTGGTGCGGCGGCTGACGTATCCATACACCAGTACCCTAACCTCTGATTTCCAACTTAGTGCACAGAAAGACTGATTGCGTGTGTGTTTCAAGAGTTTCCTTTGTGGTCTCTTTGTGTCAGCTCACCAGGTATAAATTTTTGACCATGGAGCACCTGTTCCTTATCAGGATTCCACTACAAAGATAACCAGCTAGGGTTATCGAGAGAGAGTACACGATGACGACCCACCGAGCGACGAGGCTCCAGTGTAGGGCCCTCTTACTATGTTGGCACCTTTGGGTGGTGTACCAGAAGCACCACCACCCGTTGGGCAGTAGATGCCACCAGTAGCACTGGCGGATGGTGCACGCGGACTGAGCGCACTGCACAAGTTCTAGCAGCAGAGGCCTCTAAGGTTTCAAGGCGAGACAGATTCCCGGGCAGCAGAGGATTGGATGGAGGTGATTACTGGAGTTTTCCACCTAGTTGAGACACTAGTAGAGAAGATGTTGATCTTAGATACTAATCTTTTTTAGTGAGTGACCATGAGTATGGTACGCATAATGATGAAGTTTCGGTACTTGGACCATTTTCCGAGATGGTACCTTCGGGCAGTGTGCCAACTGTATCACTGCCCGTTGGTCAGCAGACACTACCGACGGTACTGGTAGAGGAAACTTGTAGGATTAGTGCCTTACATGTATTTCATCACCAGATATCCCTGAAGTTTCGAGGAAAGATCGACCCATAGGTGGCTGAGGACTGCCTTGAGGAGGTGGCTGAGAGTTTTTTAGAGCTTATACAGCTTTGGCAGTACGACGTGTCGGTAGCTGAGTATTCATCGAGGCATACCAATCTTTCCTGGTACTCGATGAATATGATTCAATTAGTGCTTTAGAGTTCAGGCCTCTAAGTGAGGTGTGTTTAAGGATATTCGATCCAACACTTTTTCCTCTATGTATTCCTACTTATGTTAGGGTGCTAGAGAGAACCTTTGTGGTTGAATGTTCATTGGATGAGCAGATATAACCAGTGAATGTTAATAGTTGGAAAGCATGACACTAGCGTCAGTCTCAGAGACTTGGGCGTGTGAGATGTTTCAGGAAGAGGAAGTGTTAAGGACAGATGAATCTATAGGGCATCAGACGTGGAAGTATAGCTAGGAGAGCATCATGAGGTGGTGAACATTTTGACATGTTATAACCACTCGCCTTTGTAGTCCCCACTAGGCTCATGGAGCTGGAGGGCAGGGAAAGAGAGTAGCTGCATGCGATCAAGGAGTGTGACCCAGGGGCTCTAAGAATGATTTGAGGTATGATCTATGTCTACTAATAGCTTCCTTATCAATAGACATAGGTATAAATCATTCCTTCCTTCCACGAATCTTGTCCCAGACCTAGAGTTTCTAGTTAAGCCGTTGACTTAACCCTCACATCTGGAGATACCTTTGGGAGGAGACTCGATAATCACACTTACGCCGACGGTGTGATCTAACCCCTAAGGTGAGAGTTTCGGTTGGAATCACTTGATGGCAGTGTCGAGGCCTTACGACGTTAGTTTGGGTATAGACTGGGCAACCATAGTTCATACACAGATTGATTGTATTAGGAAAAAAGGTTGTGGTTTATCTACAACATTGGGATGGGGTTTTCCTTGGTTAGAGAAAAAGAAAACCCAGGCAGCACAAGATGGAATCATGCATAAGAGGGTGCAGTCAATCACTCAGGAGTCTGCCAGACTTACCTTTGTGCCAGAATTCTCTAGAGTTGCAACACCACTATCATCTTTGACAAAGAAGGGGCAACCCTTCGTATAGTCAGAGAGATGCCAGCAGAGCTTTCAGGAGCTGAGGCAGAGGTTGAGTAGTGCACCCATCTTGAGGCTACCATAGGAGAGAGTTGGGTACATAGTTTACTGCGATGCATCAGGGACCAGACTTGGGTGTGTCCTGATGTAGAAGCAAGTAGTTATCGCGTATGGTTCTAGGCAGTTGAGACTGCACGAGCAGAACTATGATACCCATGACCTGGAGTTAGTAGTAGTGGTCTTCGCCTTGAAGATGTAGCAGCACTATCTTATGGGTGAATGATTTACCGTATACTCTGACCACCAGAGTCTCAGGTATATCTTATCACATAAGGACCTAAACCTGAGACAACACTGGTGTCCAGGTATGAAGAAAGTAGTAGAAAAGTTTGTCTCTCGATGCCTCACTTGTCAGCAATTGAAGGTGGAGCACTAGGTTCCAGCAGTCTTGGTTCAGCCCTTAGAGGTTCTAGAGTGGAAGTTGGATGGGATATCCATGGATTTAGTGATGGGAATTCCACGTACATCCAGAGGACACAACTCTGTCTGGGTGATCGTAGACTGACTCACCAAGTCGGACCACTTCCTACCGATCAGAGAGAAGGGCTTAGTAAAGAGCTTGGGATGCCTATACGTTCAAGAGATCATACGACTTCATGGTGTGACATCGAATATCATCTTCGATCGGGATGCTCGTTGCACTTCCTAGCTATGGAAGGGGTTACAGGAGGCTTTTGGGACGCAGCTTCGCTCGAGCACCACCTTCCATCCTCATACGGATGGTCAGACTGAGAGGACCATTCAGACTCTCGAGGACATGATTCGTGCATGTGTTCTCGACTTTGGTCGCAGCTGGGAGGATCACTTAAACTTGGTGGAGTTTGCGTACAACAACAGCTACCACTCCACCATCGGGATGGCACCTTATGAGGCAATGTACGACCGACCTTGTAGATAACCTATGTGCTGGACTGACCCAGGGGAGTCAACACTTATAGAACCAGAGATGGTGCAGGCTACAATAGAGAAGGTGCAGATCATCCAGTAGCGGATGAAGACTACACAGAGTAGATAGAAGTCCTATGCTGATAGGAGACAGAGACCATTGGAGGTCGAGGATGGAGACCACGTCTTTCTATGGGTCTCACCTCAACGAGGTCTACAGAGATTTGGCCGGGGTGTCAATTTATCTCCATGATTCATTGGACCATTCCAAGTCCTCAGCAGGGTAGGTGAGGTGGCTTACCACCTATCCCTTCCACCTCAGTTGCACCGGGTGCACAACATCTTCCACGTATCTCAGCTGAGGAGATACGTGCATGACCCGTCCCACATCATCAACCACAAGGAACTGGACATCGATGACGGAGCAACATTCACAGAGGTCCTGGTGGAGATCTAGGATCGACAGGAGCGGGTCCTATATGGATGATCGATTCCTCTGGTGCGCATTCACTGGCAGCATGAGAAACTCTAGGAGAGAACATGGGAGCGGGAGGCTCATATGTGTGATCAATACCCTCTTTTATTTCCCTAGTGTGTGTTGTAGCTTTACAGGGACGTAAAACCCTGAGGTGGGGGTAATGTAAAGACCTGGAAATTTTAAGGAAATTTTTTCTTAAATTCTTTGGAATTTTTTGAGTTCACAGTTTCTGACGGTGCCTGATTCTGAGGCTCGGTGTGTCTGGAATCAATTTATGAAAATTTGATCGGGTACATTTACAAAACGTACGTGCGGGTTTTTCTATCTTTTGAACCGGTGCTCAGAATTGAAATTCGAGGACACCGATGAACTCGCAGCGCCGATATTCTCTTAAGGGGACCTTTACCGTAGTTGCGTTTTATACAGGATGGAAGTTATAATTTGGGGTTCCAATTAAAATTGGAAGTTTAAATAAAAATGTGGTACAATACATTTTTATTTTGAAAGGTGGTTAAAGTCTCTTGGTGGAGGTTAGAGGTGGGGCCCACCACACCCTAACCTCCCTTGGGAGGATATAACTTGGGGTGGAGCCCACACAATCTCTAACCCTTCAACTTCCCCTTAAACTCCCCATTAACTCCCTTTATTTAATTTGACACCTCCCCTCATTAATTGGGACTCTCCACCTCCTCTAAGATTTGAATTTGAACCAATCCTAAGAATTAATTAAATGAGTCGCCTCATTTAATTAAACACAACCATGTGTTGTTGTGCGAAAGGATTAATAGAGATCACCTCTATTTCTTTTAGGGTTGGCATAATCCTTTGGAGAGGCTGGAGAGAGGAGAGCTTCATCCTTCCAATGAAGAACCGCCGAAGAGCGATGAACATATCCTTTGATCTTTGGCCAAACCAAAAGAGAAGGATCTGCCCGCAAGGAACGCCGACGACGTGCCATCCTCGGCTCCTTCTTCCCCGACGTCAACGAATTGATGCCGTCACCCCGCGACTTCGTCTACAAATGACAAACGAGGTAGGGGTTTGTCTTTTTTAAATTAAATCCTCGTTCCTTGTTTTTTATATTTTTCGATGTTGGCCATTTTTTATTACCTTACATGGAGGGCGCGGGCCGAACAAACATGACCCGACGACCCTCCGTTGATTTTCTTGAGTTGATGATAGTGGCAGAACCGGTAGGGCGCGGTGCCGTCGCACCACGCCGGAGGAAGGAAGGGGCCGCGACCATGCGGGCTGCGGCAGACGGAAGAAGTGGCGGCCGTGCTCCGGCCGTGTGAAGGAAACTGCGGCCCACAACCACGAGCCGCTCGGGCTAAAGAACCGGTCGACTATGGCCGGCCGGGTTGGTAAACCGCAGCACCCGCAGGTGCCTCGCGGAGGAGGTGCGGCCCACATCCGTGGGCTAGTTGCTGGACGAGCCGGCCGACTACAGTCGGCCGGGAAGAAGACCATAGTGCCCTCTTGGCGCCGCGCTGCGGAGTAGATGCAACCCGCTTCTACGGGCCGCTTGGCAGACGAACCAGCCGGCCGCCTGTCGACCGGGATGAGTGGAACCGTAGTGCCGCTTGGCGCCGCGTGCGGAGGAATAGTGGACCGCTGTTCGGGCCGCTTACACCCGAAAAACCGGCCGGCTTTGTCCGGCCGGGCAGCAAGGAGGGGCGGCGCTGCTCGGCGCCGCCGGGCGAGCCGAACTGGCCCGCGACCCGGGCCGGGTCCGCGGGTAGGCCGTGACCCACCGGGTCGGGCTGACCCCCCAAACGGGTCATGTAACACCTCAATATTTTATAAGATATATTATTTTTAATTTCTTTAATGTCTTCTATTATACACTACACCAAGATTAGCTTGTACTATATGCAACACCATATTAGCTTGCAGTATATGCAACACTATTCTTGGCTCGTGTTACACGCAATTTCAGGTTCATTTTGTGGAAATTATTCTATGCAACATTAAGTATAGATTTTGTTTAATGTGTAAATGAAATAAGTTTTGATTATGTTATACGCAACACCAAACAGAGATTTCACTACACGCAGCCCTGACTTGGCTTGCATTACACATAATCAAGACCTTCTTCGATAACGTGTGTAGTACATAATACCGAGTTTCACTAAACGAGATATTACCATAATATTATCATGAACTAGCCATTATGAATAGTAATACCCACTTTTTGAAATTTTATAAATTTTATCTTTCAAAATGGACTTCATTTTTGGATTTGGAATATCTAAATTAGCCTAGGGTGAATTTTTGGTATTTTTTTGAAAACTTTCAATTTTTGATGAATAGTGAAAACACTGGGTTACTATTTAAAAACCAAATTTTTATTTAAATAATTATTTATTTTATTTAAATTTATTTTTGGTCATAATAGATACATAATACCTATATAAGTTCAATGTAATTCATTGAAGCCAGTTTATAATAATTTTAGATATATAAAAATTTTATTGAACTTTTCACCGTTTTTTACCCATCTCCTAGAAGAATTTTCAAATTCACATAAAACTTAATTTTATCGATTTTGTGAGTGGAATTTAAAAAATATGAGAGACACGGTTAATATCAAGGATTAAAATGTGGTTCAATAAGATAAAAAGAATTTTTGGTGAATAGTAACTTTTTACTTTTATTTACCACGGTTAAAAGTAAATAGGGTAATTAAGGGTAAAAATGATATTATTAATATCTTAACACATGTCCTAATTCTATTGGATAAGTTTAATTTGACCAAAAAAAACCTTAGAAATAAAATATTACCCTTTAGGTCCACTTAGATTAGATTAGGACATTTATTATTATTTTATTTAAAGAAGAGTTAAAATAGTTAAAATCAAAGTTTAATAACTAAAACATTTTTAATATAGGGTTATACATAAGATAAATTTGACTATAAATATTAATTAGAAATATAAAAATATTTCCTAAATAATTTTATTTTATTTATAATTTTTAGAGATTAAATAATTTAATTTATATATGACACAATGATGATGCAGTAATTACCTTATTAACGAAATATTAACATAATTGATGTTATAAATACCCAAATAAATGTAATTTGAGACTTTTTATAAATTAAAATATAATTTTTTTGGTTAATATGACATGTTAGTATTGATTAAAATAACTTTTTTTGAACTAATCATGCTGTTATGATTTTCAAAAAAATCAATTACCAAATAGTATCAAAATTGACATAAAATAGTTTTTAAAAAATATATTATATTATTAATTGTTATTGTATTTCTAAAAATATAAGGTTCAGAAAAATGACTTATATAAGGTTATATATATTAATAATGAACCACTTGGGGTTGTTTTGGCTTGTTATAGTAAGTTTATTAACCATATAGTGTAAGAAAACAAGAAGACACGGTAAAAATTAAATTATTTAACTTAGAGTTAAATCTAAATGATAAGGTTAAAATAGTAACCTAAAATTGTCTGAAACCTATTGGTTGTGATGATTTCGACCCATACCCACTTTATTTTTGAAATAAGTCACTTTGGATCCATTATAAACTGAATATGACTTTATTATAAAATAATATTTTAAGTTTTTTCTTAAAGTGCCCCTCTCCTCCCTTATAAAAGGGCACCTACTCCCTCTTCTCTTTACACAATTTTGAGTCTTCAAGCTCAGAAAAACCCTGCCAATTTCCCTTCTAAACTTCCCTATAAACATTATAGAGGTTCTTTTCTCCTCAAAAGACCAACTCTAGTACCTTAAGAGGAAGCTTAAAAAAGGTGCGTCGAAGAAGAGGTAATCTCTTCTACCGATTCTTTCAAGTTTATTTCTTCTTCAACTTCTTCTTCTTTAAGTTGTTTCATTATAAATTAATAAAATCAGTATCACTAATATACTGATATGTTATTATAAATATGAAACATCCCCATTTCATCTTCTATCCATCCTATGGAAAACGAAATCACCGCGCGTGCGTACGTACGAAATACCGTCTCCACGCCGTGGTGTAATCTGTTTTTCCATCACCACCTTACTTGGATGGGTATAATGGTGTAAAGAATAACTATATATGGTTATTATAACATCATAATGATTCTGAGATATTATATCATCCACTAAAATTCCATTCAATAATTATGGGAATGATATCATCGCTCGTGCGTACGTACGGATTACCCTCTCCACGACGCGATGAGATTCATTCTCCATGTTAACCATTCAAGAATGATTATAAAGTATATATAATGAATAATAATGAAACATATGACATAATTAATCTACTGTATTTATGTATATATATATATATATGTCATATACTTACTTCCATTCAAGTCAATAAGGAAAGGAAAACAGCGTTCATGCGTACGTACGACCTACCGTCTCCATGAACGGTGTATTTCATTTCATTCATCTATCTATTATATATATATATACACTGAATATATATGATATATAAATCATGATTTACATTCTGTAAGTAATTGAATCATGATATAATTAATAATAATATCAATAACAACAAGTCCAAACATGTAAGATAAATAAAACGATTTTACCCAAAACGCTGCTTTAACTTGGAATTTACAAAAGAATGGTTAATATAAAGTCATAAGTGAACCATATATAATATCATAACAATTAATATGATTCTGTAATAAGTAAATGAAATTATTTAAATCATTATACAGGAGGTTTGGATACGTACGAAGCATATTGGACCTAAGTTAAGGGATAATTTCTCAATATCATTTTTATTCGAGATTGCTTATACATAAGTATTTACTGGGGTTATATTTTTCATCCATGTCCATAAAAATGTTTTTCATAAAGTGTTTAATATTCTTCCATGTACGTTTAAAGTCATGTTTACCCCTCTTTGAAATTTACTTTGTGTTATGGAAGGAATCTTTCTTTTGTTTACCAGATGTGGTACTTTTTGACTTTTCCAACAAAAGTACAAGGAGAATGTTTTTTTAACTTTATGGCATGAACATATTTTTAAGGTTTCATAAAAAATTATTTCAATAAAGATTCATCTACAAAATTTCATGATTATTTTCAACAAATTCCTCTTCTTTTAAAATTTCATGTCATTTTGAGAAAAGAAAATGATTTTGATGAAGAAAGGATATTTTCCTCAAAAATTCATTTCAAGTGTTTTATCAAAACTATTTTCCATCTAAGATAACACTATTAAGTATATTTATGTTTAAATTATAATGTATCTATTATTTACATGGTTTGAGTTTTCTTATGATGAAATGATATCTATTTCTTTTATATGGATTATGTTATGATGTGATGATGTTTATGAAACCCATTTTATTTGTTGGGTTATTATGAATGGTGTATGTTTATTTTGTGGCACACGAAAGAATGATTTCATTATGATATGGGTGGAACCTATATCAATCTCCAATTCATTAGGTAAAGATTTATATCTCATGAGATAGACATGGATGGAATTATAAGTTAATCCAGTTCAGTGATACAGGACTTGACCGAGGAGTGAACTCGATTCAGAAAGGGAATTTATCCACTAAGATGGTCTTGGCAGCAATGCCTTGGCTACTATGGAAATAATATCATGTGCTTAATGGTTTTCCATAATTAAATGTTTTATTACCATGATATTTTATCATGATTGATGTTCCTTTATTATCTATTCCTTACGTACTTCCAAGATTTATTTCACAACTCAATATTTTGATGTTTAAACTTTATGTTCATGTTTTGAAGTTCAAATGTATATGGTTTGTTTTATTTTCTCCATGCTTACCCTTACTGAGCATTTGATCTCACCCTTTATATGTTTTCTTTTCCCCAGGATATAAAGAAAGGTTTTAGGTAAGAAAAAAAGGGAAAATCTTTATGGGAGATGTTAAAGATCTTTCACCAAGATTAGAAGATTATGTTCCAAGTTTCCAAAGACACTAAACTATTACAGTCTTTTGGTGTCTGTTTTTGTTATGTATTAAGTATTCCACAAAAGTAATGTAATGTCTATGTACTTCAAGCTTTGGGTCTCTACAGGTCGGACCCGCCGGGCTGAGTCCCTGGGTGGGCCACACTCCACCGGGCCAGGCCGACCCCCAGCCGGGTCGGACCCGCCAAACCGGGTTAGGCCGACCCGCCAGCCCTCTCGGCTTGACGGGCCGAGCCTGTATCGCTTAAACGTAAATATTTTCTAGACCACGTGTCCGATTGATGCACCGTCTATGGCACAGGGATCCTCACGACGAGGTGCTCCTTTTTTGATACTCTAAGTGAGTTTTGGATAACTTTGGAAATTGTCCGAGTTTGGAATGAGCGTAATTCCAACCGGGCCCTTGGAACGGAAATGCTAATAACTCTCAGACCGGGCGTCCGATTGACGCGCCGTCTGTCATGTTGGGTTCCTTTTGATGAGACAGAACTACGTGATACATCAACTCAGGACTTCGTGGTAGTTGATGTATCTACACTTTCCTCAAGGAGCGGACCCTCCTAGAATCAAGCGTGCTGTGTGCGGGAACCCTAGAGCTGGCTGCGACTACGACGACTTCTATACTTGGATCCTACGTGGGTTCAACAGTGATGAATTCTGTACTTGGATCCTATGTGGGTTAGATAGTGACGACTTCTGTACTTGGATCCTACATGGGTTCAACAGTGATGACTTCTGTACTTGGATCCTACGTGGGTTCGACAGTGAGGACTTCTCTACTTGGATCCTACGTGGGTTCGATAGTGATGACTACTGTACTGGGATCCTACATGGGTTCGACAGTGATGAATTCTATACTGGGATCATATGTGGGTTCGACAGCTTAGATGAATCAATGACTACAACTGATCATATCTATCACTATACGAAAGATTTATACCTGGTGTGAGCTGAGTATTTACCTTCGGGTTTACCTTATGTATGAGATGTGTACTCTTGACAACTTAGGTATATGTATGGGAATATACCTAAGTAAGGGTGGATGTTTCTTCATGGGTGTTTCTTCATGGATGTGTTGTGGATAATCCTACATGGAATTCTTCTTTGATGTGTACCTATGGGATACACCTTGTGTTATACTTTATTTTTGGATTGTTTCTACACTTGTGGAAGAGAATGTGGTTGGGCTCGAGAGTTGGAGACGGACTGTGACTGGTAACTTTGGTATATGTATGGGCATATACCTAAGTAGGGTTGGTTGATACTTCGTGATTGTATATTTATACTGTGGTTTATCCTTTTTGGATTTTGTGAGAATTTGAAGGTCTCGGGGTCCCTAATGAGTATCGTTATACTCACCCCTGCACGGGATATGCCCACACCTCGTTGTGTTGGATGCAGACGAAAAACAATGTTGACGGAGGCCGAGAGCGAGCCAGGACTGGATGGTACCCAGAGGTGGACCACACAGAGAGACGGTACATGGATGGGACTGACAGATGTGGAGTGCTGAGGTTGACATATGTACCTACCCTTTAGGTAGGATACTCGGCGAACGTTCCAGGAGCTTCCCTTTTTAGCTGTCTTCCCTTTTTCAGTTGTACTTGCTTTCTGTTGTACCTGTAATTTACTGTTGGGATTGTATTTCCGTCCCCTTTACTTTCAACACTACTTTTTGTATACATTATTCAATTAGTGACTTGCTTATAGCTTACTCTATTTGTGTGTGTGTTACTTCTATAAAGGAAATTCCTTCCCAGCTTAGGGATTTATGCCTTTGGTGCTATTCTCCAGCCCCTGGCCTATGGAAGTCGGGATTGGGGTAGTCACGGAATGGGCCCTGAGGATGGGTCGTGACAAATTGGTATCAGAGGAGTCCGTTATACCACATAACTTAGGACTCTGATCTTTATTTTGTGTGAAGCAATAGTGTTTAGAGTATTGAGTATGGTTTTCAGTCCAGGGAGTCCAGTGTTGGTGCAGTGGCCGATGTATCCATACACCAGGACCCTGAACTCTGATTTCCAACTTAGTGCATGGAAAGAATGATTGCGTGTGTGTTTCAAGAGTTTCCTTTGTGGTATCTTTAATTCAGATCACCAGGTATAACTTTTTGACCGTGGCACACCTTTTCCTTATCGGGATGCCTCTACGAAAACAACCATCTAGGGTTCCCGAGAGAGAGTACACGATGACGGACCACCGAGCGATGAGGCTCTGGTGCAGGGACCTCTTACTATGTTGGCACCTTCAGGTGGTGTACTAGTAGCACCACCACCCGTTGGGCAGAAGATTCCACCAGCCGCACTGGCGGACGGTGGACGCCGACTGACCGCGTTGCACGAGTTACAGTGGTAGAGGCCTCTGAGGTTTTGAGGCAAGACAGATTCCCAGGCATCAGAGGACTAGATAGAGGCAATTAATGGAGTTTTCTGCCTAGTTGAGACACTAGTAGAGAAGATATTGATCTTAGCTACTAATCTTTTTCAGTGAGTGACCATGTGGATGGTCCGCATAATGATGAAGTTTTGGTACTTGGACCTTTTTCCGAGATGGTACCTTTGGACAGTGTGCCCACTATATCACTGCCTGTTGGTCAGCAGACACTACCAGCAGTACCGATAGAGGACACTTATAGGCTTAGTGCCTTAAATGTGTTTCAACACCAGATATACCTCAAGTTCCGAGGCAAGCCCAACCCACAGGCAACTGAGGAATTGCTTGAGGAGGTGGCTGAGAATTTTCTAGAGCTTATAGAACTTTGGAAGGACGACGTGTCGGTAGCTGAGTATTCATCGAGGAATACCAATCTTTCCTGGTACTCGATGAATATGATTAGATTAGTGATTTAGAGATCAGAACTCTAAGCGAGGTGTGTTTAATGATATCTGAGCCATCACTTTTTCCTCTATGAATTCCTACTTATGTTAGTGTTCTAGAGAGAACCTTTGTGGTTAAATGTTCATTGGATGAGTGGATACAGCCACTGAATGTTAACAATTGGGAAGCATGAAACTTGCATCAGTCTCAGAGACTTGGGCATGTGAGATGTTTTAGGAATAGGAAGTGTTAAGGAAAGATGAATCTGTAGGGCAGCAGACGTGGAAGAAGAGCTTGGAGAGAAAAATGAGGTGGTGAACATTTCAACAAGTTACAACCACCCACCTTTGTAGTCCCCGCTAGGCTCATGGAGCTGGAGGGAAGGGGAAAAGAGTAGCTGCATGTAGTCAAGGAGTGTGACCCAAGGGCTCTAAGAATGATTTGAGGTACGATCTGTGTCTACTACTAGATGCCGTATCAATAGACATAGGTACCAATCATTCCTTCCTTCCATGAATCTTGTCCCAGACCTAGAGTTTCTGGTTAATCCGTTGACTTGACCCTCACGTATGGAGGTACCTTTGGGAGGATACTCAATAATCACACTTACGCCGATGGTGTGATCTGACCCTTGAGGCGAGAGGTTCGGTTGGAACATCTTGGTGGTAGCGTCTAGGCCTTACGACGTTAGTTTTGGTATGGACTGGGCAACCACAGTTCATACACAGATTAACTGTATTAGGAAAAAAGGTTGTGGTTTATCTACAATGTTGGGATGAGGTTTTCCTTGGTCGGTGAAAAGGAAAACCCAGGCAACACAGGATGGAATCATGCATAAGAGGGTGCAATCGATCACTCAGGAGTCGGATAGACTTACCATTGTGTCAGACTTCTCTAGAGTTGAATAACCACTATCAGCTTTGACGAAGAAGGGGCAACCCTTCGTATAGTCAGAGATATTCCATCAGAGCTTTCAGGAGCTGAGGTAGAGGTTGAATAGTGTGCCCATCTTGAGGATACTGGAAGAGAGCGTTGGGTATGTAGTTTACTGCGATGCATCAGGGACCAGACTCAGGTGTTTCCTGATGCAGGAGCGAGCAGTGATCACGTATGGTTCTCGACAGTTGAGACTGCATGAGAAAAACTATGCTACCCATGACCTGGAGTTAGAAGTAGTGGTCTTTGACTTGAAGATGTGGCAGAAATATCTTATGGCTGAATGTTTTACCATATACTCTGACCACCAGAGTCTCAGGTATATCTTCTTGCAGAAGGTCCTTAACCTGAGACAACACTGGTGGTCAGGTATGAAGAACGCAGTAGCAGAGTTTGTCTCTCGATGACTCACTTTTCAGCATGTGAAGGCGGAGCACCAGGTTCCAACAGGCTTGGTTTATCTCTTAGAGGTTCTAGAGTGGAAGTGGGACATGATATCCATGGATTTAGTGATGGGAATTCCACGTACATCCAGAGGACATGACTCTGTCTGGGTGATCGTAAACTGACTCACCAAGTCTGCCCCCTTCCTACCGATCAGAGAGTAGGGCTCAGTAGAGATCTTGGTAAGCCTCTACGTTCAGGAGATCGTACGGATTCATGGTGTGCCATCGAATATCGTCTCCGATTGGGATGTTCATTTCACTTCCTGTCTATGGAAGAAGTTACATGAGGCTTTTGGGATGCAGATTCGCTTGAGCACCACCTTCCATCCTCAGAAGGACGATCAGACTGAGAGAACCATTCAGAATCTCGAGGAAATGCTCCGTGCATGTGTTCTTGACTTTGGTCACAACTGGGAGGATCACTTACCATTGGTGGAGTTTGCGTACAACAACAAATACCACTCCACCATCGAGATGGAACCTTATAAGGCACTGTACGACTGACCTTGCAGATCAACTCTATACTAGACTAACCCAGGGGAGTCAGCACTTGTAGAACTAGAGATGGTGCAGGCTATGACGGAGAAGGTTCAGATCATCCAGGAGCGGATGAAGACTGCACAGAGCAGACAAAATTCCTATGCTGATAGAAGACAGAGACCACTGGAGTTTGAGGATGGCGACCACGTCTTCCTACGGGTCTCACCTCGACAAGGTCTATAGAGATTTGGCTGGGGTGGAAAGTTATCTCCATGATTCATTGGACTGTTCCAGGTCCTTAGTAGGGTAGGCGAGGTGGTTTATTGCCCGGCCCTTCCACCTCAGTTGCACCAGGTACATGACGTCTTCCACATATCTCAGCTGAGGAGATACGTGCACGACCCATCCCACATCATCAACCATGGGGAACTAGACATCGATGACAGAGCGACATTCACAGAGGTCATGGTGGAGATCAAGGATCTATAGGAGCGGGTCTAATGTGGACAGTCGATTCCTCTGGTGCACATTCGTTGGCAGCACAGGAACCTCCAGGAGAGCACATGGGAGTGGGTGACTCAAATGTGTGCTCAGTACCCTCTTCTATTTCCCTAGTGTGTGTTGTAGCTTTACGGGGACGTAAATCCCTGAGGTGGGGGTAATATAAAAACTTGTAAATTTCAATTAATTTTTTTTCTTAAATTCTTTGGAATTTTACGAGTCCGCAGTTTTTGACAGTGTCTGATTCCGAGGCCCAGTGTGTCTGGAATCAATTTCTGAAGTTTTGTTCGGGTACGTTCAGTAAATGTACTTGTGGGTTTTTCTATCTTTTGAACCAGTGCTCAGAATTGAAATATGAGGACACCGATGAAATCACAGTGCCGATATTCTCTTAAGGGGATCATTACCATATTTTCATTTTATACAAGATGGAAGTTATAATTTGGGGTTCCAATTAAAATTGGAAGTTTAAATAAAAATGTGTGTACAACACATTTTTATTTTGAAAGGTGGATAAAGTCTCTTGGTGGAGGTTAGGGGTGGGGCCCACCACAACCAAACCTCCCTTGGGAGGATATAACTTGGGGTGGATCCCACACAATCTCTAACCCTTCAACTTCCCCTTAAAATCCCCATTTACTCCCCTTATTTAATTTGACACCTCCCCTCATTAATTGGGACTCTCCACCTCCTCTAAGATTTGAATTTGAACCAATACTAAGAATTAATTAAATGAGTCGCCTCATTTAATTAAACACAACCATGTGTTGTTGTGTGAAAGGATTAATAGTGATCAACTCTATTTCTTTTAGGGTTGGCATAATACTTTGGAAAGGCTGGAGAGAGGAGAGCTTTATCCTTCCAACAAAGAACCGCCGAAGAATGATGAACATCTCCTTCGATCTTCAGTCAAGACAAAAGAGAAGGATCTGCTCACAAGGAATGCTAACCACATGCCATCCTCAGCTCCTTATCCCCTAACATCAAAGAATTGATGTCTCCACCCCGTGACTTCATCTACAAATGACAAACCAGGTAGGGGTTTGCCTTGTTTAAATTAAATCCTCATTCATCAATTTTTTATGGTTCGATGTTGGCTATTTTTTATTACCTTATGTGGAGGGCGCGGGCCGAACAAACACGAACCGATGGCCCTCCATTGATTTTCTTGAGTTGATTATGGTGGCAGAACCAGTAGTGCGCAGTTCCGTCGCACCGCGCCGGAGGAAGGAAGGGGCCACGACCATGCGGGCCGCGGTGGACGGAAGAAGCGGCGGCTGTGCGCCAGCCGCGTGAAGGAAACCACAGCCCACAACCGCGGGCCGCTCGGGCTGAAGAACCGGATGGCCAAGTTAGTGAACCACAACACTCGCATGTGCCATGCGAAGGAGGTGTGGCCCATATACACGGGCCACTTGCTGGACGAGCCGGCCGGCTACAGCCAGCCAGGCAGGAGATCACGACGCCCTCTTGGCACCACGCTGCGGAGGAGATGTGGCCCGCTTCCACGGGCCGCTCGGCGGACGAACTGGCTGGCCGCCTATTGTCCAGGATGAGGGGAACTACGACGTCATGTGCTGAGGAATAGCGTCCCACTGTGTGGGCCGCTCGCACTGGATAAACCGGCCTGCTTCGGCTGGCCAGGCAGCAAGGAGGGGCAGCGCCGGTCGGCGCCGCCGGGCGAGCCGAACCGGCCCGCAACCTGGGCCGGGTCCACGGGTGGCCCGCACCCCACTGGGTTGGTCTGACCCCCCAAACGGGTCAGACCTGCCGGGCTGAGTCCCTGGGTGGGCTGCGCTCCATCGGGCCGGGCTGACCCGCCAGCCCTCTGGGCTTGACGGGTCGGGCCCGCATCGCTTAAACGTAAATATTTTCTAGACCACACGTCCGATTGACGCACCATCTGTGACAATGGGATCCTCATGAAGAGGCAGTACTTTTTCAATAATATAAATGAGTTTTGGACATCTTCAGAAAATGGTAAGGTTTGGAACGATCTTAATTCCAACCGGGCCTCTGGAACAGAAATGCTAATAACTCTTAGACCGGGTGTCCGATTGAAGCGCTGTCTGTCACGTTGGGTTCCTTTTGATGAGACGGAACTATGGGATACATCAACTCGGGAATTAATGGTAGTTGATGTATCACAACTTGGATCAAGGAGCGGACCCTCCCGCAATCGAGCGTGGTATGCGCGGGAACCCTAGAGCTGGCTGCGACTGCGTCGACTTCTGTACTTGGATCCTACGTGGGTTCAACAGTGAAGACTTCTGTACTTGGATCCTACGTGGGTTCGACAGTGACGAATTTTGTACTTGGATCATACATGGGTTTGACAGTGATGACTTCTGTACTTGGATCCTATGTGTGTTCGACAGTGATGACTTCTGTACTTGGATCCTACGTGGGTTTGACAGTGACGACTTCTGTACTTGGATCCTATGTGGGTTCGACATTGAGGACTTCTGTACTTGGATCCTACGTGGGTCCAACAGTGACGAATTCTGTACTTCGATCCTACGTGGGTTCGACAGTGACGACTTCTGTACTTGGATCCTACGTGGGTTTGACAGTGATGACTTTTGTACTGGGATCCTATGTGGGTTCGACAGTGACAAATTCTGTACTAGGATCCTATGTGGGTTCAATAGCTTAGATGAATCAGTGACTACAACTCATCATATCTATCTCTATACGAAATATGTATACCTGGTGTGAGCTGAGTATTTACCTTTGGGTTTACCACATGTATGAGATGTGTACTCTTGATGACTTGGGTATATGTATGGGCATATACCTAAGTAAGGGTGGATGTTTCTTCGTGGGTGTTTATTCATGGATGTGTTGTGGAGAAGCCTACATGGCTTTCTTCTGTGAGTTGTACCTATGGGATACACCTTGTGTTATAATTTCTTTGTAGAGTGTTTCTACACTTCTGGAACGGAATGTGGTTGGGCTCTAGATTTGGTGCCAGACTGTGACTGGTAACTTAGGTATATGTATGGAAATATACCTAAGTAGGGTTGGTTGATACTTCGTGATTGTATCTTTCTACTGTGGTTTATCCTTTTTGGATTTTGTGAGACTTTGAGGGTCTCGGGGTCCCTACTGAGTATCGTTATACTCACCCCTGCACAGGCTATGCCTGCACCTCGTTGTGTTGGATACAGACGATGGACAACGTTGATGGAGGCCGAGAGCGAGCCAGGACCGGACGATACCTAGAGGTCGACCACACGACGAGACGGTACACGGAGCGCACCGATAGAAGTGGAGTGCTGAGGTGGAAATATGTACCTACCCTTCAGGTAGGATACTCAGCGGACATTTCAGGAGCTTCCCTTTTTAGCTGTTGTCCCTTTTTCAGTTGTACTTGCTTTCCGTTGTACCTGTAGTTTACTATTGGGATTGTATTTTCAGCCCCTTTACTTTCAAAACTACTTTTTTTATACAATATTCACTTATTTCTTTGCTTCCAGCTTACTCTGTTTGTGTGTGTGTTACTTCTATAAAGGCAATGCCTTCCCATCTTAGGGATTTATGCCTTTGGTGGTAGTCGCCAGCCCCTGGCCTATGGAAGGCAGGATTGGGGAAGTCACGACACGGGCCCCAAGGACAAGTCGTGACAATTGTGATATGTGAATTTGGAATTAAATTGTTAAAATCATTATTTTAATTGGAATCAATTTTGGAGTTTGGGAATTTAATTTGGAATTAAATTTATTTGATTTTAAATCAGAAAACAAAGAGTTAACTTAAAAATATATATTTGTGTGCTATGTAGGTATGAATTATAATTTTCAAAGGAATGAATCAACCCCAACTTCCCTTATTTTGGTTGATATGAACACTAAAAAAATGAAATTTTCCAAAATTGACCATGCCTTGGGAAATTCAATCAAACACACCCTGCTGTGTTTGTGGTGCATAAAAATTGACAAAGGAAAGCTACCATGTGTTCCTGTACAATTAAACATAACTAAATAAAATACACAAATTCTAGAATCAACCATGATCCTCCCTCCCAAAGAAACCATGGATGCCACCCCCTTCATACAATTGATTGAATCAACCACATCACTGAAAATTACACAAACTACAGAAGAAACTATGGCACCCCTTCATACGGTCCATCCAGGTCACCACACTAAAAATTTACAATTTTCTAAGGCTACCACAAGTCCCATTTTAAATCTACCATACCATGCCTACAAATTTTGAAAAGGATAGGATCACCCATGAGATTCCCCCTACTAAGTGACTATTTCCCCTCTATGATCAACCATGGCTGTCTAATATACCAAAAATTTGGAGAAGGCCATGATCAACTATGGATAATCGACCAAAAGAATAAAAATGTCTTTATAAAAACACAAATCTATTGGGACCATAAATTATTGTCCCATCAGTGCAATAATAATCACAAGATAAAATAAAGCGAAAGAATATAGAAATAAATGGACACCAGATGTAACGTAAAAAGACCCCCAAATAGAAGGGGTAAAAAACCATTGTAAAAAATAGTACCACTATGGGTAAAAGTGGATACACACTTCCTCACTATTACAAGGAGAAAGATCTCATAAAATCTCTCTTGATTAATTGGGAAAACCACCTCAAAAATACCACTCAAATGAGATCAACTGATGATGAGAAGTTGATGAAGGTGATGATAGAGGTGATGAGATACATAAACCATGAGGGGAAATCCCTTTTTATAGGAAATCCTCCCTTGCCTATCTCCTCTCCCATTAGGTGGTTGGTGAAGCAAGTCACCAACCTCAAACCAACCTCAACCCGCCCCCTTTGACAAATTGGGGGGGGGACCATCCTACAAATGAACATCCACCAATACATATTCTACTTGGAGATTTGATTAAGAACCAATAACATCCCCACACATCCTTTATATCTTCCAAACATGATGCTCATGTCTCTATGAGGCTACTCGGGGATCTATACCATCTGAACTTATTAGATTCAACTGCCTTCATCAGGAAATGTACTAGATTTTACTTATCATGAATTTTATACATGTCCACACTTCCTTCCTACACCACATATAAAAAAAAGTGATATTTTACTTCAATATGATTTGTCCTGGAATGAAAAGATGGATTCCTTGCAATGTGAAAAGTGCTCTGACTATCAAAAAACAACGAAATGTGCTCCTGTCTATGCCTAAACTCCTCCCAAAACCTTCTCATCCAAATAATCTCTGCACAAAGCCTATGTAAGTACCATGTACTCTGCCTCTATCATGGATAACGACAAAAATGACTATAAATTTAAAATCTAGCTCATGGATCCTCCTTCAAGAGTAATCACATAACCAGTAGTGGATTTCCTCCTATGAGAATCACCTGAAAAATCTAAATCAACATAGCCTTTGATAGTAAAATCCAATCCTCCATAACATAGAACATCATTTGATGTCTCTTTGATGTATCTTAGGATCCTCTTTACTATGATCCAACGCTCCCTTCCTAGATTTTACATGTACCGACTAACTGCTCTTACTGCTGATTCATATGGTACTCGAGACATCTCCATCCTATATAATTCACTTCTAGGACTCATAATTGAGGATAAATTAAAATTAATAGGAAGTGGGGTAGATATTGGATTATTGTCTTTCATGTTGAATCATTTCAAGACTCTCTGTAATAATTATTCTGTGATATCCAAATATTACCATTATATATGTCTCAGTAAATTTACATCCCAAGAATATTTTTTTCTAGTCCCAAGTACTTCATATTAAACTCCCTAGCCAACTGTTCCTTTGTCTCTTGGATCTTATCTTTGTTGGGGACTATAACCAACATGTCATCCAAATACAATATAATAATGATAAAATAATCACCATACAAACCCTTAAAATACGAACAATGTAACACCCCGACCACAGTTACCTAGAGTCGGTGCATTATTTTAATACATTGGCATGATATAAGGAATCATGTCCTGAAGGACCGATCAGTTTAGCAGTCTTGAAAAATAGATTACAAACATGAATGTTACATCACATTATAAAATAAAAAATAAAAACAAAAATTTTCCCTTTTGAACACATTCATATCCCTTAACCTATCCCTGCAGGTCAATCATAAAATACTTCTTCACATCCTGAGAAAAATAAAACACAGAAAGGGGTGAGCTCAGATGATCAGTAAGGATAACAATATAGCGGAAAATTTCATAAATAAGTATAAACATTTAATTCAATGTATAAGACTAAAACAAAAGCCTTTTAAACTTGAACTTTATCAGAATATGGAAAAGATAAAATCAAATAATTCCATTTACTTATTCACATGGATATTCTACTAGTCGAATAATCACATGCAATATCAATAGCCACTTTCATAATGATGGAATGCATAATGACAGACCTCATAACCACATAGTCAAGGCCTTGTTCCAAGAATACAAATAAGATTTTTTCAAGGCCTTATGCAAAGACACTAGTTTGTCTCATGAGACCTACTAATGCATCGAGGAGCTATAACAGTCTCCACCCATCACTTACTAAGTCCAATGCATTCCTCATATAAAAAGGTTTAACCATAACATCAACATTCGTATTAAAACTAGCATAAAAAATGTCAATACTTTATCCATAAACCATGAATGGTATAAAAATAACACATCCACAGTAAAAAATATCACAAAACCTTCAATATAATATGGAATATTTGTATCATAATAAATCAACTTCAAACAAGTTTAAAATCCATCAAAGTATGTTGACATAGATGAAAATTATTTGTAAAACTCTTTGAGAGAAATATCCCTTTTTCATGAAAATATTTAAAGGTCACACAATTTAGAAAGGAATAAATTTAAAGAAATTTTTGAATCAAAGTGTCCCATACCACTTTGAAACTTTTTAATGGAATTAACATTTTAAAAACATTCGTGTCCATATAAATAAATCCTTAAAACCATTTTGAAAACATGGACATTAATGAGAAAGGTTTAGAAGAATAAATATTTAAAATATTTAAAATGATGTTTTAGTAAAAAGTCCCCTAAAAATAATACCTTTGAAAACTATTTTATGAAACATGGACAAGGATAATAAATATGTCCCAGTAGATGCTTACATAAAAACAACCTTGGATAATAAAGAGATTGTAAAATTAACCCTTACCTTGCACTTTCCTTTGGTTAAGGGTACGTTTAACCTTCTGTATAATAACCATAGTATGTTATTAAATTTTAAAATAACCATATTAATATTTATGATATCATACATGATTCATTTATTACTTTATACTACCCATTTAATAATAATTTCCATGTTAAATTAACATTTCGGGTAATAATCGCTTTCTTTATCGTACATGTTTTAACTTGTTATTCTTGATTGTATCACTTAGATCATGTTTTAAATAACTCCATAATATAAAACATGATTTATATATTATATATATTTAGAATATAAATATGTATAATAGATATATATATGAAATGGAAAACACAGTTTATGGAGAGAGTAGGCCATACGTACGCATAAACACTGTTTCCGTTTTCATATCGTATTGAACAGAACTAAGTGAATACGATATATGTAAGTAAATAAATAAATAAATATATATATATATACAGTAGAATTATTATGTCATATATAACATACTTATTAATGATATATATTTTTATAATCATCATTGAATGGTGAACGTGGAAATGAATCTCATCGCGTCATGGAGACGGTAATCCATACGTACACATGAGTGACAATATCATTATATTGATGGTGAAATAATATGTAATTGGATGGTATATAATATATAAATAATCATTAATATGTTATATTTATTATTTATATTAGTTATAATCATTATCATACCCATCCAAATAATGAAGTGTTTGAATAACAAACTACACCCCGACGTGGAGACGGTAAGCCGTACAAACACACGTATGATGGATTTTTCATTTATAGGATGGATAGAATAATGAATATGGTTGTAAATTTTTTTATAATAAAATCACAGTATATAGATGATAATGGAGTTATTATTTTATAATGGAAATAATAAAGAAAGAGGAAGTGGAAGAAGAAACGAACTTGAAAGAGGTGATGAAATATTTAACTTTTCTTTGGGTTCTTCCTTTTGATTTGATCAAAAGTGCTCATTAGGTTGGATTTATGACCAAATTAAGGCCTCTAGGATGAAGGGAGGAAAGTTGGGAGGATATTTGGGTAGGGTTTGGACGAGAAAAAAGGCTTTGGAGTTGTGAAATTAAGAGAATGGGAAGTTCCCTTTTATAAGATAGGTGAGTCTCACTTTAGGAAAAGTTTGGAATATTATTTTATAATAAAACAATTTTCAGTTTCTAATGGCTCCAAAATGAATTATTTAAAGGATAAGGTGGGTATGGGTCTAAAAAATCTCAACCAATAGGTTTTAGACAAGTTTAGGTTACCATTTTAACCATATCTTTTAGATTTAACTCTTAGTTAAATAGTTTAACTTTTACCGCGTCTTCTTGTATTCTTACACTATATTGTTAATAAATTTACTCTAAACTTCCAAGAGAACCTCTAGTGGTTCATTAATGACATATATAATATTATTTAAGCCCTTTGGACGAACCTTATATTTTTAGGAATATTATATCAACCAATAATATAGTTTTTGTTTTAAAAACTATTTTATGTCAATTTTGACACTATTCGGTATTTGTTTTTTGTTAAAATCATTACACCATGATTACTTAGAAAAAAATTTACTGACTTAACCCTAAAATTTCATATTAACCTATAAAATTAGTTTAATTCATCAAAAGTCTCAAATTACATTTATTTGGGTATTTATAATATCAATTATTTTAATCTTTTATTAATAAGGTAATTACTGCATCATCATCGTGTCATAAATAAATTTAATTATTTAACATCTAAAATTTATAAATAAAATACCATTATGTAGTAAATATTTTCATATTTCTAATGAATATTTATAGTCGAATTTATCTTATGTATAACCCTATATTAAAAATGTTTTAGTTATGAAAAATTGAATTTAACACTTTTAAATCTTCTTTAAATTAAATAATTATAAATGTCCTAATCTAATCCAAGTGGACCTAAAAGAACATATTTTATTCCTAAGGTTGTTTTTGGTCGAACTAAAATTATACAATAGAATTAGGACACATGTTAGGGTAATTATAATATTATTTTTACCCTTAATTACCCTGTTTACTTTTAACTGTGAGAAATAAAAGTCAAAAGTTACTATTTACCAAAAATTATTTTAATCTTATTGAAACACATTTTACCTACTGAGGTTAATTGTGTCTCTCAGATTTTTGAAATTCAACTCACAAAAATGGTAAAATTAAGTTTTATGCAAATTTTCAAATGCTCCTAGAAGGTTGGTAAAAGACGGTAAAAAGTTCAATAAAATTTTATATATCTAAACTTATTATAAAATGACTCCAATGAATTATAATGAACATATATAGGTATTATGTATCTATTTTGACCTAAAATAAATTAAATTAAAATAACTAATTACTTAAATAAAATGTCAGTTTTAAACAATAACGCAGTGTTTTTCACTATTCATCAAAAATTGAAAGTTTTCAGAAAAATATAAAAAATTCGATCTAAGATAATTTTGATATTACAAATTCAAAAATTAAGTCTATTTTACCAAATTCAAAATATAGAAGTTTCATTTATTAATTTAAAATTAATTCCCATTGTCAAAACCAAAAAACGGGTTTTTAAAAAAGTAAAAACCATCAAAAGATTGACACGTGTTTATGTCAAATTTAAATGTGAAATTACTTATAATGACCAAAATTGTATTAAATTATAAAAATATAATCTAATTATACTTCCAAACCATTCAAATGTATAATTTAACACTACAAATTATTTTGATTAAAAAAGTTGTTTTTAGTTAAAATTTAGTAATTTTCACTATTCACCCAAATATGAAAGTTATCAGAAAAACACAAAAAATTTATCAAAATTAAATATTTATGTCCCGATTATAAAGAATAAGTTTATTTTTTCAAATTAAATATATAAAAGTGTCAAGTATTGGATTTAAAAAAAGGTTCGCCATTAAAAGGCGGTAAAATTTCATTTTAAAAAAAACTTCTTTTATCTGAAAAAATGAATTTTTTCTTATATTATGTCTTAGAAACACATAATATATATTCTAAAATTTTATAAAGTATATAAAATTCAAAATTCAGTTAACACTATTCATAACCACTTTTTAAACGACTAGTTTGATAAGTTGTGGTGCGCTCAAACTCGGTGTTGCGTGTAGTGAAAGTTATTGAATTAATTTGAAGAAATAACATACTATGAAATATTGGGGTGTTACATTCTCCCCTCCTTCAATAAATTGCGTCCTCGCAATTTGAAATTGTTCTTCAAAAATAAAAGTTTAAAAATAGAAAAAATACCTTTGTGGAAAACCCACATCAGAAATTGGGTTAATAAAATTTATTCTTAATAAGAGGGAAAGGGAAATGAAAAAGTCAGCACCAAATTATGATCTCGATTAGGAGAACATTGGTGGCAATTAAAGACACATAATTGGAGGAAAAACATAAATATTTATAGGGAGTTATTGATGTCATCAATTATAAACAAGTGTACAATTGAGGGCCTCAAAGCCATCGATCTATGATGATTTAAAATATCATCAGTTCAACAAAACATAAGGTATTAGGATAACACATTTTTGGTTTTAAGATCTCTTCCATAAAGTTTAAGAATTAATTTGTTCATAGAATAAGAGAAAAAAATATACTTGACAAGTAAAGTTTCATCCTTTAAATAATTCCTACCACAAACTCATCTTTCACTCTAAAAGAAAATATAACTTAAAAATATCCTATTTATCATAATCATATAGGGTTACAAAAATAATGAATTTATAATTCATTTGTAACAATATTCAAACTACATTATACAAACTAGTACATCATGTAGGCCAGTGGTAGGTGATGCACCCTTGTCGCTCTTCGGTTGCGGGTTCAAGTATCACGGCCTTGCGGACGCGACGAGTTATCGCCAGAACTCCGAGTTGTCCTTTTTATGACAATCCAAAAATAACATCAAGAAATTATTTAACCTTAACAATGGTATCCAATGTCAAGATTAATCGATTCCAACCTTTAGAATTATCCAAAATACTTCTGTCCAAACTCACAGTCCGAAATTTATAAGGAAGGAAAACACAATGAAGATCCTTTTTGCCACGTAATAACAAGTGAATACCTTCATCATGTATTCTTTTAAAACACGGTAACACATGAATTACCATAAAACCTTATTGATTACATTCAGGCTCCCTTATTCCTTATAGAATACTGGATATACTCCTTATATCCAAAAATGTTTTAAACTCCAACAATGATGGAATATACAAACCATTAATCAGTTCCAAGGAAGTCAAGAATATCCAATATAATTTATCCAAATCAACCTTCTCTTATTCAAAAATCACTAAATCAGTATCAGGACCATATTAAGGTTTATCTTTCCTTCAACCATGTATTTTCCAAAAAGTTTAACTTACTGTTGAGTCACTTTTCTTAGTACCATATAATCTCAAATCCTCAATCAAATAGTACTACAGTACAATCCTTATTTATTTCCATAATTAATATAATCAGTACATCGTTGATACAATACTAAAATGAAATAATTCTTTAATAACAACGTAATAACACTAGTCATTCCTCTTCATCTATGGTATTACCATAACTTGATTATTATCCAATAACATCATTTGGGGCGTACTCTGATAATTTGGACATTGATTCGCATAGTGTCCAAACTCCTTACAGATGAATCATTGTACCTTTGAAACCTTTTTCTTACCCTTGAAATCACGTACTTGGTATCCTTTTTCTCCACAATTATAACAAACTCTCATTCCCTTGAAGCATTTACCAAGGTGACTATTTCCACAATTATCACATATGGGAAAATACTTCTTTCCCCTCTTCCCTTTATCCATCTTTCTATCTACCTTCCTTTTCTTCTCCAGCTTCCCTTCAAAGCTATAAGACTTAGAGAATTATTTACTTATCTTATTAACACATGATACTATGTATTCATATGACTATAATACATGGAAGACTATTTCCTTTCTAAATGTTGGCTTAATACCATGAATTATATGATCCTTATTACTCTTTGGATCATGCGTATTGCTGGAGTTCTCATTCCATCCACTGGGCGCCATTTTTAAACAATAACATACACTAGGTTAGTTTTATGAATCACAATGCATAATTCCAAACTTGTAAAATACCTAACAAAAATTGAAAATATTATGCATATAATCAATAATAATAAAATTTTTTTATTGAGGAATTATTTACTCCTAAATCCTTCATAATGGATTTTAATGAAAAAGTGAATTATCCAAAGCATATCCCCTGGGAGTGTCGTAACCAAGAGTGCAGCAAGACCCGTTGTCGTGTACCAGTTCCCATTTGAGTCTAGCTCAAAGCGGTGTTTTCAGGTTTTACCCCTAGGTACATCTATTCTAGAGACACCTCTACCTACTCATATCGAGACAGGGATTTGTTGCTTGGAAAACTCACAAAATATCTACAGTACCAAAATTCTAGAAAGTTCTTCTATACTAATCCTCAAAGTCTATATTAGGGTAGTGTTATCTAATCAGAGTTTTTTCTAAATCTAGTTTCCAAGGTTTGTAATAAACTTACTCTGATACCAATCGTAAGGCCCTGACCCCAGTTACCCAGAGTCAGTGCATTATTTTAATACATTGGCATGATACAAGGAATCATGTCCCGAAGGACCGATCAGTTTAGTTGTCTTGGAAAATAAATAACATACATGAACGTTACATTACATTATAAAATGACAAAAAACAACAACATTGTCCCCTTTTGAACACATTCATATACCTTAGCCTATTCCTGTAGGTCAATCATAAAATAATTCTTCACATCCTGAAAAAAAACATAGAAAGGGGTGAGCTCAGATGCTCAGTAAGGATAACAATATAGAAGAAAATTTCATAAATAAGCATAATCATTTAAGGCAATGTATAAGACTAAAAAAAATCTTTTTAAACTTGAACTTCAGCATAATATGGAAAATATAAAATCAAATAATTCCATTTACTTATTCACATGACTATTCTACTAGTCGAATAATCACATGCAATATCAATATCCACTTTCATAATGATGGAATGCATAATGCGAGACTTCATAACCACATAGTGAAGGCCTTGTGCCAAGACTGCAAATAAGATTTTGTCAAGGACTTGTTCTAAGACACTAGTTAGTCTCCTGAGACCTACTGATGCATCGAGGAGCTATAAAGGGCTCCACCCGTCACTTACTAAGTCCAATGCATTCCTTATATGAAAAGGTTGAAACATAACATAAACATTCGTATTAAAACTAGCATACGAAATGTAAATACTTTATCTATAAACCATGAATGGTATAAAAATAACACATCCGCAGTCAAACATATCACAAAACATTCAATACAATATGGAAGAGTTGTATCATAATAAATCAACATCAAACAAGTTTAAAATACATCAATGGATGTTGACATAGATGAAAATGATTGGTAAAACTCTTTGAGAGAAATATCCCTTTTTCATAAAAAAATTTAAAAGTCACACAATTTAGAAAGGAATAAATTTAAAGACATTTTTGAATAAGAGTTTCCCATACCACTTTGAAACTTTTTAATGGAATTAACATTTTAAAAACATTCATGTCCATATAAATAAATCCTTAAAACCGTTTTGAAAACATGGACATTTATGAGAAAGGTTTAGAAGAATAAATCTTTAAAACATTTAAAATGATGATTTAGTAAAAATTTACTTAAAAATAATCCCTTTTAAAAATCTTTTATGAAACGTGGACATGGATAATAAATATGTCCCAGTAGATACTTACATAAAAACAACCTTGGATAATAAAGATATTGTGAAATTAACCCTTACCTCTTGCACTTTCCTTTGGTCGAAGGTACGTTTAACCTCCTGTATAATGAACCTAGTATGTTATTAAATTATAAAAGAACCATATTAATATTTATGATATCATACATGATTAATTTATGACTTTATACTACCCATTTAATAATAATTTCCATGTTAAATTAACATTTCAGGTAATAATCGTTTTCTTTATCGTATGTGTTTTAACTTGTTATTCTTGATTGTATCACTTAGATCATGATTTAAATACTTCTAGAATATAAAACATGATTTATATATTATATATATTTCCAATATAAATATGTATAATAGAAATATATATGAAATGGAAAACACCATTTATGGAGATGGTAGGCCGTACGTACACATAAATGCAGTTTCTGTTTTCATATCGCATTGAACTGAACTAAGTGAATAAGATATATGTAAGTACACACAAACACAAATATATATCCAGTAGAATTATTATTTCATATATAACATAATTATTAATGATATATATTTTTATAATCATCGTTGAATAGTGAATGTGGAAATGAATCTCATCGCGTCTTGGAGAGGGTAATCCGTACGTACGCACGAGCGACAATATCATTATATTGATGGTGAAATCGTATGTAATTGGATGGTATATCATATATAAAGAATCATTAAAATTTTATATTTATTATTTATATTAGTTATACTCATTATTATACCCATCCAAATAATGAAGTGTTTGAATAACAAACTACACCCCGATGTGGAGATGGTAAGCCGTACAAATGCACGTATGGTGACTTTCTCATTTATAGGATGGATAGAATAATGAATATGGTTGTACAATTTTTTATATTAACATAAAATTATATATAAGATACTGGAGTTATTATTTTAGAATGGAAACAACAAAGAAAGAGGAAGTTGAAGAAGAAAAGAACTTGAAAGAGGTGATGAAATATTTATCTCTTCTTTGGGTTATTCCTTTTGATTTGATCAAAATGGATCCTTAGGTTGGATTTATGACCAAAGTAAGGCCTATAGTATGAATGGAGGAAGGTTGGAAGGATATTTTGGCAGGGGTTGGCTGAGAAAAAAGGCTTTTGAGGTGTGAAATTAAGAGAAGGGGAAGTTCCCTTATATAAGAGAGGTGAGGGTCACTTTAGGAAAAGTTTGAAATATTATTTTATAATAAAATCATTTTCAGTTTATAATGGCTCCAAAATGAATTATTTAAAGGATAAGGTGGGTATGGGTCTAAAAACGCTCAAAAAATAGGTTTTATACAAGTTTAGGTTACCATTTTAACCATATATTTTAGATTTAACTCTTAGTTAAATAGTTTAACTTTTACCGTGTCTTCTTGTATTCTTACACTATATGGTTAATAATCTTACTCTAAACTTCTAATAGAACCTCAAGTGGTTCATTAATGACATATATAATATTATTTAATCCCTTTGGACAAACCTTATATTTTTAGGAATATTATATCAACCAATAATATAGTTTTTTTTAAAAACTATATTATGTTAATTTTGATACTATTTGGTATTTGTTTTTTTGTTAAAATCATAACAGCATGATTACTTTGAAAAAAATTATTGAATAAACCCTAAAATATTATATTAACCTATAAAATTAGTTTAATTCATCAAAAGTCTCAAATTAAATTTATTTGGGTATTTATAATATCAATTAGTTTAATCTTTTATTAATAAGGTAATTACTGCATCATCATTGTGTCATAAATAAATTTAATTATTTAATTTATAAAAATTATAATTAAAATATAATTATGTAGGAAATATTTTTATGTTTCTAATGAATATTGATGCCCAAATTTATCTTATGTATAACCATATATTAAAAATGTTTTAGTTATGAAAACTTGAATTCAAAACTTTTAACTCTTCTTTAAATTAAATAATAATAAATGTCCTAATCTAATCCAAGTGGACCTAAAGGATCATATTTTATTCCTAAGGTTGTTTTTGGTCAAATTACACTTATCCAATAGAATTAGTACACGTGTTAGGGTAATTATAATATCATTTTTACCCTTAATTACCCTATTTACTTTTAACCGTGGTAAATAAAAGTCAAAAGTTACTATTTAAAAAAAATCATTTTAATCTTATTGAAACAAATTTTAATTATTGAGGTTAACCTTGTCTCTCATATTTTTCAAATTAAACTCACAGAAATGGTAAAATATGTTTTATGCAAATTTTCAAATGCTCCTAGAAGGTGGGTAAAAGACGGTAAAAAGTTCAATAGAATTTTATATATCTAAACTTATTATAAAATGGCTCCAATGAATTAAAATGAACATATATATGTATTATGTATCTATTTTGACCTAAAATAAATTAAAATAAAATAACTAATTACTTAAATAAAAATTCAGTTTTAAACAATACCGTAGTGTTTTTCACTATTCATCAAAAATTGAAAGTTTTCAGAAAAGTACCAAAAATTCACCCGAAGCTAATTTTGATATTCTGAATTCAAAAATGAATTTTATTTTAAAAAATTCAAAACATATAAATTTCATATATTAATTTAAAATTAAATTTATGTTGTCAAAACCAAAAAGCAGGTTTTTAAAAAAGTAAAAACTATCAAAAGATTGACATGTGTTTATGCCAAATTTAAATGTGAAATTACTTATAGTGAGAAAAATTGTATTAAATGATAAAAATATAATCTAATTATACTTATAAACCATTAAAATGTATTATTTAACACTATAAATTATTTTTATTAAAAAAGTTGTTTTCAGTTAAAATTTAGTAATTTTCACTATTCACCCAAATATGAAAGTTATTAGAAAAACACCAAAAAATTATCAGAACTAAATTTTTATGTCCCGATTCTGAAGAATAAGTTTATTTTGTCAAATTGAATATATAAAAGTGTCAAATATTGTATTTAATAAAAGGTTCGCTATTAAAAGGCGGTAAAATTGCATTTTTTGAAAAAAACTTCTTTTATCTAAAGAAAATGAATTTGTTCTTATATTATGTCTAAGAAACACATAATATGGATTCTAAGATTTTATAGAGTATATAAAATTCAAAATTCAGTTAACACTATTCATAACCGTCTTTTGAACGACTAGTTTGGTAAGTTTTGGTGCGCTCAAACTCAGTGTTGTGTGTAGCGCAAGTTATTGAATCACTTTGAAGAAATAACGTACTATGAAATCTTGGGGTGTTACATTCTACCATCCTTCTATAAATTGAATCCTCACAATTTGAATTTTTTCTTCTAAAATAAAAGGTTAAAAATAGAAAAATACATTTGTGGAAAACCCAAATCGGAAATTGGGTTAATAAAATTTAGTCTTAATAAGAGGGAAAGTGAACTAAAAAAGTCACCACCAAATTATGATCTCAATTAAGAGAACATTGGTAAAAATTATAGACACATAATTGGAGGAAAAATGTAAATATTTATAGGGAGTGATTGATGTCATCAATCACAAACAAGTGTACAATTGAGGGCCTTAAAGCCATCGATCTATGATGATTTAAAATATCATTAGTTCAAAAAAACATAAGGTATTATGATAACACATTTTTGGTTTTTTATATCTCTTCCTTAAAGTTTAAGAATTAATTTATTCATAGAATAAGAGAAAAAAATATACTTGACAAGTAGAGTTTCATCCTTCAACTAATCCCTTCCACAAACTCATCTTTCACTCTAAAAGATAATAGAATTTAAAAATATTCTATTTATCCTAATCATATAGGGTTACAAAAATAATGAATTTATAATTCATTTTCCAGACTATTTAAAAAAACTACATTATACAAACTAGGACATCACGTAGGCCAGTGGTAGGTGATGCACTCTTGTCACTCTTCGATTGCGGGTTCAAGTCTCGCGGCCTTGCCGAACGCGACGAGTTGTCACCCGACTTTCGAGTTGTCCTTTTTATGACAATCCAAAAACAATATCAAGAAATGATTTAACCTTAACAATGGTATCCAATGTCAAACTTAATCGATTCCAACCTTTAGACTTATCTAAAATAATTCTGTCCAAACTCACAGTCCAAAATTTATAAGGAAGGTAAACACAATGAAGATCCTTTTTTCCATGTAATAACATGTGAATACCTTCATCATGTATTCTTTTAAAACACGGTAACACCCTAAATTACCATAAAACCTTATTGGTTACATTAATGCTCCCTTATTCCTTATAGAATACTGGATATACTTCTTATATCCAAAAATGTTGTAAACTCCAACAATAATGGAATATACAAACCATTAATCAGTTCCAAGGTAGTCAAGAATATCCAATATAATTTATCCAAATCAACCATCTCTTATTCCAAAATCACTACCTCAGTATCAGGAACATATTAAGGTTTATCTTTCCTTAAACCATGTATTTTCCAAAAAGTTTAACTTACTGTTGAGCCATTTTTCTTAGTACCATATAATCTCAAATCCTCAATCAAATAGTACTGTAGTACAATCCTTATTTATTTCCATAATTAATATAACCAGTACATCATTGATACAACACTCAAATGAAATAATTCTTTAATAACAACTTAATAACACTAGTCATTCCTCCTCATCTATGGTAGTATCATAACTTGATTATTATCCAATAGCATCATTTGGGGCATACTCTGATGATTTGAACATTGATTCACGTAGTGTCCTAACTTCTTGCAGATGAAGCATTGTACCTTTGAAACCTTTTTCTTACCCTTTCAATCACGTACTTGGTGTCCTTTTTCTCCACACTTTTAACAAACTCTCATTCCCTTCAAGAATTTACCAAGGTGATTATTTCTACAATTATCACATATGGGAAAATCCTTCTTTCCACTCTCCCCTTTATCCATATTTCTCTCTACCTTCCTTTTCTTCTCTAGCTTCCCTTCAAAGCCATAGGACTCAGAGAATTCTTTTATTATATTTTTAACACATGATACTATTTATTCATATGATAATAATACATGGGAGACTATTTACTTTCTAAATGTTTTCTTAATACCATGAAATATATTATCCTTCTTACTCTTTGGATCATGCATATTTCTGGAGTTCTCATTCCATCTACTCGGAGCCATTTCTAAACAATGACATACACTAGGTTAGTTTTATGAATCGTAATGCATAATTCCAAACTTTTAAAATACCTAACGTAAATTGAAAATATTATGCATATAATCAATAATCATAAAATATTTTCTTTGAGGAAGTATTTTCTCCTAAATCCTTCATAATGGCTTGTAAAGAAAATGTGAATTATCCGAATCATATCCCCCAGGAGTGTCGTAACCAAGAGTGCAGTAAGGCCCGTTGTTGTGTACCAGTTCCCATTCGAGTCTAGCTCGAAGTGGTGTTTTTTGGTTTTACCCCTAGGTACATCTGTTTCAGAGCTTCCTCTACCTACTCATATCCAGACAGGGATGTATTGCTTGGAAAACTCAAAAATCTCTATAGTACTAAAATTCTAGAAAGTTCTTCTATACTAATCCTCAAAGTCTATATTAGGGAAGTGTTCTCTAATTAGAGTTTTTCTAAATCTAGTTTCCTAGGTTTGTACTAAACTTCATCGGATACCAACTATAATGACCCGAACCCAGTTACAAAGAGTTGGTTCATTATTTTAATACATTGGCATGATATAAGGAATCATGTCCCAAAGGACTGATCAGTTTAGTAGTCTTGGGAAATAGATTACATACATAAACTTTACATTATATTACAAAATGACAAACAACAACAAAATTGTCCCCTTTTGAACACATTCATATCCCTTATCCTATCCCTTTAGGTCAATCATAAAATACTTCTTCACATCCTGGGAAAAATAAAACATAGAAAGGAGTGAGCTCAGATGCTCAGTAAGGATAACAATATAGCAGAAACTTTCATAAATAAGCATAAAAATTTAAGGCAATGTATAAGACTAAAAAAAAAGCCTTTTAAACTTGAACTTCAACATAATATGGAAAAGATAAAATCAAATAATTCCATTTAATTATTCGCATGGATATTCTACTAGTTGAATAATCACATGCAATATCAATAGCCACTTTCATAATGATGGAATGCATAATGCCAGACTTCATAACCACATAGCAAAGGCCTTATTCTAAGACTACAAATAAGATTATTTCAAGGCCTTGTTCCAAGACACTAGTTTGTATCATGAGACCTACTGATGCATCGAGGAGCTATAGCGGACTCCACCCGTCACTTACTAAGTCCAATGCATTTCTCATATGAAAAGGTTTAAGCATAACATAAACATTCGTATTAAAACTAGCATAAGAAATGTCAATACTTTATCCATAAACCATGAATGGTATAAAAATAACACATCCACATTCAAACATATCACAAAACCTTCAATACAATATTTAAGATTTGTATCATAATAAATCAACTTCAAACAATTTTAAAATCCATCGAAGGATGTTGACATAGATGAAAATTATTTGTAAAACTCTTTGAGAGAAATATCCCTTTTCATGAAAACATTTAAAAGTCACACAATTTAGAAAGGAAGACATTTAAATTAATTTTTGATTCAAAGTGTCCCATACCACTTTGAAACTTTATAATGGAATTAACATTTAAAAAAAATTCCTATCCATATAAATAAATCCTTAAAACGATTTTGAAAACATGGACATTAATGAGAAATTTTAGAAGAATAAATATTTAAACATTTAAAATGATGTTTTAGTAAAAATTCCCTTAGAAAGAATCGCTTTGAAAACTTTTTTATGAAACATGGACATGGATAATAAATTTTTCCTACTAGATACTTACGTAAAAAAAACCTCGGATAATAAAGAGATTGTGAAATTAACCCTTACCTTGCACTTTCCTTTGGCCAAGGGTACGTTTAACCTCCTGTATAATGACCGTAGTATGTTAATAAATTATACCAGAACCATATTAATATTTATAATATCATACGTGATTCATTTATGACTTTATACTACCCATTTAATAATAATTTCCATGTTAAATTAACCTTTCGGGTAATAATCGCTTTCTTTATCATACATGTTTTAACTTGTTATTCTTGATTGTATCACTTAGATCATGATTTAAATAATTCCAGAATATAAAACACGATTTATATATTATATATATTTAGAATATAAATATGTATAATATACATATATATGAAATTAAAAACACCATTTATGGAGATGGTAGGCCGTACGTACGCATAAACGCTGTTTCCGTTTTCAAATCATATTGAACGGAACTAAGCGAATAAGATATATGTAAGTATATATATATATATATAGTAGAATTATAATTTCATATATTACATACTTATTAGTGATATATATTTTTATAATCATCGTTGAACGGTGAATGTGGAAATGAATCTCATCGCGTCGTGGAGACGGTAATCCGTACGTATACACGAGCGACAATATCATTATATTGGTGGTGAAATAGTATGTAATTGGATGGTATATCATATATACAGAATTATTAACATGTTATATTTATTATTTACATTATTTACACTCATTATTATATCCATCCAAATAATGAAGTGTTTGAATAACAAACTACAACACGACGTGGAGTAGGTAAGCCATTTGTACGCACGTATGGTGACTTTATCATTTATAGGATGGATAGAATAATGAATATGGTTGTAAAATTTTTTATAATGACATAATAGTATATATAAGATACTGGAGTTATTATTTTAGAATGGAAACAACAAAGAAATAGAAAGTGGAAGAAGAAAAGAACTTGAAAGAGGTGATGAAATATTTACCTCTTCTTCAGGTTCTTCCTTTTGATTTGATCAAAAGGGATCCTTAGGTTGGATTTATGACTAAAGTAAGGCCTCTAGGATGAAGGTAGGAAAGTTGTGAGGATATTTGGGCAGGGGTTGGTCGAGTTAAAAGGCTTTGGAGGTGTAAAATTAAGATAAGGGGAAGTGCCCTTTTATTAGAGAGGTGAGGGTCACTTTAGGAAAATTTTGAAATATTATTTTATAATAAAATCATTTTCGGTTTATAATGTATCCAAAATGAATTATTTAAAGGATAAGGTGGGTATGGGTTGGAAACCTCTCAATCAATAGGTTTTAGATAAGTTTAGGTTACCATTTTAACCATATCTTTTAGATTTAACTCTTAGTTAAATAGTTTAACGTTTACCGTGTCTTCTTGTATTCTTATACTATATGGTTAATAAAAATACTCTAAACTTCCAAGAGAACCTCAAGTGGTTCATTAATGACATATATAATATTATTTAAGACATTTGGACCAACCTTATATTTTTAGGAATATTATATCAACCAGTAATATAGTTTTTGTTTTAAAAACTATTTTATGTCAATTTTGACACTATTTGGTATTTGTTTTTTTGTTAAAATCATAACAGCATGATTACTTCGAGAAAAATTTATTGACTCAACCCTAACATGTCATATTGACCTATAAAATTAGTTTTATTCATCAAAAGTCTCTAATTACATTTATTTGGGTATTTATAATATCAATTATTTTAATCTTTTATTAATAAGGTAATTACTGCATCATCATTGTGTCATAATTAAATTTAATTATTTAATGTCTAAAAATTATAAATAAAATACCATTATTTAGGAAATATTTTTAGATTTATAATTAATTTTTATAGTCAAATTTATCTTATGTATAACCCAATATTAAAAATGTTTTAGTTATGAAAACTTGAATTTAACACTTTTAACTCTTCTTTAAATTAAATAATAATAAATGTACTAATCTAATACAAGTGGAACTAAAGGATCATATTTTATTCCTAAGTTTTTTGGTCAAATTAAACTTATCCAATATAATTAGGACACATGTCAGGGTAATTATAATATAATATTTACCCTTAATTACCCTATTTACTTTTAACCGTGATAAATAAGTCAAAAGTTACTATTCACCAAAAATTATTTTAATCATATTGAACCACATTTTACTTACTGAGGTTAACTGTGTCTCTTGGATTTTTGAAATTCAACTCATAGAAATGGTAAAATTAAGTTTTATACAAATTTTCAAATGCTCCTAGAAGGTGATTAAAATGACGGTAAAAAGTTCAATAAAATTTTATATATCTAAATTTATTATAAAATGACTCCAATAAATTAAAATGAACATATATAGATATTATTTATGTATTTTAACCTAAAATAAATTAAAATAAAATATCTAATTACTTAAATAAAGAGTCGGTTTTAAACAATAACGCAGTGTTTTTCATTATTCATTGAAAATTGAATGTTTTCAGAAAAATACCAAAAAATCACACTAAGATAATTTTGATATTATAAATTAAAAAATGAAGTAAATTTTACCAAATTCAAGACATATAAGTTTAATTTATTAATTTAAAATTAATTCCCGTTGTTAAAACCAAAAAGCAGGTTTTTAAAAAAGTAAAAACTATCAAAAGATTGACACGTGTTTATGTCATATTTAAATGTGAAATTACTTATAATAACCAAAATTGTATTAAATGATAAAAATATAATCTATTTATACTTCCAAACCATTCAAATGTATAATTGAACACTATAAATTATTTTTAAAAAAAAGTTATTTTCAGTTAAAATTTAGTAATTTTCACTCTTCACCCAAATATGAAAGCTATCAGAAAAACACTGAAAATTTATCAAAACTAAATTTTAATGTATCGATTATAAATAAGAAGTTTATTTTGTCAAATGGAATATATAAAAGTGTCAAATATTGGATTTAAAAAAAGGTTCACCATTAAAAGTCGGTAAAATTTCATTTTTTGAAAAATACTTCTTTTATCTGAAAAAAATGAATTTGTTCTTATATTATATCTAAGAAATACATAATATGGATTATAAAATTTTATAGAGTATATAAAATTCAAAATTCAGTTAACACTATTTATAACCGCTTTTTGAACGGCTAGTTTGGTAAGTTGTGGAGCGCTCAAACTCGGTGTTGCGTGTAGCATAAGTTATTGAATTACTTTGAAGAAATAACGTACGATGAAATCTTGGGGTGTTACATTCTCCCCTACTTAAATAAATTGTTCTTAAAAAATAAAAGGTTAAAAATAGAAAAATACCTTTGTGGAAAACCCACATTGGAAATTGGGTTAATAAAATTTATTCTTAATAAGAGGGAAAGGGAAATGAGAAAGTCACCACAAAATTATGACATAAATTAAGAGAACATTGGTGGTAATTAGAGACACAAAATTGGAGGAAAAAGGTAAATATTTTTAGGTAGTGATTGATGTCATCAATCAAAAACAAGTGTACAATTGACGGCCTCAAAGCCATCGATCTATGATGATTTAAAATATTATCAGTTCAAAAAAACATAAGGTATTAAGATAACACATTTTTGGTTTTAAGATCTATTCCCTAAAGTTTAAGAATTAATTTTTTCATAGAATAAGAGAAAAAAAATATACTTGATAAGTAAAGTTTCATCCTTCAACTAATTCTTACCACACACTTATCTTTCACTCTAAAAGATAATAGAACTTAAAAATATTCTATTTATCCTAATCATATAAGGTTACAAATATAATGAATTTATAATTCATTTTTCAGACTATTTAAAAAAACTACATTATACAAACTAGGAAATCAATTAGGCCATTGGTAGGTGATACACACTTGTCGCTCTTCGATTGCGAGTTCAAGTCTCGCAGCCTTGCCGGACACGACGAGTTGTCACCCAACCTCCGGTTTATCCTTTTTATGAAAATCCAAAAATAATATCAAGAAATGATTTAACCTTAACAATGGTATCCAATGTCAAGATTAATCGATCCCAACCTTTAGAATTATCCAAAATACTTCTGTCCAAACTCACAGTTCAAAATTTATAAGGAAGGTAAACACAATAAAGATCCTTTTCACCATGTCATAACATGTGAATACCTTCATCATGTATTCTTTTAAAACACAGTAACACTGTGAATTACCATAAAACCTTATTGATTACATTCACACTCCCTTATTCCTTATAGAATACTGGATATACTCCTTATATCAAAAAATGTTGTAAAATCCAACAATGATGAAATATACAAACCATTAATAAGTTCCAAGGTAGTCAAGAATATACAATATAATTTATCCAAATCAACCATCTCTTATTCCAAAATCACTATCTCAGTATCAGGAGCATATTAAGGTTTATCTTTCCTTAATCCATGTATTTTGTAAAAAGTTTAACTTACTGTTGAGTCACTTTTCTTAGTACCATATAATCTCAAATCCTCAATCAAATAGTAATACAGTAAAATCCTTATTTATTTGCATAATTAATATAACCAGTACATCGTTGATACAACACTCAAATGAAATAATTATTTAATAACAACGTAATAACACTAGTCATTCCTCTTCATCTGTGGTAGTATCATAACTTGATTATTATCCAATAGCATCATTTGGGGAATACTCTTATGATTTGTACATTGATTCGTGTAGTGTCCCAACTCCTTTTAGATAAAGCATTATACCTTTGAAAACTTTTTCTTACCCTTGCAATCACGTACTTGGTGTCCTTTTTCTCCACACTTATAACAAAATCTCATTCCCTTCAAGCATTTACCAAGGTGATTATTTCCACAATTATCACATATGAAAAAAATCCTTCTTTCCCCTCTTCCCTTTATCCATCTTTCTCTCTACCTTCCTTTTCTTCTTCGGCTTCCCTTCAAAGCCATATGACTCATAGAATTATTTACTTATCTTATTAACACATGAAACTATTTCTTCATATGATGATAATACATGGGATACTATTTCCTTTCTAAATGTTGGATTAATACCATGAAATATATGATCCTTCTTACTATTTGGATCATGTTTATTGCTGGAGTTCTTATTCCATCTACTGGGCACCATTTCTAAACAATGACATACACTAGGTTAGTTTTATGAATCGCAATGCATAATTCCAAACTTGTAAAATAACTAACGTAAACTGAAAATATTATGCATCTAATCAATAATCATAGAATGTTTTCTTTGATGAAGTATTTACACCTAAATCCTTCATAATGGATTGTAATGCAAATGTAAATTATCCGAAGCATATCCCCCGGGAGTGTCGTAACCAAGAGTGCAGCAAGGCCCGTTGTCGTGTACTAGTTCCCGTTCGAGTCTAGCTCAAAGTAGTGTTTTTGGGTTTTATCCCTAGGTATATTTGTGCCAGATCTGCCTCTTCCTACTCGTATCCAGATAAGGATGTATTTCTTGGAAAACTCACAAAATCTATACAGTACCAAAATTCTAGGAAGTTCTTCTATACTAATCCTCAAAGTCTATCTTAAGGTAGTGTTCTCTAATCAGAGTTTTTCTAAATCTAGTTTCCAAGGTTTGTACTAAACTTTCTCTAATACCAACTGTAACACCCCGACCCCAATTACCCAGAGTCGGTGTATTATTTTAATACATTGGCATGATACAAGGAATCATGTTCCGAAGGACCGATCAGTTTAGTAGTCTTGGAAAATAGATTACATACATGAATGTTACATTACATCATAAAATGAAAAACAACAACAACATTGTCCCCTTTTGAACACATTCATATCCATTAGCCTATCCCTATAGGACAATCATAAAATACTTATTCACATACTTGGAAAAATAAAACATAGAATGGGGTGAGCTCAGATGCTCAGTAAGGATAACAATATAAACAAAAGCCTTTTAAACTTGAACTTCAGCATAATATGGAAAAGATAAAATCAAATAATTCCATTTACATATTCACATGGATATTATACTAGTGGAATAATAACATGCAATATCAATAGCCACTTTCATAATGATGGAATGCATAATGTAAGACTTCATAACCACATAGTCAAGGCCTTATGCCAAGACTAAAAATAATATTTTGTCAAGGCCTTGTGCCAAGACACTAGGTTGTCTAATGATACCTACTGATGCATTGAGGATCTATAGCGGCCTCCACCAGTCTCTTAATAAGTCCAATGCATTCCTCATATGAAAAGGTTTAAACGTAACATAAACATTCATATTAAAATAATCATACAAAATATCAATACTTTATCCATAAACCATGAATGGTATTAAAATAACACATCCACAGTCAAACATATCACAAAACCTTCAATAAAATATGGAATATTTGTATCATAATAAATCAACTTCAAACAAGTTTAAAATCCATCAATGGATGTTTTCATACATGAAAATGATTTGTAAAACTTTTTGAGAGAAATATCCATTTTTCATGAAAACATTTAAAAGTCACACAATTTAGAAAGGAATACATTTAAAGAAATTTTTGAATCAAATTGTCCCATACCACTTTGAAACTTTTTAATGGAATTAATATTTTAAGAACATTCGTGTCTATATAAATAAATCCTTAAAACCATTTTGAAAACATGGACATTAATGAGAAAGGTTTAGAAGAATAAATATTTAAAACATTTAAAATGATGTTTTAGTAAAGAGTCCCTTAAAAATAATCCCTTTGAAAACTCTTTTATGAAACATGTACATGGATAATAAATATGTCCCAGTAGATATTTACATAAAAACAACCTCAGATAATAAAGAGATTGTGAAATTAACCCTTACCTTGCACTTTCCTTTGGCCAAGGGTACGTTTAACTTCCTGTATAATGACCATAGTATGTTAATAAATTATACCAGAACCATATTAATATTTATGATATCATACGTGATTCATTTATGACTTTATACTACCCATTTAATAATAATTTCCATGTTAAATTAACATTTTGGGTAGTAATCACTTTCTTTATCATACGTGTTTTAACTTGTTATTCTTGATTGTATCAATTAGATCATGATTTAAATAATTATATAATATAAAACATGATTTATATATTATATATATTTATAATATAAATATTTATAATAGACATATATATGAAATTAAAAACACCATTTATGGAGATGGTAGGCCGTACGTATGCATAAACGCAGTTTCTGTTTTCAAATCATATTGAACGGAACTAAGTTAATAAGATATATGTAAGTAAATAAATATATATATATATATATATATATATATATCCAGTAGAATTATTATGTCATATATTACATACTTATTAATGATATATATTTTTATAATCATCGTTGAATGATGAACGTGGAAATGAATCTCATCGCATCGTGGGGACGGTAATCCGTACTTACGCACGAGTGACAATATCATTATATTGATGGTGAAATCGCTTGAAATTGGATAGTATATAATATTTATAGAATCATTAACATGTTATATTTATTATTTAAATTATTTATAGTCATTATTATACCCATCCAAATAATGAAGTGTCTGAATAACAGACTACACCACAACGTGGAGACGATAAACCGTATGTACACACATATGGTGATTTTGTCATTTATAGGATGGATAGAATAATGAATATGGCTGTACAATTTTTTATAATAACATCACAGTATATATAATATACTGGAGTTATTATTTTATAATGTAAACAACAAAGAAATAGGAAGTGGAAGAAGAAAAGAACTTGAAAGAGGTGATGAAATATTTACCTCTTCTTTATGTTCTTCCTTTTGATTTGATCAAAATGGATCCTTTGTTTGGATTTATGACAACTTAAGGCCTCTAAAATGAAGGGAGGAAAGTTGGGAGGATATTTGGGTATGGTTTTTCTGAGCCTAAAGGCTTTGGAGGTGTGAAATTAAGAGAAGGTGAATTGCTCTTTTATAAGAGAGGTGAGGGTCACTTTAGGAAAAGTTTGAAATATTATTTTTTAATAAAATCATTTTCAGTTTCTAATGGATCAAAAATAAATTATTTAAAGGATAAGGCGGGGATGGGTTGAAAACCTCTCAAACAATATGTTTTAGACAAGTTTATGTTACCATTTTAACTATGTATTTTAGATTTAACTCATAGTTAAAAAGTTTAACTTTTACCGCGTCTTCTTGTATTCTTACACTATATGGTTAATAAAATTACTGTAAACTTCCAAGAGAACCTAAAGTGGTTAATTAATGACATATATAATATTATTTAATCCCTTTGTATAAAACTTAGATTTTTAGGAATATTATATCAACCAATAATATAGTTTTTTTTAAAACTATATTATGTCAATTTTGACACTATTTAGTATTTGTTTTTTTAAAATCATAACAACATTATTACTTCGAAAAAATTTATTAAATAAAACATAACATGTCATATTAACCTATAAAATTATTTTAATTTATCAAAAGTCTCAAATTACATTTATTTTGGTATTTATAATATCAATTATTTTAATCTTTTAATAATAAGGTAATTACTGCATCATCATTGAGTCATAAATAAATTTAATTATTTAATGTCTAAAAATTATAAATAAAATACCATTATGTAGTAAATATTTTTAGATTTCTAATGAATATTTATATTCGAATTTATCTTATGTATAACCCTATATTAAAAATGTTTTTGTTATGAAAACTTGAATTTAACACTTTTAACTCTTCTTTAAATTAAATAATAATAAATGTCCTAATCTAATCCAAGTGGACTTTACGGATCATATTTTATTCCTAAGGTTGTTTTTGGTCGAATTACAGTTATCCAATAGAATTAGGACACGTGTTAGGGTAATTATAATATCATTTTTACCCTTAATTACCCTATTCACTTTTAACCGCGGTAAATAAAAGTAAAAAGTTACTATTCACAAAAAATCATTTTAATATTATTGAACTACATTTTACTTATTGAGGTTAACCGTGTCTCTTGGATTTTTGAAATTAAACTTACAGAAGCGGTAAAATTAAGTTTTATGCAAATTTTCAAATGCTCCTAGAAGGTGGGTAAAAGACGGTAAAAAGTTCAATAAAATTTTATATATCTAAACTTATTATAAAATGAATCCAATGAATTAAAATGAAAATATATCAGTATTATGTTTCTATTTTGACCTAAAATAAATTAAAATAAAATAAATAATTACATAAATAAAAATTCGGTTTTAAACAATAACGCAGTGTTTTTCACTATTCATCAAAAATTGAAAGTTTTCAGAAAAATACCAAAAATTCACCCTAAGATAATTTTGATATTCCTAATTCAAAAATAAATTCTATTTTTACCAAATTTCAAACATAGAAGTTTCATTTATTAATTTAAAATTACTTTCCGTTGTCAAAACCAAAAAGCAGAAAATATGGATTCTAAATGATAAAAATATAATCTAATTATACTTCCAAACCATTCAAATTTATAATTGAACACTATAAATTATTTTGATTAAAAAAGGTGTTTTCAGTTAAAATTTAGTAATTTTCACTATTCACCCAAATATGAAAATTATCAGAAAAACACCAAAAATTTATCGAAACTAAATTTTTTATTTCCCGATTCTAAAGAAAAATTTTATTTTGTCAAATTTAGTATATAAAAGTGTCAAATATTGGATTTAAAAAAAGGTTCACCATTAAAAGGCAGTAAAATTTCATTTTTTGAAAAATTCTTCTTTTATCTGAAAAAATGAATTTGTTCTTATATTATGTCTAAGAAACAGAAAATATGGATTCTAAAATTTTATAGAGTATATAAAATTCAAAATTTAGTTAATACTATTCATAACTACTTTTTGAACGGCTATTTTGGTAAGTTGTGGTGCGCTCAAACTCAGTGTTGTGTGTAGCATAAGTTATTGAATTACTTTGAAGAAATAACGTACTATGAAATCTTGGTGTGTTAAAAACAAGGATCTAAATGAAGTCTGATGTATTCAAGTCTCATGATATTGGAATCAAATCTATTGTACCGAAACCTCGACGCCTACTTGAGACTGTACAAATATTTTTTCAACATGCATACCAAGTTGCATTTGAATTATTCTACAAAACCTTCTGGTTGGAGCATATAGATATCTTTGTCGAGATCACCATTGAGAAAAGCATTCTTCACATCTAGCTAATCTAGATGTAAACTGTATGTAGCACACATCACCAAAACTATCTGAATAGTCACCATTCTAACAATAGGAGAAAATATTTCATTAAAATCAACAACTTCCTTCTGAGCATATCCTTTGACCACTAGTCTTGCATGATATCTTTACACCTGGTCTTTTATATCCTTCTTGATCTTAACAACCCATTTTTTGCTGATATTCTTCCTTCCTTGAGGTAATGGAACAGGATCCCAAGTCTTGTTCTTGTGCAGGGCTTCAAGTTCCTCATGCATCACTGCCATCCATGAGGGTACATCTGGACTCTGGGCTGCCTCCACAAAATAAGATGAATCTCCATCCTCTGTTAATAATCAGTACACAATATTGTTCTCAAGGACATAGTCTAAGTTCCATACTAGTGCCCTTTTCTCCTGAGTTGACCATCTTGGTACAAACTCAACCAGTACTTGATCATCATGCTCTTGTAATGCCTCAGAGGAAACTAGTTATTCCATGGATTTATCCTCTAATTTGACTATTTTAGTTTCTATATTCTCCTTCTCCATGTCTTGATAAATTGTCATTTTCATCATATCTACTACAAAAATGACATCTCTACCGATGATAAGTTTGTGGGCAGTGGGGTCCCACAAACGATACCCCTTCACACCATCAACATACCACAAGAAGATACATTTCTTGGATCTTGAATCCAACTTTGATCTTTCTTGTTCATTAAAAATTGCATATATAGGAATTCCAAAAATATGTAACTGAGAATAGTCAATGGGTTTACCAGTCCACATCTCCGTTGGTGTATTTAGATCAATCACCATTAAAAGAGATCATTTGATCACATAACATGTGGTATTCACTACTTCTGCCCATAATGTTTTGGAAATTATTGTAGTCTTCAACATCACCCATGTTCTATCCAATAAGGTTCTATACATCCTCTTTTACACTCCACTTCCAGAAGTACTCATCACATTACCCTAATAGATTTTCTCAATACTCTTATTATTCCAGCATTCATTCTTTATGTGCCCCTTCTTGCCACATGTGACATTCTTCTTCTTACTCCTTGATTTGGACCTACCATGATTTTGGCTCCCACTAGAACCATTCTCCATCATCACATCTTCCATTATTTTTTCAATTGTCAATCGATAATTATACTTCCACAACACTGCCTACATCTTCATTTCCCATAATGAAAAATTATTCTAATTAAAAATTTCAATCTCGAATTTCACCACCATATGGACACACTATCAGTCTAGAACTTCCACTATTTCACAATGGTGTATTTAATACTTTCAATAATTTTTTTTTCTGATGTGACAGATCAAATGGAGTTTAAATCATAGAGAATAATCAAATTTACAATAATTATTAATAATCAAAAACATGAACAACACCAGGCCGGAACTTGGATCTAATACCACTTGTTGGGACCATAAATGATTGGACCACCGGTGCAGTGATAATCAAAATATAATATAAAGTAAAAAAATGTGAAAATAAATGGACACCATATGTAACGTGGAAACCCCCCAAATGAAAGGGGCAAAAAACCACAAGAAAAATAGAATAATCACTATGGGTAAAAGTGGGTACACATTCCCTCACTATTATAAGGAGAAAACACACATAAAATCTATCTTGAATAAGTGGGGAAACCACCTCACAAATACCACTCAAACGAGATATGCTGACGATGAGAATATAATGAAGGTAATGTTGGAGGTGATGAGATGCATAAACCATAAGGGGAAATCCATTTTTATAGGAAATAATACCCTGCATATCTCTTTTACCATTATGTGGATGGTGAAGCGAGCCACCAACTTCACACCAACCTCAACCCACCCCTTTGAAAAATTGGGGGGGGGGACAACACCATCCTAAAAATGAACACCCACCAACAGAATCAACCAAACTCCCACTTCCGATCAAATATAAAATAAGATCTCATTAGAACCCCAATTTCGTGACAAATATTAAATAAAAATAATTCAATATTATGGGATCCAAGCATGGAAATGAACCCCCCAAACTCGAGTCGCACCTCTAAAGCTTGCTGCACCTACCAGTAAAGATGAACGAACCCACTCGAAACTGGTTGCTTGAAATTTTATAGATGAAAATAGATTACATGCACTTGTTTTCTACTATTGAATCTCAAACCAAGGATGAAAAACCCACAATATCATTTAAGTTTTAATACCAATATTACTGGAAGAAAAAGGCAGATCCAAACATGCACCTACAATCTGAGCTCAAATAAATGTCACTGGAGAAGAACTCCCACACTAATGCACTAAAATATAGATGAATCTTGAAACCAAAGACACTACTCAAATGAGATCTGATGTTGAACAGTCTTGGAGAAGACCCACACCACTAAGGAAGATGACGCTTGAATATTCTCACCGATGAAGAAGGGATGAACTTGATCTAAGGTTATGGATGAATGAATCATAGAAAAAGTATGTAAAATCCGAGCTCACTAGTGTAAAGGAGATGACCAAAACTAGGATTAAATAACCAGAAAAGGCTCAAATAATTACTGAAGTCAATATTTAAAGAGTTTCTAACGTCATAATAGTAAGAGATAAACCCGAGCTCTCTGTTAGGGATGAAGGACTCAATCTGATCCACCTGTTGATCCTGATCTCAAGTGAATTCCAATGAATATATAAAATCTAATTTTAGAAAGAGGAGGATGAACTCGAGATAAACCTTGTAGAAGAACCCATGACATGAAGATAAAGACACAAACTGATAAGACCTTGGTTGAATAATCTAAGATTAGGATAATTCTATTAAAGTTGTTGATGATAATCGGTGAAAGGGTACTCTTGCTTACATTAAAAAACTCATGTAAGGGTAAATTGTGTCACCCTCATGTGAATAAAATGAGTTTTGAGAGCTACTTCAAGGTATCACACAATCTACTAAAGGGTAAAATGAATCTACATAAGGTTGCTGCCATGATTCTGCATCCGAATAAGGGTAATTCACTACCATGTAAGGGTGAAACTACGAATTCACATCCGTATAAGGGTAATTAACTGTTAAGTAAAGGTACTTACAATGTTTCAAGGGTTATGTTAAGTTTATTAAAGAAACTCAAAGATATATAGCCATACATCATCCATTTCCAAAGAGAATTTAGGTCTCTACTTGGCATCACTTTCACATTCCACATGTTCGACCAAATCAATGAATTCTACAAAAAAATTCCACATGGAAATCATCCATTTGAAGAATGATAAACTAATCATGGGAAAAAAAATTTAACAGGAAATATTCAATTATGTTCATTTGAATAAATCCTTATCATTGAGCTATGCACATGGAACCAATATGAATAAGCATAAATGGTCTTGGAATTTGAGGAATAATTTGGTATTGATAGGTTTGTTGGAATAGAATATTATGATAATAATGTGGCTAGATATGTAAGATTGAATAACTTAGAGAATTTATCTATAAAAGATAAACCGTTCACTGGAGAACAAAGGCATTTTCTAAGATCATCAAACTAGATCTACTAATTATACTACATTTTTCTTTGATTTCTTTTCATTTTTTTATTTCAATGGTAATGAAACGCTAATCCATTACTGGATGAGCCAAGTATATTTCTCTCAACCCTATAAATGAATTAAATATTCTATAAAATGTTATCTTCTATTGATATCTATATATTTATTTGAATGTTTTTAGGTTATAAGATATTTCCTAATGCTTCTTTGCTTAAAATATTTCTTCCTTCTATCTATGGAGTGCATACACAAGCCACTCAGATTCACTCCACTACACATGTTAACAAGTAGTGGGTGAAGAAAAGGGTGGTCAGAGATATCCAATCACCAGGCTAGGTGAGAGGTGGGTTTATAGTGATCATTGTACTCCCCATTCAAGCCAAGACTTCTGGGGGAAGGTAATTGAAGTGAGGTTTTAATAGGTTACAGAGAGAATAATAGAAATTTAAAATAGAATTATGATTTTACAGGCATGGTAATAGGATGATCCAAGGTTAGGAAACTATCTCCAAAAATGAATTTAAAAATAATCCAATCAATATCACACACATTTTTTCACAAAATAGAACCCAAGAAATATAGAAACACAGTCATAATAACATTCTCTCTAAGAGACAACCTAAGTCCCACTAATAATAAATTTTACTTTGGTTCAAAAATTGTTTCACTGAGTGACTCATGATAGATTCCCATCAAACCTGGCATCATTGTCAGGGATGTTAGTATGTTTGTTTTAACTCTGTTTTAAAATGATTTCAAAAAATAACCAGATCCAATTCATCTCACCCCATTTGTTTTGATTTGGATGTTAAATGAAATGTTTTGGTGAGACTGAGAGCCTAAAAAATCAAAGAACAATAGGAGAGGTAATTTTTCACAGTTCCATCAACAAGCTCCCCATTCTCAAATTCTTCTTCCACCAGATTATCTTTAGAGAGTGAAAACATGGAAAAAAAATTGGAACAATTGAAAATAAATTTGAGATAACTTTATTCATCTAATTTAAATAATGAAAATCAATTTTAAGCACCTAATAATAATCAAGAATTTGAACTGAGAACTAGTATAATCCAACTCCTACCAAGCTTTCATGTCTTGAATAAAGAGGACCCTAGCCAAAATCTAAGATAATTTTTTAAGTTTTTCACTATTTTAAATCCTAGAGGAGTTTCAAAGGATCAAGTTAGTTATAAGGTCATCCCCTTCACTCTTAAAAGGGTATCCAAAGAATAGATCTACAACCTATAGCCTAGAGAAGTTACCACATGGGATGGGTTGAAAAAGGAATTCCTCTAGAAGTACTTCCCCACCTCAAGGGGAACTCAAATAATAAAAGTGATCTATGGGATCAAGAAAACATGTGGAGAGACTATCTATGAGTTTTAGGAAATATTCAACTGATTGATAATTTCCTTCCCAAATCAATGTTTTGAAAATCACCATTTCATGGTATAATTTTACCAATGGTTGATGGAAAATGATTGGAATATAATTAATGTTTCATCTAGGGGAGCATTAATAGAACCCCCCCCCCACACACTAAAGTTAGATAGATGATTGATAAGATCTCTTAAAATTCTCAAAAATTCAATATAAGATCCACAACAAGAGGATTACATGAGGTAACAAGTTCAAACTCCCCTTTACTTTAAAATAAAATTGTAGAACTAACCTCTCTTGTGAGATAATTAGATGTGAATAAAGTACAAGAAACATCATCTCCCACACCTCCAAGGGCCTTACAAATTTTCTATTCTCAGGAACACTTTATCGATGGATGCCCTCAAGTCCAAGGAATAGAGAGATATGGTGTTATGTATCAGAGGCAGTTCTAGTAGAAACCAATAAAAAACTAAGTTTTTAAAGAATTTTACAATACTTAGTTTGGAGCTAGGAACCAACAACAGTGAAGAGAACATTTCTATTAAGGTTTTAAACCATCTTTCCAACCTAAACACTTATAAAGAGGTAGTTTTCAACCCTCTAAAATCTACCAAAATGAGCATAATCAAGATCACACCATGAAGGAGTTACTGAAATAGTTTGTAGCATCTCACATCACTCAATAGACTACTCTCAACACCCATGCATCGTCACTAAAGGATCTATAAGGACATTATAACTAGATTATGTCTACCATAAATTACTTGTAAAATCAAGGATTTGGTAAGATTCCTACTCAATTATTTCCTAAATAAAAGGGAAATATTAGTTCTATTTCCTTAAAGAGTGGCTATAAACTAGGAAAAAGTGAAGAATAACCACCTAAAGAGGGATATGGAAGTGGACATCCCATAATACCTGAAGAGTCTACCTAGGAAAAATAAGCCGAGGCACCAGTAGAAACACCTCATGTGAAGAAAGAAAAAGGGAAAGCCAAAATAAAGGATTCAAATAAACCCTAACCACCCTTCCCTATAAGGACTAAACCACCCAAGAGACCTAGTGAGAACACACTATAATAAGAGATTCTAGAAATATTCAAGAAAGTAGAGATCAATATCCCTTTGTTGGAAGCCATCTTCCAAATTCTTAGGTATGATAAATTTATCAAAGATACGTGAATCTGGAGAAGGAGATTATAAGGAAATAAATAGGTAATATTAGGTAAAAATTTTTATACCCTTGTTACCCCAAATATTCATAAGAAATTTCAAGATCTAGTTACTTTCACTATCTACTGTACCATATCTGTGATTACTTTTTCCAAAGAACTATGTGATTTAGAAGTATAAATAAATGTAATGACTTTTTCAATTTATTATTATCTATAGATGGGAGAACTAAAACCCACTAGAGTGGTGGTACAACTCACCAATTGAGGCACTGCCTACCCAGTAGGTGTTCTTAAAGATATTTTGGTAAGTGTACAAGGATTTCCATTCCCCGCCAACTTCTACATTATCTACATGGAATAAGGAAAAGGTAAAGATCACTCTCCCATAATTATAGGTATTCCATTACTCAATACTGATAAAACCATAATAAATGTAAATTAAAGAACTCTTTCTATGACTTTCAGTGAGGAAACAATGCATTTAAACATCCTTGACTCAATGTAATAACCACATGAGAGGCAACCTATTTTTAAATTATTTTTTTTAAATTACCTTATTATTCTAGGGAAGTGATTTACGTGTTTGATTGCATAATAATATTAGGCGAAGATTTAGATAAACCTGATTTTGATGATGAATCTATTTTTGAAAATTAGATTAAACCATAAATAAATTTGATTTTTAAATAATTTAAAGAAACTGATGAAAGTTATTTTGACGAGTTTCTCAAATGCACTACTAATAATTCTACTTTACATGTGTAGGTTTCCAATATAGAGAACAATGGTCTTAATAAATCACTAGAAAAACCCCTAAAATGTAACTTAAACCACCACCATCAAATTTTAAATATTCATTTTTAAAATAAAATGAAAAACTATCAGTAATCATTTCAAATAATTTAAATGTTAAGAAAGGGTATCAAATTCTAGAAATTTTTGAAACAAAATTCAAGAGAAATACAATGAACATTTGGGGATATTCCAGAGATTATCCCTACCACCTACATGTATAGAATTATGTTGTAAAATGATTCCAAACCAGTGAGAAAACCCCAAATAAGGCTTAACCTGACCCTTCTGGAAGTAGTAAAAAATAATTAGAAATACTATTAGGAGATGGAATAATTTACCCCATCTCAGATTCCCAATGGATTAGTCCCATCCAAATAGTATTTAAGAAAACTTGATAAACAATTGTGAAAAATGAAAACAATGAACCAATTTCCACAAGAATCTAGACTATATGGAGAGTCATTATTGACTATAGGATATTGAACCATGTGACCCACAAAGACCAATTCACTATACCCCTTGTAGAATTTTATTAGAGAGGCTAGCTGAGAATGGTCACTATTGTTTACTTGATGTATTTTTTGGGTATTTTTAGGTTCTAATTGCTCTATAGGACTAAGAAAATACCACCTTCACATGTTCCTTAAGTACGTTTACCTACCATAGGTTTAATTTTAGTATTTACAATGCCCCATGTAACTTTCAATGCTGCATGGTAAGTATATTATTATAATTGATTGAGATATTCTTGTAGGTATTCCTTGATGACTTTACTATCCATGGAGCTTATTTTCAAAGTTTTCTGGAGAGATTGGAAAACATTTTAAAAAGATGCATTGAGAAAACTTGGTTTTTAATTGTGAAAAATCTCATTTCATGGTAGAAAAAGGAAATGTTTTGGTCCGTATAATTTCTAAATATAGAATTGAAGTCGATATCGACAAAATTGATGTTATTTATAAGCTACATCACCCCACCAATGTAATACATATTATATCATTTTTGGTCATGCTGTATTTTATAGAAGGTTTATTAGGGACTTTAACAAGATTGATTTTATATTGACTAACCTATTCAATAAGGAAAATGAGTTTATCTTTGATGATTCATGCTATAAATATTTTAATAAACTAAAATAGATCTTGACCACTACCCCAATAATCTTCTCAATAAACTGGGAACAACACTTTGAGATACCATATGATGCTTCCAATAGAGTTTTAGGATCTGTACTCTCCAAAAATATTTACATATACTCACAAGTGATAGCCTATGCTTCGAAGACCTTGGATACAACTTAGATCAATTATAGAACATCTGAGAAGGAGTTTTTGTCTATTATTGTTACTTTGGAGAAATTTAAATCTTCTTTATTTATAAGTAAAGTAACTATTTATTTTAATCATATAGAACTTAAGTACTTGATCAAGATGGATTATACAAAGTTGAGGCTAGTTAGATGGATGTTTCTACTAAAATAATTGAACTTAGATATCAAGTATAAGAAAGGATATGATAATCTAGTTTTATACCACATGAGTATACTTCCACACACTTCTGAGGTAGATCCATCATTTGAAACAAACTTAGATGACCCATTTTCTAGTGAGTAGTTGTATGAAGCCACTAAAGTTCCCTGATATTTTTATTTAGTGAATTTTCTTATCACCTCAAATAAATTTCATTTATTTTCCAAAAAATAAGAACTTAAATTAAATTTGAATTAAAATTATATTTTTGGGAATACCTATATTTGTGGATGGTTTGTAGTGATCAAGTAATAAGGATGTGTATCCCTGAGGAATTGGTTAAGTATATGCTTACTTTTTTCCACACACTTTCTTGTAGAGAACATTTTAGACCTCAAAGATCAGCTAGGATAATTTTATAATATAGTTTATTTTAGTCCTAAATTTTTTAAACTCGCATTATTTTTAATTTTTTTTCCAAAATATAAGTTTACTGGTTGGATTTACAAAAGACATGAAATACCCCCCAAAACCTATAATTTTATATGAAATATTTGATGTCTTGGTATTTAATTTCATGGGCCCATTTTCTATGTCATTTGTTTTTTCCAAAATGTTTTAGCAATGGATTAAATTTCCAAGTGGATTGAAGAAAAATACACATGAACTTATGATTAAAAAACTATGATTTAATTTATAAAATCAATATTTTTTTAGGTTTAGAATTTCTTGAGAAATAATAAGTGACCATGGAACCCAATTATACAATAATAAAATGGAAGACCTAATGAAAAAATATAGTGTACACCTTAAAAATTCCACTTCCAATCACCCATAAATCAATGGGATGTCCTAGGTTTATAATAGAGAGATAAAAAGGTTTCTGGAAAATATTGTGCAATCCAACCGAAAGGAATTGATTGAAAATTTTTAGGATGCATTGTGGGTATAAAAGAATTCCTAAAAAATTCCCTTAGGTATGTCTCATTATATAACAGTTTATGAAAAACACTACGACCTTCTTTTTGATCTATATCATAAATCCTACCAGGATGTTAAGAGATTAAACATAGAGTTTGGAAAAGCTAGAGAGAAAAGGAAGTTATAGATGATGGAGCTTGAAGAGATAAGAAGAGAATAATATGATAATACCCTATTATAAAAGGATAAAGAAAGATTTTCCATGAAAAAATCATCCATAAAATAGATTTTAAAATTAGATATAAAGTGTTATTTTTCTCATCAAGGATAAAACTAATGCCAAGTAAACTTCATTCCATATATACTGGAATATATATAGAAACTAACACTTACACATTTGGTGTATTTGAGATCAAGGGAGCTTAGTCACATAAACCATTCAAAGTAAATGGGAAGAAAGTGAAGCATTTACATGAATATTTTTGAAAAGATCAACTGAAGGAGTCCAAACTCCTCTATGATACCATTGAATAAAGAACATTAAGTTGTCTCTTTCCTTCACACTAGTTTAGAGGTTTTTATTTTTCAATCCATTTTACCTTAAAAAAATTCATGATAGAATTTAATATAAGTGTATCAGAACTAAGTGTGGTGGAGAGAAGATAAATTAGTTTAAGATGTAAATACCCTTTTTCTATTTTACATCAAGCCTATTCTAATTTTTTTTTATAAATTCTGTAAATATATCTTTTTTATAGTTTATGTTATTATTTTTTTTCAAAATTTCATTGATCTGAATGCTTCCCTACCTAGTTTAAATTTCATGCTAGAGTTAATTATTTCATTGGTTCAAACATAGTAAGAATTAATTGAATATTGAATAAAATTTTCACTACTTTCATGGATATATGGTCTTAAAACTAGGAGTGATAGAGTGAGTGAATATATTTTTGTGGAATAAAAATTATAACTTGAAGTCTCTAGGATTTTTGAACATAATCCAAGGAAAATTGACCTCTATGAAAAAAATAAAATTTTAGGTATCCAACTCAAAATAAATTGATACAAATCCTTTAAACATGGAGTAAAATAGGAAATTATGATACCATAGTGAATATCTAAGACATTAGGCATCAAGTGTGTGAGTAATCCCTCTTTATATATCCAAGAATTTATATTTCACTATGCTTCACACATAATTGGATGGGAAAAATTCAAAAAAAAAATCAATAAATTACATAATAGTAAAAAATTAATTAATTCAGGTGAGGGGAATATTGAACCTAGATGAAAAAGGGACCAATTTACTTATAGAAAATTCATTTGAGTTGTATAAATGAAGTGGAAATTCAAACATTGTTTTAAGAAACTTAGGAGACAAAGATAAATGGAAGTGCATATTGTAAAAAAATTTATTCCATTTAAATCTAATTTGATCAACTTCTATAATTGTAAATTTGATTGGGTTGAAATGAGGAGTAAATTAAATAAAAAAATATACATGATAATTCAAAAAAATGGAGGGACATATGAATATCTTATTCTCTTTATTTTATATTTAGATATAGATAATATGATTTTTTTATATTTAACAAATGAAATTAAATGATAAAATTTCTTATAAGTGTGATAGTATAAGTGTAGGGGAGTGATTTGAGTTGAAGATTTGAATTTTTTTTATGTTTTTATTGAAAATTACCTCCATTAATTCATGAAATCCTAGGTAAATTAGTGTTTTTGTAACTTTTGTGGTAATTTTAACTTTAAAATTTTATAGATTAAATATGAATTTTTAGTGATTTGTTCTTTTTAGGATTTAACTAAGGAATCCATAATTTGATTAAGAATATGGAATTTAATTATTTTAAATACATTTATTTTTGAATTTTAATTTTTAATTCAATTTGAAAATTTATTTGGAAAAGTGAGTTTTTCATGAAGAAATCAGTTGTAGAGAGTTTTTTTTTAAAATAATGAAAATATAATTGATAAATTTATGGGAAATTATTTTTTATTTTTTTAATATGAAGTTAAATTTTAAAAATCAGGATATTAATTGAAATTAATTTTGGAGTTTGGGAATTTAATTTATTTGATTTTAAATCATAAAAAAATATTGCACTAAAAAATGTATTTGTGTGTTACGGAGGTAAGACTCTAAAAAGTCTAGAATTAAACATGCCTTAATAAATTCAACTGACCACACCCCTGTTGCATCCATGATGCCTAAAAATCAACAAATATAAGTTATCATGCCCTCATGTACAATTTACCATAACTGTAAAAAATACGTAAAGGCTAGAACAATTATGATCCTCCCTCTATAAGTGAAAATAAATTTAACCCCTTCATGCGGTCAATTAAATCACTAACTTCATTGAAAATACCACAAAATCTTGAAGTGATCATGTAAAACTTTCATACGGTTGGTCTAGGTGACCGTACTGAAAATTTATAAAGTCTTGAAGCTATCATAAGTCCCATTTTCAATTTACCATGCCATGTCTAAAAATCTGGAAAATGATAGGATCAACTATGATATTCACCCTACCAAGTGACCTTTACACCTTTATGATTGAAATTGTTTATCTACTATACCAAAAATTTGGAAAAGGATATGATTGATCATGGATAATCAACCATATAAATCGAAATGACCATATTAACACTTGGATCGACCACACTCCCACTACCAACTGAAGATGGAAGATGATATTGTTGGAACTATAATGTCACAATGAAGCTTAAAGATAAATAATTAAATCTATTGGGAGACATGCATGTAAAAAAACTTCTTAACTCAGTTTTTAGCACCAAATATTGTTTCACTTGCCGGTGAAGACGAACAACACCATTTGATCCTGATTTCTAGGAATTTTATCGATGAAACTAGTTTTTGTGTTATTTTTCACTACTATTGAAGATGAAAATAAGGACTAAGAAACCAAAATATTAATCAAGGACTACTAATAATATTGGTGTAAGACGAAGGCATATTCAAACACACACCTTCAATCCAAGATAAAATAAATGTCATCAGAGAAGAACTCCCACACCGATACACTGAAATCCAGATTAATCGTGAAACCAAAGCCACTAATCGAATGAGATATAAAGATGAATGATCTGAGAAAAGAACCAAACCACTGAGGGAAAATAATTGAATATTATTTCTAATTAATAAGGGATGGACTAGATATTAGGCTACAAATTACTAAAGTGCTAACCAAGTCTGTCGAATCCAAGATTTCTAGCGTGAATGAGATGATTGAACCCATCATTCCATGATCGACTGAGGCTGAACAAATGATTAAATATTATCATTAAGGATTAATTGATGTTGGAATATGAAGAGATTAACCAATTATTACTGTTATGGATTAAGGACTCAATCATATACACCTGTAGATCCCAAGCTTGAGTGAATTCTGATGGAGTTCTAAGCTCAATTTTTAGAAAGGGTAGGATGCACTTGAGATCAACCATGAAGAAAAACCCATATTAAAAATATGAAGGCATGAAATGAGAAGAGATATATTAAATAAACCAAGATCAAGATAATTTTATTGAAGATGTTGATGATAATATGTTGAAGGGTACTCTTGATCACATAAAGAAACTTGCATAAGGGTAAATTGTGTCACCTTGACATGAAGAAAAGGAGTTTTAGGAGCTACATCAAGGTATAACATATTATGTGGAAGGGTTAAATAAATCTATGTAATGTTGTAACCATAAATATATATCCATGTAAGGGTAATTCACTTCCACGTAAGGGTGAAATTGTGAATCCTTATTCACATAAGGGTAATTCACTATTACGTAAGGTATCTACACTGTTTTAAGGGATACATCAAGGTCATCAAAGAGTCCCAAAGATACATAGGTGTACATCATCCATTTTGAAAGAGAATTTAGGCATTGATTAGGCATAAATCTCACATTATACTATTTTTTCCAAATCAAGTAATGCTCTAACAAACTTTCCACATTGCAATTATCCATTTGAAGACGGACAAACTGATTGTGGGGAGAGAATGTTTTAATAGAAAAGATTCAAGCATACTAATTTGAAGAAATATTTATTTTCAATCCTTTCACATGGCGGTGATGTGGAATTTTTTCATGCATTTTTTCTGCATAAATTATGTTTTATTAATATGTTTTAATGGTGAAATGTGATCATAATTACGTATTTTTTTTATTTTTAAAATTGTTGTTAAAGTTTTAATTTTATTAAATAATTGTCCATAATGTTAAATTATGTTTAAATTTAAATGTTTTTATTATTTTTGTGTTAAATTAATAAATCATTGATTTCTTTGTTAATTAGGCGTTTTTTTATGTTTTAAGATTTTTTATTCATACTTTGAACTTTTTGATACGTTGTTTTTTTGTTTTTATTTTAAATTTCATTTACAAATGATTTTATTTATTATAGGTACTTATTTTTTTAATTTGTTAATTTTTTTATGTTTCTATCAAATTTTTAATTAGTTCTATTATTTATTTATTCATATATTTAATTTAAAATTTATTAATTTAAATGTTCTTTATATTAGAAATTTTAATTAAGAATATTTTTTTGGTTTGTTTGTATTTTGAAATTTTAATTTAACACATTAAATTATTTTTTATTTTATCATGTATTTATTTATTTATTTTAAATTCCTTATTTGTTTTACTTTTTATTTGTAGTGTATAATGTATATTGAAGATTAATTTCTTTTGAATCTATAACAAACATGTAAGATAATTTTGGAGGTTTTCACATAAGATAATTTATTTGAGCATAAGATAAAATATCTTTTGGGTGTAAAATATTTCTATGAGCTAAAAAATATGACTAGAGTTGTGTAAGATATAAAAAATATATCTATATAATATATTTTAGATGGTTCACATAAGATAAATACAATGTAGGATAATTTATCTTACATTGTTATTTTTTATTTCAAAATTTCTTTAAGTCATGTGGAGACAATCTTTAGGAAAAACCGTAATGAACTCATACCGAGATCGACTAAGGATCATAGTAGAATACTCATATAATTCATTGCCTCCAAAGTTCGATCATCACTGACCCATCCATGGATACTGATGACCTCGAAGATCAAAGTGAAGTCTGTTTCCTCATATGTTCAGCTGACATTGCCACTATTGAGAAGAAGATAATGCCACTAGATCTAATATTTTATGGAATTCGCGACCTCATTGATTTAACCATTTGAAGTGGAATCCTATTCTAACACCACTGTACTCAAGATCCATCCGAGCTTGTTTAAGATGAAACCTCACTGTTTCTATCGGAGATTGAAGTTGCCACATAGAACTCGATGAAATGAGTTCAAAGAAGATGTTTTTACATAGATCAATTTTTGAAGGAAATATAAAAGCTAATAATGAACAAAAATTCAATATTGGAGTTCAATTCATTTAAATTGGATAGATCCCATGATATTTTTTCCATTTTTGACTTCATAATTGAGGTTTTCAAGCATTGGATTTTCCGTTGTTGGAGGTTTTCCAACCACCAGTTGAAGTTTTGAGATTTGGGTTGAAGTTTAAGAGTTATGATTATCTTATTTCTAGTTTGGATGAAAAAAATTATTGTTATTAGAAGAATAAATTTCAAGGAATGGTTCATCGAGGGTATATTAATATTTTTCATGTGCTAGTTTGATGTTTATTATAGGGATGCTGAATTTTGTTTTGTAATGCTACATCCATCAAGGTTCAAGTAAATGTGAATGAGGGGCTTAAATTCCCCCCAGATACTTAATAATTACATGGATAAATCCGATTGGTTCTTGATAGAATTGTAATGTTGTAGTGGTTTAAATTTTGCTATGAACTTTTCTGAAGGAGCATAATTAAAAAAAAGATGGAACTGACATGAAACATGTGATAATTTAATGCTGGAAATTTTATTGAAAGGTATGATAGTCACATAAATAATAAATTATTGAGGTTTAATTGGATCTTTTCTAAAGTTATGATGATAGTGACTCAAGGTGAGATAGTCTATTATCTTAGGTGGATGTCAGCAAATTAATTCAGTGCTTATGGCTATGAGATTTAGATGAGATAAAAAAAGGGATGGATAGAGGTAGATGACATTCATAGGAAGATTTTTTTTAAAATGATGATGTTAGAAGATGAGATCATGAGAGAATAACCAGTAGATTTTATAGAGAGTTGATGCTATTTCTAAAGTTGATGAAGATAAATATTGAATCTCACTATTTTACCTCAGTGATGTTTGAATAAATTTATAGTAGCTGACACTAGTGGATTATCATGGTGAAGTCTTTTTATATTTTAATATCTTTAATTTCACAGTTTTAAATCTCTCTAGAATCTTGATCTTTGAAATGTGATCAATGATTGAAGTTTTATTTTCCTGTTATTTTGTTAATCATTTTTCTTCTATTCAAAAACGTCACATTTCTAATTCTAGTATGATGAACTCTAAATAATGATTTTTAGTTTCAATCTAAGTTGGAGTTTTAATTCAATCCATTTTTTTTAATTTCCCAATCATTGATCGAGGATTTTAAATATGAAGAGAGTTGACTCTGTCTTTGAGCACGATGATTATTTTGTACAATGACCGTCTCCTACAGAAAGAAGATCTACTATAAAGATCTTGGTTTTTGACCTCAATTTAATGAACTAAATGAGATGAAATACTACATATTTCAATATTTTCATTGAGAGAGTTATTGTTGTGAAATCCATTTAGAATAATGAGGAAATATTGATCCATAATAATTGCTAGTCAGGTTGATGTCATTTTTTCATGTTCAAACCACCACTGTTTCTTTCATTTGTTTTTTTGTCTTTTTTATTTATAGTTTCTTTATGATTATAAATTATAATAATATATTTAGTTACATTATTTTCCCCTCAAAACAATTAAAAACATTAAAGTAAGAAATAATAAAAATTATGACTGAAAACTCCTATAGGGCAGTCTCATTAGGAGACAAACTAGGTTGATACTATACTATAATAATTAGGTTCAAAATTCAAAATATGTTTAAAAAATACATAAAAATACTAACTTTTAATTGGATCAATTACTAGGGAGGCTTCTAAGGGGTTAAAAAAATAAAAATACAAAACATTTTCTTCTTGTTAAAAAAAAGTAAAAAAACATATTAACTTTTTTTACTACATGTCCAAAAACTAGTAAAATTTAGAAATTAAAAATTATTACAACCTAAGAACTCAAACCATTAAAAAAACCAAAAAAGTCTTATAATTTGAAAATCTTGAAAAATTATAATAATATAAAAAGAAACACCAAATATTTTTTTTTCAACTAATTGAAATTTTTAAAATTTAGAAAACATGGCTGACCAAAGGACCCTGAAGAAGATCGTTGCTCCTGATGTTAAAAATCAGAATTTTTTTTTGGGATATCCTAAAATTGATTCTAGTTTTGAGCTTAAAATATGAGCGAATCATCATTTTATTAAATTCCATAGTCTTTGAGGATATGATCCTTATATGAGCTTACAAGAATTCAAAATAGTGTATATCACCATGAAACACCAAGGAGTAAGTGAGGATCAAATTAAAATGAGAGATTGACCATTTTATTTAGATAGATTGGATAAGGAGTGGTTTTACTACTCAAAATACACTATAATTGGGAGTTGAAATCAACTGTAGAAGATATTTTTAAAGAAAATTTTCTGAGCTTCTATGACTACCTCATTGAGAAAAGATATTTATGGCATTAGGTTTCTATAAGGGGATACTCTTCATGAGTATTAGGAGATGTTTAAAATTTTGTTTTCTAGCCGCCATCATCACCAGATTTCTAACTAGCTCCTAATCCAATATTTTTATGAGGACCTAGTTTTTATGGGTAAGAGTATGATTGATGTTGTGGCTAGAGAAGCATTGGTAGATAAGAATCCTATAGATTCTAGAAACCTCATTTCAAATATGGCCCAAAATTCACAAAAATTCATTACTAGGGGATTAATTTATGTTAAGATAGTTATGTAAGTGTCTAATTTCAATTATGATAATAAATGAATAGAGAGCTAGTTGAGTGATCTTGCTAGCATGATGAGGCAGATATTGACTGACTCTAACCCTTTAAAATCCCAACTAGAACTAGTCTATCCCATTCATATGCATTGTGTAAATTTTTATGCTACCACTCATTTTAATGATCAATGTTCACAATTGAAAGAAAATTCTAAAGTATATAATGGGATTTTTCTTGGAAAACCATTCTATAATAACCTGAAAAACCAATTTCCTGTCCATAATTCCCAATCTAGGACTTTTTAATCAAATCATAATTTCAACCAAGTCTAGAACAACCAATAGAATAATAGGTTTAGGGTTAATGAACAACCAAATGAGAGTTTATATCCCTGAAATTTTGATTAGAAACCTAGTTAAAATGAAAACTAATATGAAAACCAAGTAGGTGGGAATTTTTTAAATTTTCAAGATCAAGAAAACCCAAAAATATTAAAGTAATAAAAGAAATGACTCGTATCTTGAATTAATGGTTAAGAAGCAACAAAATTTTTCTCAATAAGTAAAATTGTATTAAAAAAATTTTGTGACTCAAATGGGTTAAATGGAAACTAAAATTAGTGGTTTAAAAAACCAAAGAAGTGGTATTTTTCTATCACAATCTGAAGTGAATCCAAGAGAAAGAGAGAATGAAAGTTCTCTTATTTTGAGAATTGGAACTAAAATTAAAAACCCTGAAGCTAAAAACAATGAAAAAGAACCTGAGAAAGATAGATAAAAATATGAAACTAAGAGAAAATCACATTAATAAGTGACAAAACATTATATTGAAATTATTTTATAACCTACTGAAACATTATATAATCCACTGAAATTGTTTTACCACCTACTGAAACTATTAAATAAATTTCTTTCCACACACATTTTGAACAAGAAAAATAAAATATAAAGATATAAATCCAACTTTAAAGAACCTATAGAGATTTTAGGAACCTAATGGGATCTTATAAAGGAAAAAACAAAGTATAAGATAACTTGAAAATGTACAAGTATCTTTCACCTTATCCTTTGGGAATCTCTTCTTTCAATAATAATGTTGAAATTGAAATGGATAAGGAAGTGCTTAAATTTTTTATAAAATTATAGGTTAATATCCCTTTGTTATATGTTGTAAAAATATCCATTGTTATGCTAAATTTCATAAGGAGACAGGCGTTGACAAGTAGAGGTTCAAGGGAGGTGAGAAAGTTAACATGGGAAGGAATGTTTCTTCCATGATTCAATATTCTATCCTTGTTAAATGAAAATATCTTGGTATGTTTTCTATTACTTATGTAATTGATAATCATCAGTTTGAATATATGATGTTGGATTTAGGATCCTTCATAAATGTTGTGCCATATTCTCTCTTTTATTCTATGATGGTTGGAGAGATTAAATAACTTGGGATTATCATTCAGATAGCTAATTGGAGTTTATCTAGTCTAGTTGGATTAATTGAAGATGTGTTGGTAAGGTTTAAAGCCATTTTTTCCTTACTGATTTTTACATGTTACATATGGAGGATGGCGGATTTAGTTCACATGAACCATTAATTCTTGGAATACTATTTTTGAAAACTACTAAATAAAAAATCAATGTTCATAAAGGGGACCTTTCTTTAGAGTTTAGAGGAAATATGGTTAATTTTTTTATCTTTGAATCATTGAAAAAATCTATGTAATGCCATTCTACACACCAAGTTAACATGATTAACTAGTTTTCCATAGAGTTTTTATAACAAACCTTCTCTCTGTTACACACATAAACATGATTTATTACATAAATTTGAACTTAAGACAACTCTGAGGATCAATAGGTCTAGTGTCTTGGGAAATTTGGAACATTACATGAAAAATTAATACATAAAATAAAATATATTTATTGAAAAATTCTTTTATATGACCAAAAACATTCCTTCATACTTAGTATTTCATGGGATAATCTGAGGACATACATAAGAAAAGGGAAGATATAAAGCCCAGTAAGGGAGTAAAAAATTCATAACATGAATAATATAGTACATGTTAGGAAATATTCATATCAATGGATAATAAGAGAAACATGCACATAAAGTAATTATATAGAATGATTATCATAACATACAGATGTGGCAACAACATTTAACATGATATTAGCATGAGCCAAGGCTCATTGCACATGGAGCATGAGTAAACCCTCATTGCACTTGAATTAGAATGAGTAAACCCTAATTTCACTTGAATTAGCATGATTAAACCCTCATTAAACATGGATTATCATTATACTATTCTTTACCCAATGCATTAGAGTGCTATCAGGGCACACCCTTCTTAATCATTTCATTTCATGCATAAGTGTGCCACATAGATCACAAAACATGGATTCATTAAACATCACAATTTATTCCACGAATAAGAGATGTGCAATACATAAATTTAAGTCCTAAATCAAAAATTAAATGTTCATAAAGGTGAATACCCTTGATAGAGAAATGGGTATGGTATTCACTTACATGATGATTTTGGCATGAGAAATTATGGTGTAACTTTGACAGCATAATGACATTAAATAGAAATCCTAAAATGGGTTGATGAGAGAGAAATGAACCTATAATAATTTATACATGAAATGGATAGTAAGGGGGTCATGTAACATAATATCCCAACATATTTAATGGAATTTATATGCATAATATATAATAATTTCTTGAATGTAAATGAGGAGAGAGAAATACCTTATGGAATTTTGGCATGGTAACAGGTGTACATGGGAGGAATTAATGACATATAAAGGGGTATATCATCATTCAAATATAAGTAGATAAGTATAGGGAAGGTGTAAAATCATACCCCAACATTTTTAATTGAAAATAAAACGGCATAACAATATAAGGATACTTGGACATAAATAAGGAAGGAAGGAAAGCGAGGATCCCTTACTTAGAAGTGTGTGAATTCAAGAGCTTGAGGAGGGGATTATTGAGATATTGGGGCACCTTGGGAAAATTTTATAGAGATTAGTAAAGATTATGGATGTGATCCAAGGGTTTTGAGTGAATAGAAGTGGGATATTGGTTGGGTTTATATAGGAAAAGAGAGGAGAATTCTTTAATATTTTCACAAACTTAGGTTTTGGAATCTATATAATTAAATTTTCAAAACTACAAAACAAACCATGGTGTTTACCATGGTTTTTGCCAAAGGGTAGTATAAAAAATTATTTTATAAGGCCAATTTCCTAACTTCTTAAAATATTAGACTTTCTTATGTGGAGCTGAGTCACACTCTCAAGAAAATCATTTTAAAAAGTTAAAATATTTTATAAGTATTGGAGAGTTCACTAAGGCACCATAAAATTAATCAAAAAAATATAAAATCAAATTATTTTATAGTTAAAACATATATTGGACGAATAAACCTTTTATAGTATTTTATTACATAACTATTGGGTCATTATGATGTCATAAAACACATTATATATTTGAACGGTATTTAATTTTTATCCAAAAATTCGATTGTCTTAGAAAATTATGAAAAATTTACCATTAGATAATTTTGACAACCTAAATCCAAAAATAATATTTATTTTATCTAAATGATTTTATAATTATGTAAATTTTTTAATTTTAAAATAAAAACTGACATTTATAAAAAATTCATGGGTTTTGACAAAAACAACTTTCAAACCTTAATAAAAATTACAATTGTATTCATAAAAATTATATGATCATTTATATTTAATAAAAACTAATTTAATAATAATATTTTATTAAAATATTATTTAATTCAAAAATCCATTAATTCATCAAAATAGATTTCTTAATTGAATTTAAATATTAACTAAAAATACTACTTGTGCTTTAAAAACCATTTACAAAGTAACAATAATAAAATTAATGTATATTATTTATACAAAAATAATGAACATAATCATAGTGCTAGGGTCTTGTTACATAACCCCTTATAACACCTGCATAAGATCTAAGGGTAGGGTGTGTGATGGTGACAGACTGTTGGGGAGTCTCAGATAACATCACTCGGGTGGTAATCTCTATTAACTTCCACTTCTCCCATAGTAGATTTCATTCAAGTTTAATGTGTTGAAGATCATCTTGGGTTTGGTCAAGAGTGAAGTTTAGTAGTGCTAAATCCTTTCTGAGATCCAATAAATGGGCTTCGTATGGAGCAATTCTACTGGATGAGGCCATCGCTTCCTTTTTCTGAGTAAATTGGATTTGTTAAATCCCTATATTTATACTAATCATGTGATCACTATTCAATGGATATATTAGCAACAACAAAAATTATTAATGGCATTTTAAAATACAACAACATAAAACCAAGGAAGTGAATATGTTTTATATAAGAATTTTACATAATAATACATTTAATTAGATCAAGATGAATTTTCATTAATAAAAGTTTGGGTCGTTACAATCTTTCCCCCTTAAGAAATTTCACCCTCAAAATTTTCTTTTCCCACACTAAAATAGATGAGGGTAACTCTTCTTCATCACTTCCTCTGATTACCACGTTGCCTCTTCAAACTTGTAGTTTCACCACAACACCTTGACGAGGGGCATTGTCTTAATTCGTAGAACTTTTTACCTATGATCTAAGATCTTCACCAGCTTATCTTCACAGGAGAGGTAATTCCCCAATGGTACCACCTCTGGATTGAGTACATGTGATGGGTCAGGTATGTACTTCCTCAAGAGTGATACATGGAATACATCATGTACTTGAGATAGGTTTAGTGGGAGTGCTAGTTGATAGTTCACTGCTCCAATGTGATCAAGGATCTCAAAAGGGATGATGTACCTTTGAATAATCTATAACTTCTTCACAAATCACACAAATCTCTTCCACAGTGATATGCGGATTAATTCCATGTCTCCAAAATCAAACTCTAGGTCTCATTGATGGTTATCAGTATAACTCTTTTGTCAATTTGAGCAGCTTTAATGTGCTACTGGATGGTCTTAACCTTCTCCACCATTTCTTTGACCATTTCTGGACCCATGAGTTTTTTCTCCCCAACTTCATCCCAACATGCTTGTGTTCTACACCTCTTCTGTTAAAGGGCTTCATAAGGAGCCATTTGGATGCTTGATTGGAAACTATTTTTGTAAGAGAAATCCACCAGAGGAAGATGTTGATACCATACTTATTTGAAGTCCATTGAGAATTATCTCAACATGTCCTCATGTGTTTGGATAGTTTACTCATATCAGCCTTCAGTTTGAGGATGAAAAACCGTACTGAAGTTCAGCTTATTATTCAGAGAGTTTTGGAGAGTCTTCCAGAACTTAGAGTTGAATCTTAGATAACAATCAGATACAATCAATAGTGTAACTCCATGAAGCCTTACCACTTTTTTGATGTATATTTGTTCCAATTTATCCAATGATAAATCCTCTCGAATTACAATGAAGTGTGCAGTCTTTATAAGATGATCCAAAATAACCCAGATAGAATTATTTCCTTTGGATGTCTTTGGAAGTCTGGTGAAAAAGACCATAGTGATGTTATCCCATTTCCAAGTTGGTATAGGTAATGGTTGCATCATCCCCTTAGAATTATGACTCTCAGCCTTCACTTGCTGACATACTAGGCACTTTGATTTATACTCAACGATCTCATTCTTCATGTTATCCCACTAATAATTCTCTCAGAGATCTTGATACATCTTTGTGTTTCCTGGGTGAATGGAGAAATTCGAACTATGTGTATCATCCAAAAGTTCATTATTTAACTCTGGATTTGATGGAACACATTGTCTTGACTCAAATTTCACAATTCCTTCTTCATTAACATTGAACTATGAGGAATTACCCTTTCTTATAGTTTCCACTTTCTTATGAATTCCCATATCATTCTTTTGAGCATCCTTTAACCTTTCTAAAAGAGATGGTTGAGAGATAATTTGTGGGATTGATGATGTTCCCTTCTTTATGATTCTCATGTCCATCTTCATCAAATCTAAGAAGATTGGATCCTTTTCAATTCTCATCAATGAAAGAGTTTCTAGATTCTTTCTACTTAGAGAATCTTCCAACTTTTTCACTTTCCCCATATGGCAGTGAATTGATCAATCATAGTATTTGATCATATCTAACCATCTTCATTGGTGCATATTCAACTCTTTCTGTGTGAATATATACTTGAGGATTTTGTGATCCATATATATTTCACACTTCTCCCCAAATAGGTAATGTCGCCAAATTTTTAAAGTGAATATTACTGCAACCAACTCCAGATCATGTGTTGGATATTTTTTCTCATGAACTTTCAATTGCCTTAAAGCATAGGCAAAGACTTTGTCATTTTGAATCAACACACAAACCATGCCCTTCTTCAAAGCATCACTGAATACCACAGAAATTTCTACACTTGTGGGTAGTGTGAGCACCAGTGCAGTGATAAGCCTCATTTTCAACTCTTTGAAGATCTCTTCACATTCATAACTCTAAGAAAACTTGACCCCCTTATGAGTTAGCTTGTTAAGAGGGTTTGAAAATCATGAGAAATTTCTCACAAATCAATGATAATATCCAGATAAACCCAGGAATCTACGGATATCTATCACTGATGTTGGTTTCATCCATCCCTCAATTTTATTTTTCTTGGAGGGATCCATAGATATCCCATTGCTTATGATGATATGACCTAATAATGAGACTTCCTTCAACCATAAATCACACTTGCTATACTTTTTATAGATCTTATCCTTTCAAAAGGTCTCTAGTACCGTTCTTAGATGCTCCTCATGCTCCTCCTTGGTTTTTGAGTATATTAGAATATCGTCTATAAAGAATACCAAATATTTGTCAAGGTAATATCTAAAGACTCTATTCATCAAGTCCATAAATATTTCTGAAGCATTAGTGATTCCAAAAGGAATTTATATGAATTCATAGTGCCCATACCTTATACAAAAGCAGTCTTGGGAACATCCTCCTTATTCACCATTACTTGGTAATATCTCAACCACATGTCCACCTTGGAGAAGTATTCTGCTCCACGTAGCTTATCAAACAAGTCATAAATTCATGGCAGAGGATACTTGTTCTATATCGTGATTTTTTTGACCTCATTTTAATCAATAAAAGGTGCATTGATCCATCCTTTTTCTTGACTAAGAGGACTGGTGCACCCCATGATGAAGCACTTGGGCATATAAAACCTTTATCCAGATTCTCCTGTAGTTGTTTCTTTAGCTCCTCAAGCTCCAAAATATCCATTATATATAGATTCTTGGATATTGGAAATGCCCTAGTTATAAGATCAATCGAGAATTCAACATTTCTTCTAGGAGGAAGACCATACATTTCATCGAGAAAAACTTTAGTGAATTCCCACACAATAGGAAAGTATTCAATGATGGTTGCTTCTTTAGACTCAATCATATGAGAAAGATATGCATACTCATAGGTCAGTAATATCCATGCTTGAGATGATGGTACTAAAAAAGAATCATCCTCATCCTTGCACTTGTACAGAATCGGGGGTCAATTCTCCATATGGAGAGTGACTTCCATCTCATGGAAATTTATGCTGGCTTTATATAAGGAAAGCTAATCCATGACAAGAATTGCATAAAATTACACCCGAGGGAGTATGAAAAGGTTTGTTGGGAAGTTGAATCCACAAATTGTGATAGGGGCAGAGTTATATTCATGGGATGAAATGATTTCCCCATTTTCCAGTCTCACCAACATCTCTACTTCCATGATTCATGGTGGTGTTGGGATTGTTCTACTAAAATTTCAAGATATAAAAGAATTTGTAGAACCAAAATCAAAAAGTACATTCTATATTCTTGAATGAATAACTAGAATACCTATCACCACTTCATTGTCGAGGTTTTCTTTGGTGGTAGTGATAGAAAAGCTCGCCCTTACTATCTTGGAGGTTGTTGGTTGCCTTCGAAAACCGTTGGCTTAGGGTATTGGTTTTCAAAGTGACCTGGTTCTTTGTAGTTGAAGAAATGTACATTGCATTGAGGTTCAAATGAAGATTTCCTCTTCTCTATTACAACAACAGGTTTTTCTTACTGACAGTTAATGGAAAAGTGTCCTTCTCTTCCACACCTAAAGCATTTCCTCATTCCCTTCAAGAAATTTATGAGGTTCTTCTTTCCGCACCTTTGGCAAGTGGGGTGATGTAATTTCTTTGTATCATTGGATTTATCCATCAGATTACTAGGATTAAAGTCTAATTTCTACTTCTTATCCCTATGATACCTCTGAGATTCTCTAATATCCATTTCAACTTTGAGGTCACATCAAACAATTTCCTCATAGCTATCGAAGTAACAGATTGCTAGGTCTTTCCTTATGCTAGGTTTTAGCCCTCTAAAGAAGCGGTAAAACTTGCATTTTGAGGTAATGAAAAATCCAAAGGCATATTGTGTAATACTTGTGAATTTTTCCTTGAATGATCTGATGGATTCATCGTCTTTTTTTCTTAAGGGTAAGAAAGTCCCTTTCTATCTTAAGTTGGAGGGTGTGAGGAAAATATTTATTGAAAAATATTTTCTAAAAATCCTTCTATTCCAATGACTCAATATCTTCCTCAGAATTTGTATTATTGATTAATTTCCACCATAAATCAACTTCATCCTCCATACAATAAGCATCTAAAAGAACCTTCTCTTGTTCGAAACATTGAAGGATGAAGAAGATCTTCTCAATGGATTTGATCTATTGTTCAGAAATTGAAGGATCATATGATCCATTGAAAGTAGGAGGCCTTTCTCTCATGAAGATATTTATTGCGACTTGTTATTTATTGGGGGGGGGGGGTTGGACGATCTTATTGACCCATGTTTTTATTAAAAACTTGAGTTAACTTAGATAGTATCATTAAAAAGTTTGCGATTCCCACTCCCATCATATTGGACATCTCATTAAAATAGTCATCACATTGATCTCCACATCAGTTGTTAGCCCAATCCATCCTATTACTAGCCATTGGCTGGAATAAATGTAAAGTTAGGGGTAACACATAAAGGAGAATCCAATGAAAAAAAGGGATAACTTATAAATTATATTTATTTCCTTAACTTATGAAATTATAGGCTTTAATCTGTGTTATTCATGATCTACTTCCCAACATATATTCTTAGGGGCATTTTTTTATTCCCTTAATAATGGTTCATAATAAGAATATGAATTTACCAAATTATATCCCCCAGGAGTGTCGAAATGAGAGTGTAACAAAGCCCATTTTCATGCACTAGTTCCCGTTCGAGTCTAGCTCAATGTAGTGTTTTCAGGTTTTACCCCTAGACACATCTGTGCCAGAGACACCTATACTTGTTCATATCCAGACAGGGATGTATTTTATTTATAAACCACTTACTCTATACTCACCAAAATTTAGGGATGTTTTTATTATACTTAGTATTATCCATAAGTATTTCACTAGGATTTTCTAATCCTAATCCCAAAAATAACTAAACCTCCATCTGATACTAACTATAACAACCTTGCTCTTTATTACACACATAAACATGATTTATTACATAAAAGTTCACTTAAGAAAACTCTGAGGATTGAGAGGTCTAGTGTCTTATGAAAATAATAACATTACATGAAAACTTAAGACATAAAATACAACATCTTTATTGAAAACTTCTTTTACATGACCACAACATTCTTTCATACTTAGTATTCTATGGGATAACCTCAGGACATACATAAAAAAGGGTGAGCTATAAAGTCCATTAAGGGAGTAAAAAAGGAATAAAATGAAGAATAAAGTACATGTTAGGTGATATTAATATCAATGGATCATAAGAGAAACATGAACATAAAGGCATGATATAGCATGATTATCATAACATGGAGTTGTGGAAACAACATTTAACATGATATTAGCATGAGCCAAGGCTCATTGCACATGGAGAATGAGTAAACCCTCATTGTAATTGAATTATCATGAGTAAACCCTCATTTCACTTAAATTAGTATGAGTAAACCCTCATTTCACATGGTACATCATGATACTATTCTTTAACCAATTCATTTGAGAGATATTATGGCACACCCTTCTTAATCATTTCATTTCATGTATAAGCGTGCCACATAGATCATACAACATGGATTCATTAAACGCTATAATTTATTACAAGAATAGGATATGTGGAATACATAAATTTAATTAATCAATCAAAAATTACATGTACATAAAGGTGAATACCCTTGATATAGAAATGGGTATGATATTCACTTACACAATGATTTTGGCATGGGAAATTTTGGTGTAACTTCGGCAGCATAACATCATCAAATAGAAATCGTAAAATGGGTTGATGAGAGAGAAAGGGGAATCTCATAATTTATACATGAAATAGAAATTAAGGGGTTCATGGAACATAATATACCAACATATGTAATGGAATTTAGATGCATAATATAAAATAGTTTCTTGAATGTAAATGAGGAGAGAGAAATCCCTTACAGAATTTCAGCATGGTAACGGGTGTACATAGGAGGAATTAATGAGAGAGAAATGGGTATATCATCATTAAAAAATAAGTAAGGAATTATAGGGTAGGTGAGAAATCATACCCCAATGTTTTTAATTAAAAAAAGGCCATAACAATATAAGGAAACTTGGACATAAATAAGGAAGGAAAGTGAGGATCCCTTACTTTGAAGTGTGTGACTTCAAGAGATTGAGGAGGGGATTATTGAGAGCTTGGAGTGACTTGGGAGGATTATATAGAGATAAGGGAAGATTATGGACGTGATCCAAGTGTTTTTATTGAAGAAAAGTGGGAGATTGTGTGGCTTTATATAGGAAAAGAGAAGAGAATTCTTTAATATTTCCCAAACTTAGGTTTTGGAATCTATATAATTAAATATTCAAAACCACAAACCAAACCATGTCTTTTTCACATGGTTGTTGAAACAGAGGAGTGTAAAACATTATTTTATAAGTAAAATGGCCTAAATTATTAAAATATTAGGCTTTCTTATGTGGAGGTGAGTCACACTCTAAAATAAATCATTTTAAAAAGTTAAAATATTTTATAAGTCTTGGAGGGTCCACTAAGGCACTATAAAATTAATCAAAAAAATATAAAATAAAATTATTTTAAAGTTAAAACATATATTGGTCAAATATACCTTTTATATTATTTTATTACATCACTATTGGGTCATTATGATGTCATTAAACACATTATATATTTAAATGGTATTTCATTTTTACCAAAAAGTTCAACTGTCTCAGAAAATTATGAAAAATTAACTATTAGATAATTTTGACAACATGAATCCAAAAATAATATTCATTTTATCTAAATAATTTTTTAAATATGTGAATTTTTCCTTTTAAAATAAAAACTGACATTTATCGAAAATTCATGGGTTTTGACAAAAATAGCTTTTAAAACTTAATAAAAATTACAATTGTATTCATAAAAATTATACGATCATTTATATTTAATAAATATTAATTTAGTAATAATATTTTATTAAAATATTATTGAATTCAAAAATCCATTAATTCATCAAAATATATTTCTTAATTGAATTTAAATATTAACTAAAAATACTATTTTTTCTTTTAAAACCACCTACAAAATAACAATAATAAAATAAATGTTTATTATTTATAAAAAAATAATTCAAATAATCATAGTGCTATGGTATTGTTATATAACCCCTTATAACACCCACATAATACCTAAGGGTAAGGTGTGTGATGGTGACAGACTCTTGGGGATGCTTAGATAACATCGCTCGGGTGGTAATCTCTATTAACTTCCACTTCTACCATAGCGATTCCATTCAAGATTAATGAGTTAAATCTCAGCATGGGCTTGGTGAAGAGCGAAGCCTAGTGACACTACCTCTTTTACAAGCTCCAACAAATGGGCTTCATATGGAGAAATTCTACTGGATGATGCCTTCACTTCCTTTGTATGAGTAGATTGGATTTTTTAAAGCCCTATATTTATACTAATCTTGTGATCATTATTCAATGACTATATTAGAAATGGTAATAATACTTAATGATATTTTAAAATCCAACAACAAAAAACCAAGGAAGTGAACATGTTTTATATAACCATTTTACACAATAAGACATTTAATTAGATCAATATGAATTTTCAATAATAAAATTTTGGGTCGTTACAGTTCTTTCCTAATTTTATTCAAGATAAACAAACTATGAATACTTTAGAAAATGAACTTTATTTTGAAAATTAATATACTAGAAATGTATGTTTTGAAATTTTCTGTAGTGATGAATTTGAAACTGAATATGTTTTTGAGAATATTTCTTACTATTTTGGAGTTTTTGAACATGTGAAGGATAAAGTTTTTTTTATGAAAATGAATATGAAAATTATGAGATTTTTTTGAGTTTCTCAGATCATGAAATGCTACTAGAAATTATGATTTTATATTTCAAATTGAACATAAAATTAATTAAAATGATTTAGATTCTAGTGAAAATTACAGAACTATGGATAATTATTTTTTCTATGAAAATGTTTCTCATGAATCCACTATTTTGAACTAAAATTATTCTCATAATTCTATTTAAAATTAACCTCATTTTTTTGAAACTAAATTTGAAATTTATTTTGAAGATGAAAAATATTTACGACTTGAAAAAAATGAACTACTAGTATAGGAGTATTTAATTATGCTATTATTAGGGATGATTTAATGGTTTAGAATAAACTAAAAGAACCCATGGAACCTATTTTTTCTAAAGGGGACAAACCATAAACTCTTGAACTTAAGGATTTCCCTAAAAATTTAAAATATGACTACTTAGAAGAAAAACAAAAAACACCTATTATAATTTCAACTAGACTATCCGATTATTAAGAAAACTAACTTTTATAGGTCCTTAGGAAGTATATGAAGGCCCTAGGTGGTCTTTAGATGATTTACCAGGGATTATTAATTCAGTGTGTATGTATAGGATAATCTTAGTGTGAAATTCCAAAACTGTTAGACAATTTGAAAGGAGATTGAATCACACCCTTATTGAAGTGGTTAAGAAGGAAGTGACTGCCTTATTGGATGAGGGAATAATTTACCTAATTTTCGATAGTTGATGGGTAAGTCTAGAATAAATCACACCTAAAAAGGTAGGATTAAAAGTTGTTAAGAGTTAATTTGGAGAGTTAGTGCCTACAAGGTTTACTAATAAGTAAAGGGTATGAATTGATTATAAGAGGATGAACTTAGCGACTAGTAAGAACCACTTTCCCTTACCCTTTTATTGATCAAATCCTTGAAAGGTTAGCTGGTCAATCCCATTATTTCTTTCCAGATGTTTTTTCTGGTTACTTCCAGATTCACATATCTTAAGAGGACAAAGATAAAAATACTTTCACATGTACTTTGGATAAATTTTATTATTATAAAATTACATTTGTACTATGTAATTCCCCTTCTACCCTCCAAATATGCATGCTTAGTATTTTTTTTGGATTTATTAGGAAATGAATGGATGTGTTTATAAAGAATTTTATAGTTTATAGTCCATATTTTGAGATATATCTCTATGGAGTTTAGGGATTATGATTAGAATGTGTATTGAGAAGAAACTTGTTCTCAAATTTGAAAAATTCAATTTTATGGCTGAGAGTGGGATTGTGATTGGTCATGAAGTTTCTATGTATACATTTGAGTGGAGAAGTCTAAAGTTGACATCATCTCTCTACTATATTTTCTTAAGATTTTGAAGGATATTATATCTTTCTTGTTCATGTTGGGTTTAATAAGAGATCCATAAGATATTTTATCCAATTTTTTTCCTTTTAAAAGACTATTTTAGAAATAAATTACTTTCATCTTTAATGATAAGTGTAAGGAATACTTTAATAAACTCAAAAAAAATCTTATGAACCCATAAATAGTTAAACCACCTAATTGGGAATTGCCTTTTGAAATGATGAACAATGATTCAGAACTATCTTTTGGGGATGTTTTTAAAAAAGTGTGGAGAAAAAATCACATGTCATTGCTTATTCTTATAGGATTATAGATGTTTCCCAATATAATTACTCCACAACATAAAATGAGTTGTTAGATATTTTATTTTCCCTTGATAACTTTAGGATCTATATTTTGGGATCTAAGGTGGTGGTTGTCATTGATCATTCTACTATTCAATTTATTATAAAAAAACAAAAATCAAAACCATGGATGGTTAGATGGATCTTATTTCTCTAGGAATTTGATATAGAGATCCAAGATAGGCAAGGATTTGAAAGCACTATACCTGATCATTTGAGTAGGATACCTTCTGAATTTTATCAAGATAAATATTTTGTTTAACCCAATATAGAATTTTTATTTGGGTAGAAGTTGTATTATGCTGCTCTTTATAGGAGACCATGGTTTTTAAATATTTTGAAATACTTAGCTGCTAAAATTATTCATCATTGGTTTTCTAAGAATTAGGTTGCTAAAATGATTTGTGATTCAAGGAAATATGTTTGGGACAATTCTTACTTGTGGAATATCGAGTGTGATCAAATTTTTATAATATGTATCCTACATTTTTAAATATCTTATGTTATGAAAATTTTCAATAGTTTGAGTTGTGGAGGCCACTTTGGGCCACAAAATATTTCCAGATAAGTTCTTGATTCAGGTCTATTTTGTCCCACCTTTTTAAAATATCCTCACAAGTTTTTTGGGACTTTTAATGCTTTCTAATTACAAGGAAACATTTCTTAAATAAATAATATTCCATAAAAACTATTGTTGCTTTGTGATTACTTTTATGTTTGGGGAATGGATTTTATGATACCTTTTCTAAATTACTTTAGTTATTTTTACATCTTGCCCATGGTGGACTATGTGTCAAAGTGTATTAAAGCAATGCCCACTAGGAGTGATGATGCTAGGGTGGTGTCCCAATTTATTAAGAGAAACTATTTTTTTAGATTTGGGATTCCAAGACTTATTCTCATAGAATATGGTACTCATTTCTATAGTAGAACTTTAGAAACTTTGCTGAAAAGATATAGGGTTAGTCATGATGTTTTTATATCCTATCACCCTAAAAAAATGGAATGTATGAAGTTTAGAATGGTAAATAAAACATATTCTTGAGAAAATAGTTAACCCAAATAGGAAATATTGGAGATTAAGGTTTGAAGATACTCGTTGGGCATATAGGTCTACCTATACGATTATAATATTAATATCATATTATAGGATAGTTTTTAGAAGATCTTGTCATTTTACTTTATAATTAGATCATAAAGATTTTTTTGGATGTCAAATCTTGAAATTTGAATTTATTTGAGGCTAAAAAAGAGATGAATCCTTATTTACTAGAGTTGGACGAAATAATTAACAATGTATATTAAAATGATAGTATTTTTAAGGAGAAGAAAAAGGATATGAATGAGAAGATGGCCTTGAAAAAAGAATTTCAAATTTGAGATAAGGTGCTACTATACAACTCCAGGCTGAAGATTTTCCTAGGTAAATTTCATTCGAAATGGGATAAAACTTTTATTTTAACTCACATTTTACCTTTTGGTGTTGTATAAATTTGATATCCCAAGAAGGATATTCTATTCACTGTTAATGGACATCAACTAAAACTATTTAGTGAAGGTAATAAAGAACCTTTGGGGGAGGATTTAATATTGTTAGAAGATGAATATTATTGAATAATTCATATTTTTTATTATCTTACATTTTGTTTTTGTTTGAAATAAGTGTGTGGAAGGTACTAAACTTTCATAGTGTTAGGATCTTATTTTTTCTTTATAGTATTTATTTTTATAGAATAAAGTGAACTTGATGGAAGGATATGTTTCTATTGTTCATCATGATAATCCACTTGGAGTTTCTCTCCACTTTATCTTTCTGTTGGAGAATAATTTTTACAATCTACATTGATCAAAAGAAGATACAACCTAAAGAAACTTTAATACCCATATTATTTTATTAAACTATGGTTTTATTTTACTTGATATGAAATTTTCTATACTTAAATGTTTATTTGTTTTCATATTTAGGATATTTCAATATAACCGAAGGAAATTTTTTATAGATAAGAAGGGCTAAATCTGAGTGGATGAAACAAATAATAAAGATTCTATTTTAGGGGAGTTTTCATAAAAATTATGCTCATTTTTATGATTTATAAAATCCTATTACTTCTATCACTTTGAACTTAATTGGTTAAAAGAAAAGTTTAAATTAAAGAGTATTATCATGTTGAAATTAGTGATGAAATATGTTGGTTACATCCATTAACTGGGATATTTTAGAGTTTATTTTAGTATCTTGTCGTAATAGATATTATTTTCTTGGCTGGAAATATTTTTAAACTATTCCTTGAACATGTACTAGTTTTCACATTTTATTCTTGAACTAAATTCTTGAAGTGGTAATCAGTGGTAAATATTTTTTCATGATATGATTATTTAATTATTTGTGATATATGAAAAAACACTTTTAGGTTTTTTGTGACCATTTTTAAATTATATTGGTCTGGTGAACTGCCAAATATTTTTAAGCTAAAAATTGAATAAACACATTTCTCCACCTTGGATTCAACATTGGTGACAATATTAAGTTTTAGCATGGGGGAAAGGGTCTTTCAATGTGTTAAACCACACCACAATGTGTACCCACTAAAAATACCTAATTTTTTTTTTCAAATTTGATTATTTTTTTATTTTTAATTAATCATTTTTTGTGGTTTTAATTTTTATTGAAGATTTAATGTTGTATAGACAATTTAAGGAGGTTAATTATATAATTCCCCTTAGATTTAGTCTGGTAATTAATTTTTCATTGCCCTCTTGAAAAGTGGTGGACTTTGGTAAAATATTGTGAGAATTTTATACAATTATCATTTCTCTTGAATTTTTAAATTTGGATTTAAACTCATAAAATATACATTCAAATGTATTACAAAATGAAAATCCTAATCAAGTTTGAAATTTTTATTTTATTAATTAAACTAAAAAATGAGTAATTTATACTACCTTTTGAATTATTAAATTCTCTCATCCAAAAAAGTGTCTAAATTATATTTATTTATAATTATATAATTCTGTTCTTCTAGAGGTAAATAGAAGTTTGGACTTTAAGTTAAATTTAAATTTAAGCAGGTTTAATAAAAGTTCAAAATTTTAATTTCAATCATATTTGTAAAATAGGAATCATTTTTTCACTAAAAATATTTATTTTCTTAAGGGTTAATATCTTCACTACATAATGAAAATAGAATGGGAGAAATCATTTTGAAAATATATTTTCGTTGGCCATCAAGTATTTCAAATTTAAGGTTCATTTCATTTCACTAAACTTGGCATATTGTTTATTTGAGGAAAAGAAAAGTATAAGTATAGAGGAATTTGATGTTTTTTTAATTAATTTTTTACACATCAATTAAGTTGTATTAATATGTTTTAATAGTGAAATGTGATCATAATTAAGTATGTTTTTTTATTTGGAAAATGTCTTTTAATGTTGTAATTTTATTAAATAAAAATTCAGAATGTTAAATTATGTTTCAATTTTAATGTTTTGATTATTTTGGTTATGAATTAATAAATCATTTATTTTTTTATTAATTAGGTGTTTTTTATGTTTTAAGTTTTTTATTCATTCTTTGAAATTTTTTACTTTTTATTTTGTAATTTTTTTGAAATGTCATTTATAAATGCTTTTTTATTTTAGGTACTTAATTTTTTTAATCTATTAATGTTTTTTATGTTTCTACCAAAATTTTAGTTAGTGTTTCTATTTATTTATTTAATTTTAAATTTATTTATTTAAATGTTCTTATTGTTAGAAATTTTAATTAAGAATATTTTTGTGGTTTGTTTGTATTTTGAAATTTTAATTTAATTCATTAACTTATTTTGTATTTTTTCATGTATTTATTTATTTATATTAAATTCATTATTTTTTTACTTTTTATTTGTAGTGAAAAATGTATATTGAAGATGAATTTATTTTGAATATGCAGCACACACATAAGATAATTTTAGAGGTTTTCACATAAGTTAATTTATTTGAGCCTAAGATAAAATATATTTTGGGCTTAAAATATTTTTCCAAGTTAAATAATATGAGTAAAGTAAAATAAAATATAAAAAATATATCTAGTTAATAGATTTGAGATGAAGTATTAAAATAAATACTATATAAGACAAATTATTTTACATAGTTATTTTTGAATCTAGAATCTCTTCAAGCCACGTGGAGATATTATTTAGGCCGAACCCTACTAAACTCATACCAAGATCGACTAAGGATCATCATATAACACTCATATAATTTGTTTCCTCCCAATTTTGATAGTCTAGAACCTATCCATGGATGCTGAAGAACTTAAAGACTGAAGGGAAGTCTGTTTCCTCCCATGTTCATCCAATGTCATCGCTGTTGAGAAGCGAACATCGCTAACAGATATGGATTTTCTAGAGCTTGTGACCTACTTTATCTTATCATTTGAAGGGGGAATCTAAAGTCTCCACCACCATGATCAAGATATATCTGATCTTGTTTATGATAAAACCTCATTGCCTCCATTAGATATTGAATTTACCACCTAGAGATCGATGAAACCGATTCAAAGAAGATAATTTTTCTTGGATTGATTTTTAGAGTAAGTATTACAGTTAAAGATAATTTTTTTTGAGATTGGAGTTTTATTTTTTATAATTGAAAAAAATACCATAATAGTTATTCCATTGTGACTTTACAATTAAGGGTTTCTAGCACTAGATTTTCCATTATTGTAGGTTTTTCGAACACCAATTGAAGTTTTGAGATTTGGGTTCATGTTGAAAAGTTCCACTACTCATGTTTCTAGTTCTATCTAAACAAATTATTGCTATCAGAAGAATAAAGTTCAAGTTGAGGTTCATTGTGGGTAAATGAAGATGCTATCATGTGATGGTTTGATGTTTGTTATAGGGATGACAAGGAATTTTGTTTTTCAATGCTATGACTGTTGAGGTTCAAGTTGATGAAAATGAGGTGCTCAATTTTTTTCCCCATATACTTGATCATTCCATAGATGAATCTGATTGTTCATTGATTGAATTGTTATGTTGTGGTGGTTCAAAGTAAACTATGAAACATGATTAAAGGAGAATAATGAAAAAAATATATGGAATTAATACATGAAATATGATAATTTAATGCCGACAATTTTATTGGTGGGTATTAAAGTCACACGCATACTGAATTATTGAGGCTGAATTAGAGATTTTATAAAGTTCCAATGATAGTTACTCAAGGTGAGATAATCTATTCTCCTAGGTGGTTGTCACCAAATTAGGCCAGTGCTTGTGGCTGTGAGATTAAAATGAGATAAAATAAAAATAAAATAATGGATAGAGGTATAAAAAATTTAAGGGAAGAAAATAATTTTATAATGGTGATATCAGAAGAGGAGAGCAGAGAAGTAGAACCCTGAGATTTTCTAGAGATCTTCTTCTACTTCCAAAGCTGATGAATATGGAAATCGAATATCAATCTTGAACCTCAGTGTTGTCCATCTAAATTTATAGTGGCTGAAGCTAGTGGATTCTCATATTGATTTCTTTATGTATTTTTATCTCTTTAATTTTACAATTGTAAATCTTTCCAAAATCATGATATTTTATATGAAATCACTGATTGAAGTTTTATTATCCTATCATTCTGTTAATCATTTTTATTATATCCTGATAATATCACATTTCTAATTAGAGTGTGATGATCTATGAATGGGGCTGGTTAGTTTGAATCCAAATTGGAGTTTGATGTTGATCCTCTTTGTTTAAACTTATCAATCATTGATCAGGGATTGCGAGTACAGAGGGATTTGACTATGTCTTTGCAGACAAGGATTGTTTTTTACATTGATCAGCTATTATGGAAAGGATGTATAATGAAAAGATCTTAGTTATTGACCACAATTTAATGAATTAAATGAGATTTAATATTCTATATTTCAATATTTTCATTGAGAGAGTTATAGTTGTGAAATCCATTTGAAATGACGAGGAAAAACTAATCTATAAGAATTTCCCCACCGTTGGTGGTGGGGTGGTAAGGGATGGGGGGTGAGGAGAAGGTTGTGGGGTCAAGTCCCTGGGCTTGCATGTTTAATAAATTTTCTTTCCTTGAATTTTGTTCTACAGTGGTGGATGTAATCGAACTTATATAATAATTTCTAGTTGGGATGCTGCTTTTTCTACCTATTCAAACCACTATTGCTGGTTTCATTTTACTCTTTTTTATAGTTTATTTATTCTTATAAATTAGAATATTCTCTTTAACATCATTATTTTCCCCTAAAAAAATTAAAAACATTAAAGTAAGAAATAATAAAAAACATGATAGAAAATTACTATAGGAAAGTATCATTAGAAGACAACCTTGGTTGCTGTTATACTGTAGTAATTAGGTTCAAAATTTGAAAGTTTCTTAAAAATGACATAAAAATACTCGCTTTTAGGTGGAAATATGAACAAAATGTCCTAGGATCATAATTTATGGAATAGTTTAGACATGTTAGGTTTATTTAAAAAAATGATCATGATATTCATTTGGATGAAGACTGAAGATTTAATAACTTGGACTATTTCTCTATAAAAGATGAACTGTTCACTGAATAATAGATTCCTTTTCTATGATCATCAAACCATATTTTCTGATACATTTTTATTTTCTTTCTTTTAAATTTATTTTGTTATAATTATACAATGATAGCACACTAAGACATTAGTGGATGATTTGAGGAGATTTATTTTACCCTTGTAAATGTATTTAATGTTCTAGTAGATTTTATCTTCTATTGATCTATCTAGATTTATTTTATCATGTTTAGGTTTTATAATATTTCCTTCTTCTTATGTGTTTAAAATTTTTCTTACTTATATCTATAGATTTCATGTGCATGCCACTCAGATTCACTCCATTGTATGTGTTAGAAAGTAGTGGTTGAATAAGAGGGTGATCTGAGATATCCAATCACCAAGATAGGTGAGATTTTGGTTTACAATTATCATTGTACTCCCATTGTCAAGTAAATAATTCTAGTAGATGGTAATCAAAGTGAGGTTTTACTCAATTATAGTGAGAGTAGGAGAAATTTAAAATAGAATTATAATTTTACATATAATGTAAGAGGATGATCCAAGGTTAGTCAAAAATCTTTAAAACTGGATTTAAAACCAATCCAATCAATCCCACATACTATTTTCAAAAAATTGAACCCAAAAAACAAAGAAACACACTCATAATACTATCCTATCTAATAAACAACCTAATTCCCACTACTACAACATTTTACATGGGTCTAAAAATTGTTTTTTTGAGTGCCCCACGATGGGAGTCCATCACTATCATCTAAGTATTATTACATAAGATGTAATGGATGGAAATCATATTCATGTAAGCATTTCATGAATAAATATGTGGTGTTTACTCATGATTTATAATGCATAATCAAATGTGACAGCCCTTAAGGAGCATCCTTGAGGCTTTATAAGTCCCACTGCCATATGATGGTAGGGTGTATGTGTATGTTTTCCTAATTCTTGGATATATTTCCCTAACCCTAAAGATATTCATTATCTCCCTCCTTTACACCATGAGGTTCTAGCATGCCATACACGTTAATGCATCCCACATGTATGAAATGAAATTCTCTTTGACCTATGTATATCTCTAGAGGAAACATCATTATAGTTAAACCTATGCGATCTTAATCAACCACAGAATATGAAAATGTTTTAGTGGTAGATTCAATAAAAGGTACAGTAGTTTTATGCTTATATTTATTTTTAGAATGTACGTTTTCATATTTATAAGCATGGGGATCTTGATTTTGGATTCATTGGTCTCTTATGTTACTACTAATAAGAGTTATTATACTCCCTTGAATCATGGTAGAAAATATATGGATGAAGTAGTTAATAAAGTGTGGGATAAATGATAATTCATGAGTTGAATTACCAATATACATTTGGATTTCACTAAGTAGGATGTGGTTATTATTTCATTTTTGATGAGTCATTCATGACTTAGTTGAGAAAGTCAAGGAAGTGTGTCAGCCAAAATCTAGTTACCTTAGTATTAGGTCATCCCTTAATGTTTGGGATACCATCAATGAATTAACATATGATTTTAATTCTCTCCTTCCTTTTTGAGATCGAATTGTGGATCCTCCTTTGTGCCAAAATAGTCGCTCCAGACTTCTCATCACTCAAAGTGAACTATCCATCATGGTATTTTAAATATATAAAACGTAATGAAGGAATTTTTTTTATGGTCATGTATAAAGTGAAAAGTGGTTGAATATATTACAAAATTTATCAATTTTTAATTGGTGAAGACCAAACATCAGTGACCAACTAGCATGTTACAATAATTACCTATATCCATATGGAAATGGTAGAAAATCACCACAGACTTTGTCATCATTTTTACTAATATTATTTAGAAGAATGATTATATTTGAGGTGATTGTTTATGAATTACAATGTCATCACACTTTATTTCAATTTAGGAGAACAATTAGGTAGAAGAGTTAGCGAAGTTGGATGTTCATGAAGTAGTGAAGATACATGGTGTACTGATTTGAAAAGTCTCTAAATTTCATTCATGGATTTAGTGGTTGTTATATTAACCCTTGGGAACCCAGTTAACCATGAGAATCACATACCATCCTCAAATGGAGAGGAATTCAGAGTGTTCAATTCAAAAAATTAGAGGATGCACTTAGAGAATGTGTGATATTTTTTTTGGTTCTTGGGAGTACTATTCACCTTTAGTGGACTCCATTATCTTTGGAGGTGAAAAAATTCATTCTTGAGGATATATTATTCACTTTAGTATATCTAGAACTTTGAGATTATTGAGTAAATATGTTGGGTTTCTTATCTATTTGTGTTACCTCCCTAATTCAATGAAGTTCATGACATTTTTCACATATATTAGCAATAGAAGTATGATCCTAACCCTATTCACATGATTAGTTAAGACCATGTTACCGTTGAGTCAGATAATTTTTTTTCCACACCACGATTCCTATTTTTAGATATGAAAGATAAGATATTACATGGTTTACACATTTATTTGGTATGTGTGTTATAACAACAAGGTTAATTTTGTGAAGATACTTGGGAGAGGAAGAGTTTTATGCAAGAGCAATGACCCAATCTTTTTCAAGACACTACCAACCTAAAAATTTATAAGGACATAAAGGATAATGGTTGATAGAATATAACGCCATATTTTTGAGGTATTTACTTGTTTTATTATGTAATTTTTATCTTTATAGAGGTTAGGAATGGTTTTATAAAGTTATAAATAGTTTTTAACAAGTTTTAAGGTTTATTAAAGGGCGTACAGTTGGTGCATGGTTAGGGGAAACTATATGAAATTATATAGAAACCTTATAGAAAGAAATGAGGGTATATGGGTAGGAACATGTTTGGGTACATAGTTTGGGTAAAATATACAACAAAACTCGTGGCCTTGAAATTTTTTGAGTGGGTAGGTGTGTAGTTGGGAACATAGTTTGGGTAAAACATGTAGCCCTAGGAATTTTTGGGTAGTGAGTTTCGCAAGGTTGGAACACAATTTACCAAACCATACATGGTTTTAAAGAGCCTAAAAAATTATATTTTAACCCTAAATTCCCCCATGAATCACTCTTTTATTCTCTCTTGGATAGGGCACTCAAACCTAGTGGGTTCCTTGGGTGATTTTAGCGATCATATTCATTCTAGACCTTCCACTCATTGAATATTGGAATGTTGGACCTAAGTATTGAAGTTAAGAATTTAATATCTACCTCTCCTCTCATAACTTATAGTTTTTTATTTGGTATAATCCCAAATAAATTGGATTCAGGTTTAAAGTTTTAAAAAACTAATATCTGATTTCTACTTGAATATTAACCACTTCTTGGATTTTATGCCCTAGTCCTATAAAAATGTCACAATGTTAGGTGTTTCTTATCATATTTATCCATGATATAAAAATAATATAGATAATAAATATTATAAAAACATGACAAATGAAATCATGGTTTTATTTTTTGGTTCATAAGAAATAATAAGCATCATTTGGTATGAAAAAAGGCTATCAAGGAAGAAAAAATAGAAAGAAAATTAGGTTGTTTGGGTGTTTGGAATGTAAGAAGACCAGTTCTAGGAAATACCTAATTTAGTTGTTTGATATAATAAAAATTATCTCCAAAATAAAGTGGAAATGATATTCTTATGATGTAAATATAATTTTTGGGTAATGTTATCCCTATCCCAAAGTCTTGTTTATCTCTTATTATTTAAACGATTTTTTGCCCAGTCACTATCAACTTGTTCTTATTCAGTTTTGAAAACCCCCATTCTCTCATTAGATTCTTCACCCTCTTCTCTTATGTCGATGAAATTGGAAACCCCAAACCATTATCAAGTATATAATTAACAATTTTTAGATAGTTTCTAGTTTACTTGCTGTTACCCATGACTCTACCATTACTTCATGATCAGTTATCCCAACCCATGATCCAATAGAAAATGACCGATTTATAGATGGAGACCTGCATATCTCACCCCTGTTTCATGATTTAATAAACCTGGATCTTACTCTGAAAAACCACTATAGGTGGATAAATCCATGATCGTGTTTCAAAGGCAGTGGCTGGTGACAATGGGGGAGTTGCAACAATGGGTTAATTTGATGAACAAATATTTGGTAAGGATAGGTTTGTAAATGAGCTTAATGTTCTTACAAGATACTTGAGTTTGGTTTGAAAAATACTCAGATTCATCTTGGATTTTGTAGATTCAATCTCGAGATACTCAAATACTAATTCAAGTCAAGTTCAAGTATTAGAATAATATAATTGAGTAGCTCAAAATCCTATTTAAGTGGGATATTTACAACACTACTGGTTTGAGGAATTTATTTTTATTATATATTTTAAGTTTTGAAGAGATTGGGGTTGATTACAATAAGTTTTATAGGGTTTTATATGTTTTTAGGGTTATTTAAGGGTGAAAAGTTGGTTCATGGTTAGGGGAAACTCTGTGCAATCCTTAGGAAACCATTTAGGAAGAAACGAGGGTCTCTGGGAAGGCGCATAGTTGGGTGCATGATTTGGGAAAATCATGTGATAAGTTGTGCGACCCTATTTTTTTTAGTGGGTGGAAAACCAGTTGGGTGCATAGTTTGGGTAAATGACGCATGCAAACCATGTGGTTTTGAAAAGTTTTGGATAGTGGATTTCGCATGTTTGGTGTGCAATTTACCAAACCATGCATCCAAATCATGCAAAAATTTAATGAGCCTATCAAATTATATTTTAATGCAACCTTTACCCATGAAACAATAAATTTTTATCTCTTCTCTATGGATCTCTAATTTGAAGGTTTTCTTGGGATATTGTTTTTGATTCTATTCATTTTAGAGTTTCCTCTCTTTGAATCTTGGAATGTTGGACCTAGGGATTTATGGTAAGACTTTTGAATATCCCTTTTCTCCAATACCTTCTTGTTTTTATTTAAGTGAAACCCTAGTAAACGTTTTTCATGCTAGGATATATTGTTTATGGTGTGTCTTGATGGGTTTTTAGGAAGTTTATTAAGAGGTTAAGAGCCCATATCTATGAGGGTGTGGTGTGATTTCATCTTGAAAACCTTGTTTGAGGCAGGTAGATTCTCTCTCTCTCTCCACTCATGTTAATAACATGAAGAATTATTGTTTTAAAAATTCAATGATTGAATATATGGGTTCTAAATGAATTTGATAAATAATTCTTCGATATTATATTGCTGAAAAATGGTTTTAGAAAAAATTTGGGTCGATTCCCACAACATGTTTGGTAAAATTCATATTTGGTGATTTGGTTATAAAAATGATGATTTTAGTATGTGATATGATTATCATTAATATAGAATTGGTGTGATTATGTTTTTTCACTCATGACATTGATGAAATGTGTATTTAGAAAAGTCTCTTGGGAAATATGGTTTTGGAATAATAGCAAAATGAAATTAGCGTGAGTTTGAAAGTGTTCATGATGTATTTGAATGGGAACTTATTAGTTAAAAACTTGGTTGTTGATGTTGAAATTGGGGTACATAGATTTTACTTCCTATTGTAACATCCCTTTACTTGTTTTAAGGTATTATTTGACCCCTTTTTTGATCTAATTTGAGTAAGTTCTTTTTTTGGGGTTGTTTTGAGAGATTCTATAGATTTTTTAAATCTTATTGGGTTGTGCATGGTTGATATACAATTCACCCAAACAGTGTGGCCCCTAGTGCAAACCGTACACCCCCTGGATAGTAGGGAATGCATGGTTGGTGCACATTTTCCCAAACTATGTATCCAACCAAGGGAAATAATGTTCCCCAAATAGTATAGGTACATGTCTAGCACACAGTTTCCTCTAACAATTTCCCCCCTCTAGCTAACTGTGCATGTAGTTTTTAATTAATCCAAAAATTAATTGTAAATACCTAAATCCACTATTAAAGTTTTTGATCTCCCCAATTCATACCTAAATCAATTCATTAATCCTTGGAGTCTCTATAGAAGAAATGTTTTCTCCTACCACCTCTTTCTTTGGCAAATCAAAGTGCCGATGGAAGATCTGATCCCTCTATGATAAGTGGATCTCCTCTTGTGTAGTTTCTTCTAATCTTCATTCCTATCCTCATTAAATAGTTTTATATCATCACATTATATATGGATCTAAACTAAATTTCAATGGATCTAATCTTTTTATTATTATATCTTGATTTTATATATGATTCATATATCTTCTTCTCTTTCAATCATTGTCAGCATTCCCATTGCGGGCGTTGATCGTTTGATTTTGTGATTTAATGGTAGGTGGTACCATTTGAGATTTTCCATATAATTGAAACCTTGAATTTATAGATTTGTTTAAAATATATTTAAATTGATTTATAAAAATTTTATTTTAAAAAATTTGACTATGAAATTAAAAATTCATGGATTTTGAGAAACCCTTCCAATTCCAATGGAATTGGAATTTTTGGGTGAATTTTTAAAAATGATAGAATTGATGAAATGAATTTTAATTTTTTTAAGAAAATTTTATTAAATTGAAATGATGAAAACCTATGATTTATTTTTTATTGAAAATCCATGAAATGATGAAAAACCCATGTTTTAGTTTTGAAATTGAATTGGAATATTGAAACTGAAAATTGGGAAATTGAATTATAAATGATGATTGATTTGAAATGAGATGATTTTACCATTATTTATTGATTTATTGATCACATATGAGACTATGTAGTTAGTGGGTTATTTTTAACAATCATGCTAGTATCTTGGTCCCCTATAAATGTATTGATGATGAAAAATCTAACAAAAACCTAGTTCAACATGATTATCCTTGATGGGATATTAATGATTCCTATTCGGCCAGGGCCCGAGGGATGTGTGCAAAAATGTTTAGACACGATCATTGATTTGAGAAGTGTGGGGATACTATAACCAAAAACTAATGTAATCCAGGTTAGATGACCATGGTTATTATTTTTTATGATTTGATTATATATATTTCATTGATTATAGAAGTATTTTACTCATAAAAAATGATTTATATAAATTTATTTATATAAATTTTTTATTTAAGACATGTTTGAATTTTTTTAAATATATTTAAACAAAATAATATTTTGTTTTAAATTTTAAAATGATACATTATTCCAAGTCCTATTTTATTTAAATTGAAATAATGATTGGTTTATTGTTATAGAATATATTTTGGAACATTTGGAAATACTCTACTAGGATTTATATCTCACACCCTAACTTTGACTTTGGGTGTTTGTATATTTTCTTATGCCGGGTCTGAGTAAAGTAAAAGCACTATTTGAAGTTTTTGGGTATTCTTGATCCTTGGGAAGATGTATTGGTGATGGTGATTAATGGAGATGAGGTCCACTTGTTACATAGGGTTTTGATATGTTTAATTATTTCTTGATGGTATTTTTGGTTGATGTTTCGTTGGGTTGTTTATCTATATTCTTGGGTATTGTTTTACCTATTTGACTTCTAGTACGTTCTCCTTGAGAAGTATTGATATATTGGCTTGTATCTCTTATCTTATGTAGTTTTGTGTAAAATTAATTCCCTTTTTATTCATGTATGATTTCAGGTGTTAATTGCTAACCCATGGGGATTAGAAACATCCTTCAGGTTATGTTAGAGTTGGCTTGAGTATTAGAGTACCATGGTATCTAGGATGGTTCGTGATGAAGTGGTATCATAGTTATAGGTTAATAATTTTTCCTTGAAGTTAGTATGTGGTCTGGGATGTGTTGGTAGATAGGAGGTAGGATTGATGGGACTTGGGAGGTTGTTATGAGCGAGTTCATGGCCAGCTCTTATCATAAGGAGCCTTAAGTCACCATGTGTGGTGGGGTAAAAGTTCCTTTGATGATTATTTTGATATATTTCTAGTATTTTTCCTATTTTATTAGAGTATTTTGAAAATCCTAGACTTTCGAATTCCATTTTAGTTGTTGATATGAAATTACTAGTTAACATTTTTCTTGTTTTCTTTTGTTGTTGTGTAGCATCATGCCTCTAAGAAGATGTTTGAACCAACCTGAGGAGGTAGCCATCTATTAACCATAGTAAGAAAACCCTCTAGATGAACAAAATATCATTGATATAGTTGTGCATATTGTCTAAGCTCTAGGATATGAAGCCACACCTGTCCCTGTTCATGCTCCAGTCATGGAACCTCGAATGGACGACTCTAGACATTGTGCAAAAGAGTTTATTCACCAAAAAACACTAGATTTATGAGTCTCTAATGATACTAAATAGGATAAGTATTGGTTTTAATGACTTGAGTAGATTTTTGAGTTCTTGAAAACACCTGATTCAATTAAAGTGAAGTATGATACCTTCAATCTTGAGAGGCATAACAAAAGGTGGTGGGATTCAATGGTTACAGAGAAAAAGCATAAATTATTGGAGTGAAAATACTTCAAGTTAATTTTTAATAATCAGTTCTATCTAGAGTCCATGGTTTTATCAAATTAAATAGAGTTTCTTAATCTCTAGCAAAGTGACAAGATCGTGACTCAGTATAAAAAAATTCTATTTTGAGATAGTATAATTTGATACTAAGATTGTGACTAATGAGAAGATGAATGAATGAAGATTTGATATGGAACTTAGAGATGATATTTTATACTATGTTTTCATTCTAAAGTTGACTTCTTATGTTGATGTGATGTATAGATCATTGATGGATGAACTTGAACCAACTAGTAAGTCAGGGTTAATGGGATTTCCTATTTCTCCCAGTAGCAGTTTTGTGAGTTACTTTAATGGAAAGATTAAGTGTGATCAGTCTCATGGTTGATCTTGATAGATGGGTTCTTCCAAGCCTCCTATATTCTTGGAAGAGTCCCTTTGACTTTATTCTAGGTGTGGAAAGGCTGGGTATTTGAAATGGGTTTGCACCAAGGAACCCAAGATCTATAGTTCCTACGGACATTAGGTTACTTTTAAAAATTCTATTATATATTTTATTCTCAATGTAGTTTCATGGAATCATTATAAAATAAAATTATTACGTCTCAATTAGATACTTCAAGAACAAACGAATTCCAACCAATGACATTTGTAATGGAGCTTCTTCACATAACGGACGAGTCTCCATAGGAAGTTTATATGGGTCCAATGACTGTGAGAGGTACCATCACTATATATTCTTCCTTAGTTATTTCTCTATTTGATACCAATGAATCTTAATCATTCATATCAACCCATGTTTTTGATTTGATAACACTTTTTATGGTGCTTTTATCTTATGTGATAGATATTACTACGCCCCTCATAACAAATAGAGAGTAGGGTCTTAAATGTCTTGTGTTTTCTATTTATTAGAGATTTATATTTCCTATAATTTTCTAGTTCTTGATATGAAATCTCCTGATGTCATTCTTGAGATGGATTTGTTGATCGATCATTAGGTTAAAATTGACTATTATCTTTGATGGGTCTCCTTTACCATGCCCAATGGGGTGGGCCATGTATTTCAGGGAGAATGGGACCTGAGATCGAGTAGAGTTGGACCTTATTTTCTAGAGTTATCCATGGTAATATAAGTGTTTGATTTTGACTTGGAACAAGAATATTTAATTTATGGTTTCTCTCCAATTTTCATTGAGTTTCATGACGTTTTTACTTCTGATTTATCTGGTTTTACACTGGTAAGAGAGGCTGAGTTTTCTATTGATTTAGTACCTATTACTCACTTAGTATCTATTAATTATTACCATATAGAACTTGATAAAATGAAATAGTTAAAGACCCAGTTGGATGATCTATTAGAGAAATGATTTATATGTCTGAGTGTGACACCTTGGGCAATGACTGTTCTCTTTTCAAAGAAATCCGATGGTGTGCTTTGCCAATGTGTTTATCACTAGAATCTCAAATGAGTTATGGTAAAGAACAAGTATATATTTCCTTGGATAGATAATCTATTTGACTAGTTGAAAGGGGAGAAGTGGTTCTCAAAGATTTATCTTCATTTTGGATACCACCAGTTGTGAATTAAAGATTTTGACATCTTGAAAACCTTCTTTAGGAGTAGGTCTGAACATTATGAGTATTTGTTCATGCTATTTGGTCTAACAAATAATATTACAATATTTATGGATTTTATTAACAAAGTATTCCATGAGTACCTTGATATGTTCATGGTGGTTTGTTGATGATATATTATTTTACTTGAATTATGAGGAGGATCATGTGAATCATCTATGTAAAGTGATGAAAATGTTGAAAAATCATAGAAGTTATGACAAGAAATCTATATGAAATTTCTAGATTTATGAAGTAAATTTATTAAGAAACATATTATATAAACATGGTATTTATATTGATTCTAAGAAGGTGAAAGCTGTTGTGGCATGAGAACAACCGTGAAATGTTTTCTAGATCCCGTGTTTCTTGGGTTTAGTGGGGTATTACCATCGGTTTGTCAAGGATTTATCAGAGTTGGCTTCTATTAATACCACTATAAATTGTAAAGGAGTGAAGTTTATTTAGGATGATAAATGTCATATTTCTTTCATTGAGATGAAACTTATTTTGACTCTTACACTAGTGTTGACTCTTCCAAATGCTGGGAAGGGATATGTGGTCTTTTGTGATGCATTAGGTATGGTTTTAGGATATGTACTTATGTAGGGTTATCACATCATCACATATAGATCTTGACACCTTAGGCCACATAAGAAGAACTATCCAACCCATGACCTTGAAATCACAGCCGTGATTCACACACTTAAAAGTTTGAGGCATTGCCTTTTTGGAGAAAGGTTTACCATGTATTCTAACCACAAGATCCCGAGTAATATGTTTTATAAAAATTATTTGTATCTACATTAGAGGTGTTGGTTAGATCACCTACATTCATTTTATTTTTAAATTTATTATACCCCATGTAAGAAGAATGTCATTTTTTATGCTTTGAGTGAGATAATTCTAACCCAGGACATGAAAGAATCATCAGAAGAGTGAAATTTGATGGATCACTTTTCATAGTTTCATTTAGGAGTCTAGGAGAATGAGACTGAGGCTATATTGAACAATGTTTAGTTTACCTCCTCTCTTATTGAGATGATTTCTTGGGATCAATAGTGTGATAATGAGTTCCACAACATTAGAGAATCTATTTATCGTGGGGAGACTGTCATTGAGTGTTCTTTCTCCATGGATGGTACTCTATGTTTTTGGAATCAATACATTATGGATTTTTTATATGAGGAAGTATGTGATAGGAGAATTCCATAATTCTTAGTGGGAAGTGCACCCGATTACCATAAATATGTTCTATGATATGTAGTAAAGATTCTGGTGGCCAGGTATGAGATAGGACATCGCTTACTTTGTTATATGTTGTTATAATTGCCAATAAGTCAAGGCTGGGAACCAGATTCCTTTTAGTTTTCTCCACCCCCTTTCAGTGTTGTATTGAAAGTGGGATGAGATTTCTATAGACTTTATGGTGGGTTTTCCTTGTACCCCTCAGAAGAAGAACATGATATGGTATGTGATCGATCAACTGACCAAATCAGATCACTTTATACCCATCCATGATACAACCAAATTTTAGGAGTTGGGAAGCCTGTACATACTATAAGTTGTTAGGTTTCATAGTGTTTCATACGTGATCATATTTGATAGGTATCCCTAGTTTAGTTCTTTTTTTAGAGAGCCCCACAAGAGGCAATGAGATCTCATGTATGCTTGAGAACGACATATCATCCATATATGGATAACCATAAATAATGGACTATAATTATATTGTAAGACATGATACATTCTTGAGTCCTCGATTTTGGTAGATATTGGGATATCCACTTGGGTCTGGTTGAGTTTTCCAACCAAAAAAGTTACTATTCACATATTTTTATGTCTCCCTTTGAGGCCTTATATGTTTGCCTGTGTAAATATCTATTGTGTTGGTAAGAGATTGGTGAATCTTCCTTGGTTGGACCCAGTCTAGTCCAAGATAATATGCCTAATATTCAGTTGATTCATCAGAGAATGGTGGAAACATGGAGTTTATATAAATCTTATACTGATATTCATCTACAACCATTGTAGTTTTCGCTTGGTGATCGAGGTTTCTTGAGAGTTTCACCTTGGTTGTGTCACTAAAACATTGGGAAATAAATAAAAATTACACCATGGTTCAGGGGACCTTTTTAAGTTGTTTAGAAGGTGGGAAAAGTGGATTACCATTATAACTTCCCACATAGTTTATGACAATACATAATGTGTTCTCTGTATCGCATATTCAGAAGTATCTCTTTGACCCATCTCATGTCTTGAGCTGGGAGTATCTTAATGTTGAGATTGATTTATCCATGACTGACCACCCAGTTAGGATTATTGATTCTGAGACAAAGGTTCTCCATGGGAGGAAAATACCTTTGGGCTATGTGCTATGGTAGCATGGTTCTGATTACCATGAGACTTGGGAGCATGAGTCACTGATGAGAGAGTAGTGGCCTCATCTCTTTGATATGGAAACTTATTGACAAGATTTATGGGGGAAGAAAGTTTTTATGGTTGTAAGGTTCTAACATCACATTATTTATTTTTAGGTATTCCTTGACCATTTTTTTGATATCCTACAAGTAAGGTTCTATTTTGGGTCCATTCTGGGAGATTTTGGAGTTTTTTGGAAGTTTATTGGGTTACACATGGTTGGTACATGGTTCACCCAAACCATGTGCCCCTAATGAAAACCATGCACCCCTGGATAGTGGGTAATGTATAGTTGGAACATGATTTCCCAAACTATACACTCACCTAGGGGAAACTGTGCACCCCAAACAGTATAGGTGCACAGCTGGAAAACAATTTTCCATAACTATGCACCCCCTCCAGCTAACCATGTGCACATTTTCTAATTAACATGAAAATTAATCTTAAATTATCAAACCTCCCATTTTAAGTTTCTAATCACCCCAATTTGGACCTAACTTGATTCATTCATCCTTGGAGGCTCCCTAGAAGTAATTTTGGATCATCTAACCTCATACTTTGGAGAATCAAAGTGTTGTTGGATGATCAAATCCCTCTCTAATAAGTGGATCTCCTCTCATGTATTTTCTTCTAATATTAATTCATCTACTCCTTAAAGAGTGTTGGATCATCATGTTCTAGATGGATCTAAAATCCATTTTGATGTATCTGATCCTAGTCTTGTTAGATCTTGATTTGAGATCCGGCTCATATATCTTCTTCAATTTTGATCGTTGTTTTCATTCCCATTGTGGGCGTTGATCAGTTGATTCCATGATTTAAAGGCAAGTGGTTCCATTTTAGATTTTCCATGAAATTAAAACCTTGAATTGAGTTATTTTTTTATATAAATTTCAATTAATTTCTAAAACATCTATTTTAAAATATTTGATTATGAAATTTGAAATGACATGGATTTTGAGAAAAACCCCAAATTCCATTGGAATTGGAATTGTGGGGTGATTTTTTGAAAATGATTGAATTGATGAAATGATTTGAAAAATATTTTCAGAAAAATGGATTAGATCGAAATAATGAAAACCTATGATTTTTTTTGTATTGAAAAGGAATGAAATGATAAAAAACCCATGTTTTGGTTTTTGAAATTGAATTGTCATATTGAAACTAAAAATCGGGAAATTGAATTGTAAATGATTATTAATTTGAAATGAGATGATTTTCCCATTATTTATTTATTGATTAAGAATATGTGATAATTTGTAGTTAGTGGGTTATTTAGGAAAATCAAAATGGTATCTTGATCCCCTAGCATTGAATTTATGATGCAAAATTTAACAAAGACCTAGTTCAATATGATTATCCCTGACGAGACATTGATGAGTCATATTCTTCCTAAGCCTAAGGGATGTGTGCACACATGTTTAGTCTTGATCACTATTTTGAGAAGTGTGAGTATCCTATAGCAAAAAACTAATGTACTTCAGTGCATATGACCATGGTGCTTGCTATGTATGATTTGATTATATATATTCCACTGATTATACTCATTCCAAATAATTTATTTAAATAATTTTATATAAAATTTTTATTTAATCCATGTTTGAAATGTTTTCCATATATTTAAATTAAATCTTGTTTTAAATATGAAAATGATAATGTCACGACCCGTCCTTGGGGCCCGTGCCGTGACTACCCCAAGCCCGCCTTCCATAGGCCAGGGGCTGGCGACTAGCACCAAGGCGTAAATTCCCGGTAAACAGGGAAGGCATTGCCTTTATAAGTAACAACCACCACAGAGTCAGCAAGTGGAAAGTAACTACAAAGTGCAGAAAAGTAAAGGGGGCCGGAATACAAGCCCAACTGAAAGTACAACTGAAAAGTAAAGTACAGCAACTGAAGAAAAGACGGCGGCCTCGTGTCGTCCACTGGCAATCCCACCTGAAGGGTGGGTACAGATAGCCTCCAGGCTCCTCGGGTCCCACGTCCGCTCCGAGCACGTCCCGCCCAGTGGTCCACCTCTAGGTACCGTCCTGCTCCACGCCCCAACCGCGATCAGCGCTGTCCGTCGTCTGCATCCAACACGACAAGGTGCGGGCATAGCCCGTGCAGGGGTGAGTATAAGCTACTCAGTAAGGACCCCGAGACCCCCGAAGGTCTCCCGAAATCCACAAAGGATATAGCACAAAAGAAATATTCAATCACGAAGTAACATCTGACTCGACTTAGGTATATGCCCATACATATACCTAAGTCCCCAATTCTAGCTCTGCTCACGAGCTCAAGAACAACTCAATCCACAAAGGAAAGCAAGTCTCAAATCCACAAGGAGAGTAAACAGTAAATCCACATAGGATAGTTCAACACAATCCACAAAGGAGAGTAACATAAGATTCAGCTCAACCAGGTATACTTTTTCAGATGACGTCAAAGATGATCACTGATCCATCTAAGTCGTCGGACCCACGAAGGATCGATAGGTACTAACCCCCGCAAAAGACCCACGTAGGATCGGGCTCACACAGAACCTGTAGGCAGTGGCTCACACAGAACCGGTAGTAAGGACCCAAATAGGATCGGGCTCACACAGAACCTGTAGCACTGATCCACGTAGGATCGCTGAGTGCAGTAGTCGACGCAGTCCACTGAGGATCTCTACACAGTCGTCGCCGCAGTCCACGAAGGATCTCTGCTCTGCCGTCGCCGCAGTCCACGGAGGATCTCTGCTCTGCCGTCGTCGCAGTCCACGGAGGATCTCTGCTCTGTCGTCGAAGTCACAGCCAGCGCTAGGGTTCCCGCACATAGCGAGCTCGTTTAGGAGGGTCCGCTCCACGAGCCGAGAGGCTGATACATCAAATGACACGTAGTCCGAAGTTGATGTATCCAAAAGTTCCGTATCGACAACAGGATCTCAACGCAACAGACGGCGCGTCAATCGGACGCCCGGTCTGAGAGTTATTGGCATTTTCGTCCCAGGGGCCCGGTTGGTTTTTAGGGAAAAACCAACCCGACCGTACTCCGCCTGTGTCCGATCCTCGGGCAGAGTATGCCAAAAGTTCCGTCTCACTTAGAGGAAACTACCACAGCTGACGGTACGTCGTTCGGACGTCCGTAGCTCAAGTTATGAACGTTTCCGCTCCGAGGGCCCGGTTGGTTTCGTGTACGAACCAACCCGGCCGAACCCAAAGTCTTCCTAAACCTTGAGTATAATATACCGAAACGACTGTATCGATCCAAGGATCGCGTAGCCGCTGACGGTTCGTCAATCGGAGGTCCCAAGACCAAGATATGGGCGAAAGACCGAAGAAGGCCCGAAAACGGGGGTTCTGGGCCCGGGGCGACCCGGCCCGAACCCCCCCTGGGTCGGCCGAACCGGGTCGGCCCGACCCGGCTAGGCCGGGTCCGGTCCGGCCTGGGCGCGGCCCGGCCGACCGGACCGGCCGGCTCGGCTTCGGCCGAGCGGCCGAAGGAGCCGCCGCCGCGGGTTTGACCCGCGGCTTGGAGGAAAACGCGGCCCCGCGGGGGCCGCCTGTCACGCGGACGCGGCCGGGCCGCCGCGTCCCTCCCCGGTTCCGCGCGGCCGCGGAACCGGCCGCCGCCGCCGGGGCTTCAGCCGCGGCGGATCTTCTCCACGGCGGCGCGCCGGGCGCCGCCGCCTCCGGTCGCCGGCGCCGCCTTGCCGGCGACCCGCGCCGCCGCCGCCTTCCGCGGGCCGCCGGAGTTGCTCCGGTGGCCCGTTTTGCCTCCCGTCTGCGCCGTTGCTCCTCCCGGGGGCCGATCTTCACTGCGGAATCAACAGATCGCCCCTGCCGCGCGGTTCGTCGTCGTCCGTCATATCCGCACAACAAAAGAGATCGGCGGAGGGTTGCCGGGTCTTGTTCGTTAGACCCGCACCCTCCGCGTTAGTCATAAACAACGGGAGGAATAAAAACAACCAATCAACAATTTTAAAATAATTTAAAATTGTTCTGAGGTCGGGTTCTTTATTCCAAAAGAATAAACACGGGAAAAAAATAAAAGAATTCCGACAACCCTTACCTCGCAGCTGTCGTTGCCGAACGAGGGATCGTCGCGGGATTGCTCGTCGCAGAAGAAGGGGGATCGTCGCGTCGTCGCGGTATCCGGCGTCGCGTTGCCAATCTCCGGATCAAGATCAAACGGATTTAATTAATTAAATCCGTTGTCATTGAAATTAAATTAAAAAAAAGGGTGAAATAAACGATTCGTTTCTCACCTTAATTGCCGAACGAGGATCGGCCGCGGAAGAAGAGGCGTCGTCGAAGAACGTCGCGGGTAGAGCTCGTCGACGTCGCAGATCACGGTGTGCGTCGTCGAATTCCGGTCGCCGGCGTTCTTCGCGTTCTTCGCGTTCTTCGCGTTCTTCGCGAGGAGGGGAGATGAAGAAACAAAGATCCTCTCAAATCCTTTCAAAGGATTTTTAGGTTGGTCTTATTTTATAAACATGCCAACAAACGCAAAAGCGTAAGTAACGACCCATCAGTTTGTTGAATTAATTCAACGAGCGAAACAGCCCATTTAATTCACGAAATAAACCGCTCAATTAAATGGTCTGTTAAGAATTTAAGAAAACGCGTCGGTTGACTTTTCAGTTACTTTGACGGGTTTTCGCGGGTGCGTTACTTAGCGAAAGAAACGGCGGGGCTCGTGCGGGCCCCACCTCACAAATATCCTACCAAGGGGGTAGGATATTTCTGGATAGCATCCTATCCAGTTCAACTCAGATCAAGCCGCCTTTAAGTGGCTTCAAGTGGCTTCCAAGCAGCTTAAGTGAAATAAAATAAAGTTGTCGCACAAATTTTATTTTATTTCTGACTTTAAGCCCCAAAATTTAAAAACCACGTCTGAGCAAACGCAACTCCGGAAGAGGCGTTTCTAAGCAAATACCGGCGCTGCGATTTCATCGGTGCCCTCAGAATTCGATTCCGGGCACCGGTTCAAAAGATAGAGAAACCCGCTCGTCCGTTCACTGAACGTACCCGAGCCAAACTTCGGAAATTGATTCCGGGCACACCGGGCCTCGGAATCAGGTGCCGTCTGAAGCTGCGCTCTTGTAAAATTCCAAAGAAAATTAAGAAAAAAATTTCCTTGAAATTTGCAGGTCTTTACATTACTCCCACCTCAGGGCTTTACGTCCCCGTAAAGATACATCAAAAACTAGGGGAACAAATGGGGGTACTGAGCACGCATCTGAGCCTCCCGCTCCCAAGTGCTCTCCTGGAGGTTCCCGTGCTGCCATCTGACGCGCACAAGAGGAATCGACCACCCACTTAGGACCCGCTCCTGTCGATCCTCGATCTCCACTGGGACCTCCGCAAAATTCGCCCCATCGTCCACGTCCAGCTCCCCAAAGTCGATGATGTGCGTCGGGTCGTGCACGTATCTCCTCAGCTGAGACACGTGGAAGACGTCGTGCACCCGGTGCAACTGAGGTGGTAGAGCCAGGTGATAAGCCACCTCTCCTATCCTGCTGAGGACCTGGAAAGGCCCGATGAAGCGTGGAGACAACTTGCCGCCTCGGCCAAATCTCCGTAAACCACGTCGAGGTGAGACACGCAAAAAGACGTGGTCGCCATCCTCGAACTCCAGTGGCCTCCGCCTCCTGTCAGCATATGACTTCTGCTGGCTCTGAGCTGTCCTCATCCTCTCCTGGATGATCTGGACCTTCTCTGTCGTGGCTCGGACCATCTCTGGTCCCACGAGTGCTGACTCCCCAGGGTCTGTCCAGCACAACGGTGATCTGCAGGGTCTGCCGTACAACGCCTCGTATGGTGCCATCCCGATGGTGGAGTGGTATCTGTTGTTGTACGCGAACTCCACCAAGGGTAGGTGGTCCTCCCAGCTGCGACCAAAGTCGAGAACACATGCACGGAGCATGTCCTCGAGTGTCTGTATGGTCCTCTCCGTCTGACCATCCGTCTGAGGGTGGAAGGCTGTGCTCAGATGGAGCCGCGTCCCGAACGCCTCCTGCAACCCCTTCCAAAGCCGGGAAGTGAAACTAGCATCTCGATCGGAGACGATAGACGATGGCACACCGTGAAGCCGTACGATCTCCTGGACGTAAAGACGTCCCAAGCTCTCCACTGAGCCCTGCTCTCTGATGGGTAAGAAGTGTGCCGACTTGGTGAGTCGGTCGACAATCACCCAAATGGAGTCGTGACCTCTGGAAGTGCGTGGAAGTCCAGTCACGAAGTCCATAGATATGCCGTCCCACTTCCACTCCGGGACCTCCAAGTGCTGTACCAAGCTTGCTGGTACCTGATGCTCTGCCTTCACCTGCTGGCAGGTGAGGCATCGTGAAACGAACTCTGCCACGACTTTCTTCATGCCCGACCACCAGTGCTGTCGTCTGAGATCCTGGTACATCTTCGCCACTCCGGGATGTACCGCCAAGGGAGAAGTGTGAAACTCTCTCAGCACCTCCTCTCGTAAAGCGACTGGTACGAAGGTACGTCCTCTGTAAAGGATGTCGTGCTCTGCTCCAAGGGAGAAACCATCAGGCACCTGACCTGAGGATATCAGTGCACGCCGGGTCTCACAGTCAGCGTCCCCACGCTGAGCCTCTCTGACCCGCTGTAGAAGTGGAGGAGAGACTGTGAGAGACTGAAGAAAGGCTGCTCCGTCTCTATCCACGAAGGATATCTGTAAGGAGGCTAGCTGCTCCGTCGCCTCCTCAAGTAGCTGAATGCCCGTCCTCCTGCTGAGGGCATCGGCTACCACGTTCCCCTTCCCAGGAGTATAGACTATCTCAAAGTCATAGTCCTGGAGGAACTCAAGCCATCTCCGCTGTATCAGGTTCAGGTCCTTCTGAGAGAAGATATACCTGAGACTCTGGTGGTCAGAAAAGACTGTGAAGCGCTCGCCCATCAGATAGTGCCGCCAAGTCTTCAGAGCGAAGACCACTGCTGCTAACTCCAGGTCATGAGTGGCGTAGTTCTGCTCATGCGGCCTCAACTGACGTGATCCGTAGGCGATCACGGCCCGCTCCTGCATCAGGACGCACCCGAGTCCAGTCCCTGATGCATCGCAGTAAACTACGTACCCAACTCCCTCCTCAGGCAACCTCAAGATAGGTGCGCTGGTCAATCTCTGTCTCAGCTCCTGGAAGCTCTGCTGGCATCAGTCTGACCACACGAAGGGTTTCCCCTTCTTCGTCAACGCTGAGAGTGGTGCCGCAACTCTGGAGAAGTCTGGCACGAATCTCCGATAGTATCCGGCTAGGCCCAAGAAGCTCCGCACCTCTGTCACGCTCCTGGGTGGCTCCCAAGCTAGCACTGCCTCGATCTTCGCGGGATCCACTGCAACTCCCGCCTCAGAGATGACGTGCCCCAAGAAGTGGACCTCACGTAACCAGAACTGGCATTTTGAGAGCTTGCCATAAAGCTGGTGCTCTCGGAGTGTGTCTAGCACAACTCGCAGGTGGTAGGCATGCTCCTCCTCAGTCGTCGAGTATACCAAAATGTCGTCAATGAAGACCACGACAAATCGGTCGAGGTATGGCTGGAAGATCCTGTTCATGAGGCTCATGAACACTGCTGGAGCATTGGTTACGCCGAACGGCATAACCAAGAACTCATAATGGCCATACCGACACCTGAAGGCCGTCTTCTGCACATCCTCGTCTCGAACTCTGAGCTGATGATAGCCTGACCGGAGGTCTATCTTCGAGAACCACCGCGCTCCCTTGAGCTGATCGAAGAGGTCATCAATCCGTGGCAGCGGATACTTGTTCCTCACTGTCACCTGGTTCAGGCGACGATAGTCGACACACAGTCGCAAGCTCCCGTCCGCCTTCTTGGCGAACAAAATCGGGGAAGCCCAGGGTGAAACACTGGGTCGGATAAACCCCTTGCTCTGCAAGTCCTCCAACTGTACCCGCAGCTCCCGAAGCTCGGCGGGGGCCATCCGATATGCTAGAGTAGATATCGGGGCTTTCCCGGGGTATAAGTCGATGTAAAAGTCTACCTCTCTACGAGGAGGTAGCCCTGGAACGTCGTCGGGAAAGACGTCCCCGAACTGGTCCACCACTGCAGGAAAAGCTGGACTCCGCACGTCCACTGCTCCTAGGATGAGGCTAGCCAACTGATGAGAGATGGGCTGCACTCTCCTCCGCGGAAGTCCATCCTGTGCTGCAAAGGTTCCCTTCTCGCCGGTGAAGGTAAACCTGCTCCCGTCGGTGCGAACACATCGCACCTTGCGCCTAAAACAGTCGATCTGGGCATGAACCGTGGATAGCCAATCCATGGCCAAGATGACGTCGTAAGGCCTCGACGCCGCTACAAGGAGATCCCAGCCGAATCTATCGCCTCCTAGAGTAAGCTCACACTGCCGGCACCAGTGCGTAATCGTCGAGTCTGCTCCCGTAGGAGTCTCTAGCCGTAAGGATCGAGCCAACGGCTCAGTCGGAATCTCCGAGCTCCGAACAAGGGCAGAGGCTATGAAAGAGTGACTCGCTCCTGTGTCTATAAGTACTGCAGCAAGGGTGGAATAGACACAGATCGTACCTCGAATCATCTCTGGCATGTCGGGGTCGTAGGCCTCCACTGCCTGGAGCTGGGCCTGTCCCTGCCCGCCAGCTCCCTGTGGTCGAGGTGGCCCTCCTGGTGGTGGTGGGGGTAGAGCCTGGAAGCGTCGCCCACCACCCGCTGCTCGGCCAGCTCCTCTACCTCGTCCGCCTCCTCCCTGCGGACCACCACGGTCGACCCTCTGCCTTTGCCTGGGTGGCCCCTCCACCGTCTGCTGCTCCTCTGGTCGGCGAGTCGGGAAGTCACGAGCCATGTGACCCTGCCCGCCGCAGGAGTAGCACAGCCTGCCTCTCGGAAGGCTGGCACTCCGCTGTGTGCCCCGCACCGCTGAGCCGGTGTCCTGAGGCCGTCTGCGTGGGGGTCTGGTCTGCCTGGACCCGAGAGTCATCCGTCGGCTACCTGCTGCCGAAGACTCAGCTACCTGCCGCCCTGCGCTAGGTCTCGCCGCTGAAGAAGGCTCTGCCAGGAAGCTCTCGATCAGGAGGGCTCGCTCCAGCACTCCCGCCTGGGTCGGAATGCTGAGGGAGACCAGCGACGCCCGAATCTCCTGTCGCAAGCCCTGCTCGAAGGTCCGGGCCCGGAAGAAGGGGTCCCGTACCATGTCGGTCGAGTAGCGAGATAGGTCAGTGAACCTCGCCGCGTACTGAGCGACCGTCATGCTGCCCTGGCGCAGCTGGAGAAGCTCCTGGATGCGCACCGCTCGGAGGGTGGCCGGGACGAACTCAGAGCGGAAGAGGCTCTCGAAGTCCGTCCAGAGCAAGGATGCCTCATCGTGAACCTGGAGCATCAAGCTCCACCATCGTCCTGCCGCCGCCTGCAGGAGGCTCGCCGCGAGAATCACCATGAGATCCGCTGGTGTCCTCACTAGCCTAAAGATCCGTACCACCGCCTCTAGCCAGTCCTCGGCGGCCTGGGGGTCCGCCTCACCGCGAAACCTGGGCGGTCGCTGGCTCTGAAACTCATGCAGTGCCCTGAGGCGACGTGCATCGTCAGCGTCTAGTACTGGTAGCATCGGTGGCTCGGCGGGTAAAGCTACCACCGGTGCCACTGCTGGCAAAGGGCCCTGCACCGAGGCCTCGTCGCTCGGTGGGCTGCCGTCGCGCCCTACACTCGGAACCCTAGCTGGCTGTCGTCGCGGGGCCATCCTGAAAAGGAGAACAAGAGCACCACAGTCAGAACAATATACCTGGTGAGCTGGCACAAGTAATCACAAGGAAAACTTGAGACTTTCATGAAGCAGATCAGTATACCCGGTGAGCTGACACAAGTAATCACGAAGAAAACTTGAAACACACACGCAATCAATGTTTTCATGCATTAAGTCGGAAATCAGGAGTCAGGGTCCTGGTGTACGGATACGTCGGCCGCCGCACCAACACTGGGCTCCCTGAACTGATAACCACACTCAATACACTAAACACTATTGCTTCATATAGAAAGAAAAGACGATCAGAGTCTGCGGTAGAACCGACCACCTCTGATACCAATTTTTCACGACCCGTCCTCGGGGCCCGTGCCGTGACTACCCCAAGCCCGCCTTCCATAGGCCAGGGGCTGGCGACTAGCACCAAGGCGTAAATTCCCGGTAAACAGGGAAGGCATTGCCTTTATAAGTAACAACCACCACAGAGTCAGCAAGCGGAAAGTAACTACAAAGTGCAGAAAAGTAAAGGGGGCCGGAATACAAGCCCAACTGAAAGTACAACTGAAAAGTAAAGTACAGCAACTGAAGAAAAGACGGCGGCCTCGTGTCGTCCACTGGCAATCCCACCTGAAGGGTGGGTACAGATAGCCTCCAGGCTCCTTGGGTCCCACGTCCGCTCCGAGCACGTCCCGCCCAGTGGTCCACCTCCAGGTACCGTCCTGCTCCACGCCCCAACCGCGATCAGCGCTGTCCGTCGTCTGCATCCAACACGACAAGGTGCGGGCATAGCCCGTGCAGGGGTGAGTATAAGCTACTCAGTAAGGACCCCGAGACCCCCGAAGGTCTCCCGAAATCCACAAAGGATATAGCACAAAAGAAAGATTCAATCACGAAGTAACATCTGACTCGACTTAGGTATATGACCATACATATACCTAAGTCCCCAATTCTAGCTCTGCTCACGAGCTCAAGAACAACTAAATCCACAAAGGAAAGCAAGTCTCAAATCCACAAGGAGAGTAAACAGTAAATCCACATAGGATAGTTCAACACAATCCACAAAGGAGAGTAACATAAGATTCAGCTCAACCAGGTATACTTTTTCAGATGACGTCAAAGATGATCACTGATCCATCTAAGTCGTCGGACCCACGAAGGATCGATAGGTACTAACCCCCGCAAAAGACCCACGTAGGATCGGGCTCACACAGAACCTGTAGGCAGTGGCTCACACAGAACCGGTAGTAAGGACCCACATAGGATCGGGCTCACACAGAACCTGTAGCACTGATCCACGTAGGATCGCTGAGTGCAGTAGTCGACGCAGTCCACTGAGGATCTCTGCACAGTCGTCGCCGCAGTCCACGAAGGATCTCTGCTCTGCCGTCGCCGCAGTCCACGGAGGATCTCTGCTCTGCCGTCGTCGCAGTCCACGGAGGATCTCTGCTCTGTCGTCGAAGTCACAGCCAGCGCTAGGGTTCCCGCACATAGCGAGCTCGTTTAGGAGGGTCCGCTCCACGAGCCGAGAGGCTGATACATCAACTGACACGTAGTCCGAAGTTGATGTATCCAAAAGTTCCGTATCGACAACAAGATCTCAACGCAATAGACGGCGCGTCAATCGGACGTCCGGTCTGAGAGTTATTGGCATTTTCGTCCCAGGGGCCCGGTTGGTTTTTAGGGCAAAACCAACCCGACCGTACTCCGCCTGTGTCCGATCCTCGGGCGGAGTATGCCAAAAGTTCCGTCTCACTTAGAGGAAACTACCACAGCTGACGGTACGTCGTTCGGACGTCCGTAGCTCAAGTTATGAACGTTTCCGCTCCGAGGGCCCGGTTGGTTTCGTGTACGAACCAACCCGGTCGAACCCAAAGTCTTCCGAAACCTTGAGTATAATATATCAAAACGACCGTATCGATCCAAGGATCGCGTAGCCGCTGACGGTTCGTCAATCGGAGGTCCCAGGCCCAAGATATGGGAGAAAGACCGAAGAAGGCCCGAAAACGGGGGTTCTGGGCCCGGGGCGACCCGGCCCGAACCCCCCCTGGGTCGGCCGAACCGGGTCGGCCCGACCCGGCCGACCGGACCGGCCGGCTCGGCTTCGGCCGAGCGGCCGAAGGAGCCGCCGCCGCGGGTTTGACCCGCGGCTTGGAGGAAAACGCGGCCCCGCGGGGGCCGCCTGTCACGCGGACGCGGCCGGGCCGCCGCGTCCCTCCCCGGTTCCGCGCGGCCGCGGAACCGGCCGCCGCCGCCGTGGCTTCAGCCGCGGCGGATCTTCTCCACGGCGGCGCGCCGGGCGCCGCCGCCTCCGGTCGCCGGCGCCGCCTTGCCGGCAACCCGCGCCGCCGCCGCCTTCCGCGGGCCGCCGGAGTTGCTCCGGTGGCCCGTTTTGCCTCCCGTCTGCGCCGTTGCTCCTCCCGGGGGCCGATCTTCACTGCGGAATCAACAGATCGCCCCTGCCGCGCGGTTCGTCATCGTCCGTCATATCCGCACAACAAAAGAGATCGGCGGAGGGTTGCCGGGTCTTGTTCGTTAGACCCGCACCCTCCGCGTTAGTCATAAACAACGGGAGGAATAAAAACAACCAATCAACAATTTTAAAATAATTTAAAATTGTTCTGAGGTCGGGTTCTTTATTCCAAAAGAATAAACACGGGAAAAAAATAAAAGAATTCCGACAACCCTTACCTCGCAGCTGTCGTTGCCGAACGAGGGATCGTCGCGGGATTGCTCGTCGCAGAATAAGGGGGATCGTCGCGTCGTCGCGGTATCCGGCGTCGCGTTGCCAATCTCCGGATCAATATCAAACGGATTTAATTAATTAAATCCATTGTCATTGAAATTAAATTAAAAAAAAGGGTGAAATAAACGATTCGTTTCTCACCTTAATTGCCGAACGAGGATCGGCCGCGGAAGAAGAGGCGTCGTCGAAGAACGTCGCGGGTAGAGCTCGTCGACGTCGCAGATCACGGTGTGCGTCGTCGAATTCCGGTCGCCGGCGTTCTTCGCGTTCTTCGCGTTCTTCGCGTTCTTCGCGAGGAGGGGAGATGAAGAAACAAAGATCCTCTCAAATCCTTTCAAAGGATTTTTAGGTTGGTCTTATTTTATAAACATGCCAACAAACGCAAAAGCGTAAGTAACGACCCATCAGTTTGTTGAATTAATTCAACGAGCGAAACAGCCCATTTAATTCACGAAATAAACCGCTCAATTAAATGGTCTGTTAAGAATTTAAGAAAACGCGTCGGTTGACTTTTCAGTTACTTTGACGGGTTTTCGCGGGTGCCTTACTTAGCGAAAGAAACGGCGGGGCTCGTGCGGGCCCCACCTCACAAATATCCTACCAAGGGGGTAGGATATTTCTGGATAGCATCCTATCCAGTTCAACTCAGATCAAGCCGCCTTTAAATGGCTTCAAGTGGCTTCCAAGCAGCTTAAGTGAAATAAAATAAAGTTGTCGCACAAATTTTATTTTATTTCTGACTTTAAGCCCCAAAATTTAAAAACCACGTCTGAGCAAACGCAACTCCGGAAGAGGCGTTTCTAAGCAAATACCGGCGCTGCGATTTCATCGGTGCCCTCAGAATTCGATTCCGGGCACCGGTTCAAAAGATAGAAAAACCCGCTCGTCCGTTCACTGAACGTACCCGAGCCAAACTTCGGAAATTGATTCCGGGCACACCGGGCCTCGGAATCAGGTGCCGTCTGAAGCTGCGCTCTTGTAAAATTCCAAAGAAAATTAAGAAAAAAATTTCCTTGAAATTTGCAGGTCTTTACAGATAAATTATGACATGCCTTGTTTTATTTAAATTGAAAGCATGATTGGTTTATTGTTATGGAATATATTATGGAACACTTGGTAAGATCTTATTGGGATTTATATACCACACCCCACCTTTTCTTTCAGGAATTTATATATTTTCTTATTGTAGGCCCGATCAAAGGAAATGAACCACTTGGAGGTGGTGGATATTCTTGATCTTTGGGACCGTGGAGTAGTGATGGTGTCTGGTTAAGATGAGGTCCACTTGTTTTGAGAAGTTTTATTGTTTATTGATAGTAGTTTGGTTTTATGTTTCATTGGGTTGTTTATCTATCTTCTTGGGTATTGTTTTACCTGTTTGACTTTTGGTACTTTCTCCTTAAGGATTCTTGATATACCTACTTTTATCTTTTATCTTCCGCTATTTGTTTAAGAAATCATTCCCTCTTTATTCATGTATGATTCTAGGTTATATTTGGAAACCTTTAGGGATTAGGAATTCCCTTTTAGGTATGTTAGAGATGAATCGTCTATTAGGGTATCCAGGTTGGTTCATGACATGGGTGATTGAGTTCATGGCATGGGTGTGTGAGTGGTGGCATTGGTTTCTTGTGAGAACGATGAGTTAAAATGGGTTTATTTTAGTGTGTATATATATATATATGGTTTTATTATCCTTTTTGACATGTATAATGTTCCTCACTTGTTTTATATAAAATAAAACCTTACTTTTTATGTGTAAGTGGTGTGTTGTTCCCAAAAAAGATTACACCCTGAGGGGGCGAGGGTAAATTAGTGTATGTCAATTTTAAAAACATATCCATTTCGAATGATCTTGTTACACTTTTAGTAGGAACTCTTATTTATCTCTTAAAGATGATATTTATTGATGAAATTTATAATTAAGTGACATATGATATTTTTACTTGGTTCACCGAATTGGGATAATGCAATAATCATGCATAGAAATTTGAATATACAATTGAAGAACTAATACTGAATAATTTTTGGTGATAAGTTTCAGAGAAGATGCATTGAACCTCCTAGTTTATAACCATGAATAATGGAAATCTCACTTATCTCCTTATAGAATAGAACACACTGCTCCTGCTATAACTGTCTTCTCCTTACATGAGCTATAGACTAAAAAATATACCAATGCTATTGTAGAAATATGATTCAATTTCATATTCTTGAATAACTTCATAGAAAAATTCCAGTGAGATGTATCCTCTATCACATCCCACTTAATTAGCTTCTTTCTAGCATGAAATTGGAATTCCTGACCCTCATTATTCTCTTTATTCTCTAGAACCTATCCTCTTTTCTCTCATCTTTATACTTCCCACTTTTATTTGAATCTATCCACATTTTTATTTTCAAAAAATACATCCTTCATATTTTTAGATTATTTCTCTCCTTATTCTTATAAAAAATCACTGCCTACCTTTTTTAATGATAAATCATTTTAAATGTAAAAGTTTAACTCTCTAATTTCCATTATAGGAAAAATTTATTCCAAATAGGGAAAATAATCCTTTCATTATGCCACCCATATATAAAAATAATATCCAAAAAATACTTCCAAATTATTTATAATAAAAATACACTTAACCTATGTTACATTATGCTTCATGTTGTCACCCTCTTTCTCTAGGATGTGGTGTTCATGGTCAAATAATGACTCACACAATTTGAATTAATCTTGTATTAAAAAAAATCAAAACATCATGTCTTGAACCATACTTGAAACTAGACTTGATTTACACCAATCAAAGTTGGTTAATGAATAAATCATATTTTATGATTTAATAAATTATATATGTAATAGTAGCTCAATAACTTTTAGAAAATTCCAAAGGAATGGTCTTTACACAGATAAAAAAATCATGCTTATGTAGATTCATACTTACAAAAAACCTGTATGATCTTTACATAACTCGAAATAATACTTACACACACCCTAATTTTCTATATATAGAACCTTTATCCTTATAAAAATCAATATTCATGCTTACGTTGAGATGAATGATTCTTATGAAAAGAACATTTATCCTTATACAAAGCCTTCATCCTTAAGAAAACCATGATTCATTCTTACAAAAACTAAAACAAGGTTTATAGAGATAATAAAGATCCTTATGCACACATGGAAGCCCTTATTCCTTAATATTCCCCAACTACCTTTAGAAATGAACCTAATGGTTTTGGACTTAGCTAAACTCTTAAAATTATGATCAAAACCAGATTTCATATATTTCATCCAAAACACCTTCAAACCTCTTTCAGTCTTCAAGATAAGAACTTCTCACACTGAAATAGGTTTCATTGAATATTAATTCCACTTTATTTAAAAAAATAATAATCCAAGAACCACTTCAAGGGTATTTTTTTCAACAATCCCCCCATTTTGGTTTGTGTAAAACTTCACAATATATTTATAACTTAAACCTTTGTGGAATTTCATAACCAACCATATCTAAACATAAACACAACCCAAGCCTCTTTCCTTTAAGGAGAGTATTAATGATTCACTTAACATAAACTACAATCCCACTTGAGTCAAACTCAATGTGAGAAATAAGAGTTAAATGGAAATATCCTCATGAAAAAACCTCTTTGATCTCCACGATTGTTCCAAAAATTCTCCACAAAAAAATTACCCCCGATTAATCATATAAGTACCCCTCCTTTCCAAGATAGAATTTTCCCCTTTAATTTATCCCCTTATAATGTATGTGCAATATCTACCCCCTTTTCAATGAACCCAAATATCACTTCTCTAAAAGTTCAAAAATGAGGGTTATAATTCAAAAAATGTAATAAAATATAGAAATCATAACTTACTATAAATATAAATTTCCATGGGGTAGTGGAGATCCCTTCTCAAATGTATTTAGTTAGAGGGATTCAGTTGGAATCCAAGAGCCAACTAGTGCCTTTCAATATCTTCCTTAAGTAGTGACATGGTCATAATATCATCCACTTGATCATGTGTGGACATGTCTCCAAATTCACAACTTGTTTCTTTAATTTATACTTTAATAAACTATGTTTAATTTTAATGTTCTTGGCCCTCGAATAATAGATGATATTTTTACTAAGCTTTTTAACACTTGAGTTGTCGCAATTGATAGTAATAGGATATTTCACATCAATTACATTATCTTAAAGTCATTACCTTATTGATATAAATGTATTATTATATCTAGTAGTCATTATATATCTAGACTCTGTGGTTATTACAGAAATACAATCTTATTTCTTACCCAGACATGATATAAAAGAATCTCCAAGATAAAAAGTACTACATGACATGACTTCCTATCATCAAATAAAACGGACAAACAAATATCTATAAATCTTAATAGATCATGTTGTGATGTGATATGATAAAACAACCCAAAATCTATTGTATTACATATGCATCAAAACATACTATTCACTGATAGAAAATGGATCTCTTTAGGATCTCTTTGGTAATATGCATCTTGGCATGTAGAAAAAAACTTATAATCTATCTATATTCAGTCACATTAACCTCTTTCCCATCCTCATCCTTTGATAATTTTAGCAAAGAAACTTCCAGAGTTTTCACGGGTCTTGAATATACCATGTTAAACCTTTTGAGAACTCATTTTTCATATTTTGTTTGGGAAATAAATGTTTCTTTCCTCAATCCACCTATAATCTATGGAAGAATTTTAGCTCAGAAATCATAGAAATATCAAATTCAAAACTCATATAATTTGAGTATAGCTTTCATCATGAAACATTTGAGATTCCAAATATGTTTTCATTCACATAGATAAACACCCTTCTTGAAACACAAGTTGTGATCAATTACTCCTATTTAGAATCCAATCTTATTAACAACATTACTTTGCGGTTTTCTTGTATTTTTTATCAATGTATTACTAAGTGATTAATAAAGTAATGTCAATATGTATTAGTGAATAATAATATTGACAAAATTCCCTCTGGATGGTAATGTTGGGTTTATTGTGTTTGTTGACAAGGTTTGAGGTTATTGAAAAAGGATGGTTGTCAAAGGATGCATGAAGATTAAAGTGTGAGATGTTTTATCTCATGGAAGAACAAGATATATGATATCAAAAAGTGTGAATGTATGATCTGAACTCACAGATCATGAATATATGAACTAATCTTATGGAGCACGAAAGTACAAACTGATCTTGCAGAGCACGAATGTCTGAACTAATATCACAAAGTGTGAGACATTTGATCTGATCTTATGATGAACCACATGATTATCATATGATGTTGAATTGTAATCATACGAATCACTTGAATATGATTCAATATTATTATAGTATCTCATAAAGAGATTATAAAAGTGCACGAAGACAAAGCATGATTGTCAGAGGATCTCGTGTTGAGTTCACACGAAACACATGATGATGAAAATATGGAAATGATGGAGGTATATTGTGGTCATTGGAAATCAAGAGATCACATAATTTTCAATGGATCTTGTGATTGGGTCATGTGAAGTGTTGAAAGAAAAAGGTGTTGTCCACATGATCGTATTTGGATCTCACAATGGGATCATGAAAAGTGTATGATTTCTAGTGTATCTTGTGATGGTATGTCATGAAGTGTTGAGAGAAAATAGCATTGGACACATGATTGTATTTAGATATCATGATGGATCAAACAAGGAAATGGAAGACAATGTCGCTAACCACTGCATGATTATATTTTAATCTCATGATGGATCATGCAATGAACTGGAAGACAATGTCACTGAACACTGCATGATTGTCAATTGATCTCGTGATAGGATCACACAAAGCATGTGATACTGATTGTTGATGTGGTGGAATAGATTGATTTCCACGATTTATGGAGATAAGGTGATGGATTTATGCCTATAAATACCCCTAACCCATCATTAAGAAAATATTAAGTTTTCTTAATTATTTTGATCTGAAGAAAAATTATTTCGCATAACCTAAAAAAATTCTTGTGCTAGAGTCTTGTGATCCACATAATCAAATGAAGTTATCACGAAAGGTTTTCATGAATAATTATCACGAATTGAATTATACAAAGGGTGTTTGTGTGCATAGGAATACCCATTGAAATCACACGATCTGCATAACCTGAAGAAGGTCTTATGCAATGGTTATAAACTCCTCATGAACAGAACAAATTCTTATGGTCAACATGATCTAAACAAGGTCTTGCAATCCACATGGTCATGAGTTCTTGTAATCTGCATGATCTGAAGGTCTCACAAAAGGGGTCTTGTTCCAAGATCTCACTCAAATGGGTCTCATTCCAAGATCTCATGCAAGGGAGTCTCACACCAGGATCTATCACAAGTGGTCTCACATTAGGATCTTGCACAAGGGTTATGTGCCTGAATATCATGAAAGCGATTACATGACAAGGTCTCATGGAGGAGTCTCACACAAATGTGGTTGTCATCTTATTTATAAAACAAGAGAATAAAGTCACAAAAGAGTTTGAATCAAATAAAAACTTATTTTCAAAAGAGTCCACTAAAGGATTAGTTCATCCACTTCAGAGAGAGAGAGAGAGAGTAGTGAGATTTTTAATTATGAATGGTTGTAAACTAGGAGGGACATCGAGTCCATTCTGAACATTGTAATGGTAGTGACATTTAGTGGATTTGGTACATCATATTTTTTTGTATGTTCCTTGGATGTATCCCAGTGAAGGTGAACAAAATAAAATTGATGTGTCCTATGCATGTTTTAATTTCCATTTATATAGTGTAACAAAAAGGTGAGAGAAGATAGTTTCACCTAAAAATGAAACAAGATCCGAAGATACAATTGTTTTAATCTATCATACATGGATTCAACCCCCTCTTAGGGTATTTAACCTATTTTTTCTAATAATTGGTATCATAGGGAAGAGTTAATGTCATAGTTTCTCTCTTAGCATAATAAATGGGATCTGTTAATCACAAAGGAATCATGATATTCAATGGAAATAATTTTCATCTATGGAAGAATTAGATGTAGGACTTCCTTTGATCATTATATATAGATGTTTTCAGATCTACAATGTATGTTATTTCTACCAGAATGTACAATGTAATTTTATCAAAAGATGAATATAGATAATTAGATGCTGATGCTAAAGAAATCAATGCCTTAGTGGGATCTTTATCCAACCCAATCTAAACAAAGGTGATGTCATATAATTCATCAAATTATATGTGTGAAAAGATTCTAAATATCTATAAAGGTGATTCAAAAGTCCAAGAAGCTAAACAAAAAGTTATATGGAACAAATATGAGGACCTAAGAATGCACCCTAATGAGTCTGTTGATTCTTTTTTTGATCAGGTGAATATTATTGTGGAAGACATGTGTGGTCTTGTAGAAATTATTGAATATGTAAGGATTTTTAAGAACATATTGAGAATAATTACACCTTAGTTGAATTTGATAGTCTCTGTACTAGAGGATAAATATTTTAAGGAGCTTAAATTGGATAGCTTACACTATACTCTTGTCTCTTATGAGATGATAAATTATGATAATGAGTCTTTGGAAAAAGTAAAGACTAAAGTGGTGGCTTTCAAGGCTATGAAGAAGCTATATATAGAAGATGGCCAAGAAGAAGGATTTATGGATGATTTTATATAATTAATTACATAAAATCTTCAAATTGGAAAAGGAAAGTTTATAGGGAAACTTTAACTTGCATGGTTTCATTGTGGAAGATTTATACATCTTTAAACAAAGTGTTTTAAAAGTTTCAAGATGATGAGGATGATGATGAATCTCCCAAGAATAATTCTTAAACTAATGTGAAAGGTAGGAAGAATGATAAGTAGAATTTATTTAAAAGGAAGAATATTAGAAAATGATTGTTCATAATAATCCAAGGCATAAGAAATAAAAGACTACATGGATCATAGAGAATATGATATGGTGGAAGTTTTAGTTAACTCTAAGACAAGGGAATAAATTGAAAATGATAAATGAGAAGTTGAAGGAATATTTTACATCCATGTTGAATTTGAAGATTCTCTTAAGGAGATAGATGTTTGGAGAGATAAAACAAACAAGGAAAATAATTGGTTTATTATGAAAAACTCTATACAAATAAGTAGGAATAATATAAGTCTAAGTTGAAGACTGAAATTGAAAAGATCAGATTATAAAAGCCAGAAAAGTCAAAGAATTTTTTTGAGTTCAAGATCAAGGTTGAAGAACATGCTAGAGTTATCAAAAACCTAACTAACATAGTAAAATATCAAGTTAAACATATTGAATAACTTGAGGAGGAAGTTTTTGACAGAAAAATAAAGGTAAAAGATCATGAGAAACTCTTCACTTATGATATGATATTGGGAAATAAGGTTTCACGTGAAATAAAAAAGGGAAATTACAATTTGGATGTCCATAAAAATAGTCAAAGTAATGTCTAGAGAAGAATTTTTCACATCAAAGTGTAACTACTAGTATGGGAGTTGACCATAAAAATAAATAAGTAATAGTTGATGTCATACCATAATTCACTACTCCAAGGTTGAAGATTTATTTGTGTATAAATTAGAATCATAATATTTAGAGAACTCAAGGGGAAATTAGTGGTACATAAATGATGTATAAAAATATACCTCATATCAGGTGTTATTGTTGTGGAAAGATGGGAAATTATCAAAATGTATGTTTTGTAGGCAAGAGGTACCGATAAGGTAAAGATAAATAAAGGTATCCAAACAAAGTTCAATATCATAGGAATTACTTTTATGGCCACTATTTTTGTTTTGGAGGATTCGATCACGTGACTAGATGTTTCTCATCAATAATGTGAAGGAATATACTGAAGCAGAACCAAAGAAGTTTCATATAGAAGTTCAAGGGATCATTGAATGATTTGATAATAAAAAATAAATTTGAATCTTTTCAAGATGAGTTTGGAACATTATACTATAAGGAAGATCAATAATATTAGTCAACATCAGGTATGAAGTCAAATACATGGATCAGAAAGAAAAGAGATGGACAAGTAGTGGCTGTAGATATTTCCTTTGAAGCATCAGATCACATTGGAACATTGATCATTGGTAGTGGATACACATCTCATATGACATGAAATAATATTTTGGTGAAAATAATCTATTATGACAAGGAAGGTGTCGTAATATTTGGTAATAATAAAGGCCTAAAGATTATTAGACCAAGAAAATCCATGTTTGGGGGTAAATACACGAGACATGTATATATATTGATTGTTGAAGGTCTTAGTCACAAATTTATAATTTTTAATCAATTGCGTGACTCTAAAAATGCTATATTATTTAACAAAAAGTTATTAATCATAAAGGGAAAAGATGGTGTAGCTGTTTTTCAAGGAAATCACACAAAGGTGAATCTATACCTTTTAGTGGAGAAGAAGACATGTGCTTTCTATCCAAGTAATAAGAGAAAAGATTGTGGCATAAACTTCCTGGTCATTTAAGACAAACATACTTGGAGGATTTGGTGAAATGTGATACTGCTTGAGATCTCTGTAAGTTACCATGTGATCATACTCATATGTATGATACTTGTTAACAAAGAAAGATTACTCGAAATACATATAAGGAAAAAGATTAAAGTCAAACAAGAGTGCTTGAAATGGTGTATATTGATGTATGTGGACCTATTCCACCTAGATATATTAATGGGAAGAGATATTATGTCATTTTAATTAGAAATTTTATCATAATGACATGGGTTTCAATTATCACCCACAAGTCTGAGGTGTTCAGTTTCATAACACGTTATCAAAGGGAAGTTGAAAAGATGCTATATAAAAAGATAAAAAAGTTCTGAATTAATAATGGAATAGAAATAAAAAAATTGACAACTGGAGTATTATCTTGAGAAACATGGGATAAGGTGACACATTTTATTAGTAATAACTCCACAACATAATATAGTGGTTCAGATAAGAAATCAAATTATCAAAAAAATGGATAGAATCATACTGATCGTGAAAGAGATTCTAGATATGTTTTGGAAAGAAGTAGTGTTGACATCAATATATATTTCTAACAGAGCCTTATTATGTCTGAAGGAAGAAAAGACTCCATAAGAGTTGTGGTTTGGAAATAAGTCAACATTTTTTGGATATAAATATGAGTTATATTGATAATAGTATCAAATGAATATGTTCTTGGTGGATAAATTAAAAGAGGGATAGAATTGTAGTTTGAAAAACTTTAGTTTAAAAAAGTTTAAAATAAATAAATTCACAAACAAATTTAATTGAAAAGATCACATTTAGACTTGGACCTCAGTCTGATTACCAAATAATCATAATCAGAAATAATTTTGATGTATCAGAGTAAAATAATCATAATCACATAAGATTAAATTATAACAAAGTAAAGAGATTAGATTCACAGAAGATCCAATTAATAGATTAATATTTATTATATTCAGATATTTTATGATAAAAAAACTACAAACAAGTAGAAATAACATACTTGTAATAAAAAATTAATGAAATATCTATAAAAAAGTAATAACAACTTACAACTATTAAAATGAATAAACGTATTTTAACCTTAAGAGTGAGTTAGCAATAAAACTTAGATAAAGGTATAATCTATTGTATACTTACAAGAAAGTTTTTATTTCCTTATGAAGGAAATCCCTCAATATGAATATCAGATTCTATGTATACCTAGCCTCAGTAGCCCATGATCTGATGGATCAACTCTGTCTTGCTATCCCATAAATCCCTCGATCATAAGACCAGACACACAATTACAACATAAATAAATTCTTAAGGGGACAACCTAGTATAGTTCCCTTAAGAATTCAAAACTCTAAAAATAATTAAAAAAATACTAAGAACAAGACATTCATGCTTTTTAATATTCATATCTTTCATAATAAATTGATTAGTACTGTAGAAATTTCTATATCAAATTTTTTAAAATATTTGAATGATCAGGTATTTATAGTAAAATCCCTAATGGCCTTATTCCCTTCCCAATGGTCTTATTTCTTTGAGTTTATCATAATGACTTAGACACCTAGAACTTCAATGGATATTTTGTAAATGAATGTCCTTTTTAGTATTGATTTACATCATTATAGTATAATTTTTTTCCTTATGCTAGAAATCAATTTTCCATATTCAGAATTCAAACTTAGTCAGTATGATGGACTTCCTTACAGATGTCATTATGATAATATTTATGGGTGTGAATCTGATTTTTATCGGTTTGATCATCAGTATAATTATAAATACTTTTTTAGTATGAAAAAGGATAGAAAGTCTTACATCTGGTCTAATAAAGTTGAATCTGATGTTTATCATATCCATACTCATTATGATAATCATAATGAAGGATGTTAAGTTTATATTCTTGAATACTTTAGAACTTATTCTAAGTATGGTAAAAGATTATGTTTTCTAAAAAAACACTCTAAAAATAATTTAGAGATGAAAATTTAGTAATCAAGTGTTTAAGAAAGAGTTTTTGATTTTCAAAACTAAATTAATGTAAAAATTTATAAGTATAAATTTGGACTCAACAACATTGAAATATTTTTGAGTATTTGGAAGTAAGTATTTTATTCATAATAAGGAGAAATACATGAAGTTTTAATCTCATGGAGATGAAGGAATATTTCTTGGATACTCGGGAAAAATTAAAGCATATAAATGATTCAATAAGTGATTGGGAAAAATCATAGAGAGAAATGATGTTGTTGTGGTATAAAATGAGAAGAATATTCAAAAAATACATTAATAGTCTTATAAGGAAAACAATGAAGTAGTGAACAACTTTGGGGGAGTGCAATTACCTAAGGTAGATTCAGAAGAAGATTTAGATGATGAGTAGAGTAAACTTGTAAATAAACCAAAGATCCAAGCTAAAATTGATAGGTATAATATCATTAGGGATCAGAAAGCTCCAGTGGAGATGTAAAAGATGAATACTTTACAACAAGAATCTTTCATATCATAGGTAGAGCCAAAAATTTTAGAAGAAGCTTCAAGAGATGATATTTGGTTTCAAGCAATGAATGAATAAATTAAAGAAATAGAAAATAATATGTCATAGGAGATTTTTTTGAGGCCAATAGATAAGAATTTCATTAGGAACAAGTGGGTTTTACATGAAAATCTAGATAAATATGGAATAATAATCATAAATAAATAATGAATTATATGCAAGGGATACCCCCAAATAGAGGGTATTAATGTTGATGAAACATTTTTACCTATTGCAAGGATGGAGAAAATTCAAATATTCTTGGCCATAACAGTGAAAAATAAATTCAATTTTTTCTAGATGGATATAAAGTATGAATATATGAATGGGGTTCTATAATAAGAAGTTTATATTGAACATCCAGATGGTTTTATCATTCTTGAAGATAAGAACATAGTTTGTTGGTTTAATAAGGCTCTATATGGGTTGAAGTAGGAACCAAGATCATGGTATTCATGAAATTATCAATATTTGAAGAAGCTTGATTTTTAGTGTGGTGAAGTTTATTATAATATCTATGTTAATAAAAAGAGTAATAAAAATATGATGGTTATAGTATATGTTTATGACATAATATTTTGTGGATCAAATAAATCACAATGCAAAAAGTTTTCAAAATTCATGAAATGTGAGTTTTAAATGTCAATGATTGGTGAGCTATCATTTTAACTTGGTTTACAGGTAACTCAAGGAATACATGGGACATTTATTTCTCAATAAAAATATTCCAAGGAGGTTCTTAGAAGTTTTGTTATGGACAATTCAAATGAAATGAAAACTTTGGCTGCTACACAAATGACACTGTCAAGGGATGATGAAGGAAAATCAGTCAATACCATTGAATACAAGTTTATCATTGGCATTATATTATACTTAAAATAATCATGACCCAATATTGTTTTTGACACATGAAAGGTGGTATCAAATAAGATAAATACTAAGAAAATACACATATTTATAGTGAAAATAATACTTCAGTATATCAAGGGTATACTGAATTTCAGTTTACAATATAATGACAAATCTTATAAAGATTTATTGGGATTTACATATGTGGATTGGAACAATTCAATAGATGATATAAAGTCAAAATAATGTGGTTCATTCTATCTTTTAATACAATGTATTTCTTATCTAATAAGAAAACAAGATTGTATTTCATTAAGAACCGCAGAAGCTGAATATATTGTGGTTAATCAAGCCTACACATAGTTACTCTGGAAGAAGTACCAGCTCAAAGATATGGGAGTTTAAGTGAAGTATCCAATTGTAATCCATTGAAATAATTCAAGTTCTATAAATATTAGAAAAAATCCAATGCATCGCCCATAGAAAAATAACATTGAAATAAAATATCATTTTATCAAGGAGAAGGTGTAGCATGGGATTGTGAAGTTAGATCATATCTTTATAGATCTATAGGTTGCATATATCATGATGAAGGCCTTACCTATAGAAGCATTTGAATGAAATAAAATGGATCTTGGAGTTTGGTCAACTCCCTAAACTTAAAAAGTGTGGATATAGAACCCCCTCTTCCAAAGGTATGGTGTGTTTCCCCCTATATAATGATGTGTGTTATTTACCATGTTGCATACTACAATGGAGTGAACTTTGGGTTCATTGATAAAGGGGGAGAAAATGTCTTAATAAAGATAGGGAATAATATGACATAGAGAATAATGAAATAGGGGGAGTTATAAATATGAAAATTCTAAAACTAGTCTATCAATGAATAAGAATCATGCAATGGAGTTTCCTTTGTGTTCAAGATGCAAGCAGCAGACATGTGTGGGTTAAGAAGAGATCTCAAAGGATGATCTTGTTCTATATTTTATTATTGAGAAGGTTTCTAATGACGGGTTTAAGAATAAAGTGACTTATTCCTAAACATTTCACGACACTCTTGTTTCTCACACCAATCTTGACTAATGTGGGCTTAGAATACATGTTAAGGAAGTTCATGATTAATATATAGGGTTATAGAAAGAAAAGGGTTTTTCATGTTCATGAATTTTCAAAAAGTTGGTTTTTAAAGAGTATAACCCAAAGGGGGATATTATTGGAAAAAATCCTTCTTGATGATGATTTATGGTTTATTTTTATTTTTTGAAAAGGTTTGAGGTTGTTAAAAAAGGTTGGTTTTCAAAGAAGGCATGAAGATTGAAGTGAGATATTTCTGATCTCACAGAAGTGTGAGATGTATGATATCATAGATCATGAATGTTTTAACTAATCTTACTAATCATGAATCTATAAACTAATGTCATGGATTTTGAAAGTCTAAAATTATGTCATAGAGCATGAATGTATGAACAGATCTCATAGAGCATGAGATGTTTAATCTAATATCATGAAGCACCACATGATTTTAAAAAGATATCTCATTGAGATCATGTGAATCACTTGAAGATACATCATGATTGTCACATGATATCATAGATATATCATGTGAAGTTCATGAAGATAAATAATTATTTTCAGAGGATCTCACATTGAGTTCATGCATAGTGTTTGAGGATGAAAAGATGGAAATGACAGAGGTATCTTGTGGTCATTTGAAATCATGAGATTACATGATTTTCAATGGATCTAGTTATGGGGTCATGTGAATCACTATAAGGAAAAGTCGCTATCCACATGATCATCTTTGGATCTCAAAATGGGATCAGTGGAAGCACATGATTTTGAGTGGATCTCATGATGGTATCTCACAAAGAACCAAAAGAAAATATCATTGGACACATGATTGTCTTTGGATCTCACAATTAATCACACAAGGAGAAGGAATACAATGTCGTTGACTAACACACAATTGTATTTTAATCTCAAGATGGATCACATAAATCATTGGGATACAATGTTGCTAAACTCTGCATGATTTTCAATTGATCTCATGATAAGATCACCTGAAGTGTGTGATACTGATTACTAAGGTGGTGTAACATATAAATGTATATGATTTATGATGATAAGGTGGGGTATTTATGCCTATAAATACCCCATAATCCATAATTAATAAAGCAGTAAGTTTTTTAAGTGGTTTTATATGAAGAAAAAGTATTATGCATGACTTAAAAAAAGTCTTGCACTGAATACTTTCAATCTACATAATTAGAATAAGGTATCGTGAAAGGTTCTTGCAAATAATTCTCATGAAGTGATTTATGCACATGGTGTTTGCACACATAGGAAGACCTATTGAAATCACACAATCTGTATAACCTGAACACAATCTTGAACAAGAGTCACCTAATTCACATGAATAGAACAAAGTCTTTTGATCCATGTGATCTAAACAAGGTCTTAGGATCCGCATGATCTATTGTTATTGTGATCCGCATGATCTGAAGGTATCATGAAAGGGTATCATGATATGATCTCTCACAAAGGGTTCTTGTGATAGGATCTCATGCAAAGGGGTCTCATGCCAGAATCTTTTGCATGTGATCTCATGTTAGGATCTCACTCAAGGGTTACATTCTAGGATTTCACGAAAGTGGTTATGTTCTAGGGTATCATGGAGGAGTCTTGTATAAGAGTCTCACTCAAATATGGTTGTAATATTATTGATGAAACAAGATCATAAAGATACACACAATTTTGAATCAACTCATAACTAATTTTTAGAAGATTCTACTAGAGTATTAGTGTGTTCAATTCAGAGAGAGATAAGTCAGATTTCAAATTTTGAATAGATGTAAACTAGGAGGGACAATTAATTCGATCCAAAAATTGTAACAACAACAAGATTTAGTGGATTTGGTACATCAGAACATTACTCTTTCATTATCATTGGATGTTTCCTAGTGAGGGTGAACCAAGTAAAATTTTTCCATCCTATTCATGTTTTAATTTTTATTTATACTATGCAATGAAAAGGAGATAGAAGAGAGTTTTATCTAATAATGAAACAAGATCTTAATAGATAGTTATTTTAATATGTCATACCCTGATTCACCCCCCCTCTTAGGGTATTTAACCTAGTTGGGCCAACAAAGAACAACTTGGAAGTCTATTTGATATCCCAAGCATGTTATTGAAGATTTGATCCATCCATTAGGAGTTCAAATGTGACATATTATATTTTGGATGAGGTACATTTTAAGTATAATGATTAATGAATTGGTCTAAATTTATTTAAGAACATGTGATAATGTGTTTCAAATTATTTATAGCATCATAATAAGTGAATATAAATTGTCTCTTGATGATTTCATATGAAGATTGTTTATACTGAATATTTTTGGAAGATCATGAAAATATTTATTTTCATGAAGAAATTTGAAGTCTTTGGAAAATAAATTAATATTTTTTTCATGATAAATATGGTATTTGAGGTGGATAATAAATTTTAGACTTAACGATCAATAATTATTTGAGTTGGATTTATTAAAAAATGGGACATCCCTTGGTAACAAAGGACCCCCTCAACTACACATGTGGGACCCATGGGAAAACCACGCGGAAAAGGGTTGAACTGGTCACCATAGATAGAAAAGGTGTGATATTGGGTATAAGTAACACCCACAAAGTGTGCATGGGGGTGAATAAGGGCACCCATTGAGGTTATGAGGTGGACCATGCAAGGGTGTGGTGCAACCCATGAGGAGAATTGTTATTAAGTAGAGGATAAATTAATGAAACTACGATATGGTATATGTGATACATGGGATAGTATTACTTTTCTTAAAAAACATATTGATATAATTGTGGCCTTCCAATCAAGTGAATCTCTACCATCGATCACCCTCAGTACTTCGTCTTCAACCTTCAACCCTTCGCATGATCAAAAAGTGAGTCAAGAAAACCGATGTGAACTTGATTTAAAATTTCAATGAGAATACTTCCATACATATCCTCTGATCAAACCAAGTTTAATGAGACACATTCAACAATAAAAATCTATACATTCTTGAAATCTTGAAGTCGTACATGAAACTTCATCTTGAATTCATACCATTATTCAAAGAACCTGATATGACCAAGGATAATTGAAGTTATGAGATAGAGAAACATCACATGAAGCTACCACAAGATATGATATGGATTAAATTATAATATATAAAATTAAACATTCCATGTTGACACTCATCAAGCTTTCGTGTGAAGAAGACCCTAACTTCAATTGTGTAAAGGTTTCATCATTTACAAGATTTATCGCATGAAGTCATCAGTGACTATCAAGTGGTTTTCTAATGAGTGGATCGTGATCAAGAAAAGTGAACATGCAAATAAATCAAGTGAATCACATATCTATTCTAGTACATGATAAATATAATACTTCAAAATTTGAAATACTCAAAGGTATGCTAAGATTTTTAGGAATTTAAAGATCTATTGATCACCATTTTTCGGAAGAAATTAAAATTCAGAGGAGAGATGGTGGATCCTCCTATATAAATATAGAGGATTTATTTTAAGATAATTGTATTAAAAAATAGATATTTCTCTGTAAAATAGATTATCCTCACAAGTACCATGTGAAATAGTTTATGTAAAGGGTTCTTGCGTGACCTGATCATGCGAAGGAGATCCATGAACCTCTATTGAGCTTATGAAGATGAAACCATGAACCTACTTGGTTATATAAAGAAGGTAAAGGATTCTCATGTGCATTATTCATGTTAGGAAGAATAATATACATAAACCACATGACTTGGTTATGTGAAGGAGTTCCAAAAACTACTATAGTCTCACAAAGAAGAAAATAATAGTGTGATTCATTCATGTGAAAGAAAGAGAAGAGCTTGTATAACCTATTCACATGAAAGAGATCCATCAAGTCTATAAAGATTTCATGAAGTAAAATAATAGAACCTACGAACCTCCTTGGTCTCATAAATAAGAATAAATGACCCACATAGTAACCAAGTTATGGTAAGTAAGAAGGAAATCCCATGAACATACTCTTTCATGTGAAGGAACCAAGATACCATATATACATATATTATTTAAGATAAGGTAGTGTGATTTTAGATATTGAGTTGACATTAAAGAGTAAGGTTCTTGAAAACCTATAGTGAAGGCAGTGAAAGTGTTCATGAAATATTCATATTTTGCAAGCACATGAATTAAAAATATCATGTGAATGTACATTGAGTTGTGAAATGTCATGAAATAATATTATAAGTGTAATGTGACTCATTTAAACAAATATTTGATGTAACAAAAAGAATAAAGGAGAACTGATATAATTATCACCATTGAAATTGTGTATCAAAGAAAGAGAAAATGACACTATTACAATATTTCATATTATTGTGTATTGAAGATTGAAAGAAAAATAAATGAGTGGCCACTTTGTATTTTGTTGATTAATATTTTGGTTAAAAAGAATTATAAGATATTCTATCAACATCACCTTGATATTGTTGTGATTGAAGAAAAGGAAGAGGCATCATATTATATTACTGTGTTTTAGATAAATACTTTTGACTACTGTATTAGATACAACCTTTTTATTTTCAAGTTCAAGATATCCAATTTATTGTTCCACTCAGAGGAAGTTGATCATAATAATTGGTGTCTGTCAAATAATATTTGTTCTACATTTCCGATCACTTCATGTAGAGAAAAACAACATCATGTATTTTTTATTTAAATTTTTAGCTTACATTGCACCTAGTTGGTGATAAGATAATGAGTTCAAGTCCATCCTCATGTTTGTTATTTTTTTATAATAAAATAGAAGCTACGTGCAAGTGGGAAAATTGTATGTAGTCATCCATACTAGAGGTGAAACTCATTAAAAATAATGGTTCTATTTTTAATTTACTATTTTATGTGTATTCTTGTTAACTACAAGTGAAGAAGATAAGATAACCATTCACAGAATAAGTGACATAGGTACAAAGAGGGATAAAAGTTCAAAGTGATAAAAATTTATCCCACACCAATTCACCCCATCTCAGAGGGGTCATCTCAAAGTGACCATAATAATTGGTATCAGAGCGAGGTCACACCAATGATTATATTCTATCATTTTAATATTATTGAAGTTTTGATATATATATATATATATATTTAAATATAGAATGGAATATAAACTTTAATGATTTTTATCTACTACCGATTATAATTCTATCTGATCCAATACTTTGAAGAACAAAATAAAGAAATAATTTAAATAGATTAATAAGATAACCCTCTTGTGTAAAGAGGATAATTATTTAGTTTCACAATTAAATATTTCTAATTAAGATAATTCATGCATGGGAGTAAAAAAAATGGTCACTCAAACTACTTACAAGAAGAAGGAAAATAGTTCTACCTTATGCAGTGCTTTATCCCTACATAAAGATGGGGATACAAAAATCTCTTGTCAAAATTTTCCTCATGAAGATCCAAGAATTATTGGGAGTGATCACATTTTATAATAATTCAATAATGAATTATTTTCTAATTTGAATGATATGATACACAATTATCCCAAGGAAATTGAGAATTTTGTTTGTGGCTCATTCAAAGGAATTTAGGAAAAGACAACTAAGATAAAAAAATAGAGTACTTGGATAAATTTTATGATGAAAGAATAAAATCCAATATCAATATCTCCTATAAAATTATAGCCGAATAAGTATATATTGTTTAAATTAAATAAAGATGATCATTTTTTGAAGATTAGTGGCTAACTACAATTCATGAAAAATAAAATTCTACTAAGTGATTTAAAATGAATTACCATGAATTATAAGAAAAGTACATGGATATCATTGATGTTAAGGATACTCAACTTGAGATCAAATAAAATAAGATCAAGGATATTTACACCTTGATATAAGATAAGAAAAAAAATCCATGATGATGAATTCATAAAGATCAAGAAAGAAAGTGAAGAAAAATTCATTTTTTGAGGATGAGAATTCATCCTAAATATGAAGTTCTTTGAGCTTGAAGTGAAATTGATAAATTCTAACACTCAAACCGAGTCTTCACAACAAGCTAAAAAAGTGTTTTTATTGTAAGAGTTATGACCACACAAACTTATAAAGAGGATTTTTATCTTAGAAGGCCTTTACCTGGTGGAAAGAACAAGTTAAAATCCTTAAATTTTCAATATCAAGTAGTTTCTAAGAGAAAGTTACCATCCAATTCAAATATTATTATTTGTGATAATACTGGTGCTATACATTGTATAAGTTCAAAATCAAAACATGTTCAAAAGTGGATGGAGAAAGGAAATGAATTTCTCACCACTAAAACTATAGTGAATAAAGTTAAGTGAAAAAGAAGTTTTTCTCCTAAATAATCCCATTATAAGAATTAAAATAATCTAAAACAATAGGTATATCAATTATACTAGACTATTAATTCAAATAAGAGATCAATATTTTCAGCTATTGTTGGTGCTATGAAATTTTTGAGTACATGGAATATGATTTTTGGTCTAATACATTAGTATTTAAAAATAAAAGGAAGTCTACATCAAGGGGAATAAAAGAAACAATGAAGCAAAGTACACAAAATAAAAGGAATAATATTCCAATTATAAATATATTTTAAAGTTTGAAGAACCACTATGGTATTTGAAATGGAAGTGGTCATAGTGAATAGGTATTTAGTTATAAATTATTAAATCATTCAACTAAAACTATTCATATGAAAAGACCACAGAAGCTTAAGACTAGAAATAATCCTACCTTGGGAAAGAATCAAGATAAAATATTTATAAAGAACATTCCCAATAAGTTAAAAAAATATATGCAAGTCATCCTTGGGTGAAAGTCAAAAGAAGAATGATGCTCAACAAAAACCTAAGAATACCTAAAAGGGTGTTACAAAAAATAGAATAAACTACTTCTTTTTTGGAAGAATATGTCACATAATGGATCAATATAATTAGGCGATGGTCATCATAATGTATAAAATAAAATATTAAGAAATAAAGGGGAATATTGGTCCAAGAAGAAAATAAACGGGCTGAAGTGGTAAAGAGAACACCTGATAATCCATGTGGATCTACCAATCATTTTATACATATTACAAATAATATACTAGTAATTCTACTAGATGATTTAGAAAGAGAAAGAAAATTGAAATATTCACAAATAAAATAAAATGATAAAAGAAAGAAGAAGATTCCACAAGAAGAATTCAAATTTTATGAGAGTTTTTCAATAATAAATAATAATAAAACCTCAAAAGTAATATGTGGAATGTGTGAGAAGGCTGGAAACATATCAGATAATTGATTATTCATAAATCAAACATAATAAGGTTTGTGGAAAAAGATTTAGAAATAACATGATGATGGATTTTCCTTTATGGATAGTGTATAGAAGAATAATCCAAACAAATAAATTACTAAAACAAAAGACACCATACTTCCCCAAACATATGAGAAATCTATAAAAGTCATCATGGAGAGTTCAAACTCACATAGAGGAGAAAAGAAATGGGTTTCATGTTTGAGATGAAATTCTTATAATTGTTTCTCACACTAGGAAACAAAGGCAATCCACCTTATTCCCATATACATTATATTTTTTTCATCACTTTTAGGAAATTAAAGTTGATGCACATACTGAGAGGAGAATTTAGTTAAAGACCATATTTCTATATCCACAAGATGGAATATTCATTCCAAGATTTATGGAATATACCTTCCTAGTTTTATCAATCTTTTTTTATCTTCAAGATTTTTTTTCCAAAATAATCAAAGATCAACCTTGTTGAATATGATCAAGATACTATGGTTTTTTAATGAATTTTAAGTCACCATCATAGATGCAATCAAAAAAATTGGTTTTCACATCAATTGGTATTTATAAGAATAAATAATGAAAAGAACCATATTTATAGAGTGAGAGTGTAACTCATTACTTGAGGGAGAGTATCTAAAGAAACTCACAGAACATTATATTTCATGAAAAACTAAAATCTCTAGTAGACATTTTTTCTATAACTCATTGATGAGGTATGTTGAAAAAATATCCTATCCTTATTTTCAAAAAATTAAATAAATTTTGATCTTTAGGGGCAGAAATTAAATAAATCAATGAAATGAATAAAATAATCTAAAATAAGTTCCAAGAACAATTTCATCAACTTTACCTACCTATAAAAATTGAATTATTTTAATCTATGTGTTGAGATGAGTGTATTAATTTCAAGTTGTATGTATCTTGATAATTTTTCTTGATAGGTGGTATCTAAAAATTTCTACTTATATTGTATCAATTAGTATCAATCAATTGCTATCAACATATAAAATAGTTGAATAGTATACGATGAAGGATACAAGTTGTGGTGTATCAGTTGGTATCATACTCCGAGTTGATAATGAAAAACATTGATGTCTAAATTAGACCCTCTTTTTTCTACACCGGGTTAGCCCACATAGACTTAGAGTGGAATGATTGATTACAAATTTCTTAATAAAGAAATGATACCATCATCACTCAAGTACTTTTCATTTATTATCAATAATGGGGAGAGAAGAAAATAAAAATGGGAGAGAATAATTGAAGAGATATATTGACATCCCATTTTCTACATTGGTATTGAAAAAAATACAAAGGGGCAGATTGATGATATTACTTTATTTTTGGTTTTTTATTTATTGTTAATGTGTTACTAAGTGATGAAAAAATTAATTTCAATATGTATTGAAGAATGATAATATCTTGGAAGACTATTGGAGATCATAAGCATGTTATTGAAGATGAAATCCATCCATGAGGAGTTCAAAGGTGACATATTTTATTTTGGATGAAGTGAATCTTAAGTCTAATGATTGATAAAATGGTATTCATTGATTTAAGAACATGTGCTAATGTGTTTAAAATTGTTTACAACATCATAAGAAGTTAATATAAATCATCTCTTGATTATTTCATATGAATATTTCTTATGTTGAATATTTTTGTAAGATAATGATAATATTTATTTTCATGAATAAATTTAAAGTCTATGAAAATAAAAGAGAATATATTAATAATTTTTTCATGATGAATAAGATATTTGAGGTGGCAAGGAAATTTCAGACTAGTAATCACTAAGTATTTTAGTAGTCTTGATCAAAAAATATGTCATCCCTTGTAAAACAAGTACCCCTTAAACCACACATGTAGAACTCAAGGGCACATGGAGGTGACCAGGTGGACTGCACAAGGGTGTGGCATGACCTATGAGGGGTGGTATTTGTAGTGTTTTAGGTACATAACCCCACTACTGGATACAGGGTTTGATGAAAAAAATGGTTATTAAGAGGAGGATTAATGAAGGTAACTCTAATATAGGAAAAGTACTATATAGGATATTATTACTCTACTTAAAAACATACAAATATAACCATGGATTATTGATAAAGTGAATCATTATGGTCTGATCACACTCAACACTTTGTCTTCAACCTTAATCCCTACATTGGATCAACATGTGAGTTGTAAGAACACACATATTATTTTTCAGGTATGTTTTTCCTTTTTTGGCCATTTTGGAGGAAAAAGAAAATTATGGAGATTTTCTAAGTACATGCCGTGTACTTTATGGGTAAATATCGTGTACTTCCTTGCCACATGAGGTCATGTGCTGGCCGTGTAGTAGCCACACACATAGCTATGTGGGAGTGATTTGGAGGCCGCTTAAAGCGAAGTATGGAAAAGGAGAGTACACACCGTGTACTTCAAAAGTACACGCCGTGTACTTTTTTTTTCATTAAACACACTAGGGCTGCGTCTAATCACTAGAAGACTCTTCTTTTAGGTCCTATTTGACCAAGAGAACCTGTACGGCTGCATATCTTCAACGAACCCTCGATCCTCCATCTGTCCTCTGAATCAACATTGTTGGTTGCGTTGGAATCACATCAGTGAGTTCTCACTTCTCCTAGAGAATTATCTTCTGATTTCTCCTCTCTCTTGAGATATCGTGGATTGAACATTTTAGATGTTTTTATAGATATTCTACATTCTAAGAAGATTCAAGCTTTGAGGTTCACATATAGTGATCTCCTAACCCTGAGGTAGGTGGTTTGTTCCTTTCCGTTCAAAGTCTTTGAGTATTATGTGCAAATTCCACCAATACCCTTGAACGGGGTATTGTGTGTTTACCATTTTACCCCTGTTAATTTATTGACATGATTGTTATGCTATATAATATTTAGCCAAGTAGTTCTGTAGGTTTACTTGGCCATATTACACTGCTATGCTCATTGACCTACATAGGGCCGTGAGAACCAGGTGTAGTAGATTGTAAGGGGAATTGACCGGGTGAGCTTCCTTAGAGAGTCTTTGAGAACTTTTGGATATAAGGGGGGGATTGACCGATTGAGCATCCTCAGAGAGCCTAGAAACACTTGGGGATATAAGAGTAATTGAGCGGGTGAGCTTCCTCAAAGAGTCCTTGATTTCTTTAGACTATAAGGGGATTGACCGAGTGAGATTCCTCAGAGAGTCTTTGATTTTTATTCCTAAACTATTTAGACTGTAAGGGGAATTGATGGTGAGTGCTTCCTCAGAGAGTCTATGAACAACCTGGGATATAAGGGGAATTGACCGAGTGAGATTCCTCAGAGATTCCTTGACCTTGGGGCTATAAGAGGAATTGACCGCTTGAGATTCCTCAAAGAGTTCCTGACTACCTTAGACTATAAGGGGAATTGACTGTAAGTGATTCCTGAAAGAGTCTTCATATACTAAACCAGAGAGGATAGGCTCTGTGAACTTCCTAGAGGGTTACTGTGCTTGATTAATTGTTTGACTTGTGTAACTATTTACTATTGAGTACCTTCCTGTTTATAGTTTTATGTACTTTTACCTGCCATATATTCACTGACTGTTAGGCACATATCTTTGGGTGGTTGCCTACTGGGATTTAGTCTCACACCCTGTTTGGTCCATGATTTTGGTCCCAAATAGATTATATTAATGCATGTATAGATAAGGGCAATCACCCTTCTACTTCAGGTACTAGACTTGCTGTGAAGCTAGAGAGCATGGGATCAAGCATATGCTTGCGATGCTGAGGAGCTCTTTATCTTTTGTTTTGTTCTTTGGTTTAGTACTGTTTGTATTCCAGCATTGTGACTTGTTTTGCTGCTTTCCTAGACATATGTATCATGAATAATTATATATATATATATGTGTGTGTGTGTGTGTGATCCATTTGTTTATTATTTTAGTCTTTCACTTTTTACTTTTGTTGGATATTTATTGCTTCTACTATTGTATGTATTTGTTACTTCAACTGTGTACTCTGCTAATGAGGGAATAGTTTCCCCACTATTATACCCAAGGCCCTCGCTGCTAGTCAGAAGCCTCTGGCATTCGAGAAAATGCGCTTGAGGCTATGTGACCAACTGGGTACGGGGTGCCTTTGGGTGGCTTCTGGAACTGGGACATTACAAAGTGGTATCAGCGGAATTATTTTCTCTTAATTTACTATTTGGATCCTTTATCTAGGGATATGAAGGAATAGGTACTTGGTAATAAGATGTGCCCGGGAGTAGCTAACCCATGTACAAGGAAAATACAATCTACATCATTAATTGTAATTTTTATGGTTTTGCAATTGTTACAGTTGATTTGATTTCACCTTGAGTGATTCATATGATTTTTGATATTGATATTGATGTTATCGAGGCTCTATTTCTGTTGCAACCCGATGAGATGAGGATATGACATCTCATGCATCATATATGAACTTTCTAGAAATCACATGTCATGCATTTTTTCCATGACATCTAGGATACATTAGTGATTTAATGTGGTTGTGATAGATGATGTGTAAAATATGAATGCTGTTGTGATAGTTTCCTTGATAGAAATACCTACTATTTGATAGGGTATTGTTTGTGTAGAGGTTTTCTTGAATGAACACCAAATTTTTGTTCCTGAGGTGTTATGGGCCCCCATGGACCAGAATTTGGTGGATCATTGCCTTTTTTTCCATGTTATAATGTGTACAATATTCCAAACTTTGATTCACGGGGAGTATGGGCCCTCACGGATCAGAATTTGGTACTTTCAGTGTTCGTTTCGGTGTTTTCTAGGTTTCAGAGTAGTTTCTGAGGCTTACTTTCCGAGAAAAACCAGAATACATTCCATGTAGTGTTAATTACAAGCCATGTGTTCTTCTGTTCAGGAAGAAACTATTTTTATTAAGTATATGCCATGTACTTTATGTACACGCCATGTAGTCTCTGACCATGTCATAGGCCGTGTGGGCAGAGACACGGGATGGGGAAAGTCTAGTGGGAACACGCTGTGTACCAGACGAACACGCCGTGTAGTGTCGACCTTGTGTCCTCCCGTGTAACCAACAAAACAGATGGATAAGACCTTAAGCTATACACGCCATATACAGGTTTAACACGCCGTGTAGTCTGACTCAGGTACCGGGCCGTGTCACGAACAACACGGGTCGGTGTTATCCCATCTTGTACACGCCGTGTCTATCTGGAACACGCCATGTAGTGTGAGTTGTGTGTTAGGCTGTGTTATTAAAAATACGGGCCAGGTAAAGCTTGTATAGTACACGCCAGGTCTATCTTGCACACGCTGTGTAGTCTTGTCTTAGGAGAGCCATGTTTCTTAACCATGTTGAAGGACTCAGGTAGGGAAAGTGGACTCAAGTACACACCATGTGTTAAGACCACATGCCATGTGTCTGGGGTGTTACACGACCAGTTTAGGTAGGAGTACATGCCCATGTAAACGACTTCAGGGAACGCACTGTGTAGGAGATGTACACACCGTGTAGTCATGTTTTGTAAAACTTGAGTGATTTCTTTCTCCTGTTCCCTTCTTTCACTCCTTGTTTTAGTCCTTGATAATATTGATCTAAGGTGTGTGATTGAACTTGCAGAGTCATGACATCGAGAATTCCTATAGTTGTGAGCCAATTTCCAGATAGTGATTAGACACCGAACATACCTAATCAGGGTCTACCTGCAGATCCTACAGTTGTTGCAGCCTTGGCACCAAGCGTTCTACCTGACATAGGTGTGGATGCATAGTTCATGGAGGGATTTCTGAGGATGATGCAGACCTTTTAGGGAGTTCCATCTCCTTCCCCGTTGATGGCTGATTTGTTGCGAGTCTTCCAGCAGTAGCATCCTCCGACTTTCTCAGGGGATGGAGGATCTCAGGCTGTAGAGTCATGGATTGAAGCCACGCTAACGATTTTCGAGCATTTAGAGATAACTCTAGAGAATATGGTGAAGCTCGCTACCTACATGCTCTGAGACTCCACCAAGAGGTGGTGGGATGTGATCTCACAGGTGAGCCTCCAGCAGAATACGGCTTGGGAAGAGTTTCGACACATCTTCTATGGTTACTTCTATTCGGAGATATTGAGGGCCGATCGAGCCTGGGAGTTCATAAGTCTGGAGTAGGGTACTCTTTATGTTATGGAGTATTCCTCACGCTTCACAGAGATACAAAATTTCACACCTATTCCAGGAGGTGATGAGTTGTTCCTTGCACTGAATTTTGAGGACGGTTTGAGGCACGACATCCAATCTCAAGTAAACATATTCAAGTTGACTTCGATATCTTCTATCGTCAACCAGGAGATGATCACAGAGTGAAATCTGAGGGATTCTAGAGCTGTGAGCTAGGGAGTTTCGGCATCCAGAGTTAGTGCTATGCCATATGATAGCAGGAAGCACCACAGGGAGACTACATGAGGAGATCAGAGTAGGTGAGATTCATCTTTTGGTAGCTAGGTGGTGTGATACCAATGTGGGAGAAGCGGGCATATGAGGCCACGTTTCCCGAGAGACCCAATGGAGTGCTGATCTTGTGGCAAGATGGGCCATCTTTAGTGCTTTTTTCAGTTCTTCTCACCAGAAGCTGGTGACAAGGGTTCTTCTATGACCCCACGTTTAGGAGCAATGCCACCAGTTTCTCACCAGTCTGGGAACTGGAGTTCTTTCAGCCATTCGAGCTGAGGTGGAGGTCGTGGCTGTGGTAGTATGTCACCGGTTCTTCAGTGACATCAGGATGGATCAGCTCAGAGTGGTCACGCAGGGTCACAGGGCCGCGAAATAGGCCATACTTCTGCAGTGGAGCAGACCCAGTAGGAGCAGGATCCCGGACCCTCCACAGTTTGAGGTACGATCTTAGTAGCCTCATTTTTATCTTCATCTCTTTTTGACACAGGGGTTTCCCATAGCTTTATATCTTTTTCTGTTGTGGAGAGCCTTGGGCTATGTATCTTTTCCTCTGCCGATATCTTGATGGTAGACGCACCGTTGGGGACTAGAACAGCTAGTGTACGTCAGTGAAAGGAGTTCCCAATAGAGGTTGGTGGATGTGACTTTCCATGGGACATCTATGTCCTAGAGATGACATGCTATGATGTCATTTCCAAAATGGACTGGCTACTTCCATTCCAATAATTTGTCAATTTTTATCACCGTAGGGTGAGTTTCGTATCACCAGAGGGTGGATCCTTTCTTCATAAGGGTGAATGGGATGTACATGTGAGAAGAGCGGGTCCAGAGTATCATGGGTTGGGAGGAGTTACAGCCTAGATTTCTAGTCTATATCTGGATGACCAAGGGACTTCACAGTTAGACTTTCCTCTAGTAGTGGATCATTTTAGAGATGTCTTTCCAGAGAACTTTTCAGGTTTTCCTCTAGAGCATGAGGTAGAATTTTCTATTTATCTTATTCCAGGAGCAACACTAGTGTCCATTCCTCCTTATAGGATGGATACACCAGAGTTGTAGGAGCTCAAGAAATAGTTGGAGGAGTTTCCGGCCAAGGGTTTCATCCAACCCAGTACTTTTCCTTGGGGTTCACCTATCCTATTTGAAAAGAAGGTAGACGATACCCTTAGGCTTTGTGTGGATTATCAGAAGATGAACTAGTTGATGGTCAAGAACCAATATCCCTTGCCTAGGATTGATGATCTCTTTGATCAGCTTCGAGGAGACCGGGTGTTATTGAAGATTGACTTGAGGTCCAATTATCAACAGTTGCGCATTAGACCACCTGATATACCTCTCATAGCCTTCTGGAGTAGGTATGGTCTATACGAGTATATGGCTATGCTGTTCGGTCTCACAAATGTGCCTGTAGTTTTCATGACACTGATTAACCGAGTGTTCCATCCATACTTGGATTCCTTCGTGGTTATTTTTGTGGACGATATCTTGGTGTACTCTCACACTCGACACGACCATGATACCCATATTGAGATCGTTTTGAGTACACCGAGGGAGCATTAGTTATATGATAAGCTCTCAAAGTGCCACTTTTGGATGGATCATATTCACTTCCTGGGTCATATTATATCAAAGGTAGGAGTATCAGTAGACCCAGAGAAAGTGAGAGCTATAGTCTCCTAGGAGAAGATGAAGAACATCTTTAAGGTGCAGAGGTTTCTAAGGCTGGCTGGATACTACAAAAGTTTCATACATGATTTTTCATGCTTAGCAGCACCGTTGACAGGTCTGACTAAGAAGGGTGCGAAGTTCTTATGGCCAGATTCTTGTGAGTCATCCTTTTAGGAGCTAAAAGGGTGGTTGACTACAGCAACGATACTAGTCTTTCCAAAGTCGGACAAGATCTATACTGTTTACTGTGATGAATCAGGTATCGGGCTGGGATATCTACTTATGTAGAGATATGGAGTTGTTGCGTACGGGTCTCGGTAGTTGAGGCCACTTGAGAGGAATTACCTGACGCATGACATGAAGTTGGCAGTTGTTGTTCATGCCCTACGCTTCTGGAGACATTATCTTCTGGGAGAGAACTTTGTGGGTTTCACTGACCACAAGAGTATCATGTACATATTCACTCAGCGTGATCTGAATTTGAGATAGCAGAGGTGGGTCGAGTACCTACAGTCCTTTGACTTTGAGTTTGCCTATACGCCTGAGAAGGGCAACACAGTGGCTGATGCATTAAGTAGGAGGACTCAGATACAGGCAGTTCAGGAGGCTAGCAGTGAGTGGTAGCTTATAGATCTGTTCTCAGAGTTGCATTTGGAGGTGCACGACAGTCAGGGGAAGACTTTTCTATCATATGTAGCTATTACCTATACTTTTCTTGATCGAGTTCGAATGAGGCAGCTATTTAATTCTGAAGGCCTAGTCCTAAGGAAGAGTGTATCAGGAGAGGAAACTATTCCTGGATGGACCATAGGCGAGGATGAGATCTTGCATTTAAAGGGGTACATATGGATGCCAACAGACATACACGAGAAGATAATGTGGGACTTTTATTCCTCAGTTTGGGCACTTCATCCTGGCATCACCAAGATGTATCATGATCTACACTGTCAGTATTGGTGGATAGGTATGAAGAGGGACATTTTTGGTTTCGTCATGAGATATTCCACTTGTCAGTAGGTGAAGGCGGAGCATCAGTGACCAACATGGCTTTTACAACAGTTACCCATTCTCAAGTGGAAGTGGAATGATGTCGCGATGGACTTCGTGACCAGTTTTCTGAGGTCGCCTCGGGGGAATGATGCTGTTTGGGTTGTCATTGATAGACTCATGAAGGTTTCTCACTTCTTTCTGATCAAGGAGACTTTCAGTGTTGATGATATGGGACGGTTTTACATTCGAGAGATCGTATGTCTTCATGGGGTTCCACACTCCATTGTTTTAGACAAGGATGCACACTTTACTTATCGGTTATGGAAGGGGATTCAGAAGGCTTTGGGTACATAGGTACTTTGGAGTACAACATAACACCCCTAGACAGATGGCCAGCCCAAGCGTACGATTCAGATGCCTGAGGATTTCTCTGAGCATTCATTCTAGATTTTGGAGGTTCTTGGGAGAAGCATATACCTCTTGTGGAGTTTTCCTACAAGAATAGTTTTCAAGCAACTATTTAGATGGCTCCTTATAAGGCTTTGTACGGTAGGCCATACCGATCACCCTTATGTTGGCTGGAGGCAGAAGAGGCAGCTTTTCTAGGACCTCGTCTTGTTTAGGAGACCACAGAGCAGATAGAGTTGATTCAGAAGAGGATGGCTACTGCACAGTCTTGATAGAAGTCTTATGCTGATCAGCAGAGATGGCCTCTGGAGTTTGAGGTTGGGGATTAGGTTTTCCTACATGTCACACTAAGGTTGGGACACAAGAGGATTAGGAGACATGGTAAGCTTTCACCGAGGTACGTTGGGCCGTTTGAGGTGTTGGAGAGAGTTGGGTCGGTTGCCTATCAGTTGAAGTTACCTTAGAGGTACTAGGCTATGCATGAAGTATTCCATGTTTCTCAGCTTCGACATTACTTTTCAGACCTGATCATGTCTTTCAACCCAATAAGATTGAGCTCAAAGTGGATGATTCATTTGAGGAGCATCCTATCCATATTGTGGATCGTAGTACAAAGGTTCTTCGTGGCCGGTATGTTCCTATGGTATGAGTTCTATGGTAGTATGGGAGGGTGCAGGACAAGACTTGGGAGAGGGAGGTAGACGTGCGATCACAGTGGCCAGATCTGTTTGGGGTTTCCTCTTCTACGACGCTTTAGGGAAATTCAGGGATTAATTTCTTTAAGGGGGGAAGATTGTAAGAACCCAGATCTTTTTTTCAGGTATGTTTTTTCTTTTCTGGTCGTTTTTGAGGAAAAAGAAAATTCTATAAATTTTCTAAGTACACACCATGTACTTTATGGGTATACACCATGTACTTCCTTGCCATAGGAGGCTGTGCACTGGCCGTGTATTAGCCACAAACACGGCCGTGTGGGAGTGATTTGGAGGCCGCTTAAAGAGGAGTATGGAAAAGGCGAGTACACACTATGTACTTCAAAAGTACACGCTGTGTACTTTCTTTTTTTCATTAAATGCACTAGGGTCACGTTTAATCACCAGAAGACTCTTTTTTAGGTCTCGTTCGACAGAGAGAACCCGTACGGCTGTGGATCTATGAGGAACCCCTGAGCCTCTGTTCGTCTTCCAAATCGAACACCGTTGGTTGCGTTGGAATCGCATCGGTGGGTTCTCTCTTCTCCTAGAGCATCATCTTCTAATTTATCCTCTCTCATGAGATATCATGGGTTGAATGTTTTAGACATTTTTATAGATCTTCAATGTTCTAAGTAGATTCAAGCTTTGAGGTTCCCATATAGCGATCTCCTAACCCCGAGGTAGGTGGTTTGTGCCTTTCCGTTCAAAGTCTTTGAGTATTATGTGCAAATTCCACCAATACCCTTGAACGAGGTATTTCATGTTTACCGTTTTACTCCTATTGATTTCCTGACATGATTGTTATGATGTAGAATGTTTAGATAAGTAGTTTTGTAGGTTTACTTGTCCATATTACACTACTATGCTCGTTGGCCTACACAGGGCCCTGAGAACCTGGTGTAGTAGACTATAAGGGGAATTGACCAAGTGAGATTCCTTAGAGAGTCTTTGAGAACTTTTGGCTATAAGGGGGATTGATTAATTGATAATCCTCAGAGAGCCTAGAACCACTTGAGGATATAAGAGGAATTGACCAGGTGAGCTTCCTCAAAGAGTCCTTGATTGCTTTAGATTATAAGGGGATTGACTGAGTGAGATTCCTCAGAGAGTCTTTGATTTTTATTCACAAAATTTTTAGACTATAAGGGGAATTGATGGTGAGTGATTCCTTAGAGAGTATATGAATGACCTGTGCTATAAGGGGAATTGACTGAGTGAGATTCCTCAGAGAGTCCTTGACCTTGGGGCTATAAGAGGAATTGACCGCGTGAGCTTCCTCAGAGAGTTCCTGACTACCTTAGACTATAAGGGAAATTGACTATGAGTGCTTCCTCAGAGAGTCTTCATATACTGAACCAAAGAGGATAGGATGTGTTCACTTCCTAGAGGGTTACTGTGCTTGAATGATTGTTTGACTTGTGGAACTGTTTACTGCTGAGCACCTTCCTGTTTACTGTTTTCTGTACTTTTACCTGCCATATATTCACTGACTGTTAGGCACAAATCTTTGGGTGGTTTCCTACTAGGATTTAGTCTCACACCCTGTTTGGGACATGCTTTTGGGCCCAAATAGATTATATTGCAGCATATATAGATATGGGAAAGCGCCCTTCTACTTCAGGTACTTGACTTGCTGTGAAGCTGGAGAGCATGGGACCAAGAATATGCTTGTGATGCTGATGATCTGTTTATCTTTTGTTTTGTAATTTGGTTTAGTACTATTTGTATTCTAACATTGTGACTTGTTTGGATGATTTCATAGACATATGTATCATGCATCATTATATATATATATATATATATGTTCTCCAGTTGTTTATTATTCCAGTCTTCCGCTGTTTACTGTTGTTGGATATTTACTTCTTCCTCTATTGTATGTATTTGTTACTTCCGCTATGTACTCTACCAATGAGGGCATAGTTTCCCCACTATTACACCCAAGGCCCTCGCTGCTAGTTGGCAACCTCTGGCATTTGGGGAAATGTGCTTGAGGACATGTAACTAACCGGGTACGGGGCACCTCTGGGTGAATTCCGGAACCCGTACGTTATATTATTTGAGACAACCTACCTCTACTCAATTATAATATTCGATGAACATCCTTCCAGTAATCTCCTCTAATTAAATCAATATGAAAAAGACATGATTTAAAATTAGAAGCTAGACATGCTCAAAATCCCAAATCCATGCATAAAACTCCATCTTACACACATTCTATTATTGAAATAACCTGATACAGTTGAGGATAATCAAATGTACATGATAGATTTCAATCTCATGAAACCATCACGTGATTTTATATGGATTACATGATTGTATAGAGATAATCAACCATGTTATGATGATATTCATAAATCCATCATGTGAATAAGATCAAAAATTATATCATGTAAACATTTTATCATTTAAAATATTTATAACATGAATCCATTAGTGAATTCCATGTGGTTGTCCACCAATTGTCAAATGATCAATGGAAGTTATCATGAAAATAAATCATGAGAATAATGTATCCATTATAATGTATAAAGAATATGAGACTTTAAACATTTTATATACTCAAAGGTATGCCAGGATCTTCAGGAATTTAAAGATATATAGATCACTATTTTTATCAGGAATGGATTAAAATTCATAGGATATATGGTGGATCCTACTCTATAAATACTGAGTTTTGATGTGGAGATAAGTGAATGGAAAATGAGAGAGTTATTTTTAAAATAGATACTCCACATAAGTCCCACGTGAAACAATTCACATGAAGGGTTCTCGTATTATATGATCACATGAAGGATATCCACAAAAATATGTTTAGATTAGAAAAATAGAACAAAAAATATCCCCAGTTACATGAAGAATGAGAAGCCTTCCTTGTGAATTATTAACACAATGAACAAGAATATACCATGAACTACCACTAACTTGGTTATGCAAAGGAGATCCGTAAACTACCTTAGTCTCATCAAGAAGAAGAATTATGCATGATTCATTCATTCAAAGGAAGAAGAAAAGTATACATGACCTATTTATATGAAGAATATACCTTAATTATATCAAGTTTTCACAAAGTAAAATAGTATAACCAGTGAACCTCCTTGGTCTCATGAAGAAGAAGAAATAACCCACATGCTAAACTAGTTGCATAAAGGAAGAAGAAAATACCATGAACACACTCTGTCATTCGAAGAAACCAAGATAGTTCATATACATATATTATTTAAGAGAAGGCAGTGTTCTTTGAGATATATAGTTTTCATGAAAGGGTAAGGGTCTTGTGAACCTAAAGTCAAAGCAGTGAAAGTGTGCCTAAAATATTCAAGGTTTTCACGTACATGAAATAAAAATATCATATGAAGGTGCATTGAGTTATGAGAATTAATAAAATAATATTATAAGTGTAGTGAAACTCAATTACACAATTATTTGATACACTAAGAATAATAGAGGATAATTGATACACTTATCATTATTGACATTATGTATTAAAGAAATAGAAAATTTCACTATTACACTATTGCATATTATTGTGTGTCGAAGATTGAAAGAAGAATAAGTGAGTGTACAATCTGTATTCAGTTGATTATTATTTGGGTTTGGAAGAATTCTAATATATTCATCCAACATCATATTGATATTATTGTGACTGAAGAAAAAGTAAGAGGCAACCCACCAGATTACTAGGTTTTAAAAACAACCTTTTGTTTTCTATATCAGAGACATCCTCTCGATTTTTGTGTTCAATAAAACCATTTGATTGCAACATTAAGAGGATATTGATCAGAGTAATTTTTGTATATCAAATAATACCCATTCTATATTGTTAATCACTTTAATGGGATTAATTTAACATCCTGCATATGTGATTCATATTTATAGCTTTCATTGTACTTGGTTGGTGCTAGTATAATGAATTTAAGGCCACACCCTTGCTCATTATTTTATCTATAATAAATTAGATACTATGTGTGAGTGAGATAATAACCACCATATACCGAGAATGTGTTCATCCACACCAGATGAAAACCTCATTAAAAATCCCGGTGTTCTCTATGATTTACTATTTTATGTGCATAATTGATATCTCCAAGAGAAGAAGATAAGATAACTATTAATTGAATACGTGATAGTGGTACAAAGAGGGATAAGAGTTTCAAGTGATTAAAAGTAATCCCACACTGATTCACCCCATATCAATGTGGTCATCCCAAAGTGATCCTATTACTTCTTTAGGTATTAGTCTAGCATAGTGTTCAAGCCCTTAGTGCTTACTTTAGGCCATATAATGCCTTATTTAATTGACATGACTTCTTTTTCTTCCTCATACAATATAAATCCATCTAGTTTTCAATTGTAAACTTCCTCTTCAAGGAATCTATTCAAGAATCCTAATTTAATATCCATTTGATACACTTTGAAGCCTCTTTGTGCTACCATATCCAAAAATAGTCTTATAGTTTCAAGTCCTGAAATGAGTAAAAAATCTCCATCCACATAAATTCATTTCATTTGGGAACATCTCTTTCACACTAGTCATTAGTTTTTCTAAATCAAATTATTACCTTCATTAAGTTTATTTCAGAAAACCCACTTAGTTCTAATAACATTTTTTATTTTCGGATTTGGAACAACTTCCCATGTCTCATTGTTTTAAATTTTTCAAGTTCCTCATGCATAGAATTAACCTAACTATCATCCTTAACATCCCATTAAATTTTTTTAGGTTTCATCAGATATTGGTAAGTTTTATACTATTGAGCCTTCATCCTCTTTGTTTGAACTAGGGCTATCCAGTCACCAACAATATTATTCTCAATGATTTATTCTCTGATGGATTTTTTGGTTTATATCCACTTTCTCTATTTCATTTTCCTTATAATAAGATCTTTTATCTCACTTCTCTATATCCCTATTAATTCCTCCTAACCCACTAACCTCAATATCAATTTCTTCCTTATTTGCTTTGTTTTTTAACTATAAAATATAAACTATAGTTTTCAAATTATGCTTATTTTCAATAATCGCTACATATTATATCTCCACAATTTTCCAAAGGATTTTATTATAAAATTTTTAAACACTTATTTTGGATGAATATCAAAGGAAAATTCCTCAATCCTCCTGATCTTTTAACTTCTAATTCTTATATTTGCTGAGAATAAAACATTTACTTCTGAAAAATTTATCATACTTGAGTGTTGGATTCTTCTTGTGCCACATATCATAAGAGGTATTATATTTATTTGAACATAATAAATATCCATTGGATATTTAAATTTATTTGAGAATATACTCCTAACAAAATATCATTTGGTAGATTCTTTTCTATGAGAATTTTCTGAAACAAATTATTGACAATTTGGTTCCTCCTCTCAATGAATTTTCTTTATTGAGGAGTCATTACCACTGAAACTTGATGTCATATTATATGATTTTAAAGTAAATATTATACCATATTATTGGTAAAATTCATACCATTATTGGTCCATAACTTTTGAATTTTCAACCCAATCATTTTCTCCACCAATCTTTGGTAACGAGTGATGCACTAAAACACATCCGATTTGTGAGAAATGACCATCAACCAAGAAATCCATCTATAATAATAAATGAGTAGTAAAAAATAACTTTTACCATCCATATTTTTAGGTTCCATAGACCCATATACATTAAAATTCACTATCTTAATAAATCTTATTAACTTCTTCTCTTTTGGATTGTAAGTGTTTCGAATAATCTTCCCATTTTGACAAGTATCTCACATGTGAGTGAAATATCATGAAAACATAGGAAGATATTGAGATAATTAATTTTTCACTATGTATTCCAAGTATTTTTGGATAAAATGGCCAAGAATTATATTATAAAATATATATTCTCACTCAACGGATGAAAAAAATGTATCCAAGTCTCAATTGATGAGATATAGATTTCCTTTGGTGTGCCTACCTTATAAGACAGTAATACCATAATTTATCTTTATACTGGAAGTATTTTTATTAAACATAACTACATGTATCAATTCATATAATTTACTCACACTGAGTAGATTGTGAAAAAGTCCTTCCACCAATAAGACATATATGGGCCTCAAGTACTTTCCACCCATCTTGGACTTCAAAGAGCTGATGATCTTCTTCCCCTTATTTCTTCTAAATCCCATAACTCCATCCATATAATATTTTATCCCTATGATGAGGTATTTATCTACCTTCTTGTGGTAAGTGTATTCATTATCTAAAATCCATGTTTTGGATCTATCTATTACTCTCAAATAAATTTCTTCAACAATATTATTTTCATCCTTTACCTTTTTTATCCATGGATATTTCTTCTTTTCCTTCAGTGGTAAATCAGTTTAATCCAACTCTAACTCTATAGATCCCTCCTCATCTTGTAAAGCTACCCATTAGTTTTTTGGGTTTCAACAAACTTGATGAATCTTTCAAGTATTTTGATATTACTCTTTGGGTTTAATTTGGTACATCTATTTGTACCCTTGATTATCAATACATGTATTTGTGGCCATAAAATTCAAAAAAAATCCATTGAAAATATATCAAGAACAAAAAATTCTACTCATATATTTTTGTTTCTCATGATCCTTAAAGTTACTTTTTTTCTATTTAATACATATATTGTGTGTTTCCCACCATTTCAAAATAATAACACAATAAATTTGGTGTATTTTTTTGTATCATTTATTCTCTATATTTTAGTTTTTTCACTTTATATGAGTCACACAAAGAAATATTCTTTTGAGGAGTGGGTGTTTGAAATTTTTCTTAAACTATCACTAATTTATTCTTATGATCCATCCCCATAGCTTATTTTTCTTTGTGTTTGATTCATCGCATCAGTGGATCTGTATCTACATTATTTATAGATACCTTATATACCTCCTCCCATTATTTCACATCCCATGTACTCAAACTTATTGATGCCATGTCAGGAGTTATAGGTCTCTCTTGATCATCAAACTTCCATTACAACATCATGAATTAACCTTCAGGTTTATCTATTCTTTTGACTTGATATTTTAATGAATTGTCCATGTCATCAATAATCTGAGCCTTTTCTTCAATCTTGATTAGTATCTCAACAACTGTTCCTAAATTTCCATAATTTATAGATTTTAGTTTTTCAATCACCACTTTTAGTTCGAGATTTTCATCTTATTTATTTATGGATATATAGCTCATATTCATGAAGAACAACATTATATTTTATTATTTTATCACTCCAAATTTCAATTTCCTTAAGGGTTGCTTCAATTTCAGCTTCAAGATCAACTATTCCCTCAATTATAATATCTTCATCATCATTGTATTCAACTTTTTTCTTGTATAAAACAACTACCATGAATTATTCTTCAAGGTATTTACATTAATATAACTTCTCCACTTATACTTCATCCGAGCTATAATATTTTTAGATAATTTCTCATTATTATTGAAAAATATATGTTATATTTTCCTTTTTTTATTCATGACTCTAAATGTTTTCTTCACCAGTTATTTTTCTTCATCATTATCTTGAAATTTCTTAGGGAACCTAGTAGAAATATTCCCCACTTTACCAAATCCAAAAAAATAAATATGAAGTTTTCTCTAAAAATTCCATTTTCTTATTTTAATATTAGAGGAAAGAAAGAACATTATCTCATCAAATTCTACATTCTATGGATCATATCTCAATGAGATTTTCTTCATTTCCTTGAATGTTATCTCTTGATATTTTTATTTTGTCATAGGCTCATTATCATTTTTCCTCACTCTGTATACCACAAGAGTGCTATAAAGTCTATCTAACATCACCTCCTTTGGATATTTATCTTCAAGAATAGAAAATTTTTCATTGAACCATAGAGTTAATATTCTCAGAATTATCTTAACAATTTTTACATCATCAATGATCTCTCAAATTCCACACATATCTTACCCAATAATGTTAAACTGATAAAAAAATGAATCAACTAATTCATTTAACCTCATCCTCAAATGTTCATATTTATTCTATAATACCTAAATTTTTGCTTCTCAAAATTTTTAATAACCATCATAAGTATTGACAAGATTCTCCCATATAGCATGATAGGTTTTTCATAAAACAATATTTATGAATATAAGGTTGGATAAAGATCTCCCAAATGCATTCATTTAATTGAAATCTTTATCCAACCCCTTATGATCTATGTATTAAAGATCTCCACTATCCATGCAATCCACGATTTCATGAATATATTACATGTACATATCCATCCCTAGAGACCAAAAATAATATTTCATTCAATTTTTCTATAATTTAATGTTACTGCCTTCAAAAATAGGGATTCCTTTTTGGTTAAAAACCATTGTTATATCTTCAGAGAAAGATAAATAGACCATAAAAAATTATATTTGATACAAATTGTTGGTCCCAAACAAGGTTTATACCTTAATAGGGGGAATCATCGTATTTCAATTATAAAAACTTATCCATTTACATGATTTTTTTCCAATATTAATAGGGTGTCTTATTTCTCTTCAGTAGATGATATGAAGTGATTAAAGAAATAAATGAGTGACTCAAGATATTTTTACTTGGTTCATCCAAATGGTTTAATATAAGGAGAATGTATGGAAATGTTATTATGCACCTAAATCAATAAATCTCACTACTTTTTAGTTACACATTTCAGAGTGGCCGAATTGACCCTCCCAGTTTACCACCATGAATAATGGAAAGATCACTACTCTCCTTATAGAATGGAACACATTTATCATACTGTAACTATATTATATTTCCATGAATAGTAGATGAAATAAATACACCAATGATAGTGTATAAATATTCTGAATTTTTTTCTTCTTGAAGAAATTTATAGAAATATTCTTATAAGAGGTCTACTTGATCACCTCCATCTTCTTCTTCTTATTTCCAATGTGAAATTGGAATTATGGTTGCTCACTATTATCTTTATTCAATAGTGCTTATTTTATCTTCTCTTCTCTATCACCTTCCATTTTTTTTCAAAGTTGTGCACCTTTATCATTTTCAAAAATATATTCTGTATATTTTGGAATATTTATCTCCAAATTTTTCTCAAAAAACATCACTTTCCTTTTTAATGATAAATCATTTAAAATGGAAAATATCAACTCTATGATTTATATTCTACATAAATAATCCTTAAAAATAGGTAAAATTATCCTTTCATGATGACACCCATAAAAAAGAATCCAAAAACTACTACCAAATCATGTATTTTAAAAACAAACTCAGCCTGAGCTACAACAAACTTCATGCCACCTCATTCCTTCTCCACAACATGGTGTGTGTTAAAAGAAACATCCACATAATTAGCCTTAAAATTTCATTATAAAAATCAAAAAAATCATGTCTTGAACTATCCTTTAAGCTCAGATTGATTTCCACCACTCAAATTTTTGATTATGAATAAATCATATTTTATGATTTAATAAAATATACCTATAACCACAAATATCCAAATTTCATAAAATTCAAAAGGAATGATCTTTATTCAGATCATAAAATCATTATTGTGCATAATAATACTTACATAGAACCTATATGATCATTTTGAAACTTGAAATTATGATTACATACACTATAATTATCATTATGAAGAGCCTTCATCCTTAGGAAAATCAGAATTTATACTTATAAAGAACTGAATGATGTGTATATAGAAAACATTTATCCTTACACAAAGCCTCCAAACATATGAAAATCAGGATTTATTCTTAAATAAACCATAATGATGTTTACATAGAAAATAAACATTCGTATACACATAGGGTAGCCTCCAGGAATTTTCTATATTCCCCAAATACCTTCATAAATGATCCTTATGGTTTTTGGCTTATCCAAACTCCCAAAATTATTCTCAAAAATATATTTCATATATTTTATCCAAAACACCTTCAAACCTCTTTTTTCCTTAAAGATATAAACTTATCACACTTAAAAAGGTTTCATTATAGATTCCTTCTAGTTTATTATCAATAATAACAACCCAAGAATGACTCCAAGGGGATTTTTGTCAACAAAACATGTCTGGGAACTATTGGGGGTTTTCCTACTAGGTTTTTATACTCAACCCCTATATATGAATCTTGGTACATGTTGAGTTATTGTTTGATGTGATATAGGTAAGGGAAATACATCTTAATTCACTAGTAGGGAATCTTGATATTGTGATATTTGGTGATGGAGATGGGATCATGGAGTTATAGATCATGTGGAGTATGGGATTATTCCATGTTTGGGACCTTTTCTTTATTTTTTAATAGTTTTAGTATTTTGGTCTTACTCAATGATGTTTTTGGTTGAAATTATTCTACATTTTTCATTTTATTTCATTAAATTGTCTTATCCTTTCTTATTAATAATATTTATATTTTTTATTGGAGTGATTATTCTATAAGTTATATTTCATGGAATTTTATATCATCCACCGATGATATTTTAAAACTCTAGGTGTTTATTTATAACCATTGACATCTGGGGGATTCACCTAAGTTTAGTGGAATTTAAATCCTATCCAAGGTGATGAGTTAGGGTTGGGATATTACAAATGACATATATTTGGTATGGTCCATTAGTTGGGATGGTATATATGGATATAAGATGCGTTGGGACTTCAAATTTAGGGTATGAAAAGGCTTAGATAACCTATTTATAAAAAAATTTACCAAGGTGGTTTAGGTATAAAAAGGGTTTTAAACACTTCTATACATATTTTTACCTCATCATCATAGGTTTATCCAATTATAGTTGGGTATCATGAAATAATAAAGTGACATCCCACTAGGATTCCATTATTAATATGATATTTTATTAGTTTTTTTTGGAATTTTTTTACATGATAACCTTTTTTTATGTTTTCAATTTTTTCACTTGTGGATAAAATTAGGCATTTCTAAGAAATGGTTTCTAGAAAATAGTAAAACATTATTTTTCTGTATGTGTGTGTTGATTCTTGCCTAAATTAATTGGTGCCTATGATAACCTTCTTTACATTGGTATGATTATGTTCCCAATGAGTTTATATTTTTGGTTCGATTTATTGCTCAAAGGAACATGAAGAAAGTGTTAAATTTAAATTTAAATAAGTAATGATTCATATTAGAGGTAAATTATTAAATGATAATAAAAATCCATTTTATTTTAAAAAATATTAAAATTTTCATGATGATTACTTAAATTCGTGACTATATGTTTACTTTCCTACTTTCTTAATGATTTGTATCATGTTAATAGCTTAAAATACCTCTAAACCTGGTAGAGAGAATTTTTTAGTCTTATATTTTAAGATTTTTTATGAAATTCCACGTGATAACTTAATGTCATGATTTGAAGGGTAGTACATGTTGACTATAATTAGATAAAAATAACACTAGAGGATCAATTTATTATTGTCTTATTAATTCAAATATATGTTAAAAGAAGAAAATGTTGTTGTTATTACATGATATTTACATAGTTAGTGAAGCGTATCTAATATAAAGAATTAAAATGAAAGTAAAATTGTTAATATGTTAAATCTGATGGCATGTTTTAATATTTAACATGTTTGGGAATTTTATGATAGTTAGTTCACTGGTTTCGATATCATGTTAAAATCTATGACATGTTAACTATAGTTGTTTAAATTATTCATTAATTGAGAAAGCATGATTGGTAACGAATTTTTTTAGAAAAATGTTTAATCTTGGAGCATAATGACCCAAAATATGGAAGAAGAGTATATATCATATCGAGTTTTTTTCTTCCCAATTAAAAAATATTTTATATGATTAAGATTTTTGGAATATGTTGTAACTTGAATTTGTATTTAACTAGTTTATTGATCACGAGTCAATGCTAAATTTGATAACTCTTTCAGTAATATGAAATTATGTATGCATATTGTTTAAGTGTTTCTTATTGGTTTTTACATGATTTTTTTGATGAGGACATGTTTTTATTGATAGTGAGTTTGTAATGTCCCAGATAATCTCACTCTAACTAGTTGCGAACTAGTTCACCATATGAACTCAAGCATTCTTCCCTATATTCCAGAAGATTATGACTAATAGAGAGAGTATAATAAGATACATAGGGAGAGTAAACCCTCATTAATAGAATAAACCAACAATGGAAATCAATATAAAAAATAGCATGTAATCATAAGAAATAACCATACATCATAGATGACATTCCTAAACTAGAGGAGTATTAAAACATTGATACAGTAAATATGTCATGTCATTATAGTCTAAAGTACCAAAAGGAAACTAAAATAAGATACTAAAGATAATCCCCACAAAAGATCCTAGAATCATGTCTAGTCCCATTATATGTGCTCCACCCCAAGTCTACCACATACCATGGAGACCTTGACCTTCTTTGAACCTATGAACATGAAGTCTACTCGGGTACCATCAGTAGCTAGATCGGGGTATGAGTACAACTTAGTATTCCACCACCAATGGGGTATAAATAAAAATCTATTCTAAAAAATAGTGTGTGCAATAATTAAAAGGGATATTAAACAAAATAAATGAAAGGTAACATTAAAATAACGAATTCACATTTAACTTATTTTTCCTTATTCCTTAGAATTATAGGCCATAAACTCAAGGATTCAATATCTCAAACATGTGGAACACTCATTTATAATTTCTATTTTTATATTCCAAGCGGTTAAAATCTAATTACCCACACCATGTCCAATAATTTGTGATTGAAACATCACATCAACACCCAAATAATATTTTGAGGCGTCTTGATCATCAATCTATGACAAGGATACAAAAACTCATTTCGTACCATCTTTATTCAATTATTTAGAACATAATTTCCAGTAACCTCACCCATGGGTCTTGGAACTTCATGTCCACATCACAACCATTTCACTGACAACTATTTCCTAGGTCTTAACCACTTGACCTTTCAACAAATTGAAGAAACAAGGATGCACATTGTTATCAATCATAAATTAATTACATGGTTATATATAATTAACCTCATTCAAAAAATTCATAAATTAAACCCTTTCCATTAACATTCATATATCACGTAAAAAATTCCTTTCTCAAATCCATTCAACAATTTACACATAATATCTTTAGTCATTTACCCCTTATTTCCCTTTTCTTATTCTATTTCACATTAAATTCAATTTAAACCAAATAAACCCTTGGAGATAATTATCATTCCATTTAACAAATGATATTGGTTTAATTCTATAAACCCAAAATTTTCCCTTTTAAATTCCATATTCACCATTTTCAAGGAATTGGAATAACCCTTGGGTGGCCATTAAGCATGGTATTATAATCTCCAACAGACCCAACAAAATCTATAGAGGGTCTCTCTATCCATTTTAAATCAAAATTTTCATTATTTTTAACTAAGAAAAATTTTGTATCATGTTGGAATAACAACACACACCATATACACATATAAAACATCAAAAATATGGGAGATATCTTTTAGACCACCCAGCTCAATCTCATAGAAAAAATACTCACCCAACTTTGGACCTTAATTCAATAAAAAATAAACAATAACACCAAAGCTAAGAATACCCTATAAAAAGTAGGGTTTATGAAATTATAAAGGAAAGGAATAAACATACAAATATCATTACATAAAATACATGAAGGAGGACATGTAGACTTACCCAGAGCTTAAATTTTCACTAAATGACACCTCAAATGCCTAATAAATGAAGGATATTGATCCTTAAAATAAATAAAAGCTTTTAATTTATCATCCTATATATGTGATTCATATTTATAGCTTTCACTGTACTTGGTTGGTGCTAGGATAATGAATTTAAGGCCACCCCTTTCTCATTATTTTCTCGATAATAAATGAGATACTATGTGTGAGTGAGATAATAACCACCATATACCGAGGATGTATTCATCCACACCAGATGCGAACCTCATTAAAAATCCTGGAGTTCTCTGTGATTTACTATTTTATGTGCATACTTGATAACTACAAGTGAAGAATATAAGATAACTATTAATTGAATATGTGATAGTGATACAAAGAGGGATAAGAGTTTCAAGTGATTAAAAGTAATCCCACACTGATTCACCCCATCTCAATGTGGTTATCCCAAAGTGGTCCTGTTACTTTTTTAGGTATTAGTCTAGCATAGATTTCCAAGACCTTAGTGCTTACTTTAGGACATATAATTCCTTATTTAATTGACATTCCTTTTTTTATCCTTATACAATATAAATCCATCTAGTTTTTAATTGTAAACTTCCTCTTCAAGGTCTCTATTCAATAATTCTGATTTAATATCCATTTGATACAATTTGAAGCCTCTTTGTACTACAATCTCCAAAAATAGTATTATGGTTTCAAGTCATGAATTGAATGAAAAATATCCATCTACATAAATTAATTTCATTTGGGAACATATCTTTCACACTAGTCATTAGTTTTTCTAAATCAATTTATTACCTTCATTAAGTTTATTTCAGAAAACCCACTTAGTTCCAATAACATTTATCATTTTCATCTTTGGAAAAACTTCCCATGTCTCATTGTTTTCAATTTTTTCAAGTTCCTCATGCATATAATTGACCTAACTATCATCCTTAACACCCCATTTAAATTTTTTAGGTTTCATCAGATATTGGTAAGTTTTATACTATTGAGCCTTCATCCTCCTTGTTTGAACTAGGGCTATGCAGTCACCAACAACATTATTCTCTGATGGATTTTTTGGTTTATATCCAATTTATCTATTTAATTTTCCTCATAATAAGATCTTTTATCTCAGTTCTCTATATCCCTATGAGTTCCTCCTAACCCACTATCCTCAATATCAATTTATTCCTTATTTTCTTTGTTGTTTAACTATAAAATATACTCTCTAGTTTTCAAATTATACTGGTTTTCAATAATCGTTACATCTTATCTCTCCAAAAATTTCCAAAGGATTTTATTTTAAAATTTGTAAAAATTTATTTTGGATGAATATCAAAGGAAAATGCCTCCATCCCCATGATCTTATAACTTATAATACTTATATTTTCTGAGAATAAAACATTTAGTTTTGAAAAATTTAAATTACTGGAGTGTTGGATTCTTCTTGTGCCACATATCATAGGAGGTATTATATTTATTTGAACATAATAAATATCCATTGGATATTTAAATTTATTTGAGTATATACTCCTACCAAAATATCATTTGGTAGATTCTTTTCTATGAGCATTTTTTGAAACAAATTATTGACAATTTGGTTCCTCCTCTTAATGAATTTCCTTTATTAAGGAGTCATTACCACTAACACTTGATTTCATATTCTATGATTTTAAAGTAAATATTATACCCGATTATTGGTAAAATTCATACCATTATTGTTCCATAAATTTTGAATTTTTAACCCAAGCATTTTCTCTACAAATATTTGGTAACGAGTGATGCACTAAAACACATTAGATTTGTGAGAAATGACCATAACCAAGAAATACATCTATAATAATAAATGATTACTAAAAAATAACTTTTACCATCCATATTTTTAGGTTCCATAGACCCATATACATTCAAATTCATTAGCTTAATAAATCGTATTAACTTCTTCTCTTTTGGATTATAAGTGTTTTGAATAATCTTCCCATTTTGACAAGTATCGCACATGTGAGTGAAATCTCATCAAAAAATAGGAAGGTCTTGAGATACTTAATTTTTCACTAAGTGTTCCAAGTATTTTTGGATAAAATGGCCAAGAATCATATTAGACAATATATATTCTCACTCAATGGATGAAAAACATGTATCTAAGTCACAATTGATGATATATAGATTTACTTTGGTGCGCCTACCTTATAAGACGATAGTACTATAATATATCTTTATAATGGAAGTATTTTTATTGAACTTAACTATATGTATCAAGTCATATAATTTACTCACACTAAGTAGATTCTGACTAAGGCCTTCCACCAATAAGACATATATGGGTCTCAAGTCCTTTCCAACCATCTTGGCCTTCAAAGAGCTGATGATCTTCTTCTCATCATTTCTTCCAAATCACACAACTCCATCCATATAATATTTTATCCCTACGATGAGGTATTTATTTACCTTTTTGTGGTAAGTGAATTCAATATCTAAAATCCATGTTTTGGATCTATCTATTACTCTCAAATAAATTTCTTTAATAATATTATTTTCATCCTTTACCTTTTGTATCCATGGATATTGCTTCTTTTCCTTCAGTGGTAAATCAGTTTAATCCACCTATAACTCTATAGATCCTTCCTCATCTTGTAAAGTTACCTATTATTTTTTGGGTTTCACCCAACTTGATAAAGCTTTCAACTATTTTTATATTCCTATTTGGGTTTAATTTGGTATATCCATTTATACCCTTGATGATCAATACATGGATTTGTGGCCATAACATTCAAAAAAATATCCATTGAAAATATATCAAGAATAAAAAATTCTACTCATATATTTTTGTTTCTCATGATCCTTAAAGTTAATTTTTTATATGTAATACATATATTGTGTGTTTCACACCATTTCAAAATAATAACACAATAAATTTGGTGTATTTTTTGTATAATTTATTCTCTATATTTTAGTTTTTTTTTATTTCTACGAGTCACAGAAAAAAATATTCTTTCGAGGAGTGGGTGTTTGAGATTTTTCTTAAACTATCACTAATTTATTCTTATGATCCATCCCCATAGATTATTTTTCTTTGTATTTGATTCATCATACCGGTGGATCTGTATCTACATTCTTTATAGATTCCTTATATACTTCCTCCCCTTATTTCACATCCCATGTACTCAAACTTATTGATGCCATTTCAGGAGTTAGAGGTCTCTCTTGATCATCAAAATTCCATTACAATGTCATGAATTAACCGTCAGGTTTCTCTATTCTTTTTACTTTATATTTTAATGAATTTTCCAGGTCATCAATAATCTGGTACTTTTCTTCAATATTGATTCGGATCTCAACCAATCTTCTTAAATTTCCATAATTTATATATTTTAGTTTTTAAATCACCACTTTTAGATCTAGATTTTCATCTTATTTATTTATGGATATATAGCTCAGATTCATGAAAAAATACATTATATTTTATTATCTTATCACTCCAAATTTCTATTTCCTTAAGGGTTGCTTCAAGTTCAACTTCAAGATCAACTCTTCCCTCAATTATAATATCTTCATTATCATTGTATTCAACATTTTTCTTGTATAAAACAACTACCATAACTTATTCTTCAAGGTATTTACATTAATATAACATCTCCACTTATAATTCATTTGAGATATAATATTTTTTAGATAATTTCTCCTTATTATTGAAAAATATATGTTGTATTTTCCTTTTTTTATTCATGACTTTGAATGTTTTCTTCACCAGCTCTTTTTATTCATCATTATATTGAAATTTATTAGGACACCTAGTATTAATATTCCCCACTCTACCAAATCCAAAAAAAAGAAATAGGAAGTTTTTCCTAAAAATTCCATTTTCTTATTTTAATATCGGAGGAAAGAAAGGAAATTATCTCATCAAATTCTACATTCTATGGATCATATCTAAATGATATTTTCTTCATTTAATTGAATGTTATCTCTTGATATTTTTATTTTTTCATAGACTCATTATCATTTTTCCTCACTCTGTATGCCACAAGAGTGCTATAAAGTCTATCTAACATCACCTCCTTTGGATATTTATCTTCAAGAACTGAAATTTTTCATTGAACCATAGTGTTAATATTCTTAGAATTATCTTAACAATTTTTACATCATCAATGATCTCTCAAATTCCACACATATCTTCCCTAATAATGTTAAACTGATAAAAAAAATGAATCAACTGATTCATTTAACCTCATCCTCAAATATTCATATTTATTTTATAATACCTACATTTTTTATTCTCAAAATTTTGAATAACCATTGTAATTATTGAGGAGATTCTATTATGTAGCATGATAGGTTTTTCATGAAACAATATTTATGAATATATGGTTGGATAAAGGTCTCCCTAATGCATTCATTTACTTAACATCTTTATCCAACCCCTTATGATCTATGTATGAAAGATCTCCACTCTCCATGCTATCCACGATTCCATGAATATATTACATGTACATATCCATCCCTAGAGACCAAATATAATATCGCATTCAATTTTTCTATAATTTAATGTTGCTGCCTTCAAAAATAGGGATTCATTTTTGGTTAAAAACCATTGATATATCTTCAGAGGGAGATAAATACACCATAAAAATTTAGATTTGATACAAATTGTTGGTCCTAAACAAGGCTTATACCCTAATAGGGGTAATCAGGGTATTTTAATTATAAAAACTTATCCATTTACATGATATTTTTCCAATATTAATAGGGTGTCTTATTTCTCTTCAGTAGATGATATGAAGTGATGAAAGATATAAATGAGTGACTCAAGATATTTTTTCATGGTTCATCCAAATGGTTTAATCCAAGGAGAATGTATGGAAATGTGATTATGCACCTAAATCACTAAATCTCACTACTTTTTAGTTACAAGTTTCAGAGTGGCCGCATTGACCCTCCCAATTTACCACCATGAATAATGGAATGATAACTACTCTCCTTATAGAATAAAACAAATTCCTAATACTATAACTATATTCTATTTCCATGAATTTTAGATCAAATAAATACACCAATTATAGTGTATAAATATTCTGAATTTTTTCTTCTTGAAGAAATTTATAGAAATATTCTAGCAAGAGGTCTACTAGAACACCTCCCTCTTCTTCTTCTTATTTCCAATTTGAAATTGGAATTATGGTTTCTCACTATTATCTTTATTATATAATTCTTATTATATCTTCTGTTCTATATCACCTTCCAATTTTTTTTCAAAGTTGTGTACCTTCATCATTGTCAAAAATATATTCTGTATATTTTTGAATATTTATCTCCAAATTTTTCTCAAAAAACAAAACTTTCCCTTTTAATGATAAATCATTTTAAATGGAAAATATCAACTCTATGATTTATATTCTATGTAAATAATCCTTAAAGATAGGTAAAATGATCCTTTAATTATGACACCCATAAAAAAATAATCCAAAAACAACTACCAAATCATGTATTTTAAAAATAAACTCAACCTGAGCTGTAACATACTTCATGCCACCTCATTCCTTCTCCACAACATGGTGTGCGTGTTCAAAGAAATAGCCACACAATTAGCCTTAAAATTTCATTATAAAAATCAAAACATCATGTCTTGAACTATACTTTAAGCTTAGATTGATTTCCACCACTCAAATTTTTGATTATGAATAAATCATATTTTATGATTTAATAAAATATACCTGTAACAAAAAATATTCAAATTTTATAAAATTAAAAAGGAATGATCTTTATTCAGATCATAAAATCATTATTATTCATAATAATCCTTACACTGAACCTATATGATCCTTTTGAAACTTGAAATTATGATTACATACACCATAATAATCATTATGCACAACCTTCATCCTTAGGAAAATCAGAATTCATACTTATAAAGAACTGAATGATGTGTATATAGAGAACATTTATCCTTACACAAAGCCTCTAACCTTAAGAAAATCAGGATTCATTCTTAAATAAACCATAATGATGTTTACATAGAAAATAAACATCCGTATGCACATAGGGTAGCCTCTAGGAATTTTCTATATTCCCCAACTACCTTCATAAATAATCCTTATGGTTTTTGGATTATCCAAACTCCCAAAATTATTCTCAAAAATTTATTTCATATATTTTATCCAAAACACCTTCAAACCTCTTTTTTCCTTCAAGATATAAACTTATCACACTTAAAAAGGTTTCATTATAGATTCATTTCGGTTCATTATCAATAATAACAACCCAATAATGACTCCAAGGGGATTTTTGTCGACTAAACATGTCTGGGAACTATTGGGGGTTTTCCTACTAGGTTTTTATACTGAACCCCTACATATGAATCTTAGTACATATTGAGTTATTGTTTTATGTGATATAGGTAAGGGGAATACTTCTTACTGCACTAGTAGGGAATCTTGATATTGTTATATTTGGTGATGGAGATGGGATCATGGTGGTAGCGATCATGTGGAGTATGGGAGTATGCCATGTTTGGCATCTTTTCTTTATTTTTTAATAGTTTTAGTATTTTTTTCTTACTCAATGATGTTTTTGGTTGAAATTATTATACATTTTCCATTTTATGTCATTAAATTGGTCTAGACTTTCTTATTAATAATATTTATATATTTTATTGGAGTGATTCTTCTATAAGTTATATTGCATGGAATTTTATATCACCCCCAGATGATATTTTGAAACCCTAGGTGTTTATTTATAACCTTTGACATCCGGGGGATTCACCTATGTTTAGTGGAATTTCAATCCTATCCAAGGTGATGAGTTAGGTTTGGGTTATTAAAAACGACATATATTTGGTATGGTCCATTAGTTGGCATGGTAGATATGGATATAAGATGTGTTGGGACTTGAAATTTTGGGTACGAAAAGGCTTTGATAACCTATTTGTAAAAAACTTTAACAAGGTGATTTAGGTATAAAAAGGGTTTTAAACACTTCTATGCATATTTTTACCTCATCATCATGGGTTTATCCAATTATAGTTGGGTATCATGAAATAATAAAGTGACATCCCACTAGGATCCCATCATTAATATGATATTTTATCAGTTATTTTTAGAATTTTTTTACATGATAATCTTTTTTTATGTATTCAATTTTTTCACTTGTGGATGAAATTAGTAATTTTTAAGAAATGGTTTCTAGAACATAGTAAAATATTATTTTTCTCTATGTGTGTGTTGATTTTTTGCTACATTAATTAGTGCCTATGATAACCTTCTTTACATTGGTATGACTATGTTCCCAATGATTTTATGTTTTTGGTTCGATTTATTGCTCAAAGGAACATGAAGAAAGTGTTAAATTAAAACTTAAATAAGTAATGAATACTATTGGAGGTAAATTATTAAATGATAATAACAATCCATTTTATTCTAAAAAATATTAAAATTTTCATGATGATTACTTAAATTCGTGATTATATGTTTACTTTCCTACTTTCTTAATGATTTGTGTCATGTTAATAACTTAAAATACCTCTAAACATGGTAGAGGGAATTTTTAAGTCTTATATTTTAAGATTTTATATGAAATTCCATGTGATAACTTAATTTAATGATTTTAAGGGTAGTTCATGTTGACTATAATTAGATAAAAATAACACTATAGGCTCAATTTATTATTGTCTTATTAATTAAAATATATGTTAAAAGAAGAACATGTTGTTGTTATTACATGATATTTACATAGTTATCGAAGCGTATATAATATAAAGAATAAAATTTCAAGTAAAATTGTTAATATGTTAAATCTGATAGCATGTTTTAATGTTTAACATGTTTGGGAATTTTAATCACTATTAGTTAACTGGTTTTAATATCATGTTAAAATCTATGAATGGTTAACTATAGTTGTTTAAATTATTCATTAAAGGAGAAAGATTGATTGGTAACGATTTTTTTAGAAAAATGTTTAAGCTTGGAGAATAATGACCCAAAATATGGAAGAAGAGTATGTATCATCTAGAATTTTTTTCTTCCCAATTAAAAATAAGTTTATATGATTAGGATTTTTGGAATATGTTGTAACTAGACTTTGTATTTAACTAGTTTATTGATCAAGAGTCAATGCTAAATTTGATAACTATTTAAGTAATATGAAATGATGTATTCATATTGTTTAAGTGTTTCTTATTGGTGTATACATTATTTGTTTGATGAGGAATTTTTTTTATTGATAGTGAGTTTGTAATGTCCCTGATAATCTCACTCTAACTAGTTTCTGAACCAGTTCACCATTTGACTGTAAGCATGTTTCCCTATATTCCAGAGGATTCCGACTAATAGAGAGAGTCTAATAAGATACATGGGGAGAGTATAACCTCATTAATATAATAAAACAATAGTGGAAATCAATATAAAAAATAGCATGTAATCATAAAAAATAACCATACATCATAGATGACATTCCCAAACTGGAGGAGTATTAAAAAATTGATACAGTAAATATGTCATGTCATTCTAGTCTGAAGTACCAAAAGGAAACTAAAATAATATACTAAAGATAATCCCCACAAAAGATCCCAGAATCATGTCTGGTCCCATCATATTTGCACCACCCCAAGTCAACCACATACCATGGGGAAGTTGACCTTATTTGAACCCATGACCATGAAGTCTGCTCGGGTACCATCAGTAGGTAGATCAGGGTGTGAGTACAGCTTAGTAGTCCACCACCAATGGGGTATAAATCAAAATCTATTCTAAACAATAGTGTATGCAAGAGTGAAAAGGGATAGTAAACAAAAGAAATGAAAGGTAACATTAAAATAACCAATTCACATTTAACTTATTTTTCCTTATTCCTTAGAATTATAGGCCATAAACTCAAGGATTAAATATCTCAAACATGTGGAGCATTCATTTATCATTTCCATTTTTATATTCCACGAGTTTAACATCCAATTACCCACACCATGTACAATAATTTGTGATTGAATCATCACATCAACACCTAAACGATATTTTTAGGTGTCTTGATCATCAATCTATGACAAGGATAGAAAAATTCATTTCAGACCATCCTTATTCAATTATTTAGAACATCATGTCCAATATCCTTACCCATGGATCTTGGAACATCATTTCCACATCACAACCATTTCATTGAAAACCATTTCCTAGGTCATAAACACTTGACCTTTCAACAAATTGCGGAAACAAGGATGCACATTGTTATTAACCATACATTAATCACATGGTTATCTATAATTAACCTCATTCAAAAAATTCATAAATTAAAACCTTTACATTAAAATTCATATATCATGTAAACAATTCATTTCTCAAATCCATTCAGCAATTTAAACACAATATCTTTAGTCATTTACCCCTTTTTCCCCTTTTCTCATGCCATTTCACATTAAATTCAATTTAGAACAAATAAACCGTTGGAGATCATTATCATTAAATTTATCAAATGATATTGGTTTAATTTTGTAAACCCAAAAATTTCCCTTTCACATTCCATATTCACTATTTTCAAGGAATTGAAAAATCCCTTGGGTGGCCATTAAGCATGGTATTATAATCTCCAACAGACCCAACAAGATTCGTAGAGGGTGTCGCTATCCATTTTAAATTCTGATTTTCATTATTCTTAACTAAGAAAAATTTTGTATCATGTTGTAATAACAACACACACCACATAAACATATAAAACATCAAAAATATGGGAAATATCTTTTAGACAACCCACCTCAATCTCATAGGAAAAATACTCACCCAACATTGGCCCTTAATTCAATAAAAAATAACCACTAACACAACAGATAAGAATCCCCTATAAAAAGTAGGGTTTGTGAACTTATAAAGGAAAGGAATAACCATACAAATATCCTTCAAAAAAATATAAGAAGGAGGACATGTAGACTTACTCGGAGCTTTTATTTTCACTAAATGACACCTCAAATGCCTAATAAATGAAGGAGATTGATCCTTAGAAGAAATAGAAGCTTTTAGTTAACACCAATTTCTTATAGAGAATAAAATGGGGTGAAAATATGGGGAAAATAGTTTAAAGGTTGGGAGGGAAAAATGGGAAATTCCCCACTTTTAATGAGGCACATGGTTTTTCCACACGATTTTCCAAACCATGTAGATTCCTCTCTCCAAGAGAGACATGGGTCACACCATTTTTTGGGGAGGCCACATGGTTTTCCAAACTATGAGATAGCTATGTGGTTGGATATATCCAAGATCACACATTTTCCATCCCCCATGCATGTTTTAGAAAATGTGAAACCCGCTCCTCTAGGGCGCACAATCATGAAGCATGGTTAGTGCTAACCATGATCCAAATGTGTTCCATGCATAATATGGGCCCTCTTTCCTTATTTTCATGTCTCGAACCCCAAAGAAACTCCTAATACAGTCCTTAAACTTGGGTAAAATTAAATTAACCAGTTACATAATATTTTAACCAAAATATTGAACAAAAAATGTACCTCATCAAATGGTTGGGGTCTTCCAACCTCCCCACATTATAATAGTTTTTCCGTGAGATGCTCTCCCAAGAATTACTAAGGCTCCAAGATAAAAAAAATCTGGCTATATAATCCTTATATCAGTCTCTCTCTCCCATGTTTCCTCCCAAACATGACCATACTAGCATAACATTCAGACTAATGACATAGACTTAGCCGAAGAATTTCCTCACTATGATTCACAACATGAATCAGATGCTCCTAAAAGGACGCATCATCCTCAAGCTTAACACCATCAACATTAATCACATGAGATGGGTTAAAGTGATACTTCTATAGTTGTGACACATTAAAAACATTGTTCATAGAACTATACCATTATGGAAGAGCCAACCAATATGCTATAGGTATGATCATTTCCATAATCTCAAATGGCCCCACATACCTAGGCATCAACTTTACCTATTTCAAAATCTAAAAATGACCCAATCTCAGTGACACCTGAATAAAAATTTGGTCACCCACTGGAAACTTTAGATATAGATGATTTCAATAAGCATATGAATTTTTTCTACTCTATATCATATCCAAACATTTATGGATCAACTAAACATACTCTAAATTATCATGTATAATAATCGATCCCAAAACCTATGATTTTACCACTTCTATCCAACACTAGGATGATCCAAAATGCCTACCATAGAGAACCAAGTATGGTTCCATATGAATAGTTTTTTTGATAACTATCGTTATAAAAAAATTTAAAAAGTATTAAGTGATTTTCCAAAGTCCTAAAAAAATCAAAGACACATGATCTCAAAATGTCTTCCAGCACCTGGATAGTACATTCCGATTGCTCGTATGTCTATGAGTGAAAAGTAATAATTAAAAAAATATTAGTAAAAATCACCTTCTACAAGCCTTACTAAAAGTGTAAAGTAAAAAATCAGTCTCTATATGAAAAAATGATATAAGGTTCCTCATGTAAACATCCTATTTCGTGAACATATAGGTCACTCAAATGATCAACAATGAAGTTATCCCTAATCAGAAATAAATTTCTACCTTTGTTAACCAATCCAAAATCACCCATATCACAACATTATTATGAGTATTCCTTGATAAAACCACCACAAATTTCAACATAACATCATACCAATTCTATTATGGAATGGGAAATGACTATAATAGAACAAAACACTACTGATTCTTAGGCCTCACCTCTTGAAAGGTGTATAATTACATCACAAAATTTGATATCTACTTCTTTATTCCTAGTCACCAATACTTTCTATGAAGGTGAAAGTACATTTTGGTCAAAACAGGGTGCACCTCCCACTTAGAGGCATAAAACTCATGAATCATCTCTTAACACATACAAGATGTCACAATCACATGGTTGTAAACATAGATTATTTATTTATCATCAATGGTCTAGTGGGGAGGTAACTCCCCATCATTAAAATTATGCCTCAATATTTGGAATTCAATATCCTCATATAGTCTTTTCTTGATTCAAATCAGAAGAGAGGTATCAATGGATAAAGACATGAGAGACATCTACTCCTGCTCCTCCTAAACAATTACATGAATCTTGGTGAAAAAATACATCATCTTCCACTCAGAACTAGACTCATAAACTACCCAAATCTATGATTATACCTTAAATCATCGAAAATAGTGTTTCTATTCCTTGGAGTATAATATTGATCAAAATCAAATGATTTCATGCACTAAATCTATATTCTCTATCAAATATTTAAATCACATTGAAAAAATATATATTTAAGGAACTTATAATACATATAAACTATAAACCTCCCACCTAGAAGATACTATCACCAACATTTTAAGGTATAAAACATGATGTATAGCTTAAGATCATGTGTAGAGTAGTTCCATTCATGTGTCTTAAAATATCATGAACCATATTCCATGACTCGATCTCCCTACATCAACACTACTATAAACCTTATTTTGAACACATCACAAAACAAGGTATACTCTTTACTTGGTTCGAGTAAGATAAAAACTGGTTTTGTGGTCAAACACCTCTTTAAATCTCAAAAAAAATCCTCACATACCCCAGAACACTCAAAATTTACACCCATATTAGTCAGTACTAAAAGAGACACTTCCAAGTGAGATAAGTCTTTGATGAACCTTTGATAGTAATTCTCCAAACTAAAAAATTTTCAGATATCAAAGAAATTATTAGGATGATCCCAAGATACAACCACTTTAAATTTCTCAGGGTCTACTAACAAACCTTCCCATGAGATTATGTGACCCAATAAATGCACCTTTTCAATCCACAAATGACACTTATATATCTTATCATATACCCAATGATCTCTTAGTGTACTCATTATGATGTCAAGATGTTTAACCTGATCATCATGAGTCCAGGAGTACTCCAAGATGTAATTAACTAAGATGAACAAAAATTGATGGAGGTATGATTGAAATATTTGGTTCATCAATCCATACACATAGAAGGATAATTTTTCAATCTTAACGGAATCACAAAAAAATCGTACAAACCATATATGCTTCTAAAAGCAGTCTATGAAATATCATAGGATCTCACCCTCAAATACTGATACCCTGATCTCAAATCAATCTTAGTGAATACACATGAATCTTTTTTCTAGTAAAAAATATCATCTATATGTGGAATAGGATACCATTTCTTAATCACCATCTAGTTTAACTTCCAGTAATCAACACACAAGCACAAGGATCCACCAACCTTCTTGGAAAATAAAACTAGAGATCCCCAAGGTGAAATACTTGGATAGATAAACCATTATCCTCTAACTCTTTTAGCCGAGTCTTCATCTCTTGAAGATATACTAGTTCCATTACATATGGAAGAATATAAACTAACTCATCTCTAGGAATCAAATCAATCCTAAACTCAACCTTTATCTCATGGGGTTTCCCTGAGAACTCCTCAAAAAACACATCCTAAAATCGATCCAATACAGGTTGGAAGACATCATGCTCCACCCCCCATTATCAAGAATTATAATCCCAACCTAGGTTGTAATCTCACACAACTATTGATGAACTATACCTAAAAAACCTACCTTGATATCCCACTCTCCATTGTGAACATAAGTGTCACCCTTAGGTGATATAAATGTTAGCCTTTGATGGTAACAATAAATGTTGTCTTAATACTAAACTAACTAGTCCATTGATAATATCATGTAAAAAATTGTCATATCTAGTATAAACAAGTCCCAAAGGATACAGTACCCACCAACCTCAAGGGAACACTCTTTTAAATGATGGATACCATCCATTATCATCCCTAAAGTCATGTTGATTGACAAAAACCCATATATAAATTCCATCATTAGACTCAAACCATCAAAAAATAAAGTTGATATAAAATAATTTGAAGCTTATGTATCAAATAAATCACATATAGTCTACAATAATAACACCTTGAACTATCTATAGTCCATAATTATCACTAATGAGTGCAGGATAAATTGTATATAGTTGACATTTATCCAACTATGAGCTTTTGTTTGGGTCCCATGTCATGCGCTGATCTACAGATATGGATGATCTTATCCTGTAACACCTCATCCTCCACCTTGACTAGTATGGATAGTGGAACTCCAACTTCAATAATGATATGGGGTAGTATATCCCATACTGGTGCTCTACATAAGACTAGGTCCTCTATCACTACCCATCTGTCAAGGGTTCTTGTAGAACCTCTATAAATGCCCCACTTTTCTACAATCTCAACACTCTTCCAGTGGTCAAAGACACTAGCCTATCATGTGACTAGGATTTCCACACTAATAGAAAACAACTTGTTTTCTTCTCTAAAGGGCCTTTCCACTCTATTGGTTTCCCTCTCTACTACCACTTTGATGAAAGTTTTCATAACATGACTTTCTACTATCAAAAGACGTACCACCTGATCACCCTTTCGAAACTATCTTTCCATAACTAGAATCATCCTTCAGGTTACCCTCATAAATCATATCCTGATTTACCATCTCATCATTTTTTTAAATTGAAGATATTAATCTAGGACTTGATCTCATATAGAATTCCATCCAGAAAGTGTTTTTCACAACTACCTTACCCCTACCAAAGCTGAAAAAAACGATGAAAATCAGTGAAGCGACCAACATAATCCATCATTGAAATATTTAACTAATTCAAATTCATAAGATCTATATCTATCTCCCACCTTAGGGTCTCTAGGTAGAAATATTACAAGAAATTTTCTTGGTATTCCGGCCAATCCGTGCCCTCTCACTACTCAGCCCAAACCTGAATATCCAACTAGTAATTCACTAGTCCTCATAACATATAAGATTCCAATTTGACTCTATTATCTAGTGGAGTCTCTAAGTGATATATAATTTTTTGGATAGACTCAATCCATAACTCTACTACCTCAGGTCCACCCTCTCCAGTGAATATCGTAGGATGCTGCAGCTGAAACTCTCTCATGAGATAAAATATACTTGATGATTCCCACCCTAGGTATCTCTATATAAACTACATAAAATGAGAAAATTTATTATGAAAATAACATTCCACCCATCACCTATAACAAAAATAGTTTCTTATCCTACTATTGGGGGTGCATTCTCAGAAATTCCATAATGTTGAACTATCAATAAACGTCATCATGGTGACATATATCTACAATTCCAAATGCACGTTTTAGGGTATATAAAAATTTATTTCATAGTAATATAAGGAATGGATCATAAATATCCATAATAAACTACTCTAAATAGATTTTTCCAATGATCAAAATCACACCCCCATCACTACCCTCAACTATCTCTATCTGAGGCCATCGCTAACACAAGTTAAACCAAACTTCCAAATTACAAAATTTACATTAGACACCATTTAAACATATTTAAAATTTATAAAAAGTTGTAACTTACTCATTAGGAACTATTTTAACCATTCTATTTAACATATTTTAAATTTAAACAATTTCACCTTGTTTATTAGGAACTACTTTAAAATCATAAAAGAAACATAAAATAAATTTATTTCCCATAACCCACATTCCCTTCTGTGTGTTCCTAACATGATGCATGTCACATAAATCCCTATGTTTTTAAAACAATTCATGTATAAAAAATATCATGATATATTATCCCATGAGTAAAATCTCATAAAATAATATCATAACACAATAAGTGATTCACCCAAGTTCAAATAACATCCAACTATAATAAACGAACATTAAGAACAATAATCCCACTCGAAGAACTTGGGTTTTACCCCATACATTGGTTAGATAGTCCCTTTCACAAGATTATTTCCAAGGCCTATAATATCCTATTCTCCTATATAACTTTCCCAAATATTAAAGAAACAAAAAATATAGTTTTGATATCACTTTGTAACTTCCCATATTGACTCACTCTAACTAGTAGGTGAACTAGTTCTCCACATGATCTCAAGTGTGCCTCCCTGTACACCAAAGACTGTGGAATAGTATCACAGTTTTAATAGTACACATGGGGAGACTATAACCTCATTACCATAGTAAACCAATAGTAGAAATCAAGATAAAGAATATCATGTAATCATAAGTAATAACCATACATCAAAAATGAAATTACCAGACTGGGGGAGTACCAAAAAACCAATATAATAAATATGACATGTAATGATAGTATAAAGTACCAAAATTAAACCAAAATAATTCACTAAATATGATCATTGCAATATTTACTAAAATAATGTATGGTCTCTTCATTCATTCTTCACCCCTGGCCAACTATCGACCATAGGGACCTTGCCCTTATCTAAACTTATAACTATGAAGTCTGTTTGGGTACCATCGATAGCCCAAAAAGGGTGTGAGTACAACTCAGTAGGTCACCACCAATGATGTATAAATAAATATATAGTCTAAAAAATCATTCATGAAAGAGTGAAAAGTATAATAAATAAAATACATGAAAGGTAACATGTTTTAAAATAACCAATTAGAATTTATATTCTTTCCTCCCATATCTCAAAAGTCTAGGCCATAAAATCAAGGAGTCAATATCTCAGACAAGAGGAGAATTAATTTATAATTTCTATTTTCATATTACTAGGGTTTCCCATCCAAGTACCCACAGGATTTCCAACCATTTTCCCATATCATCATGTCAGCACCCAAACGATATTTTTAGGTTTCTTTCTCATCAATATATTTCAAGGATGGGGAATGTCTTGTTTGATCATACTTATTCAAGGATTTGGAAAATCATTTCTAACATCCTCACCCATGGGTCTTATATATTCATGTCCAAATTATAACCATTTCATTCACATCTATTTCCTAGGACTTAACCATTTGACCTTTCAACGCATAGTGGTAATAAGGATGCACATTGTTCTCAATCATTCATTAATAACATGGTTAACTATAATTAACCTCATTCACAAAATTCCTAAATTAAACCCATTTTATTAACATTCATATAACATGGTGATGATACATTTATTAAAACCATTCAATAATTCACCCACAATCTCTTTAGTCATTTACCCCTTATTTCCCTTTTATAATGCCATTTCACATTTAAATTCAAGTTAGTCCAAATAAACACTTATACCTTATTATCATACCAATTAACAAAGGTGATTGATTTAATTTTTTAAACCCAACATTCCCCCTTTTTCATTCCACAATCACTATTTTCAAGGAATTAGAACACCCCTTGGGTGGAAAATGTGATCTATAGAGGGTTTGTCTATCCATTTTAAATTCCAATTTTCATAATTCTTAACCAATAAAAATTGCACAGTACATTAGTGTAATAACACAAATCACATACACACATACTGTAAGAACCTAGTTTTTCCTTCATGTATGGATCTTTTTAATTTCCTCTTTAATATTTTTTAATGTTCTCTTTTTCGATTAGACCCTAAATCTAGGCTATGGGAAAATAGTTTGGGTTTTGAGGAGAAGAGAACAAGGGGGGTGTAGGTTGGATGGAAACAAATTTCATGTCGTGTAATTGTAATACACGATGTGTATTGATTACATGATGTTTAATTGTTTGGGAAGAACCTTTCACATCATGTAGAGGGTTCTTTCCAGGGGGAAGGACCTTGATATTTACATGATGGTTAAATTATTTACACACTGTGTAAATGCCCAAGTAATTTTTTAAAAATAGGAGGAAGAGCCTCCCTTTTCTAGATAGAGTAAACCCCTTACCTATCTCTCATTTAGGAACCCCTCTCATGCCTATAACTAGGATTTGGTGTTTCTTCATGATCTGGACTCCGATTTTAGATCTATCTGTCTCGTTGGATGAATGCCGGTAAGATCTTAATTCATTTTTAGTCATTATTCATTTTCATTTATCTTGATTATGCTATTTAGATAAAGGCTAATATCCCTATTTTTAGGGAATAATAAAATTCTTCAAATATCTTCCAATATCTTCCAAACTAGAGGCTGATACCAGATGAGGATATTTATTCTAGTATGAGGTGGGTGGTTTATATCTCCTCCCTAAAGTTTCATCATTTTATAAATTGTCATGTGGTCATGCCGATTTAATCTAGTTCCTTCTATTTAATTAATATTCCTTACTTATAGTCATTAGAACCATGTTATAAGACACTTTATTGAAATTTTAACCATAATTGGTGGTTGTGTCCACAATGAAATCCACCCCATGTAGGGTGATTTATTTATTTTAGCTTTTAGTGATTTGACTCGTGTGTATGCACTACCGTTCAGGTGTGCCTTAGCTTGACATTAATAAAGGCAATCCTTACTTGTTTAAATGGATTTTTAAATTATAAATAAAAATTAATATTTATGCTAACCACTTGAACCACCTAAGGTAAGTGCTTTAGTTGATTAATAAATGTTAAATAGGAAATTAGAAAGTATGTTATATATATATATAACTTGGACTAATGAGTTGTAATAAAATGGATTGGTTGCATGTATATAGCACCCATTTCCATGTTTAATCGAAGGTATCAGAGTGAACTGTATTAAATTATTAAGACTTCAATAAATTAATATAATGGTTTCATGCCCCTTGTAATTTTCCACTTATTAAAGGAATGTATTGAACCAAGTGAACTTAATAAAAGTCATGATTAATTACATGCTCTTAGTTATTAACTGAATCAATTATAAGGTTCCTAATTACATATGGAACTTGAAATTATTATAGGAGTGATCAGACTTGAGTTAGCTTCTAGATTCCCAAGGTAATACCTTTATCACTCATGGATACCATTCTGATTCAAGGATACCAGTTGCCTTTGTTGAGACCCACCTTGGAACCCGATCCCCTTTCATTAGTAGATGCTTAGTATAACACCATAGGATCCCTCCTTTACTATTATAGGATTCCTTAGATACACTCATTGGATCCATCATGGATTTTATAGACACAAGGTGCCTTGGTTACATCCTCGGGCCTAGCAATAGATTATACCATTTTAACTTGGATGTATTCCTTGGACTCCGTTAGATTTACCACATTGTGGAATGCCTCTGATGAAGCTCTTTCGACTACAATCTTACCCCTTAGCTAGCCTGTAGTTAATACTAAGTTTGATACCCTTGAGGTCTTGGTTTTCTTGTTACATATTAAAACCTATATTACTATTATCACGTCATGATATCAGTGCCAGATATGCCTCATGTGACCTATATATATAATCTAGAAATTAATTAATTAATGAACTTGTTACATGCTCAGACATCGACCGAGGGATGAAGTAGGTACTTGGGTAATTATGTTATGGCACTTATTTAATTTTATATATGCATACTTCCACACTTATTTAATTTTTATTAAATAGTATGAAGTAATAGACACCATTGGTGGTGGCCTATTGAGATTTATCTCACACCCTATATGGGCTGGGATTGGTACCTTAGAAGACTAAATGTATGTAAGTGTTAAAAAAGGGAAGTGTACTACTTCAGACACTTGATTGCTTAATTACTTAGGATGGAGTTGGTATTAGATGAATGAGATGGATCTTATAATGCTTGGTATAGTTTTTTGAATCATTTTTTCTAATTTTTAATAGAATGTGTTGTATGTTTCTTTGTGTCCATGTTTTCCATATTTATAGATACATGAAATATCATCATCAGTTTTTGTATATTTATATTAGTTGCACCTGTTGAATTATTATTCTTGTCTGGTTCTGTTGTGCCATATTTTTATACTTCTTCCACTATTTAACTTTTGTTATTAAATCCATCCACTGTTTTACACTCTAGTAATGAGGGAATAGTCTCCCCACAAATACACCCTAGGCCTTCACTGCTAGTTGGTAGCCTCTGGCATTCGGGGAGATGTGCTTGTGGCCATGTGGCCCACTAAGCTCATGGCACCTTCAATGGAATCCGGGTTTGGGATATCACAAATTGGTATTAGAGGGGTTCCTTTCTTGATTTAATATTCAGAGACAATATATTGGAGCTTAGAAATGATTGTAACTTGTTCATAATCCATGCTTGGGCATCGCGAACCCATGTTCAGGGTAAATGTTGAGTTCCATAAATTATAATTGTTATTATGCTTTTTTCCTATAACTTTTGATATCATTTAACCATTGAGTGACACACATGCTGTTTTGTGGTTATTATTATTATTCTAATTGAAATTTCATTCCATTATTATCTTGATGATACGAGGTGAAGGGGTATTGTTACATGCATTATCATAGGCACCTAGAATTCTCATGTCATGTATTTTTCCATACCATATATGTGCATTTCACTCTTTGGATTACTTGATATGACTGTTATTTTTGAGTGATGTTCTATTAGTTACATTATTCATGTGATTTTACTTGGTTGTGATTGAGTGATTACTGGTTTTAATTCATAACGTGTTATGTTCCCTCATGGGTTGGAATTGGTAATTTATCAAGTTGATCCATTAGATTAAAATAAAATGGGTGTCATTTTCAGTGATAAGAAGTATGTGTCTTAATTCACTGATAATGATAATCCATTTTAGATGAACCTTGATATATGAAAATAAAAAAAAAATCAAACTTGAAAAGTGAATCATGACTTGTAAAATGAAATGTTTTCCAGTATATGATAAGGTAAAGTATAGTTGACCATTCATCTACTATAACTCCTAGAACTTATACTTGAGAACTTACTAATACTTGTACTTTTATGAGGGTATTTGGGGTAGCATACCATGTATAGTGATGTCTTTCTTACATTTATATTCCATTAGTGTTGCTATCTATCTACTTCCATCTTGTTCTAAGGTGTGTGTTTTGTGTTTATAGACCAATGATACCATGAAATACTTGTATCGTGCTCTAGGAGGGTGGTGATGACTATGCTTCATATGTGGTGGGACCTGAGCTTCAAGTCTTAACTATAGGAGTTCCACTTGAGGAACTACCTTATATACCTAATCTGGTAACTGATGCTTAGGCATGTAATAATTTCTTACGTCTAATGTAGTCCATGCATGGTGCTCCATGACCTGCACCTATGATGGCTAATATGACTCATGAGTTTCAGTAGTACCATCCACCTATCTTATTAGGATATGGAGTTCTACAGGCTACTTAGTCTTGGCTAGATGCCACCTTATCTATATTTGAGCCTCTGGAGACTCCTCCAAAGTGGAGGGTTAAGATTGTTATGTGATTCAACCAAGTGCTGGTGGAATGTAGTTACCCAGGCTAGTCACCATCAGAGCATGGTATGTGTTGATTTCTATACCACCTTATATTATCATTTATTTCCTTAGATACTGAGAGCTGACTGATCCCAAGAGTTTATACATCTCAAGCATAGTTCTATGCCAATTATAGACTATTCAGTGTGTTTCACTAAGTTGCAGTGCTTTTCATCACTTCTAGCCAATGATGAGATTTTATGTGCTAGATGCTTTGATAATGGGTTTGTGTATTCCATCCATACTTAGGTGAAAATATTTTTCCTAACAACATTTTCTTAAATAGTTAATTAGGATCTTATCACTGAGTGAAAACTGAGGGAAGATGATAGTACCGAGTATAGAAGACTAACACCATGGTAGAACAGTAGTTCTTTCAGTAGCAGAGAAAGAATTCCCTCAATTTTTTTTCATTAAGGTAGTGGTAGAAAGAGTACCCATAATGGTAGCTCTATGGTGTGTCTCCAACATGGAAGATAAGTGAACTTGAAGCCTTAGTGTGATAGAGACACTTTGGAGTGTTGGTCTTGAAACTATATGAGTCACCTTGAGAGATTCTGTCAGACCTTTTAATTATATTCTAGTGGAAGAGGATCCGAACTTACTCCACTTTCAGAGGAAAGTTTTTTACACCATGTAAGGAGGGGATTTGGAGTAGCACAAGAAAGATTGGCCGAGGATGAGTTCATGGCCACAATATCCAGACTTATGATCACCAACAACACCAGCAGAGCAATTTTTATCGTGGTAGTCTAGCTGTAGCACATGGTCATGGATCAGGTCAGTTGCATGAATTACAACCAATACCCAAGGATCAAGATGCATGACCGTCTATAGTATGAGGTACTATTCTAGTATCCTCCACTATAGTATCTACTTTATTTGATACATGTGCTTCACATTCCTTAATCTCTTTATCTATCGTGGACATCCTTGGGCTATAAATACAGTATTATTATGGTTTAATAACCTTGGATACACCATTGAGAGTATGGCCAAATGTAATACACCAATGGAATGACAATCCTCTTGAGGTAGGCAGTTACCCTTTTCCATGGTACCACTATGTTCTTGAGATTACGGGCTTCAATTTAATTCTTGGGATGGATTGGTTGGTTCCATGTTAAGCCTTTTTAAACTGCTATTATCATAGGGTGTCGTTTACATCACTAGAGGGTAGCAGTTATCTACAAAGGGTGAGTGGTATTTTTAGCCTAGTAGAGCTGGACCAGAGAATCAATGGCTAGGTAGAGTGATTGACTAGATTTATAATATCTTCATGGAGGATTAGGGTTTACTTTGTGTTAAATTCCCTTCGATAATAGATCATTTTAGGGACATCATTCAAGAATATTTGTCTAGATTGCCTCCTAAGAGAGAGGTTAAATTTACAATTGAGCTTATTCTAGGAGAACCTCCAATGTCCATTATTCTATAAAAGATGGAACCTTCTGAACTCTAGGAGCTCATGCAGTAGTTAGAGGATTTAGAGGCAAAGGCTTTTATATGGCCTAGTACTTCCTCTTGGGGTTTCCCATGATTTTCTCCAATAAGGAGGATGAGAACCTTCATCTATACATGGATTATATATGGTTGAACCAGATTATGGTCAAGAACTTGTATCTAATGCCTTTTATAGATGATCTCTTTGACCATCTTTGAAGATCTAGGGTGTTTTATAAGATCAATCTAAGATGCATCTATCATCAAGTACGAGTTAGGCCATTCGATAGACCTCATACAAATTTTTGTATCAGGTGTGGTCTGTATGGGTACCTTGTTATGTTGTTTGGTATTATGAATGAACATTCCATTTTCATGGATTTTATGAATAGGGATTTTCATCCCTATCTAGATTCCTTTGTCATAGTATTTTTGGACGACATCTTGGTGTATTATTACACTCAAAGTGGCCATGATAAGCACCTTGAGATCGTTTCGAGTACACTAAGAGACCATGAAATTTATTCCAAGATTGCTAATTTCCACTTATGGATAAAAAAGATCACTTATTAGGTCATATTATCTTGGAATCAGAAGTTTCTATTGACCTAGAGAAGGTTAGTGATGTGGTTTCCTAGGAGCATCCGAAAAATGTGTTTGAAATATGGAGTTTCTTGGGGATAAATAGGTACTATAGGAATTTCATATAGGAATTATCATGACTTGATTCACCTCTAAATAGTATTATAAAGAAGGGTGTTAAGTTCCTATGGTCAGAATAGTGTGATAAAGCCTTTTAGGAGCTAAAGGGGAGGCTTGTATCATCACCCATTCTGATTCTTCCAGAGCATGGAAGAGGCTATACATTGTTATATGATGCATCGGGAATTGGACTAGGAGTAGTACTGATGTAGGAGGATAGATTTGTTTCCTACAGATCTCGGTAGTTGAGGCCTCATGAGAGAAACTACACGATGCATGGCCTTGATCTAGCAGCATTTTTCCATGCCTTATGTTAATGGAGAAATTATCTATTGGGTGAGCTTTTTGTGGTGTATATGGATCACAAGAGCCTTAAATATATATTTACATAGCATTAATTAAATCTAGTATAGATAATATGGTTCGAATATCTTTATTACTTTGATTTAGAGCTTGCCTATACACCTAGAAAAGGTAATATAGTAGATGATGAAATGATTTAGAAAACTCAAGAACAATCCATACAAGAATATAGCGATGAATGTAAATTTATGGCCCTCTTTTATGAGATGAATTTGGAGTTTTATGATATTCATGAGCAGTATTATATATCCACCTTGACAGTTATGTCATCCCTCCTTGATAAGGTGAATAGAAGGCAATTTTCAGATCCCAAGGGATTGGTTCTCCATGAGAGTATTTCAGGAGATGACACTACTCCAAATTGGTCTTTGGATAGAGATGAAATCCTATATATTCATTGACATGTCTGGGTTCCTACAAATATGAGAGAAGAGTTGATGTGTAAGTCCCATGCTTCTTAGTGGATAGTTCATCCAAGAATCTATAAGATGTATTGAGATATGAAATGCCAATATTGGTGAACTGGGATGAAATGTTAGATATAAGTCTTTATCACTAGGTGTTCCACCTATCAACAAGGGAAGACAGAGAACCATATACCTACAGGCTTGTTACAACTACTTTCAGTCCTATAATGGAAATGATAATATGCTTCCATGGTCTTTATAGTTGGTTTACTAAGGTCTCCTAGAGGTAGAGATGCTATATGGGTTGTTATTGAAAGACTGAAGAAAGTATCCTACTTCATTTCTATCTGGGAAGCTTCCTCAGTTGATAAGATGGGGAGACTATTTTTCCATGAGATCATTCGACTACACTGGGTCCTTGTTACTATCGTTTTAGATAGGTATGCTTGTTTCACATCACAATTCTGGTAGGGGTTGCAGGAAGGCTATGGGAACTCTTGTGCTTCTGAGAACAACCTTTCACCCTCAGACTGATGGATAGTTAGAATAGATGGTATATGTTATATAGGACATGCTTCAGACATGCATCCTTGATTTTAGCAATTCTTGGGAGAAGAATATCCCTCTCATTGAGTTCATCTATAATAATATATTTCATGTGATGATTTATATGGATTTTTTTAGGCCTTGTATGGTAGATCATGTCATTCACCCCTGTGCTGGATAGAGGCAGGTGAGGTAACCCTACTAGTTCACCGTCTCATGCAGGAGACTTTGGAGAAGGTTTAGCTGGTTAGAAAGAATATGCCTACTGTTCAGTCAAGATAGAAATCTTATGTAGATATTCTTTGATGACCTCTAGATTTCGAGGTCAGGGATCATGTTTTTATGTGAGTATCACCCATGTTAGGGAATAGATGGATACAGAGTCAAGGGAAGCAATTGTCATGATTTTTCAGGCTGTTTGAGATTCTAGAGAGGGTTGGGACTATTTCTTATTAGTTGTTATTACATCATGGGTATCATTCCATGCATTATGTTTTTTGAATTTCATAGCTTCTCCACTATCATGATGAACTGTCTCATACTTTTGATCCCATAGAAGTTGATCTAGATGTCAATACTTCTTCTGAGAAGTATCCTATAAGCATCATTGATCGGATCATAAAGGCTCTATGAGGCTAGTTTTTCCATCTAGTATGGGTGCTATGGAATCACTTCCATTTATAGGATAAGACATGGGAGTGGGAGGATGACGTACGTGGCTAGTGGCCAGAGTTGTTCTTAGACAGTGTTTCACTGCCCTTGGAAGGTGAACTCAGGGATGAGTTCATTTAAGGGGGGAAGACTATAAGAACCTAATTTTTTCCTTTATGTGTGGATCCTTTTAATGTTCTATTTAAGCTTTTATAAATTTATCTTTTTATCTTAGACCCTAAAGTTTGGACATGGTACGATTGGTTTTTTTTAAGAGAAGGGAATAAGGGGGTTGTAGGTTTCTTAATGTAGATGGTTTTTCCTAGGGGGAAGGACCCTAATATTTATATGACATGTAAATCATTTACACATCATGTAAATGCCTGAGAAGTTTTTTCAAAATAAGGGACATGGAATCCTTTTTTTAGAAATAGATCACCCATCATTTATATCTCGCACAAGATCCCCCTCTCATGCCTAAACCTAGGCTTTGGTGTTTCTTCATGATCCAGACTCTGATTTAAGATCTTTCTATCTCATTGGATGCACACCAGTAAGATCTTAATTCCTTTTTATGGGTTCTTCATCTATATTTCTCCCAGAGACTCTATTCAGATGTAGGCTCATATGACCTATTTTCAATGAATATGACCATTCTTAAGATATCTTCTAATCCATAACAAATAAGAGGCTGATACTGGATGAGAAGAGTAACATGAGTTTTAGTTAGGTGATTTTTAACTCATCCACAATTTTTTTCATTTTATAAATTTCCATGTGGGCGCACCAATTTCATCAAGCACCATATGTTTAATTAATATGCATTTATTATAGTCATTAGAACTATGTTCTAAGACCCTTTCTATAAATTTTAACCATATTTTGTGGTTACATCCACAATGATGTCTACCCCATGTAGTGTGATTTCCATATTTGAGATTTTAGTGCTTTTACTTGTGTGTCTGCGCCATCATTTGGGTGTGCCTTAGATTGGAATTGTTAAAGGTAATCCTTACTTGTTTAATTAACTATTGAAATGATAAATATATAGTACCATGCATGACAATCACTTGACCCACCTAAGGTAAGTTCTTCAATTGATTAATAAATGTTAAATGGTAAATTGGAAAGTATATTATAAATATATGAATTGACCTATTGAATTATAATATAATGGATTGGTTGCATGTCTATAGAACCACTTTCCATGTTTAATGGATGTATCTGAGTGAATCATATTAAATGATTAATACTTCAATGGATTAATATAATGGTTGCATACCCCTTGGACTTATCACACTAATGAAAGACAAGGCTTGAACCAAGTGAACTTAATAAAAGGTTTGATTAATTACATGGCATTAGTTATTTACTGAATCAATTGTAAGGTCCCTAATTACATATGGACCTTGAAATAACTATAGTAGTGGTTAGACTCAAGTTAGCATTTGGATTCCCGGGGGAATACCGCACTCCTGGATTCCATTCTGATTGAAGGATGTCGGTTGCCTTGGTTGAGACCCACCTTGGAACCCAATCCTAATATATTAGTGGATTCTTGGTATAACACTATAGGATACATCCTTTAAAATTATATGATTCCTTGGATAAAATCCTTGGATCTAGTGTGTCTTCTATGGATACAAGGTTCCTTCGTTATATCCTTGGGACTATCCATATATTATCCCATTTTACCTTGGATGTATTCCTTTGACTCAGTTAGATTTACATCATTGTGTAATGCCTCGGACAATTCTCCTTTTATTACACTCTTACCCCTATCTAGGCTGTAGTTACTATAGAGTTGGTGACCATTGAGGTCTTGGTTGACTTGGTTATTACCTTGGAACCTCTTCAATATTAAAAAAAGTATGGTTTCCTTATTACATCTTGAAACCTCTATTACTATTATCATGTCAGGATTTCAGTTCTGACTATGCCTCACATGACTTACATATATAAATTGAAGCTTAATTAATTAATGAACTAGTTACATAGACACCAACTGAGGGATGAAGCAAGTAATTGGGTATTTACGTTACAGTACTGCTTTACTTTTATATATGCATGAATGCACACTATTTCAGTTTATATTACATAGACTGGATATTATAGATACCATTGATGGTGGACTAATAAGATTTATCTCACACCCTATCTAGGCCACCATTTGTAACTGGGAAGACTACATGTATGCAGGTGTTGACAAATGGAATCATACTTTTCCAGACACTTGATTGCTTGCTTTCTTAGGATGGAGTTGGTAGTAGATGACCAAGTTGGAGCTCAGGATGCTTGGGATAGTTTTTGGATTCCTTTTTTCTTCTTTTTTATAACATGTGTTGTATGCTTATCTGTTTCCATGTTTTCCAACTTTATAGATACATGACATATCATCATCATTTTTTGTATATTTATATTAGTTGTCTTGTTGTATTATTATTCTAGTTTTCTTATGTTGTTCCATTTATTTATAGTGATTATTCTATTTAACTTCTGTTATTATATATATTTGTTGTGCTAAACTCTGATAATGAAGGAATAATCTCCCTATAGACACACCCTAGACCCTCACTGCTTATCGGCAGCTTCTAGCATTTGGGTAGATGTGCTTAAGGACATATGTCCAACCAGACTTGGGGAACCAATAGTGGAATTTGGGTTTGGGACATCACACATACAACATCAAGACTATGGGAGATAACTTTTATACCACCTACCTCATGCTTGCAGATAAAATACTCTCCAAAAATCAACCCTTGGTTTGATCTAAAACTACCACTAACACCAAATCTTAGAATCCCCTAAAAAAAGTAGTGTTTATGAACTTCATAAGGAAAGAAGAAACCTGTGACACCTCGAGTCACAGTTTCAGTAAAAATAATAATTTTAAATAAATTATAATTTAAGTAAATATATTATAAATGTATGCAATATGTTTACTTATAAAAAATATATATTTAGTAGTAATAATAAGCGATGCATTTTATTTATATATGTAATTTTTTTATTAAAATATAAATTTATTCTAATTAGGTTGATAATAATAAAAATCAAAATATTAGTTTTGAATTATTACTATTACGAAATTATAAATTCTGATTAGATTAATTTGTTATAAAATTGTTAATAATATGAATTTTGTTTAATAAAATTATAGTTAAATAATTAAACGAATTATAATTTAAAGTTGCATAAGATTTCATTTAAGCAAAATGAAAATTTTATGTTCTTATTTGTATTAGTTTTCAAAAAATGACACTTTTTAGTGTAAATTAAATTTATTGTTAAATAATATTTTTATGAGTAATATATTAATATCTTTTTTTTTCAAATGAAATGTTGTCGCATGTATTTATAATTATTTATAAGTATAATGACTTGTTGCTACATTGAATTATATATATTATTAACATTATTAATTTTAATATTTCAAAATTATACATATTTTGTACCAATTATGATAATTGTTATTTTGGTATATTTTCAAATTATTAATTTAATTTATAACATTTTAAATATGTAATATGATATAAATATATATTTGTTTTATAATAATAATTGAATAAAAATATTTTCATAATTATAATTTTATTTGATTTATATATATATATATATGATTAGTTTCATTTGTGTAAAAATTATTAATATTATTTTTTATAAAATTTAATGATATGGTACATAAACACGCAATAGAAATTTTTTTATAATTAATAATACTTTTAAATTATAATATGTAAATGTTTTATAAATAATAATAAATACATTTTATTTATTTCAAATTGGTTTAATTAGAATTTTTTTTAACAATTATATTATGATTTATATATATATATAAAATATATAAATGAGTTTAAGTAATAAAAATTTACTTTTTTAAAAGTATTGTTAAAATATTTTTATTATTATAAATAACTTTTGACGAAAACTATATGAAAAGATAAAAGATATAATAATAAAAGAAAAGTAAAGTAATAAAGATAGATAATATAATAATAATAATTGATAAAATAATAAAAACAAATAGGTGATGTTTTCATGGGTTAGGGAACAGGGAAAATAGGATTTGGGTTTGGGGGGGTCTTCATGGGGCGCTAGCAGGGGGCTTGGCCTATTGGATGAGAGGCGCGACGAGGCGAGGTTATGGGAAGGGAGTGGACATGAGCTGCTGCGGTTAGGGTGTCTGAGCGCGGCGGGTTTGAGGTCGACCGAGTCCAGGGAGGCGCGACGGGGGTTGGTGTGGCGCGCGGAGGCAAGGCATGCACTGCTGCAACTGTGCGCCGCGAGATGAGGTGAGGTGTCCGAGTTGAGAGTCATGATGCAAGTTGTGGTCAAGGCCAAAGGGCTTTCGCAGGTCCGATCCATGCGGGTTAGGGTTCTGTTTAGGTCTGATCCGAGGTAGGTTCCTTGTTATGAGTTTTATAGGTTTTGTAGGTTTTGTTTTTTGTGTTCTGTCAAACTCTGTTGAAGATCAGATTGACATACTGTTTCCTTGTGTTTGTTTTTGTTGCAGTCATGATTAGAATTTTTTTGTTTTGTTGATTATGATTTGATATAGTGGTATACAAAGTTTTTTTTATTCCAAGGTCATTGTTAGCAAATATATAATCCATTTCAATTTTGTATACTTGTTGACTCTTGCCTTGCAACCGGTTATGGCTGGATTCCATCAACTCACTCTGTATTGATTTTGTTTTTTTTTAATTTTTTTTTACATATACACTGTTTTGGCTATAAAAGACCAGCAAAGCCAGACCTGTGTATGTGTTTTTTTAGTAGTCCTTTGGTTCTGAGAATGGTATTTCCTGCTTCAGCCCTCATTTTATTTCAACACTTCTGGTAAGGGGATTAGTGTTTATCTTCATGGTTTCATTTATACCCTCTATGTTCTGGTTTCGCATTAGGGTTTCATTTATTTAAACTATGTTTTACACTTCCGGTGCTAAGAAATTATTTTACTAAAGAAATTATACATACTTTCCTTTACCTTTCAAAGCATATAGATAAGGGATTATTTTCAATTAGTTTTATTATACAAAACCACTAATATATATATATATATATATACATTTCTGTATATGCAGTTTGAAAATATATATATATATATATCCCTTCTATTTTTGAATGTTTTAAGAGGATCTTGATGTTTTATTAAGGTACACATATTTTAAGTCTGTGTGTAAGGGATTATTTTCAATTAGATTTATTATACAAAACCATTAATATATATATATATATATATATTTCTATTTAAGCCATCTGCAAATATATATATATATATATATATATTAATTTCAAATCCTTTATGTTTAAAAGCTTCTCAAAATGGAGATGTGTCATTTAATGATTTTCAAGTTTTGAATAATTTAAGGGTTCATTAACATGGGTTTTGTAAAACTGAATATATATATATATAATGTGTGTATTCAGGTATGTACAAGTATACAAACTTTTCAATCTAAATCCGTTTTATAAATTTTAAAAGATAATTTCAAACCCTCCAATAATGTTTTTGATGCGAATTATGTTTTGTGTTCAATTGGATTTATAATTATTATAAAAGACCCCCAATTTTTATAAATATGTATACACTTATATTTGGATATACATGGGAAATTAATTAAAAATCTATTTATTATTTTTAAAAGGGTGAATACCAATCTTTAGATAATGGGTTGGATGCGAAATGTATTTTGAATTCAATCGGATTTATATTTAGTACGCTAAACCCTAATTTTTTTTACATATGAATATACTTTCGGTCACACAAGTTATATACCTAACATGGTTTGGTTTCCAATCAAGTGATAATAATGTATTAAAAATATTTTAAAGTATTTATTACTTTAATAAATTAATAAACATGGTTTAATTATGAGAACCCATATATACACCTTATATATATGCGGTTATATATATATATATCTATATCATATAGTTTTTAAAACCCTAATTTTCAAGTATTGATCTTTAAGATTAGTGTTTTAAATGAAACCAATACTTGAAGGGTAATTAATAAATGTTAAATTTGGTGTTTACTAAATCAAAATGTATTTATACATTAATTTTAAAAAAAAAATTTAATTATATTAACTTCATATGTTTATATATATGAATGTAATGATGGTTATCATTTTTACAATTTTTATTTCAGTTTATCGTCATGTTTCCGAAGATACACACATAAAATATCAACATGTTTTATCGACATTGTGGTCATTGAATTTTCATAGATACATGGCCATGCTATTATGTTCATCATCGACAATCATTGTATTATAATTGACTCATAAATGTCATAAAAGTGATGACCATTATTTTTATTAATGACATATCATGCGCATCGGTTTCACTAAACTTTTATGTAAAATATTTATACATATTGTATGCACTAAATATATATGTATTCATGATGTATGGAAAAAGTGTTAGTATAAATGAATTTTAAAATAATGATTCGTTAAAGGGGAAAATATCTATGATAGATCGTGCAGAGATATGTCGATGTGTAGATCGACTACTTTAGAACAAGTAGATGAATTCTTATGAAAGTATATATATATATATACGTGCGGATATGTATATGAATTACTTATGTATAAAATGTTATTTACAAGTTTTAATATATGAAAACCCAGTGAAAATGTATACATATTTAATGCAAGATTAAATTTTTTTAAGAAATCCCAACTCTCGAGTGTGGTAGATAGGAAGGGATTGGGTGTGGATCCGTCATGGCTAGTAATTTGTTGAGCAGTCTCAGAATTAGTTATTTTGTTTTCAGAAGCTTGCCTAATGTTTTCAAAAAAACACTGAAGTATTTTTGGGTAATATAAATTGGAAATTAAATATTCAAAGTGGTATGTGACACCTTGAATATCAGACCTTATTGAAATATGAGGAATGTATTGGACTGCTATGTTGGGGTCCGGTTAAAAGAAATCCCTCCAGGTTGGGGACTGGTTAAAGTAATCCCTCCGAGTTGGAGACCGGTAAAAGTAATCTCCTTGATGCATTGATTATTCTTGAGACAGTCAGATTGGGTTATTACCCTTAGTTCATAGTACGAGGCCTTGAAATTCAAACATGAGTCCGACATTATATGTTTCCTCACTATGTTTTAGTATATGACTAACCAAGTGATTATTTTGACTAGAGTAATATCCTTGGTTAGATAACCATTACCTATGAGTATGAGATTAAGTGAACATGGCATATGATGAGACAGTGTTGCAGTATGATCAGTTTTCCTTTCTAGTATTTTAATGAAAATGTTAGCATTACTATTATCACGTTATAATGTGCATTTTTATAATTTGTAGTGAAATTGTTTATACACAACTCTGATAATGTTCATGCTTCATAGTATTTGCATACTTTGCATGTTATTCTTCTTTATACCAGCATTCTTACTTTGTAATATGATCTTTTAGTAGTCTTCAGTTGAATTCTTAAATTCTTGTGTGGAATTTCCTAAATGGTTTTCAACAACCTTTGAAAAGTGATGATATTTTCTTTAAAGGAATTATTTTAAGTATGTGCAATTATTTTCAAAGGATGTTTTCAGAAGCCATATTAAGTATTTTAAAAACCCCTTAATGAGCATATTTTTTTCTCACCCCAAGTTTTTTTTGAAATATTTTTCACAGGTTTCTAGAATTGGTCATCATTATTGTAGCGCAACAGAAGCAGTGATGATCTTGCAGTTTTTTTAGTTTTTAGTTGTAACTATGATGTTTTTTGTAAGCATGTATCTATTTCTAGAACCTAGACCGGAATATGGTCCTCTTGTATGACATGTCTAAGGCTGGGTCCTTACAAAACCAAAAAAATATCCTTTTAGAAAATATATGAAAGAGGACTCATAGAGTTATCCGAAGCTTCAATTCTTACTAAAAGTACCTAAAATTACTAATAAATGAAGAAGATTTATCCTTGTAAGATAAGGAAGCTACTAATTCACACCCTTTTCTACTAGAGAAGAAAATGGTGTGGAAATAGGGTGAAAATCATTTAAATATCTAGAGGTAAAAATGGGAAATTCCTCACTTTTATTGAGGAACATGGTATGTAAACATGATTTTCTAAATCATGAACCATCCATGTGTTCTAATCTTTCCAAGAGAGACATGGATCATGTGGTTTTTTGGGGAGCCTACATGGTTTTCCAAACCTTGTTGAGGTTGTGTGGTTGGCTCTGTCCAAGCCATCATGGTTTCCAGCCCCCCTATGTATGGTTTACAAACTATGAAACCCCCTTATCTTGGGTGAATGATCATGGTGCATGGTTATTTCTATCTATTCACCAACCATAATCTGTGCATACTATGGCCCCACTTTCCCTATTTTCATGTCCTAAACCCCCAAGACACTCCTGATACCTTCCCCAACCTTAGATAAAATTCCAATAAAACTTTCTAGAAGAGTTTAACAAAAATTTAAATAAAAACCTACCTTGTCAAAGTTTATGGATCTTACATAGGTTCTTAAATTAAATAATTTAATTGTAAAATTTATTTTATTAAAAGTACCATTTATTTTAAAGTGGTTTTATAAAAAGGGTTTTGTGGGATGTTATATGATGGATTTTTTGAAATTTGGGTTTTAGGAAAAATTTAAAATAGTTATCTTTAAATGGTATTTGGGGGAAATAATTTTTGAAATAAAACCTTATACATGTTTTTAAATTCTAATTTTTTTTTTCAGAAAATGATGTAATGTTTTGAAATGAGGTACTAGAGATTTATGGTGAAATGATGAAATTTATAGTAGTGAGTTGAAATTTCCCAAGAAAGTTTTTATTGAAGTATTTTCATTATTGAAATTGGTGTTCTTGTTGTCTAATAATCATGATTCATATATGATGAAATGGGGGTTTCATGTGGGAATGATTTCTCATCTGATGAACATCAAGAAACCACTCGGGAAATTGGATATAATGGGATTTAAATTGTTCACCATGAACAATTATCATTGACATTATCTAGTTTCTGTAGGAGTTTACTATAACACCCCAAGATTTTATAATTTATTTTATTTAAATAATATTTTGTTTGATTAGGTGTGGTATATGTAGTATAAAGCTTAAATTAACCATGATATACTATGTAAATATTATTATTTAAATATGACCATTATAAACTAATCATTGGATTAGCAGTTATGAACAAGAGTGACTGAATTATGAAATATATATTTAATTTTTTCCATAATAAAATTAATAACCAATCATACATTGATTTTCCATTAGTTATAAATGAAGATAAAAATTTTTTAAGGAAAAATAAATAATTTTCATTAAACATTTTTATGTGCGTAGTGTATTTTTACCTTAATCGATTAAATTAATATCTATTACTAAATGATTCTAGTGATATGAGTAGATTATATACCTAATAAAATAAGCTAACATTCATTTTAAATATCCTTTATTAGGCATGTAATGAGGATAAATTAATTTTATGTTTCAAAAATACATTTTTTAAATTGTTTTTATTGATTTTTTGTGAAGATATTACAATTAATTTATTCCGCTTTTAAAAATTTATTTTATAAAATGAACATAATTTTTTAAATCATCATATTGAAATAATACTAATATAAAATTTTGGGATTTTTCTTAAATGGATGATTTTTGGGTAAATGGGGAAAATACAAATTTGTGAAAACTATCATTTTTAAATAAAGTAACTAAAAAGTGCAATTCTATTTTGGATTTGGTTTTAAAGTAATATAATATCCATTTTATATAATAAAATATAATTAATTTCATAGGAATTCAATTTATATTTTATTTTAGTATAAGTTTATTTTTAGGCTTAAGAAAACATTTTTCATAAAAACTATTTTTCATTGAACTTTGAATTATTATATTGAAATAAATTTATTCCAATTAATTAGATTTAATATTGAAAATCGATTTCATATTTGGAATTGAGAGGTTCAAATTATCAATGAGGTGAATTTCATTTTTTTCATTAAGAATAGTAACTTTTGTAAAAATGTTTCACCATGGAAAAAGGGTAAAACAGGTTAATTAAGGTTAAAATCAAGTGATAAGGTCACAAAATTTTATCTAAATTATTATTGGAAGAGATGATTTCAACCCTTATCACCTTATATTTGAATTTTAATTGTTTATTTTTATCCCACATTGTATGAGTTTTATTTTTTATAAAGTAATGACTGTCAAGGCATGTTAATATGTTGAAAAAGAAAATATAGTTTGGATGTTAAATGAATGATGAGGAATATAATCTTGTTATTAAATATTTTTTTGAATAATAGATTCCAAGGCTTGTTTCAAATCATATTAAGTGAATTAATATTAGGAGACATTTTTTGGAAGATGTTTTTAGTGAAATTTACTTTAAAATATTTCAAGACATAATTATTATTTAAGGTAAAAGATAATTTAAATACTTGAAGGGTTTCATCTATGTGTTGGATGAAGGCTGAAGAAAAGATGATATAGAGATATTCCATGGAATAGAGCTTCTGTAGAGTGGAGTTTCAGTGAGGTGTAGCATTGATCTTCAATGAATATAATCATAGACCCTTTGTGAAGATATAAATCAAGAAAAAAACTTTCATAAGTGAAAAAGGAGTGACCATGAGTCTTGTGATAGAAATAGTTACCATGAGTTCACACATAAGGTGATTGGAGATCAATTGAAGAACATGATAAGTAAACCAGTCAATGAAATTTAAGTGTTCTTATAAATATTAAATGTCATGGTATTAGTTATCATGATTATTACAAAGAGATTCTTAGACTAGTGGGGGTGAATAGTATTTTTTACAAATTTAAAAAAATTATAGTTACTAGAGTAGTGAACAATGAAATGATGAAAACTAATAGTTTAGTAGAAAATAAAAGAAATAACACATGGTATTTTTATACTAGTTCTGATCACCAAGATCCCACTCTACTCTTCAATATTATCTACTTGGTGAGATGAATGATATTCACTAAGAGACTCACTTTTGTTGGGGAGTGATAACCAAGTTATAGTAATAAATTTTTCTCACCTAGTAGTATAACCCAATTACATATGTTCATTTTTCTCATAGGGTGGTATAACCCTAATTTACTTTTATAAGAGTCACAACCCACCTGAATTTTTACAGCTGTCACAACCCACCTAGATTTTGTTTAGGAGTCCTAACCTAAAATTCATTTTCAATAGGAGAAATAACCTAGGAAGATAGATTTTGGATGGGAAATTCTTAAACAAAATCTTAGAGGAATAAACAGAAGAATGAAAAGGTATAAAAATGAAAACCCAAAACAAATTATAAATAGTATATGAGAAGATGACGATGAATATCGAAGACCCTCAAGGACTTCAATCACTTTAATAGTAGATGATCAAATGATTAAGTACATCGTGATCACACCAACTAAATAGTGGTCATATAATGAATAAACCACTTATAAATTACTATATCAATGTCATATTTTTATATTTCATATCATTGAATAAACTATGTCGAGTTTATTTAATCATGTCCCCCTTGATCACATTCTAATGGATAATCCCACATCATTAATTCCAAGATCTTCTTGAGTGTAGAAGAGAATATAAATCATCAATCACATTGTTCCACGGGTTAGAGAATAATAATACTTATAATAATACCATTTTCATGTAATTTGAATTATCTTTCTCATCATCATAGAGTTATCATGCTCTTTTATTTCTGCATAAAATAACTAAGAAACACTTCCAATATGATTTTTAACGTAAATATGCATTTTAAAATTAATAATTTTTTTTGGAATATATATAATAAAATTTTAGTTTATTAAATTATAAAAACATTAATAAAATATAGAACCATTAAAAAAATATTTTATGTGTGTTTTTATAATGAATTTATACTCAAAATATTTAATCAAACATTAAATTGTATTATAGAAAAATATAATTATTTAATAAATTAGAACTAATTTTTCATGCAATTTATATAGTTAAATTATGTTTTGAATTAGTTTAAAGTATAATTAGTTAATTTTTACATATATTAATCCAATTTAGTTCATTATAAAAAATTTCACATTGAAATTGGATATAAAAACAGTTCAAACTTTTGGACCTTTCCACATTAAAAACTCGTCATCTCATCCCATCTGTGGGATTAATTTTAAATTAATTTCTATACATTTGGGATTATAATTTGGAAACATGAATTTGATATTTATAATTAGAAAAATTTATAATATCTAATAAGGTAAAATTATATTTTGACCAAAAATATTAGTGAAAGTAATTAAAATTAATTACATTGAGAAAGGTAAAAACGAGCTTAATTAATGACTAAACTTAGAATATAAGGTGTAAAAATGACCCTACACTTGTCTAAAAATTATTTTATGGACATATTTAGACCATTAAACCTCCATGGATCTATAATGTTCTATTTTGAATCCTTTGGGGACAAGTAAAACATGGGGAGAACTCAAATCTTTTCAAGAATACCCACTATGTCTTTTCCCCCACTTATAAAAGGGATCCTCTAATCCCCCTATATTAACACCTCTCAAGTCATTTATATAAGAATAATACTACCCAAATATGCTCCAAACTTACCTAAATTAATACTATAAGCATACCTTTGGGTATAAATCCAAACAAGGAAGCCATTTTCTGCAAACCAAAAGGAGTTACCCAAAAAAAAGGCAACATCCTTCAACAAGAACAATGTTTTTATTTCTTTCTCCACCCCCTAAAATATTTTTATTCTGTGATTAAATAATAACATAAGTATCATAAATATATTTATATGTTGTTATATTAAGGGTTCAACCTACACTCACACACACTTCCGTTAAATGGGATATGCAATCATTGTTTGTGTGGTGTATATACTCACAATGTATTATATTATTATTATACTTAATTTTTTTTGTATTTACATATCCATTTTATGATCTTTATTTCATGTGGTTTATGGTTCAAAAGTTACCAAATTAGTAAGTTATTTTGTCCCAATTTACCTTCTTTGAGATATATTCCATGTTGTTCACCTATATTTTTCTATGAGGTGTATATAGTGCCATTTGAGATGTTATATCATGAATATAATTATTTTTATGATATTTTAAGCTTCATATAATTTTATCCTTTCAAGGGTATTATGATTCAAAGTTACCAAAGTGGCAATAATTTATTGCTACAATCTCATCATTTATCGGGATTGTTTATGATTACGATTCCAATGATGAAATCTTATGATCCATCTCTCAAGAAATATCATGAATTTTATTACCCTCTGGTTATTAATTATATCTTCAATTAATGGTATCATTTTTATACTCTTTGGTACTTAATATAATTAATAAAATGTTTTTAATAAAACCCAACTTTATTTCTCTTTTCGATCATAAATCTATGTTCTTCCAAAAAAATATTTTTTAAAAATGTTTTAAATGAATTTTTAAGATAAATTTAAAGGAAATAGATGTTAAAAATGTTTTATGTTTTAAAAATGATTTAATTTGTTTTAAAAACTTACTTTATATGTTTTCAAGGTTATTTTTAAAGGAAATGTTTTATTTTTTAAAAAGAGTTTTTCAAATAGGAATGGATATTTCTCTTAAGAAATACTTTAAATTAATTTTAATTATTTCTTAATATGTTTTAAAAGTGGTTTTCAAAGAAAAGGTTTTTTAAAATTTTATATGTTTTAAAAAGTGATTTTTAAAGAAAGGTTATGTTTTAAGTGATCTTTCAAAATAATTATCTATCTAAGATGATGTCCTTTGATATAGTTTTTGATTTAATAGGGATATTATCCAAGCATACCATTAATATTATTTATCTGAATGGTTTATGTTTTTATGGGATAATGTTTATGGAACCCATTTCTTTTCAACTGGAAAATCATGTTTCAAAGAGATTGACATAAAACCCATTTATTTTCTATGGGTTAATTAAGTTATGAAATAATAATTATTTTTTTTTGATTTTTATAATGATATCTCTTTTTTTACTTTATTCATGTTGTGGTTCATAAACATATCTTTTACTATGGGGTGGATTAGATTGTACCAGGTAATCCCATTACAGCTTATATAATGGGGTGTACTAGATAGCACTGGGTAACCACGTTATATCTTATATGATGTGGTGGCCCAAATAATACTGAGTAAGTCTATTACAACTTATAAAATGGTGTTTTATAGATAGAGTCAGGTGAGACCATTATTGCTCTCCAATGCATTGGGGAATGATTTATATCTTATTATATAATGATGGGACACTATGGGAAGAAGGGGAAACCTGATCCACTATGGGAAGAAGGAGAAACCTGATCCACTATAGGAAAAATGGGAAACCTGATCCACTATGGGAAGAAGGGGAAACCCAATCCACTATGGGAAGAAGGGGAAAACCGATCCACTATAGGAAGATAGGGAAACTTGATCCACAATGGGAAATATGTGTGTTATAATCCACTATTTTTATAGTATTGAGAATAAACCTTAACTACTATGATTCTATGTGTGAACATGATTACTTGTTCAAAATGTTATGCATAGAACTGGTTGCATGTTCATAAGTTTATGTGAGGACCAGATTTCACATCCTTAACTTAATGAGTGAACATATTTCTATTTATAAATGTTCATGAAGTTATAAGATGATGTTCATGCCACAAATATATGTCTTATGCCTATGATATGTTGATTATCCAATAAAAATACATATTTTATTTAAATTTTAATGGTATTAAATGTTCATTTTTGATCTTATGGGCCTGGGTTAGTGGATTTTAATTTTGAACATCAATTCTTATCATTTGTGCACCTCATGCCTAATGTACAACAATTTAGGCCCAATGATTAATATGATTTTAAGGATTGTAATTATAAATATTTTAATTTGATATATTGGGAACTTTATCTACACTTAAATATAAAAATTTCTCATTCAGGGATCAATGGATGATTCATAAAGGATGATGGAGATATTTGGAAATGAAAGGAAAGAATTCTAGAGAAGGCCGATTGGACACCAGCCCACTAATGAGAATGTGGGGCCCATAATACAAACCCAATGAAGCCAAAATTTCATAGGATTCTAGAAGACATATATATGAACAAATAATTATCCATGATCCAGTGCTAATTCGGTCTCCATGATGGCAATTAAGGTGGCCCAAATAGAATATCAAAATCGGGGCCAGAATCTACGACCCAGAATATTATCCTACCAAATCAGACATAACTCCCGATTAACAACTCAAAAATATCCCAAAATATTACAGGATATTAGAAGACATATGGCACTACATTTTCTTATTATATGTCCCACTCTAATTCGGCCATCTAGAAGGTACTTTCTACACGTCTGTTCGGTGGTTTCAAGCTGGATTCCACCTCGGGTCAAGAGTGGAAAAGTTCAAGTTCTACAAGCTTTCCAACACCCTAGGCCTACCATAATCAAATAAAATGCTTTGTACTATTGGATGCTCGACCCAAGTCTCCCAAAATGACTATTTAAGGTAGTGGTGGTGAGTGAGTTTATAATCTTTGGTGCTTTGTTCAATTGTAATGTTATGCTGCGATTTTGTTGTCTCAAGTTTTTCTTTCACATGTAAGTTGTTCAATTAACTTTAGTTTGTTAATAAAAGTTCTTATTATCCTCTTATTTTGTTGTTATTAATATCAATTTGATAACTTTGGTTCAATATGTGAATTTATTCACACCAAACCTTGTGAAATTACCACACAACGATGGAGTGATCGTTATTTCATTGTTTTTTTACTTCTCCATTTCCTCCCTCATGAGTCTACTTTCCGATTCCATTGAAACCATAGAATCAATGGAGGGCTAACCCACTTATGGGTTGATCAAAGGGAGTATAAAGAGGCTGTATTGGATGTTATTTATCACCCCATTAATGTTTAATCAGTTCTTTTAATTGAGATTTTTATTTGATGATTTTTATACTCCATCGTCCTTGTTGAATTTAAGGCCACACACTTCAAGTGCTAATACGAACCTTTACCTTGAAGTGCTCAAAACCTTGATCCTTCAAGTGTATATGTGATTAGTATTAAAGTATGTAGGTATTAAACCATTAAGTGAGGATGTTGTTTGATATTATTAAATGAACCCATCTCAAATATAAGAAATTGAAATAGTTGAAAAAGAATTTCATCCAATCCACCCCTAGAGATAACCTAGGATCAACACATTATTTTAAATTGAATGCACTTAAATATATTATTTATCCTTTAAAACCATCTATAATAAACCCAAGTTAGCCACTTCATGGCCAAAAACAGTCCATAGAATGTAAGTATCTATAGGTTTCTTCTTATGTCTCTGAGGATTCGACAACCCAAGCTAAACTACAAGGACCTTTTTACCTTCATCTCTTGGGTAAATTTGAGTGTGAATAAATATTTGGAACCATTTATGGGGAACCAAGTAAGTCATCTCAACACCAATTTTATTCTCCCCCATTTCTTCTATTCTCACCCAAGATCTCTTATCTTTTCCATTTCTCATTTTCTTTTCTTTTGGCACATGTCTGCCTATACTCGTGATCAATCAAACCGTCTAGTTAGGGTGGATAGTCCTGGGGTTGGGGAGTAAAGTACACCAAGGTAACTCTTTCCATTATATCATAATATTACTAATACTCTAGAGTCAAAAATTGATCCCATTTCAATTGAAGGTATTCAAAGAAACCAACTCATAAAACCAGGTGGGAACCAAAATGGAAACCCAATTGAGGTAGCCCCAAACTTGGGGAATACGGTTGATCAAACCATGAATGAATACCTCACACATTCCTGTATCAATTCCCCCTCATGCATTAGAAACAATTCCCTATGATATGCCAACTACATCTTTAAACCCCATGTCCTAAACCACCTTCCCACATTCCATGTAATGGAGTCTGAGATTCCCTACCTTCACGTTAAGGAGTTCAATGACATTGTAGAAACCATGTGTACCCCACATCAACTAGAATCATCTAAGATGATGATATTTCCTTTTTCTTTAAAGGATTGAGATAAAAATTGGATGAACAATTTGAGACCATTATCCATCAACTCTTGGGACCAACTACAAAGATAATTCTATAAAACATACCTTCCCCACCACAAAACAATTTCACTTAAAAAAAGTATCCAATTTTTTTTGAAAAAGAGGGAGAGTCATTATATAAAACACGAGAGAGGTTAAAAGACACTCTAAACATGGTTCCACACCATTTTTTTTATATTCCCGAATAAGTGAGAATTTTCTATGAAGGGTTGGGTTCATGGAACAAACAATTCATTGACATGATGTGTAATGGAACCTTTAAAAAAATCCCCAAATAATGCTTACGAGTATCTGGAAAGCCTTACTGAAAAAAACCAATCATGGGGAACTTCACCTTATTCTGAAAAGCCACAAAGAACTACTGAAATTCATTCACTTAGAGAAGAGGAAATCCTTAGGGCTAAACTCATAGAAATCTCTAGGAAGGTTGAAGAGATAGACCTTAGGAAAGTCCATGAAATCCAAAATGTAGACCTTGTTTGCACAATTTGTGACAAACATGACCAGAAGAAAGACAACTTCCCAAGCATTCCATCCATCAAGGATGTTATTTTAGGAGGAACCCTAGCGAAAGTAAATTCTTTGAACTTTCAAAATCCTCAATACCAAAACACCTTCAACCCAAGTTATAATGACCACCCAGGCTTCCATTGGAAAGATAACCAACAACCTAGCCAACCACAAGGACAAAATACTTACCCCCATCAGAACTACCAAACCCATAACCAGTTCCAAACCCAACCTATCCAATACCAACATCCACTGGTCCATTTTCAACAAAAAATCCCACCTCCAAAATATCCCCTTGGGATAAACCAACATTCTCAAGCACCAACCCAAATTGTTCCCCAAATCCTACTAGAAAAACTGTGCAAAAAAATGGAAAGGATGAACTCTGAAGTCTCTTCCCTAAAATAAGAACTTCAAACCATCAAAACTGGAAAGGCACCCATGCCTACTCAGGCGGTACCATCCTCCAGTTAAAGGGAGATTAAAGTTCTACTCAATCAACTCATGAACAAATAAAGGTTGTGATTGTTTTAAGAAGTGGGAAATCAATTGAGAAACCTGAACAACTAATTCAGAACCCATATGAAGATTCAAAATTGGATGAAAATTCAAATGAACCAAATGATGAAACTGAAAAACATGATAACATTGTCAAAGAAACAAGTCTTCAACAAACAACCCCACAACCTTCACCATTTCCTCAACACATGAGGGGGAAAACCATGCCAGAATTGAGTGAAACATAGAGGGAAATCTTCTCACAATTCAAGTTGAACATTCCTATTCTTGATGCAATCCAAGACATACCTTCCTACTCAAAGTACCTTAAGGACCTGTGCACTTTTAAAAGAAAATTTTCAAATAAAAACCAAGTCCTTTTGGCTGCTAATGTGAGTAACACCATTCAAGGGACCATTCCTCCTAATTTGAAAGACCCGGGTTTCCTTTACATCAATGTTGAACTAGGAGAGAGAAAAGTTGTCAAGGCCTTGTGTGACCTAGGTGCTAGTGTCAATCTCATCCCCTATTCAGTGTACTGCCTGTTAGGCCTAGAAGAGCTCTAACCCACATCTGTCACACTTTAACTTATTGATCATAGCGTTAGGGTTCCAAAGGGGATTTTAAAGGATGTTCTGGTAAAGGATGAAAACTTTATCTACCCTATAGACTTCATTGTCCTTGACAACTATCCAAACTTATAAAATAAGGAACAAACCCCAATAATCCTTGGTCGTCCTTTCCTTAAAACAATCAAATTTGTTATCCGAGTCCGGAATGGGAACATGACCATCACCTTTGGAAACATGAGTCTAGACTTGAACATCTATAATGCAAGCTCACAAATAGGGGATGATGAGTACATTCATGAAGTAAACATTATAGGAATCATTGATAATGAATCCATAGAACATCAAGGAATATTTTATGGATATTTAAGTCATGATGAGATTGACATTCTTTGTTCACATGAAGGAAGTTTATCTCCTTGGCTTGAATCATTTTCAAATTTCTCTTATGATGAAGTCTTAGGTCCAACAATCAGTGAAACCTTTAAGGAAACCACTTTCATGGAGACCACTCCAAATTCCTTCCCTAAATATGATCAATCCAATCTAGTAGCTGAACCTTCTACATGTGGGGAATTAATCCTATCTGAAACTCTAAAAAAAGAAATTGATCTTGATCTAATGTCCCAATCTTCTGTTGAAATTATGAATCAATCTAACATTGAATTGAATAGAATTCCCACTGCACTCAATTATTCCTTCCTCGGGGGTAATCAAACACATCCTATTGTCATTTCTTCTTCTCTTGAAGCCAATCATGAGAGGATGCTTCTAGATGTCCTTAGGAAACATAAGAAAGCCATTGGTTGGACCCTGTCTGATATTCCTGGTATTAACCCACTTATCGGGACTCATAGGATTGTTCTGTAATCTAATTAAAATCCATGTCATCAACCTCAATGGCGACTCAATTCTAATATCATGGAGGTAGTAAGGAAGGAACTTCTGAAATTGTTAAAAGCTGGTATCATATATCCCATAACTGAGAGTGAGTGGGTCTGCCCAATCCAAGTGATTCCCAAGAAGGCAGGAATCACAGTGATAACCAATAAGGATGGATAGATTCTTCCAACTAGGGTGAGAAATGGATGGGGGATCTGAATTGACTATAGGAAGCTAAACTCATTCACCAAGAAGAACCATTTTCCCTTACTATTCATTGACCAAGTCCTTGAGAGAGTGGCAGGTCATGCCTTATACTATTTATTAGATGGGTACTCAGGGTATAATCAAATTGAGTTCTCCCTAGATGATCAAGGTAAGACTACATTCACATGTCCATTCAACACCTTTTCTTTCAAACATATTCCCTTCGAGTTATGCAATGCCCCTGGAACCTTCCAGCAGTACATGATGGGAATATTCTTAGAAATGGTAGGGGATTTTCTTGCGGTCTTCATGGATGCCTTATCTGTGTTTGGGGATACATTTGAGGGGTCTCTGAGGAATGTGGAGAGAGTCTTGTCAAGATGTGAAGAAAATAATCTGGTTCTAAACTGGGAAAAATTTCATTTCATGGTTAAAGAGGGACTAGTTCTAGGCCATCTAGTCTCATGTAGGGAGATTGAAGTTGATAAATCCAAGGTTGAAATCATTTTTCACCTTCCATAACCCAAAACTATCAAGAAAGTGAGGTCTTTCTTAGGACATGATGGTTTCTATAAAAGATTCATCAAGGACTTTAGTTCAATATCCCGTCCCCTTTGTGCTCTCCTAGTAAAGGATGCTCCATTTGTTTGGACAGAAATCTATGAGGGTTCATTATCAACCCTCAAATCCTCTCTCACATTTCCTCTAATTATTAAATCTCTAAATTGGAACCTTCATTTTTAACTTATGTGTGATGCCAGTGACTTTGTTGTAGGAGCTGTGTTAGGTCAACATTGTGATAAAACTCTTTATTTCATTGCTTATGCAAGGAAATCCTTAAATGATGCCCAAATAAACTAAACCACCACTGAAAAGGAGTTAATTTCTACTATGTTTTCCTTAGAGAAGTTTAGGTCCTACCTCTTAGGATCCCCCATCACTGTGTTCACTGACCATTCTACACTAAAATACCTCCTCCAAAAACAAGACACCAAGGCTAGAATAATTAGGTGGGTCCATCTCTTACAAGAATTTGACCTCACAATCAAGGATAAAAAGGGCGTTGAAAATGTTGTAGCAGATCACGTCTCTAGGATGGATTTCAAAGACAACTCAAATCACCTTTCTCTGTCTGATTCTTTTCCTGATGAACACCTATACTCTGTGAGTGACTTCCCTTGGTATGCTGAAAGCCAATTTCTTATTTACAGGAGTCATTCCAAAATTCATAGGGACTCAAGCTCGAAGTAAATTCCTTTCTAATGTTAGACGCTATGTGTTTGATGATCCATACCTCTATAAGTTATGCCCTAACCAAGTCATTAGGACGTGTGTCCCAGAATCTGAACAAGATTCCATCCTTAAATTCTATCATAGTGAGGCATGTGGAGGTCACTTTTCCTCTAAGAAAACATCGGCTAAGATTCTTCAGTGTGGTCTCTTCTGGCCCACCCTATCAAGGGACTCCTACACATTTTTTCAAAGCTGTCCTAGGTGTCAAAACGTAGGGTCCATCACAAAAAGGAATCAAATGCCACTCACTCCCATCTTAGTGGTTGAAATATTTGACCGTTGGGGAATTGATTTCATGTGTCCCTTCCCAAACTCTAGGGGATATCTTTACATTCTCTTAGATATAGATTAAGTCCCAAAATGGGTTGAGGCCATTCCCACAAAATCCAATGATCATCAAATTATGATTAGATTCCTAAAAGAAAACATCTTCTCTAGATTTGGAATTCCTAGGGCTATCATTAGTGATCGTGGAACTCATTTTTGAAATCATCCATTCTCATCACTCATGGACAAGTATGGAATTTCTCACAATGTGTCCACTTCTTACCACCCACAAACCAATGGTCAAGATAAGTTATCCAATTGAGAAATCAAACAAATTCTTGAGAAAACTATTAATCCATCTATGAAAGATTGGTTAATCAAACTCTTAGATTCTCTTTGGGCCTATCGAACCGCATACAAAACCATTTTAGGAATGTCCCCATATAGGTTGGTTTATGGTAAAGCATTCCATTTGCCAGTGGAGATTGAACATAAGGCTTTTTGAGCAATTAAGAAAATTAATTATGACCTATAATTAGATGAAACAAAAAGGAAATTAGATCTTAATGAACTTAAGGAACTTAGGATGGAGGCTTATGAAAATTCAATGATCAATAAAGCTAAAGTACAAGCCTACCAATATTGAAATATTAAAAATAAACACATTGTACCAGGTAAACCTATTATTTTGTATAGTTCTAAACTTCAGATAAACCTGGGAATGTTTAGGTCCTGATGGTCAGGTCCATACATAGTGCATAAGGTGTACCCCCATGGGGATGTTGAAATTCAAGATCCCACCAATGGTCAAACATTTAAAGTTAATGGTCATAGAGTCAAACCATTCATAGAACCATTTAAAAAACATTAATTTGATGAATAAATATGTGAACCTACCTTAGTTGAGGAAAATACATAAATAATTAAGGATTTAAGTTGAGATAGAGACATTAAACAAAGCACTGTATGGGAGGCAACCCATGGTTTTCAAGTTTCCAATCATTTTGTTGTTTTAACCAACTTTATATTTTAAATAGTATTAATGAATCATTTTTATATTTGAAAATAATAAAAAATAGACTACTTAACTATTCCTCTATTATGAGTATGGATGGGTATGAAAGAGGATCACCATATTCATCCGTGTCACATGGTATGATCCTTGAGTAATACCTTACATAGAAATTTAAAAAGAAGACAATGTATCATCAATTAATTTTATTTTTATGTGTTTATAGGTTAAAATATATATAATAATAATAATAAAATTAAAAGGCCACATCATAGGTCATGGGGAAGACCCCATCACAACCGGTAAAGCCATGTGGACTTGATCCCGAGACTAAAGGGAGATAAGGGTGTGCACTTACCACTAACCTACGTCTTATTGTTCTTCCTTATTCTACAATTTTTATATATTTACTTATATTTTACTTTCTTTAATATATATATATATATATATATAGTTTTTGTGTGTGTGCTTTTTCTTTATTTTTTTCCACTAGGGAATTCACAGAGTGACATCGAGATCAAGGGATTAAAAGGGAGTAGCAAGAATTTCAACTTCAACCACCAGGTGACTTCATTCCATGATCCTCATTTTCAATTTCCTTTTTGAAATCCCATTCTCTGCCTCCGCCTCCTTCTAAATTTTCTTTTCTTCAAACACTAGGGACAATGTTATTTTAAGTTGGGGGGGAGATGAAATAAAAAATTTGTTTTTGTGTGAAAAAAATGATTTGAAAAAAATGTGTGTAAATGGTGGGAAAAAATCCTTTAACTTTGAACATGATAATACACATTGAAAAAATTGAAACTGAATATCAAATAATTTAACATTCCCTAATTTTTATTTTAATCCATGTATAATTTCATGAGCATAGATTTTGGAAAGTGTGGCTGTCCAATGTGACATTTCATCATTTATATTTTCATCCAAATAAAAAAAGATCACAATTCACGTCCTTTGGATAGTGGGGTATTATTTTGAGTTCATGGGGTCCCCCAAATAAATATCATAGGTTTTGTGATCATTTAATTTTAATATGAGTATTCAATAAAAAAAGTAAAAAAAAACAATAAATTTGTGCGTAGAGCAATGAAATGACCTAATGCGTGGCTTTCAGCACTTGGGGATCGTGACTACATAGTTGTCTGGACTAGAGTTAGTAATTTTATCTCTATTTTTGGAAATTTGAATTGTCTTTTGACTGAGTTAACTCGAGATGATGCCTGAGTATGTGGGCTTTACTTGGTGCCCTAAGGTCTTTGAGCCTGGGAGTTATCGACAAAGTCTCACTATAGGGGTTGACTATTTTGAGTGCAATTTCAATTACCATGACAAAATTGAAAAAAAAATACAATAAAAAAATTGAATACTCATCTTAATATTGAAATGTGATTCCACCTAGCACTTTCGTCATTTCCCCCTTGAATAAAGATGAACCCCCATGTCTATTGTGATACACAACACATCCTCATACTTAATTGATATTGGATGAAATATGGAAATGAATTTGAACAAAGGAATGGGCTTATGATTGGGATCTTCTTATGAAACTATCATGTATTAAAATATTTTTATGGGTTTCATGATTTTTTGTTATAAGGGTTTTTGGGGATCATTGTGTATTAAAATGTTTTTGGAAAAGGGAATTTGAATTTCATATTGTTGAGATACATTTTTCTTGGGACTAACATATATCAAGTTGGGGGGTGTTATTAGCCGATAAAAATACATATTTTAATTAAAATTTAATGGTATTAAATGTTAATTTTTGATCTTATGGGCCTGAGTTAGTGGATTTTAATTTTGAACATCAATTCTTATCATCTGTGCACTTTATGCCTAATGTACACCAATTTAGGGCCAATGATTCATCTGATTTTAAGTATTGTAATTATTCATATTTTAATTTGATATTTTGGTAACTATATATACAGTTAAATATGAACATTTTTTATTTAGGGATCAATGGAGGATTCATAAAGGATAATGGAGATATTTGGCGATGAAAGGAAATAATTCTGGAGAAGGCAGATTGGACACCATCCCACTGATGAGAATGTGGGACCCACAATACAAACCCTATGAAGCCCAAATTTCATGGGATTATAGAAGAAATATATAAGAACAAATAATTCTTCAGGATATAGTGCTAATTCGGCCTCCATGATGACAATTAAGGTGGCCCAAATAGAATATCAATATCTAGGCAAGAATCTGTGGCCCATAATATTATCCTACCAAATCGGACATAACTCCCGATTTACAACTCCATATAAGCCCAAATATTACAAGAGGTTAGGAGACAACTATATATCCATTGTCTGATTCTATGGCACACTCTAATTCATCCATATAGAAGGTCCTTTCAATGTGTCTGTTTGGTGGTTTCAAGCTGGCTTCCACCTCGGGTCAAGAGTGAAAAAGTCCAAGTTCCACAAGCTTTCCACCACCCTAGGCCTACCATAATCAAGTGGGATGATTTGTACTATTGGATTATCGACCCAAGGATCCAAAAATTTCTATTTAATCCAGTGGTGGTGGAGTAGTTTATAATATTTGGTGCTTTGTTCAATTATAATGTTATGCTGTGATTTTGTTGTCTCAAGTTTGTCTTTCACATGTAATTTGTTCAATTCACTTTAGTTTCTTAATAAAAGTTATTATTATCCTATTATTCTGTTTTTATTCATATCACTTTGATATTGTTGGTTCAAGGTGTGAATTTATTCACACTAAACCTTGTGAAATTACCATACAACGATGGAGTGATCGTTATTTCATTGTGTTTTTTCTTATCCATTTCCTCTCCCATGAGTCTACTTTCTACTTCCATTGAAACGATAGAATAAATGGAGGGATAAAATACTTATGGGTTGATCCAAGGGAGTAGGAAGGGGATGTATTGGATGTTATTTATCACCCCATTAATGTTTAATCATTTATTTTGATTGAGATTTTTATTTGATGATTTTTAAACTCCATCTTCCTTGTTGAATTTAAGGCCACACACTTCAAGTGATAATACGAACCTTTAACTTGAAGTTCTAAAAACTTTGATCCTTCAAGTGTATAGGTGATTAGTATTAAAGTGTGTAGGTATTAAACCGGTAAGTGAGGATTTTTTTGATCTTATTAAATGAACCTATCTCAAATATAATAAATTGAAATAGTTGAAATTTTTTTTCATCCAATCCACCCCTAGAGATAACCTAGGATCAACTCATTCTTTTAAATTGAATTCACTTAAATCTAGTAGTTATCCCTTAGACCCATCTAAAATCAAACCAAGTTTTCTACTTCATAGCCAAAAATAGTCCATAGAATGTATGTGTCTATAGGTTTCTCCTTAGATATCTGAGGATTCTACAACCCAAGATAAACTACAAGAACTGTTCTACCTTCATCTCTTAGGTAAATTTGAGCGTGAATCATATGTTCTCATGGTTCATGTTCTGGATTATATTATGATTCATTTCTTATGAACTACCAATATGTATTACATGCCCCATGTTTATCATTTATGACAGGTTGGGTATGAACCTTGTAAGATATGTTCATGATCACATACCCTTATTCTGAACTTATGATTTCATATGATCATATATTGATATCTCTTATGTTTACCCATACTAAGAATATGAGATCACCCTTTCTTATTTTTCTTTTCCCAAGGTTATGAAGAATGGTTTTAAGTAGGAGTGTAAAAGGGGAATATCTTTATTGGATACATTGGATATATTTCACCAGATTAGAATAATGTGTTCCATGTTTCCAAATGCACTAAACTATTATAGTCCTCAGGATAATGTTTGTATAATGTAACGAATATTCATAAAAAAGATGTAATTTTTATTTATGTTCAGCCTTGAGTCACTATAGTTGGTATGAAAGGAAATATTTAGTAAACCTTTTGAAACTAGGATGATAGAACATTAGTGAGACCACTTGGGATATTTCTAAGGATATGTATAGGGATGTCTCTAAGGATAAGTCTAAGGAAGAGTCAAAGTTTTGAAAAATACCATAGAATTTTGGTAGAGGATAGAGTAAGTGGTTCCCTATAAATACATTCATGTCTGGATACTACAAGTGGATGTGGCTTTAGAATAGATGTACATAGGGGTAACAACCATAAAAACATCATAGTGAGCTAGTCTCAATCAGGAACTGGTGCACAGCAATGGGCCTTGCTACACACCTATTTTGACACTCCCAAAGGATATGCTTTGGAAATTCACAAAACTATTCATGAACCTTCCTGAAGGATTTAAATAGAATATGACTATTAATAACCTAGGATAAACCTAAGGTATCATAGATTACAAAGAAGGTTTCATTATTAAGACATCCTATAATTAATTTTTCATGATTATACAGTTTTCTATTATGATAAGTGTTTCTCACACTATGCTTTCTGGTTTTAGTCAATGGTGGGAACTAAAATGAACTTGGTTAAAATTGAATATTTTAGATATGTAAAGTATGGTCATTATGAAAATTAATTTCCTAAGTGGAAATTACATGAAGAGAATTAGAAAGATAGTATGAGTATTAGTTATACTGCTGAAGATAAAGAGTCCATGAATGACATATGAAAGGTATGGGATGTTCTAACAGTATTGTTTTTTTAAAAATATATATATTAGGTGCTTGGGGGTACAATTACATTAAACAAAAACACACACCATATACACATAGTCATGAAAGGTAGGTCATAGCCCCCCAAGGGATAACCCACCCAACAAGCTACTTTTATCACATAATAATTTTTGGCCCGAAAGCCTAGTGGGTATGAAAGAAATTACATTTTTGTCCCATGGCCCATTTTATGAATAGTAAGCTGGATGCCACTGCTATAGTAATTGTTAAAATTCTCATTACCGCTACAGTGCTGCTGGTGAACAGTTCCACTAATGCTATAGTATGCTATAGTACCACTACAATATCTACACCCAATGAGTTTTGAACCCCCATTTTTGATGTAGTATTATGAGGTGATTAGCACTAAGACAATCCCTAAATACAATAGTATTGTTTAATTTAAATGTAAGAATCATAATTAAATTGAGGATAAGGAAACTTAAGACATGATTCATATTTCATATTTTAGAAAATGAGTATTAAGTAATAATATGACGAAGATTAATTAATTTTTTAAGAATGAAGTTGGATGAATAAAGTATTTATGTTTTGGAATTAAAAGATTATGTTATATAAATCATGAAATATATAATTATTTTCAGTATAATTTTTTCATTAAGGATTAAAAAGGATATTTTGAATGGTGATAAAGACTTATAAAAGTGATTTAATGGAAAGGTGATATTTTGATTAAGGGAAGGCAATCTGTAATGTGTTCAAGATGATGAGATAATTGTGTTCATCATGGATAAAGAGATTATTGATTTATATAAAGTAAATTAGATACTATTTATGTAATTAGAACTCATAATGGATTTTTCGAAAAAGTTTTCTATGTTATCATGGATGAATTTTAATACGTTTTTTTGGATTTATGGAATATATACAATAATCTTTAAAATAAGAAAGAATGCATGTTTTCAATGAGGTTTTACAGTAATTTGGGTTATTGCCATGTTTCAAGAGAAAAAATGATAAAGGTATTCACATTTTTGTTATGTGAAAACCAAGATATAATTTATATGTGGGATCAATGCTAAGCTGTTTTTAAGAACTTTAGTGACCTTCTTTCTAATTTTTTTTCTTCTATTTTTATCTTTAATAAGGATTATAAGGTTAACCATTTATGGAAATTTTAAGATAAATTTCAGTTGAAGTTTGGTAGATTAAAGTATTATCTCAACATATGAGTATTTATGTATAATTAATAACCTATTCTAACCAATTGTTTTTATGATAACTAAAGATACATGGGATGACTTATCATAGATCTCATGATATATTAGTTATTTAGGAATGAAAAAAATCTACCTTCCTTTATTGTAGTAAGAGATAAAGTGGAAATTGATCAAGACACAACCAAAGGGTGAGATTTTTATTATGAAATGGAATGAAAGCAAGTAATTTTATATTCATGTGAAAAAATTCTTCATATTTAGAAAAATGGTATTGAAATAAAATTGTGTCTAGTTATCATAATTTTTTAGGATATCAATGAACTCTTTCACACTTCTTTAATTTATGGTTTTGTGATTATTACCTTTCCCTGGATCACCCACTTTCTTGTGATCAGTGATATTTATCAATATCTTCATTTATTTAATATTTTATTACATGTCCATGTTTTCACTTCCCACCTATGTTTTCCTATTTGGAAACCTAGTTATGTGTTACTTTGGGTAACCATTATGTTTACAACTTTCCCTTTTAAAGGAAGTTTTAGTATTCATTTTTATGAAGTGGGTTTCTAGAAATGGACCTTTAAAGTATTAAAAATTTGATAAACCAGATGAATTTTGAGAGAGAAATTATTTTATGGGGGGGGGGTAAAATTTAACACCCTAAGATTTTGTGATTTTTTTCTAAATTAATTTTATCTTTTCAATATTCTTCATTTTACGCAACACGGAATATAGCTAGTGTTTTATGAAAGAACCAAGTTATTATTGCTTTGTACGCAACACTAAGTTGATATTTAACTACATACAAAAATTATATTATCTTGTGGTACATGAATCACTATGTTTGTATTGTGTTACACACAATGTCAAGGTCCTTCAAAAGCTTATGTTACATGCAAGACCTAGTTTTACCTAACTATAATGTACTATTAATATTAATATTAAAATATTATTATAGTTGTCATCTAGCCATTAGAATAGAAGTTATGAAATTTTTTAACTAAATTATAAAAATATAATTTAAAAATTTATATAAAATGAATCCTTTGGTTTTCAATTAGATAGAAATGAAAGTAAGAACTGTTTGAAAATAAATAAATTCATTTTCTAAGAAAACTATTTTTCAATGCAAAAACTCCATTTTATCTCAATAAATTAAACAAACCACTACTGATGAATGTTTAAAAAAAATTATATATTATATATTCAATAATGTTTTTTTAAACTCATCTTATAGGTTTTATAGGAATAAGATAACAATAAATCAATTTTTTTTAAATAAAAAGATTTATGTTTTCTAAAAGGTAATTTTAAAACCTTTTAATGGAGAACCCATTTTAAATATAAATTTTTACACTTGTAAAATTTTTATTTTAAAAAATAAACTTAATTTTTGAAATTATGATATCATAATTTACTTTAGGTTATTTTTTGGAAATTTTATGAGAAGTTTCATGTTTTGATGAATAGTGAAAAATATTGAATTTTAATTGAAAAATATTTTTCATCTAATTTATTTATATAGTTAAATTATGTTTTGAATTAGTTTTAAAGTATAATTAGTTCCATTTTACATATATTAATACAATTTAGGTAATTTTAACCAATTTAACATTGAAATTGGATATAAAATCATTTTAAACTTTTGGACTTTTTCACATTTAAAACCCGTTGTCTCATCCCGTCCAGAGGATTAATTTTAAATTAATTTCTACCACTTCTGTGATTAGAATTTGGAAAAATGGATTTAATATTTAGAATCAGAATAATTTATAATTTATAATAAGTCAAAATTATTTTTTGACAAAAAATATTAGTGAAAGTAATTAAAATTAATTACCGTGATTAAGGTAAAAACGAGCTTAATTAAAGACTGAATGTAACATACCAGGTAAATAAAGAATATTACATTTTTATATTTATTAATATTTGTGAATAAAATATTAATATTACTTTAAAGGGGATGCTATGTTCGACGGCGTACCCAATACACAACAACTAGTTTCTTTGAAATCTTACGTTGCACACTAATAGTATAATAATATTATTTTAAATGGTAGATAACGTCTAGCCGTTGGAATAGCGAGAATGAACAAAACTAACTAAAATATGATTATATATGTTTTTTAAATGTTTTTAAATTATTCAATAAGTGTTAGAGGCCTAAAATGCAAATGAATCCAATTTTAAGAATAAATATTCTAATATTCTTTAAAAGGTCGATTAACCACCTTTGATGATGAACCTTTTTTTAAATATAATTTTTGTCACTTTTATATGTTATATTTGAAAAAATAAAATCCTTCTTTATAATCAAGACATAAAAAATTACTTTGTGTAAATTTTTGGTATTTTTCCGATAAAGTTCTTTTTTATAAATGTTGTATTTTAATTCAAAACCTCCATTTAATCTAATTTATTTCTATGGTTAGATTATATTTTTAATTGGTTATAAAGTTTAATTAGAATATATTTTTACCATTTAATCCAATGGTGGTAATTATAATTAATTTCACTTTGAAAATGAACATAAACAAGTGTCAATATTTTGATAGATGTTGTTTCATAAAAACACGCTATTTGTTTTGACAGCGGGAATTGATTATAAAATTAATTAATGCAACTTATATGTTTTAAATTTTGTAAAATTGATATAATTTTTGAATTTTTAATATCAAATATATCTTAGGGTGAATTGTTTGTATTTTTCTGACAAACGTTCATTTTTAATGAATAGTGAAAAATACTCCATTTTAATTCAAAACTGCCTTTTCATCCAATTTATTTATATAGTTATAATATCATTTTAATTGGTTTTAAGGTGTAATTTAATTATTTTTTTATCATTTAATACAATTTTTATCATTTTATGTAATTTCAATTTTAAATTGGATGTAAAAACAAATCAATCTTTTGATAGATTTTACATCTTAAAAACCCGTCTTTGGTTTTGACAATGAGAATTATTTTAAATAAATTACTGCAATTTCTATGTTTGGAATTTGATAAAATGGATTCCATATTTGGAATCATAAGTTACAAATTATGTAATTAAGACTCTTGTTTTGGGACATTATGAATAGTAACGACGATAATTATCTTTAATTATCGTGTTTAATTAGTAATCGGGTAGTTAAGGGTAATAAAATAATATAATAAAAATATAAAATGACCCCAAAATATTCCTAATTCTATTGGTGGTGTCATGGCCGACCATGGGATGCCTTGTTCCAACCTTGGGACCCCATGGAATCACTTTAGTGTGATAGTGACCTTTAATCATTTTTTTAAAGAAAGGAAAATGTAACCAAAGTATGTATCACCTAAGTAAAACAATTTTAATATTGTTTAAATAAATTATCACTTTGACTATAAACATTAATTGGAATTATAAAAATATTTCCTACATTATGGTAACTTTTTTTATAATTTTTAGACATTAAATATATAAATTTATTTATGAAACCGTGATGATGCAGTGATTACCTCATTAATGAACGATTTAAATAAAATGAGAAGATAAGGTAAAATATAAGACTTACACTTGTCAAAAACCTATTGTATGGATGGATTTATAACCCTTATCACTTTATCCTAGAAATATATAATTGTGGGACCTTTAATATCTGAAAATCATTTTATAATAAAGTAACTTTTCAAGACTTTCCAAGAGTGCCCCTTCTCCCTCTTATAAAAGGTCCCCACCTCTACCCCCTTACCCACACCTCTCAAGAATTTGGTTCGAAAGAAATTGGATCACTTTATCTCTCCACATCCCTCTCTTCATCCTAGAAGCCTTACCTTAGGCATAAATCTCTTTAAGAAACCCATTTGGTTCAAACCAAAGGGAGTTACCCGATTTAAAGGTAATTTCTTCTCTTATGTTGTTTTATTTTATTTTGCTTCTCCAACCCCTTAAAATATTTTTATTCCTTTATTTTGTAACACAAAAAGTATCTTCCATATAATAGGATGTTTTTATGAGAATTATTTGAGCTAAAATTATACACACCTCCGTCTTATGGTTAAAGAACATACTTTTTCTGTGGTTGGGGAATTACTGCCTCACGAAATGATGATTGTTCTATCTTCTCCTACTACCTCTCATGGTGGATATTATGATGGAAATATATTTATTTATGATATATATTATATTTATTTCTTCTATATTCTTCTTTATTTTACATTTAAAACACACCTTTATGGTTTTCATGTTGGGAAAATGCGATAATTTCATTTGAGGAAGTGTGGACTACCACCCCCTCAAGTGATGTGAGTCATTCATGCAATACATGGAAAGTATAAAGAATGAAATTAATAAACTTATGTGACCTATATAACATATATATTATACTGGAATTATAATATGTATATCTCTTATTTAGTTTTAATTCCATTAATATGTCAATGAAATGAAAGTAGCGTTCATGCGTACGTACGACCGACCGTCTCCATGAACGGTGCATTTAATTTTCTATCTCCAAATGTTATGGAATAGTATAAAATGAATTTATAATGGATATATAGGATATTTAAATCATTAATACTATTCTGTATATGATGTAATTATAACTACATGGACAATTCTTTTCAAACAAGTTCATTTTTGACTCATGTACCGAACATCGACAAAAACGTCTGATATGAACTCTCATAATTAACTTATTATTATAACATTATAATATGTGATATGAATTGAATAATAAAATTTAAAGGATGTCCTTAAGAAATTATAAATTGACCAAAGTTTATTATTCAATAATATAAAGAAACGAACAAGACAAGTCAGACTTGAGGTAAGGGATCTGTCCTCTCTCTTTCTTTTCAAGTACTCTCTTTTATATCATTTATTTTATGCTCCATGTTCTTATATTGGATGATGTTCTTTTATATTAACCATAATATAATTTGTATTTTCATATGATGAGATACCCCCTATTACTCTCATCAATTCATTTTAAGAATTTTTAAGTGGCGCTGTTAGGCTGCTGAATTTTTGTAAAGGATTTCTTATCTCACTTTTAATTCGGTGAGATTTACATTGGTCGCCACTTATTTATGGAATGTGGTGTATTGTGTACTAAAAATTGATATATATTATCATGATTCTATTTATATTCATTTTTTTCTGAAATCCATTTGGTGGTTATTATCTTTTGGTCATACGACTCGTTTGATTACAATGAGTTAAGGGGTTTTTATCTCACTTTTTATTCCCATGAGATTCATGATACATTTTCTACTATTTCCTTTTGTGTGGTGTATGTACTACCCATTATTATAATATTTGTGTAATATAATCTCTTTTATGGGTATTTACATCTTCATTGTGTGGCCCTTCTTTCATGGGGTGTACGTTTCGAAAGTTACCCAAATCGGTAAGGGAACCTTTCACCCTCTTCTTTTTAAAAGACTTCTTTTTTGTTAGGTATTTTAATTTACATATTCTTATGTCGTGATATGTTCTTATATATCCTTATTACTGTAAATTATTTGTCCAAGTGATGAGATACCCTTTTTATCTCTCATCTTCCAATTTTTTGAATTTTAAAATGTTGTCGTTAGGCCGTTGAATTTCTGTAAGGGAACTTCTTAACCCAATTTTAATTCTTTGGGTTAAAACTCTACATCTTGATTATGTCATGATATTAATATGTGTGAATAACCTCTTATTATTTTACACATAATATACACTTATATTGGGTGTATTTATATTTTTCACACATAATTACATAATTGATTTATCCTTAATCTAAGGATACCGTCATTGTAAGGGACTTCGTTTCAATCTCCTTTCATTAAGGCATATTTTGTTTTATACACAACTTTATTTTCTATAGTGTATAAACCCCTTTTAATTTTAATTTTATTCAAAATTAATATTTTTGTATGAAGCATTTTACTAAATTATGAATGGAATGTTTTGTCTTACGTATACGGTGACAACGACTTCTCCACCGCCATGACCAGTATTTGAGTTTCGGCTCCCTCTACAAGACATAACTTTTTTTAAATAAAAAATAAATACCATGTTTTACTTTTCTTTTATTTTGGTATTGAAAATGGTTTTTATAACGTTTTGATTATATCAATGCGTTGTATTTATATCTTGCGATTGAAATGTGGAAATGTTATGTTTCCTTTATGCATGTTTTATGTGATACGATTATGTTATGGTTCTTGGGCATTGTTTATGAAGACGGGTGGTTCTGTGATAAACTAAGTGTGGGTGAGCCCGTTATAGCTCTCAAATGCATTGGATAACGTGAAGGAGTTAAACTATAAGGTTTCTCCAAAGATATTTAGGGAATATACTATGATGGGTATTCCTAATGTAACCATGAGGGTTACTCCCTACGTAAGAATGTTATGAATGCCTCAAGTTACCTTTATGTCTTATGATTTCTATGAGTTATACATAAATATTTTGATTTCAGAAGGTATGTTATGATTGAATGTTATGGTTTCATTGATTTGTATTTATTGGCAGGATAATGTTTCTTTTCATTATGTTATAACCCTTACTGAGATTTTTATGCTCATCCCAAGTTTTTGAAATGTTTTTCACAGGTTATAAGGATGGGTGAGAGAAAGGAAGTATTCAAGAAGATTTATATCAAGAAAATAACTCTTGTTTTATTTAAGGATTTTTTTATTGTTGTGAAAAATCGGTTATAGTAGTAGTGTCTACTTTGTAATCTTTTTTGATGTAATAGTTATGTCCTAATTCTCTAAAACTATAAACCTGAAAAGATCCTCAATGTGAATTATTCATTTAATTCAAGATTAAGTAATGTTTTAAGGCCGATTCCTTATAGTTGGTATCAAAGGTAGGTTTAGATAACTTTAGAGGTTAGGGTATTCATTAAGCATAAGCGAAAAGTTGTGTATAACCACAATGGTTAGTATATTAGATGGAGTCATTGTTATTTTTGAAAGTTGGAATGAGTTTGAGATAACTTGGATAAGTATATATTAGTGTTTATCTTCCTCATTAGTACATGATGATTTTGTTGATATACTCACACTGACATTTTTGGTTTTAGTAAATGGATGGATCTAGTAGGCACCAAAGTGACAATGGGTTTGAAGGAAACTGTGGTGGTTCTCTGATTAAGAGACTGGATGAAATGGGCGATTCAATGAGAAATATCGTGGTTATTCTAAACCAACTAATAGGAGTCATGATTAACCACTTGAACCTTGGTTATTTCTCTAATGCATCATGTATGAGAGAACCAACTCGATGTGTAAGTTCAAGTAATAATTATAAAGGTAACCATTAGGGTTTATATGACCCTTACTTTTGAGGTAATTATGGGTTAATATATGTTATGATGGAATAGAAAAGGCATGAGATAAACTTGAGGTTAAATTGTGTTATGGTTATTTTTGATTATTTTAACTCTTTTTGGGGAATGTTTTAAGAATTATATAGTTTTGTAAAAATGATAACACGCAGACCGTGTGATAACCCGTCGTGTCGGACAAAGTTGTGGGAATCGAACCCACAACCAAAGTGCGACTGGTATTTATTGCCTACCACTGGACTACGTGAATTCCCTTGTTAGTATGACAAATTCTTTTTAGTTAGGTGATTTTATGAATCAAGAATAAGTTTATTTTGGGTTATCTAGGAAATTATTGACCTATCATGGAGGATATATGATTAGGTTAATTACTTTTCAATAGGATACTTTAAGAGCAACTTATGTTATTTGGAGATAAATGTTAAGATTTATCTTGGAAGACTATGTGATTAAATCCTTAGAAGATTTGGTTTTCAATCTTAGTTTTTATTACTTTGAATAATTTTATGGACAATCGTTTATCGAATGGTCTTTTTTGAACTTTGGGTAATGTTTAACAAATTTTGGAGATTAAGAATAGATTTTCTTTTTATAAAGGATTATCCTTTTTGGAGATTATCTGACCTTATAATAACTTTTTTATTTTGGTTAAGGTATAAATACATGGGAAATATATAGTTCTCTTTTGTGGATTAGGTGATTTTCTAGAAGTTGATTTTATTTCTCTTAATGTGAACAAGTCATCCCGGATACTCATCATTTGATAAAATATGAGTTTTTGCTAAAAATCTAGTAAAAGTTGAAAGTGTACATGACAAGTAAGTATGTTTAATTATGTTTTAGTTAAGCTCATAAATAAATTCCTCAATATAAATTAACATAAAACAAAAACATTTTCTATTAACTTTTCCTATTGGGGAATCAAATACTGTTTAACCCATCACAAGTTTGTGATTTTTTGGTGGTTAACTTTCTCCTAGACAAGTTTTCTATCACTCTCCATCAGAACTTGACCATTTATTTTCTCCTCCATATACATGTTTTCATGGAAACCTAGTATCTTATATCTTGGGTGACCTTTGTACTTCTCTTTCTTTCTTTTAAATGGGTAATTTTATTGACTCCTTTTCCGATGTGGGGCTTTCAATGAAGTTTCTGAGCCCATTTTTTTTTAAATTTCGAGGATGCAATTACCAAAAGGGGGTAAGGATGTAACATCCAAGGTAAAAAAATAATATTACATTTTAATATTTATTAATATTTGTGAATAAAATATTAAATTACTTTAAAGGGGATGCTATGTTCGATGGCGTACCCAATATGCAACAATGAGTTTCATTGAAATCTTACATTGCACACTAATAATATAATAATATTATTTTAAATGGTAGATAACGTCTAGCAATTGGAATAGAGGGAATGAAGAAAACTAACTAAAATATGATTATATATGTTTGTTAAATTTTTTTACATTATTAAATAAATGTTAGAGGCTTAAAATTCAAATGAATCCAATTTTAAGAATAAATATTCTAATATTCTTTAAAAGGTTGATTAACCGCCTTTGATGATAAACCTTTTTTTAAATATACTTTTTATCAATTTTATATTTTATATTTGACAAAATAAAATCCTTCTTTAGAATCAAGACATCAAAATTTACTTTGTGTAAATTTTTGGTATTTTTCCGATAAAGTTCATTTTTTTAAATGTTGTATTTTAATTCAAAACCTCCATTTAATCTAATTTATTTCTATGGTTATATTGTCTTTTTAATTGCTTTTAAAGTTTAATTATAATATATTTTTACCATTTAATCCAATGGTGGTCATTATAATTAATTTTACTTTGAAAATGGACATAAACAAGTGTCAATCTTTTGATAGATATTGTTTCATAAAAACACGCTATTTGTTTTGACAGTAGGAATTGATTATAAAATTAATTAATTCAACTTATATGTTTTTAATTTAGTAAAATTGATATCATTTTTTGAATTTGGAATATAAAATATAGCTTATGGTGAATTTTTGGTATTTTTCTAACAAATGTTCATTTTCAATGAATAGAGAAAAATACTGCATTTTAATTCAAAACTGCCTTGTCATCCAATTTATTTATATAGTTAAAATGTCATTTTAATTGGTTTTAAAGTGTAATTTAATTATGTTTTTATCATTTAATACAATTTTTGTCATTTTATGTAATTTCACTTTTATATTGGATGTAAAAACAAATCAATATTTTGATAGATTTTACTTCTTAAAAACCCGTCTTTGGTTTTGACAATGGTAATTATTTTAAATTAATTACTAAAATTTATATGTTTGGAATTTGATAAAATTTATTCCATATTTGTAATCTGAAGGTCAAAATTATTTAATTATGACTCTTGTTTTTGGACATTATGAATAGTAACGATGGTAATTATCTTTAATTATCATGTTTAATTAGTAATCAGGTAGTTAAGGGTAATAAAATAATATCATAAAAATATAAAATGACCCCAACATGTGTCCTACTGATATTTTTGGGGTCATGGACAACCATGAGATGCCTTGTGCTAACTTTGAAACCCCATGGAATCACTTTAATGTGATAGTGACCTTTAATCATTTTTTTAAAGAAAGGAAAATGTAACCAAAGTATGTATCACCTAAGTAAAACAATTTTAATATTGTTTAAATAAATGATCTCTTTGACTATAAACATTCATTGGAAATATAAAAATATTTCCTACATGATGGTAATTTTTTTTATAATTTTTAGACATTAAATAAATAAATTTATTTATGACACCGTGATGATGCAGTGATTACCTCATTAATGAACGATTTAAATAAAATGAGAAGATAAGGTAAAATATAAGACTTACACTTGTAAAAGACCTATTTTATGGGTTTATTTTGAAACCTTATCACCTTATCCTAGAAATATATAATTTTGGGACCTTTAATATCTGAAAACCATTTTATAATAAAGTAACTTTTCAAGACTTTCCAAGAGTTCCCCTCCTCCCTCTTATAAAAGGCCCCCACCTCTACCCC